>CM076998.1:113197551-114692551 GCA_039090855.1 Macrothele yani
TCTTAAGATACGTAGCAAAAATTATGAGCAAGTCAAAATTGTTATGAAAAGGATCGTTTATCCAATACTTAGATTTACAGCAATAAATCGTTTTTGTAATTCATAAAGAATGACATAACATTTAAATACAGAAATTCAATGATGCAAAATTATAAAATGTACCTAATATTTTGTTGCCTAGCCTTTAGCTTTAATCACAGCTTTGCATCTTGCTGGCATATTGTGAATAAGGATTTGTAATAGATTGGGTTGAACAACACGATTCCAATTACTTGAATTTTGGTTATTAGCTTCTTTTTTGATAGTTTATACACTCTGAACCACAAATTTTTGATTGGGTTTAAAGTCTGGTGACTGTGATGGCCAATCAAGATGCTGAACAATTTTATTCTGAAACCACTTTTTGACCACTTTAGCACACAGAGAGCATTGTCATCTAGAAAAATAAAATTGACATAATAAAGTATTCTAGATGATGGTAGCATCTTGTTTTCGAATATACAGATGTATTTCTGGACATTTGCTGTACCATCGACAATATGGAGGTTCCAAACGCCATGTGCACAAATGCAGCTCCAAATCATGACCTTCATCAGATGCTTAACAGTAGTCACTGTGCAATTTAGATGGGATTCTTTATGCTTGAATCTTCTTACAAGGGCCTTACTCTGATTCCCATTAAGGCAAAATTCTGATTCATCACTAAAAAGAATATTTTCCCATTGCTTTATTGTCCATGAGACATGCTGTTTTGCACACTAAAGTCTATGCTGTCTTTGATTTGCAGTTCACAGTGGTTTACGCCTGCCTTTGCAGCCACGTAAGTCATAGTGAAGCAGCCTCCTTCTAACAGTAGATGCACTAACAGTAACATCTGTCACTTCAGACCATCTTTGAAGCAATGCAGATGAATTGAGCATCCTGTTTTCCAAGCTTAGCTTTCTGAGCACTCTGTCCTGCCTGGCTGCAGTGGATCTGGGATTTCCACTGCGACGCATATTTTTAATATCATCAGTGTCTCTTACTTTCTTCAGTAGCCTAATAACTGTAGATTGATTACAACCCATTCTTTCAGCGATTTGCTTTGAAGAATATCCTTCTTCATGCAGAACAACTATTTCTACTCTGTCTGCTGTGAACAATTCCGCAGTTTTAACCATTATTGAGAATGTACACATATTATACCCTAATAACAACAAGAAGCGACCACTTTAATGCTCTGGTTGATCAAATGTAGAGGATTTTAGGAAGGGAGTGTCTGACCCTAGGTCTTAAACAACCCTTAGAAATAGGAAGCTAGGAGATTTGGGCTAGAGTGCCTGATAGGAAAGTGACACGGAAACGAGGTAGAAAGGGGAGGAAGACGCCCTTATTTATTACCGGGGGGTACCCGGGGTCCGACGGCTTAACGTGCCCATCCGACGCGCAGCGTTCGTACCTGCTGCCTGGGATCGAACCTGAGGTCTTCTCCATGGCAGTCACGAACGTTGCCCACTAGGCAACCCGCGGCCACAATGCTCTAGTTGCTCTGCGTCAACCCTTATAAAGGCTGGAGTAGGGTTAGGATAGCATTAGGAAGCAGCCAATCAGGTAAAAGAATGTCTATGATTGACTGTAACAACTGATACGCAGCTAACGTGAATTTCAGTGTGTTTGTCAAACACCATATTTTATGTCATATCTTAAGAACAGAAATAGCTACAGGAAAAACTAAGAAATTTTTGAAATCTACATTAAATTGCACATCTATTTACGTAATAAACGATGAAATAACTACGAAATGGTTTAGTTAAAAAATAGTTAGACTTAAAAATTCAAGTTTTCTGCAGGTGATGCTATATTTTTTGCACATCATTGTAAACAGTTGGTTACACCACTGATAAATTATAATATATTTAGGTGCAGTACCAGAGGAATTAGTTATATTAAAGACTACTAGGGAATGCGAAGAACATGACAGACAACAATACCGAGTACTCCTTCCTATTAGTGCCCTAAATTACTTGGCAAGCAAATTACGTAGAAAAGTGATACAGATATCTTCTGATATGAATTTGTATGTAATGCAGTGAAAAATTACCGCAATGAAATGTATTTTAAAGGTTTTCAGCATGAGAGTTTCCCCACACGCGAAATCGCGCTGAACATTTCCCTGTTCTGCGGAATTGGAAATCGACGGCTGTCAGGCTCCCGCGCTTGGCTTAGTGATGCCATTCAGGTAGACATTCGCCGCATATGGTTTCCTATACAGGTATCTCTAAAATTACTCTGGAGATACCAAGAAATTTCAAATAGTGAAACATATTCGGCTAGAGTGACTTTGGCGATAGAAGGATTACCAGGTAAACGTACATTTAACGTAACAGAAAACAAGAAGAAATTTATGACAAATTCAGAGATAGACTTTATTTCAGTAACACCATATCCTAATTTTTCTTTTGTTCTCGGAATAACGTAAATATCGGTAGAGTCCCGTAATTCATGCAAAGCATTGTGCCTATTTAATTATGTAAATTGAGAAATTCGAGATGCTTGCATGGGTGAAGAGAACATCAGTGAGGAATACAGGAATTAGGAGGTGATTCATCGCGTGTTCACGCTGCGGAAAGCGTTAACATGCCTGAAGTATGACAACACTGCACGTGCTGCTGTTTAATGAACACAGAGTGTACAGAAAGTCAACGGATTACGATACGTAGGGCAGCCCACAACATCAATCTCCGCACGAGTTGTCCCAATGTATTGTATTAATAGTTACATTGCAGAACATTAAAATAAAAGATTCACAGCCCACTAAGCCAGTACTAAAATTGACGAACATTAGATGCAGAAAATGGAAAGTTGGTGAAATGCTCTAAAAATTTCCTGGATGGCAGCCATAGGTGCCATACAGGAATTATATGGGGCGAATGAGCCTATTTAACGATCCGACGCCGTTTAATGGTGCTTCTATATACAGTGAAGTGCCAGAAAAACTGGTACACCAGTCTAATACTTGGTAGGTCCCTCACGGGAGAGCAGGAGCGCAGAAATGCGACGGGGCATGGACTGCACTAGCTTCTGGAAATATGTTGTAGGCAATGCAAACCATACTTCCAGTAGAACGTTACACAATTCGGGTGTATTCCGAGGTCTCGGATTCCTGTGTTCGATAGGGTGTTGCATGGCATCCCAAATGTGTTCTATCACGTTTAGATCTGGGGACTTGGGTGGGAATGGCAACACCCCAAACTCAGATGAATGCTCCTCTAACCATAATGTGGCGTCCCGACACTTGTGTGGAGGTGCATTGTCCTGTTGGAACAGGACCAACCCATCAGCATAAATGCAGGACATGAACGGGTGTACCTCGTCAGAAAGGATGCGCACATAGCGTTGGCCGCTCACAGACGTTTTTAGACGTACCAGGGGTCCTAGTGATGTCCAGCTAAACACACACGCCATACCATTATGGGCCCCCCACCAGCCGGTACAGTTCCCTGTTGACAGGCGGGATCCATGGCTTCATGGGGTTTGGGCAACACACGAATCCTTCCATCTGCCCGATACAGTTGGAAACGCGACTCGTCAGACCAGGCTACTTATTTGCAGTCATCCAGCGTTCAGTGGCGGTGTTGCCGCGTCAAAGCGAGGCGCATAGCTCTGTGTCGTGCACCCGTAAATGGGACTCGAGTTGGGTGTCGGCTCCCAAAGCCCATATCGTGCAGGGTACGTTGCACAGTCCGGACGCTGATGCCTGTTGAGGCTCCAGCATTGAATTCCGATGATGCCTGCGAGTGTGTTGCACGCCTATCACGTGAAACGTTTCTTGACAGCCGACGATGGTCACGTTCACCCAATGTCTTTTTACGACCACACTGGTATCGTAGGTTGAAAGTTTTGCCGGAAGTCTTGTAGTCACGGTACATCCTTGCAATGGTCGTCCGTGAAAATCGGAATTTCGTTTCTACCTGCAAAATACTATGGCCCATCTGACGAGCGCCAACTATGACACCGCGTTGAAAATCGCTTAAATCGTTATTACTTGTCATTCTCATGCCGAAAGCAGCTCTGACAGCTGGCAAGGATGTCTATCGCTTTATATACGCACTGGCGGACGCAACCGAGTAGGCGCATAGGTGACGCTGCTATGTATTTTGCATAAGCTCGTCTGTACCAGTTTTTCTGGCACTTCAGTGTACACTCACGGATAATGAAATTTGTCCACCTAGAAGGAAACATGCTACAACCGCGAAATTTTGCAAATAGCTAGAGTCCGTGCTGGTATGCAAATGATCCCCGTTTGGTGCGAGTACGCATGACCACATACTCTGTGGTGGTGCTGCAAGCATGAACCGGCAGCGTTATAAACCTGCGTGTAGTCGATGCCACATGAAAGCGAAAAGCACCGGCCGACGCAACCAAGAGTACAGAGAGACAAGAATGCCGGGCAGACACCAGAGACGTCAATTTACTCAGCGTACGGACTTTGAGAGAGGCCGGATTATCAGGCCGAAAACCGCAAGGTGGTCGGTACGCCGTATAGCCCGCCATGTGGATCGTTCTGACCATACCGTCCGACTGTGTTGGGAGCAGTGGACACGATCCGGACGAACCACCGGTAGAGAGGATAGACGGATCGTGCGATAGCGGATCAGCTCAAGTAGTGGTACGTGGATCATTGACGGGCCAGCAGTATGAACATGAGATCCTACGGCCCCATGAGCTCTCATTCCTGGCCGGGATTCCAGGTGCGTTATATCAGTAGGATAATGCCCGGCCGCACACGGCTCGGGTTGCCCAGGACTGCCTACGTCATGTCCAGACACTTCCATGGCCTGCCCGCTTCCCGGATGTGTCTCCTATCGAGCATGTATGGGACCGGTTGAAACGTCTGCTGCCTCCGTGCCGCTCTATCCGGGATTTGGAGAACACCGTCCAACACGTGTCGGCTAGTCTGCTGCAGGACAACATCAGGCGTTTGTTCGCCTCCAGGCCGGACCGTATGGCAGCATGTATCGCCGCAAGAGGCTGTGCGACGCGCTATTGAAGATGGCCAGACTACGTGCCATAGATCCCTCAGTAATTGTTTTGCAGCTCTGTTTTTGCCATCATGTGCATCATTCATCTTTTTCATTACGTCCATAAAAAATTCAGTTCAATCCGATGCTGCCGCCCCTGTGGCGCAGTGGTCTAAGGCGTTAGCCCTGATCATTCGTCCGTAAGGGGTCCGGGTTCGAATCCCGGTCAGGCATGGATGTTGTGTTTGTCTTACGGCACTGGCTCTTTCCCTTCCCTGGAACCAGTGACCCTAAATTAGGGACGGGCGACTGCTTATAGCCCATTGAGTTGCTCACGGTGGTCGTTAAACCTCCAAAAAAAAAAAAAAATAAATAAAACAATCCGATGCTTCCTTCTTTGTGTGCAAATTTCATTGTCCGTGAGTGTAGTTTTTCAGTTGGTTCCAATGTCCGCCACTACTGTTGGCATAATCGTTACTAATCGTTTGGCTCTGTATTGAATCTAAATCTGATGGAGATATTGTAAGTGGGGACCAGTGGGGTGATGGACGACTTTCCATTATGGTCATGGATGTCTTTTCAGTGGGATCATGGACGACTTTCCATTGTGGTCATGGATGTCTTTTCAGTGGGATCATGGACGACTTTCCATTGTGGTGATGGACGACTTTCCATTATGGTCATGGATGTCTTTTCAGTGGGGTCATGGACGACTTTTCAGTGGGGTCATGCACGACTTTCCATTGTGGTCATGGATGTCTTTTCAGTGGTGTCATGGACGACTTTCCAGTGGGGTCATGCACGACTTTCCAGTTGGGTCATGGATGACTTTCCAGTGGGGTCATGGAGGATTTTCCATTATGGTCATGGATGTATTTTCAGTGGGGTCATGGACGACTTTCCAGTGGGGTCATGCACGACTTTCCAGTGGGGTCATGGACGACTTTCCATTGGGGTCATGCACGACTTTCCAGTGGGGTCATGGACGACTTTCCATTGTGGTCATGGATGTCTTTTCAGTGGGGTCATGGATGACTTTCCAGTGGGGTCATGGAGGATTTTCCATTATGGTCATGGATGTCTTTTCAGTGGGGTCATGGACGACTTTCCAGTGGGGTTATGGATGACTTTCCAGTGGGGTCATGGAGGATTTTCCATTATGGTCATAGAGGATTTTCCATTATGGTCATGGATGTCTCTTCAGTGGTGTCATGGACGACTTTCCAGTGGGGTCATGGACGACTTTCCAGTGGGGTCATGCACGACTTTCCAGTGGGGTCATGCATGACTTTCCAGTGGGGTCATGGAGGATTTTCCAGTGGAGTAATGGATGACTTTCGAGAGGGTCATGGACAGCATGTTTCGCACAGCATTGCGGCCAATCAAACAAGAAAAAACCGGTTACATATAGGATACAGTCTTTCGAGTGGGGCATGGATTCCATGCTGTACTGCAGGTGCAGACATTTAGCATATGGTTTGAACATCAAGGACACCTTACAACGTGTTACCATTTCTTCTTCTTATTGATGCGCTATTCCTATCAGAAGTGTTGACTACATGAGTACTCTAGGGCCCAGGGGGCCCATTGCAATTCATCAGTGGGTGTGGAGTACCCGTTAAGTCATTAGTAACTATTAATTCGTTCAGAAGTAATCGGACACTTTCAACTTACCGTAATTACTGTAATAGCAAAGCAATTATCACAATATTTGGGGGTAATTATTAATAGTTTCTTTCATTATCAGTAATGCGTTCCCCAACTGTGTAAAGTTCACGAACACTATTAAAAGTACTAGTGTCATTAAGTTTGCGGAAAATGTCTATGATTCCGAGATCCAAATCCTGTTTGTTGTTGTAGCGTGTACCACATATCTCCGTTTTCAAATGGTCAAAACAGTCGAAATCACAAAGGTCGATATCCGTTGCATACGGTGGGTGAGGCTGCTCTACTCAACCGTTCTGTTCAAAGAGCAGCCAAACGATCCTGGACTTATGCTGATGTGTGTTGTCGTGCGCGAGGAGATGTCGCTGTACATGATGTCGCATTGTGCATGCCGGGATATGTTCCTCAAGAAATGACTTATACTGTTCCAATGCTAATGTTCGAATCATGCTAATGTTCGAATCATGCGACTTCCAAACAGCCATACCGCGAGCATCCATTACAACAATATATGTCATGTTGCTCGCAGCAAAACAGGCGATGTCTGGGGGTACTACAGGCAATGCCTGGTGGCAACGCAGGCGATGTCTGGCGATTGCGTAGTACATACCACGGGCTCAGTTCGTACCTACCGATCGGCTAGTGAAAGTGGTAATAACAATAAGGCAGCTTAGACCAGAAGTTCTTAACCTTTTTTGTCCACCACAACCCCAAATCAACAAGACGATCAACTTCGTGACCCATGGGTCTATTTTGAAATAAAAAATGCTAATGTGATAATATACACAGCTGACCACCCAAAATGCAACACCGAGAAGGAAGCATCCGATTGGCCTGAAATTCGCAGCATGCGTCGCCAGCGAGAGGACATGCAAACGATTAGCATTGCAAGGCATATGCAAAATCATGTACGCCCGGCACGCCACCGAGAAGCACTATAAGAAGGGTGCACAGAAGGCGGGGTGAAGTAGTGGAAGTGTGATGTGCTGCCTGACCTGTGCGTGGGAAGCTTCCTGATGCCACGTCGCAGAATACGGCAGTCATTCCAGCACGTTTCGGAGTTCGACAGAGGACAAATAGTGGCTTATCGCAACAGCGGTTTATCGTACCGAGGCATCGGTGCCCGTGTGGGACGACATCCAGCCACAGTGAGGCGAGTATGGATTCGATGGGTGCAGGAGGGACGGACGGACCGACGTGAGCGATTGCCGCAGCCGCGGCACACCACCGAACGAGAGGACCGGCATGTTGTGCGGCGGGCATTGACGGCTCGCACCGCCACATCACGAACGTTAGCGCCGCAGGAATTAGGGTGTGTTCGGCAACAACCTGTGTCAGCACATACCGTTCGACGTCGTCTGCAGGATCTGGGACTTGTCGCACGGCGCCCATTGCTCCGATCACCATTGACGTTACACCACCGGCGAGTGCGGCGGTGGTGGGCATTTGAACGCCGCACCTGGACTACGGAATGGCACGACATTGTCTTCTCCGACGAATCCAGCTTCTCCCTGCAACACCACGATGGTAGGATCCGCGTGTGGCGGCACCGCGGCGAGAGACTGTATGACGCCTGCATTATGCATCGCCATACCGGTCCGTCGCCTGGCGTTATGGTTTGGGGCGCAATTGGATATGACACCCGTGCCCCTCTGGTACGCATAACTTTAGTATGTTGTTCCGGAGGTATACTGAACCAATTCTGTTTAATATCATCGAAATGGGGTCAAAGGTCAGGGCACTGGAGCGAGATTTATTCTGCAGCCATTATCCTCATAACTTGATTAAAAATGCTTGTATTGGGACAAAACTTTAGTATGTTGTTCCGGAGGTATAGTGAACCGGTTCCGTTGAATATCATCGAAATGGGGTCAAAGGTCAGGGCACAGGAGCGAGATTTATTCTGCAGCCATTACCTCATAACTTGACCAAAAATGACTAAAAATCTATTAAGACAAAACTTTAGTATGTTGTTCCAGAGGTACACTGAACACATTCTGTTTAATATAATCGAAATGGGGTCAAAGGTCAGGGCACTGGAGCGAGATTTATTCTGCAGCCGTTATCCTCATAACTTGATTAAAAATGCTTGTATTGGGACAAAACTTTAGTATGTTGTTCCGGAGGTATAGTGAACCGGTTCCGTTGAATATCATCGAAATTGGGGTCAAAGGTCAGGGCACAGGAGCGAGATTTATTCTGCAGCCATTACCTCATAACTTGACCAAAAATGACTAAAAATCTATTAAGACAAAACTTTAGTATGTTGTTCCAGAGGTACACTGAACACATTCTGTTTAATATAATCGAAATGGGGTCAAAAGTCAGGGCACAGGAGCGATATTTATTCCACAGCCATTATCCTCAAAACTTGAGTAATTATTTCTGGTATATTGGAAAGCGTATCATAATCAGTGCATTACATGATTTTACTAACTTTTTTTTTTTGAAGTTTTGTGTCTCATTGCAGTGGTATAAAATCTTCTGTGGATAGTAGTAGTAGGTCAACATGCCTTTAAGAAAACCACGGTGCATAATTAGGCGAAAAGTGATAAGGAAGCCCATAGAGGTTTTAAAATGCATTAGCTGAAACCGGCAAGCCAAGCGGTAAGATGAGAGTCTGAAATGGGACTGTTTGTTTTTTTATATTAATGTTGAATTCAAATTCCCTGGTCACCTTGTTAGCTTTAGCGACTGAAACACGTGGTTTTTTTTTTTTTTTTTTTTATACTTTACGGAAAAATGTTTGCATGAACGGACTTTTTAGCTTGACGAAACTAAAACTAAAATGAGCTTCCGGTGCGATTCGCTGTTACAACGGAGATGACGAAGGTGGAAGTACTTGTTAACATATTTGGGGATCGATTTGTGTCAGAAGCATGTAGTCAGGTATAAACTTTCACGTGTGGGAGGAATTCCTACGAAAAATAGCACGTCTGTTTGTGTTATGTTCCCTTTACTACCGAGGTAGTTTAGTTCGATAGAGAGCAGCTTTATTTGTCTAGAGTAGGGGTTTTCAGCCTTTTCTGAATTGCGGTCCATATGAGAAAATGAAATACTACTCGCTGGCGACATGAACAAAAAAGAGTACAAGCGTATATATATTTTTTATAAATATCAACGATTTCAGAGAGATTTTGAATCTTGAAACTTAATTTTCCGAAAACGAAACGATGTGGTTAACATGATACTTATAATGTTACACAGAAGTCCAAAGCAGGTGCCTCATGTGCCTACACTTTTTAATACCCTTTAAAATATTTCGTTATATAATTTATCGCAGCATAGCGCACAACAGATTTGAGAATTCAAAGTCCATGTACTCGGGTACCTGGATATTCGCTTTTAACATTTTGTGACGTACCTGCCAGCAGGACGCACACGACATAAAGGCAGATAGTAGTCAGAAGAAACGTCCGCGTAGCTCAATTGGTAGAGTGACTTATTCCGGAATGAGGGGATCCGGGTTCGAATCCTGGCGTGGACAGAAATGACGGAGAAATTTACTTCGTTATAATGGCGCCCGAACTATCCGGATGACCCGACCGTTCAAAATCTCGCAATGGTGTGATGTTATTTCCACACCGCGAGATAGGAAAAATCAGAGAATCCCTTCTCCAGCGCTTCGAAAAATAAATGTGTGTGACGTTGCATTCTACACACCAGATTGACTGGGAGTTCTCAAGTGCACGTACTACAGTGGATGGCTGCCTGCAACGCTTCATGGCCACGGCTGACCCGTGGGCCATGCCCCCGGCCCCTTTCGGGGGAGGGAGATGTGACGTACCTGCCAGCAGGACGCACACGACATAAAGGCAGATAGTAGTCAGAACAAACGTCCGCGTAGCTCAATTGGTAGAGTGACTTGTTCCGGAATGAGGGTATCCGGGTTCGAATCCTGGCGTGGACAGAAATGACGAAGAAATTTACTTCGTTATAATTTCGAAAATGCATTTTTTTTTTCATTTTTGAATTTTCCCTTGAGGACAACGTCACGCAGGCGATTAAAAAATGGACCGCGGGCCATGGATTGAAGATTCCTCTTCTAGAGGAGGTATAGACTTCACAAATTTGTCGGCGACGCGGATTCAATTCGCGCCTCCTCGCTCCAGAGCCAGTTGTTCTAACCGACTAAACTACACCGACTGAATATATTGCTGCAGATTCATCGTCTTGACATGTGTTTTACCTCTGTAGTACGTTACATAAACTTTGCGCTATCTGCAGTAAATAGTCGAGAATGCGAGACGAAAGTATGAAACGGGTCGGGCCAGGTCGTACAGTGGAAATTCTCAGAGGGGCTGGGAACGGGCCGGACTTTCCAAACTTAGGTCTATGCAAACTTCTATGCCACACCATATGCAGCTCAACTCACAGCTGAGTGGTTTCGGCGATATGATTGGGAAGTTTTGGAACACCCCCTACAGCCGTGTTCTCTCACCCTGTGATTTCAATGTTTTTCCCTCTCAAGAAACGCTACAGACGCATAGTGAGACAGGCCACAACAGTGCGACTGCACCAACAGGATATCAATTTCTTTTATGCTGGCGTATCATCATTACGGCACATTCTTTTACGGTGGATCCACCTTTTTTTTTATTTATTTATTTTTTTTTATTGGAAGTTTAACGAACACCGTGAGCAACTCAATGGGATAAAAGCAGTCGCCCGGCCCTAATTTAGGGCCACTGACTCCAGGGAAGGGAGAGAGCCAATGCCGTAAGACCAACACAACATCCATTCCTCGCCGGGATTCGAACCCGGACCCTTCGCGGACGAATGATCAGAAATCATCGCTTAGACCACTGCGCCACCGCGGCGGCCAAAAAGTTTTTCCCTATGTTTCCAATGGTAAAAACTTTCGTAGACATTTTCTTCGCAATTAATGCATTCCCAAGGATGAACATTTTCACATCGATAAAAATAACTTTACGTTATAGCCTAGTATACTTAATTTTGTTCAAAGCTTAACCATAATTGTATTAAGAATCAATAACATAACTTTTCCTTTCGTGGTGTTGAGACTTGCAAAAACATGACGCCACATGTACACGTGACTTGATAAATGCAATCACGTCGGATTTTTTTTTCAATCAATATATTTAAAACACAAGGCTGTTTCTTTCTACAATTCGCCAGCACTACCCACTGGAGCGATGTTCATGATTTTTTTTTAAATGAAAGCTACTGACCCACAGATTTTTCACCGCTAATTTTTATTGTCATAAGTAATTTTTTTTTATATTACCATGGCATTTTCTTTGTACAATCCGCCGTTAGCGGAACAATACACGGAAAATCGGAAGCTACTTATAACAAATAAACGAAATAGCTATGTCAAATAAATAATAAAAAATAAACCGAATAGCCTATAATAACAATAACAAATAAACGAAATAGCCTATGTCCACCGGAAAGAAAATAGCCTATGACCACCCAACGGCGAAAGATTTATCCAAATCGGTTCAGTAGTTTTCGAGATTAGTACAAAAAATTCTGTATATTATCGTGAACTACTTTCTTTCATGTTGGGTGTGATCAGGTAGTATGTAAACAAAGCGGAACGATACACGGGAAATCGGGAACTACTTGAAAACGATCTGACTCGGTAGTACAGACAAAAATAACAAAATATAATAAAAAATAAACAAAATAGCCTAAGTGCACCAGAAAGAAATAAGCTTCCCAACGGTGAAAGATTTATCCAAATCGGTTCAGTAGTTTTCGAGATTACCTCAAACACACAAAGTTTTTCTCTTTATATAGTACACAGCCGGACAATTGCTAAGGACGGTTGACAATAGCAACGATAGCAACCATAAAATGGAAGGCAGGAAAATGTGGAAATTAGCATAAGTGCGGGATACAGTAAGACGTGTTGTGCGTATGCAAAGTTTGGATTGCCGAACTTGTTCGTGACGTCATAGCGCTGATAAGAGATATAAAGGATTTGACGCGTATTGACCGTTGTTGTTCAAACGCAAAGTTGAAAGGGAAAGAATCAATTGACGAACTTGCAATTTTCAGTATGTCTTCCCGACATCACCTAGATGACTTTACGCGTGGCCGTATTATTGGCAAGATTGAAGAAGGGCGAAAAATAACAGATGTTGCCAGGGAGTTCGACGTCAGCCACAGTGTTGCTTCAAGGCTTTGGAAATTATTTCAAACAAATGGAGAGTGTAGCAAACGTCACGGGGGAGGTCGTGTTCGCAGTACGATACCTGCAGAAGATCGGTACATAGTGCTATCAACAAAAAGACACCGGCGCAGCACAGCTAGTGAGGTAGCAAATCAGTTTATGGCTGCTACTGGCAAACGGATCTCCCGAAAAACTGTCGCCAGACGTTTGCATGAAGGAGGACTATACGCCCGCCGTCCTGTTGTGTGCATCCCATTGTCCAGACGTCACCGTACCGCCCGTTTGCAATGGTGCCATCAACATCGCAATTGGACTGATAACGACTGGTCTGCTGTCCTCTTCTCAGATGAGAGTAGATACAGTCTATCGTCTGATTGTCGACGACAACTGATCTGGCGTGATAGTGGTACTGCATATTGTCCAGCAAACATACAGGAAAGGGACCGATATCCGACATGTAGTGTCATGGTATGGGCTGGCATCATGATCAATGGCCGTACGTCTCTCTATGTGCTTCCAACTGGGACTATGACTGGCCAACGATACATTAATGATGTTCTGCTACCTCATGTTCGCATATTCCGTGGTGCTGTCGGTGATAGATTCATTTTCATGGAAGACAACGCAACATGTCATCGAACAGTCGCTGTCCAGGAGTGTCTTGAGAGCGAGGATATTCAACGCCTCGTATGGCCAGCACGTTCTCTAGATCTGAATCCCATTGAAAATGTGTGGGATGCTTTGGGGAGGAGTCTTGCTGGTCGCCAATGCCCTCCAATAAACAAGGACACCCTCATCCGTGCACTGACAGAGGAATGGGATAAATTACCCCAACAGCTGCTTGATAATGTTGTGCAAAGCATGACACGACGTGTGGAATCTTGCATCACCCTCCATGGTGGCCATATCCCGTATTGACATCTTACGCCGGAACGCCTGCGGACGGTAATTGCATTTTTTTCACGTTTCCGTATTCTGCACAAAATGGCCTGTTTGTCCCTTGAACACGTTCCAAAGCCTTCTGGATTTCAGAGCACAATAAATTGTCTTTCTTGCAATGTCCTGGCATCCAACCACACTTACTTTTTTATGCGCTATATAGCCATTTATGATCCGTCATTGGCAATTGTCCAGCAGTGTAGTATAAATTATATAATGATACTAAAAAAAATTGTTAAAACCAAACTGGCAAAATAAAACCCATTTTTAACCCCATTGTGTAGTTATGTAGACACGATATCATTGCGGGTCACTGAAATAATGTCTCAATACTCCCATGTAAGCCCGTCAATGACAAGTAAGTACATGTTTATACAATAATGAGAAACGCCATCGTTAAATTCGTATACGAGTAGTTGGGAAAATTAAAAATTAATGGGAATACCTAGTTCGATCAAAAAGTTCCGTGACTAGGTAGTAGGTACGTAGTGCGCCAACTGATGGCAGTACCCGGATGCGCGAGCAATGGTCGAGGGCAGTGACCTTCATGAGTCATTGTGCCGAGTGGCGTTGTTCTGTGAACATCGGGAGCTGTGTTACACGATATTTGGGGACCACGTGCTGAACACAGCTGCGATATCGGTATGGACTCCAAACTAGAGGAGCGAGCGAACTTCACATTCTGCGTCAAACTCGGCAAATCGGGAACGGAGACGCATGAAATGTTGCGGCAGGTTTGCGGCAATGAAGCAATGAGTTGTGCGAGGTAATTTGAGTCGCACTCGCGCTTCAAGTGCGGCAAAACGGCACTGGAAGACGACGAGAGGTCGGGGCGATAGTCCACAAGCAAACCCCCCAAAAATGTGGACTAAATTAGGGAACTGATGCGTGAGGATCATCGGAGACCATTCAAGACATTGCTACCATCGTCAATGTGTCATACGGAAACAGTGCAATAAATTCTGACGTCGGGTTTGAACATGCACCGCATTGCTGCAAATTTTGTGCCAAAGATTCTGAACCCCGAACAGAAGTCAAGATCTTCGTCAGCAGGTGGTGAATGAACCAACGTTCCTATCGCGGGTCATCACCGGGGGGGGGGAGGGGGTTTGGCGAAACTTGGGTCTACGGTTACGACCAGGAGACCAAGCAACAGTCGTCGCAGTTGAAGAGCCGGGCATCTCAACGACCGAAGAAGGCCCGACAAGTCCGGAGCGCAACCAAAAGCATGCTCATCGTGTTCTTCGGCATTCCAGGGGTTGTACACCGTGAATTCGTCCACCAGGGCCTGACCGCCACCGCTTTTTTTCACTGCGATGTTCTGCAGCGTCTTAGGGAGGACATTCGCCACAAACGACCTGAAATGTGGCGCACGATCGATTTCCTGCTCCATCAGGACAATGCAGCAGCAGCTCACGGAGCGTTAGCAACACGCCAGTTTTGCAGCCGCAACAGCATGGCAACCCTTCCTCACCCGCCTTACTCACCCGATTTGGCCCCCTGGGACTTCTTTCTGTTCCCGAAGATGAAGCTGAAGCTCAAGGGTCGCCGGTTTGAAACCGTGGACGAGATCAAGCGCCAATCGAGACGTTTGAGACGATTCGCGAACAGGACTTCCAGGGAGAGTTCCAACAGTGGCAAAAACGCTGGCATTGGTGTATCGCTGCCTAAGGAGACTATTTTCAGGGAGATCATAGCCAGAGTTAAGTAACGTAAGTACTTTGTTGTACATCGGCCTAGTCTCGGAACTTTCTGATTGGACCTCGTATTAGGAAAATATTGCTGTTGGTGACCCATCTTATAGACTACCCATTAATAATTCAACCATTTATTAAAGTTATGCATTTTATTGCGATTCGTGTTATATGACAAGAAAAAAATTTGTCACAGGTTTTTCAACCGTGCATGGCAAGGGTTACGGACTAGTAATTTAATAATTTTCGGAATGGATTCAACAACTGAGTCTGACCATGCGATAGTCTAGAATGTTTAGAATGATTTGAGCCGCTTGCATGAAATGATCTGACATTTCGGAATTAAAAATCAACAGTACTTACAGTTCTGTTAATATTTTCAGCTAAATTATTGTTAGAAAATTTAATCTGAGTAGCTCAAATCATTCTAAACATACTAGACTATCGGATGGATGGACTCAAGTGTTGATTCCAGTTCAAAAATCAATAAAATATTTGGACAAAAGGGCGACGTGATTGCTTTAGCAAGTCACATGTACATGTGGCGCCATCTATTTGAAGGTCTCAACACCACGACAGGAATAGTTAAGTTATTGATTCTTAATACAATTATGGTTAAGTTTTAGAAAATATCAGGTATACTAGGTTATAATATAAAGTTATTTTTATCGGTGTCCAAATTTTCGTCCTTGGGAATGCGTTAATTGCGAAGAAAATGCTTATAAAAGTTTTTACCACTCTTTAGGTCAATCCACCTTAAACCGTTGAGGGGATTTTGTGGGAGATAATTGATCGAAGATAAAACCCTTGAGTAAGCCCTTCAACTTATAACCTCTGAACAAGGTCTGTTATCTTTTTTTTAACATCAATTGTGGGCTTTTACAATGATAAGTCTTAAAGAATTTATCTACCGATGCTATACTGCTGACAAACTGAAGAGGGGGACCAACAGTTTTTTGGGAATCCCCTTAATTAGATCAGCTATGATGTTTAGTTGATTAACAGCAAATGTCTGTAAACATTATATAAACTTTAACTACGCGTTACCGCACACTACAGGCTTAACAAGCAACTTTATAACGTAAAAGGTTGTTGCCACGGATGAATCTCAGTAGTTTGTAGCCTCCGAAAAACTAATTAACATTCAATATCAGTCAATAAACTGCCAAGATTGCACAAAGGAATACAGAAATCAACTTACGGAATTCAACTAGTTCATTGCACAGAGCGTAAAACTGGAGCGTACATCTTTTCCTCGCTCATCGAATTAATTTCAGAAACACTAACTAAGAATCATAATACACAGGAGATCGCTTAAGGATACATAATTACTCGAAACTGTGCTCTCGAAACATTGCGCTCACAGTTCTTATCTCTCAGTTCTGTATTACTTCATTGCATTTTGACCTGATGTCAGGTTGTTGCCAAATTTAAATTCCTCGAGAAGGAAAGTGTGGCGTTCAGATGGAAAAACGTTTAACGAGAATAAACCAAATAATTTACGAAAGAGTACAGGAACTATAAGGAGGAAGGTCAAATTGGAATACACATCACGTACCCAATATGTTGCAGTTGAAAAACGAACACGATATTTTAAAACATTGTTTCACCGTTATCCCGAAAGTTTCCAGAAGCTACCACGCAATGCTTTGCGGCACATTTTAAATTCGAAGATAAACGGCAGGAGGTTAAGGCTTTAAAAAAAAAACCAAATGAGCAACAAAGTATCAATATTCCTCTCTTAATTGAAAGAACTTCAGTAATTCCTTTTCATTTTTCTTCGTCGTGCTTTTCTTTTCTTTTAAAATACGATCTAACGACCGCATCTTCAGATGAGCGATTTCCTTTGTTTATTCTGCATACGAGCGTAAAATTCTAATAGCTGGGAAAATCCAATAAATGTCCGAACAACAGGCGCAGGAGCAGCAAACAAATACGAAAACAAGTAAAATGAAAGAGTAAGAAAAAAAGTGAAATTACGAAGAAAGACTTCTGGTGTACAGGCACAGAAGAAAATGGCACAAAAAGTGATTGAGTGCAGAGACCCGAAAGAAAATGAAAAAAGCAAGAAAAAGCTCAACGTACAATGCGAGAAGGGAGACATTATTTTTAAAGGACAGTTACTGTTGGCAGAGTTTCCTAATTTCTAAATTTCCGTGAGACAGAGAATGGATTGGAGAGACAGATAAGGGGATAAACTTTAACAGCGAATAAAAGGAGTCGTGATAACAGCATTTCGTTTTTTTATCCTATATATATATATATATTTCTTTTTCTAGTTTTGCCAATGCTGTTGCTTTAGCTGATGTCACGTTTTTCTCATTACAAAACTGCCATTTCTTTTTGAGTACAACTCATTATTGCCAGATGTGAAGAATGAACGATTGCAATGAGTTAGTTCTTCAGGGAATCGTATGAAAACATTTATTAGTCACTCAAACGGAGTTATGCTTTATTTATTTTTTATTATTGGTATCATGAAGAACCCGGATCTTCTGCAATTAGTGACTGCATGGATATCACAGAATCATCTCGTCGATGACACACCAACGGGAAAGACGCCTCGAGTGCTCTTCCTAGCAGGGCCTGTTTGTGTCAGAGCTCGTTATTACTTGTCTTCTGAAGTAGACTTAGGGAACGAGAACCAACAAGAAAATATAGCAGCTGCACTCGAACATTGGCTACTTACTAATCATAAAGAGATATTCCTGACTCTATAGGGAGATTAAGTAAAGGAACCTCTAGTTTTCTGATCACCACATTTATTTGAATAGGAAACGGTGACTCTTTTTCTTATTTAATTTAGCTTCTCGAAACTCAAGATCGTCTCTTAATTGCGAAAAAAAAAAAAAAGAAAAAAAAAGAAAAAAAAGGAAAAAGAAAAGAAAAAAGAAGAACGTGGCAGTTGTCCGAGTGATCAGAACACTGATCGGCCGTCTAAGGGGGTGCGAGTTCGAGTCTCGGATGTACCATGGGCGCGCGTTTTTTTTTTTTTTTTTTTTTTTGATTGGAGGTTTAACGATCACCGTGAGCAACTCAATGGGCTATAAGCAGTCGCCCGTCCCTAATTTAGGGTCACTGGTTCCAGGGAAGGGAGAGAGCCAGTGCCGTAAGACAAACACAACATCCATGCCTCACCGGGATTCGAACCCGGACCCCGTTCGGACGAATGATCAGAGGCCATCGCTTAGACCACTGCGCCACCGGGGCGGCTGGGCGCGCGTTTGTCCCAAGGCGCTGGTTTGGCTACCTGTTTGCTTTCTTTTGTTTAGCTACTTGTTTGCTTTCTTTTGTTTAGCTACTTGTTTGCTTTCTTTTGTTTAGCTACTTGTTTGCTTTCTTTTGTTTAGCTACTTGTTTGCTTTCTTTTGTTTAGCTACTTGTTTGCTTTCTTTTGTTTAGCTACTTGTTTGCTTTCTTTTGTGGTGTGTGGTTGAGTTTGGAAGTTTAACGACCACCGTGATTAACTTAGTGAGCTATAAACAGTCGCCCGTCCCTAATTTAGGGCCACTGGTTACAGTGAAGGGAGACAACCAGTGCCGCAAGACAAACAAAACATCCATGTCTCACCGGGATTCGAACCAGCACCCATCTCGGACGAATGGTCATAAGCCGGCTTGCTTCCTTTCGGATCACACAGGAAAATGAGCACATTCAATATACCGTATTTTTCGGCTTATAAGTGGATATGGAGCATAAGATGAATGGGTTAAAGTTCTTAACGCTGGAACGGTAACGTTAAGCAATAGTACACTATTGGAAACGATGAGTAAAAATTACGCATATGGCAGATATTTACAAACAAAGGTTGTTTTTAACTAAGTTATTAGAAATTTTTGACGCCAATAAATTCAAAATAACCTGAATAAAGTACATATTAAAACGTCACATTTTCTAACGAAGATAAGAAAATGAATAACTGAAATATTATTACGTCAGTTTTTGCCAATACTAAATTAAAAGTCTTTGTGTTAAATGATACTGTAAATTTCACTAAATGAAAACGAAGTTAAAACAGACATTTAACGTGGACCAGAAACATCAAACAAAGATCTTCGCTCTTTCCACGTTTATAAGTGAGTCACAGAAAAATTCTCATTGGCAGCCACCGGGAGTCGAACCCAGGGTCTTCCAGTTACGCGCCGGATATGCTTCATTCACTGGCAGTTAGCCTGTGTGAATCTGGAGGAGTTCGAGGCCGCTGTGGTGTAGCGGAAGCATATCCGGCTCGTAACTGGAAGACCCTGGGTCCGACTCCCGGTGGCGGCCAATGAGAATTTTTCTGTGACTCACTTATAAACGTGGAAAGAGCGAAGATCTTTGTTTGATGAAAACGAAGTTTAAAAAATAGTTTTAGCATTTCATGCATTTCTTCACTTGATGCTTGTTCCCCACAAATTGACTTCTGGCAGTCAATGCAGTATGCAGTTGTATACCTTATTTTTGTATATAAACAATATGTGCAGTAGTTTCGTGATCCATGTTGGGATTTAGCATCACTTTTAGAAGGAAGTTCTTTTCTTCCTAGTGCTTCCTCTATAACTGCTTTTAGTTTTTTGTTTATTTTGGGAACAGTCAATGTGTTGCTGCCATTCTTTTGTCTGTTTTTTTATGTAAAGATTGCATGAATTGCAATCTGTTCAGTGGCTTACCCCCTTATTTTTTATAATGATTGTGAACATAGACTAAATCACTGTTGCATTTAAACTGGCTATATTCAACATGTTATAAAAAAACCATAAAGGCTATCGTTTAGTCTTGCGACCGCAGTTCATGTTGTGGAACATTTGATTAAATAAGTCAACTCCGCTTTTCGTACAGTTGTAATTCATCACCATTTCGGGTTTCTTTGTATCCTCATTGATTGCTAAATCCTGGTGAATGGAATATATCAATGTTACAAGTTTGTTTTGCTTTGGTTTGTATGACACAGCAGTCAAATTGTCATGAAACAGAACGGCCGATGTTCCGTGTTTTCTGTTTTGGAAATTGCTGTCTACAAAACATAAAGCCATTACTCCAACTACTACAGTATCAGAAATTTTTATAATATTTTTGCATCAGCAGATTGCTCTTCATATGTTTGTTCTTCATGGCCAATTGCATCTACTGAACGTTTAGTAGACGATTTTTTTCTCTCCTTACCTTGTTTCTGAAGTACTTCAATTTTTCTAATCTCGTCACAAATCAATTCTTCAGGATCTAAGTCGTCCTCAGAAGGCAGAAAATCCAGATCTGCATCACTATCATCTAACTCCTCTTCTTCTGATTTCCTTTCAGTTGTAAACCACTTTCTTCTTCACTTTCAGTGGCATCTGGTAATTCCCGCAAAACAGGAATATTTGCACTATCAGTTTCATCTGATTCTATTACTGACTTCTGAGATACCAGAAACAGAGCACCACAGAAGACTTAGACCTGATGTGATGCACTGTGACGTGTCTGCCCCGCAGAACGCACATGAGATAAAGGCAGCAGTGAGAGCACATGTCTGCGTAGCTCAGCTGGGAGAGCGACTTACTCCGGAGTGAGGAGACTCGGCTTCGATGCCCGGTGCTGACAAACTTGTACATTATATTGGCGCCCGAACTTCCAGGATGTTATATTGGCGCCCGTTGAGTTCCGCGCAATGATGTGATGTTCTTTCCACACTGCGAGACAGGAAAAATGAGAATCCCTTCTCCAGTGCTTCGAAAAAAATAAAATCAGTGTGATGTTACGTTCCACACATCAAATTGTCTGGGATTTCTCAAGTGCGCGTTATTCACGGGATGACTGCCTACAGCGACACATGGTCCCGGCTTACCCGTGGGCCATGCCCCCGGCCCTCTGCGAAGGGGGATGTAACGTGGCTGCCCCGCAGGACGCACATCATGAGATAAAGGCAGCTAACAGCGAGAGCACATGTCCGTGTAGCTCAGTTGGGAGAGGGACTTACTCCGGAGTGAGAGGACCCAAACTTGTACGTTATAGCACTTAAAGATGAGATATAAAGATCTTCACAAAGAAAATTTAGTGCTTATTAGTAACTATGTGAAATATTTACGCATATGAATTATCGAGCACTGGTAAACATGCGTAAAATTTCCGTGCAACAATTTACTGTGTTGGTAAAGACGAGTAAAATTTACGCAGTAGCCTTCAGATGATGTCACCGTGCAAAAGAACTATGACACAAGGACCTAAGACTGATATGGAATCATGGGATCGAGGAAAGCGTATCTCGGCCTGATTGGATATCTGTTTAAACAATGGAGCATGGCAATGCTTTTCGTACGCCATATGCTTAAAATGTACGCTCATTACCGTTTTAGGGATAATTTCCGTATCTTCATTCATAGATAAGTCGATTCTGAGTATAAGACGAGGCTAGAACAAATACATATGGTGTTCCAAAATTAGGTAACTATATTTTAGAGCTTAAGTATTTAGGTCATTTCAAAAATTTTGTACACTGCGCAGGCGCTGCCCGTTGGATGATGCAATCGCTCCAATCATTGTACCAGGTGTGTGTCAGACTGCAGTGTCTACTTTTGCTGGCTAATTTGTTCCTGTTCTGAAAAATTCTGTCTAGAAATGGAGGAAGAAAGTGAATCAGGTCAGATCTCGCGTAGCGACCAGCGATCCTACATTAAAATTGAAATTTTGCGAGGAAAATCCCCTAACAAAACTCATAAAGCTTTATGTGAAGTTTGTGGGGTTAGTGTAGTGGATGGTAGAACAGTGCCACGGTGTGCTTCTCGTTTCCACCAGGGTCGGGAAAGCATCGAGGACGACCCAAGAAGCGGACGGACATCAGATGCAACGGACGGCACTTCTGTGGTTATCGTCAACAGCATTTTGGAAGAAGATCGACCGAAAACATGTGAAGAGATTGCACATGAAGCAAACATGTGTACCGCTTCAATTTTCAGAATCCTAATCGAAAAATTACAGAAGTGGCTTCCAAATGAGTTCCGCATAATCTGAGAGAAGAGCAGCAAGCAGTTCGCAAAGGGATCGCAGAAGAATTGCTTCAGCGGTACGAGACAGAAGGCGAACAGTTTATTGACAGAATTATTGCTATAGACAAAACCTGGATACGAGATTTTGAACTAGAACTGATATCCCACTCCGCTCAGTGGAAACATCCAGAATCACCTCGCCAGAAAAAAATTCCACCGCCAACAATCGAAGGTTAAGCTGATGATGATTATGGCCTATGACAAGGTTGGAGTGATAGCAACACACAGAGTGCCCGAGGGGACCACTGTAACAGTGGAGTACTACAGATTTCTGCAAAATGTTTTGCTCTCGAAGATTCGCCAAAGAAGGCCCGGCATGCTCGTAGCTGGTGTCATCATTTTGCACGACAACGTGTGACGTACCTGTCAGCAGGACGCGCACGACATAAAGGCAGATAGCAGTCAGAACGAACGTCCGCGTAGCTCAATTGGTAGAGTGACTTATTCCGGAATGAGGAGATCCGGGTTCGAGCCCCGGCGTGGATAAAAATGACGGAGAAATTTACTTCGTTATAAACGCGAGGCCGTTTGTTTCCTGTATAGTAAGAGACATTCTGGAAAAGTATGGATGAGAATTGCTTCCCCACACGCCATACAGTCTTGACACGAGCCTACCAGACTATGGCTTCTTCCCAAAACTGAAGAAGTCACTTCTTGGTAAACGATTCAGAAAGATTCATGATATTTCTAATGAGGTGATTCGAGTAATCCGACACCTCAACAATAGAGGTGTCCTGACCGGAATACAAGACGCCCAAATGTTGGGCTGCTGTCATAAAAAAACCAAAAAACAAAAAACATGGAGATTACTTCGAGGGCGTCTAAAGGTATGTTGTGAAATAAATTTGTTTTTTGAGAGATAACCAACAGTGTTAAAAACTTTGAAATTGCCCCTCGTTAATATTAAAAGGAAGAGAAAGTGAGTTAATTTCCGCATTTTCCTTTTCGGTAAAAAATTTAATTTGGTAAGTTAATTTTTCTCTTACGAACTGATGCTACCGTATCCGTATTCATTCCCTCAGACCGGACAGTCGGAGAAGCCTCCGCGCAAAGCTGAAAAACACACAAACAAACCCCAAGGTCACACACATGTGTGCGGAAAATCAAAGTGATACTTGCAGCTCGAGCTATGGTTCGGTGCTTTCTCGCAGAGTTCCGATTGAAATCAGAAAACGTAAGAGCTTTTGATTTCAATCGGAAACATGAAATAAATTAAGATAAACATAATAAATGAAAGCAGTAGTTGATTTTAAAGCAGTTGAGAATGGAATTGCGCAGAGGGAAAAAAAGATCTCCTTCGCTAGTAACCTGGTCATTGCTATTCTTAAAGCGCATAAGATGCCGGCTGTCGACACAGTTGTCCCCAGACGTGTTTCCGAAGCTTAATCATTGCGAGATAAGCTAGATGCACCCATTGTAGTTCTGACGGCTTTGCAAAACCAGAGGTGAATGCTACCTACGGGGTGTTAGACGGATCGTGAGAAGAAAACAATTAAAATACCACAGCTGCCACTCTAAATCGGGTGAAAGAAAGGGGGAAACGTCAAATTGATGAAAATAGGCGTAACGTTTTTCCTATAATAAAAGCAGTTCTTGTATGTGGAAGACAAAGCATCCCATTGAGAGAACATAGGGATTCATGTAAAGTTATAGAGGAAGAGCCGACAGAAAGTGATGGAAACTTTTGCGCTCTGTTATGATTTCCAGCTAAAGCAAACGATTTGTCGAAAAAACGCTTTAAAATGCGGCAAAGGAAATTCTTTCTGTACAAGCGCCAAATGCAAAATCAGATCATCGATGCCTGCAACACTATCACACTGAAAAAGTTGGTATCAAAAATTAATTCAAACAGGTTTTTTTTCGATCCTAGCTGATGTAGCGACTGGTATTGCTACAACAGAGCAGTTATCTTTACGTAACCGATGCGAGAATGCAGATGCATGTACCGGGTGCGCCATATAAAAGAGACCCCGTGGCCAGACGTTGTTAGGCGGGTTAAAGTTGTTTGGCGGGTTTCCAGTTAAAACCGATTTGTTCCACTTCTAACCGGTTTCTGCGTGTACAGGTGCAAAGGAATTCTCCGGAGTGGTTAGTCGCAGCCAGAGCAGTGTAGGTACGCGGTCGTAAGTGTAAATGAAGAGAGAACAAAGGCAACGGAAATAGTTTTAAGTACGGAACAGCGGATTTTTATAGTGGAACAGTGTTTCAAAAATAACTCATACAAAGTTTTAAATTTCTTCACAGAAAAATGTCAACATTGTGCAGCACCGGCAAAATCAGTGGTACAGAAGTTTGTGCGGAAATTTCGTGAAACCGGCACGGTGTGCAACAGGGAAAGAAACAAACCCAAGACAATTCGTGCTGAAGATAATAGCAAGGATGTGCGCATAATGATGTTACAAAGCCCTCGGAAGTCGATTCGCCGATTATCATCTGCAACGGTAATATCTGCTACGTCATGCTGACGCATACTTAAGGTGGATTTGCATTTTCGGCCATACAAAGTTATGGCGCTCCAAGAACTTAAAACTCCTGATTATGCAAAACGGATGCAATATTGTAAGTGGTTTCGGGAGACCATTGTCAGCAACGAAATGGACCCAACACTTTATTACACGATAGATGTCCGGGTATTTCAATGCGCAAAACAGGAGGATTTGGACCAATGCGAGTCCCATACGGACAATGGAGGTTACTCTGTACAACCAAAAGATAGGCGTTTGGTGTGCTGTGTCTGCGAAGAGGATAGTCAGACCATTCTTTTTCACTGACACGATCAACTTGGAGCGCTATGTTCAGCAACTGTTCAAACCATTTGTTGCCCCACTTACAGAAGAAGAGCGAACATATGCTTTCTTTCAGCAGGATGGTGCAACGGCGTATACTGCGCGGAACAGTCTACGTGCTGGGCATGAAGTGTTTTGGGAGGACAGAACTCTATCGAAGGGACTATGACCACCCAGATCACACGATCTCTCCATCTGTGACTTTTATCTGTGGGGAGCATTGAAAGAGAAAGTGTACGCAACTAATCCGCGCACCCTTGATGAATTAAAAGTGAACATTACGGATACCATAGTCAAGATTACTGCCGATGAGTTGTGGCGGGTTACGAACAACATGTTCCGTCGTGTGCAGCTGTGTCTTGATGTTGGAGGGCAGCACTTTCAGCAATTGCTGTAAACGCAGGTAAATTACTCCTGTTTTCTGTTATTTCAACTATTCTTTACCATGTATCGTAACATTGCCTGACTGTTGTCGTTCATTATACTCGGGCCTCTTTCATATGGCACACCCTACATAATTGAAGAGTTGTTCCTTCAGTTCGTTCCAATTGAAGGCATGACGGGAAAAAGAATTGCTGACACAATTCTTGCAAAACTGGAATCGTACGGAAGCGACTTGTGTAAAATCAAAGGCCAAGGAAAAAATAATTTCGGGGCACGCCACTGGGAACGAGCATCATAGGCATTTTTGACTGTTCGAAGTTTTCCCTAGTAAAGTCACGAAAGGAATTTTTTGAAGAGGTCCACGCATCCACCCTAAGTTCCGGAAATTAAAGTCAACGGTAGTTGGGGAAAAGACTGGCAACCAGCCTTCCATTTCGGGACACACAATTCAGTGAAAGCTCTCGCGTATGGATCATAGGAGTTGGCAGTGAGTTAACTCTTTAGCGACCATTACCCTAAAATCTGGTATCACTCTAAATACCATAACGTCCGAAACTGTTTTTTGTTTCACTTCTTTGTTTAGTAACAACAATGGTGACTGACGATCCCTGCTCATCTCTCACAGGTCGGGCAGATTTGAAGAACAGGTAAGGGTAGGAAATCTGAGTCACTGTAAACTGACGTTTCGGGCGGCTATGGTCGTTTGTTCGTACTGGCGTTTTGGGCGTTAAAGGGGTAATGTGCCTATGTAAACCGGCCCTCATCAACAACTTTTCCTGCAGTGAGCACAGAAGCACGGTGACTGGGAGTTGTGCGACTCGCCAAAGTCTCCTGGTCGTCGATGAGTCGAGGTTCCAGATCCAAAATGGCGATGGACTGGTATGCACAGTTGGACGAATGAAATGCCGATGGACCAGAATGCATAGTTGGACGGAAGAAGGCCTGCGACAATGGCATAACGCAGTGGAGATTGCTATCATGACATACAAGTTTTCCTGATCGCCATTATACATACCCTCACACCCTTCTGCAGACCATTCATAGATATTGTTTAAAACTAAGTATTGACCTAACTCATGACCACGTATCTGGATAGAGCTGAACTGCTTCAGAAAAAGGGAAAAGAAAGAAAATAGACCCGTGTATAAAGGCCCGCATTGTGCAGAAATCGTTCAAGGACGATGTTCATGAAAATCGTGAGTACCTCCGACTTGAACTCTGTCGAAATTCTGTGGGATGCAGTGCAATGCAGTATTCTCTGGACCACGCTATTGCCTCTCGCCGTCGCCCAATTTAGGGAAGTTATTCTGTCCAGCTGATTCATAATACCTGAGGACACCTGCCATTGTCTAGTGGAGACGATGCCATGGTGGATGCAAGTGGTTATCACGACATAAATTACACTACGCTCAAGAATTCAACAAGAGCCAGAGAAAAAAAATATTTTTAAGGACGAAGCTAGTCTTGAATTGCAAAAAAAGGGTTGAGGCGGTAAGGAGTAGTGACCACTGTTAATGCTTCACGGAGTTTGATAGGAATCTGTGGTCAGCGTTCACACAAGGACTAGACAGATACTGTTGAGAGAATATACAGCGTAAAAAAATAAGTGGTGTGAATCCATGGAAAATTCCTAAAAATAAGGTGAAGCAAAGTTACCGGTAGATGTCAGTCTTTTAAAGAAATTTCCGTTTCTTCTAATTTCCATAATTTGACAGATTTTTCCGTAGTCAGTAATTCCGTTTAGTTCAGAAAATTCCGTTTCGGGTTTTACCGTATTTATACGTAAATTTTGCAAAATCTTCAGTTTTGACGTATTTAGATCTGAAGTCGAACCAGCTTCCTTCGACTTCGTCTTAAGACGCACGCGCTATCCGTTGAGCCAGAAAGACACTTAAAGCGCTTAGGTTGAACTTTAATCGCTCTGTGATGAAATATTTTCTCTGCTACTAATGCGAGTGAATTAGTAACTTTATTTTCTGTTGGAGCTCATTACTTTCTGAATTTAATTTTTTCTATAGGAGGGCTACTGCAAATTACGTATTTTTTGACGTAGAATTATTCATTCTTTTTCCCCGCGCTATGTAAGGGGTAACATCGGGAGCAGGGATGTAACGAAAATATGTCACACTTTGAACGCTTATATATTCGAAACTAATAAACATAGAGTAATAAGTAATGCATCATTAAATAGTTTATAGAGTCACATTTATAACAAAACAAATTTCAACCCTCCAGCCCTTAACTCTTTGATACAGTAGCGTTAGAAAGTTAAGCTAAATTTTGCGTGATTTTGTTTCGCCGCACGCCGCTTTAGGGTTGGTAACTAGTGAATAGATAACGGTAGCGATGACCTCAGCTCCGCATTCTGTAGCTTATGGTCAAAGATAACGAACGTACGTGATATACCAAAATAAAGTGAATTTAAAATTTATTTATTTTTTAGATAAAAAAGATTTGGTGACGAAAATTTAGAAATGCCGCGAAAATCCAGGGAAAATTACTATGAGAACCAACAAAAGTTAAAGAACAGCTAGAGGACAACGAGAGGAATCCGAAAAAGCCCGCTAAGTCATCAACCGATAGGTCATGGGAATGTACTTAGGGCGTGTCAAAATCCGCGAACCAATTTGTGTTTCATACGAGTTCGACTCTATAGCCAGAACCTTCCACTTCAACTGTACGATTGGAGCCTGAACAAAAAGAACACATGGAGATTGATGTCATCCATCCAAATTTTCACACCGAACATTGAGTACCAACGTACATCGCCAGTCTTCACAATTTTGCTGGATAATGAATGACAAGAAGAAGAGTACATTAGGCCCGAGTCGTTTCCGCAAATTTATAACAAGTTAGTAAAATCATGCAATGCATTGATTATGATACGCTTTCCAACATACTAGAAATCATTACTCAAGTTATTACTCCAGTTATGAGGAAAATGGCTATGGAATAAATCTCACTCTGTGCCCTGACCTTTGATCCAGTTTCGATAATATTCAACAGAACTGGTTCAGTATACCTCCGAAATAACACGATAAAGTTTTGTCGCAATAGAAGCATTTTTACGTAAGTTATGATTCATAAAAGCTATGGAATAGATCCCGCTCCTGTGTCCTAATCTTTGACGCCATTTCGCATATTTTCAGTAGCATTCGTCCCCAAGTTGGTCCCTACAACATACTAACATTTCATCCAAATCGAAACATTTTTACGTAAGTTATGATCGATAATGGCGATGGAAGTGATTCCACTCCTATGTCCTGACCTTTGACCCCCATTTCGCTAATTTTCAATAGGATTTGTCCCCAGGTAAACTAAAATTTAATCGAAATCGAACCGTTTTTACGTTAGTTATGACGCATAAGAGCAGTGGAATGGATCCTGCTCCTATGTCCTGACCTTTGACCCCATTTTGTTCACTTTCAATAGGGTTCCTTCCCAGGAGTTCTCCTACCACATACTAAAATTTCATCGAAATCGAACGATTTTTACGCGAGTTACCGTGCGGACGAACATACGCACAAAACGCGTGACGTAATGAGGCAGATGGGAATCGCGACCATCTGCTCGCAAGAGTGTGACGTCATAAAACTTTAATAGGATCCACACACAACGCGTGACGTAATGAGACAGATGGCGTGACCGCGCGCCAACATATAATGGCTCGACGCCATGACACTACACTAAGAACGTGATAATTCGGGGTGGTTGATTAACCGACTAAACGAATTTTCCTAAAGTCAGGATCAAGCTAAATCGACTTCTAGTACCAGAAAACGGTAGGTTAACGACTTTCATCAAACTCCTTAGAGACGTTTTCAAAATAAAATTTACATACATACAATAATTGCTCCTTTAAGGTGAACGTCAAGTAGTTTTGCTTCCTCTACTTCAAATGGAAAAATTTCTGTACACATTTTCTTCCCAATTAATGCGTTCCCAAGGATGAAAATTTTAACATCGATTAAAATATCTTCATTTTATAACTTGCAATACTTAATATTTTCTAAAGCATAACCAAAATTATGCAATCCAACACTTGTTTGTCTACTGACGTCATGAAAATACAGGTCGCGCCATCTTTTTTCTGGACAATTAATGTGTTCACAAGGATGAAAATTTGAACATCGATTAAAATAGCTTCATTTTATAACTTGGAATACCCAATATTTACTAAGACATAACCATAATTATGCAATCCAACATTTGTTGGTCTACTGACGTCATCAAAGTACTGGTCGCGCCATGCTTTTTCTGGTTTCAACACCACCAAAGGAAAAGTTATTGATTTTTAATAAAATTATGGTTATGTTTTAGAAAATATTAAGTATTCCAAGTTATAATATGGAGTTATTGTAATCGATGTTAAAATTTTCATCCTTGGGAACACATTAATTGTAACGGAAATGTGTACAAAAGTTTTTCCATTCGAAGTATAGGAAGCAAAATTACTTGACGTCCACCTTAACAATATGGGATAAGGGCGATGGAATGGATCGCAATCCTATGTCCTGACCTTTGACCCCATTTCATCCATTTTAAATAGGGTTCGTCCCCAGGTGGTCCCCTACCACATACTGAAATTTCATCGAAATCGAACCATTTGTACGCACGTTATGACGCATAAGGGCAATGGAATGCATCCCGCTCTTATGTCCTGACCTTTGATCCCAATTCACCCATTTTGAAAAGGTTTCGTCCCCAGGTGGTCCCCTACCACATAGTAAATTTTCATTGAAATCGAACCATATTTATGCAAGTTATGGCGCATAAGTGCAATGGAATGGATCCTGCTCCTTTGTCGTGACCTTTGACCTCATTTGTCCCATTTTCAATAGGGTTCGTCCCCAGATGGTCCCCTACCACATACTAAAATTCCATCTAAATCGAACCATTTTTACGCCAGTTATCGTGCGGACAGACGGACGGACAAAGCTGGAAAAACTGTCGAAATGCTCTCCAACAAAGTAGCGTGCAATGACATGATCTCTACTGAACTACCAATGGTTTGTCATGCGTTATTAAATGACGGGAACACGTCGCCGCGCACCGTGTAATTACTTGCTAAAAACATTTTACGAAATACGCTGGTGAGATATCACCCACGTTACTTTCAAAAATCACCTTTGTTCCTTATCTGTTGCAATTTCCTGCATTCTTATGTCTACCGTTGCCTTGAAAAAGCCTCCCAGTGGAGTGCGAAAGCTTGGCGAATCTCTGTGATTACTACACCATAAGAAATAAACGGATTTAATACGCTGTATGCGTTTCTTGAATATTCATATTGTGGTGTATTAAAAATAACGTTGCTGGAGCATATACGCTTCTTCAACCTACGGGTTGGAAAGCGTAAAAAAGGCAAGTAAGGAGTTAGAAAAATTGTTTCTGAAGAACGATTTCTTCCGAAACAATTTTAGCAATAACTACTGACAACAATGATACTACGCCTTCTACTTCTACTTCTACTAACATTAATTTATAAACAGCATACTACTATGAATTTTATATAGTATAGTGTTTTTAAATAAACAAAATAAAACATTTCTTTCGTTTTATTTCTTAAAAATTTTATATATGAAAAAATCAAAGGAGCACAGTAGCAACTGTGCCGCAACGTACAACGCAGGGGTTCGACAACTGTCATTTGTGTGTCAACTGTCCTTTGCTGAATACTTTAAGGACGAAGAACTAGTGAGACAGTGCCATGAAATAGTAACAGTCGACGTAGTTCCACGTTGTAGATAGCGGCACGGTTGCTACTGTGCTCCTTTGATTTGTTTTTCATCGTTTTTATCGAAGCAACAGAATGTTTTGGAACCAGATTTTTTAAAACTGATAATGACTTTCAATTATCTTTAAGAAACAGTGCAATGTACTGTATCATAGTACCATTTAACAAAACTCCTAAATATAAAATTTACTCTTGATAGCTACAAAAGATTTTGCCTTAAAGAGTCCACAGGCTGCTGCATAGGCATCGTATATATTCATCTGTACAATAATTTAAGTACCCGGTTTCTTTCGATAACACTACACAACAGCTGGTGGAAAAGGGGAAGGAAATATGCAGTGGTATAATAACCAAAATTTCATGCGATATGCTATCCACAATATTCGATCTTGCTACAGAACTTCAAAATCATGTCCTCTGACACACAGACGATTGAAATTCAATAATTAATCAAACCTCAAGTATTCCTGTGAATCTCTCCTATTACCGGAAAGTTTTCGCCATATGGGTACAGAAAAAGTAAGAACAGAATTTCTCCGTTGATATATGAAAGAAATCGCGAAAAGTTTCTAAAAAATCAGAATTTTCCGTTAATACATCCTAACAAGAAAGATGACACCGAACTTTTGGGTGCAATGAGCACGTCTTTTGAATCCGTTCTGACGCGAATTAAATTTATCAAAGCTAGTCAAAGTCAATGGAACCGGTATGGAAAACAGTAGTATCTGACCGAAGAAAGAAGTTTTTCAATCGGGTTTTTAATACCGATGATATTGCTGTAAACAGAATCGTGAAATTACGTCCTTTGTTTGCAGACTTGTGCGTTAAGAAACAACTTCGTAAAATCATGCAATGCATTGATTATAATACGCTTTCCAACATACTAGAAATCATTACTCAAGTTATTACTGAAGTTATTACTCAAGTTATGAGGATAATGGCTGTGGAATAAATCTCGCTCCTGTGCCCTGACCTTTGATCCCACTTCGATGATATTCAACAGAACCGGTTCAGTATACCTCTGAAATAACATGATAAAGTTTTGCCGCAATAGAAGCATTTTTAAGTAATTATGATGCATAAGGGCTATGAAATAGATCCCGCTCCTGTGTCCTAACCTTTGACCCCATTTCTCCCATTTTCAATAGGATTCGTTCCCAGGCGGGCCCCTACAACATACTAACATTTCATAAAAATCTAAGCATTTTTACGTAAGTTAGGAGCAGAATCACTTCCATCGCCATTATGCGTCATATGTCCTGACCTTTGACTCCATTTCGCTCATTTTCAATACCACATACTAAAATTTCATCGAAATCGAACCTTCTTTACGTTAGTTATGACGCATAAGAGCAGTGGAATGGATCCCGCTCCTATGTCATGACCTTTGACTCCATTTCGTTCCCTTTTAATAGGGTTCCTTCCCAGGTGGTCCCTAACACATACTAAAATTTCATCGAAATCGAACGATTTTTACGCGAGATATCGTGCGGACGGACATACGCACACAACGCGTGACGTAATGAGGCAGATGGGAATCGCGACCATCTGCTCACAAGAGTGTGACGTCATCAAACTTTAGTAGGGTCCACACACAACGCGTGATGTAATGAGACAGGTGGTGTGACCGCGCGCCAACATCTAATGGGATGACGTAAATGACACCACACTAAAAACGTGGTAATTCCGGGTATTTAATCCACTAAACAAATTTTTCTAAAGTCAAGATCAAGCTAAATCGATTTCTAGTACGAGAAAACGGTAGGTTAACGACTTTCAACAAAATCCTAAGAGCCGTTTTCAAAATAAAATTTTCATAGTTACAAGAATTGCTTCTTTAAGGTGGACGTCAAGTAATTTTGCTTCCTATACTTCCAATGGAAAAACTTCTGTACACATTTTCTTCACAATAATTGCGTTCCCATGGATAAAAATTTGAACATCGATTAAAATAGCTTCATTTTATGACTTGGAATACTTTATATTTTCTAAAACATAACCACAATCATGCAATCCAACATTTATTTGTCTACTGACGTCATCAAAGTACAGGTCGCGCCATCTTTTTTCTGGTTTCAACACCACCAAAGGAAACGTTATTGTTTTTTAAGATAATTATGGTTATGTTTTAGAAAATATTAAGTATTCCAAGTTATAATATGAGGTTATTTTAATCGATGTTTAAATTTCTATCCTTGGGAACACATTAATTCTGAAGGAAATGTGTAGAAAAGTTTTTCCATTGGAAATATAGGAAGCAAAATTACATGACATCCACCTTAATAGTATGGGATAAGGGCAATGGAATGGATCCCGATCCTATGTCCTGACCTTTGACCCCATTTGTCCCATTTTCAACAGGGCTCCTCTCCAGGTGGTCCCCTACCACATTCTAAAATTTCATCGAAATCGAACCATTTGTACGCACGTTATGACGCATAAAGGCAATGGAATGCATCCCGCTCCTATGTCCTGACCTTTAACCCCACTTCACCCATTTTGAATAGGGTTCGTCCCCAGGCGGTCTCCTACCACATACTAAAATTTCGTTGAAATCGAACCATATTTACGCAAGTTATGAGGCATAAGGGCAATGGAATGAATCGCGCTCCTATGTCGTGACCTTTAACCCCATTTGTCCCATTTTCTATAGGCTTCGTCCCGTGGTGGTCCCCCACCACATACTGAAATGTCATCGAAATCGAACCATTTTTACATGAGTTATTTAGCCGACAGACGGACGGAAAAAGCTGGAGCATATACGCTTCTTCAACCTATGGTTGGAAAGCGTAAAAAAAAAAAATCAATTATATGAAAAACATTTCGCAACGGAAAGGCAATAACAAAGAATTTTTCCAGTCGGATTCTTAGAAGCAGAGATATCGACAAATATAAGATATGCATCAACGCCCTCTGGCGGGAGAAACATGCATTATTTTAAGAAGAAAGTATTCTTAAAAGGTTTTTCGATGTGAGCGGTATCAGTCTGGCTAATAATTTTTTCAGTCGAGTTTTCAGAAGCTTAGATTTTGTTGCAAATACATCAGAAGCAAAAATCAACACTTATGCCTCCTGGTGATCAAACTATTCTTTACCTAATATTAGAAATTATAAGAAAATTACTTATCATCAGCAGCTGTATCTGCTGCAGAAAGAATTTTTCCAATCGGAGTTTTAGAATGCGAGATATGGAGATAAACGCAATTTTCCTACACGCCCCCTAGCTGAAAGGCCATGAATTACTTTAAGATTTTGAAATTATATGAAAAACATGTCGCACTGGAAGCTCTCTTCAATAAAGAAGGTATTTTTCAAATCGGACCATTAGAAGTAGATATATTGACAAAAATAAAATACATATGATCTTTCCCTTGGCGGGGAAACCATGCATTATTTTAAGAAGAAAATATTCCGAAAAGGTTTATCGACGTGAGTGGTATCGGTCAACGAACGAATATTTTCAGTCGAGATTTTAGACGCTCAGATTTGGCTGCAAATGCACTAAAAGCAGAAGTTAACACTTACGCCCCCTGGTGGCCAAACCATTTTTTGCGAAAAATTAGAAATTATATGATAAAGATTTTCCATCAGGAACTGTATCCGTTGAAGAAAAAAATCAAATTGGATTTTTAGAAGCAGAGATATCGGGGAAAACGTAATTTACTTATACGCCCCTTAGCTCAAAAACTATGAGTAACTTGAAAAAGTGACTATTTCTGAAAGACTATTCCACGTAAATGGAATCAAAGGGTAAAATAATTTTTTCAATCGGATGTTTAGGAGCAAATATACGGAATAAAATGTATTTTGAATTCCATATAATCTGCATTTACGCCCTCTAGCGGGGAAATTGTACATCGTAAAAAAAAAACCTGAATGAAGGATCATCATTCGCATATTTCAAGCTTCCCAATGCAAAAATAATTTTTCAAATCGGACTGATAGTTGCTGAGATATGGTATTCACAGACGGACATACGGACAAACCGATAACATAAACACCATCCCTTTTAGGCTTTCCAACCGTAGGTTGAAGAAGCGTATATGCTCCAGCTTTGTCCGTCCGTCTGTCTGTCTATCTATCCGTTCGCACGATAACTCGCGTAAAAATGGTTCGATTTCGATGAAATTTTAGTATGTGGTAGGGGACCACCTAGGGACGAAACTTATTGAAAATGAACGAAATGGGGTCAAAGGTCATGACATAGGAGCGGGATCCATTCCATTGTTCTTATGCGTCATAATTTAGGTAAAAAGGCTTCTATTTCGACAAAACTTTAGTATGTTGTTCCGGTGATATACTGAACCAATTCTATTTAATATAACTGAAATAGTGTCAGAGGTCAAGACACAGGAGCGAGATTTATTCCACAGCCATTAGCCTCATAACTTGATAATGATTTCTGGTATGTTGGAAAGCGCATCAAAATCAATCCATTGGATGACTTTACTAACTTGGATTTTTTTACAAAAGACGTGCTAAAAACGGCAACTTATTGTTAATGTACGAAAGGAATTGCGGAAAGGATTTTCAAACTTTACTTTTTTTTTTTTGCTTGCAAAAAATCCGTCAGGATTTTCCCTGTCATTTTACGGAAAAGGTCGTGTCAGAAATATGTTTCGTTAATTAGGAATAACGGAAACGGCACGTAAATTTCATAAAATGTTTTACAGTATACACGCTTGTAAATCTACTACAACTGTTTTGCATAAGACTAGTCTGAACGGTTAGCAAAAATACGTCTTACGTGTCTTAATATCACAATCAAGAAAACAGTTCTCTCAGCTTTCTTCGAAACGGCCTTAGGTAAACAACGTACTAACGGTAAAAGTCGACTGAAACATATTTAATTTGCATAACTACGATAACGTCCGTTACTTCTGCTAATTCGTTATTATTATTTTTTAATGCTAATTCCTTCTCGCAAACGTGTTTTATTTTGCTTGCATATTATTGACGGATATTGTTATTAAACACGCGCTGAATAAATAAATGATGATCTGTTATTATTCCTCTTGGGATAGGTAAATTACCTCTTTCCTTGGAAATTTGTTTTTCTTTGATGCAAAAAGAAACGAAGACACTTAATTGGAAATCAATTGAAGCCTCCAACAAATTAAAGTTTAAAATCAAACACCATTTTCCGTAATTCGCAGCTGATTTTCTTAAACCAAACAGAACGCGGCTAAATACCGTGTGCTTTCCAAGCTTATATACCCAAGCATCGAGATAAAAGGAAATAACATTAACAAACAGAAAACCGAGTTCATATTGCGTGAGTATAAAAATCTGCTCAGCTTTCTACATTTCGATAGAAGACGGTGAATTCGTTTCTCGCTGCAGATGAAAATAAATAAGTATGAGCACACGCTGTTCATCGTTTTCTTCTTCTATGCATGAAAGATACCGCTTTGTACACAGAGAAAAAGAAAAAAAAAAGAAGAGGAGGTACCTAATTACGAGAACTCATTATTTGAGCGTGCAAGATTTTGAACACGAAACTCTCGTAAAAGTTAAAAAAGCACAAACTAAATTAAAAAAATTACTCTTTCCATAATCTGGATTATTCTATGTTCCATAAATAATTCTTTTGTAGATTTTAGTTACTGAAAAGGATACAAACTAGAATCTTTTGCGCGTTCTTATAAAAAGAAAACTATGTTTCTGAACACGACTAATGGAAAATTGTTTAAGCATCTTTTGTATGACAAACATTGATAACGTAATACTTTTTGATATCTACTTAAAAAATTATTTCCTCATTTTTTTGTCGAGTGCTTGTGAAGCACGTAAAAAATCGTGCTATTAATACGTCTTTCCCTTCATCCGTGGACATTGCACCAGATGTAACGCACTACACATGACAAACCAGCAAAGTTGCAGCGATAAATTCAGTCGGTGTAGTTCAATTGGGAAAAAATTGACTCCGGAGAAGAAGGATGCGAGTGCGGTTTCGAGTTCCGCCACCAACAAATCTGTATTTCACATTCGCGCCCATTTGGGAAAATGGGTCTATTGGCAGTTGGGTTCTTCGAAAAATGCGTGATGTTTGTTCCACACATCGCCTGGAATTAATGACAATTCCTTCTTTGCTAAACGCCGCAACAACGCCGCAGCGTGGTCGCCGTGACCTTTTCAGTAACTAAATTCTACAAAAGAATTATGTGTAATCGCCGCGGTGACCACGACGATTACACAACGCCGCGGCGACTACGTCAAGCTTGGCACCCCTGAAACGATGGTCTCGTTCCGGCGGCTATTTTGTTGGCGGAAGAGTACAAGAGGAACCGGGTACGTTCTTGCCAGAAAAATGTTCTATTTTGTACTGCTACGCTACAGAAAACAGTTCATCTGAATTCTCCCCATGTGTTTTGAAAAACTGCGAGAGAAATGAAGAATTATTTTCTGTCAGGTAGCATTACAAATTTGAACGCTTTCCTGGCAAGAACGTACCCACTTCCTGTTGTAGTCTTCCGCCAATTAGTTGTCCGCCGGAGCGAGACCTTCGTTTCAGCGGAGCCAAGCTTGACGTGGTCGCCGCGGTATTGTGTTAGACCTGTCGCAGCGGTGTTCACGTCGTCGTACTTGGAGTTAAGTTTTGCGGTAAAAATATTTAAAATGCACATTAAATATGAAAATGTTTCACCATCTGCCATCAAATTACATACTTTAACATATATATATATATATATATATATATATATATATATATATATATATATATATATATATATATATCCTTTTTTTCTCATTCTTTCGAAATATGTAGCCAAATAATTTAGGACGCTAAACTACACATTTACCTTTATCTTTCATAGAAGCATAAATTTGACCACATATTTTCTTGCTATGCGGTTCATAATACAATGACTGGATGTGAGAGAACTTCACAGCATTTTCACAGCGTTGAATTAATTTCAAGTTGTCAGAAAAAATTGAAATTGCAAAATATGAGCACATTTCACCAATCACGTTGAAACGTTATGAGAATCATGGAGGAACAGACATTTGTTTATGCCCAGTGCCATCTCGTGACGTCACACTTCGACGACGTATTAATCAGAATTCCTTCTTCCTCAGCAAGCTACTTAAATTTTAGTTTGCCGGCTGACCCGAAAAATAAAGATTCCGTCTCAGCCCTTTCTCAAGGGGTTGGGGGTATATGTGACATACTACAGAGGTGAAGCACATGTCAAGGCGGCAAAGCTGCAGCGATAAGTTCCGTCGGTGTAGCTTAATTGGGAAAAGCTTCTGCTCCAGCGAAGAAGAATGCGGATTTGATCCTCGCCACCGGCAAGTTTGTATTTCAAACAAGGCGAGTCAAAGGCTTGCCCAGTTTTGTGTTACACGAAATGTTCGCCTTTAATTCCTGTACGAAATACGTGCCAGCGTCGATTGGGTACCGCGATGGCGTGGAACTCACGAGGGTGATGATGTGTATTGGGAACAGAGCCGCATTGCGTTATCAAGTGATAACGCAATGCGGCTCTGTTCCCAATACAAGAATTATTGAACACATTACAAAATTATGTACAAAAAAAAAAAGCTATGAGCATTGTCTGTTTTTCTATATCACGTATTACTAACACGGTTTCTACATTTTGTTTTGCAGAATTGTTATTCCCAGAATCCGACAGATGGTGCTAGGTGTGGCCTGATGAGGAATGTATGAGAAATGCGCAATCAGTAGTCATGTCATCCGTACAGCAGAAGGCGATGTGTGTGTTATGGCTTGCGGAATTAAAGTCTGTCATTAAAGTTGAAAGACGGTACTGTTTAGAGTATGGTTGTAATCCTCCGTCAACGAATTCAATTAAGCGGTGGATGAAACAGTTTAAAGAAACTGGCAATGTGGAACATCGTGGAGGAGCCGGTAGCCTAGCGTCAGCGGTGAGACGGTTGACCAAGTTAATGAAAGTTTCCGACGAAGCCCCAGGAAATCCGTTCGTAAAGCAAGCAGAGAACTGTGCATTCCGAAATCGACAGTTCACGATATCTTGCACAAGAAATTAAAGTTTCATGCTTTTAAAATTCAAATAGTGTAAAAGATGCATGTAAATGATCACACTCTGCGATACGATTTCGCTGTGGATATGCTGAGTCGAGTGAAAACGACGAAAACTTTCTCAGTACTGTAATTTTTTGTGATGAATCCACATTTCATGTATCAGGTATTGTGAATCGTCACAACTGTAGGATACGGGCCAGTGAACCGCCTAATGCTGCTATTGAACTGGAACGTGATTCTTCAAAAGTTAAAGTGTGGTGCGCCCTATCAGAAAGAGAAATGATTGGCCCTTTCTTCTTCTGCAAAAAAAAAAAAAAAAAAAAAACAAAAAAAACATGAATGGTGACATTTACTTGGATATGCTAGAAAATTTCGCTATACCGCAGATTAAAAGATATGACAACGTCGTTTTCCAACAACACGGCGCACCTCCGCATTGGTCAACGTGTGTATGTAAGTGCCTAAATGAGCATTTCCCAACAGATGGATTGGGCGTGGTGGTCCCATTCCGTGGCCTCCTTGCTCTCCAGATCTAACTCCATTAGATTATTTCATATGGGGTTATGTGAAGGATCGTGTCTATCAGACGCCTTGTAATGATTTGCAGGAACTGGAGGAGCGTATCACAGCTGCTATTAATTCCATAACTCCTCAGATGCTTGCCAATACATGGCATGAAATCGAGTATCGCTTGGACGAACTACGAGCAACCAAGTGAGCTCACATCGAAATTTATTAACTTGTGTAGTTACATTGTAAGTTAGTACAGTAAGTTTCTTTCTATCTGTTTAATGTTTTGTTTTATATAATTTTGTAATGTGTCCAATAATTCTCGGAATTTTCAAATCGGTATTCACAAAAAAAAATTAGGAAATATCGAAATAAGTGCTAAAACAGTGTGCGTCCAAGGGTTTCGCATCGAATAATATGTACAGTATGTGGAAACACAAATTTGTCCATGACGGTAAACGAATTCGCGCCCCCTCACTCCGGAGTATGTTGCTCTCCCAACTAAGCTACACGGATGGAATGTATCGCTGCAGGTTTGTCGTCTTGACACGTGTTTGACCTCCGTAGTACGTCACATCATCTCTGTCCTATTTTTATTTTTTTTATTTTTGAAGTGAAGAACGAGGTTTCATTAACTCTAGACGATGTGTGGAACAAACATCACACATCTTTTGAAGAACCCAACGGCCAGTGCATCCAATTTCACGTTCAGGCGTCAACGTAAAAATACAAGTTTGTCCGCGACGGCGATCGAATTCGCGCCCCCTCACTCCAGAGTAAGTTACTTTCACAAATAAGCTACACGGACGGAATGTATCGCTGCAGATGTATCGTCTTGATACGTGCTTTACCTCCGTAGTACGTCACAAGTATAAAATTTGACTTGATACTGTAGAATAATTTTATACCTTTCTAGATTATTGTAGAATATTGTAGAAAGGCATAAATTTTGACTTGATATTGTAGAATAGTTTAAATACTCGAAGTTTTGAAATAGAAAAATAGCGAACATTTAGTTTTCGATTAATTTAAGTGCCAATGTAAGAGAATGAATATTCATCGTGGCGACTTATTCATAAAAGAATATTACAGATTCATGCACTGGAAAGGGGATGACTCTTTGGGGCGTAATAACAGTGTTCCTGGTTTCTTGAAAGCTGACGGGCTTCATTTGTTGTGATGATAATGACTACGGAACGTTTGCTGATGATCCATAGCAAATCAGCAGAATGCGGCGGCACCGTTAGATAAGCAGAAGCATTATTTGCTGACGCAGATTTTCAGTTTATCAGCCATCTCTTCATAAGCTGAGTTTCATTAACCTAAATCTATCTCACTAATGGAATTAATATACGCCTGAATGAAAGGATGTCACAGAAGCCATCTTTATACACTGAAGTGCCAGAAAAACTGGTACACCAGTTTAATACTTGTTAGTTACCCCACGGGAGCGAAGGACTGCAGAAATATGACGGGGCATATACTCCACTAGCTTCTGGAAATATGCTGTAGGCAATGCACACCATACTTCCTGCAGAGCGTTCCACAATTCGGGTGTATTCCGAGGTCTCGGATTCCTGTGTTCGATAGCGCGTTGCATGGCATCCCAAATGTGTTCCATCACGTTCAGATATGGGGACTTGGGTGGGAATGGCAACACCCCTAACTCAGATGAATGCTCCTCTAACCATAATGTGGCGTCCCGACACTTGTCCTGTTGGAACAGGCCCAACCCATCAACATGAATGCAGGACATGCACGGGTGTACCTCGTCAGAAAGGATGCGTACATAGCTTTGGCCGGTCACAAACGTTTCTAGACCTACCAGGGGTCCCAGTGAAGTCCATCTAAACACACTCCATACCATTACGAACCCCCCAACAGCCGATACAGTTCGCAGTTTACAGGCGGGATCCATGGCTTCATGGGGTTTGCTCCACACACGAATCCTTCCATCTGCCCGATACAGTTGTAAACGCAAGTCATCAGACCAGGCTTCTTGTTTCCAGTCATCAAGTGTCCAGTGGCGGTGCTGCCGTGCCCAAGCGAGGCGCATAGCTCTGTGTCGTGCACCCGTCAAGGGGACTGGAGTTAGGCGTCGGCTCCCAAAGCCCATATCATGCAGGGCACGTTGCACAGTCCGGACGCTGATACTTGTTGAGGTTACAGCATTGAATTCTGATGATACCTGCGAGAGTGTTGCACGCCTATCGCGTGAAACGATTCTTGACAGCCAACGATGGTCACGTTCACCCAATGCCTTTTTACGGCCACACTGGTATCGTAGGTTGAAGGTTTTGCCAGAATTCTTGTAGTCATGTTACACCCTGGCAATGGTCGTCCGTGAAAATCCGAACTTCGTTTCTACCTGTGAAATACTATGGCCCATCTCACGAGCGCCAACTATAACACCGCGTTGAAAATCGCTTAAATCGTTATTACTTGTCATTCTCATGCCGAAAACAGCTCTGACAACTGGCAAGGATGTCTATCGCTTTATATACGCTCTGGCGGAAGCAACCGAGTACGCGCATAGGTGACGTTACTATGTATTTCGCATAAGCTCGTCTGTGCCAGTTTTTCTGGCACTTCAGTCCAAGTCGGTTGTAGCACGAGGCGTCGCACAATTTGTGCTACAAAACGAGTTACATGCCGAGCTCCGAGAAGTGGAGAGATGCATATACATGCAGTACAGAAAGCATCAGGGATAGGGGTTATGGGCAGTTGCCATGGACATCCCGCGCGCATATTGGAATAAACCAAAACAAAACGTAAGTAATAAATAAGAAGAGAGCAGGACTGTATCCCCATCAAGGAATATGTTTAAACGTGCTGATCTGTGCGACTTTGTTCGTGGACGTTTTGTCGGCGCAAGACAAGTAGGACATTCTATCGAACAAGTGGTGAGAACCCTAGGGTTCCAGAAGACAACGATATCAACTGCAGCACTGATGAAATGATATGGCATTAGGGTACACACTGATAATGTTCTTTACAGCTCTTGCGGGGTGCTACCACGACGAAACTCACACAGCATACAATGGCGGATGTGCTGCTTGTCCACTTCCATGATGTTTGGCGCTTACACTTTTCGATTTCTGACGGCTAACTGCCACTGACTTAAGCCACCTACTTGCTGACTCGTGCTGGTGTGCTGCGCAATCTCAGTGGCCAATGTGCGCCGCGGCTGGGGCTTTGACTTCGGGTGTCTCGTCATCGAATATTACTTTCTTTGCAACCCATATATAGGCTTTGTTATCTTGGGAAGGATCACGTGCCGAAGGCTTCAGTGTTGGCTCAAGTATATATTTTTGTCATTTAAAGTATCACTAATCACACGAATTCTGCGCACATCTTTTGCTGTCATACAACCCCCGATCATAGCACTAACTGATGCTTCATGGTAGTTGTAATGCATTCAGGCTGTAAACCTTATCTATTTCTTCTTCTTACGTACTTTATTCCATCACTACCAAATATGTATATTCTGGTCTCATCACTCCAGATCACTCTGCCGCCCCGGTGGCGCAGTGGTCTAAGCGATGGCCTCTGATCATTCGTCCGAACGGGGTCCGGCTTCGAATCACGGTGAGGCATGGATGTTGTGTTTGTCTTACGGCACTGGCTCTCTCCCTTCGCTGGAACCAGTGACCCTAAATTAGGGACGGGCGACTGCTTATAGCCCATTGAGTTGCTCACGGTGGTCGTTAAACCTCCAACCAAAAAAACAAAACAAAAGAAAAACAGATGACTCTGTCCCATTGTTCCTCAGACAAACTGACATAGTTTTTAGCCCATTCTAATCTCCTGCTTCTTTGGAATCTAGAAATCACAATTTCCTTGGAATTCTAGAATTTAAACTAAAATCTTTGTCTAACAGCCCTATAATCGGGGAAAGCTAACCTGATCACACTGTTAATGCTGTGAAACCGATTCACTGACAAAACATCTCTTGTATATCAGTATTTTTCCGTGCACTAATGGGGTGTCGCGTGGCGTGGACCTTTCTCCCTAAGGGTGACTTAATGCGATAAAAAAGGAAACTTTCCGCGTTCCATCACGATGTCACCCCTCAAACCCCACACCTTCTCAACCTTGATGACCGCCAGACAAACTATTTCTGAATGGATATTTTAAAACAGTAACCGCGAAGAAAGGAGGAAGCTTAACGGCCAAACCATTATCTCTCCTCATACCCTCATGCTAACACAATTATCCCCTCCCGCTCGCAGTACTATTCTCCGTTTATATTGTACAGCTTCTCTGAAGCAAAACAGAAATGAATGACGTCGCCAAAATGCGAATATTTGTATTTTTTAGAAACGCAACCGAAACTGGGATTTTTATTTTTATAATGTACTTACGTACAATATTTAGAACATCTATATATCATGTCCTTTTTAGGTCGCAGTTCAAACTCGAACACGGGCTTTTCAACAGGAACTATATTATGCAGTGGAAGTACACTCTCTGTAACTTTTACTCCATAGTCAGGTTAGCCTTGCCCCGAGTCTAGAATACATCTCTGCATCTAACAGCTCTAGTACCCATCGTCAAACCACATTGAGACAATTCATTTTTAATTGACGTAGATGATTTTCCCTCACTTAAACTTAAACACAGTCTTCTAATTCTTCTGTCACCACATGCTGTTTTGCACCTTTTCCTGTCTTTGCCAGTTTGGTTTTGAATTGACTATCTGCTGATTCCACTTGCATGCACAGCATAGAATTAACTCTATTGGTTAGATTTGCACAACTTTTCTTATGAGTTCTTCAATCTTCTTTACACAAAGTTAGCATTTTACATCGCATTCTAAGTGACCAGTCAACTCCTTTCACTCTGTTTGTCATTATCAACGAATAGAAAAATCCGTGGAAACCCCAGGGATCAACTTGATGACCCTCACACAACTGAATAGGAGTTCTTTTATTAGCTCTGATATCCGGAAATGAAAGGTGCCTCATACTAACACCTTACTGGTTCCATACTGTGGCATAATAACATCTGGTTGGCCCTCAGAACAATCAGACTCATTGGTCAGTTAAGCAAATCCACTTCTTGTTACATAAGGTAGTCATGTTTTCTTTTTCTGGTCATTTTGCTACAGCTTTTGATAAAATAAAGACAATTCAACACAGTTTGTTGTATTACATTCTGCATTAAATTATCTTTCAATTGATATGCAATTTTATGGTATTATTCTAAAAAAGGTTGATTTGTCGAGTCATCAAACTTTAGAAATACAAATTTTCTTAAAGGTTTCTACAATTTTGGCAACTAGTGCATGAATGATTAAAAAACAAATTGCTCTAAACATAAAAAACAATCAACCAATTCACAGCTACAAAAGAAATTGCACAACATCAGGGGTGCATTGGCCCACCGGGATGATCCACTCCTAAACACTCGAGAAATGATCCACTTTCACCTATTATTTTTGTCTCGAAATTTTGGGACAAATGAACAACTGCGTATTCTGATACTTATGGCCATTACAATCGTTAATTACGTTTAAACTTTCTTTCTGTCTAAAATGTTATTTCCTTAAAGAGAGAGAGAGAGAGAGAGAGAGAGAGAGAGAGAGAGAGAGAGAGAGAGAGAGAGAGAGAGAGAGAGAGAGTGAGAAAATGAGAAATAGCGAAACAGTGAGAGAGGGAAGGGATAGAAAGAAACAGTGTGAGAGAGAGAGAGACTAAGAGAAAGAAAGAGAGAGAGAGAGAGAGAGACTAAGAGAAAGAGAGAAAGAAAGAAAGAGAGAGAGAGAGAGAGAGAGAGAGAGAAATAGGGAAACATTGAGAAAGAGAATGAGAAATAGCGAAACAGTGAGAGAGGGAAGGGATAGAAAGAAACAGTGAGAGAGAGAGAGAGAGAGAGTGAGAGAGAGAGAGAGAGAGAGTAATAGCGAGATAAAAAAGAGAGAGAGAGAGAGAGAGAGAGAGAGAGAGAGAGAGAGAGAGAGAGAGAGAGAGAGAGAGAGAGAGAGAGAGAGAGAGAAAGAAAGAGAGAGAGAGAGAGAGAGAAGAGAGAGAGAGAGAGAAAGAGAGAGAGAGAGAGAGAGAGAGAGAGAGAGAGAGAGAGAGAGAGAGAGAGAAAGAGAGAGTAATAGCGAGATAAAAAAGTGATACCGAAAGAGAGAGAGAGAGAGAGAAAGAGAGAAAGAAAGAGAGAGAGAGAAAGAGAAAGAGAGACTAAGAGAAAGAAAGAGAGAGAGAGAGAGAGGGAAAACTTCTATGTTGTGCGTTGTCTCCGAAATGACATAACAAAAAAACTCTGTACTTACGTGAAAAAAGTGTAGCCAGACCCAGAACGATGTCATAAATTAATACCAAAGCTAAGTACAGTTAGATGCTGGTCGTTTGATTTGCGGCCTGGTAGGCCCTGCCCTCTTATTTTAATCTTAAAGTTGACATAAGAATCCGTTGTTATGTGGCCCATCATCGCCACCCCCTCCTCTTGTCTACAGTCTGACACAGAGCACAAAGCGATTCTCCCGCATAGGTATTCCGATATCCGTCTCACCCACATTTATTTAAAAAGAAACAAGGATTTATCAGTACTATTTCATGGTCAGAAAGGTGTTCATTGGTGAAAATAACGAGTAGACTCAAAAAAAGGCATCTACTAAGGAGAGAGTATCAATACATTGCGCAGTAGGCAATCAGGGACCAATTAAATATAAAAATTAATTAAGTAGGAAAATTACTATGACGGATGTGCATATTTAAACTCTCGAAATGATCTTCAGGGTGATTTAATCAAAATGGGCAAGAGACACGTGACTTCTCTCTCTCTTTTTGTCAGAACCGAATTTTTTAATGGAAAGTAATTATTCCATACAACACCCGATTTAAAGCGTGATTTGATGCTACATCTGATCAAGATCGGGTTATTGAAATTCTTTTACGATTAAACTGTTAAATTTCTTCATAGCCAAATTGGTTTAGAAATACATATTTCAGCAGTTCGTTTTTATCCAGAATCTAATAGAATGTTTTTCGAAGTAGACTCAAAAAAGATAATTGTTTTTCAAATTAACTTATATAATTTTTTTCTAATTTAACTTTCATTTTTAGTTCCTTTCTCTGTGTAAATTTTGAATTCTTTCTCTTTACGCATTTCAAACTTAACGTTACATTTTTCTCGCTCACATGAATATTTTGTGCCAGAAGTCTTGATGCCAGGGTGCGTGACGCGCGCGTGTGTGGACATGATAAGAACCAGCTACATAATGTTGAAGCAAGCAGCGAAAAGGGTGGTGCGGTGTTGTAATCGTGGAAGTGCGTGTTCGAGTTGTGCTGTTATATATACTATACTTAGTGTTGGAGATCTTTAATCAAGGTTTCTGCTTACTAACTTACGCTAATCAGCTTTGAAATACACTGCTGCCCACCCAAATTGCAACACCAAGAAGGAAGCATCCGATTGGCCTGAAATTCGCAGCATGCGTCGCCCGCGAGGGGACATGCAAACGATTATCATTGCAGGGCATATGCAAATAATGTGCGCCCGGCATGCCACCGAGAAGCACTATGAGAAGGGTGCACAGAAGGCGGGATGTAAGTAGTGGAAGTGAGTTGTGCTGCCGGACCTGTGCGTGGGAAGCTTCCTGATGCCTCGTCGCAGAATACGGCAGTCATTCCAGTACGTTTCGGAGTTCGACAGAGGACGAATAGTGGCTTATCGCGACAGCAGTTTATCGTACCGAGACATCGGTGCCCGTGTGGGACGACATACAGCCACAGTGAGGCGAGTATGGATTCGGTGGGTGCAGGAGGGACGGACGGACCGACGTGAGTGATTGCCGCTGCCGCGGCACACCACCGAACGAGAGGACCGGCTTGTTCTGCGGTGGGTATTGACGGCTCGCACCGCCACATCACGAACGTTAGCGCAGGAATCAGGGTGTGTTGCGCAACAACCTGTGTCAAAACGTACTGTTGGACGTCGTCGCACGGCGCCCATTGAACCGATTACTATTGACGTAACACCACCGGCGAGTGCGGCGGCAGTGGTCCGTTGAACGCCGCACCTGGACTACGGAATGGCACGACATTGTCTTCTCCGACGATTCCCGCTTCTGCCTGCAACACCACGATGGTCGGATCCACGTGAGGCGGCACCGCGGCGAGATACTGTTTGACGCCTGCATTATGCATCGCCATACCGGTCCATCGCCTGGCGTTATGGTTCGGGGCGCAATTGGATATGACACTCACATCCCTCTGGTACGCATCACTGGTACACTCAACAGCCACCGCTACATCTCCGACATTCTGGAGCCTGTAGTCCTCCCTTACCAGTAGGACCTACCAGTGGCCACGTTTCAACAGGAGAATGCGCGCCCGCACGTGGCACGCATCGTGCAACGATTATTCACGGCCCACCAGGTGTCAGTGCTGTCGTGGCCCGCCTGTTCTCCCGATTGATCGGCAACCGAGTGGCCCGGTAAGCACCACCTGCGGCTACGCCTGATGAACTGTGGCAACGTGTTGAAGCAGCCTGGACCGAAATACCCCAAGCCCACATCCAAAGCCTCTTTCGTTCGATGCCGCGGCCGTTATTGTCAGCCATGGGGGCCACACGAACTATTGATGTGTGCGTGTTCCGCAAGTAGCACGGGCTTGTAATCTCAATCGTTTCATCTTTGTATCTGTTGTTATGTGTCCAGTAGATATAGTTTTGCTATCTTGTGTCCTACTTGGTGTTGCATTTTGGGTGGCCAGCAGTGTATTAATGATGTTATGAATTCGTTCTTCATGAGTATTGGTATATACACCGATAAGCCATTACATTATGATCACCTACGTAATAAGCTGTACGACCTCCTTTAGACCGCAAAACAAACAGCTGCCACTCGGCGAGGCATCAATTCGATGAGGTGGCGATAGGTATCCTGGTGTATCTGGTATCATAATGTCAACAGCAAGTCCTCCAGTTTTTGTACATTTCAGGGTGGTTGGTGGTGATTAGCGCGAATCCGCTTTTCCAAGTCGGACCACAAATGTTCGATTGGGTTCATGTCAGGTGAATTTGGAGGCCAGGGCGTTAAGAGAAAGTCACAAGCATTTTCCTTGAACCGCTCCTTGAGGATTCTGGCAGTGTGGCTTGGCGCATTATCCTATTTGTAATGCCCATCACCGAAACACAGTTGCCATGAATGGGTGAACGTGGTCCGCAACGATGTTTAGGTACCTGACAGCTACCACGGATTGTGCTATTGAGATAATCGGGCCTAACGTATCCCCCTCCCCCTCCAAAAAAAACATCGCCCACAGCATAACACCGCCTAGCCGGCCTGTTTCCGCACAACAGTGCACTCAAGTGCCATAGCATCTGTTGGCAATCGGCGTATCCGCGCTCGGTCGTCTACGTAATGCACTAGGAATCTTGATTCGTCCGACCAGGCCACTTTCTTCTACGGTCCAATCTCGGTGATATTGGGACCATTTCATGCGTTGTTGACGATGACGTGAAGTGAGCATCGTAGGAAACCGGCTGGGTCTTCGGCTACGCAGGTCGCGATGAGCTGTGTTCTGCGACACACTGCCCTTATCACCACTGTTGTAACTGCGGGTGATTTGTGGCCCTGTGGTCGCTGTGAGCAATGCGGAACAGTCTCCGCTCCCCTCTGGCGTCAATGAGTTTCAGACGACACAGGGCCGTACGATGGTTCGTCGTTATCTGTGCACCACTTCTAATACGTACTCATTACAGCGGTACGTGAACAACCCACCCAGGCGCGCCGTTTCCCAGATCGTAGTTCCGAGGCGTCGTGCCATCACAATTTATCCTTCATCAAACTCCGATAAATCGGTAGCTTTTTCCATTCTCACTCCAAGCCATCTACTAACCGAAAGCCGGTACTCGGGTTGTATATATACTGCTCTGTAAACTTCCCCTGCGCCACCGTTTGGTCTCCAGGCGCGCTCCTTTCTCTAGGCTGGGGGTAGTTATAATGTAATGGCTCAACGGTGTATGAGTGAAGTGCTTATGAGATATTGACAGAATAAAAGAAAGAACTATAAGTAATTATTTCTTGAACTTTGTGTGACTCCTGTACACTTAAAATGAGTAAATAAGAAGAACGAACTGTATGTAGTATTAAGTAAGCCACTTATACACGTTTCAAACAGTAAAGAACGCTACATCATGAGGGAATTTATGAGGTGTTCTCCTGAAGGTACGTGTGTTTTTGAAGTGGGCCGTAAGACTAGATAAAATTCCCCACCCGGTTTGGTCCAGGGGCGTAATGATAGCTCCCGCAACCCGGCGTAGTGCGGGGGGGGGGATATGGTTAAAAGGGCCTCTAGCCTGAGCAAAAATATTTTACAAAATGCTTTGCGGAAATTTCATATGCAACTGTTTAAAGGAATAGCTAAGAATTAAGGCAGCTTTGAATGAAGTATTAAGAAAGAAAGCATTTTTTTCTCCGTAAATACGTAACATTTTTTAAAATAATTTTCGTTGCTTTAGCTCAAAAATACTGAATGATGGGAAATCAGCTATTCAGAAGAACTTGAGGCCCTTTGTAGTAGCCCTTGCTGTTGCAAGGAGCCTCAAAGTTCACTGCCTTTGCAATAGTTTCTACGCAGGTATGTTAACAAGAGAATGTGAAAAAAATCAGTTCAATGAGCGGAATTGTACCAATAAGGATAAGGTGTTATGTATTACAGTTTTTTTGCCCATAACTATGCATCCTTCTGAATATGATGAACTAAAAGGTGTTCTTCGCGGGAGCGAAAAATCAGAGACCTGTCATTTTTTTTATAGCAAAGTCAAAAGTTTTTTTTTACTATGTGCAAAACATTGTAGTATTATGTTAAGTGTGTTTTTTATTTTCCAGAGTAAGTGACTTAAGATGTTATACGTTTCTTATGCCACAGTTCTTAATCGTTACTTAGTTATTTGCTTACTCATGTTGTGACATTTCGTGTTAATCGGAAAAGAGATTAGACACTGTCATACGGCAGTTGCATATTTTGTGCGTGCAATCATGAGGCATTTCAAAAAGCAGGCCTTAGTTCTTTAAAATAATAAATTTTGCATAATATGATTAACTTTGATGTAAGTATTTTGTAGTCATTTGTATCGGTAACCAGAGCAATCATTTTAATTACATGGCGTACACATTTGCGTTTCACGCAATAAAGTGAAATAATTTTTATTTTATGAAAAATACTCGTAGATTCCAAAGAATTTGATTTATTAAAATATCCGGTAAGCCTAGTTAATAATCTGGAAGTTAAAATTTTGAGTAATTGAAAGCTAATAGATTTTCGTAAAAGGGCCTCGAAGTTTTTTTGCTAGGAGGAGGGGGTCAAGTTTTTTTCGGTACGCCACTGGTTTGGTCGTCCCAATCCGCCGCAACACAACATCCGCCGCGCCGCCTCCAAAGTTGCTCATCATTTGTTAATTCCGGACGGGACGCAGATGGCATTCCAACATTCCATGCCCGGTCGTTATGTTTGGTACATGTTGTTACGTTCCTCATTACTTTATAAAACTTTCTTCGATATTTCGTGTAAACACTGGACATAAATCCATGAAACTAGATGTTGTTTCGTTAGGCACTCAGCACGCCATCCGAAAATGCTGACATCTCAGAATACTTTCCCGCAGGGGCAGCTGTCTCCATTTACCATAGTTATGTAACAGACTACTTGCCAAAAACACGATGAGATGTACTTGGTAGAGAAGAACAGAACAGTCTCTTTTTTTGGCTGGACGGAAGGAGAAGGGGGTCTGAAAATCATCTTAGAGAAATCGCACCACACTCGTTAATCGGAATGGGAGAGAGTTTGAGAGACCACGTGGCGTCGTACGCGCAGCTGGAAGCCAATCTGGTTGCAATGGGAAGCGAATAATTCAAACATATGCCCACTTCTTTCCCAGTATTGCAAGCCCAAAGTCAGCTAGGGCTCCATTATCGGATCACTTGGAACCAGTGTTTCTTTCAGGAATTTTTGGCCCGGGGGACAAATGGAACCTTAGAAGGGGCAAGTTTTCCATAAAAATGAACTTTCAGAAGACAAAAGTGATGTTCAATGCTTTTACAAGAAATGAAGATTTTATCGATTGATGGAGAAAAGCTGGAGATAACAGACACGTACGTTTATCTTGGACAGCAGATATCAAGTGAGGGTCACATTGATGAAGAAATTAATCGGCGTACAAAGTTTCATTCTTGCCTGGAGAGCCCTATTTTTGCAAGAAATCTCCCATAATAATTTTCAAGAGCAATATGCCATTATGTCTTAAAAGAAAAGTGTTTGATCAATGCTTCAATTTCTTCTTCAGGATGACTTGTATGGGTGCATAAATTTGAATAATCGTGAGCCTGGTATCTTTTCGAGAGTTGGACATAAAAAGGCTGCAGCCAACTCAAAGCAGCATGGAGAGGTGCATACTTGGTGTAACCAGGAGAGATAAGAAGAGGAACTCGTGGATCCGAAAAATGACAAGAGTGGAAGACATCATGATCACCGGGGATTCTTAGCACCCTCTGCCTTCATGTCGCACTGGGCTGGACATACTGCCAGAAGGACAGATCATCGATGGAGACTGAGGGCCAAGATTTAAGTTGTGGAATCATTTTGGAGGGGTTTGGCCAAAAGACCCAGAAGAAGACCATACGGGAGATGGGTGGATGAAATTCGAAAGTATGCAGGGGTGACATGGAGGAGACTGGCACAAGACAGACCGTTGTGGAGGAAACTTGGGGAGACCTTCGTCCAGCAATGGATTGATAATGGTTGACATATGATGATGATGATGATTATATATCTCATACAGGGGCGCATTTAGAGGGGGGCCAGGGGTGCGTTGGCCCCCCAGACAGGGTTCATTTTTTTTGTTTTTCGTTAAAATGCAACTTACATTAGAAAAAAATGCCTTAATTTAATAAAAATGTATCAACTTACATTAGAAAAAAATGCTTAATTTTGTTCTGGTGGATTCCCCAAAACTTCCATTTTTTTGTCCCCCCCCCCCGCGAGAAAATTTCTGTATACACCCCTGATATAGTAATTACTTCTTCAAACATTTCAAAAATAACAAACTTTTTTCAGCTAAACGAGAGGAGGTTCGGGGGGCAGGCTTGAAATTTTTATCTAATGCAATACATTTAACACTCTTGATCCTGAATCACGATTTCCAGACAATTAGGTATGATTAGTTTACTTATTATATTTTGAAGAATAGCATGCGTCGTAATTTACTTTTTAGTAAAAAAACTATAATACTAGAACAAATATTAAAATAATATAATTGGAGAAATATTTGTAGCATAAAAAAGAAACGAAAATTTCTTTTTCATCATAGCCTGAATTTGTTAGCATTTGGCTCGGTAACCTAAAATGTCTCCATGTCTCCGGGGCGGGGGGTCGTTTCCGGGAGGGCTTCGCCCCCCCCCAATATATTCCTGAAAAAAACACTGCTTGGAACTTCATAGTTGATAAAAAAAGTAAACCTATTTAAGAAAAAACAACGTTTGTTTCGTTATGCGCCACTTGAACCCATATACCTAAATGAAAGTAAGAACAATATGCATTTCTGTGTACAAGCAGTGCTCGAAATGGAAACTTTGAAGAGCCGGTATGTTCGTATTTAACTAAAAGTCATCCGGAAAAAATACCTTCGCCAAAAAATCACCAAAACTTAAAAAATAAAAAAAATGACGATGGCGGTCGATTTCAGTAGGGGGTTTGTGGATCCAGCGGGCGCTACTTATGCTACATTGAGGACTGGGGTTAGCCTTGTTTATAACGAAGAGTCTCTACCAGAGATGGAAACAGGTCGCGGATCAACGGGTCGACAATTTCTTGCGGGTTCAACGGGTAGGATCAAGGTGTTCCTGGCCCGATTTTGATCCGGCTTTATTCCCGTTTTATTTCTGAAAACAGAAAAATATATTCCAAAAAAGAAAAAAAATGCGCGTTGCGGAATTCTGTAGTCGATACTGGTGCCCACGGAGTGAATAATGATTTGCCATGCAAAAATATTGTCGTCTCTTTTTTAAAGCAACGAAGATTTCCACCGACAGACGTCAGACACACCGACACCATATCGTAAAAAGATGCTTCCTTTGCGTTCTTTTACAGTGCGATTGCCCAGGGCAAAGTACAGGCAAATGCCATTCGCCTGCTTCTCAACTGATTCACTCTCTCCGTGCGAAGTTCACTGTATGACTAAGAGTTACTTTTCACATCGCATCTTTTACACTGAGCATTCAGAGATTTTCGATTGATGTGCTATAACATCCCGTTCCCATGACATGTCATGTCAAAATTAACTCGTTATTTGTTAATATGGATGGATTTAATATTAAGGAGGTTGGGAAAGGCGTCCAGGCCAACATATACGTGCTTGTTAAAAACCACAAGGAAAAGAGGGAATGCTGGAAATTCTTTCGTCTCATTAGTGAACCGGTAAATAATTCTGTGTTGTTTGGTCTTGCTTTTTGTTCAAAATGTGGAAAGTGTATAATTACAAAAAGAGATGTCGAAGGCGTAATAAAAGGTTATGGAACCAAAAATCTAACGGACCATATGAAAGTACGCGCACCCCCATCAAAGCGTGGAAAGAATGGACAATTTAAGTACATTAAAGAAATACATTTGTGTAATCGTAAATAATGATTCCCATTTGTAATATACTCGATGGTCACGGTCATAGTCAGCCATTCCTTCTGGATTACGCAAAATAGTGGCACTAAAATGGCACTAAAATTTAGCAAGTAACAAAATTTTATTATTAAAAAAGGATTTCAGTTATTAAATATCAAGCAGTTATTGGGATGATATATATATTATGTTTATACACCGCTGGACAATTGCTAAGGACGGATCATAAACGGCTATACAGCGCATAAAAAAGTATGTGTGGTTGGATGTCAAGTGAAATAAAATAATGTCAGAATGCCAGGACATTACAAGAAAGACAATTTATTGTGCTCTGAAATCCAGAAGGCTTTGGAACGTGTTCAAGGGACAAACAGGCCATTTTGTGCAGAATACGTAAACGTGAAAAAAATGCAATTACCGTCCGCAGGCGTTCCGGCGTAAGATGTCAATACGGGATATGGCCACCATGGAGGGCGATGCAAGATTCCACACGTCGTGTCATGCTTTGCACAACAATATCAAGCAGCTGTTATGGTAATTTATTCCATTCCTCTGTCAGTGCACGGATGAGGGTGTCCTTGTTTATTGGAGGGCATTGGCGACCAGCAAGACTCCTCCCCAAAGCACCCCACACATTTTCAATGGGATTCAGATCTGGAGAACGTGCTGGCCATACGAGGCGTTGAATATCCTCGCTCTCAAGACACTCCTGGACAGCGACTGTTCGATGACATGTTGCGTTGTCGTCCATGAAAATGAATCTATCACCGACAGCACCACGGAACATGCGAACATGAGGTAGCAGAACATCATTAATGTGTCGTTGACCAGTCATAGTCCCAGCTGGAAGCACATAGAGGGACGTACGGCCATTGATCATGATGCCAGCCCATACCATGACACTACATGTCGGATATCGGTCCCTTTCCTGTATGTTTGCTGGACAATATGCAGTACCACTATCACGCCAGATCAGTTGTCGTCGACAATCAGACGATAGACTGTATCTACTCTCATCTGAGAAGAGGACAGCAGACCAGTCGTTATTCAGTCCAATTGCGATGTTGATGGCACCATTGCAAACGGGCGGTACGGTGACGTCTGGACAATGGGATGCACACAACAGGACGGCGGGCGTATAGTCCTCCTTCATGCAAACGTCTGGCGACAGTTTTTCGGGAGATCCGTTTGCCAGTAGCAGCCATAAACTGATTTGCTACCTCACTAGCTGTGCTGCGCCGGAGTCTTTTTGTTGATAGCACTATGTACCGATCTTCTGCAGGTGTTGTACTGCGAACACGACCTCCCCCGTGACGTTTGCTACACTCTCCATTTGTTTGAAATGATTTCCAGAGCCTTGAAACAAGACTGTGGCTGACGTCGAACTCCCTGGCAACATCTGTTATTTTTCGCCCTTCTTCAATCTTGCCAATAATACGGCCACACATGAACCCATCTAGGTGATGTCGGAAAGACATACTGAAAATTGCAAGTTCGTCAATTGATTCTTTCCCTTTCAACTTTGCGTTTGAACAACAACGGTTAATACGCGTCAAATCCTTTATATCTCTTATCAGCGCTATGACGTCACGAACAAGTTCGGCAATCCAAAATTTGCATACGCACAACACGTCTTACTGTATCCCGCACTTATGCTAATTTCCACAATTTCCTGCCTTCCATTATATGGTTGCTATCGTTGCTATTGTCATTCGTCCTTAGCAATTGTCCGGCAGTGTATATATATAAATTGAGTTTCGAATTTATAGTTCAAAGCAGATTTGTTCGGGTCAGTAACGGGTGCAGATCGGGTCGGGTCAGGGTCGGTTCGGGTCAGGGTCCCAAATTTCTGACCCGTTTCCAACTCTGGTCTCTACCCCGGGACCAACGGATTAACGAGATTTCTGAACCTCGACTAATCATTCATGATTCTGCTGGACTTGAACCGAGAACTTTAAGGTTCCGAGCTGAGAAAGCGGCCATCTTCCAATAGGGACTTGCATGAAGTAGAAAGTCAGGCAATTAGAAACTTCCCAATCAGAATAAAAATTGAGTCTTAAATTAATAGCATTCTCACCACCCTCAAAAAAAAAAAAAAAAAGAAAAAAAGAAGTCCGAAGTGGAAAAAGTTTATACTCATTACTGCAAAGCTACAACTTGCGCTTAATCTATTACTCCCAATTCTTGATTCTATGAAGAAGTTCTTCAGATTGGATATATCAAATTAATCTTTATAATAATAATTATAGACATCCAAGGACACGAGGCACATAAGGTTTCTATGATAAGAATACGCGCTCGTAAGTCAGGGACAAAAAAATCAATTTCTGCACTTCCCACTACTAAAATTAGTGCCGGTATTATTTCGTGCACTCTGTTGAAGTACCAATCGCCCACACGCGTGAATGTTGTTATGCGGTAAACGTTGTCCATGGCACACTCATTGCATGTAAAAACAAAAATTCAAATATTGGCAACACCAATGCACAACTGTGTAATGAGCAAGGCTTTCAGGCATATGTTTCGCACAGTTCACTTAAAGTAATTTTTGTTTATAATAAACTTATTTCATATCTTCATTTTCTCAACGTTTTTCACTTATTGAGGTACTTTAATCTTCCATTGAGCGCACATACACATTCCCAAACAGTTCTTTTTATGGGGAAGGGGGATATTACCACCATGAGCCAGTCTTTGGGCTATAAGCAGTCGCCCGTGAGATGACACCTCACAATTATCATAGACCGAAGAGCACAAACTTTATGACCATCTGCCCAAGATGTTGTCGTTCCTCCATGCGCTGCCAAAATAACTCTTTCCTGGGGCTGCAGGGATGATACAAGGTTTCCCTAGGTGTCTAGTAATACTGTATCTAGTACCAAACACGTGTGAAAACAAAAATTTGCTGGTGGCGAAAAGAAATTATCATTTTTCTGCTCCGAAGCCGAATGCTTTCCCAATTGAGCTACACCGACGGAATTTATCGCTGCAACTTTGACATCCTGACATGTGCTTCACTTCTGTAGACGTCACACACGTTACTAGGGGATCCTTTAAGTCTTGTACTAAGTTACGTTGTTGTTCCGCCGCAGATTGGATTTGCTGTTCGAACACAACCCACAGATGCTCGATTGGATTGATGTTTGGGTAATTTGGAGGCCAGGGCACTACCTGAAAATCTTTCTCATGTTCTGGAAACTATTATCAAACAATCCAAGCAGTCTCGCATGGTGCATTATCCTCCTGGCGCCTTCTTCATCTACGTCTACCAGCTCCAACTAGTCTGTTTCGTCGCAACATTGTTCACTCAGATTTATGTCCATTCTGCGAAGTAATAGGCGATGTACCTCATGCGTACTTATATTGTCCGGTGCTTCTTCCTCTCTTTCACTACATGTTTCAACTCGCTAACTCTCCAGCTCGACCGTGTTATGTCTCAACGATTATTGGTTTCTTCGGAGTCTGACTCCTTGTTCTTCACCCCTATCATCTGTTTGCACCTACCTCTTCCTTGCCGCAAAGTACGCCATCTTTTCACATCTTTTTGATTCTTCAACGCCTACTGTGTAATTAATACAGACATTTAACGTTGACCAGGAACATCAAACAAAGATCTACGCTCTTTCCACGTTTATAAGTGAGTCACGGAAAAATGTTTGATGTTCCTGGTCCACGTTAAATGTCTGTATTAATTATTCATTCGCCTTCTAATTATTTCTTTAGTTGCTGTTTACCATCTTTGGTGAATCCCCAGCATTGTGCGTGGCTCCAAGAAGCAACCTACCAAATTGGCTTGGCAGTTAGTGTATGCGAGTCTGGAGGAATTCGAGGCCGCTGTGGTGTAGCGGAAGCATATCCGGCGCGTAACTGGAAGACCCTGGGTTCGACTCCCGGTGGCGGCCAATGAGAATTTTTCCGTGACTCACTTATAAACGTGGAAAGAGCGAAGATCTTTGTTTGATGTTCCTGGTCAGCGTTAAATGTCTGTATTAATTATTCATTCGCCTTCTAATTATTTCTTCAGTTGCTGCTTACCATCTTTGGTGAATCCCCAGCATTGTGCGGAGCTCCAAGAAGCAACCTGCCAAATTTGCTTGGCAGTTAGGGTGTGTGAGTCTGGAGGAATTCGAGGCCGCTGTGGTGTAGCAGAAGCATATCCGGCGCGTAACTGGAAGACCCTGGGTTCGACTCCCGGTGGAGGCCAATGAGAATTTTTCCGTGACTAACTTATAAACGTGGAAACAGCGAAGATCGTTGTTTGATGTGCCTACTGTGTATTCGTTCACCACCTCATTAGTCAATCATTTCCGTAACAGAGTTAAGAGCCGTCTCCAACTTGCTTACACCTTGGCTGTTAACTCCTCAACTACCTCCGAATTCATGTCTACCTGGGCTCTTGCATCAGCATGGTTCTACATCACCGCCGAGAATAGTGTACAGCTCATCTCTCGTGACTGTTCCGCTGCTCGTCCTACCTGCGCGCCTATTTCTGAACTTATTTTGACTTTCTTTTTTTCTCCGTCTTGACCTGCGTGTCTGAAATTTTTGTTGCCAAGAACTTTTATACATTTCATGAACTGCTCCTACTTCTGTATTGTTAGACACTTTTCACTGCCGCAATTCGATTTTGTTTTTGCCTCACCCTCATGCTGCATGTATTGCAGATGTAATGTTGTACCTGCATCACACTTTTACCGACCATTGTTACTTTATTTTTTTACATTATTTTTCATCTCTTGTATTTGTATTACCAGCACTTTGTATTTACTATGTACCAGCATAGACTTTACCACGCATTGTGTATCAGAGACTTTTCACCGCTTCCTCTTCCTACATGTTTTGAACTGTTCCTGCCGTGTCATGTCTCACTGTTCTTTTCCCTTAAGCTACTGCTGTTTCTACAGCATTCAGTGTAAATGATCATCAACATTTTTACATATTCCTCAATGTAAATACCATTTCTTGTTTTTATTTTCCGCCTTCTATCACACTGCGTGTGTTGCTGGCGTGACCGTGTTTCTGTGTTTCATGTGTTTTCGTAACCAATAAAGCGAATTTTGAAAGAGAAAGAAAGTACTAAAAGGGAACATCGTTGCCATGAAAGGACGTACTTGCTTAGCAAAGATGTTTAGGTAGGTTGTGGACGTCACGGTTTCCTGCACATAAATGACTATACGTATGGTTTTCTAGTAGAACATTGTCCAAAGCGTTACACTTTCACCACTAGCTTGTTTTCGTTCCACGGTGCATCCTTCCAACACTTTACCGGGTAAATTATGCACACGTAAACGACGTGCCGTCCGCTTGGTGCAACAGGAAACGAGATTCATCCGAGCAGACAACATACTTCCAATCATTCAAAGTCAAATTCTGATGCTGGCGCGCCAACTGGAGGAGCTTTCGACGGTGAACCGAGGAGGTGAGCATGCGCACTCGAAGCGGCCTGAGGCTACGCAACCCATTTTCAGGGTTTGATGTTATTGTGTGTTCTGACTTATTACTGCCGTCGCAAACAGTCATTTTAGCTGCGAGTTGCGCAACAGTATCCCTGCGGTTGTCTCCTACTATGCGGGATAGCCTTCGCGCATCTCTAATATGGATGAGCAATGGTCGGCCCACACCTTGCCGGTGGCGCGCCGTTTTCCCTCCTCGGGCCACTTTTTGAAGGTACTAATCACGGCTGACCACGAGCAACCCACAAGACTTGACGTCAAGGAAATGATCTAACACAGCCAGTCGTCTGGCCATTACAATTTGGCTTTCTGTCAAACTCCCTAAAGTCTGCTGCCTTCAGATGGGCCGTCGTTTACCAGCAGATGTTTCCATTTGCATAAAAGACGCGCTGGTCATAATGTTTTGGCTTTTCGGTGTATAAACCGACCTCATGATGTAACGTATATTCTATTTTAACTTTCCTTTTGAGTTTCTTTTTCTATGTAAGTTTGAGTTCGTCCTCTTAGACATTTTCAAACCTTAACGTTATGTCTTTTCCCTCAGATGAGAATAATGTTGGCAACACAATGAAGTCAGAACAAGTGACGTATGTGTGGCCGGATAAGAACGATAGATAACAAGTTAGTAAAATCATGCAATGTATTGATTATGATACGCTTTCCAACATACCACAAATCATTACTCAAGTTATGTGGACTAAATCTCGCTCCTGTGCCCTGACCTTTGACCCCATTTCGATTATATTAAACAGAATTGCTTCAGTATACCTCCGGAACGACATACTAAAGTTTCGTCTCAATCGAAGCATTTTTATTCAAGTTATGAGGATAATGGCTGTGAAATAAATCTCGCTCCTGTGCCCTGACCTTTGACCCCATTTCAATGATATTCAACAGAACCGGTTAAGTATGCTTCCGGAACAACATGATAAAGTTTTGTCTCAATTGAAGCTTTTTAACGTAAGATATAACTCATAAGAGCGATGGAATGGATCACGCTCCTATATCCAGAATTTAACCCCATTTCGCCAATTTTCAATAGGGGTCGTCCCCAGGTGGTCCCGTACCACATACTAAAATTTCATCGAAATCGAACCATGTTTACGCAAGTTATGACGCATAAGGGCAATGGAATGGATCCCGCTCCTATGTCCTGATCTTTGAACCCATTTCGTCCATTTTCACCAGGGTTCGTCCCCAAGTAGTCACCTATTACAAATTAAAATTTCATCGAAATCGAACCATTTTTACGCAAGTTATGACGCCCCTACCACATACTAAAATTTTATCGAAATCGAACCATTTTTACGCGAGTTATCGTGCGAACAGACAGACGGACAGACAGAAAGACAAACGGACAAAGTTGCAGCATATACGCTTCTTCAACCTACGGTTGGAAAGCGTAAAAAAGGCAATGCAGCGGTTGTTTACGGGGGATTGATGTTATTGATGACAGACGTGCTGTTATACTGTGTTTGGATGTTAAATCACTGATATTGTATCGAGTAAGCCAGTAAATCACTTGAATTGTTACTTTGGTTTCTCTAACTGCATTTTTCTTAAAATATTTTAAGTTTATTAACTGCATGTGGTAAATGGAATTTCCTTTCAAAAGACGTGCGAATCGTACATTGCAAAAGATTAAACGAATACGTTAAAGAGGAATTACTGGTCATATTACTGTACTTAGGAATAATTCGTTGATTCATGCTGGGATTTTTTTCTATTAAATTAAGCTTCTCGAAAAATAAGGCTCAAATTTACACTCGCGGACAATGAAATTTGCGTACCAAGAAGGAAGCATCGGATTGAACTGAAAATTTATGGACGTAATGATACAGATGAAGCATACACATGACGACAAAAACAGCTGCAGGACAATTACAGAGGGATCTGTGGCACGCAGTCCGCTCATCTTCAATAGCGCGTCGCGGCGTTATATGCTGCAATACGGTCAGGCAGGGAGGTGAACACACGCCTGATATTATCATCCGTCAGACTGGCCCACACGTGCTGGACGGTGTGCTCCAAATCCCGGATAGTGCGGCACGGCGGCAGCGACGTTTTAAATGGTCCCACACATGCTCGATAGGGGACATGTCCGGGGAGCGGGCAGGCCATGGAAGTGTATGAACATGAAGTACGCAGTCCTGGGCAACCCGTGTCGTGTGCGGGCGGGCATTATCCTGCTGGTATAGCGCACCTGGAATCCCGGCAAGGAATGGGAGCACACGGGGCCGTAGGATGTCATCCACATACCATTGGCCCGTCAATGATCCACGTACCACTACTACAGCTGGTCGGCTATCGTAGACAATGGCTCCCCAGACCATAATGCCTGCAGTGGGGTGGGTGTGGCGTTCGATAGCGAGGTTGGGATTGTGCCGTTGACCCGGGGACCTCCACACCCGGGCACGATGATTATCTGTCCCCGAAACGAAGCGGCACTCATCGCTAAACACCACACGTCGCCAGTCTGTGGCGTTCCACGTCGCTCTGGCCTGGAACCACTGTACACGGAGCCGGGGATATTCCGGTGTGCACACGTAAGGGGCGCTGAGGTCTCAGATTCGCTTACGCGAGGCGTCGGGGAAATGGTTCGTGGGCCCACAGGAGCCGCTACATCTGCCTGTATAGTGGGAAGGGTCATTTGTTCGTGTCTGACGTACGATCCGTTGATCCTCTCTGCCGGTGGTCCTCCTGGTCCGTCCGGAGCTGCTCCGCCGTGTGGCAGTGCCGTCACGTATCTACTGCTCCCAACAACAATCTGACGGTATGGTCAGAATGATCCACGTGGCTCGCTATACGGCACGCCAGCCACCGTGCGGTTTTCAGCCCGATGATCAGGCCTCTCTCAAAGTCCGTAAGTTGCGTAAATCGACGTCTCTGGCGTGTTCCCGGCATTCTTGTCACTCTGTACTCTTGCTTGCGTCGGCCAGTGCTTTTCGTTTTCATGAAGCATCAACTACACGCCGGTTTATAAGGCTGCCGGTTCGTGTTTGTAGCGCTACCACAGGGTGTGCGGTCATGCGCACTCACACCAAACGTGGATCATTTTCATACCAGCACGCGCTTTAGCTATTTGCAAAGTTTCGCGTTTATAGCATGTTTTCTTCTAGGCCCGCAACTTTCATTGTCCGTGAGTGCATTTTAAAAAATTCTATCTACAGTTGATATTTAATAAGCATGGAGTTCGTTTTCCTGCGAAGCAAGCAATTGAACGCGAGAAAAATAGTGCTGATTTTTTTATTTTGTTTTCTTCATGATTTAAAAATTTTGCACGATTTCTTTGATAGAAAAAGTTTCTAAGCCGTGCAAGGCCAAAGAAGAACATCCCTGCCAGTTCGTGGGTGTTGTTGTGTGTGCGTGTGTGTGACCCTTCCACAACCTCTGTGTGTCAGTCTCTTTTTTATAGAATAGAGCAACCCCCCCCCCTCTGCCTCCAAGGTGAGCTCCTGGATCCGCCCCTGATACTACATAAGCAATAAAGAATGTTTCGAGTTTGACTTTTGTGCTGTTTAACATTTTTCCCAAACCCAAATTCTCAACGCCTCGCGCGCAGATGTTTGAGGTTTGTGAAACCCAAATTTGTCGGTGGCGCACTCGAACCTACATCCTTCCGCTACGGAGCCGAAAGCTTTCCCAATTAAGCTACGCCGGTCAGGGCCTGTCACTTCTACTTGCCGTCTTGACATGTGCGTCAGCTCTGAGGTTGGTGCGTCACATTTATACCCGTCCTTCAAAAAGTCAGGTGTACGAAATCGTAGGTTCCGGTTCCGCCACAAACCCTGCTTGAAGTAAATCTGCAGAAGAAGGAATTCTCACTAATTCCAGACGATGTGTGGAAGAAGCATCAGACATTTTTCGAAGCGAAGAAGAAAGTCTCACTAATTCCAGACGATGTGTGGAAGAAGCATCAGACATTTTTCGAAGCGAAGAAGAAAGTCTCACGAATTCCAGACGATGTGTGGAAGAAGCATCAGACATTTTTCGAAGCGAAGAAGAAAGTCTCACTAATTCCAGACGATGTGTGGAAGAAGCATCAGCCATTTTTCGAAGCGAAGAAGAAAGTCTCACTAATTCCAGACGATGTGTAGAAGAAGCATCAGACATTTTTCGAAGCGAAGAAGAAAGTCTCACTAATTCCAGACGATGTGTGGAAGAAGCATCACACATTTTTCGAAGCGAAGAAGAAAGTCTCATAAACTCCAGACGATGTGTGAAAGGAACAGCACACATTTTTCGAAGCTTAGAAGGAACGCTCATTAACTCCAGACGATGTGTGGAAGAGGCATCACACATTTTTCGAAGCGTGGAAGGAATTCTTATTAATTCCAGACGATTTGTTGAAGAAACATCACACATTTTTCGAAGCGTGGAAGCAATTCTTAATTTATTCCAGACGATGTGTTGAAGAAGCATCACACAGTTTTCAAAACGTTGAAAAGAATTCTCACTAATTCCAGATGATGTGCGGAAGGAGCATCACACATTTTTCGAAGCGAAGAAGGAATTCTCATTCATACAAGACGATGTGTAGAAGAAGCATCACACATTTTTCGAGGCGACGAAGGAATGATCACTAATTCCAGACGATGTGTGGAAGAAGAATCAGACATTTTTCGAAGCATTGTAAGGAATTCTCATTAATTCCAGATGATGTGTGGAAGGAAAATCACACATTTTCTGAAGAACTCAACAGCCAGGAGATTCATTTTTACGTTCGGGCGTCAACGTGAAATTCGCAAGCCCCTCTCTCTGCCGGTGGCAAGACTAGAACCTATATTCTACTGCTCCGGAGCCGAATTTTTTCCCAATTAAGCTATGCCGGCTAGAACTTATCGCTGCTACTTACCGTTTGGACATATGCGCCATCTCTGTAGTACGTCAGAGGTTATATTGCAAATAGTATATACATTTTTACACTTTATTATTACCGTAATATCCAAATAAATAATCTTGTATTCCTACCGTTAAAGTCCACTGGCTCGTAATAGATCTGCACTAGCTGTATTTCGTCGTTTTCAAACAACTCCAAGGCAGTGATCATCTCATTCCGAACGTCGTCATCAACGGAAGTCCAAGAGTTTCCGACGTATTTGTACTTCTTACAGAATGTGGGTTTGTATCCACGTATCTCCACCTGACAGCCATCCCACCAATACAGAGCACTTCGGATTCCGTGCTTCTCAGCTGTGACCCACAGAGGTTCTGCTCCATCCCACCAATGAGGAACCGACGCCGTCTCGTTCGGGGCCATAAGGAAGAAGTCATTATAACTGGGGTCGTACATCATGTTCTGTACAAATCCGTGGCTCTCCGGGTACAGACCTGGAAACAAAAGGAAGTGATGTTACTTAGCGCTCAACTGTAGTGAGTACATATGCTGACACAAAGAAATGAATTCAAATTCAGTTCTGATCGAATGCTGTAGTTAATGGATCAAGAAAAGTATATTACAGTTAAGGGTTTTGTGGGAATAAAATATTTTTTCATAAACACACCGTTAAGCAGGGTGAACAGGTGACTTTTTGGAATGGGAGGACATTTACATTTAAAAAGGAGGATATAGTAAATTTGGAAAAGAATAAATATAAATGCATATACTCTACAACTAAATTTTTCAGTTTGAGTGTTTACACTTGAGAAACTTTAAACAAGTTAGTAAAGTCATGCAATGCATTGATTATGTTACGCTTTCCAACATACCAGAAATCATTGCTCAAGTTATGAGGATAATGGCTGTGGAATAAATCTCGCTCTGGTGCCTTGACCTTTGACCCCATTTCGATGATACTCAGCAGAATTGGTTCAGTACACCTCCGGAACAACATACTAAAGTTTTGTCGCAATAGAAGCATTTTTATTCAAGTTATGAGGATAGTAGCTGTGGAATAAATCTCGCTCTTCTGCCCTGAATTTGACCCCATTTCGATGATATTAAACAGAACCGGTTCAGTACATCTCTGGAACAACATGATGAAGTTTTGTCGCAATCGAAGCATTTTTACGTAGGTTATGACGCATAAGGGCGATGGAATGGATCCCACTAGTATGTCCTGACCTTTGACCCCATTTCTTCCATTTTCAATAGGGTTACTTCCCAGGTTGTTCCCTACCACATACTAAAATTTCATCGAAATCGAAGCATTTTTTCGCGAGTTATCGTTCGGACGGACAGACAAAGCTGGAGCATATACGCTTCGTCAACCTGCGGTTGGAAAGCGTAAAAAGAAAGAAAGGTTTTAGTCTGCTGGACACTTTCACTTATATTTTTTCACTGGAATGGATTTCTTTCAGTAGATCGGGTTCTTTAACAAATATTTCTGAAATTCAGAGCATGACTTGTCTTTCAATTGCATTTAACTAGCAGTATACCCCTCACTGATCAATTAAGAAACTTGAATTATAACAAGTTAGTAAAATCATGCAACGCATTGATTATGATGCGCTTTCCAACAAACCAGAAATCATTACTCAAGTTATCAGGATAATGGCCGTGGAATAAATCTGGCTCTTGTGCCCTGACCTTTGACCCCATTTCAATGATGTTAAACAAAACCGGTTTAGTATACCTCCGAAACAACATACCAAAGTTTTATCGCAATAGAAACATTTTTAGTCAAGTTATGAGGAAAATGGCTGTGGAATAAATCTCGCTCCTGTGCTCTGATCTTTGACCCCATTTCGATAATATTAAACGGAACCGGTTCAGTATACCTCCGAAGCAAGATACTAAAGTTTTGTCATAATAGAAGCATTTTTAATCAAGTTACGAGGATAATGGCTGTGGAATAAATCTCGCTCCTGTGTCCTGATCTTTGACCCGATTTCGATGATATTAAACAGCATTGGTTCAGTGTACCTCCGAAACAACATGATAAAGTTTTGTGGCAATCGAAGCATTTTGACGTTTCACGTACGTTATGACGCATAAGGGCAACGGAATGGATCCCGTTCCTATGTCCTGACCTTTGACCCCATTCCGCCAATTTTCAGTAAGATCATTCCGCAGATAGTCCTTTAGCACATACTAAAATTTCATCGAAATCGAAGCGTTTTTACGCAAGTTATGACGCATAAGGGCAATGGAATGGATCCCGCTCTTATGTCCTGACCTTTGACCCCGTTTTGTCCATTTTCAATAGGGTTCGTCCCCAAGTGGTCTCCTACCACATACTGAAATTTCATCGAAATCAAACCGTTTTTACGCGACTTATCGTGCAGACGGACAAAGCTGGAGCATATATGCTTCTTCAACCTACGGTTGGAAAGCGTAAAAAAGAAAAAACCCAAAGCAACCGCTCACAACACACAAAACAAGCAGTATGAGCTGACTGTTTACACGACTACACAGCACGGCACTGTCCACATGCAATAAATGACAGACAGACAAACGCGCACTGGTGGATTTTCTCTGTGCTGTTGATTTACAAGTAACGCACTGCAGCAGGCTGCTGCAGGAATAAACTGACCTGTGGGGGGAGGGGGCGAGCGAGAATTCAGAAATGAAGTAATACATTTTAGCGGTGTCAAAATATGTATGATCACAATAGAAGAATTTGATCAAAATTTAAATGTATCTGAATTATTCTTTATTAAAAAAGCCGGACATTTGGGCTGCTTCCCGTAATGCCGGGAGGAAGGAGGACATGGTAAGAAAAGGAGGACAATTCCTCCAAAAGCCGGACGTCTGGCCAACCTGCCGTTAAATCTCATGGTGCTATGATCTTTGAGAGAGATCACTGCGACGTTCACAGTACCAGAGCAAGAGAAACAGGGCATGCTACCTAATTCTGTTTTCCGCAATAGTAGAACTCATTAAAGGTCTGCACGGGTCTTTTTTCATCAGTTAAGTAAAATTTTCCGGGCTGGAGGGGGTGGGGGAGGACGTTCCTGTACTGGAAGGTGCAGCATTTAGCTTCTGCATTGAAAAAAAAAAAAAAAAAGAACTTTTCATCTCACAAAACGGCGATGCTGCAGCCATTGATGGCCCCTGCAGCATCGCCGGGAATTGTGATCCTCCAAGCAAGTGCCACTAGTGGCCCGTTGCTGGCAACCAATGCAACCCCAACAGCAGGTGGAAGCGACGGGACTGCGCATGCGCAGAAGCAACAATTGCTGCGTATCTAATGGTACCAGTTAGTTGAAGACGACGCTATCGCCATCGTGTTATTTTAGTGGATGTTAAGAAATGAAATCCATATGTAGAGAAGCGAATTAATTTCTTAATGAAATTCCACGTCGACGAAGATATCAGATTAAGCCGTGAAATACTAGATTACAGCCATGAAATACACCCACTCCATTCCCATGAATCACAATTCATGGAATGGAGTGGGGGTGAATAACAAGAAAAAATTTGAAACCGCTTGAAACAAATGTCCTGGAAAAACATTAAAAAAACGTTTGTTTGAAAAAAAAAAAAAGAATTATACGCGTACAAAATTTATTAATTATTTGAAAGAAAAAAAAAAGCAACGCTATGTGGATATAATGTACTCATCCATGGGTTGAATGCACAAGACTGGGAGGAATTCGCTTAAAAAATAACGAGAAGTAAAATAAAATATCTTTCCTCTTTAAAACAAATGTAGCTTCAGACAATGGAAAGGAAAGATACAACGTTAAAAATGTAACAGAATGTGACATGAACCCGGATAAATATATATTAATTCAACAATCGCCTTTCAAGACGACAAAGACATTATAAAACTTTGGAAAGCGACTTTAATTTGGTACAGTTCCCTTAAGGTAAAAAAAAAAAACTGTCGTTACGTTGAAAAAATGAATTTATGAATTATATAAAACTGACTTTTATGAAAAATACTTCTCAGTATTGTAAAATGAAAGAGAGAACGAGAGAAAAACTTTCTCTTTGTAAAATGAATTCGATTACACGAAACAAGCACTCGCTCGAGTGTGGCAAATTAGTCCGGTCGGTAGAGAGCTCGCATCCCACGCCGACAACCCTGGTTCGCATCCAACCAGATCCAAGCGGGCGTTTTTCCGGTCTATTGAGAAAATTTCCCTAGCGCAGTCCTATAATTCACAAGTTTCGTAAGGGAAAAAGAAAAAGTTGTAGCTTTGGGAAACTGCGGTTATCCTTAATTTTTTTTTATAGCTACTACCGGGAAATTGGCGGACAAGAGTCGGCAAGCCATCAGTTACGTCACGTGGTTGCCGGCTGCCACTACCGGGAAACGAGCGGATCACATTGGGCTAGCCATCATTTCTGGCAACTGCTTGCAGCAGGGCCGCTGAAGAGCCACTTGTGGCAGCTACTGCATGTGATGGATAACTGATGGCCCTGTTGTGGCATATGACAACTGATGGGGTGTCAACTGTTGGCCTGAACTGCTGGCCCTTCTGTTGACCGCCCGGACATTTTATTGACGGTTCGGCAGCGGCAACATAGTGCTGGGCCATTGCTGGCAATGCTGGCCCAGAAAGACTGTTTTTGCTGGGTTGTTCCTATTCTGAGGTATGGCAAGCCTGGGTACTACGGGAAAGACATAGGAGCCGTTTGTATGCTGGAGAGATGAACCAGACACGCACGCTTTTTTGTGTTGGGTGATGTACAGGGGCGTACTGATAGCCCCCGCAAACCCCGCAATGCGGGCGGGGGACCTCATGGTTAAAAGAGCATATAGCCCGAGCAAAAAGATTTTACAAAATTTTTTGCGGAAACTTAGTATGAAATTGGTTAAAGAAATAACCAAAAACTAAACCGGCTTTGAAGGAAGTTTTAAGAAAACAAGCATCTCGTTCTCAGTAAATACGTAAAATCTTTAGAAATCATTTTCGTTGCTTTTATTCATAAAAACTGGATGACGGGAAAGCAACTATCCAAAAGAACTTGAGGCCCTTTTTAGAAGTCCTTGCTGTTTTAAAAGGGGCCTCAAGTTCACAGCCCTTGCACCAGTTTCTATGCAGATATATTAACAACAGAATGCGAAAACAAGTTAGTAAAATCATGCAATGTATTGATTATGATACGCGTTCCAACATACCAGAAATCATTACTCAAGTTATGAGGATAATGGCTGTGGAATAAATCTCGATCTTGTGTCCTGACCTTTGACCCCATTTCGATGATATTCAATAGAACCGGTTCAGTATACTTCCGGAACAACATGATAAAGTTTTGTCGCAATCGAAGAATTTTTACGTAAGTTATGATGCATAAGGGCAATGGAATTGATCCCCTCCTATGTCCTGAATTTCGACCCCATTTCTTCCATTTTAAATAGGGTTCATTGCCAGGCGGTCCCCTACCAAGACTAAAATTTCTTGGAATTCGAACCATTTTTACGCAAGTTATGACGTCTAAGGCCAATGGAATGGATCCCGCTGTTATGTTTGACCCCATTTCGTCCATTTTTTTTTATTGGAGGTTTAACGAAAACTGTGAGCAACTCAATGGGCAATAAGAAGTCGCCCGTCCCTAATTTAGGGTCACTGGTTCCAGGGAAGGGAGAGAGCCAGTGCCGTAAGACAAACACAACATCCATGCCTCACCGGGATTCGAACCCGGACCCCTTTCGGACGAATGATCAGAGGCCATCGCTTAGACCACTGCGCCACCGGGGCGGCATTTCGTCCATTTTCAATAGGGTTCATTTCCAGGTGGTTTCCTACGACATACTAAAATTTCATCGAAATCGAACCATTTTTACGCAAGTTATAACGCATAAGGACAATGGAATGGATCCCGCCTCCTATGTCCTGACCTTTAACCTCATTTCGTCCATTTTCAATAGGATTCATTGCCAGGTGGTCCACTACCACATACTAAAATTTCATCGGAATCGAACCATTTTTACGCGAGTTATTGTGCGGACAGGCAGACAGACAGACAGACAGACGGACAAAGCTGGAGCATATACGCTTCTTCAACCTACGGTTGGAAAGCTTTAAAAATATCAGTCCAAGGAGCGAAATTTTTATGCCAATGAGGATAAGGTGTTATATATTACAGTTATTTGCACATATATAACTATGCATCCCCTGAATATAACGAACTCAAGGGTGTTCTTCGCGGGAGCGAAAATTCAGAGACCTATGTCATTTTTTGGCTTTCCAACCGTAGGTTGAAGAAGCGTATATGCTCCAGCTTTGTCCGTTTGTCTGCCCGCACGATAACTCGCGGAAAAAGGGTTCGATTTCGATGAAATTATAGTATGTGGTAGGGGACCACCTAGGAACAAACCCTATTGAAAATGGGTGAAATGCGGTCAAAGGCCAGGAAATAGGAGGGGGATCCATTCCATCGTCCTTGTGCATCATAACCTACGTAAAAATGCTTCGATTAAGACAAAACTTTATCATGTTGTTACGGAGGTATACTGAACCAATTCTGTTGAATATCATCGAAATGGTGTCAAAGGTCAGGGAACAGGAGCGAGATTTATTCCACAGCCATTATCCTCATAACGTGAGTAATAACTTGAGTAATAATTTCTGGTATGTTGGAAAGCGTTTTATAAGCAACGCATTGCATGATTTTACTAACTTGTTTTTTTATAACAGAGTCAAAATATTTTTTTACTATATGCAAAACATTGTGGCATTATGTTAAGTGTGATTTGTATTTTCTAGAATAAGTAATTTAAGTAGTTCTACGTTTTTTATGCTACAGTTCTTAATCGTTACTTAGTTATTTGTTTACTCATGTTGTGACATTTCGTCTAAATCAGAAAAGTCATTAGATACCCTCTCACAGCAGTTGCATGTTTTGTGTGTGCAATCGTGAGGCATTTCAAAAAGCAGGCCTTAGTTCTTTAAAATAATGAATTTTGCTTAATAATAACTTTGGCGAAAGTATTTTGTAGTAATTTGTATCGGAAACCAGGGCAATCATTTTAATTATAACGTGCAGATTTGTATTTCACGCAATAAAGTGTAATAATTTTGATTTTACAAAAAATACTCATAGGTTCCAAAGAATCTGATTTATTAAAACACTCGTAAAGCTTAGTTAATAATATGGAAGTTAAAATTTTGAGTAATTGAAAGCTAATGGATTTTCCCAAAAGAGCCTCGAAAACATATTTTGCTGGGGAGCCTCGAGTTTTTCCGGTACGCCAATGGTGATGTATATAAAAACAAACGTTAATATGACTGTCAGATAGCATTCGAAGCGACTATGCCGCGCTGAGAAGAACAGTGATGTGAGGCTGTTTCTGCAGGGGTAGGACTCTGTTCGTTGGTTGTGTTTCCCTTCAGATTAACAGAAGCCGGGTAGATAGTCATGCCGAACAATTTCGCAACAGCTACGCTGTGACACTACTTCGGCACGGACCTCTGCCTGTTTCAGCAAGTTCAAGAGCCTTGCCAAATATATGGTCCGTCCAGAGCTAGTTTGAAGAGCAGAACGTCCAAGTGTTGGAAAGTCACGCTCTAAATCCAGTAGATCAAAATACAACCTGTAGTGGCGAGAAATTACGCCCCTATATAAATTGTGTGATGGACTTTAAATCCCATCGATCATTCTGGATATTAACATTACAGAATAAATATTTCCATGTATATTATTTGGAAACGAGTGTAACACGTGGTAATGTACCAGACTAGGTGACATTTCGATGCGCCTGTTTGACAGGTCTATTGTATCCACAGAAGACACAGCTATTGTTCCTGGCCAGAGGGAAATTTAAGTTGCAGGGCACCGTGAGGTGGAGGTCAACGAAGGGATTAGGTGAAGGTCACCGGAAGAAGACACGTGTCAGGAGAGAAAGGTAGTATGGGGGGTCACCGAGAAGAGCGAGGGGGTGCCTGCTCTTGGAGGGCTCCGACTAGGGAGAGAGAGGGAGCCTCAGGCGAGTGAGGTAGGAGCCAATCAGAAGGCTAATGAAGTTAGGGGGAAAACTTCAGGGTAGGACGGGAAGCGAGCGTGAGAGACAGTCTACGGGGAGCGAGCGTGAGAGACAGTCTACGGGGAGCGAGCGTAGAGGATGGTTGACGACAGCGTGTGCTGTGGACGGTTGTATAGTGCTGGGAGTTAGCACTGGGTAAAGAAAAGTTCGTGATAGAACGTGCCAGTTAGAGCACGGGGAAGCCAGCGTAGTTGGAATCAGACACGTGTGTCTGGAACGACGTACGGAGAAAGCTTTTGGAGAGAACACGTGTTCGGGACGGAACACGAAGCATAGCTTCCGGAACAAAGGAAGAGAGACGAACGGAAGGTTACGACGATTGAAACATTTCACGTCGGTGATAGAAAAAGAACGGGCAAAGAGTATTGGCAGGAAAGGGTATTCTGGAATAATTAGGTACCCGGATCATTTTCACGTGGAACTGCAGTTACAGGAACTCGAGGTCAAGGAACAATAGCTGCCGAAACAATTTTCTTTTGATTAAATTCTTTTGTTAAGTTTGCAACAAGCTTGAGAGGGAATTCATGCTTGTAGTGTCTTGTCATTATTTTTACTTCCCCTCTCCTGAATAGCAGATTTATAGTAAAGCTGGGAGAGAAAGAACGCCGGGCTGTCTTCAACTACCGTTGATAGACAGTCTCTAGACAACGAACCTTATAAATGATTTTCCTTCCTGCTGTGGGGAAATTTTGATCAGCGCTGGAAGCCAGTGGGTGTTTGGCCGAGGAGCCATTAATTAACATAATGAGCTTCCACCCCTACAGCAGATATATAGGAAATGGCGCAGTCGACAGGATAGATATGTTAGGCGAGTTCAGTGGAAGTAATTAGGGCAATTTTATTCAGCGAAATAGAGACTGTGTTCGAGGACTCGGACAAAGAGGACGCCTAAGTGTAACAGAAGCACGTGGCGGGAAAGTGGTGAAACAACGTGAACTTCTGAGGGCAACAGCAACACGTGGCAGGAAAGTGGTGAAACAAAGTGTGACTGTAGCACGTGGCCGAAAAACGGCGAATCAAACAAAGGACTGTGCTACAATAAAGGACTATTGTGCAACGGAACCGGTGGACCGGAGAAGTCGACAAATAACGCTCGTAACCAGAGCAAGGATTGGAAGTACCAGGAAAATCCCGTAACCAGGGACGGACAATTACGTCTCGCGTGGCCAGCGTGACCGGGCGACATTCCTGTTTAGGACGCTCCTTCGCGGGTCGCGGTCGAAGCCGCTACAGAGAAGCTGAAGGGGGCCCGAGATGCTCCGGTGAGTACCACTTTGTTGCCGAAATTTATATCCCTGGGTCTATACCGAGTAAAAGGTTAGGATAGAAAATTTTTTGTAGGCAGTTAGGTGCCAAAAGGTCGAAAAAAATATTTTGTCAGTTTTGTAAAAGAATAGGTTACAGTAATTTTAGAAAACTCAGTGTCAGTATTTCAGTAATAATGCTTAAAGTGGGTAGGAATTGTAAAGTGTTTTGTTATGTAAGGAAAGGGAATAAGTAATATTACTAGGAATTTATTAAATTACAAAAAAAAATGTTAGGTAATAGTACTTCAAGGTTGAGAGCAAAGGCTATCGTCGGGAAATTGTAAAGTGTCATTATATATTGTTGCATGTGTATTGCATATATATTTAGTGCATAACAATGGATGAGCTTTTGGATGGGAAAAAGAGTGAGGAAGCAGAGGACACGTGGTCCGAAGGGAAGGAAGAAGAAAATAGTGATAGGGAAAATGAATTAAATTCTAGTAATGAAGTGTCTATTAACGTAAGAAAAACGCAAAATAATACAGTTGATAGGGAATGGCATTTTAAACTTAAAATGTTAGAAATGGAGGAAAGAAAATTAGCAGCAGAGCGAGAACAAAGGGAACTAGAAAAAATGAAATTGGAGATTCAGCTCTTAGATAAAAGGGAAGAAAGGGAGAGTCAGTTCTTAGATAAAAGGGAAGAAAGGGAGAGTCAGCTCTTAGATAAAAGTGAAGAAAGGTAGTTCCAGCTTAAGAAACTACAGTTAACTCAGGAAAAGGAAGAGGCGTTGGCACAGGGAAGAAATCAAATGAAGTTAGCCGATTACATGAGGATCCTAGAAAAGACCTTACCCAAAAGTCCTAGTAAACCAGAAGAGGTTTTAGACTATTTTGATTCCTTAGAAAGAGCTTTTATTTTACAGACAGTCCCAGAAAACATGCAAGGAAGATTAGTCATAGCACTATTTAACTCAGATTGTGTCAATCATTTATTCCGGAGGCTTACGGTCGAGCAATATGATTGCTACGAAACCGTCAAAGAGGCCATTTTGGGGAATGTCATTTAGCCCCGGACATTTATCTACGACAATTCGAGGCACTCCGTAGGAATAAGGGAGAGAGTTACCAGCAATTGGCGGGACGCATGGGAAGAACTCTTAAATATTATGTAGCGAACAGTGGGATAAGTACCTTTGATGAACTAATGAATCTTTTAGTTTGTGATAAGTTCAAGGGATTGCTATCACCCAGTTTAAAAACTTATCTACTACAGAGAGGATCCCTGGGAAAGCTAGTTCTAGCGAAGGATTTAGGGGAACTGTGTGACCAGTACGAGTGCCACGTGGAAGCCTTAGAGTGGGGTGAAGAAAAAGCGAAGGGAAATTTTCGGGTAGGCTCTAACAGTAAGGGGCAGCATTACAGCTCAGAAGGAATGGGAACTGCGAAGAAAGAATTTAGTGGAGTTCCATTGCAAAAGAGAAATTTCCAACGACAGGTCAGGAATTCCAAAGTAGAGTGGGAAACAGTAGACCACCAGGGAAGCCGGGAAATTCCTATTTTGACGCAGGAATGAGATGCTTTCGATGTGGACAGATGGGTCACCGAAAATTTGACTGTAAGCAGAAGATACCCCAGGGACAGGACAGTAAACACACTCCGTATAATTGGAGAAGTGAGGCAGCTAAGAAAGTAAGCCGGGTAGCGGCGAAAGAGGAGGAAAGCATTGTAGAGAAACAAGGGGAACCCAAGCAAAACCTTGTCCAGGAGGTGAGAAAGGTTAGTGCGAAAATGGGGAGAGTATTGGGTCCCACGGGCAGAAGCATGGAAGTAGTGGAAATACCCGTAGGGGAACAATTAATGGTAGCCACAGAACAAGGGCACCAGGCAAAAATTTTGGTAGACAGCGGAGCGGAGTTCAATTGTGTCAGACAAGGCCTATTAGGGGAAGAACAGATGGACGAAGTGGGGAAAGTGACTTTGTCAGGGTTTGATGGACGTACCGCGGTTTCTCCAGTTAAGAGGTTGCAGGTTAGGATTCTGGAGGCGGGATTGGAGAAGCCCGGGGACGTATCTTTAGGGACGAGTGAGATGATTTGTGCTATTGTACCGAATCTCACCAGCCAGGTCATAGTTACCCCAGATGATTATGTCAAGATGAACACGTGGGGATATTCGGAGTGGGCCCCCGATAATGGGAAGGCGTTGTGTGAAGAGGATTCAGTCCAGGAGGAGAAACCAACGAGACCCCAGGAGTTAGGGACTCAAGGAACTAGCGCCAGTATAGGGGCTAACCAAATTGAAGGGAAGGCTAGTGGAGAGACGCGGGAGACAGGAGCAACGCCGGGAGAAGTAGGCGGAGCTTTAGGGTCAAGCAGCCAATCAGGGCCAGGCGCGCTTGATGAGGAGACTAGGGAACAGGAGATGGGGTTTGGAGGCAATCCATGCCGCGAGGATGAAGAGAGTAGCCGGGGCTGCGAGGCGTCAGACCACAGCAAATTCAAAGTACAACAGGAGGAGGACGTAACCCTAGCAGAGACACGCGAGTGGGCGAAGGAAGGAAAAGGAGGGTATGTCTATGCGGAAGGATTACTATATCATAAAGAAAAGGTGTTAGGGCAAAACACTAATCAGTTAGTAGTTCCCGAGAGTAAGAGGGGACAGATATTAAAGCTAGCCCATGATTCTGTGTTCGGAGCACACTTGGGACATAAGAAGACATTAGAAAGAATAAGATACTCCTTTTATTGGCCGTCCATTAAGAGAAACGTACGTGCATACTGTGAGGCGTGTCAGTTACGACGCCCCATCACAAGAGGTGACCGGGTACCGATAACTGCGGTTAGGAGGCCCGCGCTATCTTTTCAGACAGAGAATGTCAATCTTATTGGGCCGATAGATCCACCATCCAGTAAGAGGCATCGGTGGAAAGTAGTTTCGGCGGACCAGCATACGAGGGGTCCGGCGGCCGTATTTTCAGAAGAGTGGGAGGAACCCAGGCAGATGGCCAGGAAAAGTTTAGAGGATGCGGGGTTCGCAAGAAATTTGGAAATATGTTGCTTAGCCAAAGAGGAAATTGATTGTCTGGGACAGGTGGTCGGCTCGGGAAGTCACCAGCCGGACCCGGGAAAATTACAGGCGAGAGACCTGGATCCCACCAAAACCAAGAGGGAGGTACCCAAGTTACTAGGATTATGCAACCACTATAAGGAGGGCGTACCCAGATTCGCCGAAATAGCGAAGCCACTGTCGGATTTGACAGGGAAGAAGGCAGCAGAAAAAGTTGTCAAATTTGGGTGTGGACAGTACAGCACCTGTACTGTCCACACCCAAATTTGACAAGCCGTTCGTGCTACATACGGACGCGAGTTCTTTTGCAGTCGCGTGTTGCCTAGGTCAGCGGGATGATAGGGGAGGATCAGGCCCGTGGCTTACGCGAGCAAGAAATTAAATGACACACAAGCAAGGTGGGCAGCTAGCCACAAGGAGGCATATGCCATTGTTTGGGCTCTACAGAAATTTGAAGGGTGGGTTTTTGGCCACCAAGTAGAGATTTTGTCGGACCATAACTCCTTGATATTTTTAACTAGTGCGGCTTCACAAAGCTCAAAATTACAGAGGTGGAGTCTAGCCATTGCCCAATTCAACCTCACGATTTCTCACGTCGCCGGCAAACTCATTCCTCATGCCGAAGCCTTATCCAGGTTGAATTTTAAAGAAAATAGCACGAGCTGCTAAAGACAGCATTACCACAGAAAGGTAGAGACCCAGTGAGGCTACTTAGTGGTACTGACAGTGTATATATGTGTGTATAAAGAAGTGTATTAATGCAATGAAATCTGGTGTGTAAAGGAAAAAAAAAGGGAAAGAAAAGAACTGAACGGACACTGACTCATCATGCGAGAGGAAGATCCCGCATGTTTCGTCCAGCAGGCAGGGGCCTGTAGGGGCGAGAAATTACGCCCCTATATAAATTGTGTGATGGACTTTAAATCCCATCGATCATTCTGGATATTAACATTTCAGAATAAATATTTCCATATATATTATTTGGAAACGAGTGTAACACGTGGTAATGCACGTGAAACGAGTGTAACACGTGGTAATGTACCAGACTAGGTGACATTTCGATGCGCCTGTTTGACAGGTCTATTGTATCCACAGAAGGCACAGCTATTGTTCCTGGCCAGAGGGAAATTTAAGTTGCAGGGCACCGTGAGGTGGAGGTCAACGAAGGGATTAGGTGAAGGTCACCGGAAGAAGACACGTGTCAGGAGAGAAAGGTAGTATGGGGGGTCACCGAGAAGAGCGAGGGGGTGCCTGCTCTTGGAGGGCTCCGACTAGGGAGAGAGAGGGAGCCTCAGGCGAGTGAGGTAGGAGCCAATCAGAAGGCTAATGAAGTTAGGGGGAAAACTTCAGGGTAGGACGGGAAGCGAGCGTGAGAGACAGTCTACGGGGAGCGAGCGAAGAGGATGGTTGACGACAGCGTGTGCTGTGGACGGTTGTATAGTGCTGGGAGTTAGCACTGGGTAAAGAAAAGTTCGTGATAGAACGTGCCAGTTAGAGCACGGGGAAGCCAGCGTAGTTGAAATCAGACACGTGTGTCTGGAACGACGTACGGAGAAAGCGTTTGGAGAGAACACGTGTTCGGGACGGAACACGAAGCATAGCTTCCGGAACAAAGGAAGAGAGACGAACGGAAGGTTACGACGATTGAAACATTTCACGTCGGTGATAGAAAAAGAACGGGCAAAGAGTATTGGCAGGAAAGGGTATTCTGGAATAATTAGATACCCGGATCATTTTCACGTGGAACTGCAGTTACAGGAACTCGAGGTCAAGGAACAATAGCTGCAGAAACAATTTTCTTTTGATTAAATTCTTTTGTTAAGTTTGCAACAAGCTTGAGAGGGAATTCATGCTTGTAGTGTCTTGCCATTATTTTTACTTCCCCTTTCCTGAATAGCAGATTTATAGTAAAGCTGGGAGAGAAAGAACGCCGGGCTGTCTTCAACTACCGTTGATAGACAGTCTCTAGACAACGAACCTTATAAATGGTTTTCCTTCCTAATATATGGTTTTCCTTCCTTATATATCAGGAATAGAATTACGAAAAGAGGTGTGGTGGAGTGGCAAAAGAGGTGTGGTGGAGTGGCAAAGGAGGTGTGGTGGAGTGGCCTTCCTGCTGTGGGGAAATTTTGATTAGCGCTGGAAGCCAGTGGGTTGTTGGCCGATGAGCCATTAATTAACATAATGAGCTTCCACCCCTACAACAACCATTGAAATTCATTCCAAAATACTAGCTGGAATGCCAATTCTGATCTCGGAAAAAGAGGCTTTGCAGGAGAAAGAGCACAATTTTGGGACAGACCACAAGTATCTCGTAAAAATCAGGCCTTGAAAGGTAATTGCAGTCACAACGGCCAGAAATTGGCAGCTTATTTATTGACTTCTATGCCGTATACTCTAATTTAACTTTATTTTTAGTTTCTTTCTCTATGTAAATTTAATCCTCTTTAAGCGTTTTCTACCTTAACGTTATATTTTCTCACTCGCTGAATGATGGTGTTGGCAACAGTCTTGGAGTCAAAGTGCATGACGTGTCCGTGTTAATAGATAAGAACGAGAGATATATAATGTTGAAGCAAGCAGCGAAAAGAGGTGTGGTCGAGTGGCAATCTTGTGTATAGATTAATGTGGCTTTATGTTGTGCTTTCACGACTTTCTAAATGTAAAGATGTTATGGATTTCATTGAAAAGAAGTGATACTCGTTATTGTGCGGCTGGTGATTATTGTAGAAGCTTATTTGACCTGAAGGGTAATAAAGGACAGTGGTTTTCCTATTCGGTGATTAAGACTTCGAAGTTCAACTGACAGATAGTAGGATAGTAATGTTTTAAGTAGTGACATTTTAAATGAAAAACATTACACTTTGGCTAATGATCTTGTTTTCTTTCGACTTAAAGATCAAAATACTTTTATCTACATAGTGTATGTTTTATTTGTGCATGTGTGTTCACCCGCTTCAAACAACTTCCCAACTCTGAAGGAGTAGAGATACGATTATGCAAATCAGCATGAAAAGGCCGAACGTAGATAAATGCACATGAAGAGTGTGAAAACACAGGTTTGTCCACGCCGGGCATCGAAACCAGTCGCCTCACTCCGGAGTAAGTCGCTCTCCCAACTGAGCTACGCGGACAAGTGCTCGCATTGTTATCTGCATTTATCTGATATGCGTCCTGCCGTGCAGGTACGCCACAGGAGAAAATCGCGGGTCTGGTTACATTTGAAAGGCAAAGAATGACACGGATTCCGTACATTATTTAGACGGAAGGCTGTAGTCTGGGAAATGGGCAAATTTGCATCAAAGAAACTAAACCTGACCAGTAAACCTGGTGATATTCGAAGAGCTAGTTATTTCTACGTCGTAAGCAGATGGTTAATGAACTCAGCAGCAAATATGGGCAAGATGGTATTAGAGGTACAGGATGTGCTATACACACAAGTGTCTGTAAGAAACGTAGTTTACGAATGGGTATAAACTATAAAGGTTTAAATTTGGAAGGACTGTGACTGACGAAGCTCGACGAGTGCGCCCGTCAATGTCACGAACTCAAGATCACATCGATAGTGTGCTCTCTCTCATGCAAGGAAACAGATGAATTATCTCTGCTGTGGTTGTCATGTTAGACTTAAGTTATGGTTCTGCCAATGCAATGGTGAAGGAGACTTACCGGAAAGTGTATGCCATTTTTGCCCCTAAGTGCAAAGAAAAAAATGATTTCACAGAAAAAATAGGATTGAAGAAAAAACTTTCATTATTATAAGCTGGGGATAGGCACAAACATGCACAAAACATTTCCCGTTGTGAGGGGTATCTGACGGAGAAATAATTTTTTCAGTCTAGTTTTTAGTAGCGCAGATACTGTTGCAGATATATCAGGAACAGAATTACGCATGCCCCGTAGTGACATAATTATTCGTCACCAAAAGTTAGGGGTTATATGCATAACATGCTTCATCATGAACTCGATCTTACCAAGGCCGTCTAGAAAGCACAAGGGCATGACATTAGAGAGATGAGTTCCCTCTTTTCGTGACGTCACGAGGAAACCAAAGCTTCAGATTGGTTTCCAACACTTTCGTGTACACGTCAAACACGCGACCAACGTATCAGGTAGTGTAACATGATAGCGACTTCACAAAGGGAGGGAACTCGTCTCTCTAACGTCATGGCTTTGTACTTTCTAGACGGCCTTGACTCGACACAATTTTTGTCTTTTAATAGGACTTTCAGAAACACAGTTGTTGGGGGAAATATGAATTTTTGCCCCTAGCGGTAAAGTTGGGAATTGGAAGGAAACCAAAAGGCAAGAATGGTTTTTACCGCAATTCAGACTTCAAAACGCAAATAGAAGTTTTCAAATCAGCCTAATAGGCACAGAGATATAGTGTTCCCAGGATGCACAATGATAACATAGGCACACCCTTTCGTGTTTCAAAGGGCATGCTAATAAGGATATTATGTATCATTTATTAGTATAATTTCTTAAAATTATCATTGTATGCTTATTGACACACAGTATTTTAAGTTACTGAACAGTAATTAACATAAAAATTATACTTCATGGCTTTATGTGTTGAAAGCAGTAAATTAGATATCAGAAGAATGGACCATTTGAAAACAGTGATGAAAATATGAATCGGTCTTGAAACAGAAATTATGCTTTCTATTTTACATCTTATTGCATCTGATACTTTATTGATTTTTTTAATCAGTTTCTAAGTTTCGGATAATAGTTAGCACCTGAAGAAGGTCTGAAGCGATGCTAGGCACTGATTGTTAACATTTGCAAAGTAAAATATATTTTAATCATTTACGCAAGATTAATAAAATTCAAATCGGGTAATTAGCAACGGGCTCTGCACAGAAAGATACATTTGATTTCAACCCTCATTAATGTTTAATTGCGCATATTTGCCCTGGAATATGTATCGTTCATCAGGAAAAGGTTCGTTAGTGGATTAGAAACTAATAATAAATTAGAAGAATCAGTGTGACCCAGCGCACAAAATAATGCAAGCGGCAGTAACGAACGAATAATCGCCCGGGGCCTGTGTTACGACACTTTTGGCTTTTAATTTGAGGAAATCACCAATCTTACCTAATATTTAATGAGAAACTAATATAACTTGCAAAAATTCATTAAACAACGTAGTTACTTGATTGTTAATGCTGAGAATATCGTAACGTGGCCTCCAGTACTATTAATATTTTGCCAAAAGTTCGCAGTTTATAAAGTGCTCCAAAACCTTGGAGTCTTTCGATTTGGGAATAACGGAGTAACTTATTCCCTTCGATATGGGAGTAGATTGTGATTCTATTTTACTCTATGAAATGAGCTCAGCGGATCAAAATTTCGTGAAGAAAGGTCGAATTGCCGATTGTTACTTCTCAAATTTCCGATTAAAAATAATATAAAGAAGCTTAATCTGTGATAGGAATAACTGATAGATAGAAATAATGACTGCGTTGTCGTTTAAGAAGCACTTTAATCCGCTCTTTAGAAGGGAGAATTTCGTGAAACAAAGTATATCTTTTGTCAAAGAGATTAAAATGCATTACGCTCAAATTTTTGTAATCATAAATGGCAAGGGATCACCATGAAATATTTCCTGGAATGACTTTACTTTTAACCAATGACCGCTGGTCTACAGGAGATTACCAGAATGTGAGAAAAATCCGCAGGCAATGCCTGGTTTATTGTAAATAGAATATGAAAAAAAAATGACAACATTTTCCTTTTACTCGTGAAACAAGTCTATCGAAAAACATTAAGGCAAAACATTATCATATAAATTAAACAACAAAATCAGAAAAAAAAACAGTTAATGAGAAATGAGCATACGCTAAGTCGGAACAATGACTGTTACATATACGTAGTATGATAACGAGAAGTAACCAACACAGATATCATAACTCGACAACACACATTCTTATAAGTACACCCGCCGTGATTTCAGATACTCACAACAACAGCATAGCAAAATTGGCTTAGTTCACAGGCGCAGTCAAGAATGAAGTCAAACGGTATCAAATGGCATCGTTGAGCAGTATTGCCTTCGAGGCGTGCGATGTGCAGTTACGAATTCCAAAAAAAAAGTATGATAAAGGTCACTTTGGGTCTCATCCATAGTACATAGAAAATTCCAATCATCTAGATACAGGTGAAAATAAACAGTCGAGTCACATTATCGTGACCACCACCTACGTCAACAGCGCGTAGCCAATGAAAGAAGGCAAGTGTCGTAAGTTGGCTTTGACGGCATATAAGGTGCGCTGTAGGCAATCTGAAAGCATATCACTCGTTGCTCTCATGGATAAAAGGAGCGATTTATTAGATTTTTAAAAAGGAATAATTATCGGCTTTCGGGCCAAGGGTGGCAGTATTTCTGGAACAGCGCAGTTTTTGAACTGTTCGCGTGCTGCTGCTGTTAAAGTGTATCGTGACTGGAGAAATGGCACCATTGCGAATAAGCGACGTGGAAACTACAGAGCACCACGTACCATTAATGTGAGAGGTGAACGTCGGCTGCGAAGGTGCGTGAGGGCCGTGATTGGCACGCTACAGTGGAGCAACACACTGGCCGAATGTACCAGGGGGCTACCGGAAGTGTCTAAAACGACAGTTCAGCGAACCCTACTGCGTGTGGAACTCCGATGTAGACGGATTGTCACTGCACCAATGCTAACGAAGGTGCATCGACAGAAAAGGCTTACATTTGCACGGCAGTATCGGAATCGGACTTCCGTTGATTGGCAAAGGATTGCCTTCTCCGATGAGTCGCGGTTTCGGCTTCATCGAACGGATGGACGTTGGCGTATAAGGCGAGAAACATCGGAGAACAAACACTATTCAACCATTGCTGGCAGAACACAAGCTGGTGGCGGCAGCGTTATGGTCTGGGGAATGTTTTCGTGGCATTCTCTGGGTCCACTCATACCTGTGAAAGGCACTATGGACCGAATTCGTTATGAATCTAACATTGCAGACCACGTACACCCATACATGCTGATTGTCTACCCTGGGGCAGATGGGATCTTCCAGCACGACAGTGCGACGTGTCACATAGCTAAAAATGTCCGAGAGTGGTTGGAAGAGCAGGATGAAGACTTCAGAGTACTTCCCTGGTCCCCTAATTCCCCATACATAAACCTAATTGAGCATCTGTGGGATCACCTCGTGTTGTTCGCTCTATGGATCCTCCACCACTCACCCTCCAGCAGCTATCAGATACACCACAGTCAGCATGGCCCCACACACCTGTAAACACCTTCCAGCACTCTATTGAGTCACTCCCAATCCGTCTAGCTGCTATGTGCGCTGCACACGGCGGTTACTCTGGATATTAGCTGGTGCTCACAATAATGTGACTCGACCACGTATATACAGAGATAAAAAAGAACTCAACTCGAGTCGGACCTCCAAAGAAAATAGGCTCCTCTAGTTGACATTTATCACTAGTGCAAATTTGGCCTTGAAAAGACTGATCGAGTACCACATAAAAATGTGCTTCACCTCGGTTATCAGATGATGGAGAGACTATAGTAGCATCGTCCTTAAAGGGTTGTAACGATGTGTCATACGATGGTTTAAACACATTCTGAGGCACTAAATCAAAAGGAAGATTCTCAGGAACTTCAACACGACAATCGTACGCTCTAATGGTATACTGAATTGAAACGTGTGTTCTGCTTCCATATGTTAATTTGTTGAAAGAACTGTGCAAGATTTCAAACAGCACTCCTTCCGTCCTTCGATCGTCAGTTGGGTTGTTTTCGTCCACCGAAATTAAATTTCTGCTTCTAATGGCGAGATTTAAGATTTTGTTTTCTGCAATTGACAGATATAGCAATCTTTTTCATGTGCACAAGAAAATCAATTTCTGTTCGTCTGCTTGCGTGCAGAAACGACACTTGTGCTTCGAGACTTCGGATTGTTAAAGATTCTATTAATTAAAAAACGCTTCTTCTCATGCAGGGTGTAAACATGAGCATAAAATTTAAGACATATCTTCCTCTATCTGTCTATTCGTCCGTTTGTCTGTCGGTCCGCATAAACGACATCTGCGCTTCTTTCTAATTATTAGAGTGAAGATATTCTAGCTAATTGAGACATAAATGCCATCAAAGTCTGTCTTGGCGTGAGTGCGCCATTCCATTGGTCTTCGGAAGCAATAATTCGCCGTTAGAAGAGAAATCTTTTTGCGGACAAATACGAAGACAAACTGGTGAATACATGGACGGACGAAAAGCAGTCTGAAACCACATGCTCGTGTAATTCTCTGTACCGCGGAGGAGTAGTTATGATGTTATTGTTTAAATGGTGTGAAAACACAAGTTTGTCCTCTTCACTAACGAATCGAGATACAGTTTAGAGAGCGATTCCAGACGTTGTTTGCGAGACACAACTGTGGAAGGAAAACCAAACTTACTGCGAGAGACATGAGGGGCATTAAAAGGATTGTGATCGCAAGGAGGAAGACCACGGCGACGAAAGTGACTGCTGAGCTTAATGCACATCTCCCAAATTCAGAGTCTACCCATACCGTGCAAAGGGAATTGCATAAGCACAATATTTACGGCAAAGCTGCGATTGCAAAACCCTTGGTGTCACAGGTGAATATGAAACGGAAACTACAGTGGTGCCAGGAACATAAAACGTGGACTGCGGATCAATGGAAACATGTCTTGTTTCCCGATCAGTCAAGTTTCTTACAATTCCTCACCACAGGAAAGGTTTATGTGTGGAGAACCCCCGCAGAAGCCTACAACTTAGACTGTCTCCTTCCTACAGTGAAGCATGGGAGCGGTTCCGTAACAATTTGGGCCATGAGCTCGTGGTTTGCAGCAGGTCCCATTATGACCTTATACGGAAGGATCACTAGCGGTGACTATGCCATTCTTTTGGCCAACCATGTGCATTCAATGGCGCAGACATGGTTTCCGTCAGGGTATTGCACCTTTCAAGATGATAATGCCCCGATTCACAGAAGTCGAACTGTTCAATCATGGTTTGAGGAACATGAGGATGAAGTTGCACACCTTCCCTGGCCTGCACAATCACCCGACTTAAACATCATTGAGCCCCTGTGATCTGTGTTGGAAAACAGAGTGCGATCCCGTTATCCTCCTCCTGCGTCTCTCAAGGAATCAAAGCACTTTCTGCAAGAAGAATGGTTCAAAATACCACTTACTACCATCCAGGACTTGTATGCGTCCATTCCAAGGAGGATTCAAGCAGTTTTAAATGCCAAGGGTGCTCCAACACCATATTAGGTGCGTAACACCTATTCTTTCAAGGTGTTTCCATGATTTTGGACAACACCCGGAATATAACTGCAACCTAAACCGTGTTTGGTGACGGTTTAATGTGCGGCACACTGTATATTTCTATGTTTTTAAATATACATTTAACAAATAATTGGAAACGCTTTTTAATATGGCGGAGATATTCTCATCGCTTCCCAATATTTTGGAAGATGTTTTCTCCGGGATATTTTTATTTGCGTCTTCATTATTTTAGGCCACCCTCATAAAGAAATCGTGAATGCGCCACTGAAACGGTAGGTGAATTTACTGGTATTACACAGAATATCTCTGAGCGGCGTTCTTTTGAAGAAGATGCTTGTTCAGTCACGCTATTTTCCGATTATATTTTAAGTCTGAAAAGAAGGAACACACTTTGAGTATGCATTTCATGAGGCGTGTCGAGGAACTGTTCATAAGGTTTGTTCCAACAGATCTCATCGCTTCTCCGATAACTGTACTTCGCTGAAAGTACCATGCTTCCTTTCATATCTCATGAAGCTCTCACAACACGAATTCGGAAGAAGAGAAAGCACAAAGAGAGGAAAGTTCTGCACGTTAGCTTTTCGCTGTCGTGCGTTTCACAAACTGCACAACAGAGCGAATTGAAAGATGAGGAAGAAGCACACTCAAGCTGATGTGATCTTCTGAGACGGATCGAATAATCGAGGTAAAATCCAAACTATAAGACCCATAAATATCGGCAAACGCAGTCGACTAAAAATCATTTTCTCGTTGACAAAGGAAGAAGTATCAAATGCTGAAATGATGAAGTTCATGTAACAAACTTCTCTTACTGCGAAAGACTAAAAGAGAAACTTTCGTCCTCTTTTCAAGAAACTGTTATTTTTTAAACCACGTAATAAAACTCTGTCATCTTGGCAATCCAAGACAACGGGCTCAAACGTGATTTTCGATCACACACGCACAAAACATGTACAGAATGAGAAAATGAAAACTTAGATGGAAGGTGAAAGAAGAGCGAATAAACGTTTTCTGTTTTCCTTGCCACATCAGCAAAAGGGTCAACAGAAGAGCACACGAGAAATGTTGTTCCCCTTTCCCACTTTAGCGCTTGTTTTATCTTTCATTCATTTAACGTACCTCGTTCTCAAGTATTTTTGATACCATTCCTTTCTATTTAGTTAGTTGACTTAATCGTTCAAGATGGTCCATTGCTTTTTAAATTTACTTAAACTTTTGACAGCTCGCTGAGTACTTTTAAATGGGTATCATGGCTCTAAAGTTAATCGCAGAAACAAACATGGTTGCCCAAGTGGCGCGGTAATTTACCAGCTCGCCTATCAACGCTCGTCCGAGTGGGCTAGGGCTCGAACCCTAAGGCAGGGACGGATTAAGGCCTTAGTGGGCCTCAAGGCTAAGGCATCTGAGTGGGTCCTCAAATAATTATGCCGAAGAATCATTTTGAAATCCATTAAAACACGAAACTAAAGCAATATGTTTGTGATAATTAATACGTAGTGCATTTCTCAAACTCATAAATTATCTCCAGAATTTTCATAAAATGTCACTGTATTTTCCCTTGTTCTCAAGCAATCTTTTTTTTTGTTTGGAGGTTTAACGACCATCGTGAGCAACTCAGTGGGCTATAAGCAGCCGCCCGTCCCTAATTTATGGTCACTGGTTCCAGGGAACGAAGAGAGCTAGCGCCGTAAGACAAGCACAACATCCATGCCTTACCGGGATTTGAACCCGGACTCTTTCAGATGAATGATCTGAGGCCATCGCTTAGACCACTACGCCACCGGGGCGGACAAGGAATATTAAGCAACACGAGTTAAAAACTTAAGATTCCTAGTTTTGTCTTGGGGGTTTTCTAATGATTTAGCATTGTAGACTTTTCTTAGAGCATTTTGCTTTTCTTTTTTTTGCTATTCAATGTGAAGCTACAAGGGACTTCGAAGAGTAACGGTTCCAAGTGCAAATTGGGAGATATGGGTGGATGGTAGTGAAAAAACTAATCTGTCTGGCTGACCCCGCTGTACACAGATACATGAAACCTTTACCCTTTGTAAATCATTGCCTTGAAATCTGTTTATCTATCAGCCTCTGTTTCTGACAAAGTGGAAATCATACGTGGCAAAAGTAAAACTATTTTACAAACTTCTCTCTCAACCTATCTGTCTATTATTTGCCCAAGCATGTCTCCTTGGCCCTTGGCCATAGTGGGCCCAAGGCCATAGCCCCTACAGACCCCCCTTAATCCGGCCCTGCTCTGGGGGAGACATGATAGGCTAAATTACACTCATGTCTAACCCAGGAAGACATGAGGGCGATGAGAGGCACCCACACCAGGAAGCGGTGACCCCAATTCAAGGATAGGAAATTGCTTATAGCCCTTAGAGAATCTCACGGTGATCCCAAACTCGGAAACTAACACAATAACATTATGATGAGTAGAAGTTTTTTGTCGTGCAAATTGATATTTACTGGTATACAATCATCTTTGCTGTATTAAGCACGAAAAACAAGACGTAACCAATTTCAACACAAAATAAACCAAGCCGAATCATCGCAAGCCGTGAAAACACCTTTACTTACGAAACTTAAAACTTGCTTGAAAGGTTAACATGATTAAAAACTTTCTCGTTGTTCCTGAGGATGGGTCTGTAGAGACGGACCCGAAAGATCTCGCACATTGTTTTAATCATTCCTTTTAAACAAGTTTTAATTTTCGTAAGTAAAGGTGTTTTCACGGCTTGCGATGATTCGGCTTGGTTTATTTTGTGTTGAAATTGGTTACGTCTTGTATTTCGTGCTTAAGACAGCAAAAATGATTGTATACCAGTAAATACAATAACATTACTTGGTAACACAGAAGCGACTATTACATTAAAAAACACTCAAAACTGATTTCAGATGCCTATTATGTAAAAATTCCAGGAACGTTTCCCGAGAATATTTAACCTGGTTACTTCCATTTCCTTCCTAACAGCATCCTTTGTGGAATTTCGAGAAGTCTGCAGAAAAATGAATCGTTTTACATGCGTCTTGAACACGTGAATTCAGGGTTATGAGAACTCAAAGATTTCATCGTCCTGGAGCGAGGAACGAACCCGAATAGCGCCTGAGTATGCTAAATTGATCGGAAAACTTGAAACTTAGTCGTTCTGGGTGGTGTAGCGGTTAGCGCACTCGGACGCTGTCCGGGAGAAGCGGGTTCGTTTCGCTCTCCAGGATGATGAAATTTTCAAGTTTTCGGATATTATCTGACAACATCGGTGTCATATTTACGCCAACAAAGGAATTGCCATTTTCCAAATTTGTAAAAGCATTGATAGTTGGATTGTAAAATTTTTTTCTGGTGTCTAACGGGAATGAGGAGTCATACGTCAGTAATTTGGGGCCAGAAGCGCCCGTAAGGTAGACGCGCAACTCATGTGTCATCCACCAAGATCGATGAAGAGGCTTTATTTCTTTCTGGTTTGAAGGAGTGACGAGAATTATTTACTGCTTATCAAACAGTGGAGCCAAGGAAACGCTTTATTTGTTTTCCCTTAGCATTTCCTTTTTATTTATTCCTGCTTCTGTAAATGACTCGCATTTATTTTAAAGTATGTCAGTAGGTGTGAGACTCGATACATCCATCATTGACGCGATAACATTGGAACCATTGGGAGAGTTATGGGTAATTTGTCTCCGGAAATTATTATTTTACTTTATTACACTTTAATTTATCCCTACTTCTCATATGGTATTTCGGTCTGGGGATCGACTACCTATTATAACTTAACTAAACTTCAGATATTACAAAACAGATTTCTGAGGCTGGTACAGTTCAGACTTTCAGGTTCCTGCTTTTCAAATCCTAATTTTTTCCCCAGATTGCAGCCTAATGATGTTCAGTTATTAAATATTGATCAGTTATAACGTTTTAACTTGGCAAAACTTATGTTTAAAAGGGTAAAGAATGACTTATTCTCTTCTTTAATTTCCTTAACTATCCTTACTCAACTAGACATAAAACTTCACTGATTCCTTGCTTCCCTTCACATGAACGTTCTAAAGCTTTAATTAATTATGCAGATTTGGAATTCGCTCCCACCATAGTTGTTAGCTATTAACGATTATAATTTGTTTAAAAGAAAACTTAAGCAACATTTACTATCCTGAAATCAATTTCGTGATGTGTGACGTGTCTGCTCCGCAGAACGCACACGACATAAAGACAGATAGCAGCGATAACGAACGTCTGCGTAGCTCAGTTGGCTAAGCGACTTGTTCCGGAATAAGAGGACTCGGGTTCAATCCCCGCGTGGACCAAAAATGACGGAAAAATTTACTTCGTTATAGATGCCCTTATTATTATCATTTTCACCTCCTAAACGGGTTGTACGATGTGTCTGGCTTGCTTTGTTCTTGTATATTTCTTATGTGTTCAGTCGTCAGAATGAGAGGGCTCGTCAGGCCTCGTGGAGGCCTTTTCCCTCTTATTTCCTGGTTGTTGTTGTATTAAGTTGCTTTACATTAGAATGTCAACTGCATATTGTAACAACCGAAATACGAAATAAATGAAATGAAATGAAAAATAATCACATGAAGTGGTCTAGATCAGTGGTTCCCAAACGTTTTGCATTCGCGGGCCGGCAAAACGTTCAGGAAACTTTTCGCAGACCGGCGATGACGAAAATAAAACCTTTAGGACATTTTCGAGCATTTAACCTCGTAATATTCTATATTATAATAATCACTGCGTTCAAATAATAATTTACATACCAGATTATTCCATTGCACCTACTCACAGCTAATATCATTTAATCTGTTATCATTCTTTAATGATCAGTAAGCGCAATCCATAATCAATATACCACAATATTCTCCTTACCGTTAATACACTGCCGGACAATTGCTAAGGACGGATGACAATAGCAACGATAGCAACCATAAAATGGAAGGCAGCAAAATGTGGAAATTAGCATAAGTGCGGGATACAGTATGACGTGTTGTGCGTATGCAAATTTTGGATTGCCGAACTTGTTCGTGACGTCATAGCGCTGATAAGAGATATAAAGGATTTGACGCGTATTGACCGTTGTTGTTCAAACGCAAAGTTGAAAGGGAAAGAATCAATTGACGAACTTGCAATTTTCAGTATGTCTTCCCGACATCACCTAGATGGCTTTACGCGTGGCCGTATTATTGGCAAGATTGAAGAAGGGAGAAAAATAACAGATGTTGCCAGGGAGTTCGACGTCAGCCACAGTGTTGCTTCAAGGCTTTGGAAATTATTTCAAACAAATGGAGAGTGTAGCAAACGTCACGGGGGAGGTCGTGTTCGCAGTACGATACCTGCAGAAGATCGGTACATAGTGCTATCAACAAAAAGACACCGGCGCAGCACAGCTAGTGAGGTAGCAAATCAGTTTATGGCTGCTACTGGCAAACGGATCTCCCGAAAAACTGTCGCCAGACGTTTGCATGAAGGAGGACTATACGCCCGCCGTCCTGTTGTGTGCATCCCATCGTCCAGACGTCACCGTACCGCCCGTTTGCAATGGTGCCATCAACATCGCAATTGGACTGATAACGACTGGTCTGCTGTCCTCTTCTCAGATGAGAGTAGATACAGTCTATCGTCTGATTGTCGACGACAACTGATCTGGCATGATAGTGGTACTGCATATTGTCCAGCAAACATACAGGAAAGGGACCGATATCTGACATGTAGTGTCATGGTATGGGCTGGCATCATGATCAATGGCCGCGCGTCCCTCTATGTGCTTCCAACTGGGACTATGACTGGCCAACGATACATTAATGATGTTGTGCTAGCTCATGTTCGCATGTTCCGTGGTGCTGTCGGTGATAGATTCATTTTCATGGACGACAACGCAACATGTCATCGAACAGTCGCTGTCCAGGAGTGTCTTGAGAGCGAGGATATTCAACGCCTCGTGTGGCCATCACGTTCTTTAGATCTGAATCCCATTGAAAATGTTTGGGGTGCTTTGGGGAGGAGTCTTGCTGGTCGCCAATGCCCTCCAATAAACAAGGACACCCTCATCCGTGCACTGACAGAGGAATGGGATAAATTACCCCAACAGCTGCTTGATAATGTTGTGCAAAGCATGACGCGACGTGTGGAATCTTGCATCGCCCTCCAGGGTGGCCATATCCCGTATTGGTATCTTACGCCGGAACGCCTGCGGACGGTAATTGCATTTTTTTCACATTTACGTATTCTGCCCAAAATGGCCTGTTTGTCCCTTGAACACGTTCCAAAGCCTTCTGGATTTCAGAGCACAATAAATTGTCTTTCTTGTAATGTCCTGACATTCTGACATTATTTTATTTCACTTGGCATCCAACCACATTTACGTTTTTATGCGCTGTATAGCCGTTTATGATCCGTCCTTAGCAATTGTCCAGCAGTGTATAATTTGGGTGGGGGGGGGGCAATGCGACGTCTGTTGCTGCTGCTTCGCGATAATATCCTCGAGCTGTGGTTCCAGCGTCGTTTCTGCAAGACGCAGTGCAGCATTAATATCCACTTTGTTCCTGTGCTTGTTTTGATTGCCGAAACGGCTGAAAAGGTTTTCTTGCAATAAATGCGTCGTCGATAAAGTTATCAATAATTTTAGAGCTTTGTCCCTGAGATTTAAATATTCTTTCCTCATAATACCCCAGAACTGAGTCAGAGATTTAGATCTGAATATCGATACCAGACTGGCATCAGGAGGAAGTTCAACAAAGCTTTCCCGTTTCCTGGTGAGTTAGCCTGCAGGACTTCAGATCTTCTGTGAAAAGATTACCGATCCACATACACACAAGCTTCCTTTAATCTTCCGCGACGGGTGTTAAAAAAAATTAGATTAGATTTTCCTTACTTTGACTACATTTCGATTCAAAAGAAAAATAAATAAATTCACTCTTTCCTCGCGGACCGGCAGAAAAAAACTTTGCGGACCGGCAGAAAAAAAAAACTTTGCGGACCGGCAGAAAAAAACTCGCGGACCAGCGTTTGGGAAGCACTGGTCTTGATGCACAGGAAAATTTTTAGCACAATACCTTGTTATCGCCTGATTATACCTTGTTATCGCCTGATTATACAGTTTCGTTATTGTTATCGCCGTCTTAGATAAAAGTTTAAAAAATTTGAGGGAAGCCAGTAAATTCTCAATTCAGGAGTCACACTGAAAAACAGAGAGAGAGAGAGAGAGAGAGAGAGAGAGATGTAAACGTATTTTCCGAGAAGCTGCCCTGGTGGCCGAGTGGTCAAAGGGGATAATTTCTGACCAATCATCGTAGTTGTGTCTAGGTCCAAGACCCGGATGAAGTATACGCGGTGCGCTCACCCTATAGCGCTGGCTATCTCTTCACTGGATCCAGTAGCCCCAAAGATCAGATTAGATCATATGTAGAGGATTTTAGGAAGGGAGTGTCTGATCCCAGGTCTTAAACAACCCTTAGAAATAGGAAGCTACGAAATTTAGGCTAGAGTGCCCGATAGGATAGTCACACGGAAGCGAGGTAGAAAGGGGGAGAAAGACGCCCTTATTTATTACCAGGGGACCAGTACCCGGGGTCCGACGGCTTAACGTGCCCATCCGGCGCACGACGGATATTTAGTGGTTCGAGCGTTCGGGTGATGGAACCTGAGGTTTCTCCGCGGCAGTCCTGAACGTTGACTACTATGCAATCCGCGGCCCTGCAGCCCCAAAGTACTAATGCAAAACTCCGTATAGACTTAGTATCCCATGGAGGGGGGGGGGGGTGGGGCTTATATCCAGTACAAAGAACTCTCTGCTGCGAAGGAAATGCCCCAATTTTGCACTTGTTTGTGATTGGCCCTTACTGCCTTCAAGCTCATTGCGCACAGTACCTGATTAACAGTCTTTCATCATGCGCACTGATTGATCCTAACATTAAGCCCACCGATTAGCTATTACTGAAACTGTACGCGTTGCTTGATTAACAGCCTTACATTATACGCACGGATTGGTCCTTAATACATGTATTAAGCGCACCGATTGGTAAAACTACGATTGTGCGAATTCATTAGTTTTTTGTTTTCTTTTAATTGGAGGTTTAACGACCACCGTGAGCAACTCAATGGGCTATAAGCAGTCGCCCGTCCCTAATTTAGGGTCACTGGTTCCAGGGAAGGGAGAGAGCCAGTGCCGTAAGACAAACACAACATCCATGTCTGACCGGGATTCGAACCCGGACCCCTTACGGACGAATGATCAGAGGCCAGCGCCTTAGACCACTGCGCCACCGGGGCGGCATTCATTAGTTTACAGATATGAATTACGCACGGTGATTGCTTCTTATATCGGATACTGTGAGCATTGATTGATTTGCAGTTTTTGCAATATGTGTACTGATTATTCCTTACATTATGCATACGGATTGGCTAAGTCTAAGCCCGTGCACCTTGATTGGATAAGAGTTCTGTATTCTACGCACTGACATTGATCGGCTAAAAGCCTTATATATTATGCTCGCCGATTGAGTATATCTAAGATTGTGCGAATTCATTGCTTAACAGTTTGGCATTAGGCGCAGCAATCGGTGTTATATTATGCACACCGACTCGCTTAGTATAAGACTATGAAATATGATTGGTTAACAGTCTTGTATTAAGCGCACTGTGGTTAGTCTTTACATTAAGCGCACCGATTTGTAAGTCTAAGATTGTTCACACTGATTGGCTAACAGCCTTACATTATGCGCACCGCTTGGTTAAATACACTGCCGGACAATTGCTAAGGACGGATGACAATAGCAACGATAGCAACCATAAAATGGAAGGGAGGAAAATGTGGAAATTAGCATAAGTGCGGGATACAGTAAGACGTGCTGTGCGTATGCAAATTTTGGAGCCGCCCCGGTGGCGCAGTGGTCTAAGCGATAGCCTCTGATCATTCGTCCGAACGGGGTCCGGGTTCGAATCCCGGTGAGGCATGGATGTTGTATTTGTCTTACGGCACTGTCTCTTTCCCTTCCCTGGAACCAGTGACCCTAAATTAGGGACGGGCGACTGCTTATAGCCCATTGAGTTGCTCACGGTGGTCGTTAAACCTCCAATCCAAAATCCAAAAAAATTTTGGATTGCCGAACTTGTTCGTGTCATCATAGCGCTGATACAATACATGCATGGAGTCCTCTCGCCTTTTATTCTCCCTAAGCGTCTCGTGAAAAATGAGCTGTTCCACGTGGTGACTGAAACGAAAAATAAAGTATCAACCAGAAAGCCTCGAGGTGCTTCTCTACTTCCACTTATTCTCCCCAATTTAAAATTTTTCGTTGTCCAGAATTCAGGGTCGGATTAAGGGGTGGGGATTCTATAGGGGCTATATAGCCTTGAGGCCTACCATAACCAAGGGCCCAGGAGATATGCCCGAGCAAGTAATAGACAGAGAGATATATATATATTTATAAAATAGTTTTACTTTTGTCCGGTGTGATTTCCACTTGGTCAGAAACAGAGGCTGGAAGACGAACAGATTTCAAGGCAGTGACTCACCAAGGGTAAAGGCATCATATCGCACAGTACAGCTGGGTAGGCAAGGCAGTTTCAGTTTTTTCTAAATACCATCTATCCATACTTCCCAATTTACACTTGGAACCGTTAATGGTCGAAGTCCCCTGTGTCTTCACATTGCATATCAAAAAAGATGCACTAAGAAAAGTACACAATGTGAAATCATTAGAAAATCCATGACAAAATCTAGGAATCTTAAGCTTTTAACTCATGTTCTTCTGAGAACACTTCTGGACCTATTTTTGTCACAGGCTGTCGGCCGTAAATCGCCCTACACTATCCGCGGATTTTTTTTTTTTTGATTGAAGGTTTAACGACCACCGTGAGCAACTCAATGGGCTATAAGCAGTCGCCCGTCCCTAATTTAGGGTCACTGGTTCCAGGGAAGGGAGAGAGCCAGTGCCGTAAGACAAACACAACATCCATGCCTGACCGGGATTCGAACCCGTACCCCTTACGGACGAATGATCAGAGGCCAACGCCTTAGACCACTGCGCCACCGGGGCGGCATCCGCGGAATTAGACATAGTCTTACGTCAAAAAAATCCTTGCTACAGCTGTGCGGGAAAAGCTCAGGAGCACGGTGGTTTGGAAGGTACTCTCAAATCGGCACGCCTGGCTATCATGCCACATTCAAAATCGCTCGGATCACTCGTTTTGCCCATTCCTACCCTTAATCCGGCACTAACCAATGCTCAACAAGCTCTTCTGCTTGATGTATACCGCACTTCTGTGAAAACAGGAATTTGTCATTGACAGGGTTTGAAATCGCATCTTCTCGCTCCGGAGTGCGTTGCACTAACCGACTAAGATACACCGATGGAATGCGGCGCTGCAGATTTGTCGTCTTGAAACGTGCTTCTTTTCTGTAGTACGTCACTCATCTCGTGTTGGAGTGAGCAATTTATGAGACGAGAACAGGTGTACTATAACGAAGTAAATTTCTTCGTCATTTTTGTCGACGCCGGGTTCGAACCCGAGTCCCCTCATTCCGGAATAAGTCGCTCTACCAATTGAGCTACGCGGACTTTCGTTATTGCTGCTATCTGCCTTTATGTCGTGTGCGTCCTGCTGGGCAGGCACGTCACCCCCCCCGAAAGAGGGCCAGGGGCATGGCCCACGGGTCAGCCGTGACCATGAATCGTTGCAGGCAGCCATCCGCTGTAGAACGTGCACTTGAGAACTCCTAGTCAATCTAGTGTGTGGAATGCAGCATCACACACTTTTTTATTTTTCGTAGCGCTGAAGAAGGGATTCTCTTATTTTTCCTATCTCGCGGCGTGGATAGAACATCACACCATTGCGAGATCTTGAACGGCCGGGTCATCCGAAAAGTTCGGGCGGCATTATAATGAAGTAAATTTCTCCGTCCTTTTTGTCCACGCCGGGGCTCGAACTCGGGTCCCCTCATTCCGGAATAAGTCTCTCTACGAATTGAGCTAGGTGGACGTTCATTGTTGCTGCTATCTGCCTTTATGTCGTGTGCGTCCTGCTGGGCAGGCACGTCATAGTACTTAAAATCTAACATCTCCGTGTATGTCTTTGTAAGACAGCCAGAAACGCATGTGTTTCACGGCTACTTAATTAATACCACTCAGTATCTGATGCTGTAGTAGCCTGGGTGCCGCTATAACAGAGTTCAAGTGCAATTATAAATGAGCATTTACTTAATTCGGACTGTTCCAGCCATTCTTTAACTGTAGCAACAGCCTTGTAGAACTTCCCGAAACACGAGCAGTTATAATGAGGCGCATTTAACAATCTGAAGTCGGAGTGAAGTACTAAACCTGCGTGAGTAAAGCATCAATAAACTTTATGTGACATAGCTACAGACAAATTTACTAGGTACTCCGTGTCAGCTGTAATTAAATGAGTTAATACCCCCTTTGATAGGTATATTTTAGAACTCGTTCCCATGAGCATTTCAGCTACGCTGGGTTTCGCAGTTGTGTATGTGTGATTAAGTCTAAATGTGAGACACGTAATGAATATTTCGAAAATCGTTATCGCAGTTTCGGCGGACGTCCTGCAGAGAAGGAGAAGGTTTGGTATTTCATTGGGGGAATCGATCGACACATTTACTTGCATTGGAATTTATTCCATGCGGGAACACACTTATTACAGTAGAAGAAAGACTCCTCATCGTTTGGAGAGGCTTTTATCACGTATTCAGCAGTTCTTTCAAAAGAAAAAGTGACGTTTCAGCGGAATTACGTGCGAGGAATAGCAGCGAGTTTAGCTCTTCATACAAACATCGCATCAAAGCTAAACGAATCTGCGACCGAGATAAAAAGGGGTATGTTCCTCACAGCACGAGAGGAAATCTCTCATATCTGCAGAAGGAGAGCAAACGATCTTCTACAGTCCGATGATGGATGGCTTGGAAAAAGTGAATAATCGCTGCTTACCTTTGAACAGGAATACCGTGGCTTATAAAGCATTATTCGATATCATAACAACGCTAATTTGAAATCATATCTGAAGTTCGAAAGCTCTGCAGAATTTATCAGGATTTCGTCCGAAAAAAAGCTACGTGTGAAGAATCGTTCTAAGCTCAGTGAAGTTCACGGTAACGTGAAATTATAGATGGTCAACACCACTGTCACGATAATTCTTTCGGCTTGAAAAAAAGTTCACCTATACGCATTCCTAACTTTCTTCAGTAGAAATCATAACTTTAATCCAACAGGTCTCACATTGCATACAATATTCTGAATTATACAACTCTTAGATACTGATGGAATTATTGTGAAGGAAATCCTAAAATAAGAGAAAGGTTCTGCAAAGAGATAAACAACATTTATCCAATGATACTTCAGCAATCAGCTATTCTTTAGAAGCGATTACAGCTTAATAAATCCGTTTGTTAAGTAGTGTAATACGCAGGCTTTTTCAAGACAATGTCTACCATTGCCTTGAAAAAGTCTCCCAGTGGAGAGAGAAAGCTTGGCGAATCTTTACGCAAATCGGGAGATTCGGGTTCGATTCTCGTTCCAGGACGATAAAATTTTCAAATTTCTGCGGTTACATTGCATGAAAGAACAGCTTGATTTATGTCCGTATTAATTATTCCATGTGTTTTCAACTTGATATAATCCATTCCTGTTATCTCATTGTCGAACCGCGATACCATAAGGGGTTGTGAATTTAACGGAAATTCTTCTTTCGGGGTTTCACAACCACCATGACCAACTGTAAGGGTTGTTGCCTGTCACCAGTTTGGGGCCACAAGTTCCTGGAAAGGAGTGAGTCGACGCCGTAAGACGAGCGCACCACTTATGCCTCTTTCGGGACCCGAATCCTCACCCAACTCGGACGACAAGCCATAGAACCACGTAGCCAAAGTGGCAGCGGAGGAAACTTGACATAAGATTATTACAATACATATAGCGACTTTAGCGACTTTCCTAATCAAGATACGGACCTTTGTTTTCAATATTTCGTAGCCATATTTCGAAAAGTTCGTCCATTCCTTTTCGATACTACACAGTGCAGTCAAAAAATTATGAACACCCCTGATGTAAGAAGCAACCGTAGCCAGCAGCCAGATGGCACGCATAGTAACATACGCAAATCATGTAAGGCATTTAAAAGGACACGAACTCGCGGACGTTATGCAGTTTCGAGTGAAAATGAGGGGAAAAAACGTCACCTAACACAAGAATGATTGTTGGCTACCGACTGAATGGTGGTAGCATTACAGAAGCGGCCAATATTGTGGACTGTTCACGTGGTGCAGTTGTTAAAGTGTTGCACCAGGTGAATCTTTTGCACTGATGAACCGTGGTCAGAAGAGGATGTCGTCGGGGTCGAAGCCCATAAGTGCGTGCGTGGCACGAATAGTTATGACAGATACTGTTCCAGGTTGACATCTGTTGTATTGGGTAGTCAACTGTTGAATAGTGCTGCGTCTGTTGGCCTGTACGAGTCGCCGCACCCGAAACTCCCCGCTCACATCAACCTTTCGCTGTCCTCTGCAATATTTCCTCCAGTCGTTGTTTGACCATTTTCCCGCCAGTTCTGATACACTTTAACTACAGCGGCTCGTGAACAACAAACCAGTTCAGCCGTTTGGGAAATCGGAGCACCCTCTCTCCGAGATCCCACAATCTGTCCTTTCTCAAAGTCCTATAAATCCTTCCATTTACCCATCACGCTTCGAAATTTACTACCTACTGCTCCACTCCGACCTTGTATATGCTACGTCGGTCGAACAATCGCGTCCCTCTCGGAAATCACGTGGTCAACGGGCGGTATCCAATTTCGATAGGGGTGATCATAATTCAGTGATCACTCGTTCTACATTGCCACTTCCACGTCTTTACTTTGGTCCTGATGTCATCCACTTTTCTCACTTTTCTAATGTAAGAGTCTTATTTTTACTTCTTTCTTGGTTACACTAAACATGCATCTATTCAAGGGTATTTCAGTTGTCTGGAGCTTCTGCACGTCATTTTTAGAAAAGTTCCATGTCTCTGATCCATAAGTAAGAAATGAAAGGATCTGTTTTCCTTAAACACTCTTCTTTCAAGACCTGTAACGTAATACGTGACATGGCGTAGATGACGTACTGTTGAGGTGATGCATGAGTCAAATCGAGAGTTAAGAAGTGATAAGCCTGCGGATGTAATTGAATTAGGAGAAGAGGCGCACCAGAGCAAGGAAACGTGGGTTCGAATCCCACAGACGGCAAAAAAAAAAGGGTCATAGACGTAATGATAAACTGCTGTTTCTTCCACATGCACTTCCATCAAGTTTTGTACATCTATTAATTTCTTGGATGTGGCTCTCGCTTGATATCTACTGTCCTAAGTAGATGTAGGTATCCGTTACTTCTTAATTTGTCTCATCAATCTCTAACTCTCCAGTTGCTGAAAAAGCACAGCACATCAATTTTGTTCTGAGTAAGTTAATCTTCATTTCCACTCATTTACTCTTCTGAGCAAGTTTCTGGATCACAGCTCTGATGGAGGCACTTGCAAAAATAGATGTGTCGTTAGCGAAACGAAAACGGATTGAACAATTTTTATTTACCTTTATGTCCTTGCAGAGAAAGATTAAGGGGGATGGGCTCTACAGGGGCTATATCCTTGGGGCCCATAATTACAGGCCTTTGGCCCACAATTACTAAAGGCCTGTGAGACATGTCTGGGCAAATAGTAGATAGAGAGGGAGGTTTATAAAATAGTTTTACTTTTGTCTCGTATGATTTCTACTTGGTTAGAAACAGAGGCTGGAAGACGATTCAAGTCAGTGAGTGACTAACCAAGGGCAAGGTTTCATGCTGTTGTGTACAGCAGCGTCGGCGAGACAGTTTCGGATTTTTCACTACCATCGACACACACCTCCTAATTTGCAGTTGGAACCGTTAATGGTTGAAGTCCCCTGTGTCTTCACATTGCATAACAAAAAAAATGCACTAAGAAAAGTATCAGAAAATCCAAAACAAAATCTACGAATTTTAAGCTTTTAACTCATGTTCCTATGAGAATAACGAAAAATACCGTGATTTATTATGAACTCGGCAGATAATTTAGTACTTTGAACAATGCATTACGTATTAATTGTTACAAGCATATTGATAGAGTTTCGTGTTTCAACGGACTTCATAACGATTCGTTGTCGTAAGTTCTTTGGGGCCAATTTAGATGTCTTAGCCTAGGGACCCACTCAAATGACTTAGCCTAGGGCCAAGTCATTTGAGTGGGTCCCTCAAATGACTTGGCCAAGAGCCCCACTTAAATATCTTAGCATAGGAGCCTACTCAAATGTCGTAGCCTTGGGGCCCACTTAAATGTTTTAGCCTGAGGCCCCACACAAATATCTCAGCACAGGGGCCCACTCAAATATCTTAGCATAGGGGTCTTCTCAAATGTTTTAGCCTTGGGGCCCACTAATGTCTTAGCCTAGGAGCCCACACAAATATATCAGCACAGGGGCCCACTCAAATAACTTAGCAGAGGGGCCTGCTTAAAATATCTTAGCATTGGGGCCCACTCAAATATCTTAGCATAGGGGTCTGCTCAAATGTCTTAGCCTTGGGGCCCACTCAAATGTCTTAGCATAGGAGTCCACTCAAATGCCTTAGCATAGGGGTCCACACAAATATCTCAGCACCGGGGCCCACTCAAATATCTTAGCATAGGCGTCTGCTCAAATGTCTTAGCCTTGGGGCCCACTCAAATGTTTTAGACTTAGGAGCCCACACAAATATCTCAGCACAGGGGCCTACTCAAATATCTTAGCCTTGGGGCCCACTATGTCCTTAATGTTGCCCTGTGTCCTTGTCGATTAATGAGTATTGGGCTGTCAAAGAGCTACTTCATATGAGCAGCGTCAAGGAAGTTTACTCTTAGAATTGATTAAGAGTCAAAAGTAGTTTCAATGAAAAATAAAAAAAAAAAATAACCCTGCCCGAATCAAAAAATAATGTGAAACCTCAACATTTCAGAAGCAAATATTGCGATAGAATTGTAATGGTTATGCCCCAGGTTCATGAAAGTGAGCAGATCAGAGAGAGAGAGAGAGAGAGAGAGAGAGAGAAAGAGAAAGAATACTTGCAAAACGACGTTTGACATGCAAGCGTACGTGTCCGCAACGCATTTCATTTGAGTGTGGACCCAGGAAATTTAACTGTTTATTTTATTTTCTAAAAGCGAACATTTATTGAATTATCACCGATAAACAATATTATTTTTATTTACATGAAAAATAAAAATATAAATAAAACTTTATTAAACTTAACTTTTTTAAATTAGCAACTAAACTTTTCTGAAAAGAACAGATGCCACCCAGCTTCAAGACCCACGAATACTAAGCTAACGTCATTAACGCACTTCGCGCAGCTATCAAGAAAAAGTGACAAAGAAAATTGCAAACAGATGCCGCCCAGCTTTAAGACAGTGTACCGAGTCATACCTCCCAGACACCATAAGCCAATTTTGGGCAGCCATCATGGAAGAGAAGCCTGGAAAACTGTGAAGGGATACCTTCCTGCTTCAAAACAATGCACCTAGTCACACCTCCCAAGTCTAAATAGGCAACTTCCTGCAGCCAACAAGGATAATAAGCAGTGGTGGCACCAGCAGCGTAGAATTGGGGGCTATTACGGGAGCTAAGTATCATACGGAAGGGGAGGGGGGTCACAAATTTTGAAGAACTTGTCAGAAGTTTTGGCAAAAAATTCCATTTATGTAGATTTTTCCCGACACTGATGAAGCTACCCCTAGTTAAAAAGTTTTCTGGTACAGCCCCACAATCCCTTTTCCAAAACCCTTTGGGCCAGTTGTGTTTCGGATTTCAGAATAAAGATAGCGCCCCCAGTGGGGTCTAGTGCAGCACCCCATAATCAAGCATTAACACTGCAGCAAATTCGAATGACTACTCACACTAAGTTGACTACAAATACTACTGCAGTTTATTTATAGAGTAATATACTGATAAATGAAATAATGGGATACTTATAGACCATAAATACTCAAGGACATTTTATTTACAAGAAACACATTCGGTAAAACTTTAACATACAGTACATAGCTTCAAATGAACCGTAATCAAACACACTAATATTTTTGCAGAGAAACGTATGAATTATTCACACTAAGTGGGATATGTAAAAAATATAAATGCAACATGTATTACAGTTTTTTTATATGCTGGTAAATGACTTACTGGAAAAAATGTTGAACGTAAATAATATAGATAAATCTGTTACCAATAGGGGTACTTGCAGCTCTTTTAGACATTTTCACAGTGAAATTCAACACAGTAACAAAATACAAAGCAAAAACAAAATATCAGAGAACAGTAGACGCACGTGTGACCAGTACAAGTGCTGAGATAGAACTTACGCCTATCACTCTCTCTGGCTGTCAGTACTCAGCCACGCAGCACGTCATCCCCTAGAGTAACATGCGAGTAGAGCAGGAGGTGGGCCATCTGTTCGAGTGCCAAACAAGCCTTGTTATGCAGAGATAGATGACTGACGCTGCACACTCCACGAAAAAACTTCAGTTTTCGGAACTTTTCGAATTTCGGAATTTCAGATACGGGATTGTGGACCTGTACAAACTGTGCGTAGCATTTATTCAACGTATGTAGTTCTGGGAATCATGGAAACGAACTTACTTGGCCTCTAACAAGTTACTATTTCTTTCGCAGCAATTTTAGTTTGCTTACGTTTTTTTTTTTTTTTTTTTTGTTGTTGTTGCTGAATCTTTTTTTTTTTTTTTAATATTTTTTTTCCAGGAAAGGGAGAGAGTCAGTGCCGCAAGACAAACACAACATCCATGCCTCACCGGGATTCGAACCCGGAGCCCTTTCGGACGAATGATCAGAGGCCATCGCTTAGACCAATGCGCCACCGGGGCGGCATTTTTAATATTTGCTGTCATGAGGCTGTTTATGAATTCTAGTTTATAACCTGACAGCGAATATCTCTTTCTCTTTCATCTTTTTAAACTATAATTACAAAATGGTATGTTTCTACTAATCTCTTAGATGCCGCCCCGGTGGCGCAGTGGTCTAAGGCGTTGGCCACTGATCATTCGTTCGTAAGGGGTCCGGGTTCGAATCCCGGTCAGGCATGGATGTTGTGTTTGTCTTACGGCACTGGCTCTCTCCCTTCCCTGGAACCAGTGACCCTAAATTAGGGACGGGCGACTGCTTATAGCCCATTGAGTTGCTCACGGTGGTCGTAAAACCTCCAATCAAAAAAAAAAAAAAAAAATCTCTTAGACACTCGCTCAGAGGATTCCTTCCATTTCCCAGAAATTCAAACCCTAAATTTAACATTAAAAAAAAAAAAAAAAAAAAACGTTTACGAAACAAAATTTTTGTGAATTAAAAAAATTCACGTACTTTTATCAGAGTTCCCTAAACTCTTAGTTGGTTGCACTCGTAATGTGTACTAACTGCTCAAATATTTTTTTTTGGTGGGGGCTAAAGGATGGACTCAAAGAAATGTTCGATAGGCCTAGCCCACCGGCAGCGCCCTGCCTGACAACAAGGCCAGAAAAACTGCGAAGAGGTTAATCTTCCAAGACATGAACCAAACCACACCTACCAGCTCCATAAAGCAATTTCATGCAGTCATAAAAAAATCGTAGGCGTGGGGAAAATGCGAAGAGCTGTTTTCCTGCTTCAAGGTAATGCGCGAGTCCCAGATTACAAAGACCTCCATACAACTGCGGGATTCTAACTGCTTCAGCACCTACCCTATTCTCTACAGACCTTAACCCTAGTGATTTTTACCAGTTCCTCGAACTGAATGGAAACATCCTTGGCTCCAACTATGACTTGGCAACTGTGGATGAGTGTTGGAGAAGTTGCCACCGGAAAAATGGCCATCCAGAGAAGCGGCCCACAAAACTTTAAGGGCCGTATAAAAGTTGCGTTTTTGACCGCTTCGTCGCCACGTCCCCAGAGGTTCGTTATTTGAGTCACATAAAGTTTCCGTAATTTCGTATTATCTTAATTGCGGTATGTAATGTAATTCTTTATAAATAATTGTTTATAATCTACAACTCAACAAAAGAATTTCAGGGTTTTGAAACTACAGCTCAACAAATTTTCTCTGCGGGCATGTGCAGACGCAAGAAACCTGTCGGGAAAGGGGGGGGGGCTTAGTACCAAAAATATAAAAATTTCTTCTTCTACCCGGAGATTTTTAGCTTTTACAAACTACAACTGCACAAAATTTCTGCGGGGATTTACTACCACAGGAAACCTGTCTGTGGGAGAGCCTGGAGAGTGGGGGGGGGGTGCCAAAAATATAAAATACAAAGAATTTCTAGTTCGATTGAGAGATATTCAGCTTTTGCAAATTACAGCTCAACAAATTCCCTCCGGGCATGTGCTAACGCAGGAAACTTGTCGGGGGGAGGGGGGGGGATAGAATTGAAAGTTTAAAATATGATAAAAATTATTGTCCGATCTGGAGTTGATTTTCACGTTTGCGAAATACAACTCAAGAAATTCTCTGAGGGCCTGTACAAACGCAAGAAACCTATCGAAGGAGGAGGGGGTGCTTAATATCAAAATTTTGAAATATAAGGATTTTCTGGTTCAATCGGGAGATTTTAGACGTTTACAAACTACGACACAACTAATTCTCTTCGGGCATGTGCTAACGCAAGAAACCTGTTGAGGGGGGGGTAATTAATACCGAAAATGTTAAGCATAAAGAATTTATCGTCCGATCGGGAGATTTTCTGTGTTTGCAAACTACAGCACAGCAAATTCTCTGTGGACACGTGCAAACGCAGGAAACCTTTCGAGGAGGGCTATCTCCCCTTCCACAGCCAGATTTCCTGCCGTTGTGAACGCTGAAAACATATTTCCGATTGTAGCCAATTCTTTATATTTCATATTTTTGGCATTAAGCCCGCTCTCCCCCCCATCCGAGATGCCCGTACAACATTTTCATAGCTGTAGCCTGTAAACACAGAAAACCTCTGGATCGGGCCAGAAATTCTTTATATATTATATATTTTTGGTATTAACCCGCCTCCCTTCCCCCAGAACAGGTTTCCTGCGTTTGTACGCACCATCAGAAAATTTATTGAGTTGTAGTTTGTATACGCTAAAAATCTACTCCCGGTTGGGCTACAAATCCTTTTCTTGCGTTTGCACATGCCACCAAAGTATTTGTTCAGCTGTAGTTTGAAAACCCTGAAATTCGTTTGGTTGAGTTGTAGATTATAAGCTTTTCCTTAATGAATAACATTAAATATCGCAATTAGGAAAATACGAAATAAGGAAGCTTTATGTGACTCATGTAGCCAACCTCTGGGGACGTGGACACGAAGCGGTCAAAACGCGATTTGTATACGGCCCCTTAAAATGCTTTGTGGTCAGTTCTCCGTTGGCCAATTCTCTTGGGGCCACTTTTTCGGTGGCCAGTTCTTCTACACCTGGGATAAGTGCATAAAAGTAGTTGGCGGTTATGTCGAAAAAAAAAAAAAAGAAAGAAAGAAAGAAATCACAGTGGCACAGTTTTCTTGTATGTATTAGAATACACACGTTTTGATGATCATCACAAGGCCATTTGCCCAAAAAGCAGAAAACAAACGTCATCCACCTTGCTAAGAAATATCATAGCTGTTACAAAAGGAAGATTAAATTACACAACAAAAATAAATTCTTGATTTTAAATTTGGGACCGAACGTTGCAGTCAGAAAAACATTTACGAAACGTCAGAGGATTATATAGCGCATATTCTGAAATACCAGTACAGTCTACAGATTTTCAAACACTAATCCTTCTAAGTTGCTAAGCCTTTACATCTCTCCGTAGGATAAATTTATTGGAATAGAGGTACTTTTTCGGCACCTAAGGTTTTCGCCTTTAATCTCTTAGTATTAGATTTCGTTTCAGTTCACGAGCAGAATAATGTATCTGTATAAAACTCGAAAATGAATGAACAAAGCGATTCGTATTTATTTAGCTTTTGAAAGTTATTGTGTCTGTCTATTCCGTCGGGAGAAACACAAAGGAGATTCAGTAAATGCCTTACGGCACCACATAATAAGATGATGCGAGATCTTTAATCAGCTACAAGTAAGAACTTTCAAGTTATTGGAACTTAATACAAAAAATTTATTACTTTAGGAAAAAAACCGTGGAAGGAATTACCGCACTTGGTCTCTGTGTTCCAATATTTAAATGAAGACCATAATAAAGATCATAATAAAGTATATACTGTAAAGAGGTACGATGAGAGAGAGAGAGACAGAGAAAGACAGAGAGAGCAAGCGAGGAAGATACAGATTGTTGGAAAAACGAAACAGAGAAACAGTAAGTATAGGAAAGAGATACTGTAAATGCTAAAGCAAAGTAGTTGGAGAAGTATAGGTACATAGAGACACAGTAACGGAAGTGGAGATAGAGTGAGACAACATTAGAGAGAAGTAGATAGATAAAGGGCAAAAATATTGAATAAGAGATAGAGGGACAATAGATAATCAAAGACAAAGGAAAAGGGAGAGTGTGTGTGAGAAATATAGAAAAAAAGAACAGAGATAGAGAGAGAGAAGTAGATACATAGAAAAAAAAACAGGAAGAGAGAAAGAAACTATAATGTTTTTTGTTTAATCGTCTCTACTTCACTACTTAAAATATTATTTATCGTACTAACAGTCAGTTGAACTCGTCACACTGTAACTTCGAAGTCTTAAGCACCGAATAGCTAGCACACAAAAATCTTTTTTTAAACACTGAGCTAAATTAGACAACACAACGGCGAAAAGAGAGAAGACTTCAGTTACTCACATAAATGGTCTTTATTGGTATTCCAGGAACAGCATAAGCATGCTGCACTGTACTTCAAATTAGCCAAACGCGATTATCTCGGCATCAGTTACAATACTGAAGCTCTATCAACTTAGGTTCGACTTGTTTACATCCAACAACACCAATTTGCGGCAGTACTCTACATATTTTATATCACGACTACGGAAACCACACTACGATATTTTTTCGCTGCTTACTTCAACATTATATAACTCCCGTTTTTATCTGATAACATGCACACTGGCCTCAAGCCTGTTGCCAACAACATTCACCGAGTGAGAAAATATAACGTTAAGTTATTTTTTTTTAATTTTTTTTTTTTTGATTGGAGGTTTAACGACCACCGTGAGCAACTCAATGGGCTATAAGCAGTCGCCCGTCCCGAATTTAGGGTCATTGGTTCCCGGGAAGGGAGAGAGCCAGTGCCGTAAGACAAACACAACATCCATGCCTCACCGGGATTCGAACCCGCACCTCTTACGGACGAATGATAAGAGGCCATCGCTTTGACCACTGCGCCACCGGGGCGGCAACGTTAAGTTAGAAGACGCTTAAAGAGAATAAACTGAAATTTACATAGAGAAAGAAACTAAAAATGAACGTTAAATTATATTATACGTCATAAAACACATACAGCGGGAATCAAACAAAGCAAAGCTACATGTATACTATTATTACATACTAAATACACATGCCGGCCACTGAATTAGAAACTTTTATTCAATTCCGAAGTGGACCTCTTTTATTACGAATTACAGAACGCATGCGGCTTGGCATAGATTCCACAAGGTACTGGAGAGCATCCATATCTACAACATACCAGACATTTACCAGAGAGTCCTTTTACTGGTTCAGATTTGATGGAAGACGACTTTGTTCCCGGATCTTGCTTTTCTAACATGTCCCATACATTTTCAATGGGGTTCAGATCCGGGCTTTGTGGTGGCCAGGGAAAATGGTGGAAATCGCTGTCATGCTCGCTGAACAACTGTAGGACACATCTTGCGCGATGAACAGTGGCATTATCGTCCATGAAAAAGCTGTCACCTGCTGACACGCCCTCCACAATTTTGAGTTGTGCTTACAGGGCAAGGTGGGCCCATTGCTTCATAGGACTACTGCCAAACTCTACCTACTGGTGGTACATAACAAGGTGTACCACGACTCGTCGGATTACATGACTTTTTCAGTGTCTCGTCACGGTGTTCCTGACACCACTGTAGATGCACTTTCTGATTCTTCGAAGAAATCAGCAGTTCAATACCGATCTTCTTCAGTTCCTTGCGCACAGTTCACTAAGATATGGGTCCGAAACAGACTTCATTTAATGCTTCGGCTAATTGCTGCACACAAGGAAGTGTTGTTTCTCCGTACAAGCTTTCTTAAACGACGGCGATCTGGTTGCTGACAGATTGTCGTCACGCCTCAGTTACGCTTTTTAGAAAAGAAATGTCAGTGTTTAAGGAGTATCTCATCTTTCGAGAAATCAGTAAATTTTCAAACTCCAGCCAGACAGGCATCCCAATATGCCCTTTATCGAACTTTTAAAAATCCTTAGATCCTCTGGTTGTGATCAACACTACTGATTATTTACTGACTAGCAGCAGTCTTAAACAGTTTCCTGGATCACGCGGTGACGCACGTGACTACGTGTTTTGCATATTCGCTTCGTAAGTGACGTTTACGCACATCTGCATAAAGGTTTCTCATTTAGTGGCCGGTGTGTGCAAGTTTACATGAGAAAACAGAAACTCCGAAAGACTTTAAATAAAAGTATGCGTCACAACGTAGAAAGGGGAAACAAGAAAGATGAAATGAATTTTCGGGTATAATGAGCAACACTTTCGAATCTTTTTCGAAAGGAAAATAACTTTTCTAAGTACGATTTCTAGAAAAAGAACAAAAAAAAAAAAAAAAAAAAAATCAGCGAAAAAGACAATGCATTTACGTAGAGGAAAAACAGCGCTTTCTTTAATACGTAGTGTTGACAGTGATCGTAGTGATAGCCACCAGTTAAAAGTTCATTCGCATTTCTACAATTTGTAAAACATCTGCAAATTGAAACAGCTACTTACATTCAGGAGAGGCCGAAGGGTGTTCAGGAAAAATCATGGACTGAACGAAAATATTTTCCTCGCAATGAAAGATATCCGATACCATATATTAAAAGAACTTTTGAAATCAGACTTTTAGAAGCAGAGATATCCAGAGAAATGCTTTTGCGTCACCTCGTGGCTAAATGATGCATCATTTCGGAGAGGAAATGTGCACATGTTTTCACGGAGAATATCTGACGTACTACAGAAGGGAAGCACGTGTTAAGACGACAAATCTGCAGCGATACATTCCGTCGGTGTCGCTTAGTCAGTTATAACAGCTCACTCCGGAGGAGGCGACGCGGTTTCGATTCCTGTCACCGACAACTTCCTGTTTTCACAAGTGTTATAAGACCGAAAAGGAAATTTTCCAAACAGGTTTTCATACGCGTAGTTACGGCTGCAATGTTTTTGCAAACAGAAATATTTATTCGTGCTATCTAGTGGCAAAACTGTTCGTTAAGAAAATTTAAAAATTACAGTAGCAGACGCTTAAAATGGGCCCGTTTTTAGCGAGATCTCGGATTTAACGAGAAAACAAGAACCTTTCTTTGGTATAAAGTTAATTTAATACTAATTTGATCGTTTCTAAGGAACAAAGTTTAATGAAGTCCCCAGATTTAACGAGGGAGAGAAAAGTTAAGATGATCACTTTTAACAACCAAACTAATTCAATTTAATGGAATTCCATACTTAACGAGGCAGAGAAAATTTATTGCACACTGTCCTCGAATGAAGGAATACAGATCGTGTCGTACAAGACGAAACTGTAACAGTAACTATGAAGAACACATTTCACAATGCGTAGTATTGCGCATGCGCAGATGGACTTCCGTAGCTAACACATTTCAGCGGTGTCAGGGTCGTTTCATTGACGTCGCCATAGTATAGTAAATATTTACTTTTGTGAGTCACATATTTCCTTTCATTGGCTTTAAGACGATGGCATTCATTAATCCACCTACCTAATTACCGCTGAATGTCAAGAATTAGTACATCTTATTGTTTGTTGTTATGATTTAATTCTATTTAGAATGTACCGGACTGTGGCTCGGTGTGTTCGTGAGTGAGGCGAATGTGTTGTTATTGTTTGTTTTTATGATTTAATTGAACTAAGTATGTACCGGACTGTGGCTCGGTGTAGTCGTGAGTGAGGCGAATGTGTTGTTATTGTTTGTTGTTTTGATTTAATTCCACTAAGTATGTACCGGACTGTGGCTCGGTGTGGTCGTGAGTGAACCGAATGTGTTGTTATTGTTTGTTATGATTTAATTCTACTTAGAATGTACCGGACTGTGGGTCGGTGTGGTCGTGAGTGAGGCGAATGTGTTGTTATTGTTTGTTGTTTTGATTTAATTCCACTAAGTATGTTTCGGACTAGGGCTCGGTGTGGTCGTGAGTGAGGCGAATGTGTTGCTATTGTTTGTCGTTATGATTTAATTCTACTTAGAATGTACAGGACTGAGGCTCGGCGTGGTCGTGAGTGAGGCGAATGTGTTGTTATTGTTTGTTGTTATGATTGTTTCCACTAAGTATGTACCTGACTGTGGATTGGTGTGGTCGTGAGTGAGGCGAATGTGTTGTTATTGTTTGTTGTTATGATTTAATTCCACTTAGTATGTACCGGACTGTGGCTCGGTGTGGTCGTGAGTGAGGCAAATGTGTTGTTATTGTTTGTTGTTATGATTTAATTCCTTAGTATGTACCGAACTGTGGCTCGGTGTGGTCGTGAGTGAGGCGAATGTGTTGTTATTGTTTGTTGTTATGATTTAATTCCACTTAGTATGTACCGGACTGTGGCTCGGTGTGGTCGTGAGTGAGGCGAATGTGTTGCTGTTTGTTATTGTTTGTTGTTATGATTTAATTCCACTAAGTATGTATCGGACTGTGGATCGGTGTGGTCGTGAGTGAAGCGAATGGGTTGTTATTGTTTGTTGTTATGATTTAATTCCACTAAGTATGTACCGGACTGTGGCTTGATGTGGTCGTGAGTGAGGCGAATGTTTTGTTATTGTTTGTTGTTATGATTTAATTCCACTTAGTATGTACCGGACTGTGGCTCGGTGTGGTCGTGAGTGAGGCGAATGTGTTGTTATTGTTTGTTGTTATGATTTAATTCCCCTTAGTATGTACTGAACTGTGGCTCGGTGTTTTCGTGAGTGACGAGAACAAGTGCAATGTGTTGTACAAAAATAAATGCATGCTCTCAAATCATTAGTTTTATTTTACACCCGCAAAGATCTTAGCATCATGCGAAAGATGCATAGCATAAATTATCTACAATGCGTACCAGGTTTCTTTCCCGATTTTCTTTCTGCAAAACGGCGTAAATCATTTTTTGTGAATTATTTCTTTTATTAAAACTCTACTTCGAAACATTCGTTTTTTGTCGGAAAGTGTTCGAAAGAGGTTCACATTGCAACCGAGAATTCGATATCATCGTTCTTGCCAGGTACAGTTATTACATCAACAGATCAGTAATGCAAAGTTTCATTTTCTCGATGTTAAGAGATTTCTAAAGGGAGATATCGGAAACTTCGTTTAAAACCATCTGCATGACTTTCGATCGCACTTTTCCGAAATCAAGAAACTCCATACCGAATAATTAAAGACGCGCTGTTCCGTTGTGTCAACAGGCAGAATAAAATTAATTATCCGTGGAGCAGCGGAAAAGAAGGTTTTCGTCAGGAAAGCAGCCGTCTAATGTTACAATGGTTTGCATGGCAGAATCTAATTAATATTCTCGCGATTCTGAAAAAGGATGGAAAAATGGAAAGTTTCTAACACCGCTGGCTTAAAATCACCGTGTAGAACCAGCAATTACAGCAAAATGAAGCTTCACTTAACTTATATACAGATGCTTACACACATCAAATTTTTTTTCTAATGGTTTTCATTGGACATTTATTTTGAGTATTATGTTTTGTTCATTTATTTACTTGTTTAATTTGTAAGCACATCCCTACAGATCTTATTACAGGAATTGCTATTACATCATAGTGCATTAAAAGTGATAATTACAATCTTGCAAAACATGATTTACGAAAAAGTTATAACTTGCATTAAAAATATCCAGATATTCTTCGAGTGAGTTGTGAAGTCCATATCAGAGTTGGAAACGGGTCAAAAATTTCGGACCCGGACCTGACCCGGGCAAATCTGCTTCGAACTATAAATTCGAAACTGAATCATCATCATCATTGTCAACCATTATCAATCCACTGCTGGACGAAGGTCTCCCCAAGTTTCCTCCACAACGGTCTGTCTTGTGCCAGTCTCCTCCATGTCACTCCCGCATACTTTCGAATTTCATCCACCCATCTCCCATGTGGTCTTCTTCTGTGTCTTTTCCTGTCCCTTGGAATCCAATCTAAAATTTCGGCTGTCTATCGATGGTCTGTCCTTCTGGCAGTATGTCCAGCCCATTGCCATTTCAGGGATTTAACTCTGATCATGATGTCTTCCACTTTTGTCATTTTTCTGATCCACGAGTTCCTCTTCTTATATCTCCTGTTTACACCAAGCATGCACCTCTCAATGCTGCTTTGAGTTGTCTGCAGCCTTTGTATGTCTCTTTTAGTTAAGGTCCACGTCTCTGCACCATACGTAAGCACTGGAAGGATGCGTTGATCAAACACTTTTCTTTTAAGACATAATGGCATATTGCTCTTGAAAACTATGTTGTTTCTTCCAAAAGCTCTCCAGACCAGTTTTGTACGCCGATTAATTTTTTCATCAATGTGACCCTCACTTGATATCTGCTGTCCAAGATAAACGTACGTGTCTGTTATCTCCAGCTTTTCTCCATCAATCGATAAATCTTCATTTCGTGTAAAAGCATTGAACATCACTTTTGTCTTCTGAAAGTTCATTTTTATTCCCACTTCTTTACTCTTGTCAGCAAGTTCCTGGATTATACTCTGCAGCTCTGATGGGGTAGTTGCAAAAATGATTATGTCATCGGCAAAACGAAGGTGGGTTAGATAATCTCCATTAATCTTTATCCCTTTGTTTTCCCAGTTCAGTGATTGAAAGACATTTTCCAATGTGGCATTAAAGAGCTTGGGAGATATAGTGTCACATTGTCTCACCCCCTTTCCAATTTTTATATGTGTTGTATTTTCAAACAGCCGAATCTTTGCATTTGCATTTTCATAGATGTTATTAATAATATTAATGTATGCATCTTCAATGCCACAGAATTTCAAAGCCATTGTAACTGCTGATGGTTTCACCGAATTAAAGGCTTTTTCATAATCGATAAAAGCCATGCACAATGGAAGTTCATATTCCCTCGCTCTTTCAATTAGTTCTCTCAGTACGTGGATATGATCTATTGTGCTGTAGCCACTCCTGAATCCAGCTTGTTCTCTCGGTTGAGCCATGTCCAGTGTTACCTTCAAACGGTGTGAAAGAACTTTAGTGAAGATTTTATAAACCACTGGTAGGAGGCTGATAGGTCTGTAGATCCTGAGATCCTCAATGTCACCTTTTTTTATGTAGCAGGATCATTGTAGCGCTGTTCCACTCCTCAGGAATCTTCCCTTCATTAAGGCATCGAGTGAAAATTTGGGCGAGTACTGTTTCGATTTCTCCACTTGCTTCTTGTATGATGTCTATAGTAATTCCATCTTCTCCTGGAGCTTTTCCCCGCTTCATGTTCTTGATTGCATGTGCAACTTCTGCTGGAAGAACTGGAAGAACTCTGGTACTTTTCATGATGTCTGGAGTATATGTATCATCCCTTTCATATAATTTGAAGTAGAAATCTTTCACTCTTGTCAAGATTTCGCCTCTATTTCTTGTTACAGAACCATCTTTTTTTCTCAGAGCCATAATCTGTTTTCTTCCCTTACTGAAATGTCCCTTTGCTATCTTTAGGCTTTGGTTGTTTTCAATTGCTTTCCTCACTAGTTCACAGTTGAATTTCCTTACGTTTTCAGTGATACATTTTCGTACTGTCTTGCATAGCTCTATATATTCCACTTTGGAAGTCACATCTTCTTTAGTTGTCCTCATCTCTCTTCTTTTTTGCATCAACATTTTGGGTTTTCCTGATAATTTGTTCACATGCAACTTGTTCTTAGACCCAGCTAATTTTGTTGCTGTTTCCATGAGAGCTTTGGTTACTTTTCTGTTACCTTCAGAAATATCCACTTCTTCCGATGTTAGGCTTTCTAAAGCAGAGAATCTGTTCTTCAGTTCCAACTTGAAGGTATTATGGTGTTGTTTAAGGTTGGTTATGTCAAAACATTTTGTTTGTCTTATGAGCTTGCCACGTTCGAGTTTAGTGTTGAGGTGCATCTTACATCTCACCAATGTATGGTCACTACCTGTGTTGAACTTGTTTAGCACACTGCAGTCTTCTATGACAAATTTTTTGTTACACATAATAAAATCAATTTCACTTGTCATCGCATTTGGATGTCTCCATGTCCATTTCCTGTGTGGCTTTTTCTTTAAAACGGAGTTTAAGATGAAAAACCCTTCTGCCTCTGCAAACTCAACGAGAGTATTTCCACGCTGGTTTCTGTTACCCTGACCGAATTTACCTACTGAAGTTTCATTCTGTTGCCGTTGCCCTATTTTTGCATTGAAATCTCCCATAATTATCTTCAAGTGCTGCTTACCTTTATTATTTAGATGACGAATTTCCTCATAAAATTCTTCAGTATATACATACATATATAGAGTTAATTGTAGAAAATAAGAATTGCAAAATTAAATTCCATAAAGAATACTGAATTAAACTCAATAATGGAAATTCAAAATTGAAAACCAAGAGAAAGGAACAAACAGGTTGCCGTCATCAGGAGAGCACCAACCTGCGGCAGTGGCCTTTCTAGTACCAACAAACGACAAGGAGAACCAAAAATGTCGGTTGGTCATGCTCCTTAGGTCACCAGATCAAACGCCAAAACAGACATTGAAATTCAAAAAACAAGAATATAAACACTGAAAAAAATGATGATAAAGGCTTACCGGCAGACCAAACCGGGCAACGCCATGAATGAAAATCAAACTGAACTGGCCCCACAAGAACCCAAATATATATGCTAGCGTTAAAGTGGTCGCGGTTTGTGGGACCAGTTGAGTTTGATTTTCATTCATGGCGTTGCCCGGTTTGATCTGCCGGTAAGCCTTTATTGTCATTTTTTTCAGTGTTTATATTCCTGTGTTTTGAATTTAAATGTCTGTTTTGGCGTTTGGTATGGTGGCCTAGGGAGCATAACCAACAGACAGTTTTGATTCTCCTTGTCGTTTGTTGGTACTAGAATGGCCACTCCCGCAGGTTGATGCTCTCCTGATGACGGCAACCTGTTTGTTCAATTTTTTTGGTTTTCAATTTTGAATTTCCATTATTGAGTTTAATTCAGTATTCTTTATGGAATTTAATTTTTTCAATTCCTATTTTCTACAATTCACTCTGTATATGCTACTACATGAGTATAACTGCCTTTGACGCTTCTCATTGTACTATCTATGTTTTTGTTCTCTTGTTGTGATTTGTTTTTCTTCTTTTACTTTTCAAATTAATTTTTACACACACACACACACACATATATATATATATATATATATATATATTCATCCCAATAACTGCTTCATATTTAATAGCTGAAATTCTTTTTTAATAATAAAATTTGGTTACTTGCTAAATTTTAGTGCCATTTTTAGTGCCACTATTTTGCGTAATCCTGAAGTAATGGCTGACTATGACCGTGACCACGGAGTATATTACAAATGGGAGTCATTATTTACGAGTACACAAATGTATTTTTTTAAATGTATTTAGATTGTTCACTCTTTCCATGCTTTGATGGAGGTGCGCATATTTTCATATGGTCCGTTAGCCATAATCTTTTTTACACCGTCAACATCTTTCTTTGTAATTATACACTTTCCACATTTTAAACAAAAAGCAAAAGCAAACAACACAGAATTATTCATCGGCTCCTTAATGAGACGAAATAATTTCGCGCATTCAGTCTTCCCCTTGTAGTTTTGAACAAGCACATATTTGTTAGCCTCGATGCCTATCTCAACCTCCTTAATATTAAATCCATCCATATTAACAAATCAGGAGTTAATTTCGACATGACATGTCATGGGAACGGAATGTTAGCACATCAATCGAAAACCTCTGAATGCTCAATGTAAAAGATGCAATGTGAAAAGTAAACTCTTAGTCATATTGTGACCTTCGCACGGAGAGAGTGAATCAGCTGAGAAGCAGGCGAAAGACGTTTGCCAGTATAATCGCACTGTAAAAGAACGTAAAGGAAGTATCTTTTTAATATATGGTGTCGGTTAGTTTGACGTCGGTCGGTGGAAGTCTTCGTTGCTTTAAGAAAGAGACGACAACATTTTGGAATGGCAAATCATTATTCACTCCGTGGGCACCAATATCAACTACAGAATTCCGCAAAGCGCATTTTTCTTTGGAATATATTTTTCTCTTTTCAAAAATAAAACGGGAATAAAACCGGGTCAAAATCGGATCAGGAACACCTTGACCCGACCCGTTGGACCCGCAAGAAATTGTCGACCCGTTGACCCGTTTCCATCTCTAGTCTATACATTTTTCATAACGGAGAATTTACCCCAGCATCAGCCCTGCAGAATGGCACTGCAAATACTTCACATTTTGTCCTTGCTGAACGTGGCACACGGAAACTTTATTGGCTTAAAATTTGAATATCATCTATCGCTCTAGTGATGATACTGCACAGAAACTAAATTCGGAGAGCCTTCTTTCTCGATTGTAGAGAGGTTACCTTGAAGAATGACCGAAGGTCAGCCGTCGGGATATCCGCGATACAAACACCAGCAGATTTGTGACAAAGGTGTCGTAGAAGTCTTTTTATCACTTTCTCAATTTCATCTACCAGTGGCTAGGGCTCCAAATTATCGCAGCATACTTTAGTGAAGATCTGACCGCAGTCTCAAAAATGCGAAGTGTGTGTGCTACAGGTATGAAGTTCACAAATTTGCCGGTGACGAGGATCGAACCCTCAACTCTCTGCTACGTAGCCTAACGCTTTACAAATTGAGCTACACCGACGGAATTTGTTCCTGTAATTTTGCTGTTTTGATATGTGCTTCATCTGTAGTACATCATATCATCTACCCAGTATTTTTTTCTATTTTTAATGAAGCGAAAAAGGAATTTTCATTAATTCCAGACGATGTGTGGAATGAACATCATACATTTTGGGAGAACCTAACGGCCAGTAAATCCATTTCTACAATAAGGCGCCAACATGAAATTCAAAAATTTGCCAGCGACGAGATCGAACTGGCATCCATCTGCTCTGGAGCTGAATGCTTTACCAATTAAGCTACACCGACGGAATTTGTTGCTCCAATTTGCCGTCTTGACATGAGCTTCACCTCTGTAGTACGTTATGCAAAAATGAATGCATGTTTTTATATTGACTTCTATCCGTAAAAACGAAGTACAAACTTCTCAGCGGTGGAATATCTAAATTTTCGTGCATGCATTTCGCCTTTAACTTTCATGAATTTTTTAGCACATCCGTCACAAACTACGAAGAAGTATTGAAAAATACTTTCTATAAAGCAACTCTTTGATGATTAAGGAGGCTTGAACTTTATCATCTTTCACAATAGCATACTCCTTGTCATTTAAAGCTAGGGAGAAAATAAATTTTCTCCACGTACTACCTAATCTTTCATAGTAAGATCAGCACGACATGCTGAATTTCAAATGACACTCACGTGATCAAAAGGGTGGATAAAAATTCTCCCCGAAAGTTGAGAAACTTTGACAGGAAATACAACAAGAAAACCTGCTGTAGTAGATTTGAAGATCTTGCCCTGTCTGTTTACAAGGGTTTATTTGAGGTTCATTTATATTACTTTACATAATCATATTCCTTCATTTTATGAAAGAGATTGATTGATTGAGAGCACAGCTTCCAGAATGAATGAGACCGTGTTTGACAAAGCTTATAGGGATCAACGTGCAAAGAGTTAAAGCTGTTTTCCTTTCAACGCTAAATAACAACGCTAGACAAGTTCTGGGTATTTATGATAATGAATGAAGCTGACATTATGGATGACCGTCATCTTTATTTAAAAAAAAATTATAATAAGAATAGACGTCGAGACTTTACAAAATGTGACGTTGCTCAGTTTAATAGCATAATTTGTTTCCACAAAATATATACTCATGTGTAAAAGTTAAGTTACAGGCACAAATACCAACATTCTGAGAAAACAGATACAGATATTACACACAAATGCGACAGAACAATAACATGGACAACGACACGTAATATGCTTTAAAATTAAGGTAAAACACTGAATGTGCTTCAAATAAACCATGTTATTCGAAAAAAAATCCCACACAAACATACGAGAGTTGTACCGAAAGTAATGCAAAAGTGGGCATAACTTTATTTTATTAACTGACAGAAGTCGTTCAAATTGCACATGTTGGTAGAGTAACTCTTTCTCTATACAAAGGTCAACATTGTTTCCATCACAAGCGATGCATTTGCGCTATCGTTGAACCCAACTCTCGAAACGTTTTTGACAAAATTCAGGTACGAACTGTTGCACCCACTTCTTCACATCCACTGTCACCTCATCTGTGTCATCAAATCGTTGTCTCCGGAGAGTGTCCTTCATTGGACCGAACAGATGGAAGTCGGAGAGCGCTACATCTGGTCTGTAGGGTGGATGGGGACCATCGACCAGCCTAATTTGCTGATCGCCTGATTTGTTGCCAAAGATGTGTGTGGTCTCACGTTGTCATGGTGAATTCGGATCCTTTTCAGATCCTTGTTCGGTCTCTTCCTCCTTATGGCTTCTTTAAGCTTCTTGAGTGTCTCAATGTATCGTTCGCTGGTCACGGCACGGCTACGTTCCAGAGAATCAAGGAGAACGACACTCCTGTCATCCCAAAAACAGTCACCATGACTTTCTGTGTTGATCGCTCGCTCTTGAACTTCTTAGGCCTTGGTGAAGAGATGTGACGCCATTCCATGGATTGATTCTTCGTTTTCTGATCGTAAAGATACGCCCACGTTTCATCCCCTGTCACCAGATCGAAAGAAAACGTGTCTTTATTTCTTCAAACACTTCCAGCAAATCAGAGCAGATTTCCATCCTTCTCTTCTTCAAATCAGGTGTCAACTGCTGAGGTACCCACTTTGCACAATTTTTCCGATTCCCTAAGTCTCCCACCACCTTCTGCATGGCACTGTGACCACAGTCACGTTGTGCAACAAGATCATGGTTTGTGACTCGTCTGTCCGTGCGAATCAATTCATTCACTCGCTGAGAGATTCGTGTCAGTGGTTGCAGATGATGGTCTCCCACTGCGTGGTTTGTCTTCAATGCTGGTTTCCTCTTCTTTGAACTTCATCTATCTGTGCACATTGCTCTTGTCAATGGTGCAATCTCCGTAAACATTCTGTAGCCTTCTGTGGATGTCGGACAGCCTGAACCCTCCTTCGTCAAGAACTCAATGACGGCACGTTGCTTCTGCTTGGAATCCGTTATTTACCTGCAATGAAGAAGAAAGGTTACTACAGAGGAAGGGTAACTCTATCAACATGTGCAATTTGAAAGACCTTTGTCAGTTAATAAAAAAATTATGCCCACTTTTGCATCACTTTCGGTACAACCCTCGTACAAATTAATAAACATACCAGAAAGAATACTTTGAATTCAGTATGGTGTGCCATCGCTTCTCATGGTGACAGATGACTAACAGGGTCGCGGCATGCTGCCCGAAAGAGAGTCAATAAGTTCTGAAGGCAGTCTGTCGTACCGCTGTACAAGATCACTTCGCAGCTCCCGTACGCCTCTTGGAGGGGTCTCAGAGCAGACACCTGTCTCCCTAAAGCGCCCCACATGTGTTCTATGAGATTAAGGTACGGATACCTTGCTGGTCACTCCATGACCGCAACACCTTCCCTTTTAAGGTGTTATAGCACAGTCGAGCGGTATGGATTCGGGCATTGTCCTGCATTAAAACAAATTCTGGTCCTACAGCAGCTGCGAACAAGTGAACAAGGGGCTGCGATCTCATCTGGATAGCTGAAAGCACTTATGTAACCTGTGGAAAACAGGTGCAGGTCGGTTCGTCCGTTACGCATTGTGCCTGCCCACACCATGCAATTACCTCCTCCACGTGTAACTCTCTCTCTCTCTCTCTCTTGCTCTGTTTCTTTCTCTGTCTGTCTGTCTCTCACTCTCGGGTGTTTGATGTATGGCAATGCATGCCATGCCAGATGAACACGCGTCGGGAACCCGTTTACAATGAGAAACGTGATTCATCCGTGAAGCGTACGTTAGATACTGTTCACGTGTCCAGTGCAGATGTTCCCGAGCCGAACGTAATCATGCCATCTTGTGGGAAAATGCTAGCTTAACGCACACTAAGGTCTTCTGGCATAAAGGCTGTTTTGTTTTTTCTGGAGCCTTCTGGTCACTGTCACTCTCCAGCGGAATACTGATCGTCCAGTTGCTGCTGCCGGTACTGAAGCCAGCTGACGAAATATCACGCTTCTGTTGCGTCCAGTAATTAAGGCAAGAAAACAGTCATCGGGGACGGAAGTTGACCTTGGACGGCTTCGCACAGGTCGTCTGAGAACACTTTCTGTATTTTAGAGCTGTCTCCAGAGCCTGTTGACAAACATTCGAGACACACGAAGCCAACTTGCCACTTCTGTTTGGGATCGCACGGCTTTCAGTCTCCCAATCGCTCAAAGTAGCATATCATCGTTTAAACGGTGTCTGTGTGACAACACCCACACCAGAACGTCGCACACGTGTCATCATACGGTCATGCGTTACTTTTCACACGCGTCAGTTTTCTGTTATACTCCCTATCAAAGTCTTAGACTATTTGTTTCATTACCTTTCTTACTACAACGAAAAAACCTGTTGTAACCTAATTTTTGCACATGACTGTAATAACAACAAACAACATTCGGTATCCTGTTCATACCACGCAAGAAATAACAAGACGACATTAAAGCACTGGGCATAATCATCACGTCATCTGAATCAAAAGAACGTGTACCATACAACAAAGCGTTTATGACAACTAACAACATGGGTGTATCGTCGTGGTGGGGGGCCCCAACTTTAGGAAGTTTAAATGAGAGGGAAGCCTACGACATTACATACGTACATATCACTAAGCTGTTTTCTGAGATTCAGAGGTTAGTTCCAGAAAGAAACACAAACTACCAGATAAATTTTTAACTGATTATTTACTTACTGTTGCCGTATGAAATTTCTCCATTTACAGGGATTTTGATATACAACTCGGGCTTCACTGACATCCATCACACGACGTACACAAGACCTTCTCTACTTCATACTCATAATCTTTTTCTCATGCAGACACTCCTGAATCTGATCCTCCCATGACTTCCTTGGTCTTCCTCTCCTTTCTTTCCTGTCACCTAAGATATTAGTCTCCAGCTTGCTAACAACATTTAGCTTTACACTACACAACTGCAACACAACTTCATTCCTCTCACGATCCGAGCGCGTCTTGCCCCCCCCCCGTATGTAACGCATTTCTCCAGCACACAAAATACTTCTATGTTTCTTCTGTAGTATCCAGGTTTCACCGCCATACATCAGAGTAGGGGCAATTACACTTTCATACACAGCCATGTCAGACTCTTTTGGGAACCCATCATTCCTGTGAAAACTTCCCAAAGCAGCTATGACGTTCAATGAAGAATTCACTCGCCTAGTAATTTCACCATCCAATTTGTTCTCTTTATCAAACATGCTACCTAAATACACAAACGCATTCACCTGGTCAATCGTTGTGCCATTTAGACTTATATTACATTCAGTACTAACAGCTCTTCGCTGAAAAACCATAACTGTGGTTTTTCCTTTATTTATACTCAGTTTGAATTTCATGCAAACTTCGTACATCCGGGACAACATACTCCGCAACTCACTTTAGCATTCTGCCAATAGGACAGTGTCATCAGCATACTGCAATCTGCACACACGGATACATCACCAAGACATAAGCCTGAATTATCTATGGAACAGCAAATATGAATGGGATGCTTAATGGAGTTGCTACGAAGTCCAATGAGGAAGAACTGGGAGCTTTACACACACGCACACACACACAGCTCTCAACTTTTAGATTTGGCAGTGATTCATTTTTGCGAGGAAGCAAAACCACGGCAAAATGCTATCAATGTAGAGAACTCATTATATCATATTATTTATGTATCAACAAAAAGATATGCAATATTTAAAAGAATTTGTAAAAACAAAGAGAGGACTTTATTTTCAGAAAACTTAGCATCTTGTCAATGATACGCTGGTCTGTTAGTCATCGTTCATTATCAGCAGCGGTGTGACGTACCTGCCAGCAGGACGCACACGACATAAAGGCACATAGCAATCAGAACAAATGTCTGCGTAGCTCAGTTGGTAGAGCGACTTGTTCCGGAATAAGCGGCCTCGGGTTCGAATCCCGGCGTAGACCAAAAATGACGGAGAAATTTACTTCGTTATAATGGCGCCCGAACTATCCGGATGACCCGGCCGTTCAAAATATCGCATTGGTGTGATGTTATTTCCACACCGCGAGACAGGAAAAATCAGAGAATTCCTTCTCCAGCGCTTCGAAAAATAAAAATGTGTGATGTTGCATTCCACACAGCAGATTGACTGGGAGTTCTCAAGTGCACGTTCTACACTGGATGGCTGCCTGCAACGATTCATGGTCACGGCTGACCCGTGGGCCATGCCCCCGGCCCTCTTTCGGGGGGGGGGGAGAGATGTGACGTACCTGCCAGCAGGACGCACACGACATAAAGGCACATAGCAATCAGAACAAATGTCTGCGTAGCTCAGTTGGTAGAGCGACTTGTTCCGGAATAAGCGGCCTCGGGTTCGAATCCCGGCGTAGACCAAAAATGACGAAGAAATTTACTTCGTTATAGCGGTTAAAGAGTAATGCGAAACAAAGTATGTTTGCTATGCTCTTAAAAGACACAAATTTTATTTTATGACATTAACAGAGGAACTGATTCGAAGAATGGCCTGCCCTCCAAAGGAAACATTTATTCCTGCCGCCCCCCAACAGAAAAGAATCAGTTTACACTTATTCCTACCCCTTAAGGAAAACATAATTTCACATTTATTCGTCTCCTCCACCGCAAATATGAGTTTAAACTTATTTGTACCTCCCCCCATCCCGTCCAACGTTTTGGTCAAAACCGGATCGAATTTTCCTTGAGGGGTATGAATAAGTGTAAACTGTTTTTTTCTGTTGGGGCGGGCTGCACGAATAACTGTATACTGATGTTTCCCCGTTCACCCGCTGACCCGTTTCCATCTCTGGTACGAATATCCACTTTTCATCACCTATGACGATACGACCCCAAAATCTATCGTCCCGTGGATTTAATAGTAATCTGCGAGAGAGGAAGAGCTACACGTTGTTCCGCCTGCTTGCATTTCAAATCATGGGGAATCATTCGATGACACCTGAAGGAGAAATGCAGGTGATGAACGATGATGGATTGAGAAGACCCCTACCTCAGCTGCCAGTTGTTGCGTACTAGGAATGGACATATCGGTGGGTAATATCGATGATCGACATCGGTGGTTACTCATTCCCAAACATCGATGCATCGATAGCATCGGTGGAAAGTTTCGATGTATCGGTGAAAACCTCGATGTTTTGGTTAATAAGGCGAAAAATTCATTGTTTTCAAGCTGCAGCAGCAAATACGCAATAGATGTGCAAAATCTCTGTTCAATATAACTGATTACTCACCAATAACATCGGGTAACTAATATTTATTAAAATGCTCGATGTATTAGCAAAGAACCTCCATTTTTGTTCGATGCATCGGTGTAAACCTCGATGTTTAGCTAATAAACTGAAGAACTCGCACTTTTCTATATACAGGCACCAGTAAATGTAAAATCTGTCTTTAATATAACGGTGATACTCACCAGTTCAATATCCGATAATATTAATATTTGTTAGAACGCTCGATGTATCGGTGGAAACCTCGACGTTTTTTCGATGCATCGGCTCACATGCCTTCGAGGAAAATATCTCGGTTTTCGCCAACGAATCAACTAAAACAACCAATAGGAAGGTGATACAGTCAAACCTCGATTTAACGAACTTCAAGAGACCAACAATCTTGTTCGTAAAATCGCGGAACTCGCTAAATCGAGGAAAACTTTCGAATGAAACATTCAAATTAAGCTAGTGTTCACAATAGAATACGTAAGCAGCTATGTTCTCTTTCTTTCAGTGACTATGTTCTCTTTCTTTCAGTGACTATGTTCTTTTTCTTTCAGTGACTATGTTCTCTTTTATTCAGTGACTATGTTCTCTTTTATTCGGTGACTATGTTCTCTTTCTTTTGGTGACTATGTTCTCTTTCTTTCAGTGAATATGTTCTCTTTCTTTCAGTGACTATGTTCTCTTTCTTTCGGTGACTATGTTCTCTTTCGTTCGGTGACTATTTTCTCTTTCTTTCGGTGACTATATGCTCTTTCTTTCGGTGACTATGTTCTCTCTCTTTCGGTGACTATGTTCTCTTTCTTTCATTGACTATGTTCTCTTTATTTCATTGACTATGTTCTCTTTATTTCATTGACTATGTTCTCTTTTTTTCGGTGACTATGTTCTCTTTCTTTCGGTGATTATGTTCACTTTCTTTCAGTGACTATGTTCTCTTTTATTCAGTGACTATGTTCTCTTTTATTCGGTGACTATGTTCTCTTTCTTTCGGTGACTATGTTCTCTTTCTTTCGGTGACTATGTTCTCTTTCTTTCGGTGACTATGTTCTCTTTCTTTCGGTGACTATGTTCTCTTTCTTTCGGTGACTATGTTCTCTTTCTTTCAGTGACTATGTTCTCTTTCTTTCGGTGACTATGTTCTCTTTCTTTCGGTGACTATGTTCTCTTTCTTTCGGTGACTATGTTCTCTTTCTTTCAGTGACTATGTTCTCTTTCTTTCGGTGACTATATTATCTTTCTTTCGGTGACTATGTGTAACGTATACTCTAGATTCAGTTTCTTTTTGATTTTACTATCTCTTGTTATTTTATTTTCCTATGCAAATTATCTTCTCACTTAACGAGATGTTGTTTCTCCCGCTGAATTATATGTGGCAACGAGTGTAAATCATGACGTGGTGGTATGCAGTATATATATAGGCGCGCTCAAGTATACCGAAGAGCTTCGTTTTATATGTGATAGGTTCCTCCTGATTATTGATATGCGATTTACCTACGTTTCTACGATAGTACAATAGTTCGGGCTATCAGTAGTTGTGTTATTTTGGAGTGTGTATTTGAGTAATACCAGGAGCTCCCCAATAAAAGGTTAAAAGTGAGTACGTTTTCTTAGTTCATTTTATTGTCAGACCTCTGTCTGGCCATTAAGTCTATTTCATTGAGTGTTTACATTAAGTTCAGGGAATATTGTGTTTACCGCTCTAATAAGGAGCTTTCAAGGTACTAATGTACTAAAACTGAAGTTATATTACTGATATTCAAGATAATGAGGAACGTTGAGTAAAAATAAATTCCATATTCTTGGAATTTATTGCACGTGCGTGTCTTACCTACACAAACTCTAGCACTTTTAAGATTAAGCACACTTTAGCTACGTCAAGTAACCTTTCAATAACCCTAACGTGACTTAACGCAAGCTTTCCTGCACTACACGTCCAGCCGGAGAATTTTATTCATTATATATGTTCTCTTTCTTTCAGTGACTATGTTCTCTTTATTTCATTGACTATGTTCTCTTTATTTCATTGACTATGTTCTCTTTTTTTCGGTGACTATGTTCTCTTTCTTTCGGTGATTATGTTCACTTTCTTTCAGTGACTATGTTCTCTTTTATTCAGTGACTATGTTCTCTTTTATTCGGTGACTATGTTCTCTTTCTTTCGGTGACTATGTTCTCTTTCTTTCGGTGACTATGTTCTCTTTCTTTCGGTGACTATGTTCTCTTTCTTTCAGTGACTATGTTCTCTTTCTTTCGGTGACTATGTTCTCTTTCTTTCGGTGACTATGTTCTCTTTCTTTCAGTGACTATGTTCTCTTTCTTTCGGTGACTATATTATCTTTCTTTCGGTGACTATGTGTAACGTATACTCTAGATTCAGTTTCTTTTTGATTTTACTATCTCTTGTTATTTTATTTTCCTATGCAAATTATCTTCTCACTTAACGAGATGTTGTTTCTCCCGCTGAATTATATGTGGCAACGAGTGTAAATCATGACGTGGTGGTATGCAGTATATATATAGGCGCGCTCAAGTATACCGAAGAGCTTCGTTTTATATGTGATAGGTTCCTCCTGATTATTGATATGCGATTTACCTACGTTTCTACGATAGTACAATAGTTCGGGCTATCAGTAGTTGTGTTATTTTGGAGTGTGTATTTGAGTAATACCAGGAGCTCCCCAATAAAAGGTTAAAAGTGAGTACGTTTTCTTAGTTCATTTTATTGTCAGACCTCTGTCTGGCCATTAAGTCTATTTCATTGAGTGTTTACATTAAGTTCAGGGAATATTGTGTTTACCGCTCTAATAAGGAGCTTTCAAGGTACTAATGTACTAAAACTGAAGTTATATTACTGATATTCAAGATAATGAGGAACGCTGAGTAAAAATAAATTCCATATTCTTGGAATTTATTGCACGTGCGTGTCTTACCTACACAAACTCTAGCACTTTTAAGATTAAGCACACTTTAGCTACGTCAAGTAACCTTTCAATAACCCTAACGTGACTTAACGCAAGCTTTCCTGCACTACACGTCCAGCCGGAGAATTTTATTCATTATATATGTTCTCTTTCTTTCAGTGACTATGTTCTCTTTCTTTCAGTGACTATGTTCTCTTTCTTTCGGTGACTATGTTCTCTTTCTTTCAGTGACTATGTTCTCTTTCTTTCGGTGACTATGTTCTCTTTCTTTCAGTGCCAAACGTTTCTAGTGCTACCTGTGTTCATCCAAACGTTGTCTGTAAACGGGCTGTGTTGTTTAATTTGAGCTGTAGATTTAACACCGAGAAGAAAAAAACGCGATTTGGCGAAGAATTCCAGAGGTACAGGAATGGGTACGTACCATGTGTGTCCCTGACTTCACAGAGTGCTATTGTTCTGTCTGAAGCTGAAAACAAAAATCCCCAGGGTACTTTACATTTCCTTCCGCATCTTGCCTTTCTTTTTCCTGCTTCCCACTCATGCAAGAAAACGTTGTGCTCCTTTGTAACTTGTAGGTCACTTGCTTCGCCCTGTAAGAAGCTTACGCTTGATAGTCGGAGGAAAGACATACGGATTTATGATTCCGTCATGCCGTGTCGCAGATGATGTTCTTTGAATCTCTGTTTAACTGCATTCATAAAATTTTCTTGTTACGCGAAGCTCTCTTTCTAGCTGACTTTTAACGTGAAAATGCTGGTTTGGTAGTTTATCAAAAAAAAAAATGTTCGCTAAATTAAGGAAATGTGTTCGTTAAATCGGGAAACGCCAAGCATTAATTTCAATGTGGTTCCCTCCGGACCATAAAATATGTACGTAAAATCGCGGAATTCGTTAAATCACAGTCCGTTAAATAGGGGTTTGACTGCATTTATTTCCTCTTTATAAGGATGTAAGAAAAAGAAATGAATTTACTTTTCGTAGAAGATATTCTCTACCAGTTGCAAACATCAGTCACGAAACCTCGATGTTTTTTTCGATGTATCGGCTTCTGCAACATCGAGGTTAAAACATCGATCATCGGTGGCAAAGCATCGATGTTTTTTGTCCATCCCTATTGAGTACTGATACCGGAGTTCGCTATCACGGCTTGGGACAGAGTGTCAGTGTTCGTGGTCATTGAACGACCTGATAGAGGCTTATATTCGAGCTTGGCGTCCCCAGCATTGAAACTCCGGAACCATTTTCATGCAGGGTTGCTATCCAAAGTTTCTTCGCTTTCCATTGCACACATTTCTCTAGCTGCCACGTTTAACCCTTTATTACAGTACAGGCGTAAGAGCAGCCGAACAGCACGATTATTGACCTTCACTCTCTGTTCACCTGATCACGCAATATGGCGCCATGACAAATGCAGGTCTTCAGCTATGTGTGCCACGTCATAGTTGCACCGAGTCAGCGCTGGCGCGGGTTTCACAAGGGAATGGATACCCAAAATTACGCATAGCTCTTAATTAATTAGCTAATTAATTAAAGAGCTGCGTAAAACTTAAAAACTCTATAACATATTACTAGGACAAGCCGCCAACGGTAACCGATAACATAGGGTACCGTTGGCAAATTTTGAGCAATGCTATTGCAAAATCTGAGCTCATTAAGGCGCCTATTATAATACATTCCAAAACAAAAGGAACACGTAAAATGTATGACTTGCAGAACAAAAGTACGAAACATTCTAAGACAGTAGTAATGTCTAAAATTTATCACGAACTACTTTCCTTCACGCTGGTTGTGATTAGGCTGTATGTAAACAAAGCGGAAAGACACACTCAGATCGGAAACCACGTTTGCCATTTTTTATCGCAAAAGACAGACACACACACACATACACAAACTTTCTTTTATTATTATAGATTAAGCGAGTGTTGAGCTAACAGACGGAGTCTTTCCATTTCTTCGTTTTTCAATTCAAACGATTTTTTTTTTAAATTAATGTTAGTGAGTCGACTTTCGTGAAACGGTTCAAGTAAAAGGCCATCCAATTTTAATTGAAATTTCTCAATGACACAAAATTTCGGAAATCGGAAGGTGTCAAAACCTGGCCATGTACGATGTCCAATCGCATGCCAAAAATCACGGTGATCGGATGTGTCATGTCGTAGCTATGCCCGAACAACTAATTGTCCCGAGTCTCGTACGGAGAGCGGATTTTTTCAATTATTATTAAAATGGGTCAGTTTTTTAATGGTCATTATTTTTACACGACACGACCAATCACCATGATACCAAACGCATTTTACTCACCATGTCGTTCCCTTTCTCTGTGGCAACTGTCACAGCGATCCGCTAAAGATCTTTGGAGGAGATAAGTAACAAACAACCCCTTCTCAAAACCCGGAAAAACCCCTAAAAATGCAAGTTTTTGGGCGATTATTCCTCACTGACACGGAATTTTGGGAATCGGAAGGCCTCAAAACCTGACCATGGACGATGTCCAATCGCATGCAAAAAATCACGGTGAACGGATGTGTCATCTCGTACATATGCCCGAACAACAAATTGTCTCGAGTCTCGTAAAGAGAGCTCAGCTCAGCCTTCGGCCTCGTTTCGCTCAATGATTCGTAAAAACAATTGTTATATACACGGGCAGAAAGTGAAAAAAGAACACAAAGAAGGAATTGGCGGACGATCATGAAATTTACATATATTAATGGGGTCGAGTTTACGTAGGTGTGATGTTAATTTCGGGACCAACCGGTGAGCGCTTACGCCACAGCACGGCATAATATGCAAATTATCGTCGGTGGTATTTAAGGAGTACGGCGAAGTGAATGTAATCAGTCGTCGGCGTACGGACACGTGCGAAGACCCTGAAGAAACTGCAGTGCATGGACATGGAAGACATGTACGATTTCAGCAGTTCTCGGACTTTGAGCGAGGTCATCTAGTCGGACTCCGCGAGGCCGGGTGGTCGTATTGCGGAGCGAATTGAACGGGAAGTATCGGTGGTGGTACGATGGTGGCGTAGATGGTCGGAGGAACATTCCCACACGAGAAAACGTGGAACCGGGAGTCACAGACGAACTGATGAGCGGACAGATCGACGCATAAAAAGAGCGGCGTTGTCCAGCAGAACATCCACTGCGACGCAAATCCGAGCTGCTGTTGCACCTGAGGTGACTGTGCGAACAATCCGCAACCGTCTACTGGATGCAGGACTACGTGCACATGTGCCTCTGGCATGTGTACCTCTGACTCCAGCCCACAGTCAGGAACGGCTGCAGTGGGGTCGCCAACGTCTGCACTGGAGAACGCAATGGCGATCTGTCGTGTTCAGCGATGAAAGCAGATTCTGCTTGGGAACCTCCGATGGCCGTATGCGTGTTCGCAGACGCACAGGGGAGCGTCTCCACCCTTCTTGTATCCGCCAGCGACACACAGGGCCTACACCTGGTCTCCTGGTGTGGAGAGCGGTAAGCTATCACTCCCGTACACAACTAGTGTTTGTACTGGGTACGTTAAACAGCACCTCCTACATCAACAACATCATTCAGCCCGTTGTTGTGCTATTTGTAAGGTCGGTCCATCGTGGTGTTTTCCAGTAAGATAACGTACGCCCACACACGGCACGTGCAACGCAACATGCACTTCAGGGTGTGAGACAACTTCCATGGCCTGCACGTTCACCGGATTTGTCCCCCATTGAGCACGTGTGGGATTTTATGCGACAACGACTTATGCGGTCTCCACGACCAGCCACGCCCATCCCCGATTTACGCGTCCAGGTTGAGGATGCTTGGAACTCAATACCCCAAACTTACACCCAACATCTGTACGACAGACTCCATGCCAGAATTGCACATTGTGACGCAGTTCATGGCGGTTCAACCTCGTACTAACCATGTTACATGGAAATGTTATTTTTCAGTTTACCAGCAAATACAGCTGTATTTTGCCATAATGTTTTGATCACGTTATCCTCTGTATTCCGTTATTGTGCTGTATAAATTTCGTTGGTATCAGACGTCTCCTTCTTGGTGTTCTTTTTTCACTTTCCGCCAGTGTATATGTTATCGTTAAAGTATGATATCCGATATTTCATAGAATACCTAGTTATTTCATGAAATAACTGATCAAGTCAGTTAAAGCGTGAAACTCACTTGCATTCTATGGTTTAAGTAGTTATTTCATAGAATAACGATCTACACCCCGTTCAAGTGTAAAATGACCGAGTAAATAATTCCCAAATTCAAAAGGCTGTAAAGTGAGAACCACTGGTCAGAAATAGCACAACATTTTCAACCCACTATAAAGTGTTATATAATAATAATAATGATATTAACTTTTATGTTTCGTTTAAGAATATGGAAAGTATTACTTTCATTTGCACGTAATATTTCTGTAATTAATGATCATTTGCTGAACTTAATATATAGAGATTACTGTAGCCGAATATTTTTTTTGCGCCAGACTTTCAGAACATCAACGAGAAACACATTTACCTTCCACCCCTACTGAATATATGAACCATTCCAGACCGTAGGGTGGACTTGTTCATAAATCTCATTCTACAACCTCTGTGGAGCTTACAGTCCGTATCCCGGTACCTGAAGTTGACAGAGGAAGGGGTGACGCCAGATCTATTTTAGCTGTTATCATGAAAATAACCGAAGAAGGATTTTTTCAATTGGGAACAAGAAACGGCCGCATAAAATAGCTATATTCCCGATCCCAGTTCAGCGTCTGTGAACAAAAACTAATTCAGATCGAAGAAGTGCCGGATATAGAGAAATCGCTCCGGTCGGTTGCTACAGCTCAAAGTTTAGGTACCGGTCGGGGATTTAAAAAATGTTCATGTAAAACGCAGTGTGTCAACAAAAAGTGTATTTGTTTTAGAAATAATGTTCTATGCAATTCCAAATGCCATTTTAGTAATCCCTGTTGTAACAAATTATTTTATTGTGTCTTTATATAAATAACATTTTGTATGCTGTATAATTCAGTCAAATTGTTTATTTTACACTTTAACTGTCTATCATTAGTTAATTTATAGAATATCTAGTTATTTCATAGAAAAACTAGTTAAAGTGTGGAATTATTAATTTATTACACGCTTTAACTAACTCGATCAGTTATTTCATGAAATAACTGAATTATACACTTTAACAGTAACACATACACACAAATAAATAAATAAATAAATGCATACATTTTATTCTTTTTTTTTTTTGCTTGTTTGGGGGTATAACGACCACTATGAACAACTCGATGAGCCAGTGGCCCTAAATTAGGATCAGTCACCTGATCCTAATTTAGTGCCACTGGTTCCAGGGAAGAGCCAGTATTATACGACATACACACCATACATTCCTCCCGGAGGAGATATATGGTCATAAGCCAGTTCTTAGACAACTGTAAAGGCCATTTTTTTTTCGTAAAAATAACCTTATTCCGCTTTGGTTGATTTAGTTGATCAGAATTAGGAATTTATTGGCACGTAAAAATAAATGCGGAAACAGTTTATTGTGGAATTTTATTATACTTCTTTTATATTTGAAATCTGTTCGAATCTGCTTTCCCACAAACGTAATATAGAAAGTTTTTGTAACTTTGAGACATTGGCGCTTCTTTTTTCTTTTTTTCCCCCTTTTCTTTGAAGACCTTCCTTCTCGAAATATCAGTCATCTCTTTAATCTTTTACGCTTTGAAGCATTTCCCCATATTTCCGTAACAGCAATATAGAAACATCTGCGCATAAAGTGGAAATGCAGCAACGAAACGAAGTGCAATAACGTGCCTATTGTTTCGAAGTACTTTCATTATGTTACGAAAAGTGGAAATGAAACGAGAACATATTTCATGCGATCCTTGATCGCTTCATCAGTTCACGCGATGAGACTTGGCAGTCAGTGAAGCAATAATGATTTGGCATTTCTCTTTCACCTGTCACATGGAAGCAATATATTTTCTTTCCTACACGTACGGAAAGCATCGCTTCGTTTGCCAAAAATCTCTTGGAAACACCCTGTAACCGAAGAGATTAGTCGAGAGCGTGAACTTGATTTCGCAGTTCTCATTGTGGAATAACACCTCTTACGAAATCATCATCTCTAGTTATTATTTAGAACTTTCATTTTTTGTTTTTTTCTGCGTTTGTTTTGAACTTCGCCGTTCTAAGAATTCCTATTTCCTCACACTCAGTTGAAATTTCCTAAGAAGAAATTGCGAATTGCAAATTGCAAAACTTTGCAGTCGGTAAGTTGGAATTAAACGATTTTTGGCATTTTTTACGCTTTCCAACCGTAGGTTGAAGACGCCTATATGCTCCAGAATCACCTGTCTGTCTGTCTGTCAGCATGCCCGCACGATAACTCGCGCAAGAATGGTTCGATTTCGATGAAACTTTAGTATATGGTAGGGGTGAACTTGGAAACGAACCCTATAGAAAATGGGCGAAATGGAGTCAAAGGTCTGGACACAGCAGCGGGATCCATTCCATCGCCCTTATGAGCCATAACTTATGTAAAAATGCTTCGATTGCAACAAAACTTCATAATGTTGTTCCGGAGGTATTCTGAACCGAATGGGGTCAAACGTCAGGACACAGGAGCGAGATTTATTCCACAGCCATTATCCTCAAAACTTAACTAAAAATGCTTCTATTGCGACAAACTTTAGTATCTTGTTCCGGAGGTAAACTGAACCAATTCTGTTTAATATAAACGAAATGGGGTCAAAGGTCAGGGCACAGGAGCGAGATTTCTTCCACAGCCATTATCTTCATAACTTGACTAAAAATGCTTCTATTGCGACAAAACTTTAGTATGATGTTCCGGAGGTATACAGAACCGGTTCTGTTGAATATCATCGAAATGGGGTCAAAGGTCAGGACACTGGAGCGAGATTTATTCCACAGTCATTATCCTCACAACTTGAGTAATGATTTCTGGTATGTTGGAAAGCGTATCATAATCAATGCATTGCATGCTTTTACTAACTTGTTTAAAATTTGGTTTACGTAAATGCCAGGCTTTCGGCTACATTTACTGCACTGATAACCTTCATAATTTTACAAATGCGTATTTTGGGAAAAACTCGTTGCGTTCGTTGTGCCTCCTTCTCTATGGTTAATAGAATAACATCGAAACTGAATCTGAAACAGTGAGAAGATGTGGTTTTTCTAATTGTGCTACAAGAATCTTTTGCGGTGTGAAGATGGTTTCACCTAAAAACTCGGACCTATGTTTGCAATAGTGTAAACATTTTCGTCACAATTAATGTCTTCCCAAGGATCAAAATTTCCACATCGATAAAAATAGCTTAACATTACAGCATGGTACACTTAATATTTGCTAAAACTGAACCATAATTATGTTAACAAGTTAGTAAAATCATGCAATGCATTGATTATGATACGCTTTCCAACATACCAGAAATCATTACTCAGGTTATTACACAAGTTAGGAGAATAATAGCTGTAGAATAAATATCGCTGCTATGTCCTGACTTTTGAGCCCCATTTCGCCCATTTTCAATAGGGTTCGTCCCCAGGTGGTCCCCTAACACAATTTAAAATTTCATTGAAAGCGAATCCTTTTTACGCGAGTTATCGAGCGGACAGACGGACAAAGCTGGAGCATATACGCTTCTTCAACCTACGGTTGGAAAGCGTACAAAATTAATCATTTTTCCTTGGGTAATGTTGAGAACTGCTAATACATGGCGCGCCCCTGTACATTGAGGAGATCAGTGAACAAACAAGTGTTTGATGGTTTATTTCGGAATTAGAAATCAGCAGTATTGATTTTTTTCAATAATTTTTATTAATTTTCAGAATGAGATGAACACGTAAGTCTATCCATGCGATAGTGTGGAATGTTTAGAGTGATTTGAGCCACTTAGATTAGCGTTCTGGCAATGATTTAGCAGAAAATGCCAACAGAACTGTAGGTGCTTTACTTTTGTGTGTTCGTCGTAATAGTTGAACATGGGTAAATGTGGTGATCTGAGCGACTTTGATTGTTGGCGCATTATCAGCGCAAGAAAGATGGTTCATTCTATCGGCCAAATGGTAAGCACTCTCGGGTTCCAGAGGGTAACGGTATCAAGGGCGTGCACGCGAGCATACCATCGACGGATGTACCAGCGCACAGAAACCAAGCGATGGCCGACCACACGCCACTGGTGACCGGGACCGATGTTACTCTACCCAGACGGGTACAGATCGACCACTTGGTAACGGCGGCGCATATTACATCCGGGTAACACGTCGGAGGCGCAAGAAGCGTCAGCGAGTTAACGGTACAGCGCATGTTGCATACCTTGGGCTACGGGAACCGACGCTCTACTCGTGTGCTACGGCTGACTGCTCGTCATCAAACATTAAGCCTCGCCCGGTCGTGTTTATTTTATTTTTTATTTATTTATTTATTTATTTATTTGTTGGAACTCTTTTGCTGTACAATATCACAATTCAACACCCAAAAGAACGGACAATATGTCACATAATCTAAGGTTAATAATAACAAGAATACATACTGTAAAATACACCAATGAAACCAATATAAGTAAGGCAGTTTTCCAGTTTTTAAGAATATAATTCCCATGTTACGAAGATAAATACTTTACAACATAAAATACAGCTCACTCAAATGTTGTCAATATGACTAAAACACCTTCAATATCAATTTAAAATGTACATCGCTCTACAATATCCAGACGACTGGTGCCGGGAACATCAAAACTAAAATTCTGCAGAGTGACGCAGCGTCGTGAGATCAGATGAATCCCGCTCTCAGATGTTCCGAGCTGACGAGATGGTGCGGGTGTGGCGTCGATAGCATGAGGCAATGGCCGCGCCCGGTCGCGGTCGGCTCTTTTCAAGCTCTGTGATAGTTTGGGGAGCTTTCTCATGGGACACGCTAGGTTCCTTAGTGTGCCTGAATAAATCCTTAACCGCTGCGCGCTACCAGAATAATGCTGCCTGATCACCTATACGCTTTCATCGTCTTCGTGCATTCTGCTGCGCACGGTCTCCTTTATCAGAACAATGCGCCTTCTTATCTGGCCGCAACCACTCAGGCCCCGCTCGAGGAACTCTCATCTGAGTTTGGAACCATCCAGTGGCCAAAATGATCTCTGGATTTCAAACCTATAGAAGGCCTCTGGGGTGCCCTGGAGTGGAACATCAGATTCATGGATCCTGGACCGACGCCTCATTCGGAGTTACTTCCGGAAACCCTGCGAAATGAGGTGGAGTCGATGCCTCGGTACCCTGCGAAATGAGGATGCCAACATCTCGGTAGGTATTTCTAATGTTTTGTCCATTGAGTGTACTCTGGTGGCATCTGGTGGAGTCGATGCATAGTGCACAGGCTGTTATTCGCGCTAGAGGAGGACTAACACCCTATTAGGTAGGTATTTCTAATGTTTTGTCCATTGAGTGTACTCTGGTGGCATCTGGTGGAGTCGATGCATGGCGTATACAGGCTGTTATTCGCGCTAGAGGAGGACTAACACCCTATTAGGGAGGTATTTCTAATGTTTTGTCCATTGAGTGTACTGTGGTGGCATCTGGTGGAGTCGATGCCTTGGCGTATACAGGCTGTTATTCGCGCTAGAGGAGGACTAACACCCTATTAGGGAGGTATTTCTAATGTTTTGTCCATTGAGTGTACTGTGGTGGCATCTGGTGGAGTCGATGCCTTGGCGTATACAGGCTGTTATTCGCGCTAGAGGAGGACTAACACCCTATTAGGGAGGTATTTCTAATGTTTTGTCCATTGAGTGTACTGTGGTGGCATCTGGTGGAGTCGATGCCTTGGCGTATACAGGCTGTTATTCGCGCTAGAGGAGGACTAACACCCTATTAGGGAGGTATTTCTAATGTTTTGTCCATTGAGTGTACTGTGGTGGCATCTGGTGGAGTCGATGCCTTGGCGTATACAGGCTGTTATTCGCGCTAGAGGAGGACTAACACCCTATTAGGGAGGTATTTCTAATGTTTTATCCATTGAGTGTACTGTGGTGGCATCTGGTGGAGTCGATGCCTTGGCGTATACAGGCTGTTATTCGCGCTAGAGGAGGACTAACACCCTATTAGGGAGGTATTTCTAATGTTTTGTCCATTGAGTGTACTGTGGTGGCATCTGGTGGAGTCGATGCCTTGGCGTATACAGGCTGTTATTCGCGCTAGAGGAGGACTAACACCCTATTAGGGAGGTATCTCTAATGTTTTGTCCATTGAGTGTACTGTGGTGGCATCTGGTGGAGTCGATGCCTTGGCGTATACAGGCTGTTATTCGCGCTAGAGGAGGACTAACACCCTATTAGGGAGGTATTTCTAATGTTTTGTCCATTGAGTGTACTGTGGTGGCATCTAGTGGAGTCGATGCCTTGGCGTATACAGGCTGTTATTCGCGCTAGAGGAGGACTAACACCCTATTAGGGAGGTATTTCTAATGTTTTATCCATTGAGTGTACTGTGGTGGCATCTGGTGGAGTCGATGCCTTGGCGTATACAGGCTGTTATTCGCGCTAGAGGAGGACTAACACCCTATTAGGGAGGTATTTCTAATGTTTTGTCCATTGAGTGTACTGTGGTGGCATCTGGTGGAGTCGATGCCTTGGCGTATACAGGCTGTTATTCGCGCTAGAGGAGGACTAACACCCTATTAGGGAGGTATTTCTAATGTTTTGTCCATTGAGTGTACTGTGGTGGCATCTGGTGGAGTCGATGCCTTGGCGTATACAGGCTGTTATTCGCGCTAGAGGAGGACTAACACCCTATTAGGGAGGTATTTCTAATGTTTTGTCCATTGAGTGTACTGTGGTGGCATCTGGTGGAGTCGATGCCTTGGCGTATACAGGCTGTTATTCGCGCTAGAGGAGGACTAACACCCTATTAGGGAGGTATTTCTAATGTTTTATCCATTGAGTGTACTGTGGTGGCATCTGGTGGAGTCGATGCCTTGGCGTATACAGGCTGTTATTCGCGCTAGAGGAGGACTAACACCCTATTAGGGAGGTATTTCTAATGTTTTATCCATTGAGTGTACTGTGGTGGCATCTGGTGGAGTCGATGCCTTGGCGTATACAGGCTGTTATTCGCGCTAGAGGAGGACTAACACCCTATTAGGGAGGTATTTCTAATGTTTTGTCCATTGAGTGTACTGTGGTGGCATCTGGTGGAGTCGATGCCTTGGCGTATACAGGCTGTTATTCGCGCTAGAGGAGGACTAACACCCTATTAGGGAGGTATTTCTAATGTTTTATCCATTGAGTGTACTGTGGTGGCATCTGGTGGAGTCGATGCCTTGGCGTATACAGGCTGTTATTCGCGCTAGAGGAGGACTAACACCCTATTAGGGAGGTATTTCTAATGTTTTGTCCATTGAGTGTTCTGTGGTGGCATCTGGTGGAGTCGATGCCTTGGCGTATACAGGCTGTTATTCGCGCTAGAGGAGGACTAACACCCTATTAGGGAGGTATTTCTAATGTTTTATCCATTGAGTGTACTGTGGTGGCATCTGGTGGAGTCGATGCCTTGGCGTATACAGGCTGTTATTCGCGCTAGAGGAGGACTAACACCCTATTAGGGAGGTATTTCTAATGTTTTATCCATTGAGTGTACTGTGGTGGCATCTGGTGGAGTCGATGCCTTGGCGTATACAGGCTGTTATTCGCGCTAGAGGAGGACTAACACCCTATTAGGGAGGTATTTCTAATGTTTTATCCATTGAGTGTACTGTGGTGGCATCTGGTGGAGTCGATGCCTTGGCGTATACAGGCTGTTATTCGCGCTAGAGGAGGACTAACACCCTATTAGGGAGGTATTTCTAATGTTTTATCCATTGAGTGTACTGTGGTGGCATCTGGTGGAGTCGATGCCTTGGCGTATACAGGCTGTTATTCGCGCTAGAGGAGGACTAACACCCTATTAGGGAGGTATTTCTAATGTTTTGTCCATTGAGTGTTCTGTGGTGGCATCTGGTGGAGTCGATGCCTTGGCGTATACAGGCTGTTATTCGCGCTAGAGGAGGACTAACACCCTATTAGGGAGGTATTTCTAATGTTTTATCCATTGAGTGTACTGTGGTGGCATCTGGTGGAGTCGATGCCTTGGCGTATACAGGCTGTTATTCGCGCTAGAGGAGGACTAACACCCTATTAGGGAGGTATTTCTAATGTTTTATCCATTGAGTGTACTGTGGTGGCATCTGGTGGAGTCGATGCCTTGGCGTATACAGGCTGTTATTCGCGCTAGAGGAGGACTAACACCCTATTAGGGAGGTATTTCTAATGTTTTGTCCATTGAGTGTTCTGTGGTGGCATCTGGTGGAGTCGATGCCTTGGCGTATACAGGCTGTTATTCGCGCTAGAGGAGGACTAACACCCTATTAGGGAGGTATTTCTAATGTTTTATCCATTGAGTGTACTGTGGTGGCATCTGGTGGAGTCGATGCCTTGGCGTATACAGGCTGTTATTCGCGCTAGAGGAGGACTAACGCCCTATTAGGGAGGTATTTCTAATGTTTTGTCCATTGAGTGTACTGTGGTGGCATCTGGTGGAGTCGATGCCTTGGCGTATACAGGCTGTTATTCGCGCTAGAGGAGGACTAACACCCTATTAGGGAGGTATCTCTAATGTTTTGTCCATTGAGTGTACTGTGGTGGCATCTGGTGGAGTCGATGCCTTGGCGTATACAGGCTGTTATTCGCGCTAGAGGAGGACTAACACCCTATTAGGGAGGTATCTCTAATGTTTTGTCCATTGAGTGTATTGTGGTGGCATCTGGTGGAGTCGATGCCTTGGCGTATACAGGCTGTTATTCGCGCTAGAGGAGGACTAACACCCTATTAGGGAGGTATTTCTAATGTTTTACCCATTGGGTGTTCTCTGGTGGCGTCTAGTGGAGTCGATGCCTTGGCGTATACAGGCTGTTATTCGCGCTAGAGGAGGACTAACACCCTATTAGGGAGGTATTTCTAATGTTTTATCCATTGAGTGTACTGTGGTGGCATCTGGTGGAGTCGATGCCTTGGCGTATACAGGCTGTTATTCGCGCTAGAGGAGGACTAACACCCTATTAGGGAGGTATTTCTAATGTTTTATCCATTGAGTGTACTGTGGTGGCATCTGGTGGAGTCGATGCCTTGGCGTATACAGGCTGTTATTCGCGCTAGAGGAGGACTAACACCCTATTAGGGAGGTATTTCTAATGTTTTATCCATTGAGTGTTCTCTGGTGGCGTCTAGTGGAGTCGATGCCTTGGCGTATACAGGCTGTTATTCGCGCTAGAGGAGGACTAACACCCTATTAGGGAGGTATTTCTAATGTTTTATCCATTGAGTGTACTGTGGTGGCATCTGGTGGAGTCGATGCCTTGGCGTATACAGGCTGTTATTCGCGCTAGAGGAGGACTAACACCCTATTAGGGAGGTATCTCTAATGTTTTGTCCATTGAGTGTACTGTGGTGGCATCTGGTGGAGTCGATGCCTTGGCGTATACAGGCTGTTATTCGCGCTAGAGGAGGACTAACGCCCTATTAGGGAGGTATTTCTAATGTTTTGTCCATTGAGTGTACTGTGGTGGCATCTGGTGGAGTCGATGCCTTGGCGTATACAGGCTGTTATTCGCGCTAGAGGAGGACTAACACCCTATTAGGGAGGTATCTCTAATGTTTTGTCCATTGAGTGTACTGTGGTGGCATCTGGTGGAGTCGATGCCTTGGCGTATACAGGCTGTTATTCGCGCTAGAGGAGGACTAACACCCTATTAGGGAGGTATCTCTAATGTTTTGTCCATTGAGTGTATTGTGGTGGCATCTGGTGGAGTCGATGCCTTGGCGTATACAGGCTGTTATTCGCGCTAGAGGAGGACTAACACCCTATTAGGGAGGTATTTCTAATGTTTTACCCATTGGGTGTTCTCTGGTGGCGTCTAGTGGAGTCGATGCCTTGGCGTATACAGGCTGTTATTCGCGCTAGAGGAGGACTAACACCCTATTAGGGAGGTATTTCTAATGTTTTATCCATTGAGTGTACTGTGGTGGCATCTGGTGGAGTCGATGCCTTGGCGTATACAGGCTGTTATTCGCGCTAGAGGAGGACTAACACCCTATTAGGGAGGTATTTCTAATGTTTTATCCATTGAGTGTACTGTGGTGGCATCTGGTGGAGTCGATGCCTTGGCGTATACAGGCTGTTATTCGCGCTAGAGGAGGACTAACACCCTATTAGGGAGGTATCTCTAATGTTTTGTCCATTGAGTGTTCTCTGGTGGCATCTAGTGGAGTCGATGCCTTGGCGTATACAGGCTGTTATTCGCGCTAGAGGAGGACTAACACCCTATTAGGGAGGTATTTCTAATGTTTTATCCATTGAGTGTACTGTGGTGGCATCTGGTGGAGTCGATGCCTTGGCGTATACAGGCTGTTATTCGCGCTAGAGGAGGACTAACACCCTATTAGGGAGGTATTTCTAATGTTTTATCCATTGAGTGTACTGTGGTGGCATCTGGTGGAGTCGATGCCTTGGCGTATACAGGCTGTTATTCGCGCTAGAGGAGGACTAACACCCTATTAGGGAGGTATTTCTAATGTTTTGTCCATTGAGTGTACTGTGGTGGCATCTGGTGGAGTCGATGCCTTGGCGTATACAGGCTGTTATTCGCGCTAGAGGAGGACTAACACCCTATTAGGGAGGTATGTCTAATGTTTTGTCCATTGAGTGTACTGTGGTGGCATCTGGTGGAGTCGATGCCTTGGCGTATACAGGCTGTTATTCGCGCTAGAGGAGGACTAACACCCTATTAGGGAGGTATCTCTAATGTTTTGTCCATTGAGTGTATTGTGGTGGCATCTGGTGGAGTCGATGCCTTGGCGTATACAGGCTGTTATTCGCGCTAGAGGAGGACTAACACCCTATTAGGGAGGTATTTCTAATGTTTTATCCATTGAGTGTTCTCTGGTGGCGTCTAGTGGAGTCGATGCCTTGGCGTATACAGGCTGTTATTCGCGCTAGAGGAGGACTAACACCCTATTAGGGAGGTATTTCTAATGTTTTATCCATTGAGTGTACTGTGGTGGCATCTGGTGGAGTCGATGCCTTGGCGTATACAGGCTGTTATTCGCGCTAGAGGAGGACTAACACCCTATTAGGGAGGTATTTCTAATGTTTTGTCCATTGAGTGTACTGTGGTGGCATCTGGTGGAGTCGATGCCTTGGCGTATACAGGCTGTTATTCGCGCTAGAGGAGGACTAACACCCTATTAGGGAGGTATTTCTAATGTTTTGTCCATTGAGTGTACTGTGGTGGCATCTGGTGGAGTCGATGCCTTGGCGTATACAGGCTGTTATTCGCGCTAGAGGAGGACTAACACCCTATTAGGGAGGTATTTCTAATGTTTTGTCCATTGAGTGTACTGTGGTGGCATCTGGTGGAGTCGATGCCTTGGCGTATACAGGCTGTTATTCGCGCTAGAGGAGGACTAACACCCTATTAGGGAGGTATTTCTAATGTTTTATCCATTGAGTGTACTGTGGTGGCATCTGGTGGAGTCGATGCCTTGGCGTATACAGGCTGTTATTCGCGCTAGAGGAGGACTAACACCCTATTAGGGAGGTATTTCTAATGTTTTGTCCATTGAGTGTACTGTGGTGGCATCTGGTGGAGTCGATGCCTTGGCGTATACAGGCTGTTATTCGCGCTAGAGGAGGACTAACACCCTATTAGGGAGGTATTTCTAATGTTTTATCCATTGAGTGTACTGTGGTGGCATCTGGTGGAGTCGATGCCTTGGCGTATACAGGCTGTTATTCGCGCTAGAGGAGGACTAACACCCTATTAGGGAGGTATTTCTAACGTTTTATCCATTGAGTGTACTGTGGTGGCATCTGGTGGAGTCGATGCCTTGGCGTATACAGGCTGTTATTCGCGCTAGAGGAGGACTAACACCCTATTAGGGAGGTATTTCTAATGTTTTGTCCATTGAGTGTACTCTGGTGACATCTGGTGGAGTCGATGCATCGGAGTGTACAGGCTGTTAATCGCGCTAGAGGAGGACTAACACCCTATTAGGGAGGTATCTCTAATGTTTTGTCCATTGAGTGTACTCTGGTGGCATCTGGTGGAGTCGATGCCTTGGCGTATACAGGCTGTTATTCGCGCTAGAGGAGGACTAACACCCTATTAGGGAGGTATCTCTAATGTTTTGTCCATTGAGTGTACTCTGGTGGCATCTGGTGGAGTCGTTGCCTCGGAGTGTACAGGCTGTTATTCGCGCTAGAGGAGGGCCAACACGCTATTAGATAATAAAACGACGTAAAAATCCTCTGTCTTATGCACGATCCAACCCGCGGGTGTAACTCATTGGATGCTTGCTAAATACCGCATATGTTTAGTGTCTTCGAAAGATCTCGAATTTTAATGTCATCTTTTTATAAAAGTTTTTAACCTGTCATTTTTAAACATAATGATTAAAGTGTAAAGTATGCTTAGAGTCACGATTGATTGAGTGCTTGACAAATTTTGTTGGATCGTGCTTATCAAGACCGAGGATTTTTACGTCGTTTTATTACAATTCGCACGAAATTTACCTAGTGTTTCTTCATATACGCTGTTAGGTAGGTATGTCTGATGTTTTGTTCATTGAGTGTACTTTAGTTGCCTCAAAAAAGGACTTTGCAATAGGGCTTGTCCCGCCCTCTTACGGTAAAAGTTCACTTTGATAAATGGCACTTGAGGCACTATTTATTTTTATTTGGGGCCTGCTAATCCCCAACAGAAAAATCGAATTCAATAATGTCCACGCTCGCTTTTATCAGCATTCAAAAGTGTGCTATAAAATGGCTCATTATTTCTTGGAAAAAAAAAAAAAAAGGCCCACTTCTTTTGAGTAGCTATAAAACTTGCATCGCAAAAGTACGCTACGTAATTCTCAAATTCGATCGCAACTCCGTGTAATCGCGATGCGATACCGGTGAACTTTCACTTTCGCCATAACAGCGCAGGCTTGCTTCTGGTTATGGCACCTTAGTTGAAAACTCTGTCACTTAAATCTGTGTACTTATTTACTTTTTTCATGTTTCTTGCAGGTAGGAAAATGTAAAATCGTTACGTCCAAGCTCTGCGCGTACATCAGAAATTAACCACGATGAACGCATATTTCACGCGTTAAAAAAGGGCGGAGTTTAAAAGAAATATCTAAGCAATTATTCTTCCCGTGTGTCGTTAGAAGACAGAGTCACCTCCGGAGCACGATTCCCTCATAAACAAACAGAGAAGATATGGTATTGAAAACTTACTTATCTCTGGTTGAGAGCATGAAAAATTAAAACGCAGAAACACCCCGAGGTCTGAGGGATGACTGTATCGATCTTTCAACTTTTGTCCCGTGTTGTTTGAAGCAAGGGCATGCAAAAACACAAAATCTTTTGAAAGTTTCCTGTGCGTAACGATTTGGTAGCGCGCCAAGGGAAATTAAAAAGACGGAGAAGACATCAGGAGTAATGTCACGTCTTTCCTTAAAGGGATAAAGGAAAGCATTCGCCTCCCTATCGAGGGGGGTCCACGTTCCGAAGACATCCAATCGCCATATTTCCTTTTCCTTAACAGTATTCCGTAAGTCGGGCATCAGGTTTGGAGAAACATGGTGCGATCCGAGATTTCAGCCTTCTACATGACAACAGCCAGCTTTTCCCACTACTCTCGAGTCTAAAAAGCTTTATAGGGGGCTCAGAAAATCCGGTAGAAATTTAATGTTGGAAACATATTCGTGAAGGTTTCGTACGGTGTGTTCGATGGACATGTTCCACACACGCGGCATTCCAAGTAAGAAAAACACCTCGTAATGAAACATGGCAGCTGTGTCCCCTAAGTGAATTGGTTTCCATTACAATATGATCACGCCGGGATGACATAGAAGAACTGCACTCGTGCGTCTACAGGTCCTAGACAAGAAAGAATTAAAATATGTCCTGTAACGTACCAGGAGATGTGACGTACCTGCCAGAAGGACGCACACGACATAAAGGCAGATAGGAATCAGAATAAAATGTCCGCGTAGCTCAACTGGTAGAGTGACTTATTCCGGAATGAGGGGATCCGGGTTCGAATCCTGGCGTGGGCAGAAATGACGGAGAAATTTACTTCGTTATAATGGCGCCCGAACTATCCGGATGACCCGACCGTTCACAATCTCGCAATGGTGTGATGTTATTTCCACACCGCGAGATAGGAAAAATAAGAGCAGCACTTCGAAAAAAAAAAAAATAAGGGGGAGATGATGTAACGTACCAGGAGATGTGACGTACCTGCCAGAAGGACGCACACGACATAAAGGCAGATAGGAATCAGAATAAAATGTCCGCGTAGCTCAACTGGTAGAGTGACTTATTCCGGAATGAGGGGATCCGGGTTCGAATCCTGGCGTGGACAGAAATGACGGAGAAATTTACTTCGTTATAGTCCTCTCTATGAGAAAACAAGCAGGCTATAAAATAAATACCCGATTTTTACGGGTACCTTCGGTTTGCATATGTAGCCACAGAAACATATGCAGAGTGCCATTCGGGAAACCTTGGAAATCATTACAATCGAGCGTTCGTACCTGGATAGGATCGAACCTGAGGCCCTTTCCCTGGCAGCCATGAACGTTGCCCACTAGGCCACCCAAGGCACAAAAGACGGCCTACGCTGTTAGGCCGTCTTTTGCCTTTAATACTGTTTGAATTCGTCTTGGTACGGACTTTATTAAATGTCGGTAAACGGCGTGGGGTATATTGGCCCAAATGCGATAAATTGCATCATCGCAGCTACCTGACGCCCCTTTAGACTTCGCTCCACAAATACTCAATTGGATTGAGATCCGGTTATTGGGGAGGCCACTGTAGCAGGAAAAACTCTCCGCGATGCTCCTCAAATCATTTGCGCACAATGTGAGCATTATGACATGGAGTATTGTTGTGCTGGAAGTATCCATCTCCATTGGGATAAACCATTAAAATAACTGGGTGGACTTGGTCGGCAACGATATTTAAATATCTTTGGGCAGTCAGACGTTGCTCTACGCGAATCATAGGGCCCAAATACTCACACAAAACCATGCCCCAGACGATAAGGTTGCTTCCACCAAAGACTAGTGACGATGCAAGATGGGTTCATCCTTTCGTGCTGCTGTCTCCATATCCTCACCCAGCCATCTGCATGGTACATCGTCGGCCCACATCACCCTTTCCCACTCATTTACCGTTCAATTCTAGTGTTCCTGAGAGAACTGGAGGCGCTTTTTTCTTGTCCGCTGCAGATAGCAATTGCTTACGGACAGGCAGTCTGCTTCTGTAGCCCAATCGCTGTAATGTGTCGCCAACTGTACGCTAAGAGGCCATCGGACTTGGTCCCTGATTCAGATTATCTGTTATCTGACGACGTGTTGCCCGTCTGTTGGAATGAACAAGTCTGCCTACTCTCCACTCAGCTTGAGAGGTTGAGAGGCCATCGGACTTTGTCCCTGATTCAGATTATCTGTTATCTGACGAAGTGTTGCGCGTCTGACATACTGAACAAGTCTTCCTACTCTCAGCTCAGCTTGAGAGGTTGAGAGGCCATCGGACTTGGTCCCTGATTCAGATTATATGTAATCTGACGAAGTGTTGCACGTCTGTTGGACTGAACAAGTCTTCCTACTCTCCGCTCAGGTTGAGAGGCCATCTGACTTTGTTCCTGATTCAGATTATCTGTTATCTGACGAAGTGTTGCGCGTATGACATACTGAACAAGTCTTCCTACTCTCAGCTCAGCTTGAGAGGTTGAGAGGCCATCGGACTTGGTCCCTGATTCAGATTATATGTAATCTGACGAAGTGTTGCACGTCTGTTGGACTGAACAAGTCTTCCTACTCTCCGCTCAGGTTGAGAGGCCATCTGACTTTGTTCCTGATTCAGATTATCTGTTATCTGACGAAGTGTTGCGCGTCTGACATACTGAACAAGTCTTCCTACTCTCAGCTCAGCTTGAGAGGTTGAGAGGCCATCGGACTTGGTCCCTGATTCAGATTATATGTAATCTGACGAAGTGTTGCACGTCTGTTGGACTGAACAAGTCTTCCTACTCTCCGCTCAGGTTGAGAGGCCATCTGACTTTGTTCCTGATTCAGATTATCTGTTATCTGACGAAGTGTTGCGCGTCTGACATACTGAACAAGTCTTCCTACTCTCAGCTCAGCTTCAGAGGTTGAGAGGCCATCGGACTTGGTCCCTGATTCAGATTATATGTAATCTGACGAAGTGTTGCACGTCTGTTGGACTGAACAAGTCTTCCTACTCTCCGCTCAGGTTGAGAGGCCATCTGACTTTGTTCCTGATTCAGATTATCTGTTATCTGACGAAGTGTTGCGCGTCTGACATACTGAACAAGTCTTCCTACTCTCAGCTCAGCTTGAGAGGTTGAGAGGCCATCGGACTTGGTCCCTGATTCAGATTATATGTAATCTGACGAAGTGTTGCACGTCTGTTGGACTGAACAAGTCTTCCTACTCTCCGCTCAGGTTGAGAGGCCATCTGACTTTGTTCCTGATTCAGATTATCTGTTATCTGACGAAGTGTTGCGCGTCTGACATACTGAACAAGTCTTCCTACTCTCAGCTCAGCTTCAGAGGTTGAGAGGCCATCGGACTTGGTCCCTGATTCAGATTATATGTAATCTGACGAAGTGTTGCACGTCTGTTGGACTGAACAAGTCTTCCTACTCTCCGCTCAGGTTGAGAGGCCATCTGACTTTGTTCCTGATTCAGATTATCTGTTATCTGACGAAGTGTTGCGCGTCTGACATACTGAACAAGTCTTCCTACTCTCAGCTCAGCTTGAGAGGTTGAGAGGCCATCGGACTTGGTCCCTGATTCAGATTATATGTAATCTGACGAAGTGTTGCACGTCTGTTGGACTGAACAAGTCTTCCTACTCTCCGCTCAGGTTGAGAGGCCATCTGACTTTGTTCCTGATTCAGATTATCTGTTATCTGACGAAGTGTTGCGCGTCTGACATACTGAACAAGTCTTCCTACTCTCAGCTCAGCTTCAGAGGTTGAGAGGCCATCGGACTTGGTCCCTGATTCAGATTATATGTAATCTGACGAAGTGTTGCACGTCTGTTGGACTGAACAAGTCTTCCTACTCTCCGCTCAGGTTGAGAGGCCATCTGACTTTGTTCCTGATTCAGATTATCTGTTATCTGACGAAGTGTTGCGCGTCTGACATACTGAACAAGTCTTCCTACTCTCAGCTCAGCTTCAGAGGTTGAGAGGCCATCGGACTTGGTCCCTGATTCAGATTATATGTAATCTGACGAAGTGTTGCACGTCTGTTGGACTGAACAAGTCTTCCTACTCTCCGCTCAGGTTGAGAGGCCATCTGACTTTGTTCCTGATTCAGATTATCTGTTATCTGACGAAGTGTTGCGCGTCTGACATACTGAACAAGTCTTCCTACTCTCAGCTCAGCTTGAGAGGTTGAGAGGCCATCGGACTTGGTCCCTGATTCAGATTATATGTAATCTGACGAAGTGTTGCACGTCTGTTGGACTGAACAAGTCTTCCTACTCTCCGCTCAGGTTGAGAGGCCATCTGACTTTGTTCCTGATTCAGATTATCTGTTATCTGACGAAGTGTTGCGCGTCTGACATACTGAACAAGTCTTCCTACTCTCAGCTCAGCTTGAGAGGTTGAGAGGCCATCGGACTTGGTCCCTGATTCAGATTATATGTAATCTGACGAAGTGTTGCACGTCTGTTGGACTGAACAAGTCTTCCTACTCTCCGCTCAGGTTGAGAGGCCATCTGACTTTGTTCCTGATTCAGATTATCTGTTATCTGACGAAGTGTTGCGCGTCTGACATACTGAACAAGTCTTCCTACTCTCAGCTCAGCTTCAGAGGTTGAGAGGCCATCGGACTTGGTCCCTGATTCAGATTATATGTAATCTGACGAAGTGTTGCACGTCTGTTGGACTGAACAAGTCTTCCTACTCTCCGCTCAGGTTGAGAGGCCATCTGACTTTGTTCCTGATTCAGATTATCTGTTATCTGACGAAGTGTTGCGCGTCTGACATACTGAACAAGTCTTCCTACTCTCAGCTCAGCTTCAGAGGTTGAGAGGCCATCGGACTTGGTCCCTGATTCAGATTATATGTAATCTGACGAAGTGTTGCACGTCTGTTGGACTGAACAAGTCTTCCTACTCTCCGCTCAGGTTGAGAGGCCATCTGACTTTGTTCCTGATTCAGATTATCTGTTATCTGACGAAGTGTTGCGCGTCTGACATACTGAACAAGTCTTCCTACTCTCAGCTCAGCTTCAGAGGTTGAGAGGCCATCGGACTTGGTCCCTGATTCAGATTATATGTAATCTGACGAAGTGTTGCGCGTCTGTCAGACTGAACAAGTCTTCCTACTCTCAGCTCAGCTCGAGCATCCAGTAGCCGATGACGACAACACGCCTGGCGCTCAGATCCGGTTTTTTGACTGGTGGTCCACTCTCTGTAGACTTCAACAACTGCTGTCCTCGAACATTTCACAAATGCAGCCATTTTGCTAATCCTCGCACCAATGCTTCGAGCACCCACGATCATTCCACGTTTAAAGTGCGTCATATATCGCGTCTTTTACCCTTTATATCTTACACAATGCAGTTCATTAGTCTCTGTATGCCTTCAGCGTTCCCATTTTACACAGATTCAGCCATCTTGCGTCAGCACCTCTGCGGGATATCTACGGGAGAGGATCGAGAAGTAATGCGCAGCATTTTTTTCTCTTTGCAGGCTACAAGTAGCAGATTGCAGTCTGGCAGACAACGAGTTTGAATATAACGCTACAGACCGGTTTGGCTGGATAAGGTGTCGCCGTGGTAGAAGACATTGTGAACGATACGACACAAAAATGTCGCGTTTGTTAGCGCCTACGAATGAAGAGCAACACGGTGTAGTCCGCTTTTTGTGGGCAAAACGGAAAACTCCGACGAATATTCACAAAGAAATAGTCGAAGTATGTGGTGGTGATTGGCTGGACCGCAGCAACAGCTCCAGATGACGCAAATTCTTTGCAGAGGGCCGTGACAACCTTACCGATTCGCCACGTTCCGGTCGACCTGTAACTGCGTCATCACTTAACAGTGTGACAGGCATTGAACAGGCATTTCTGAGTGACCAGCGAATCCATCTGCGCACATTGGCGCAGAAATTTACCATTTCGTACGGTATAACGTACGATATCGCGCATGACAAATTGTAATTTCGCAAGGTCCATGCGCGATGGGTGCCCAAGAACTTGACAGACGATCAGAAACGACAGAGAATAATGCCATCCTTGGACAAGTTAATGCGTTACGCAGAAGAAAGACATGAATTTCTGGCAGGCGAAGTGACGGACGATGAGTCCTGTGCGTACCACTACACTCCCGAAACAAAGAAGGCCAGTATGATGTGGACACATTACGACTCCCCGACACCAAATAAATTCAGAGTAACCCAATCTGCACAAAAACTCCTCTTGACGATGTTTTTGGACATGCATGGCATTCTCCAGGTGGAGAGTCTCCCAAAGGTGACCACTGTGAATGTCAGAACCTACGATAACACATTGACAAAGTTGCGTCGTGCCCTTCGTGACAAAAGACCCAACAAAGACGCTGCAAATGTCAGATGGCTTCATGACAACGCTCGACCACATGTTGCACAACAAGTTCGTGACAAAGTTGCGCAATTTCGCTGGGAGGTGCTCTATATCCCACCTTATAATCCGGACCGGGCTCCTTCGGACTTTCATCTGTTTGGTCCCTTGAAAAGATTCCGGGAAGGACAATGCTTCGATTCGGATGATGAAGTCAAGTCGGTTGTCCGCGCCTGGCTGTATGCCCAGAAAACGGCCTTTTATGAACAAGGTATATGAAAACTGGTACCACGCTGGGATAAATGTCTGGAGCGTGTCGGTTCTTATGTTGAAAAATAGCTAAGAAATGTCTATACGCCCAGAAAAGGGACTCTTATGGACCAGGTATACTAAAACTGGTACCACGCTGGGATAAATGTCTCGAGCGTTTCGGTTCTTATGTTAAAAAATAGCTAAGAAACGTAGTTTCACTTGTATATGTTTTGTTTTGCCTATCTATTAAACTGTTGCCAAAAAAATTAGTGTGAGTTCCTTTTCGATCCACCCTCGTACTCTGCATAAAATGGTCTGGTGTTCGTAATAATTCGGCCACTTAGTGTATATGTACTGTTTAGGAGTTTTCGTGTAATTTTCAAGTGACGGCGGAAATATCGTGGTGCCCTTTAAGTCCTGATTGCCTCAAAAGACGTGATCAAAACATCAGGGACAACAATGACTACAACAGGAGTCAGAGAAAAATTTTGCATCGAATGATAATGCAAAAAATGTATTTACTTAATGCTTTAAAAATAGTTTCCACCGTAGAATGAAATCATAGTTAATTTTTTAGAAACCATATTTTTCCAAATTAATTTAATAAAAACGCATTTAATTTGAATATTTCGCAGCAGCCGTAATTGTTACAGTCACAAAATTTCAAGTAGAAGTGCTGATTTAAAAATCAATTAATAATTCATTGCTACTGGACCTACTTTAATTACATTAACTGCAAAAGTGCACTGCAGTGAAATTAGTCCATTATCTGTGTTATAGCTGAGAACACATTCCTTTTTTTTTTCTTGCGAGAACGCCTTTGTTTCTTTTTGCCCTTTTTCCCTGTTATCTCAGTGCTGCAGTTTTAATTAAAATTGACAAAGATTTTTTTTATCATACGTTAAGTAGAAGAATGTGAAACTCCCTGTACCTGGTTCGGGGAAAAATAAAAAATAAAAATTACTTGGTGATGGGGGCCGATAAAAAAATACAACAGTGTTACTTTAAGACAGTTTTTCCGAAAACGGGCAAGGAAAACGCTACTGAAGTCCCGGAGGACACATAAATGCAAAGCGTAAAAACAATTCAGAGAGCGAGCTAATCAACTTAAATTTCCTTTTTCTTTTAAGGAAACGGTGGATATCACTGATACATGTTCTGTATCACAAGCACTGCATTAACTAAATTTCTATTTAAAATGTACACCAATGAGCCATTATATTATGAACACCCCCAGCCTAGAGAAATGAGCGCACCTGGAGACCGAACAGTGGCGCAAGTGAAGATCACAGAGTAGTATATATACACTGAAGAGCAATTGTACTAGAGATACCATGTCTAGTAACATGTAGCACTACCTTTCGCCCTGATGACGGCGGCGATTTGTCTCGGCATGGACTCGACAAGACACCAGAAGCGTTGGGAAGCCATACGGATCCACGACCCCTGAACAAGCTCCCACAGTTCACGAAGATTTGATGGAGGTGGGTTAGAGCCTCGAAAATCTCTCTCGATGGAATCCCAGATGGGCTCGATGGGATTGAGATCAGGTGACCTAGCTTGCCAAGGAAGCGAGGTCACGTCGGTGGAGCGCTCTTCCAACCATTCGGATACAATTCGGGAGCTGCATTGTCTTATTGCAGGATGAGGTCCCCAGTGGGATGTTGAAAACGCGCAAACGAGAGCAAATGGTCGTCCAGGATACCCCGGTAACGTTGACCTGTGACGGACGATGTCACATGTACCAGGGGTCCCTTTTCAGTCCACGTAAACAGTCTCCAGACGAGAATGCCACCCCCACCAGCTTGAAGAGTACCCTGCTGGCAAGAAGGATCCATCACTTCATGTGGTTTGCGCCGTACTCGTATCCTTCCATACGCATGTACCAACGTCAATCTCGACTCATCAGTCCAGGCAACATTTTTCCACGTGTCTAGGGTCCAGTGACGATGTTCTCGTGCCCATGCTAATCTTTGCATACCTGTGATGTGCGGTCAGCAGCTGTACCCTCGTGGGACGATGGCTTCTGTACCCCATAGCGAGGAGATCGTTCTGGATGGTGTGGCTGCTTACACGTTTTTGTGCACCAGCGTTAAATTGCCGAGTGATTTCTTGCACTGTGGCCCGTCTATCCGTTGTTACAATGCGAGCTAGCCGACGATGACCCCGCTCATCCACACGCTGTTGTCCACGGCAGTTGGCCCTTGTAGGGATGGTTTTACCGGATTCGATGTACTCACGGTGCACCCGTGACACAGTGGCTCGTGAAAATCCCAATGCCTGCACGACTTCCGAGATGGAGTGACCCATTCGTCGGGCCCCGACAATTTGCCCACGATCAAATGCGCTTAGATCCTTCGTCTTACCCATACCGCGCCCGACTCTTACTAATTCCCGTCGCATCACTCCTTATATTGTCGGATCGCTGCATACGTCATGTCGTTTCCGTTTACAGAGCCACCCACAGCGCCACATTTGCATAACGCCAGCTGTCTCTAATTCAATTGCTCTTCAGTGTACAACCCGCGGACCGCCTTTCGGTTAGTAGAGTGTTTGGCGTCAGAATGGGAAAAGCTGCCGATTTATCGGAGTTTGATAAAAGACAAATTGTGATGGCACGGTACCTCGGAACTACGATCTAGGAAACGGGGCGGCTTGTGGGTTGTTCACGTGCCGCTGTAGTGAGCACGTATCAAAGGTGGTGCACAGATTGCCAAATGGCAAACCGTGGTCCACAGCTCATTGATGCCAGAGGACAGCGGAGACTGTCGCGGATTGTTCACAGCGACTGCACGACCACTGTGCGACAAATCACCCGCAGCTACAACACTGGTGATCTGGGCAATGCGTCACAGCACACAGTTCATCGTATCCTTGTGCGCATGGGCCTGCGTAGTTGAAGACCCAGCAGGGTCCCCATACTCACTGCCCGTCATCGCCAACAACACATGAAATGGGCCGAAGATAATCGAAATCGGGCCGCGGATGATTGGAAAAAAGTAGCCTGGTCTGACGAATCAAGATTCCTGGTGCACCACGTAGACCGCCGAGCGTGGATACGCCGATTACCAACGGAGGCTATGGCACCTGGATGCATCGTTGGACGGAAACATGCCGGAGGCGGCGGTGTTATGCTGTGGGCGACGTTTCACAGATTGCCAAACATTTTTTCAACAGCACAATCCCTGACAGCTGTCAGGTATCAGAACATCGTTGCTGACTAAGTTCACCCACTCATGGCAACTGTGCTCCCTGCTGGGGATGGCCATTACCAACAGGATAATGCACCATGCCAAACTTCCAGAATCGTCAAGGAGTGGTTCGAGGAACATACTGGGGACTTTCTGTTAATGCTCTGGCCTCTAAATTCACCTGAAATGAACAAAATACTAACACTTGTGTTTCGACTTGGAAAAGCGGGTTCGCGCTAAATCACCACCACCCGGAAATGTGCGAAAACTAAAGGACCTGCTGTTGAAATTTTGGTACCAGATACCCCAGAATACCTATCGCCACCTCATCGAATCGATGTCTCGCGATGTGGCCGCTGTTTTGCAGGCTAAAAGGAGTTTTACAGCTTATTAGGTAGGCGGTGATAACGCAATGGCTCATTGTTGTAGATTTAGTGCAGTCCTTCTCTAAATGATTTGCCTCAACTGTTCACCCTTGCTTGAGACAGACTCCCTACCCCAAAGTGAACTCGAAGTTTGGTAAAGGTTTTGGAGGAAGACACATACCTTCGTAAGAAATTTATGATTGATTCGTGAATCGCAGGGAGCACGACTAATGGTTTTCGCAAGTTTAAACATGCTGTTATTTGTGAATGTATGCTTGTTCACACAAGTTGATTTTTGCTCGAAAGGTAGCGGAATTTTAACCCTTTAACGACTATAACGCCCAAAACGCCCGCATGTACAAACGGCCTTAGACGCCCGAAACGCCTGTATAGAGTGATTCTTCGAATTTTCTCGACGTACGGGGGATCAGCAGATGTCACCCACAGTGACTATCGTTGTTATTAAGAAGAAAAGAAGTGAAACAGCAGCCAGTTTCGGGCGTTATGTTGTTTGGAGTAATGCAAGATTTTTGGGTCATGGTCGTTAAAGGGTTAATTTATATCTTAACGTCCTATACAAGAAAATTAACAAAAAAAAAATGGACAGAGTACCTTGATACTCTTTGTAGATACTTTATAACACGCATCTTTCACATGCCAAGATTTTGTGGGCTTGAAATAAAACGGCGGATCCTCCAAGGATTTGAGAGTACACATTTATTTACTACAACGCATTGTACTTATTTGCGTCACTCACAACCACACGGAGCCAGGGTAAGGGAATTAAATCACAAAACAAACAATAAGATCTACCAATTCCTGACGTTGAGTGGCACCTTGGTAGGAAGACTACTGAATTTTATTGCCGTAATTCCAATAAAAGAAGATATGTGAGTCATAAAAGTAAATATTTATTAAATTACGGCGGCGAATAGAAGCATTCCAAATATTTAGCTTTTTCAAAAATACACTGCCGGACAATTGCTAAGGACGGATGACAATAGCAACGATAGCAACCATAAAATGGAAGGCAGCAAAATGTGGAAATTAGCATAAGTGCGGGATACAGTATGACGTGTTGTGCGTATGCAAATTTTGGATTGCCGAACTTGTTCGTGACGTCATAGCGCTGATAAGAGATATAAAGGATTTGACGCGTATTGACCGTTGTTGTTCAAACGCAAAGTTGAAAGGAAAAGAATCAATTGACAAACTTGCAATTTTCAGTATGTCTTCCCGACATCACCTAGATGATTTTACGCGTGGCCGTATTATTGGCAAGATTGAAGAAGGGCGAAAAATAACAGATGTTGCCAGGGAGTTCGACGTTAGCCACAGTGTTGTTTCAAGGCTTTGGAAATCATTTCAAACAAATGGAGAGTGTAGCAAACGTCACGGGGAGGTCGTGTTCGCAGTACGACACCTGCAGAAGATCGGTACATAGTGCTATCAACAAAAAGACACCGGCGCAGCACAGCTAGTGAGGTAGCAAATCAGTTTATGGTTGCTACTGGCAAGCGGATCTCCGGAAAAACTGTCGCCAGACGTTTGCATGAAGGAATACTATACGCCCGCCGTCCTGTTGTGTGCATCCAATTGTCCAGACGTCACAGTACCGCCCGTTTGAAATGGTGCCATCAACATCGCAATTGGACTGATAACGACTGGACTGCTGTCCTCTTCTCAGATGAGAGTAGATACAGTCTATCGTCTGATTCTCGACGACAACTGATCTGGCGTGATAGTGGTACTGCATATTGTCCAGCAAACATACAGGAAAGGGACCGATATCCGACATGTAGTGTCATGGTATGGGTTGGCATCATGATCAATGGCCGTACGTCCCTCTATGTGCTTCCAACTGGGACTATGACTGGCCAACGATACATTAATCATGTTCTGCTACCTCATGTTCGCATGTTCGTAGTGCTATCGGTGATAGATTCATTTTCATGGACGACAACGCAACATGTCATCGAACATTCGCTGTCCAGGAGTGTCTTGAGAGCGAGGATATTCAACGCCTCGTATGGTCAGCACGTTCTCCAGATCTGAATCCCATTGAAAATGTGTGGGATGCTTTGGGGAGGAGTCTTGCTGGTCGCCAATGCCCTCCAATAAACAAGGACACCCTCATCCGTGCACTGACAGAGGAATGGGACAAATTACTCCAACAGCTGCTTGATAATGTTGTGCAAAGCATGACACGACGTGTGGAATCTTGCATCGCCCTCCATGGTGGCCATATCCCGTATTGACATCTTACGCCGGAACGCCTGCGGCTGGTAATTTCATTTTTTTCACGTTTACGTATTCTGCGCAAAATGGCCTGTTTGTCCCTTGAACATGTTCCAAAGCCTTCTGGATTTCCGAGCACAATAAATTGTCTTTCTTGTAATGTCCTGGCATTCTGACATTATTTTATTTCACTTGGCATCCAACCACACTTACTTTTTTATGCACTATATAGCCGTTTATGATCCGTCCTTAGCAATTGTCCAGCAGTGTAATATTTATTTTTATTATTATTGTTATTATTTATTCAATAGATTTAGATAAACGCAAGAAACGACCCTGGTACCAATGAAATGTAATATAGCTACGATAGTCCATATGCGCATGCGCAAGCTAAAATCTGACATCAAGAGAGAAAGAATTGCGGCATAGTAAGTGTGTTAGTGAGGGGAATTGGTAACTTTTGGTCTAGGATATCTACAGGTCACATCCCATATATACATCATTTCAAAGCTCTCGTCAGTAGTAGGTAACCCCCCACTGGTAGGTCGAGAGAAAGTCGAATTTCGCTACGACGCATACTTTACTACTGTCGGCAGACATGCGTAGCATCAAAATGCATTTTTGTAACGGCTTTTACCATATTTACCCTGACGTTCTCGTAATTTATGCAGATTGCAATGAGATATTGTTACATTTATGTAAAATGGGATGCGGGCGGTCTTAGTGCGAGATGTGTTTGCCTCCTCGGGGCGCTCCGTGTGCAATGGAAACACAGAACAGTAACAAGGGACTATGTGAATCTTGGAGTGATGCCAGCTAGTTCTGTGTGACATTGGCGAAAAGACCCCAACTCACTGGGTTTCGTTCCAGAATCCTTAGGTTGAATGACCATCTGGAACCGTCAGCTGTGGGCTAATCCCCCACACTGATGTACTTACCTGACTAAAAAGACACAAAGACAAAATAAATTAAAAGACTCAAGTGTGGGATATGGTGTACGGACCACATTTGAGAATAAGGCACTTCTATGGAAGGTACTGAATGAATATCGTGTTACTGGGAATCTACTTAATAGTGTAAAAGCCATGTATGCTGGTAGTAGAGTTTTTGTACGAGTGAATGGTGTTTCTCAAAATGGTTTTCAATTGGTGCAGGAGTCAGGCAAGATTGTGTAATGCCACCATGGCTGTTTAATATAGTATATTTATGGATGCATGCATGCCTGTTGACAAAATATATAATACTGGTTTATGACTTGTTGATATCCGTGTGTGCAGATTGCTGTATGCTGATGACACTGTCCTGTTGGCAGAGAGCAAAAGTGAGTTGCAGAGTATGTTGTCCCGGATGTACGAAGTTTGCATGAAATTCAAAGTTAGTATAAATAAGGGAAAAACCAAAGTTATGGTTTTTGAGGGTGGAACTGGTAGTACTGAAAGCAATATAAGTCTAAATGGCACAGCGAATGACCAGGTGAATGAGTTTGTGTATTTAGGAAGCATGTTTGACAGAGAGAACAAATTGGATGGTGAAATTAGCAGAATGAATTCTTCATTGAAAGCCATAGCTGCTTCGGGAGGTTTTCACAGGAATGATGGGTTTTCAAGAGAGTCCCGCATGGCTGTGTATGAAAGTGTAATTGTTCCTACTCTGATGTATGGCAGTGAAACCTGGGTACTACAGAAGAAACATAGGAGTCGTTTGTGTGCAAATGGGGAAGTACGACAACAGTTAGTAAATAATCAGTTAAAAATTAATTATCTATTAGTTTGTTTTTTCTTTGTGGAGCTAACCTCTGAATCCCAGAGAACAGCTTAGTGATATGAAATGAAATGTAAAACGTGCTAAAATAATGTTAGACAATAGTTTAATAAAATATATTGAGTAAAAATGAAATTAACTATTGTCGCGTCACTTCATGGAATAGTAGTTAAAAATCACATTTCAACAATGGTTTTGACTATTTCCGTTATGCCAAAAATGTTTACTTGCGATTTACTTTAATGCTGTCGTAAAAGATGCATAGCATTAAGAACGAAGAAAAGAAACAAAAGAAATTTTTGAAAAGAGGCTGTCAATATTTTACCCAAATACTACGCTATCTTTAAAAGTTTAAACATACCACCAGTTGAAGTAGAAATAAAATTCCTATAGAAGGGGAAAGGAAATCTTTAACACTTTACAGATGTGTTCTTGAGATAGTTTTGTTTGTGAAGAAAACACGTGCAAGCAAAGGTCGGCAGCTAAAAGCAGAGAAAAAGAGAAAAAAGAAGAAACCTTCGCCTGAGCACTTTTACATTGGATTGAATCGCGTGCAAACATCTGCGAAATCTTCAAAGGATACGGCTCAGAATAACTGTCAAACATTTTCTTTCAAATAGAGGATGGAAAGGAATGGGGGGCGGAATGTATGACAGGAGAACTTGGATAATGCTTTCTTTGGAAAATTTTCTAAGCAAGACGCTCAGCCTGTTCTGATTTGAAATTCTAATCCGACACCTAAGATGGCCATTTCTAGTGCACTCACACACCCTTAAGAAAATAGGATTTAGAAAACACTTTACATCTGCTGAGAAAATTTCTTCACAACTCTGGGACGGAAAAGAAACTTTCAGCTATCGGAGGAATATAATGTTTAAATTCTTTTTACACGTGCCATGGTGGTAGAGGGAACAACGACGCCATTTTTACGCATGTCGGCAAATGGGTTTTGGAAATGATATTTCTGCATAAATATGAATGCGTTTTACTCCTGGAGAGGAAATGGTGTGTCTGAAACGCAATCAGAAAACTTCCTCTAGCGGCGCAGTTCAGTTACATATTCGGAAATAAGTTTTTTTCTTTACTTTACTAGGAACTAGCACTTAAATATACACTGACGGACAAAACTTATGTTGCAAACTTAAAAGTTGACATCAAAACCTAACAGGCATTCGCGTGAGGGGTACCATGACAAAAAATCATATACGAGGTGTGACAATTTAATTCTCGGAATGCACTTGTAAAAAAAAAAAAATAATAAAAAAAGGGTGCGTACCTATGCTCTAGCGGGTAACGCTGCTGCCATTGCTGGAAACATACCTGAAACTCTCTTTCTGGAATACTCTTTAGTTCCTTTGTCACCTTGGAAGTAATCCCCTTCCGCAGCTATGCATTTAGTTATACGCTGTAGCTTTTGCTGGAAACATAGTGTGACGTACCTGCCAGCAGGACGCACACGACATAAAGGCAGATAGGAATAATCGTCTGCGTAGCTCAGTTGGTAGAGCGACTTGTTCCGGAATAAGCGGCCTCGGGTTCGAATCCCGGCGTAGACCAAAAATGACGGAGAAATTCACTTCGTTATAATGCCGCCCGAACTATCCGGATGACCCTGCCGTTCAAAATCTCGCATTGGTGTGATGTTATTTCCACACCGCGAGACAGGAAAAATCAGAGAATTCCTTCTCCAGCGCTTCGAAAAATAAAAATGTGTGATGTTGCATTCCACACAGCAGATTGACTGGGAGTTCTCAAGTGCACGTTCTACAGTGGATGGCTGCCTGCAACGATTCATGGTCGCGGCTGACCCGTGGGCCATGCCCCCGGCCCTCTTTCGGGAGGGGGGATGTGACGTACCTGCCAGCAGGACGCACACGACATAAAGGCAGATAGGAATCAGAATAAAACGTCTGCGTAGCTCAGTTGGTAGAGCGACTTGTTCCGGAATAAGCGGCCTCGGGTTCGAATCCCGGCGTAGACCAAAAATGACGGAGAAATTTACTTCGTTATAATAGGTGGAACTCTGTTTCTGGAATACTCTTGAGTTCCTTTGCCACCTTCGAAGTAATCCCCTTCCGTAGCTAATCATTTAGTTAGACGCTGTTGCCATTTATGGAAACATTCCTGGAACTCTGTTTCTGGAATACTCTTGAGTTCCTTGGTCACCTTCCAAGTAATCCCCTTCCCGCTATGCATTTAGTTAGATGCTGTTGCCATTGATGAAAACATTCCTGGAACTCTGCTTCTTGAATACTTTTCAGTTCCTTTGTCACCTTCGAAGTAATCCCCTTCCGCAGCTATGCATTTAGCTAAACGCTGTTGCCAATGGTGGAAACATACTTGAAACTCTGTTTCTTGAATACTCTTGAGTTCTTTTGTCACCTTCGAAGTAATCCCCTTTCGTAGCTACATTTAGTTAGACGCTCTTGCCATTGCTGAAAACGTACTTGGAACTCTGTTTCTGGAATACTCTTGAGTTCCTTTGCCATCTTCGAAGTAATCCCCTTGAGTGATTCAGAGTTAAGAAGTGAAATGCGTTGTGCGATAAAATTTTGCTGTCGTTTGGGGAAAACGACTCCAGTAACAGTTGATTTAATGGAAAAAGGCTTGCGAAGAAAAATGTTTGAGTGAGTCAACGATTTTTAAGATGGCACAATGATTTCAATAAAGGGCATTTGTCGGCAGAACTTGCTCCTAGGCCTGGTCGACCTGAAAGTCTTGTTATGGAGTGTATTGTTAACACTATTTGGGCAATCCTGTAAGAAGATCGACGAATGGCGTGTGAAGACATAGCGGCGTCAACTAATATTTCAAAAACGTCGGCATTCCGCATTCTACGCGACAAATTACTGCTGCATCGTGTGTGTTCCGGGTACCTCATCATCAGACGAGAGAACAATTGTTAGCCAGTGTTTAGGTGTGTCACGAGTGGAAACAAATGATTGCAAAAGGATCCAAACTTGCTTAAATACAGTAATAACTGCCGATGAAACATGAGTCCACTATTTCGATCCCCTCACGAAGCGCGCAACGAGTGCCTGGAAACACACAGGCTCGCCTCCTCCGAAAAAAGTCCGCCAAACCAAATCAGCTGGGAAGGTGATGATGATAATTTTCTTTGATCATAAATGTGTAGTCTACCAGCATGCTGTACTTCCACAAATTATTGTCAATGCAGAGTATTACATTTCAGTTTTTAAGCGTCTGCGACGACACATATCGATTAAGCGACCGGAACTGGTGGGCAAGTGGATCCTACATCATGATAATGCCAGCCCACATGTGGCTGCTTGTGTTTAACAGTTTCTTACGAAATGCAGTAATGAAATCATGCTACAGCCTGCCTACAGTCCTGACCTCGCCCCGTGCAATTTCTGGTTGTTTCCAACAATGAAGGAGAAGTTCCGTAGCGCAAAATTCAACACAGATGCTGACGTTATTCAAGCTGTAGAGGCGTCGCTAAAGCATCTTCCACAAAATGCTGTCGCCACATGCTTTGGAAAGTGGACTGAACGATGTAACCGTTGCAAATCATCAGAATTTATTTTGAAAAAGAATAACATATCTTTTGCTGTACCTATATTTCTTCATTTTATGTGATTTTACTCTCAGTTTTTATGGAACGGTCGTTGTAAAATAGGCAGCAGTGGGCTACCCAAGGCGAGGCCTTCCATCTTTTGGGAAAATCTTCCACGAATAGAAAACTGTTTCGTCTAATACAGATTTTCACTACTCTCAAAATTTCTTCCCCTTTCGGTTGTCTGTAATGAGGTTCCACGAGCCTTACTTTTAATGATTTGAAAGCTCCATTCAGTGAGATACTTATGAAAATGGGTTTCACATTTAAAGATACCATGAACTGATCTTATATATCTCTTTCAATGATCAACATTGAAAGAGATCACAATGTAACAGGGGCGTATTTAGAGGGGGCAAGGGGCCTCGCCCCCCGATTTCATTTTCCTTTTGTTGAAACGGGACTTACATTTGAAAAAATGATTTAATTTTTATCTCCTATTTTTCATTAATTTTTATTTTGTTCTGACGGATTTCAGAAACTTCAATTTTCTGTCGCCCCTCCCCCGAAAGAAATATATATACGACCCTGAATTCTAGGAATGCAGTGATCAGGGCCTAAATAGTTCAAGAGAGCAATGATTGGACAATAAGCAAATACGTAAGTACCTCTTGTCTTACTCATTCGTCTAAATCTTCATCGATAGATAATTCTACTTCACATGGACCCATGAATATTGCAGGGATCTCGCTGCCGATCGCATTCTTGGCAATTTGCGAAAAAAAATCGTTTTGGCGATGGTAATAAAGGTTTGGCGATTACATTTTTGTACTAATACTTTGGCGAAAACAAATCTTAACTTGGCAGATAAGTTGACGAAAACTTTGAAAAAGCCAGCACAACCGCTGATTATGTAATGCATATTTTAATCAAATTGTTTATATAGACAAGGCTCTCTGAAACAATATTTCACGTCGGCCCTATACACTCTTGGGGGCTCTGGAAGTCGAGTATGTAATGTAAGAATTACATTTAGTATAAAAACTGAGTCATCACTGCGGGTGGCGTAGTGTTCAACGTTGGTGAGTGCCACGGAGAAGACCTTGGGTTTGAAACCAGGCAGGTACGAACGATCGAACCACTAAATATCCGCCGTGCGTCGGATGGGCACGTTAAGCCGTCGGGCCCCGGGTACTGGCCCCCCGGTAATAAATAAGGGCACCTACCACCCTCTTTCTACCTCGCTTCCGTGTCACTTTCCTATCGGGCACTGTAGCCCAGATCTCCTAGCTTCCTATTTCTAAGGGATGTTTAAGACCTGGCGTGAGACACTCCCTTCCTAAAATTCTCTACATATAAACTGATCTGAATTATGATCATCCCTATAAAAAAGTGTATACGGCCCGTTGACCACGTGATTTCCTAGAGGGCGCGATTAGTTGACTGACGAAGCATGTATAAGGTGTGAGTGGAGCAGTAGGTAGTAAAATTCGAAGCGTGATGGGTAAACCGAAGGATTTATCGGACTTTGAGAACGGACAGATTGTGGGAGCTCGAAAAGCAGATGCCTCCATTTCCCAAGCGGCTGAACTGGCGGGTTGTACGCTAGTCGCCGTAGTTAAAGATTATAAGGACTGGAGTAAAAATGGTCAAACAACGACCCGGGCGCTAAACTGCACAATGCAAAGGAAGTTTGATGTGAGAGGGGAGTGACGGGTCCGACGCGTTCTACAAGCCAACAGATGCAACACTGTTCAATAGTTGGCTACCCAATACAACAGAGCTCAACCCGGAACAGTGTTTGTCATGAAGTCGCACGCTCGCAGTTATGGGCTATAACAGTAGACAACCCGGACGAAATCCTCTTCTAACCACGGTTCATCAGCGCAAGACTCGCCTGGTACAAAGTTCATGAAAGTTAGACGTCGGATTACGGGAAAAAAATGTGCTGCTCTGACGAGACGCGTTTTTTACTCCACTCCATGGATGGTCGTGTACTTATTTGGCGCAAACAACATGAGGCACTAGATCCATCCTGCATGATCTCCACCGTGCAATCCTGTGGAAGCAATTGTATGGTATGAAGCATGTTTATCTGGCAAAAACTTGGAATCCGATTGCGTGTGGAACAACGCATGACTGCTGCCCACTATCGTGAATTGCTTGCTGACTCTGTCCACCCAGCAATGTTGTCCTTTTATCCGAAGAGCGACGGTGTCTTCCAAGATGGCAGTGCGCCGAGCCACAGGTGCAATGTTGTAAAGGAATGCTTTGAGGAACACAGTTCAGACTTCCAGCATATCGATTGACCTCCGATATCAATCCCATAGAGCACTTGTGGGACATTATGGAACGGTATATCATACGTCTGGATACACCAAACACCTCCATACCTGCACTGAAGGCCACATTACACAGAGCTTGAGTGACCATACCTCCCATCTGCTTTCGGTACCTTATTGAATCGATGCCATGTCGGATAGCTACTGTACTGAGGATGAAATCAGGATCTACGAAGTACACTGCCGGACAATTGCTAAGGACGGATGACAATAGCAACGATAGCAACCATAAAATGGAAGGCAGGAAAATGTGGAAATTAGCATAAGTGCGGGATACAGTAAGACGTGTCGTGCGTATGAAAATTTTGGATTGCCGAACTTGTTCGTGACGTCATAGCGCTGATAAGAGATGTAAAGGATTTGACGCGTATTGACCGTTGTTGTTCGAACGCAAAGTTGAAAAAGGAAAGAATCAATTGACGAACTTGCAAGTTTCAGTATGTCTTCCCGACATCACCTAGATGATTTTACGCGTGGCCGTATTATTGGCAAGATTGAAGAAGGGCGAAAAATAACAGATGTTGCCAGGGAGTTCGACGTTCGACGTCAGCCACAGTGTTGTTTCAAGGCTTTGGAAATCGTTTCAAACAAATGGAGAGTGTAGCAAACGTCACGGGGGAGGTCGTGTTCGCAGTACGACACCTGCAGAAGATCGGTACAAAGTGCTATCAACAAAAAAACACCGACGCAGCACAGCTAGTGAGGTAGCAAATCAGTTTATGGCTGCTACTGGCAAACGGATCTCCCGAAAAACTGTCGCCAGACGTTTGCTTGAAGAAGGACTATACGCCCGCCGTCCTGTTGTGTGCATCCCATTGTCCAGATGTCACCGTACCACCCGTTCGCAATGGTGCCATCAACATCGCAATTGGACTGATAACGACTGGTCTGCTGTCCTCTACTCAGATGAGAGTAGATACAGTCTATCGTCTGATTGTCGACGACAACTGATCTGGCGTGGTAGTGGTACTGCATATTGTCCAGCAAACATACAGGAAAGGGACCGATATCCGACATGTAGTGTCATGGTATGGGCTGGCATCATGATGAATGGCCCTACGTCCCTCTATGTGCTTCCAACTGGGACTATGACTGGCCAACGATACATTAATGATGTTCTGCTACCTCATGTTCGCATGTTCCGTGGTGCTGTCGGTGATAGATTCATTTTCATGGACGACAACGCAACATGTCATCGAACAGTCGCTGTCCAGGAGTGTCTTGAGAGCGAGGATATTCAACGCCTCGTATAGCCAGCACGTTCTCCAGATCTGAATCCCATTGAAAATGTGTGGGATGCTTTGGGGAGGCGTCTTGCTGGTCGCCAATGCCCTCCAATAAACAAGGACACCCTCATCCGTGCACTGACAGAGGAATGGGATAAATTACCACAACAGCTGCTTGATAATGTTATGCAAAGCATGAAACGACGTGTGGAATCTTGCATCTCCCTCCATGGTGGCCATATCCCGTATTGACATCTTACGCCGGAACGCCTGCGAACGGTAATTGCATTTTTTTCACGTTTACGTATTCCGCACAAAATGGCCTGTTTGTCGCTTGAACACGTTCCAAAGCCTTCTGGATTTCAGAGCACAATAAATTGTCTTTCTTGTAATGTCCTGGCATTCTGACATTATTTTATTTCACTTGGCATCCAACCACACTTATTTTTTATGCGCTATATAGCCGTTTATGATCCGTCCTTAGCAATTTTCCAGCAGTGTATTAGATACGTGGTTATAATTCAGTGATAACTTAGTGTATGTTGAATCGATGCCATGTCGGATAGCTACTGTACTGAGGATGAAATCAGGATTTACGAAGTATTAGATACGTGATCATAATTCAGTGATCATTCAGTCTGTGTTGAATCGATGCCACGTCGGATAGCTCCTGTACTGAGGGCGAAAGGAGGACCTACGAAGTATTATAGGTACGTGGTCATAATTCAGTGATCACTTAGTGTATATTCCGTCCTAGTCTGTGAGGTAGTTGCTACGCGTTGTGAAGACGCATCCATTTGTATAGACAGGGATGATCTAATTATATGGTTGCTAGTGTCCAATGTTTTATTTCGGGGTATAATGCTCCTTGCTTTAGGGAATCGCCAGTCAATAATTTAGAGCTGTAGGTTCCAAGGGGAAGGAAACGGACACAGGCAGTGCCGTAGGGTAGATTCGTTGCCCACGTATAACGTAGAAGTCTTGTCTTACTTCTACGTTAATTTAAAGCATCAATGTACTAAGAAATAGTTCCTAAATGAAAGAAGCCTTAACGGCCAGACGAAACATGTAAACAACAGAAGTCAAACTTACGGAAAAGATGCTTTATTCAAGGTTGTAGCACGTCCATAACAGAACGATATCAATATTTAAACACATCACACAGCTCTTAACACAACGCTCGCTTTACAACACACTCTTTCAACGCTCTCTTTACAACACTCTCTTCCAACGCTCTCTTTACAACACTCTCTTCCAACGCTCTCTCAGCAACCGTTTAGTCGTCGTTTTTATCTTTCGTTCTTATCTTATATCAGGCATGCGTCACGTGCATTCAACCTCAATTGTGTTGCCAAACGTATTCGTTTGAGAGAAAAGATATTACGTTAAGAGTGAAGAATAACTGAGAATAACTCAAGATTTACATAGAGAAAGAAACTAAAAAGGAAAGTTAATTTAGAATATACGTCACACATGACATAACCGGGATTCGGGCTCGTGCCCAACACGAACGATCGGCAAAAAAGTTCGTGCTCCTGACTCCCGGTATTATTCCGAGGAGTCAGGATCTCGGTATTATTGGGATTATTCCGAGGGTATTTTGATATATTATTATTCCGAGGGTATTAGTGGTATTATTCCGAGGGTATTTTGATAAATATTCCCGAACATTGCATGGATTTCTTAAAATAGTATAATTATACTAGTAAACCGAATTTCTTGGCGTAGAATAAAAAATCAAAGTTTCCAATATTTCGCACATCAACCAGATGGCTTCCTCAAGGAAGGCAGACAGCAAACTGGACAATAGAACACTTCAACAATTTAAACGCGGTGACTTGACTAGACAATAAATGAACAGATGCGAATGTAATTATTTTTTCGCAGAAACGAGGCGTCATGTTAGTTGGGCACGTTGTATCGTGGGAGAAAACGTAGCATTATTTCACAATTTGGTTCCAAACTCGTGGCAATTCTAAAGAGACGCTACCACTGTAAGCCTCACTGTTATGATCTTTATGGTTTCGCGAATGACAGTAGATTTAGACGTGGAGTACGAAGCTAATTTCTTGATACCATCTCACATAAGATCAGCGGACTTGAATTCGACTTCTCTGGACAGGGAAGAGGTTATTTTTCCATCTCTTGTGTCTCTTTTATGTTCGTTGAGTCTAATTCTAAATGATCGCTTGGTCATTCCGATGTAGTATCTCTTGGAGCCGCCCGGATATTGCACTGGGATGGCATAAACACCTGCCTGGTTGAGAAGAGGGGGCTTGTCAATATTTCTCTTAAGCAAAGTATATAAAGATGCCGGAGACCTTATGCCGACACCGAAGTTCATCCTCTTGAGCGCGTTCTTGAGTTGATAGGAAATATTTGGTCTGTAGGGAATGGAGCCCAGGTAGCATAGTTGCTGCACTGAAGGATTAACACGGCTGGATCTGGATTTTTCGATAGCATTTTGTATCTGGTTCGAGGTGCATCCAGCCTCAGCGGCCAATCTGGTTATGCTTTTTAGCTCGCATTGTCTAAAGTGAAAATTCTCCAAATACGTGGCGTCAGTGAATAAACAAAGACATCGCTCTTTTCACGTTTTAGCAACACATAGCAACCGAAAAATTGTTATTCGGTCACCGCCGGGGAAATGAACCCACGGATCCCTTGATATCTAGCTGAGCGCGTTAGCCTTACACCACGGTGGCCAACAGTCCACGGCGCTATGTGTGTTTTTCTGTCAGCTTCTGACATCATAAATCCGTAAGATGGGCTCAGCTACTGAGACGTCTCCATCTGGTGGGCGTTAACGGCACTGGTTATATATCAGTTTTGGCAGTTAAATCCAAAGAGCGAGATCCAAAGTAAAAATGCTTTGGATTTAACTGCTATAATTAATATATAGCCAGTGCCGTCATTGCCCACAAGATGGAGACGTCTGAGTAGCTGAGCCCATCTTACGGATTTATGATGTCAGAAGCTGACAGAAAAACACACATAGCTCCGTGCATTGTGGGCCACTGTTATGTAAGGCTAATGCGCTAGGCTAGGAATCGAGAGATCTGGGATTCAGATCCCCAGCAGTGACCGAATAACAATTTTCCGGTTGCTGTGTGTTGCTAAAACGTGGAAAGAGCGATGTCTTTGTTTATTTGCATTGTCTAGAATGAACAACGGAGGAGACAGCGAAGGCTCTTCTAATTCGAGAACGGAAGAAAGCTGTCTTCTATTCTATTCCAAGAAATTCGGATTACTAGTATAGTTATACTATTTTGAGTATAGTTGGTGTACGGTTCCTGTTTATTAGTTCCATAGTTTTTTTGAAGTAGAATTGTACAGATAAATTTTAATTTAAAGGCACTGAAGGAGTGACACGTGAGAAATATCATGTGGTGATACTTGAACCCCTCTCTCTCTCTTTCTCTCTACCCATCTCACGTGCGAACCGCACACACCTACACGGAACAGCATCCTACGTAAAAATTACTTTTGAGAATATTCGTGATAAATGTTCCCGACAGTGAATTGGTGAAAGCATCATTCACTAGAATTTTTGTTTGAAGGTGGTTATGGTAATTTTGTTCGCGTTGCCTAACAAAGTAGCTTGACACGTTGCACCTTATTTTGATAGTATTCATGATAAATTATCTCAGGGAGGGCTCCATTCTGGTGAACCAGGGTCGTACATTTTTATAACTTATCCAAATAATATTAGCTGAAAAAATTCTGAATGCTTCGTAATAACAATTTATTTCGCCGACATTATTACATTTGTGTCGTGAAGATCCTAAGCAATTAGACTGAGCGATATCTTCAATTAGTACACTTAGCATCGCGTCAAGGGAAATGTCTGAAGAGCAGTTGTCTCTGTTTCATTCGCGCATTTCGATAAGAAAACTAAGGTAAAACATAAAAGAGATGGTAATTCATTAACACATTTTCCTCTGGAGGAGAAAAGAAGGAAAATGACTGCGACGCTATCACTGACATTGTTTGCTGTTCGCAGCATGAACTCGTATCGACTTTCTGATTTTAATATCGGAGGACTGGACGTTTAATTTTGCAACTAAGCGGTACATGCACACACAGACATAGGAGTTTCATGTTCCAGTGTTAGATATGTAGCTGTCAGTGACATCTGAGTCTCACGCTATAGATGGCCCTCAGTTGTAAGGGTGTCACATTCATGTCGACATCAGCGATTGCCAGTCCCACAGAAAATCGATGCGTCTGGGGGAAGAGAAATAACTCAGAAGCATTTCGCAAAATGAGGATGACGCTCAAACCCAAAGGCAGTAAGTAGTGACGGACTACATTGTGAGCGGCTCGATACAACTGTTATGTGAGTCCGGAATAATCATTCATCTCTTTGTCATTGACGTGAACTTTCCAATGCTAGTCGATTTCCATTAGGAATGGAAAGTACTCGTATTTCGGTGGAAAAGAGACAGCGCATCATCTTTATAATGACATCATTTTTGAAATCATCAGTTATTGCCGTCAGAGGGGAACGGAAAGATCATCCCAGTCGTTCAGAAATCGTCGGAAATAAATAAATAAATAAATAAAGGAGGTCTAAAACTGAAATTTTATTCCGAAAAAATTTGGCTTATCTCCCGCTACATATAACAGTCTTTCAAGCTTTATATACGGCAAAAATTCCACACAGAGAAAAGAAAGAGTTACATCTGTACAGATTTACTTATTAATTTTTATAAGGCATCCACAGAGATGAAGTTCTGGAAAAAGATAAGATGATAACAAAAGATAAATGATTCAAAGAATTTCTATTTACTTGAGAGAGAGAAAGAGAGAGAGAGACAGAGAAAGAGAAAGACAGAGAAAGAGAGAGACAGGATATTATTAGATTTAACATCTAATTACTTTTTTCAACAACACTAAGGAGTACAAAATAATGGAAAAAAATGTTGTTTATTCGTACCAGAGACAAGATCCTCAAAATCACGAAAATTATTATTCATGATCCTTTGTATGTTATTACAATGTTCAGTTACTTCCTCAAGAAATTTCGTTTGTTCTCGGTTCATAAAAGCTAGTCCAAAAGTGGGATGATCTCAAAGATTGAGATATAGCAGCTTTGACGAAGCTGTTTTCCTCTGATCGTTTGTGTTCCGTTTTGAAGACTCGAGTGATTGTGTAGTACGAGAAATTTAATCGGCAATTTTCTCAGGTTCTTCCACCTGCTCACTCGGCTCACTTTATACCGCAATTTTTAGGTTAGCACATCCTTTCTAAAGGAATGCAGACAAGCAGATATGGTTCTTTGTTCGTTTTTGGTTTTGTTCGAAATACAATGAAAGATGTTTTAAAAGGAAAGGATTCAACGAAGTGGAAATAAAATGATTTAGACAAATTTCTCCAGGGAGCTGTTAAATAAAGTAGTATCTTCAGTGTTGTAAAAGCCTTTCAGAAAAGATTAGCGCCTCATTCTCGCAAGAAAATTTTTTTAAATTAATAAAGAGGAATTGTACACCAACTTTACTTAAAATAATAAAACCTCATTAGTAATCCGAATTTATTGGCGTAGAATAGAAATCAAAGATTCCAAGCTTTCGCACATCAACCAGATCGCTTTTTTAAGGAAGGCAGACAGTTTCCTTGAAAAAACGATCGTTCATATGGGAAAGCTTGGGCATTTTGACTTCTATTTTACGCCAATAAATTTGGACTACTAATATGATACCTATATTAAAATTACCTTTGCTTTTTATAAGCCTTGTGTCACAACTCTTTCAGCTGTAGAATGCATACGTACAAAAAGCACAACCCCGAAATTTTCCCGACGGCTTGAAAAGAATTTAGGAAGTTCATTTCCCCATCGATCAATTCACTGAAAGGTCGTTTTATTGAAATGATAACTTTACCGAAGGGTCGTTCCACCGAAAAGCTGATTTTACGGAAAGATCAATTCACCGAATTATTCATTTAATCGAAACGCCGTTTTATCGAAATTATTACTTTACTAAATGGTTATTTTCCCGAAAAGTTCATGTTACCGAATTCTTTATTTCAGAGAAAGATTGTTTCATCGAAATTATCACTTTACCGAAGGGTTATTTCATCAAAAAGTTAACTTTACAGAAGATCATTTCACAGAATTTTTCCTTTCACCAAAAGGTTGTTTACCGAAAAGTTGTTTAATCGATAAGTTCACTTAACCAAAAGGTTGTTTTATCGAAATTAGGAAGCACAAAGTCCGAATTTTTCCGACGGCTTGAAAATAGTTTAAAAAGCTAATTTCCCCATTGATCAAATCACAGAAAGGTCGTGTTATTGAAATGATCACTTTACCGAAAGGTCATTCCACCGGAAAGCTGATTTTACGGAAAGATCATTTCACCGAATTATTCATTTCATCGAAAGGTCGTATTATCGAAATTATTACTTAACTGAAGGGTTATTTTCCCGAAATGTCCATGTACCGAATTGTTCATTTAGACAAAATGTTGTTTCATCGAAATTATCACTTTACCGAAGGGTTATTTCATCGAAAAGTTTACTTTGCAGAATATCATTTCACATAATTTTTCATTTCACCAAAATGTTTTTTTTATCGAAATGAACATTTTAGCGAAGAGTTGTTTCACAGGAAAGTTCATTTTATCGAAATGACTGCTTTACCGAAATAGTGTTTAATCGATAAGTTCACTTTAACCAAAAGGTTATTTTATCGAAATTAACGCTTTTTTAAGAGTCGTTTACCCGAAAAGTCCACTTTACCGAAAGATTATGTTACCGAATCGTAAATTTCAGCTAAACGTCATTTTATCGATCACTTCGCGAAAGGATTGTTTTCCCAAACAGTTCATTTTACTGAATTGTTAATTTCATGAAAAGGTCATTTCACTGAAATGATCTCTTAAACGAAGAGCTATTTCATTGAAAAGTTCACTCTGCCGAAAGATAATTTCAGACAATTTTTTATTTCACCGACAGATCATGTTCTGTAACTGTTCATTTCAAGTATCTATTACTCCTCCAAAATTTGATTTTACTGATAGGTCAGGTTAACGAAAACATTTGCATTTTACTTAAAGGTCCATTGGAGAGCAGTTCTTTCTCGAATGTGTTTGTAAAACAAGCCTCGTAGTATTGATTTTTTCTCTCGAAGTGTTTTCTTAGATATTGTTTGAGATTTTCTTTTCCGCTGTTTATCTAAAACACTGATTGATTATATCAAAGTGTATATAATGCTTCTTATTAAAAATATTACAGTTATTGATAATAAGCAATTGTTGTATTGTAATTGCGCTAGGTAGTCAAAATTTACCATCTTGAAATTGAAACTATAAGACGATATAACATATATTCAGTTTGTTTTTCCTGCTGAACGTCTGCGTTGGCCTGGCCAGGCTAGTAAAGCGCAAGACCGCCCAGGTACCCGGTGCCGAGCCGGGACTGACAAGCTTAGCATTTTGCTTCTGGATTAAAGAAAAGCGTTTCGACCCACGTAGGGAAGACTGACTTTTGAAATAATCAGATGGCGATAAAGATCACTGAATGAAACGGAAGGCATGAATATACATCGATCACCAGATGCGTTCGTTAATTACAAATGAAATCGACGAGCCCGGACTGAAAGATGAGAGACTGGAAAACCATCGGTTTACAGAGCAGATGGTCAGCATGAAAAACAAATTGAAATATATGTTATGTCGTCTTATAGTTTGAATTTCCTGTTGGTGAAATAAACAATTAGGTAAAATTATCTTTCGGTAACTTGAAGTTTTCAGTGAAATAGTTCTTCGATTAAGAGATTATTTCAGTGAAATGACCTTCTCGTAAAATTAATAAAATCAGTAAAATGAACTGTTTGGGAAGACAAACCTTCCGTAAAGTGATCCATAAAACGACGTTTAGCTGAAATTAACAATTCGGTAAAATAATCTTTCGGTAAAGTGAACTTTTCGGGTAAACAACCCTTAACAAACTGTTAATTTCGATAAAACAACCTTTTGGTTAAGTGAACTTATCGATTAAACAATATTTCGGTAAAGTAATAATTTCGATAAAGTGAAGTTTCCTGTGAAACAACTCTTCTTCACTTAAGTGTTCATTTCGATAAAACAACCTTTTGGTGAAATGAAATCTTCTGTGAAATGGTCTTCCCGTGAAATCAGCTTTTCGGTGAAACAATCTTTCGGTAAAGTGATCATTTTAATAAGACGACCTTTCAGTGAATTTTTTCTTTAAAGGTTGAAGTCAAATTTTGCTTTTAATTCGTTGGCTTTAGTTTGCTTTAACAGTAAGACTGCAGAAGCGGTCGGGATTTGAGTTACTACTATACGCAGTGGCGTAGAGTAGTAACTCAAATCCCGACCGCTGGATGGCGTAGAGTAGTAGAGTAGTAACTCAAATCCCGACCGCAGTGGCGTAGAGTAGTAACTCAAATCCCGACCGCTGGATGGCGTAGAGTAGTAGAGTAGTAACTCAAATCCCGACCGCAGTGGCGTAGAGTAGTAACTCAAATCTCGACCACAGTGGCGTAGAGTAGTAACTCAAATCCCGACCAGTGGCGTACGGCGACCTAAAAATTTTCCGCGACTAAATGTTTTTAAAATTGCTCTTAGCCTTCTTCATCACTGTGAAATATAATTTCAGTGGATTGTGAGGTTTCAAAAGGCCACCTACTGAAATCATACTTAGCCACACAAAATGAAGTACAGGTTTGTATAACATAAAAAAAACTCAGTACAAACAAAACAAAGTATGTTTACTTTCGTTTCCACTTAATCAGGATGCTTTGCTATACAACTCCATATTAAAAGTACTAGACTGATTCTTATGTTTTTGCACCAAGCAAATACGTATTTGGTCGAAGTGGGCCCAAGTCTTTAACGTTTGTTTTTTCTTCATCCTTTAATAAACTAAAAGGTGTTCCAACAAAATGTCCACTTTGTTCATTTTACTTACACGAACGAACTTTTCAGCTTAACTCCACAAACGAAAATCAGCCGCTCGCTGTCAGACGACGCGGAAGCAAAATTGTTACTGTTAAACACAAAGGGTACCAGCCCCGAAAGACAGTTTTACTCATGCGCAGCTCAGCGCGCATCTGCTCCTTCATTACCGTTTCCCAAAGCTTCGGCAAGGCGAGGAGTTGACTTCTGCCGCCACATGATATTCATTGCGCTCTAGTAAACGGATATGGAAGGCTGTAATGTGTAATCCAGTTACTCAACTATTGTAGTCCTCACATTTGCGTTAAGAAAATCTGGGAACTAGTTACTAACACGGATTTTCTTTCGAAGTTTTTCCAATTAAAAGCGAAAACAGTTTATTTTTCTCATTTTTATGCCGGGCTTAGCCCTGGATGCCCATAACGACCCGACGCCACTGACTCTACGCACAATTCTTACACACGATGCAATTACGTTGTGACTTTGCGGGATATTTCTGAAATTCCTATTTGGAAAGGAAACTCAGTTATTGCCGCTTATACCCTAGAAATTCAAGAACCAGATGACCGAGCTTCTGACGCGATTCATTGTTGCAACGGGAAATGAAGAACTTCGAATTATTTGTTTATTATATTTGAGGATCGAGGCCACCTCGTTTGGATTTACGCGAGGAAAAGAAAATGCGTTTACATTTGTTATAAAAGTAGTTAGTCAGGTCTAAACCTCATCTGTGGGAGGATATCCTATGAGAAAAGGCACGTATCTGTCCCTTATATTTCGTTGACTACTGAGGTTGTTTGATTCAGAGGAATCCTTGCGTTAATTTCCAAGTGGCGGAGAACTCTGAATGCAAGTGCGAAACGGGTCAAGCCGAGAAGAATTGTAAACTGGAAAGTCTGAGCCTGTCTGGGCACAGGCCGGGTCCCCCCCCCCTAAACTTCGAAACTGGGCGGGATTTTAAAATTGAGACCTGTGCAGACTTCTATTTCACGCAAACCCATTTGGGCGACAATCTTTTCATATGAAAACGGAGATCCCTTTGAATAATAACAGCTTATAAAGCTATTCTTGCATCTTTGAAATACACCGAAACTACCCAGTTTAGCACTTATTTCAAATGTAGAATTTATCAAAAAATCACGAATGTCGCTTCGTATTGTTACGAACTAACTAATCTGTTGATCGGAACTTATATAAGACATATTCAGTGCAAATGCATTAATAGAAGCTGAAATTCTAGTGTACATTTTTTATATGTTTTACTAAATCTTCTTTCCTAGATTGAATCTGTGATAAAACAGTGCTAACAGATAGTTTCGCGGACACAGGTGGGGCTTTAAATAATGGATTCTAATTCAGAAGCATAAGTTAGTCTTTCGAACGTTTTACAAGTTCACTAAAGTTCGCGTAAGAGACGCAGAGATGGAAACGGATCAGCGGGTCGACAATTTCTAGCGGGTCAAACGGGTCGGGTCAAGGTGTTCATGACCCGATTTCGATCCGGTTTCATGTCCAGTTTTTGTTTTCTTTTTGAAAAGCGAAAAAACTTTTTTTTCAAAGAAAAATGTGCACTGTGGAATTTTGTGCTCAATACCGGTGCCCGCGGACTAAAAAATGATTTGTCATGCAATATGAAGGGAGAGGGTCCTCAGAAAGAAACGTGTCCCTTCCAGCAATGATGAAAACTACATCCACATTTTGGAAACTCTAAACTCATCAGAAACTAGCGAAAATTGGTGTTACTGTGAAACATTTTCTGAAGCTTTATGTTATCAAGAAAACAGCAAAAACTGAAATTAAACATACAAGTTGCATAATTAAACAAAAATTGTTTGACTGTAGCGCCATCGAAATTAGGTGGAACAGAGTCAACTTTACTGCCGAGGGACTTTTTGACAGTCGCAGATGTGTTTGAAAACATGTGCAAAACAGTTAGGTTATGTCTTGCAAATGAAGGAAGACAGTATAATCCCAACAACGACCCAAAATTTCCTATATATCTATTTCTACTCGGCGAAGAAAGATCTACCAGCATTCCTCTTACCGCTCGCAAAAAGACTTTTTGAAGGTCCAGGGGTTGTACAAAATAATGGAAACACCTCACTGAAAGCAGTGACTTTGGTATGTGCTGCTTTGTGAGTAAAACGAACATGTAGCTACAATTATTTTTTTGTAAAAAAGCGTTGTTTATAGTCTCAGGGGTCTCTGTGATTGCATTGCAAATCGGTGTTTGCATAATTTCGTTCCAGGTGAAGGCACAATGAGTGACCTGTCGGAGTTCCAAAGAGGGCAGATTGTAGGAGCCCGTCTGGTTGGTGCGTCCGTAACCACAGTGGCACGGGTATTGGGGGTATCGAGAGGTACCGTGTCGAAGGTCATGACAGTATACAATGTTCACGGCACAACATCATCTGCGAGACAACAATGGAAGCAAAACCAAACTCACTGCGAGAGACAGGAGGACATTAAAGAGGATTGTGACAGCGGGGAGGAAGACCACGGCAACGAAAGTGACTGCTGAGCTTAATGCACATCTCCAAAACCCAGTGTGGACCCATACCGTGCGAAGGGAATTGCATAAGCACAATATTTACGGCAGAGCTGCGATTGCAAAACCCCTGATGCCACAGGTGAATATGAAACGGAGACTACAGTGGTGCCAGGAACATAAAACGTGGACTGCGGTTCAATGGAAACATGTCTTGTTTTCCGATGAATCAAGTTTCTCACTATTCCCCACCACAGGACGGGTTTACGCGTGGAGAATCCCCACAGAAGCCTACAACCAGGACTGTCTCTTTCCTACAGTGAAGCATAAGGGTGGTTCCGTAATGGTTTGGGCCATGATCTCGTGGTTTGCAGCAGACCCCATTATCACCTTACACGGACGGATCACTAGCGGTGACTATGTCACTCTGTTGGACGACCATGTGCATTCAATGGCACAGCCATTGTTTCCGTCAGGGTATTGCACCTTTCAAGATGATAATGCCCCGATTCACAGAAGTCGAACTGTTCAATCATGGTTTGAGGAACATGAGGATGAAGTCGCACACCTTCCCTGGCCTGCACAATCACCGGACTTAAACATCATTGAGCCCCTGTGGTCTGCGTTGGAAAACAGATTGCGATCCCATTGTCCTCCTCCGGCGTCTCTCACGGAATCGGAGCAGCTTCTGCAGGAAGAATGGTACAACATACCATTTACCACCATCCAGGACTTGTATGCGTCCATTCCAAGGAAAATTCAAGCAGTTTCAAATACCAAGGGTGCTCCCACACCGTATTAGGTGCGTAACATCTATTGTTTCAAAGTGTTTCCATTATTTTGGACAACCCCTGTATATATATATTATAGTTCAAAGCGTATTGGTCCGAGTCGGGTCCCATTGTCCGACATCCGGGTCCAAAATATTTGACCCGTTTCCAACTCTGATATGAACGTTTGGTACATTGAAGTACTATGCTCACTAAATGACGCTTGGGTTAAATGCAAACGTCGTGCAACGATTTGTTTTTCGATAAAATCCTTTCACACACAAGCCCAGCGCTGCACTCAGTGGGGGATGGCGCAAGAGCCTGAGCTCTACCCATGATGTATAACTTAATTTTTCGTTCCCTGTTGTTGGCTGCTTATTTTAAAATATAATTGTACGTTTTTAAATACATGTTTTACAAATAATTGGAAACACACATTAGATATATATTTATTTATATTTTTATGTTTTCCCAGCATTTTGGAAGATGTTTTCCTCAGGGTATTTTTGTTTTCATTTTCAATATTCACGGACATCCCATAAGGACATCCTGGATGCACCACTGCAAAGGTGTACTCCATAAAATTATCTTCTACGTGAAATGACCACTTCGATAAAATGATATTTCGGTTAAGTGATGTTTTCGATGAACGATAGTTAGGTGAAATACATTTTTTGGCGAGACGATCATTTTATAAAATGCAACTTTCTGTAAAATGAACCTTAGTTGAAATGAACGTTTCGGTGAAATGAGTTTCCGTAAAATGATCTTTCGGTTAAGTTAGTTTCAGTGAAATGATCTTTCAGTAAAGCGAGTTTAGGTGAAATGATCGTTCGGTAAAAAGAGTTTTGAGGAAGTGATGTCGCTGCAAAATGAGTTTCGGTGTAATGGTCTTTTGGTAAAGCGGGTTTCGGTGAAAAGATCTTTCCGTAGTGTGAGTTTCGGAGAAATGAACTTTCGGTCAAGCGAGTTTCGGTGAAAGAATCTTTCAGTCAGGTGAGTTTCGAGAAATAATATTTTGGTCAAATGAGCGCGCTTGTAACCTACGTGGCTGTACCTTACGTTTCACAGTCGAAAGGATCTTGCGTCAAAAATTCTAATGAACAAACAAGCATCGCAATGTCTGCGACACGTGGTCAGACCTCTTATTTATTTATTTTCTTATTTGTCATGATGTTACACGCAGTTAACTCCGTAGCAACATAGCAGGAAACCAGGGGAAAAGGCTAATATTTGCCTGACCCCTAAAATAAGAATAATGTCAAGTAATTTACATGTTTTTCAGTCTATGTACAAACATTTGCAATACGATATAACTGAATTTAATCAAATTTAACTATTTACATAATATTCTTTTAGTGCTTCTTTAAACGACATAAAACTGGCAAGTGATTTTATATGAATCGGCAGCCGTTCCAGAGCCGGGGGCAATGAGCATTAATATTGAAATAAAGCGCATTAGTACGAGCTCTTGAAATTTTGAAATTAGAAAGTTATCATAGCCACGAGTTTGATAACTGAGGAGCGTGCAAGCAAAACCAAACATGTACATCAGATCTAGATTTGCAGTAGGCAGAAAAAACGTTCAATGAGTTATGCGCAATGAATTTCGTACGGTTCAACTATCAGCCACTTTCCTTTTGATGTTCTAAACACGTCTATGGATGTGATTCAGATCAAAAATGTTTTAAAATCAAAATATTAAACTCGTTGTTGTTGACATGTTTTTTTTTCGGGCTTTCAGTGACATGTTTGTTTTTGAACAGATGCTTTAGTGACTTGTTGGATTTTGCTTGAGCATATTCTGAATTTAATCTACCTATCTGTTCAATAATCAACCTGCCTTTAATAGAATACCTATTCTCTAACAAAAATCTCAAGGTTTGAAAGAAAAAGCTGATGGAGAAAGAAAAGCATTTTCACTTTTCAGTTGATTTTTTTATTTATTTTTTTTAAATAATTTTTGTTCATTATTTACCAAAGTTGCTGTCACATGTTGGTATATCTTTATTTTGCCCAATTTATTACAATTAACAAAAATAATAATAGGTGGTATAAAAAATGCTTGACGGAGAAAAAAAGGATTTTTATGAAAATTAGAAAACAAGTACATTAATTAAAAATCAAATATGTAGACCACAGTCGTCCTCCAGGCAGTCATGTTGTTTCTGATGTTCACATGGACGAAATAATGCATCACATGAGTGAATTTTATAGCACAAGAACCGAGTGTTGTGATGTTTGCAACCCATGAAAACTTTGGAACTATTTGGTGCACCATAGCGTTCTTTCTTAGCTTTTTCTTTCGCAATTTCTCTTTTAGTTCTTTTCCTTTATCCTTTTGAACCTTCCTTTACCATTACTAAAATATCTCCGACCTCTTCCATATCTCTAAAACTATGACAAACGCACGAAAATCATCACCACGTTTGAACAGAACACGTCGACTGTCTGAAAAACGTGAATGCCACTGCGTCACTCTTATATCGTCTTCGTCACGTGACCGAATTTTGGAGCTCCGATTGGTTCACTCGACATGTTTGATTTTGCTTGAGCCTGCAACTGAGACATGTTCGTTTTTGCTTGAATCGCTCGTTTTTCGCCTGTAAAATGAGTAGGAGCTGTTTGGTTTCAGTCGGCTTATGTTACAGAAACGGAATCAGACCATCATCCTTTATCATATCTAATGCTTACTTGATAATACACATTTTTGTGACATGTTTGGTTTTGCTTGCGCGCTCCTCAATTATGTGCACAATAACTTAAATGTATTAAATTGAGATGTTTGTTGGCATAAACACGCTCAGGCACTATATACTCCTGTTTTTAGCTTTCGTAATTTGGATACTATCACTTCCTTTTTATACAGACGTGCTTTTGTGTGACTCCGGAACTGACCTTCAATGCCCATTCCCATGTTACGTAGATAAATTTAGGGTAATTGCACGAAGATCGTCCAGAAAGAACACAAATTAAGAGCAGGCTTCACCATATAGGAAGGAACCACCTAAGATTTTCTTTTCAAAATTGTAACCGGTCTGATCCAGTTTAACAAACAGATCTATTTATTCACATGCGTGAAAATCAACATACTCACCATACACGAAAGATAATGAAATCTAGTAAAAACTAATACCGCATAATAATAATGAAGAAATTCTGCTAAAATCGTATGCTTCAAAAATTTTCAGACAGCATATTTCATTTCTCAAATTACTTTAATAACATTTCACATATCAAGTGGAGGATTATATTTTCTTTATGGATTTAGTATTATCTGAAAATAACGCTCAAAAATTCTTTCGAGCTAATAAATTTCTGGAAAACGTGGCTTGAAGAAAAGCAGAGATTAAACCTAACAAAAGCAACTCAAATCGAAAGATTTCAGAAAGCCTATTAGAGTGCCTGGAATTTCGTTAGGAATTAGATTGATTAAATCTCTTTAAAAGGAAGAGACATCTCACATTAAGTGGATCTCTACGCTCAAATATGTAAGACGCCTTGAGCTCCGAGCTATGTGGCTTTGTTCGTTTTTTTTTAAAATAAAAATTCAAACAAAATCCCACGACTAGAACGCAAAACCTGTCATGCACAAATGACAGAACATTAAGGGATTTTGTTCTGACAATAAGAGCGCAATATCCTACGCATTTTTACCATTTATGTTGATTTCTCTAATCCAGCGTTGAAGGCACAAGAAATCTCGCTTTTGAGGACACAGAACCGGCATGTAGAATTCTTATTAAATTGATTTCGCTCGCTCACACCTCCCAATAATAAGAAATCCGTTCTTTGCTCTTGTATGTTGATTGCACTGATTTTCCGGCAGAAGACTCTATTAGAAATATTTTATATGCACAAGATAAATAAAAAATGTTTGGATGTCTTGTCGTAGAACTACATCTAACTCCGCCGATAGCATGGGGTGACTAACAGCGAACCGCCTGTGACAAAAATAGGTTCCAATTGAAGTCATTATAGCGTTAAAAAGCACATGCCACACGCTAACCGTGCTAGCATATTCGTAAACAGCATGGAGACAAATTCGTGCACTGCGCAGTACATCGTGCGCACGACGCTTCTCTCGTTCCCTGTGAACGCATAAAATGATGTAACATTTAAAAATACTTTTTTCAAAGGCGGCGTGCCACCGCGTTTGACTGAGTCTATCCCCAGAACCATGAGCGCAACACGACTGTGCATGGTACCGCTTTAAAGCTATCGACAAGATCTATTCCAATATAAGAAGAACATTTCGCAGTGGTTTAAACTGAATATTTTAAAATTTGCTTTCGTGTGAACCGGTGAACACTTTTGACAATATCGCGATTTATCTGGAGTGAGTGCAAAACGACTGAGCGTGGTATCGTTTTAAAGCTCTCCACGACTTCTATTCAAATATACACGGTCTAGTCACATTATTGTGACCACCAGCTAATATGCGGAGTAACCACCGTGTGCACCGCAGACAGCAGCTAGACGGGCGGTGAGTTACTCCATAAGGGGATCGAAGGTGTTCACAGGTATGTGGAGCCATGCTGACTGCAGTGCGTCTGACAGCTGCTAGGGGGTGCGTGGTGGAGGATACATGGAGCGAACAACACGATCGGGGTTGTCCCACAGATGCTCAATTGTGTTTAAGCCTGGGGAATCAGGGGGCCAAGGATGTACTTTGAAGTCTTCATTGTGCTCTTCCAACCACTCTCGGACATTTCTAGCAGTGTGACACCTCGCGTTGTCGTGCTAGAAGGTCCCATCCGCCCCAGCTAAGACAATCAGCATGTATGGTGGTACGCGGTCTTCAAGGATGGATTCATGACGAATTCGGTCCATAGTGCCTTCCACAGGTATGAGTGGTCTCAGAGAATGCCACGAAAATATTTCCAAGACCATAACGTTGGCCCCACCAGCTTGTGTTCTTTCAGCAATGGTTGAGGAGTGCTTGTTCACCGATATTTCTTGCTTTATACGCCAACGTCCATCCTTTTGATGAAGCAGAAAATGTGACTCATCGGAGAAAGCAATCCTTTGCAAATAAGCGGTGGTCCGATTCCGATACTATTGTGCAAATGCAAGCCTTTTCTGTCGATGCACCTTCGTTAGCATAGGTGCAGTGCCCATCCGTCTGCATCGGAACCCCATAGGCAGCAGGGTTCGCTCTCAACTGTCGTTTTAGACACACTTCCGGTAGCCCCCTGGTTCATTCGGCCTGTGTGCTGCTCCACTGTAGCGTGCCAATCGGCCCTCACGCACCTTCGAAGCCGGCGTTCACCTCTCACATCAGTGGCACGTGGTGCTCCGCAGTTTCCACATCGCTTATTCGCAATGGTGCCACTTCTCCAATCTCGATATATTTTAACCACAGCAGCACGCGAGCAGTTCACAAACTGCGCTGTTTCAGAAATACTACCACTTGACCCGAAAGCCGATAATCATACCTTTTTGCAAATCTGATAAATCGCTCCTTTTATCCATGACAGCAACGAGTGATATGTTTTCAGAATGCCTACAGCACACGTTATATACCCTCCAAGCCAGCTCACAACATGGGCCTTCATTCATTGGCTACGCGCTGTTGACGTTAAAAGTAGAAGGTGATCACAATAATGTGACCCGACTGTGTATAAAGAACATATTGCAGTGGTTTAAATTAAAATTTTTACAAATTGTTTTCGTCTGAACGGGTTAACCTTTTCGACAATGTTGTGGAATTCGCAGAATGAACGCAAGCAAAAGTGGAGAAAGTCAAAACGAGAGGCAAGAGCAAGTGATGAGGAATGTAAGAAGCCCAAGAAGACTGAGCAACACGTTGGGTAATTCGTGTATCGACCTGTTTTTTGTTCGCAATTTATCCAGCATTATTTGTAAACATTATGTAATCTACTTTTCATATCATAGACCTGTGTTGGCTATACCAAATTAAATAAACGCTTTGAAACCATACTCGACTAGTTCATTTCAACTCTCCGATCTGCAAGTACGTTCTAAACTGATGGCTCAATCAGAACTGAGCTTACCTATTTTTTTTTTTATTTTTTTTCAGTATCGGGGGAAGAAATACAAGTAAAACCCCGGAACTTCTAAATTTCAAGTCTAATGAATCCTTGAGAGGGCACTGAAACAAACTCAGTGAACAGCTCTGTAACACCAACTCCAAATTCATCGATGGGAAATCTGTGACGTTAAGTTAGAAAATATTCAACGAATAGAAACCAAATTTACATAAAAACACAGAAACTCGAAAGGAAGGATGAACAGAGGTATACATTACACAATCATAAATTTGCAAGAGCAAAATTTTGTTAATACACTTCTGTGCAACATTGAAGTCCAAAAAAGACTTTTGGCAGAAAAAAAAAATAAATTTCACTGAATGAAATGTAATGACAGTTACATAGCCTACTGGACGGAATATGACGCTATGGAAAGACTGGAAGCAGGCCATTAGCAGGTTTATGTGGCAAAAGACTTGAATATCCACCCAAGAGTGGTTTCGTGATTACGTCAGCAAGTTAACGACACTGGTGACGAGTCATGAACGCCTAACCAAATACGCCTAAGGATTACCACACTTCGTGATAGCCATTAAAGTGCTTTAACCTTCTACTGGTTGGAACGAATTAATTCGGGAAAGAAAAATGGGCAGAAATCAGCTTGAGGGTGGACATCCAAGGCGACGAACTTCACGATACATGCTCAGTCTAAGAAGTGGGTAGAACCCGGAAGGAACGAGTGAATATACGCATCAGAAGTAGTTTCTTTCTCCCCTTTACTTTGTTATTTTAGGTGGGCATTCAGCGAGGTGACTGACACTGCTCGTTTCTAGCTAATTGCATGCTAAAGCGGCTATGACAATGGGGACGAACCTAAGAAAGGAGAGACATTTTTGAGCCAATCTTTTATGCCAGGTGGTACGATGTCTGTGTCAGGGGGACTAGCTCTTCCACATCATGCTTTAGGTCACAGAGCCGAAAAGAAACGGCTAGAAAGGAGGGCTTATCGCCAGTGGCAGGTTTGTTGTAAGCACAATTGAGATGAGAGGGAGGGGGGAGAGGTATTGTTTCGCCGAAATCATCTTAAAATCTGGTCGCTATGTGAATATTTCTGTTTGGGGAATGCAGGAAATTTTGGACACCACTAGGTTCTGGAACGTAGATTGCTCAAAGGATCGAAAGCGAGACGTCACAGCCAGACAACTTTCTGAAGGGATACCCGCAGCCACAGGAACAACTGCATCAAGGCAAATTATATATCAGCTTAAAGAGAGTAGTGGCCTTTATGCAAGAAGATCCATGATTTGTGTTCCTTTCGTCTTGCCTCTTAGAAGAGCTCATTTGAACCAAGGCAGGCAACACTGTTATTGGAGTTAAGACCATATACGACCCAGTGTTCTTTTTACAGGTGAGTCAAGATTCAGTCTACAAACTGATTTTCTGCGTTTTTCATCTGGATGGAACCAGGAAACCGTATTTAACCCCCCTAGCATAAAAGAACGAGACGCTTTAGTGACGATGGTTTACTAGTCTGAGGTTGCATCATGTTGAAAGGCCGTACATCACTCCACGTGATTGAAAGCGAAAATCTAATTGGCCAGCACTACATCCTGGGTCCCTATGTCATGCTTTTCCGCGGCGTTGTTGGTCGTCAGTTTTTTTTTCATTGACAATAACGCGCATGAGCATAGGTCTGAGCTCGTCAATGATTCACTTTGGAGCAAGGACATTCAAACAATGGATTGGCCAGCAATGAGTCCAATGGAGCATGACTGGGATGCTTTAAGGAGAAGATAATTTTTCACACTGCTGGTTGCACTGTATATTTTTTTAGATTTTTTTGTTGAAACAAAACTATTTTACTATTTTTAACGGAGTACTTAGGATGTTGTTCCGAATATAAAATAAGCAAGACAGATGACACCGAATTCTACAGTATAATGAGACTTTTGAATAATATGAGACAAAAACACATATCAAAAGGGGTTTTTAGAAAAGGAGAAAATCAGCTAAAAATAAAATACACTGCCGGAAAGTGAAAAAAGAACGCCAAGAAGGAGACGTCTGATACCAACGAAATTTATACAGCATAATAACGGAATACAGAGGATAACGTGATCAAAACATTATGGCAAAATACAGCTGTATTTGCTGGTAAACTGAAAAATAACATTTCCATGTAACATGGTTAGTACGAGGTTGAACCGCCATGAACTGCGTCACACTGTGCAATTCTGGCATGGAGTCTGTCATACAGATGTTGGATGTAAGTTTGGGGTATTGAGTTCCAAGCATCCTCAACCTGAATGCGTAAATCGGGGATGGTCGTGGCTGGCCGTGGAGACTGGATAAGTCGTTGTCCCATAAAATCCCACACGTGCTCAATGGGGGACAAATCCGGTGAACGTGCAGGCCATGGAAGTTGTCTCACACCCTGAAGTGCATGTTGCGTTGCACGTGCCGTGTGTGGGCGTGCGTTATCTTGCTGGAAAATACCACGATGGACCGACCTTACAAATGACACAACAACGGGCTGAATAATGATGTTGATGTAGGAGGTGCTGTTTAACGTATCCCGGTACAAACACTAGTTGTGTACGGGAGTGATAGCTAATTGCTCCCCACACCAGAAGACCAGGTGTAGGCCCTGTGTGTCGCTGGCGGATGCAAGAAGAGTGGAGACGCTTCCCTGTGCGTCTACGAATACGCATACGGCCATCGGAGGCTCCCAAGCAGAATCTCCTTTCATCGCTGAACACGACAGATCGCCATTGCGTTCTCCAGTGCAGAAGTTGGCGACACTACTGCAGCCGTTCCTGACGGTGGGCTGGAGTCAGAGGTACACATGCCAGAGGCACACGTGCACGTAGTCCTGCATCCAGTAGACGGTTGCGGATTGTTTACACAGTCACCTCAGGTGCAACGGCAGCTCGGATTTGCGTCGCAGTGGATGTTCTGCTTGACAACGCCGCTCCTCTTATGCGTCGATCGGTCCGCTCATCAATCCGTCTGTGACTCCCGATTCCACGTCTTCTCGTGTGGGAATGTTCCTCGGACCATCTACGCCACCATCGTACCACCACCGATACTTTCCGTCCAATTTGCTCCGCAATACGACGATACGACCACCCGGCCTCGCGGAGTCCGACTAGACGACCTCGCTCAAAGTCCGATAACTGCTGAAATCGTACACGTCTTTTATGTCCAGGCATTGCAGCTTCTTCAGGATCTTCGCACGTGTCCGTACGCCGACGACTGATTACATTCACTTCGCCGTACTCCTTAAATACCACTGATGATAATTTGCATATTATGCCGTGCTGTGGCGTAAACGCTCACCGGTTGGTCCCGAAATTAACATCACACCTACGTAAACTCGACATCATTAACATATGTAAATTTCGTGATCGTCCGCCAATTCCTTCTTGGTGTTCTTTTTTCACTTTTCGCCAGGGTACTTTTACGTGCTATTTGGTGCTTCACTTTAGTAACTGTATTAGGGAAGATCGTTCAGGTCATTTAAACTTTGCGATTTGTTGTTTTGCCGCGGCACCAGGTGCGATATTGCCGTAACTCTTGCACTCGAAGTCCACAGCGAATTAAAGTTTTTCTCCGAGAAGATTTACTTTTTACAAAACTAATTTGTAAAGCTCCAAGCAGGAATTGCGAAGGTTGTTAAAGGTTTCCTGCTATACCGTACCTCGAATAAGGCGTTGATCATTGGATTTAACTCCAGCACGACCCAGTCAACCAAAACAGAAAGCAACTCTACCTCACACACAAGTAATTAATATTACCGTTCTCTTTAACTACATACACGAATATTTAATTTAGTCACTATTTATAGGGCCATTTGTCACGTGAACGGACACGTTCTACCAAATACTCTTAAATATTAACTTGGTAATAATATCATTATGCAATTTTAATTACATGTTGAAACATGTATCTCGTACATTAAAAATTAACAAACACAGAGGAAAAGGAAATACAAAGTGACGAATAACTCTAATTTAAACTTCCTTTTCAATTTGGTTTCTTCTCAGTAAACGTTTTCTGACTTAACGGCATATTATTTTCCCCGACGAGTTTTGTAAGATTGGTATTACTGGCAGTGGATCAGAGGTCAATAAAACGCAATCACTGAATGTAATAACTGGGTAGTGCAATGCTCTCTGTGATAACGATTTGTTGAATAAAGAGAGGAGTTGTGATCACGGATTGATAGTGTATATTTTGGAGATATCCATTGATTTTGATAACAAAATTTGGTTACATTTTTTGTGTGATGTGACTATATTGGCGATAGTAACTTCACTTTTATTGGCGATAGTAACTTCACACAAAAAACATAGTCAAATTTTATTATCAGAATCAATGGTTATCGACAAAACACGTAATAAATATTTCAACTCCGCATTCCCTTTTGAGATACCATATCCATGGAAATATCTTATTGAACGTAATAATAATAAGAAAAAGAAGAAGAAAAAACTCATCTTAACAGACGAATATTCCAAAATACGGCGATATCTACTGAGACGCCCACTATAGAACATCGTCTTGTTGAATCACGTGCTATTCCGAGCAATGCAGAAACGCTACGTGTAACATGTTTGTTGAGAAATCGTGAAGGTCATCATCGTTGCACTTTGTACAACAGGCCGTGTAATCGGCAAAAAACACCACTGAAGATGGCAGGGATTTAATGCTGTTGAAACTAGTTTGGTTTCGTGTAAGTGTAGGATATACACTTTGCTCGTGAGAAGTTCAAAGGTTTTTGATGTTTTATTCTGTTTTATCTATCCTTCATTTTATTGTATTCCTGGCTTTATATAATTGACTTCTGATTTGTTTTTAATTCATATGCTGCATACATCTGTCTACAAGTGACAATGGTTTTATTATTGGTATTCCTATCTCAACAAATCCATATTTTATCGGATTGCTTTCTTCAAGAGACCATTCAACCTGTATCATATAGTGGCAACTAATAACCCACAGTGATAATAATTAAACATCAGCAGTTGTTGAAGAACTGGTTAAAAACGAATAAATTAACCCACGTGCAAGTAACAGGAATATGAAAGCGGCTCTACCGGAGAACTAATATACGTATATACTAGTACAATACCACAGTAAGTTCAAGCATTTATTATACTAATCCTTTAAGTTATTGATATCGACGTTAGCATTGTACTTTTGTTTGTTGCATAGCGGGACCTGCATTGAAGACACTACAGAACATAACGATTTTTTTTTGATTGGAGGTTTTTTTTTTTTTATTGTAGGTTTAACGACCACCGTGAGCAACTCAATGGGCTATAAGCAGTCGCCCGTCCCTAATTTAGGGTCACTGGTTCCAGGGAAGGGAGGGAGCCAGTGCCGTAAAACAAACACAACATCCATGCCTCACCGGGATTCGAACCCGGACCCCGTTCGGACGAATGATCAGAGGCCATCGCTTAGACCACTGCGCCACCGGGGCGGCACATAACGTTTAAAATAGTACTTATGGCTATAGCAAATCTATTGTCTTAGCAAATTAGTTAGCCACGTAAATCGTTTGGTTATAAACGAATTTTAACAAAATATTGTAATGATCACTTATTTTTGCTAACTGCCTTAGTTCTTCAATATAAACAGCACAGACCTCATATTGAGCCCGTGATTTTTTTATCGATTATTTCGGAGATTTTGAATCATAAAATGTAACTTTCGGAAACAGAAACAATGTAGTTAACATGATATCAATATTACAAATAAATTCGGAAGTGGGTACCTGTTACGTTTGCATTTTTTAGTACTTTTTAAAAATTTCAATTGCACAATTTATTGCAGCGTAGCTCACAGCAGATTTGGGAATTAAAAGACCATGTGCTCAAGATACCTGGATTCATTTTTCAATTTCGAAAATGTATTTATTTCCATTTTTGAATTTCCTTTGCGGACAACGTCTCGTGGGCAATTAAAAAGTAACCCGCGGGCAACGGTTGAAGTAAGGCTTGCTGCTCTAGACCAAGCATTGCGTTATTTATAATAATGGGAGGAGAACACGTGATGAACGCCTGAAACTGATCGGGCCGGGATTTAAACCTGAAATTCTGAGCCGGACTCCCTAACGTTCGGGTCCGAGCAAGGCCGAGTTTTCCAAATTAAGGCCCTGCAGGCCTCTAGACCAGAGGTTTAGAAAGCGAGCTTCTGACATCTTGCATAGTTGTGTCTTGCTTCGAATACCAAAGCAAGACGTTGTGTCCTTTTCCACCTGGTTCATTTCCTTCCTTGGAGGCAGTGGCTCTAAATTAGCAATGGGCGACACTTGATAGCGTTTATCCCTGAGGTAGTCTAACTCCGTATAGAAAACACAGGACAAGTCAGAAGATATCACGATACAAAGTTCCTTAATGTTGCGCAATATATGCATGAAATGTCACTTGAATGCAATTAATTAGTGATTCAAATAAGAGAGAAGATCCGTGTCACACCTTCGAAACTTCTCAGAGCAATTTTTCAAGTCTGCTTTCGAAATGCAAACATTTCACGTAACCTGCAAACGCCGCAGAGGCAGGAAATTTTACATAATGATTAATGGAGATGGAGTTACCGCTTCTAAACGTGCAGGAAGAGCATGACACGAATTCTTCGTCGACTTAAGATTTTCTGCAAGCTTGTTTGAAATTTATTCATCCACAATTCACCGCATTGCAGTGGGGGACGAAATGTCACTTTCAATTTAGCAATCGGAATTTTTAGCATTTCTGGAGTAAACGGTCGGGAGCTAAGGTTCGGTATGTGCAGAGTTAGAAAGTAAAGTGAGACAGGTTTGTACAAGTTTAGTCACGTGGAGCCCGTTTGTATTGAAATATCTTATTAAAGCAATGTTTTGAAATCGTAAAAAAAAATCGATAGTATATGGCTAGTACAGAAAATTAAGCTTATACAGGGTGTCTCAGAAATCCTTAACACACTTCAAAAATTTATTTAAAAAAACGACTCATGATAGGAACAAAATGTTTTCAGATTTTGTTAACTTACTTAACAAAGCTTTTTTTTGTTTCTCATTTAGGTCGCTAGGTGGCGATACTGATCCAATCGCAAGGTTAGTGGAAGAAATGTCAACTCCAGCGGAGAAAGCTATGAGCGTCGAGTTGGTTTTCGAAACCAAATCTGTTACACTCGTCGGCATGAAAATCGGCCCTGACACCATTCCTGCTGATTCTTATGTAAAACGACCTCCTGAATCCGAATATGACCCCCGTTTTCCCCCATCACCCACAGTTTTCGGGGGAGCCCCCCTGTTATAATCACTGTCCGATAATTTGGAGGGATGAAAAGGATTTTTTCAGCCTTTACATTTCTTCTGAGGGGCTACAGAGATGAAAAGTTATAAAACATGAACATCTGTATCAAGGGGGTAGATTTGGGGGATTCCCCCCCCCAATGGTAAAGACATTATTACAAATGATTTATTTTTCCGGTTTTTTTTTGGCACTTTTTCCACTAATTTGCTACATATTCCAGTTTCCAGTCCCTCTCATCCTCCCCCAAAAAACCCGAAAATTATAAAAATATATAGCAACAGTAATAAAAATATATAGCAACAGTAATAAAAATGTATAGCAACAGTTCGGAACATTCACTCTACCACGCTGGCTCTCTCAATACCTCGCGCGAACAGGTTCCCACGGGAATCGCGCACAGGTTTGCACGGGCTTTGACAAGGTCAAACTTGCATTGCTCTTATCACGATAATCATGCACTGTAAGTATTATTTTTCCTCAGTTGATCTGTACTGATCGTTGAGTCTACTTGTCGGTGTTCTAGGCGGGGATTCTGTGTTTCCAAGTTGTTTAAATTGTGTCAAACGGTAGAAATTTGTTTACACCGGCCTTTTCCAAGTGAATTACAGTACGTGAGTGTAATTTGTGATTAATATAGAGCGTTTATTTACTGTTTAATTATGCCACGCGAGTGTATAAATAATCCCTATAGATTCTGCTATGTTTGCGGGGAATTGACTTTTAAAGCGCAACGAAAACCCCTTTCTCCGCTTCTTAAAACTGCTTATAAATTTTACTTTGATTGCAAAGTTGGCGATCAGGACAAGAATTGGGCTCCCACAGTTTGCTGCACTACTTGTTACAGTATATAGCTTGACCAAATGGCTCAAAGGTACCCGTAAATCAATGCCATTTGCTGTGTCCATGGTTTGGCGCGAACCTCGCTGTCATCTCACAGATTGTTACTTTTGTATGACTTCCACCGTCGGGTTATCTAGCAACAAAAGTAAGCATACAATTCAGTATCCTAATATACCTTCAGCTCTGAGACCAGTTCCTCACAACGAATCATTGCCAATCCCAGTGCCCCCAAAAACCTATACTCTAGAGCCAGAAACGGATGTGATATACTTTGAGCCACAGCTTGGACCATCACATGATACGTCCACCGATGATGAAGAGTGTTCTGCTGATTCAGCTCATCGAAAACCTTACCTCGTTACTCAGTCGGAATTGAATGATCTCATCAGGGATTTGGAGTTACCTAAGACTAAATCTCAACTTCTTGGATCTCGACTTCAGCAGTGGAATCTCTTAGAAAAGGGCGTAAAAATCTCTTCTTACAGGACCAGACAGTCAACATTGCAATTACTTTTTTCGGAAGATGAAGGCTTAGTGTTCTGCCCTAATTCAAATGCATTGATGATAGAACTGAAGATGACATTTGACGACCCAGACAAATGACGACTGTTTATAGACTCATCAAAGACAAGCTTGAAAGTTGTCCTGTTGGCCAATGGGAATGAGTTACCATCAGTCCCGGTTGCATACTCTGTGGATATGAAGGAGACGTACGAAAGCATCAGCCGAATCCTTGATAAAATTCTGTTATCATGATTATAATTGGAAACTTTGCGCTGACTTAAAAGTTGTTGCTGTACTCGCAGGCCTGCAATCAGGCTTCACAAAATACTGCTGCTTCCTATGCGAATGGGACAGCCGAGCACGAGACAAACATTACACCGTACGGAACTGGCCTCTGCGAGAAAGTTTTACTCCCGGTCAGAAAAATGTCGTTCATGATCCTCTGGTACCGAAGGAAAATATTTACTTGCCGCCTTTGCACATCAAACTGGGATTGATCAAACAGTTTGTGAAAGCAATGGACAAGACAGGTGATGCATTTCAATTTTTGAAAAATAAATTTCCTCGTCTTAGTGAGACTAAAATCAAGGAAGGAGTTTTCGTGGGACCCCAGATTAGACAAGTTTTCAAAGATTCGACGTTTATTGAACTCCTGAATCGGAAACAAAAAGAGCTTGGCTTGCATTCAAAAACGTGTGTAAGAACTTTTTGGGTAACAACAAAAGTGATGATTATGCCGCTCGTGTCGAGGAATTGCTGTCAGCGTACAAGGCCATGGGGTGTAACATGTCTCTTAAAGTACATTTCCTGCACTCACACCTGGACTTTTTCAATGAAAATTTAGGAGCAGTTTCCGATGAACACGGGGAACGATTCCATCAAGACATCAACAAGATCGAGAGGAGATTTTCAGGGAAGTGGAATACGAGCATGTTAGCAGAGTACTGCTGGTGTTTGGTACGAGAAACTTCTACCTCAGGGTACAAAAGGAAAGCAAGCACCAAATAAAGGTACTTATCTTATTTATTTATTATACTTTACATTTGTATTTTACTTTTTATAAATTATTCTTTACAGGTAAAATAAATAATCCTTTTCACCCCTCCAAATAAAATTCATGTCCATAACATACTACCGAAAATTGATAAAAAAATCATAAAAAATAGATCATTTTTAAGGCTTTCTTTACAATGGGGGGGGAATCCCCCAAATCTACATCCTTGCTACAGATGTTCATGTTTTATAACTTTTCACCTCTGTAGCCCCTCAGAAGAAATGTAAAGGCTGAAATAATTCTTTTCATCCCTCTAAATTATCGGAAAGTGATAAAATTATGTGGGGGGGGGCTCCCCCGAAAACGGTGAGTGATGGGGGAAAACGGGGGTTATATTCGGCTTCAGGAGGTCATTTTACATAAGAATCAGCAGGAATGGTGTCAGGGCTCGAAAAAAAAAATTTTTTTTGCCTACCAGTGTTACTCAAGTTTCGTTCGAATTTGGAAGACATCCTCCAAGTCGTAATAGCTTCGTAGGTTGGCACAATAAGTTTCTGGAAACGGGAAGTGTCCTTGATCGGCCCAGATCTGGAAGACCAAGTACCAGCGAAGGCGACAACGAAAAGCATTCGTGAAGCCTTTTCACGTAGCCCAAGGAAATCGATACGAACCGCCGCAAGCAAATTGGTAATTCCTCGTGCAACAGTGCATCGATTCTTACACCAGAAACTTCACCTGTATGCCTACAAAGTGCAGATACTGCAGACTCTTCAGCCGGACGACAAGCCACGCCGTTCTAACTTTGCTGGTGAAATGCTAAATCATGTAGAAGAAGATAATGACTTCCTACGAAGCATTTTGTTTACAGATGAAGCAACTTTCCATGTTTCAGGAAGAGTCAATCGCCATAATATGAGAATTTGGGGATCTGAGAATCCACATCACGTCATCGAACATGTTCGGGATAGTTCTAAAGTGAATGTGTGGTGTGGATTAATGGCTGCTCATGTGATCGGACCTTTCTTTTTGCAGAATCCACAGTGACAAAAGAAATTTATTTGGACATGATTCAAATTTTTGCTGTCCCTCAAATTCGCCATTTACATCCTAAAATCATTTGGCAACAAGATGGTGCACTGCCACATTGGGGTAAGATTGCGCGAATTTTTTTAAATAAGGAATTTCCAAACAGGTGGATTGGACGAGATGGACCTATCCCATGGCCTCACCGCTGTCCAGATATCACGCCTCTAGGCTTCTTCTTCTGGGGATATGTGAAGGATAAAGTTTATTCAACCAAAGTGCTGACGAACTGAAAGTTCGAATAGTTGCTGCAATTGCATCTGTTACAGAATCCACTTTGACACGTACATGGGCAGAGATTGACTATCGGCTTCAAGTAATCCGCGCAACAAAAGGTGCACATATTCAAGTTTATTAACTACATGAAAAAAACTTTAAGTAAGTTAACAAAATCTGAAAAAAATTTGTTCCTATCATGAATCGTTTTTTTTTTTATAAATTTTTGAAATGTGTCAAGGACTTCTGAGACATCCTGTATTTCTAGTATAATCGAAGGTAAAAAAAGGCCCTCCAAAACCTTATGGGAAAGGAACAATGTGAATAAAAATAGCCTTCTACGTTAATCAAAAAACTCGTAAGGTATGAGAAAACGTAAGATATAGCGAAAGTCACACACCCCAATTTTTTTGAGAGCCAATTTGAATGCTGAAAAGGTGGCTCGAATGAAGATAAATTACCCTCGTTAGCAAGTTAAGCAGTTGTCAGAAGTATTACAGAAGCGAGTTTCATTTAAAGGGTCAAACTTGCATTTAAAGAAAAACAGGCCTAATTAGGATAGTAATTGTTTCGCGGTGCGAATTTCTGCGATTGTTTTCGCGAATTTTAGGGGTTTTCTGTAATTTTGCGAATATCAAATATATCAGCGAATTTCAGATTTTTTCCTTATTTTTGCCGAATTTCTATTATATTTTTCGGATTATTTTTCACATTTAAATAATTTCATCACTGCCTTTATTAGAATTTACCCGAAAGAACTTTAAACCTTGAATTACGCCTCAAGATTGTTCGCTACGAAGAGACTCTTATCGAACAAGTTTGACGGGTAATTCCAGGTCACATGCACTCTGCTGAAGAATACACGTGTGGTGTTTCGTGATTTCCACCCAAGCTACTGTTGAATGACCTTTGAGACTTGACGCACTAGGAAACCGTAAACCGAATGTCGTCAGTAGTATTAAGAGTTTTAGTTGGGAAAAGCAGCTCACAGAAAAGAGTGTTTGAGTTTCGCCGACGCTTTGCTTAGGAAATTTTTATGCTTTCGTGTGAGTTTTAGTTTCTAGAGTTTCTAGATATTGCTTGTTAATGTTGAGAATGAGCCACGTGAGTAAATAGAGTGCATCTGGAAGATGCAAGAAGTACAGCAAGGAAACGTTTCATGTGAACAAAAATCTATTGTTCTGTTCGTGTTGCAATATATCAGTGGATTTTTCAAGAAAGAACAGTTGTAAAAAGCATTTAGCTAGCAAACTACATAAAAAAAAATTGTGTCCGAACAGTCAACCGAAAATAATGCAGAAATGTGTTGATGAATTAATTAAGAAAAGAACTAAACAAGAATAGTATCGCTCAACTGAACTTTCGAAATTAACTGGTGTTTTTTGTGCAGCTAACATCCCACTTTCCAAACTGGATAGCTCTACATTGAAAATTACTTGGAAAATTCGTTGAAAGGTTTTCGTGTTATTCAAAATGCAAACTGGATGCGGAAATTTATTTGCCGAAATTGTATGATGTTTACAAGCAACAAGTGAAAGATATCAAATGGAAGTCATCGCTCTATCCACGTTTATAAGTGAGTCACGGAAAAATTATCATCGGCCGCCACCGGGAATCGAACCCAGGGTCTTCCAGTTACGCGCCGGACATGCTACCACTGCCCCACAGCGGCCTCGAATTCCGCCAGACTCACATACGATTAACTGCCAAGCCACCTGGCACGTTGCTTCTTGGATAGTAAGCAGCAACTGAACAAATAACTAGGAAGCTAATGAATAATTAATTAATACAGAAAAGTGACATGCGGTGCTCCAAGAAGCAACCTGCCAAGTGGCTTGGCGGTTAGTCGTATGTGAGTCTGGAGGAATTCGAGGCCGCTGTGGTGCAGTGGTAGCATGTCCTGCGCGCAACTGGAAGACCCTGGGTTCGATTCCCGGTGGCGGTCGAGGAGAATTTTTCTGTGACTCACGACTCACTTATAGACGTGGATAGAGCGATGACTTCTGTTTGATGTTCCTGGTTCACGTCACTTTTCTGTATTAAATTGAGTGAAAGGTATTTTAAAATCAGTATCCGGTGTAAGCGTCGTAGCAGACAAAAGGGCTGATTCAGAAGATAAGTGCATTTTGAATATTCTTGCTGTTCCACGAGCTGAAACGAACGTTGAAAGCTGTAATGCTAAAACCTCTGAATGCAGTCTTCCTCGAGTGCGTCGCTTTGGAATACGTAAATTTTAAAGCAGTGAGCGAGGCAATACTTCAGTGCGTTAATAAGTATGAAATACCTTTTGCGAATTTACCGCTTCTGTGACAGACAACGCATCTTACATATCCAAAGCGTGGGGAAAGAGCCAGAAAGCCCAGTTTTTTGAGGAAATACGGCATTTCGTGAAATTTCGGCATAAATCCCGAAGTTTCGCTAAAAGCCGCAAACTTTTAGCGAAATTTTGCGATTTACCCCGCGAATTTTGCCTTTTTTTTTTCAGCGATAAAATTACTGTCCTAGGCAGGGTCAAGAATTCCCTGAACAGGATTCATTGAAGTTTTAAATTTCAAATGAAGCAAGCAGCACCGGTGGCCCAGTGGTCAGAAGCCCGGGCATCTGGCTTAGCCTCCCAGTTGGATCCGGGTGAGACATGAACAGTGCGCTTGTTCTACGTCACTAGTAGTGGGGCACTGCAAAAGTTTAAGCTCTCCTCCCCGCAAAAAAAATATCTATGAGGCCGTTTTACGAACATCTCTCAGTTTCAATTACTGAAATTTTAAAATTCCACATTAACAATTTTTTATGAGAGTTTTAATATTCAAAATTCTTAGGAACCTACAAGTATTTTTTCCAATACCAAAATCACTGCACTTGATTGCATGTTACACAAGCGTTCACGTGGTAATTAAAACGATTGCCCTAGTTTTACACCAATACAAAATACTGCAGAACACTTACTCCAAGGTTAATCATACCATGCAGATCTCATTGTTTTAGATATCGCTCAAGTTCACACACTAGAAATGGAAACGGGTCAACAATTTCTTGCGGGTCAAACGGGTCAGGTCAAGGTATTCCAGACCCAATTTCGACCAGGCTTTATTTCCGTCTTAATTTCGAAAAGAAAAAAATATTTTAAAGAATCCTTCCGTGGTCTTTGAAATAATACTAGCTGCAGATCCAGGAACTCGTTGAGAAGGGTAAAGAAATGGGATTAAAAATGAACTTTCAGAAGACAAAACTGACGTACAATGCTTTTACAAGGAATGAAGATGTATCAATTCATAGGGGAAAGCTGGAGATAACCAATTCCTACATTTACCTTGGGCAGTAGATATCAACCGAGGGCCTCATTAATGAAGAAATTAATTGGTGTTTTTGGAAGAAACAGTGCAATTTTTAAGAGCAATGTGGCACTATATCTTAAAAAGTGTTTAATGAATGCATCCTTGCGGTGCGTATGTACGGAACAGAGACGTGGACCTAAACTAAAAAAGACATACAAAGACTGCATACAACTGAAAGCAGCATAGAGAGATGCATGCTTGGTGTTACCAGGAGAGATAAAAAGAGGAACTGGTGGATAAGGAAAATGACAAGAGTCGAAGACATCATGATCAGGGTAAAATTACTGAAATGGCAATATGTTGGACATTTGCCGAAATTTTAGACTGGATTCCAAGGGACAGGAAAAGACCCAGAAGAAGATGACGTGAGAGATGGGTGGATGAAGGAGACTGGCCCAAGACAATCCATTGTTGAAGAAGCTTGGTGAGACCTTCATCCAGCAGTGGACTAATAATGATTGGCAATGATGATGATGATATCTTCGAATTTATAGTTCAAAGCCGATTTTTCCGGTTCTGGTCCGGGTCTAAAATGTTTGACCCATTTCCAACTCTGTCACACACACACACACACACACACACACACACACAACATGTAACTTCTGTGTGTGTGACAGTGTCTAATGACCTTTTTAATTTATACGAAAATACAAAACATAAGTAACCAAATAAATAAGTAACAAATAAGAATTGTGACACAAAAAATTAAACTGTTTGGATTATTTACTCTGAATATAAGGACACACTAATGCCACAATGTTTTGCATACAGTGATTTTTTTTTTCTCTTGACTATTATACAAAAAAATGACCCAAGTCTCTGTTTCTCCGTTCCTGCGAAGAACACCTGTTAGTTTATTACATTCTGAAAGACGCAGTTATGTGCAAACAACCGTAATTCGTAACATCTTATCCTCACTGGTATAAAAATTTCAAACTAATATTTCTTTGACATTCGCTTGTTAATACGCATGTACAGGAACTATTGCAATGACTGTGAAAAGTGGCCTCAAGTCCTCTGGAATAGACGCTTCCAGTCATCTAATTTTTATAAATTAAAACTCGAAAAAAAAAAGGCTTTTCTTGCGTAAAATTTCATTCAAAGCTGCCTTCAAAAATTCTTGGCTATTTCTTAAACCAGTTTCATATGACGTTTCCGCAAAAAAAAAAAAAAAAAATTCTAAACTCTCTTTTGCTGAGGCTTGAGGCCCTTGAGGGGAGGGGGAGGCTATCAGTACGCCCCTGGTCGCTAGCTCTGTCCCTTTCCTGGAAACAGTGGCCCTAAAGTAAAGACGGGGAGGAGGGGAGGGGGGCTCCTTATGTCTTAAATACTCATGAAGGAGGCAGAGTCGAAACAGGCATGGTCAAGCGTTTTTTGAAGCTATTGGAAGTTTCTCACGCCCGTGGTTGCTAGTTGTATCCCTTTCGTGGAACCAGTGGCCCTATATTAGGGATGGGGGTGGCTCCTTATATCTTAGTTACTCATGTAGGAGGCAGGGTCGGAATAGGCACGGTCAAGAGTTTTCTGAAGCTGTTTGAAGTTTCTTGCGCCCGTGGTTTCTAGTTGTGTCCCTTTCCTGGAACCATTGGCCCTAAATTAGGGACGGGGGTGGCTCCTTATATCTTAGCTACTAATGAAGGAGGCAGGTTCGAAACAGGCACGGTCAAGGGGAAGCTGTTTGAAGTTTCTTACGCCCGTGGTTGCTAGTTGTGTCCCTTTCCTGGAACTAGTGGCCCTAAATTAGGGACGGGGTGGCTCCTTATATCTTACCTACTCACGAAGAAGATAGGGTAGGAACAGGCACGGTCAAGAGTTTTCTGAAGCTGTTTGAAGTTTTTTACGCCCGTGGTTGCTAGTTGTGTCCCTTTCCTGGAACCAGTGGCCCTAAATTAGGGACAGGGGTGGCTCCTTATGTCTTAGCTGCTTATGACAGAGGCTAGGTCGGAACAGACACGGTCACGAGCTTCCTCAAGTTGTTTTTTTGCAGTTTTAGGTTTCAAATGAAGCAAGCTGCTACGTACTCTACTGGTCAGCAGCGCGGAATTTGGGATAAGTTTCCGAGAAGATGCCGAATTTGAATCCCAGAAGAACCATGAGTGGCAGACTCTTTCTATTGTGCTAGTTCTGTCTTTTGCTGGAAGTACTAGCCCTAAACTTGGGATGGACAACTTATAGGCTTGGATTCTCGCAGGGAGCTCGTTAAACTCAAAAAAAAAAAAAAAAAAAGAGAAGAAAGCAAATTCCAAAGTTTTACAGATTTTGTTTTTCAGGAACTCTCTTCCGACGTTTCCCTTGTGATATACGTGTCCTTAATGTCTTAATGGACTGATAACATGATGACAACGCTGTTTATCTGCATATGAATAAATCAGTCGTTTTATGATGTGGAGATGCAGAAATAAACTTACATCCATCCTATCCTTCCCAAAACTTATAAATTGCATCTTCCTCGGCCAGACGTCCACCTCGCCACTCCCAGTTTCCGTCTGCGGGCTCTACCGTTCATCTTACTCTGAAAAAAATCTGGAGATGGGTGTTCGATTCGAGCGCTCAGCATTAATGAAAGTAAATTCCCGTGTAAAATAATGCCCTTTGGTGTGAATCGGTGTTCGTCTTTGCTTGAATTTCAGGCATGAACATAGCATTACAATTGCGTGCATTGCAATTTAAGCACAATTAGTAGAGCCCGCTCATAATGAACCCGTATTTAGCGAGATCTCGAATTTAACGAGCAAAGCAGGAACTTTTGTTTAATATAATGATTATTCAAAGCAACATTGCTCATTTTCAAAGAACAAAATTTAACGAAATCACCAGATTTAATGAGGGAGTGAAAAGCTAAGATCACCGCCAAAGTAGCGAAATTTAATGAAATACTATATTTATTAATTTAATGAAATACAATGCCATATTAAATTTTAATGAAATACAATAGCATATTAACGAGGCAGAGAAAATCTGTTGTGCACTATCTACAACAGATTTTCTCTGCGTCGTTAAATACGTGGAGGTACAGAAATTGTGTGCGGCGCCACGGGGCGCTAGATTATCGAATAAAAGAAAGCTTCAAGAATTTAGATGTCAGAATGTCAGGCAATGGCTGACGACCCGGAGGTAGACATTAGAATTTTGAATAAATATTTGTGAGCTCTTTTATCGCCGAAATCTTATGTACTGGTGAAAAGAATTTAGAATGCAATTTAGCCAATTAAAATCAAGAAATTCTGACACTCATTAATTATTCATGCAAGTTCAGGACTCGCACGAGACAACAGACATTTAATCAATTTAAAATAAAAAAAATGAAGGTAATGATGAGGGCATCTATATACAGAAGATGGTGAAGGAGGGGCGTCAAATAGACTCGCCCCTTTCGGGATAGCTCATGGGCTGAATTTATCATTGAAGTTCAATGATCACTCATTGGCCCATACAGTCCGGCTTTAAAAACAGTTCTCAGCCGACGAAGGTCTATTGGCTGACCGGAGCCAATCTATTCACAACTAACATGCATACATAAATTCAGTACTTACAGATATGCAGCTTTTCCTCGGGTATCCATATATGGTGCCCTAACTTTGTTATATGCACTCGCTATCTGATGTATTTTCGCTTTGGAAGCGCACCTGTGTGACGACACACCCATTTCAGAGCGCGCACTATAACCAATGGAGAGAGGAGTCGAACCCCATCTCCCACTTTCTCTCGTGCACGGCATTCACCTGCATGAAATCAGGGACGCATTTATGCGCGCCAATGTCGTGGTGGAACGAAGCCGCTGACGTGATAGAAGGACACGTTCGTCTGCTCGTCCCAGCTGATCCCTTCGTCTGTCCAGAGGTGATGCTCATACATCAAAGGTTGTGCACCTCAGACACTCGGGACTGTAATTCCATCACTTCGTGTGACCTCCAAGATGCTGCTGCATTTCTCTGTAGAAACTTAACATCCAGTACTTCGTGCAATCTAGCACCAGGAAAAGAGGCATCCTCCTCCCTCCTATTTTCCTCGCGGTAACGTCTACCGCCGGCATCTTCGGTAATAATCTTTTCTCTCCCCGCAAAATTACCGCGCCACAGGATCTCCTCTGGTCCTGCTGTATCCGAGTCCTGTCCTTTTCTCTTCACGGCTTTCAATCAGACTACTCTTTTTCGCTTGTTCACATTTCGTCAACAAATCCCTTGCTCTGTCGTTAGGGGTCTGTTTTAACTCTCCTGTCAGTCTGATTGTTTCATGAAAGCATTCGGCGCGATGAAGAGGTAAGAAATGCATGCCTCTGCATTCATAATATGTGGTGGGATTGCTCACCGATAAGTACACGGAAGAACGTAACTTGACTAACACTTCTTTGTCCTTCCAAGGTTCGGATTAGCAAACGCCATAACTTTCCCGATCGGGTGACACTCTAGCGGTTTCTCCAAACATCCCACATTGCACTTAAGGGGCGACGCATCGCGTTCCCCACAGCGAACGACGCCTGTTCCACTTCAGATTTCTCCCTTAAAAGAAAAGGGGCTCTTATCTCTTTTCTTCTTTTGCAATGCGGGAAACCACTAACTGTTAATTTTCACACAACAATTAATATTGTTCCCGCCTCTTGCAAAACCTTCTAATCGAATTAATTACTGCACCCCAAAGTCGTAACAGGTGGAATACAGGACGAAATCTCTACAACGAAGGAGAATCTTGGTGCGCCAGTATATAGAAGAATGTTCACGGCAATGCACTTCTGAGGTGAGTGAAGAAAGCGGAGAGAAGAACGCTCGGCCACCGTCGCAACACGGGATTCTTTTTGCTTTTCTTTAGTGTTTCCACGTGATTTCTGCTTCAGGATTCGCTGCTGCTGTATATCCACGTAAACGCTAATTTTATTTAAATTTGTGCAACTGTAGTTAATTATTTCAAGTATATCCAATTGCATGGATATATAATATAAACATACATACACTAAGTTAGTTTTGAATTAGGAACACCTACCTAACAACGCTTTGGTGCACCGTTCTATGCAATCACGGCCCGCAGACGCCTAAACACAGATTCTACAAGGTGTCGAACATTCTCCACGCGCGACTTGACCCATGTCCGCTGCAGCTCCGTCAGTTCACACTCATTTCGTGGAGGAGGATCATCAGTTTTCACACCCCGTTTTAGCATATCCCACAAATGTTCAAATGGGTTACAGTCAGGAGACTTTGGGGGTCTAAGGCAATGTGGCAAATTCGTTGTCGCGTTCCCCCAACTACCCAATAGTTATACGAACCCGATGACACCATGTGTTTTCCTGTTTAAAGATGTCACTGCGGTCTGGGAAAACCTCCTGCAGATATGGATGGAGATGGTCAGCTAACTGGTCACCGTAGCGTCCACCATTCAGTGTTTGCGGGGTGATAACCAACGGACCTAGAGCTTGCCAAGAAAAAGCTCCCCAGACCAGAACGTCACCCTCACAAGCCAGTTGAACCCGAAATGTGCAATCAGGGGATAGAGCTTCATGCTGTTTACGCCATATCCAAACCCCAGCCATCAGCATGGTACAGCGGAAACGGGACTCATCACTCCTGATGACCTTTTCCCATCTGTCGAATGCCCATTGCTAACGTTCCTTGGCCCACGCGAGGCGTTGTTTGCGATGACGGGAGTCATCACGAGTACCCTCGTCGTTCTAGGCTGTAGAACCCCAGGAGAAGCAAGGTACGGCGCACGGTGCATGTGGAAACAGGTCGAACTGTTCCGCTGTTGTACTGTTGGGTGAGATGGGTGACTGTTGCACATTGCTGCTGAGATATTAGTCGTGAAACCCGACGTTCACCTCTGGGATCAACCTCGCGTGGGTGATCAATGTAAGTCCTTCTGCTGTATGCCTGTGCATGGTTAATCCAGTCCTGGTACACCCTTGATACAGTAGTACGGAAGGAGCCAGCAAGTGTGGCTGACCAATGTGAGCCCTTCTTCTGGATGTCTGTGCATGGCTAATCCAGTCCCGGTGCACCCTTGATACAGTAGTACGGGAGCAGCCAACAAGTGTGAGGGATGTCTGTGCATAGTTAATACAGTCCTGGTACACCCTTGATACAGTAGTACAGGAGCAGCCAACAAGTGTGGCTGACTTATGTGAGCCCTTCTGCAGGATGTCTGTGCATGGTTAATCCAGTCCTGGTACACCCTTGATACAGTATGACGAGAGCAGCCAACACGAGTGGCTGACCAACGTAAGCCCTTCTGCTGAATGTCTGTGCATGGTTCAACCAGTTCTGGTACACCCTTGATACAGTAGTACGAGAGCAGCCAACAAGAGTGGCTGACCAATGTCAGCCTTTCTGGTGGATGTCTGTGCATGGTTAATGCAGTCCTGGTACACCCTTGATACATTAGTACGGGGGCAGCGAACAAGTGTGGCTGACCAATGTGAGCCCTTTTGGTGAATGTCTGTGCATAGTTAATCCAGTCCTGATACACCCTTGATACAGTAGTACAGGAGCAGCCAACAAGTGTGGCTGACCTATGTGAGCCCTTCTGCAGGATGTCTGTGCATGGTTCAACCAGTTCTGGTACACCCTTGATACAGTAGTACAGGAGCAGCCAACAAGTGTGGCTGACCTATGTGAGCCCTTCTGCAGGATGTCTGTGCATGGTTAATTCAGTCCTGGTACACCCTTGATACAGTAGTACGAGAGCAGCCAACAAGAGTGGCTGACCAACGTGAGCCCTTCTGCTGAATGTCTGTGCATGGTTCAACCAGTTCTGGTACACCCTTGATACAGTAGTACAGGAGCAGCCAACAAGTGTGGCTGACCAATGTCAGCCCTTCTGGTGGATGTCTGTGCATGGTTAATGCAGTCCTGGTACACCCTTGATACATTAGTACGGGGGCAGCGAACAAGTGTGGCTGACCAATGTGAGCCCTTTTGGTGAATGTCTGTGCATAGTTAATCCAGTCCTGGTACACCCTTGATACAGTAGTACGGGAGCAGCCAACAAGTGCGACTGACCAATGAGAGCACTTCTGCTGGATGTCTGTGCATGGTTAATCTAGTCCTAGTACGCCCTTGAACAATAGTATAGGAGCATCCAGAAAGTGCGAGTGTTTTCGAAATACTGGCACCTGCCTTCTGAGCCCCAAATATCTGGACTGTAGTCAAATTGACCTACGTCTCCACCTTTCCCCATTACTGGCAAGCGTTTACTGATTGCGTGCAGAGGATAGGTGTGCACAATTTATAGTAGCCGCATGTGACGTCGATATCACGTGGTACCTCGTTATCGCTCCGAATATGTAACACGGGGGTGTTTCTAATGCAGAGTTAACTCAGTGTATATGCATATCATCACGTAATTATATTTTTTCACCACAAAACGGATTCAACGTGCGTCCGGATTTTGATAGGTTCTCCGTCGGTCCCTAGCTCCTCGTTACGAGCATGTTGGGTACTGCATTTAAATTATAATTTAAACTGGTTCGTTTGATTCTTGAGAATTTCTATAATTCTTCTGCTTAGAGTAATTCTTCATCATCTTCCCCAGCCCCAAAGACATTTTTTTACAAGCACAGTCCTCTCCCAAAGCCGTTGGTCATCTGCCTTCTTTCTCAAGTCCGCCACTTCCACTGGTCGTGCTGGGCACAATCTCTGCACTGTTTTCCCGGTATACCCCGTGGTGGTTTTTCATTAATCTTCATGTCAAATATCTGCCGAAGCATTACGTTTTTCCATTTTCTCGCTCAACGCGACAAAGCCATTTCATAGCAGGAAGTTACTGATCACACAATGATAGATGATGTGGTTACACAAAAAAATCTGTTGGTAGTCAATGAACAAGTTAACTACTAAATGCAAAAAAAACACTAGAAATTTGAACAGGTAGAAATTAAAAAAAAAAACAGAACGGTGAAGAGAGAAAAGAACTGACTATCTCATATTTCTGCCTAACATAGGTACCACAGGAATTGCAATGATAACTAAGATCAAGAGTAATCTGCCTACCTAGAACTCTGCCTCCATTTTCAAAGTGAAACACATTTAGTGAATAAAATTATATTTAGCAACAATACATGACACAGGAAAAATCGCCAGAAAAAAAAATGCGTTAATGTGAGAAACCTTCCCTCCGTCCAACTTTCGTTTTCGGAATATTTTAGCATTTTCGATCTTAAATACAACCATTTATGTAATTAAATGTTATTTAAACAATAATACAGTGCAGATAAAACACTGCAGAAAAAAATTTGCGGGAGAAATCTGCGCTGCCATTAGCTTCCGTTGTCGAAAATATTTTGCTTCCATTTTGCCATTACCGGAGAAATTTTTTGCTCCGTCCAATTTTCATTTTCGGAAAATTTTCAAGCTGATACAATATTTATAGAATAGCCTTATATTCTCACGGACAATGAAACATACTGCAACCGCAAAACTTGGCAGATAGCTAGAGTGCGTGATGGTATGTAAATGATTTATATTTGATGCGATTGCACATGACCGCACAACCTATGGTGGCGCTCCAAGCACGAACGGCCTTATAACCCGGCGTGCAGTTGATGCCTCATGAAAGCGTAAAGCACCGGCCGACGCAAGCAAGAGTTCTGAGTGAAAAGAATGCCGGGTAGACGACAGAGACGTCGATTTACGGAACTTACGGATTTTGAGGGAGGCCTGATCATTGGGCTGAAAACAACAGGGTGGTCGGCACGCCGTATAGCCCGCCACATGGATCGTTCTGACCATACCGTCCGACTATGTTGGGAGAAATGGACACGTGACGGTTCTGACACATGGCGCAGTGGCTCCGGTCGGACCAGGAGGACCACCGGTGGAGAGCATCGACGGATCGTGAGCCAGGCACGAACAGATGCCACGGGAACGCGATGCACTATACAGGCGGATGTAATGGCTCCTATGTGCCCACGACCCACTTCCCGACGCCTCCCGGAAGCGAATCTGCGCCTCAGGCGCCCCTTACATGTGCTGCCATTAACACCGGAACATTGCCGGCTCCGTGTGCAGTAATGCCAGGGCAGAGCGACGTGAAAAGCCACAGACTGGCGACGTGTGGTGTTTAGCGATGAGTGCCGCTTCATTTTGGGGACAGATGATCCATCTTGTCCGGATCTGGGGTCCCCGGGTCAATGGAAAATCCCAACCTCACTGTCGAGCACCACAGCTCCCCTACTGCAGGCATTATAGTCTGGGGAGCCGTAGCTTACGGTAACCTATCAGCTCTAGTAGCGGTACGCGGATCATTGAAGGGCCAGGGGCATGTGTATGACATCCTACGGCCCCATGTGCTCCCATTCCTGGTCGGGATTCCAGATGCGCTATACCAGCAGGATATTGCCTGCCCGCACACGGTTCGGGTTGCCCAGGACTGCCTACGTCATGTCCAGACACTTCTATTATGGCCTGCCCGCTCCCCGGACATGTCCCTTATCAGGAATGTGTGGGACCTTTTGAAATTCCAGCTGTCGCCGTGCCGCACTAACCGAGGTTTGGATCACACCTTCCAACACGTGTGGGCCAGTCTGCCGCAGGACATCAGGCGTCTGTTCACCTCCATGCCGGACCGTATTGCAGCATGTATCGCAGCACGAGGCGGTGCGACGCGCTATTGAAGATGACCGGACTGCGTGCCACAGATCCCTCTGTAATTGTCCTGCAGCTCTGTTTTTGCCATCATGTGTATCATTCATCTGTATCATTACGCCCATAACATTTCAGTTCAATCCGATGCTTCCTTCATCGGGCGCACATTTCATTGCCCGTGAGTGTATTTAACAACCACACGTAACAGAGGGAACATCGGAACAAAAAAAAAAGAATTTGAGATTACTGGGCTCCGTTTAACTTTCGTTTTCGGAAATGTTGCCTCCATTTCAAAAACGAAACACAAACATTTATGCAATAAAATTATATTTAACAACAATATCAGACAGAGTGAACATCACGAGAAGGAGAAAAAAACACGATTATGGGAGAAATCTTTATTCCGTCTAACTTCTGTTTCGGAAATTTTGAAAGAAGGAAAATTTACTTCCATGACCGTTAGTTCGCACGAGAGAATTAAATAGGGTTCTGGGGATAAAGTTTATGTCTGCAGGACCAAAATAATATCTGCAATGTACGTCGTCTGTCGCCGCGGTTTTGCTATGAGGTTTCAGTCTAGGTACATGTACTTGGAGTGCCACTTATCCAAAATCGAAAATGAATCTGCTAACGTTTTGTACTTGTTTTGTGCGCCCAAAAGAAAATTTTGAACACTACCTGAAATTTCACTTTTGGGCTCTGTAGTAGTGAACTCCAAGTACATGCCGGAGTGCCACTTTTTCAAAATCGAAAACAAATACTGTCAGACTTTTGTACAGTTTAGCATACCAAAAAAAGAGAAAAAAAAATAAATTTTGTACACCACCGGAAGTGGTTCCTTTTTGCTGTGTAATACAAGCACTCCAAGTACATGATGGAGGGCCACGTTTTTGAAAAAGAAAACAAATACTGCCAGATTTTTGTATTAGTTTTGTATACCAAAAGGAAAATTCTGTGCACCACTGGAAGGGTACCTTTTGGTTCTGTAATAGTGGCACTACAACTTAAAAAACCACTAAGAAGAGCCGTAAGAATCACTTTCAATGGTGCACAAAATTTTCTTTTGGGTGTACAGAACTGTACGAAACTAGTACAGCCTTCTGGCAGTGTTTATTTTCGATTTCGGAAAAGTGGCATTCCAAGCACATGCTGGAGTGTTATTAAGGAGAGCCAAAAGGTACGATTTCCGGTGGTGTGCACAATTTTCTTTTGGGTGTGCAAAACTACAAAACTAGTACAAAACTTTGGCAGCGTTCCCTTTTGATTTTGGAAAAGTGGCACTCAAAGTACATGCATCTTTTCAATTTATGAAATTTGATTTAAGCACTTAACAAAGGCAACCAATATAAGTAACATGATTCTAAGTAATGCTGCTGCCTGCAGTTTCACCGCTAAAATTATTTATGTTTAACACATCCGACCGTCAGTCGAATACTAACTAATGCTCAAGTAGCTTGTCCGTAATTTATATACTGTACCTCATACGACGCTCATATAGTACCTTGGGTGTTGAAACAGACATTTATGTGATGAGGTTATTTGCATCTCAATGTATCTTGCTCATAATTCAGTGCCGTCAACTCCGCGACGAATAAGAGGGGGGGGGGCACAGTTTTGATCAGGTTTCATCTATGGTACTAACTGAACGAGACCAGTTAAAATATTTTCCTGCACGCTTTTTGAGATAGATATTTGGCTACGGCAAGTTTTGATCGAAAGCGAATGCCACTACTAGAACATACCCACAGTATTCGCTACTACTTGTCCCAGGTCCTACAGAGGTTTTCAGAAAGTAATGCCTTCATATTGATAAGCAAGCTCAGTGGGAAGGTATACAATTGAAACAAAACAACAATAAAAGCTCAGACTTTCTTCTTTAATATATATTTTTTTATTTTCCTACATAGTCTTCCTCACGCTCGATACAGATACGCCAATGTTTCACAAGTGTTCTTAAACCCGTCTCTGTATAATCTTCAGGTTGCTCTCAGAACCATTTCCTCGTAACGGTTTGAACATCGTCACAGGTGAATTGAATTCCTTACAGATGTCTTTTGAGAGCAGAAAACAACCTGAAGTCGGACGGACTGGACATCTTCCTCACATGTGAACTGAATGCCTTTCAGATGTCTCTTCAGATCAGAAAAGAATCAGAAGTCGGACGGACTGGACATCTTCGTCACGTGTAAACTGAATTCCTTTCAGATGTCTCTTGAGAGCAGGAAACAAACAGAAGTCGGGCGGACTGGACATCATCGTCACAGGTGAATTGTATTCCTTTCAGATGTCTCTTGAGAGCAGAAAGCAACCAGAAGTCGGACGGACTGGACATCTTCGTCACAGGTGAAATAAATTCCTTTCAGATGTCTCTTGAGAGCAGAAAACAGCCAGAAGTCGGACGGACTGGATATCTTCGTCACAAGTGAACTTAATTCCTTTCAGATGCCTCTTGACAGCAGGAAACAACCAGAAGTCGGACGGACTGGACATCATCATCACAGGTGAACTGTATTCCTTTCAGATGTCTCTTAAGAGCAGAAAGCAACCAGAAGTCGGACTGACTGGACATCTTCGTCACAAGTGAACTGAACTCCTTTCAGATGTTTCTTGACAGCAGAAAACAACCAAAAGTCGGATGGACTGGACATCTTCGTCAAAGGTGAACTGTATTCCTTTCAGATACCTCTTGACAGCAGGAAACAACCAGAAGTCGGACGGACTCGACATATTCGTCACAGGTGAACTGAATTCCTTTCAGATGTCTCTTGAGAGCAGAAAACAACCAGAAGTCGGACGGACTGGACATCTTTGTAACAAGTGAACTGAATACCTTTCAGATGTCTCTTGAAAGAAGAAAGTAACCAGAAGTCGGACGGCGCCAGATCTGGGCTGTAGATAGGGTGTTCAAGAACTTCAAACCCAATTTTCTGTATGGCCTCTGAAGTGAAAGCACTGGCGTTGGGTTTGGCGTTGTCGTGTTGAAAAATGATTAGTTTTTTTTTTCCCCACGCACGCGTTTCATTCTGTGCTTTAAGTTTTTTTAAGATATGCACGTAGCTATCAGAGTTGATTGCCGTACCTTTCAGCATGTAATTCTGCTAAATAATGCCTCTGTAGTCCCAGAACAAAGTAAGCATGCATTTACAGGCAGAAATATGAGTTTTTAATTTTTTCGCTCGAGGAGAAGATGGATGTCGGTATTCCAGCAATTGATTCTTCATTTCTGGGTCACAATGGTGAACCCAATTCTCATTACCAGTCACAATGCTTTGGAGAAAATTACTTGCATATTGTTTATAGCGAGCAAACAACCTTTAGCATGTTTCAAGTCTTGATTTCTTCATTTCAATCGTTAGGTGACGCAGTACCCAACGAGCACACATCTTGATGTATCCTAAGACGTTAACAGGGCATTGACAATACCTAAACTAATGTTCAGCTTATCTGCTATGGTTCCCTGAATTATTATTTGATTTTCTTCTACTTTTTGGCAGTTGAAATCGCAAGTTGCGATTACGGGCCTCCCACTCAGCGGCTGATTCTTTACGGCCAACACTTCGCTACAGTTCTTTGATTTTCTTACCCACGGCGAACACTGCTTATGTCCAAAGTTCCAGAACCATAAACTGTGACTAAATCCAGCATCAGTGTCTTTGAGAGGTACATTTTCGTGAGTGAAAAGCTCTATAACTGATTATTGTCTGATACCCTTCGACACAGATGAAAAAGATTCATCCATTTTAAAGATAATTAAATACGAACAAACAGATGCATGGAATTCTATTACGTAGTAAAATGAAGCTCGTGGCACAGAGAATCGTATGCCATCTGACTGGTTGCTAGGCAAGGAGTCATGCGCGAGAAACTTGCGCGCAGGCATTACTTATTGAACACGCCTCGTATTATGTTCCCGGAAACGAAAAATTTCTTGATATACCACATACTGAAAGAAATAAGAAATCTCACTGCGTTCGTCAGAATCCCGCCATATAAGGAATTTAACATTTAGATTGTTTATAATGCGTAATGAGAAATACACGTGGTTTTCTTTTCCGTTATTATTATTATCATCATAATCATCATCCCCGAAATGCAATTTATTTGCTTCGTCGGCAGAGAACACTAAAGTTATATCTTATTTCTTTATTAATAATACAAACACCCAGATCTGTCTGTCCCTCTGGAACGCTGGACGCCACAGCAACGTTCGCATTGTTGCGTCATCATTTATCGATCAATTCGCGTGTGTTCTCGCGTTGTCAAAATGATTGCTTGCTATATACTTTTTAGATGTCAACGTGATCGCATGTTAATTAAAAGACACTGAATTATTAATGACTCGAGTTTTAGTTTTCAGATTTGTAAAATTCGAATTGAATTCTTAATATCACAGCAAGTTGGGTTTGCACGCGATCACATTGAGATGTCAAGGCGATCGCGTGCTAAAAAAATTGGATTATCAATGACTCGAGTTCTATTTATCCGATCTGCAAAATTCGAATTAAAATCTTAATATCACGTCAAGTTGCGTTTGTTTATGAATTTAATTTAGCACAATTCGGATATTAATTCGTACGCTTTAACTATTTTTTACTTTTTTAATTTAACTAATTTTCCGAATTTAGTGCTGTTTATATCATATGCCAGAAGGACAGACCATTGATGGGAAGCCGAAATTTTAGACTCGGTTCCAAGGGACAGGAAAAGACCTAGAAGAAGACCACATGTGAGATGGGTGGATGAAATTCGAAAGTATGCGGGAGTGACATGGAGGAGACTGGCAAAGACAGAAGAAACTTGGGAGACCTTCGTCCAGCAGTGGATTGATAATGGTTGACAATGATGATGATGGTATCATACATTTTTCAAAATATCGATCTATCTAAACGCTGTAACCTACAATAAAAACTGAAATCTTGAGATGTCAAAGTGAGCAAGATTGCATCTAAAAGCAGATGTCGCCCCAATAGCACAATGTCGAGAATTTACATAGTTCCGATTTGTAACACCAGATGTCGCATTATTTTGTAGGAAAAGCTTCGGTATGAAGTTTCAAACTAACCGTCTAATAGGACAGTCTAAAACAAGCTGTGAAGGGAATAACAAGTGTGCCGGAGAAAAAGTAATTTAACACGAAAGATCAAAGAAAAAGTTATTAAGGTAAATTTACACGAAAACAACTTTCCAAGTTTAGGGCTGATTATTTTGAAAAATATCGATCTATCTAATCGCTCTAACCTACAATTGTTAAACAACAAATATTTTACACCGAATGCTGTTTAAAAACGGAAATAAATGGCTTATAATTTTAGTTCTAACATGAATGAGTTTTTAGTATACAAGTTTTTATTATATTTCTTTACAGAAATCCGGCGTCTGTTTGATTTGTTTTCAGTCAGGTTCAATTAAAAATTTAATTCCGCCATAGGACGGACAACACCACCTATATATTAATCTTTATTTAAAGCATAGGAACAACCGTCCTAGGACGGGCAGTGGCTTACCGGGAAAACTCGAGGCCCCTCCGCAAAAAATATTTTCGAGGCCCTGTTTTGAAAATCCACTAGTTTTCAACTATTCAAAATTTTTACTTCCATATTACGGTATTAAACTAGGCTTTACGGGTGTTTTAATAAATCAAATTCTTTGGAACCTACGAGTATTTTTTTGTAAAATCAAAATTATTTCACTTTATTGCGTGAAATACAAATGTGTACGTTATAATTAAAATGATAGCCCTGGTTTCCGATACAAATCACTACAAAATATTTACCTAAAAGATAATCATATCATGCAAAATTTACTATTTTAAAGAACTAAGACCTGCTTTTTGAAATGCCACGCGATTGCTCACACAAAACATGCAATTGCCGTATGACAGTGTCTAATGTCTTTCCCGATTTATACGAAATGTTACAACATAAGTAAACGAATAACTAAGTAATAATTTAGAACTGTAACTAAGGTGACCAGATTTTTGCGAACGAAATTGAGGACAAAATGGCATGCTGTCCTCCATTGGCGCACGCACGGAGGGGGCTTTGGGGGCTTAAGTCCCCTCCAAGGAGGTTAAGAACGACGTACGTCACAAATTAAACATTCAAAAATGTTATTTTACGTATTAAAAAAATTACATAGTGTCTGATTATTACATGGTGTCTTCTTCCCAAAGCCTCAAAGAGATTAAGAGCGACATAAGTGACAAATTAAACATTCAAAAATATTATTTTACATATTCAAAAAATTGCATAATCTTCTATTATTTAGTGTCTTCTTCCTAAAGCCCTAAAGAGATTAAGAGCGACGTGCGTCACAAATTAAACCTTCAAAAATATTATTTTACATGTTCGAAAAATTATATAGTGCCTTCATCCCAAAGAGATTAAGAGCGACGTACGTCACAATCGTATATAAATTATAGGCGTACACTATATAAACAATATATATATACAGCCCTCTCCAACAAGAATTCCTGGGTGCGCCACAGCTGTCCTCAATTTCAATGCAAAATTGAGGACAATTTCGTTTCAAAATGAGGACACAATTGAGGACATCATCTGACACATCACGGTACCACCGAAGATCAGCAAAGAATGTTATCAACTACACCATAATTGTCCTGTTTCATGGGAAAACAAATAATAAATCTGAAGGATGATTTTTGTGTGAAATAAGTATAAAATAGCAATTAAGTACTATCATACAGAATATTACTTCTGATAATTTTTAAATGTTACACATAGGGGGCAGCACATGAAAACAAAGTCACATTTTGACTTTGTACTGAAATTTCATCGTGATTCAGTACAAGAAAAAATATCTGAAGCCAGAAAATTACTATACACTGAGTGGACAGAATCATGGAATACCCGTGTGTTATCTCTATAAGAAAGAATATTCCAAGTCCAATAACTTCACTTGAAGAAAGAGCTGAATGAAAAAATGTATTGAACAAAAGTTGTGGAACTCTCAATCGTATCTACCAAATATAACGAAATTGAGCATCAATTACGTATTTAATTGCAAAAACGTGGATGATGAAAAATATAAGATTTATTCCCCATTTGTAACGTACCAGGAGATGTGACGTACCTGCCCGAAGGACGCACACGACATAAAAGCAGATAGGAATCAGAATAAAAAAAAAACGTCCGCGTAGCTCTATTGGTAGAGTGACTTATTCCGGAATGAGGGGATCCGGGTTCGAATCCTGGTGTGGACAGAAATGACGGAGAAATTTACTTCGTTATACATTCTATAAATATTTTAGTTCAATCCAGAAACGAAATAACACCACGATAATCGAGATGACTTTTTTTTTTTTTATTATGGATTTAACGACCACCGTCAGCAACTCAATGGGCTATAAGCAGTCGCCCGTTCCTAATTCAGGGCCACTGACTCCAGGAAAGAGCCAGGGCGTTGAGAGAAACACAACATCCATGCCGCACCGGGATTCGAACCCACCTCGGACGAATGATCCGAAGCCATCGTTTAGACCACGGCGCCACCGTCCCCGTCCAGGCTTCGGAATATCTCCTATTAATATTGCATGATTTCTAACTTAATTCAAGGAAAAATTCATCGGCTTCCGAAAATAGTTATCTATATCTCATGAGTCCATTTTCTTGCAATTAAATCAGTAATTGATACTAAATTTGGTTGCATTTTGTTTATTCAATTGAGTTCTATGACTTTCGTTTAGCACAGTTTTTCCCTATTTCAATGTTTTTAGGAAATTTAAAAATTGAGGACAAAAACTAAGAAATTGAGGACATTTGACGTCCTTAATCAGTTTTTACGAAATTGAGAACGAAGCATTGAAATTGAGGACTATCCCCAGAAAATAAGGACGTCTGGTCACCTTAACTGTAGCACAAAGAACGTAAAATTACTTAAATTATTTACTCTGGTATATAAAAAACACGATTAACACAATGCCACAAAATTTTTTTTAACATAATGCCCCAACATGTTTTATGTTGGGGCGTTATGTTAAAAAATATTGTGGCATTATTTTAAGTGTGGAATCATTTTTTTTTTACTCTTGCATTAAGTTTTGGGATCATTTTTTTTTTGACTCTTGGCATAATAAGAAAAACAACAACTTTTTGTCATAAAAAATGACACAGGCCTCTGATTCTTCGCTCCCGCGGGGAACACCTTTCAGTTCATTATACTCGGGGGATGCATAGTTATGTGCAAACAACTGTAATACATAACATCTTATCCTCATTGGTATAAAAATTCCGCCTATTGTACTGATATTTTTTTCACATTCTCTTGTTAATTTATCTATATGCAAACTATTGCAAGGGCTGTGAACCTGAGGCATTTTGTAACAGCAAGGGCTACTACAAGGGGCCTCAAGTTATTTCGAATAGTTGCTTTCCCGTCATCCAGTTTTTATGGACAAAAGCAGCTAAAATGATTTCTAAAGATTTTACGTATTTACTGAGAAAAAAATGCTTTTCTTCTTACAAAGCTGCCTTAATTCTTGGCTGTTTTTTTAACGAGTTTCATACGAAGTTTCCGCAAAAAAAATTTGTAAAATCTTTTTGCTCAGGCTAAAGGCTTATTTTAACTATGAGGTCCCCCCCCCTCCGCTCTGCGGTGGTTGCGGGGGCTATCAGTATGCCCATGAGGACGGGCTATATGCTAGTGTGATAATATTTACTCAGAACTGCATCAACAAAAAGGAGCGCTAAAATGATTTATGTTTAACACGTGCTGGGTTTCCCCAGGTGAAGAAATTTTTCGCAGAAACTTCCTTGTCTGAGTTACCTCGTATTTCGACATTGCTAATTTGTTGGTGTTTCATCAGGTGGAGATTTCTTTACACGAACTTTCGGTTTCAATGCGAGATTTATTTCAGTTTTGTTTTTTACGTTTCCAAGTACCCATGTGATTCCGGGAAAAGCGTCTCAGTTCGTTATTATAATTTTTTATACGCTTTCACATTTCCCCATCTCTGTGCGTTTTCCTGCCGTAATTGTCTTCATAAAAATAGAAATTCAAATGTTTAAGAAAATGAATTCCTTACGTGTTAGGTACAGAGTTAAAGGAAGGGATTTTTTATGAAAAATAATTAAAATATGATAATATCAACTACGACTACAGAGATGTATAGTAAGGCAAACAGCCTTTCAATAAACTAATAATTTCGTTAAAAACAACCATTCGGTGAAATAATCTTTTCAGCTTTTCGGTGAAACAACCTTTTCGGTAAAGTGATCGTTTCAATAAAAACGACCTCTCAGTTCAGTGATCATTGGGAAAAGAACTTCACAAACCCTTCTCAAGTCGTCGGGAAGTCAAATTCTAATAAAATGGAATAACATCAGGCCCAGTGCAGTTAAAACTGATTTGGCCGGGTATGTGGTTCAATAGACCAGGAGCTGTGTTGTGAGATGGATTCGCTCACATGAGCTCAACTCGTGCTCTCTGTCGTGTTAAATCACTGCTTTAAAAGATGTATCTTTTTAATGCGTTCTTTCATACGATATTTAGGTGTTCATGCCACATACACAGTCGTATCAGAATAATATGACCACCTATCTAATAATGGTAATAACCACCCTTGTCCCAGATGACAGCGGCGAGTGGACACAATGAGGCCCTGAAAGGTTCTCCGAGGCACTGCAGCAGAGCAAGGAGGTCCGGAGATGTCGTGGTTGTGTGTCGGCAAGTCGAACCTGTCGATCCAAATAGTCCCACAAGTGCTCTATGGGATTGAGATCGGGAGATTTCGCCGGCCAAGGAAGAACGAAGACATCGCTGTCGTGTTCCTGGAACCAGTCACGTACCCCCTTAGGGATGTGGCACGGCGCAATGTCCTTTTGGTAGACACCATCACCACCAGGTTAAATGCCTAAAATGAAGGGATGCATGTGGTCAGCGAGGATGGACAGGTAGTAACTGGCGTTCAGGGACTCATCCAGTGGTATACCAGAGGTGCCAGGTAATACCAGGAAAACATCCCGCAGACATGCAGACTGCCACCGCCGGCCTGTAGTTGACCGACAAGCGTGTACAAGTGTTGGTTCTAGTCTGTCTGACGACGTATCCGCCACCGCCCGTCACTTCTGTGGAGGAGAAACCTCGATTCGTCGGAGAAGGCAACCTTTTCCCACTCTTCCACTGTCCAATGGCAGTAGTCCCATGCGAACTGCAGGTCTCGTTTCCGATGGACCTGGGCTAACATGGACGCCTTGACGCAGCGTCGACTCCGGAGGCCCATGCGTAACAGAGTTCGCTCTACTGTTATCGGGGACATATACCTTGGTGCCCCAGATTTCATTTGCGTGGTCGATTGCCGCAGTGTTGCACGTCGACTGCCCTTTACCAGTCGACAGAGGCGACGTTCTCCTCTGGGGTCGATGACCTTTGGGGCTCCCCAGTTATGACGTCATGAAGTACTCGGTGTGCCAGTGGTCCATTCTTGGTACACCCTTACTACAGCACCTCGCGAGCAGCCCGCGAAGTCTGCTGTTTCTGAGAAGCTTCTACCCTTGGCGCGGGAGCAGATGATCATTCCGTTTTGAACGTCCGTCAACTCATTATATCTGCGTATTGTGCCCAGGTAACGCACTACGGCTCATCTGTCCTGGCCGGCCAATTATATTTCCGTGTGGTGGACCTTGTCACGTGCACTCTGTGACGCGCCTGGGCGTGTACACTGTGATTCCTGGGGTGGTCATATTATTCTGATACGAAAGTGCAAATTACTTTAGAGACAGATTTGAAACATCGAACACCGAAGCAATTTGCGTGATATAGATAAAATGCTTCCATTTCTCGCAAAAAAAAACGAATTATTAATGAGGGTGGATGGCGATTGCATTAGAAAACAGTATAGTGTTGAATGTACGCATAATTCTAAACTTTGATATCACCACATTAATAAATTTGGTCTCCTGGTAGCCACGCTGTAAAAAAATCTGAATATCCCGGGCCGTTTTCCGTTATTCCGTTCGTAAATTAACGAAGCATATTTCTGTTACAACCTTTTCGCTGAAATAACCGGAAAGACACCTGAATCTCATTCATTTTTCGTATGCCCAAGAAAATTCTGAATTTTTAGAAAACTTTTCGGAAAATTAACGGAAAATTCTGAATTTTCGGAAACTTTCCCGCAATTCTTTTCATATATTAACGGAAAATTCTGAATGTTCGGAAACTTTTCCGCAATTCCTTTCATAAAATAACGGAAAATTTTGAATTTTCGGAAACTTTTCCCCAATTCTTTTCATATATTAACGGAAAATTCTGTTCTAACTTTTTCTGTATCCATGTGGTGGGAAATTCCAGTAACAGGAATGATTTGCGGAAATACTTAAGGTTTGATTAATTATTAAATTGATTGTATGATGTCTACATATCAGTCTGTAGACCGCTTAAGACAAAAGCTATTATAGCTATCAAGAGTAAATTCTAAATTTAAGAGTTTTGTGAAATAATACTATAAAGCACAGTACGTTTGACCTTTTCTTAAAATCAATGGAAAGTTATCGTCAGTTTAAGAAGAATTTCGGGTTCCAAAGCATTAAAAATCACGATGAAAAAAACACGAAATTTGTAATAAGTCCTCCTACAGAAAAAATAAAATTATTACAAACGTATGCAGAAAAAAAAAATAAGCTCCAGTACATGAATGCACCTTTTTTCTGAGCATCTCTTTTTGAATGCAGAGCCTGTGTCTCTTTTTACGCGCATACATCCTAGAACTGAAAGAGTTTCGAAACAAAGCTTTTAAAAGTAAAGATATTTTTCCTTACACGAAACTCAATTTATAATTATACGTAATCAGAACTGCTATGAACCAGCTATTCCTTTAGTTGGAGATAGAATAACTTAGAACTACGACCGCCACAATCTACTGATCTGTAACCACCAGATTTTTATCTGTGAAGCTACATTAAGGAAAATGCTATCCATATTAATCCACGAAATCTGAAATAACTGAGAAAGAATATAGCCAGCATTACTGATGACATTTCACCTGGGGCGTTGTAGGCGGTGTCTGCGAACACGCTTCGTTGCTTAAGGCTATATATTCAAAAGGGCGGAGAGCATTTTAAGCATACTTTGTAACCATATGCGTTGTAAATTAATTTCTTTGAATATTTGCACGAATTTTTGAAGTAAGCATGATTAGTTGCTACATATCATTTGATACAATCAACGCAGTTTAGATTGTGAATTGTTCCCCTTCTTGATCTCAAAGACTGCAGTCTCGTGACGATTATATATATTCAGAGAATACAACGTAGTTTGTCACAAATATTTATTTTTTTCAAGTCGACTATGGTTTCGCTGGGTATTGACCAAGCTTCATCAGGACAAACGGCACGTAAATATTCAAATTGTATATGACATCATAAATGGTGTTTACAGTCACGGGCTTTGGTTAGTTGCTTCCACGCCCTTGATAGAAATGGGATGGATGCCATGTCATTAACAAATTGCGAAGACTTCTGATATATATGGAAAGCTTCCAAAATATCAAGTTTGGTGGTTGAATCTGGCTTGTCAATTTGTTTTGCTTCTTCAAAGAGAAATTTATGGTCCTTTTCGTAACAGTGTTTAGCCATCGATGACTTCTTTAGGTCACAATTCCCAATGTAGGTCTTGTGCTCCTTCAATCGAAGATGCAAGGCTCTACGGGTCTGTCCTACATACGAAGCGCCACATTCTCTAAAATTTCTCTTTGAAGAAGCAAAACTAATTGACAAGCCAGATTCAACTACCAAACTTGATATTTTGGAAGCTTTCCATATACACTATCTACCAACAAGTAATTCGACACACCTGCAATCGATGATATCTGCGGTCCTGATACACGTCACGGCCGCCGCCGTTAAATATGGTGTGGGAAACAACAACGCAACCTGTCGCATGCAAGATGCCATGCAGTTAGGAGCTCTCTGATTTCAAGAAAGGTGTAATCGTCGAATATGACAGAAATGGCCGATCCATACGTGACGTATCCAGCGAGTTGAAGTACCCAAAATCGACAGTGGCCTACGTAATTGGCAAGTGGAAGATGAGAGGGGACTGTCGGAATGTGCCCCGACCCGGCAGACCCACAAAACTGGGAGTTAGAGACCGACGGGTGCTGGCCAGAGAAATTCGGAAGAACCGCACTAAATCGATGGGCCACATCCGCGAGGAGTTTCAACAGGCATCCAGGAGGGTTATTTCGATAAATACCATCCGTAAGGAAGCCCATCTGCTCCGTTATCATGGACGTGCTGCCGCCCACAAGCCTTTGATCACCAAGTCCAATAGCGCTGCTCGGCTAACGTGGTGCAAAGAACGTCGACAGTGGACCGCTGAACAGTGGAAGCAGGTTCTCTGGAGCGACGAATCAAGGTTCACCCTCTACCGTTCAGATGGCAGGGTCTGGGATTGGCGTTTTCCTGGAGAACGCCTCCTGGCGGAATGTATTGTGCCAACTGTGAAGTTCGGCGGCGGTGCAATTATGCTATGGGGGTGTTTCTCCTGGTATGGCACGGGACCCTTTGTCGCAATTGCTGGTAGACTCAACGCCGAGACCTACTGCACCATTCTGGATGACCATGCGCTTCCTACGTTGTGGCAGTTTTACGGGGTGGACCCATGTTACTTTCAGGATGACAATGCCACCTGTCATGTTGCGAGGTCCACCATGGCTTGGTATGGTGACAATGGGGTTAATCGAATGGACTGGCCTGCGCAGAGCCCGGACCTTAACCCTATCGAGCACCTCTGGGACGAGTTGGGGCGTCGACTTAAGGGGTACCCCCACCGTCCGAAATCGGTGAAGGAACTGACCAGTCTTCTCCAAGACGAGTGGAAGAAAATACCGCTAGCCGTCGTACACCGCCTGGTTGAGAGTATGCCCCGGAATGTCGCAGCTGTAATTGCCGCTCGTGGAGGCTCCACCAACTATTGGAGGTGAATAAACTTCGTTTTCCTTTGCTATCACAGGCGTCCAATTGCTTGTTGGTAGATAGTGTATATCAGAAGTCTTTGCAACTTGTTAATGACATGGCATCCACCCCATTTCTATCAAGCGCGTGGAAGCATCTAACCAAAACACGTGACTGTAAACACCATTTATGTTATCATATACACTTTGAATATTTACGCGCCATTCGTCCTGATGAAGCTAGGTCAATAACCAGCGAAACCATGGCCGACTTTAAAAAATAAATATGTGTGACAAACTACGTTGTTCCCATTGTTCAACAATACAATTTGGCTCTCAATAACTCACGGTAGGACGTTTGGCTTTCAGGCAAAACACATAACCTTAAGTGTAATTCCTACAATTAATTCTTAAATCTAATTCTCCTATAAAACAATTTTGAATGCTTCCCATTAAAGAGAAAAATTCATTTTATATGATTTTCTAAGGAAATAGGTACTTAAAACCTTCAGCATCGATGATATGTTCCTACAAAATTAACGGAATTATTGCTATTTGTTATATGTTCTCTTTCAGTGTTGTAACTGTAGTGCAATTAGACGTAATTCTAATACCCTCTGTGACCTTGAAATCATGGAACTTAGGAGGAGTGACCGGAAGATTATGCAAATAGGCAGCGCGAAAACACAAATTTGTCGGTGACAAAATTGAAAGCGCGCCTCCTCGCTCCGTAGATAGTTGTTTTAACTCATTAAACTAAACCGACGGAATATATCGCTGCAGGTTTGTCGTCTTGACAAGTGCTTCACCTCTGTAGTACCTCACAGCAGATGGATGAGTTTCGCCGAGATATAAATATGATTGGAATACGGGACAAATATTGAATTGCAGGCTTTTTTCTCGTACGGACAGACATCAAATTGCAAGGAGATGATCGCAAATTCCAAGACGACACTTGTTCGACACTGACATTAACAGGTCATCGTATTCAACAGGACAGACTGTTTGCTCTCGAGAGGCGGGATGTCACTTTGTCATTTAGCGGAGCATGTGGGTTGTGAAATATCCGGACACTTGCCTATCCTTGTACTAGCGAAAGAATTAATGCCGAGTTGTTCCACCCCTTGCTGCTACCACAGACTTCACTCTGCCGGGAAAGCTTTCCATTAGGTTTTGATACATTGCTGCGAGAATTGCCTTTCATTTTGACACAATAGCATTACTCAGGTCCATCGCCGATATCAGGCGGGTTGGGATGGCTCGCAGTCGGCGTTCCAATTCATCTCAAAAGTGTTCCATAGGGTTGAGATCTGGGATCTATGCAGGTCATGCAGTTCTTCCACGCCCATCTCATCAAACCATTCCTGCACGGATCTGGACAGTATCATTTTTCTTTTGGTAAAGGAAAGGGCTTTCACCGAACTGTAGCCATTATGGTGGGAGCACGGAATTGTAGATAATGTCATTACATTGCCCATGAGTTCAAATTCCCAGGATCTGTAGATGAGTTTAGATTCCCAGAATCTGGAGATGAATTCAGATTCCCAGGCATTGGAAATGGGAAAAGGGCAGCCGAAATCATGCAAAATAACACCATTTCACAGCTGACACAACATAGTCAGGAAGGTAGTATTCACCTGGCATCCTCCATACCCAGACTCGTCTTTCGGACTGCCAGATGGTGAAGCGAGATCAATCACTCCAGAGAATGTGTATCCATTCTAGAGTCTACTGGCGCCGAGCTTTATACCATTTCAACCGACGCTTGGCAGCGATGTTAGGATTGCGTGCAGTTGCTCGGCCATTAAACCCCATTCCCTTCACTTCTCGCTAAACAGTCATAGTGCTAACGCTGCTTCCAAAAGCATTTTGGAGCTCGCTGGTGAGTGTTGTAACCGAAGATAAGCGAGTTTGTCGCACCACCTGCTTCAGTACTCGGTTGTCCCGCTCTGTCATTTTACGTGGCCTATCAGGTCGTGATTGCCCTGTTATTGCTCCTGGGAGTTGGCACTTCACAATAACGTCACTTAATAACGTTCAGGATGTAAGGTCAGGTGATGCGTAACATCACAGCCTCTCCTTGACAAATGTCAACCCCGCCTTCTCGTGGTGCATCCTGTTCCCACTAAAGGGGCTCTGGCGACCGCCAATAGCGGTATAACTATACCATCGGGATCAGAGGAAATGCTATCCCACACTCACCAACCCGCTTGGCCAGCGTGGTGAGTTATGGCCAAACACCTCCAAAATGACTCTACAACTTAAATCTTGGCCCTCAGTCTCCGGCAGCTGGAATGTACCTGGCCAAGGCAGCGGCCAGTGCGACATGAAGGCAGAGGGTGCTAAGAATCCCCGGAGGACCGGACTAGGCTGCCATTTGATGCTGACCTTGGCTACCTATAACGGACGCTCCCTATCTTCTGATTCAAGGCTTCTTGAATTGGAAGAGGAACTACAAAGGATCAAGTGGGACATCGTCGGGCTAAGTGAGGTAAGGAGAAAAGGAGAAGATCTCATTGAACTGAAAAGTGGACATCTCTTCTATTATCGTGGGACAGATACTGGCAGAACTAGTGGTGTTGGATTTATAATAAACAAGAAACTGAAGGATAAAGTGGTAGAAGTTGAAAGTTCCTCTGACAGAGCTGCACGACTCGTTATCCAACTATCGAGTAGATACCAGGCTCAGATTATTCAAACTTATGCACCCACCACAAGTCATCCTGAAGAAGAAATTGAAGAATTTTATGAGGAAATTCGTCATCTAAATAATAAAGGTAAGCAGCACTTGAAGATAATTATGGGAGATTTCAATGCAAAAATAGGGCAACGGCAACAGAATGAAACTTCAGTAGGTAAATTCGGTCACGGCAACAGAAACCAGCGTGGAAATACTCTCGTTGAGTTTGCAGAGGCAGAAGGATTTTTCATCTTGAACTCCTTTTTCAAGAAAAAGCCACACAGGAAATGGACATGGAGACATCCAATTGGGACGACAAGTGAAATTGATTTTATTATGTGTAACAAAAAATTCGTCATCGAAGACTGCAGTGTGCTGAACAAGTTCAACACAGGTAGTGACCATAGATTGGTGAGATGTAAGATGCACCTCAACACTAAACTGGAACGTGGCAAGCTCATAAGACAAACAAAATGTATTGACATAACCAACCTTAAAAAACACCATATTACTTTCAAGTTGGAACTGAAGAACAGATTCTCTGCTTTAGAAGGCCTAACATCGGAAGAAGTGGATATTTCGGAAGTTAACAGAAAAGTAACCAAAGCTCTAATGGAAACAGCAACAAAATTAGCTGGGTCTAAGAACAAGTTGCATGTGAACAAATTATCAGGAAAAACCAAAATGTTGATGCAAAAAAGAAGAGAGATGAGGACAACTAAAGAAGATGTGACTTCCAAAGTGGAATATATAGAGCTATGCAAGACAACACGAAAAAGTATCACTGAAGACGTAAGGAAATTCAACTGTGAGCTAGTGAGGAAAGCAATTGAAAACAACCAAAGCCTTAAGATAGCAAAGGGACATCTCAGTAAGGGAAGAAAACAGATTATGGCTCTGAGAAAAGAAGATGGTTCTATAACAAGAAATAGAGGCGAAATTTTGACAAGAGTGAAAGATTTCTACTCCAAATTATATGAAAGGGATGATACATGTACTCCAGACATCATGAAAGGTACCAGAGTTCTTCCAGTCCTCCCAGCAGAAGTTGCTCATGCAATCAAGAACATGAAGCGGGGGAAAGCTCCAGGAGAAGATGGAATTACTATAGACATCATACAAGAAGCAAGTGGAGAAATTGAAACAGTACTCGCCCAAATTTTCACTCGATGCCTTAATGAAGGGAAGATTCCTGAGGATTGGAACAACGCTACAATGATCCTGCTACATAAAAAAGGTGACATTGAGGATCTCAGGAACTACAGACCTATCAGCCTCCTATCAGTGGTTTATAAAATCTTCACTAAAGTTCTTTCACACCGCTTGAAGGTAACACTGGACATGGCTCAACCGAGAGAACAAGCTGGATTCAGGAGTGGCTACAGCACAATAGATCATATCCACGTACTGAGAGAACTAATTGAAAGAGCGAGGGAATATGAACTTCCATTGTGCATGGCTTTTATCGATTATGAAAAAGCCTTTGATTCGGTGAAAACATCAGCAGTTACCACGGCTCTGAAATCCTGCGGTATTGAAGATGCATACATTAATATTATTAATAACATCTATGAAAATGCAAGTGCAAAGATTCGGCTGTTTGAAAATACAACACACATAAAAATTGGAAAGGGAGTGAGACAAGGTGACACCATATCTCCGAAGCTCTTTAATGCCACATTGGAAAATGTCTTTCAATCACTGAACTGGGAAAACAAAGGGATAAAGATTAATGGAGATTATCTAACCCACCTTCGTTTTGCTGATGACGTAGTCATTTTTGCAACTACCCCATCAGAGCTGCAGAGTATGATCCAGGAACTTGCTGACAAGAGTAAAGAAGTGGGATTAAAAATGAACTTTCAGAAGACAAAAGTGATGTTCAATGCTTTTACAAGAAATGAAGATTTATCGATTGATGGAGAAAAACTGGAGATAACAGATACATATGTTTATCTTGGACAGCAGATATCAAGTGAGGGTCACATTGATGAAGAAATTAATCGGCGTACAAAACTTGCCTGGAGAGCTTTTGGAAGAAACAGCATAATTTTCAAGAGCAATATGCCATTATGTCTTAAAAGAAAAGTGTTTGATCAATGCATCCTTCCAGTGCTTACGTATGGTGCAGAGACGTGGACCTTAACTAAAAGAGACATACAAAGGCTGCAGACAACTCAAAGAGCATGGAGAGATGCATGCTTGGTATAACCAGGAGAGATAAGAAGAGGAACTCGTGGATCCGAAAAATGACGAGAGTGGAAGACATCATGATCAGAGTTAAATCCCTGAAATGGCAATGGGCTGGACATACTGCCAGAAGGACAGACCATAGATGGACAGCCGAAATTTTAGATTGGATTCCAAGGGACAGGAAAAGACCCAGAAAAAGACCACATGGGAGATGGGTGGATGAAATTCGTAAATATGCGGGAGTGACATGGAGGAGACTGGCACAAGACAGACCGTTGTGGAGGAAACTTGGGGAGACCTTCGTCCAGCAGTGGATTGATAATGGTTGACAATGATGATGATGATGATGATGAATAACGTTCAGGGTGGTTGCAGCAATGAGAAATTTTCTAAACTGATATGTTGCTAAAATGGCATCCTACGACCGTGCCACGTTGGAAGTCACTGAATTCTGCCCTACTGCCCATTCCACTATCCATGCTTGTCTCTGAAGTTTGCCAGGGTACGTACGTCTTTCTGTACTTGAATGGGCCATGGCTGTGTCGTATATGGGCAAATCCACTACTCAAGAAGAGTGTCCGGATATTTTTTATCATATAGTGTATATGTTAATACACGTGTAACTACGAGGGCGGAACAAAATGTTAGTTACACTGTTGAATAAAAAAACAAACAAATTAAGAGATATACTTAGAGGATGTATGTTGGTTTAAAGGTACAACTTTTATTCATTTTTCGACTTAGTCGCCATAGGACTGTAAACATTTCTCGAACGTGTGATTAACTTTTTCATAATTGTACAGAGAAAGCCTCCTCCAGTTTGGTGCAATCAGTTGAGGACCGCATTTTTCACAGCCTCGTCAGTTTGGAATCGTTGTCCACTAAGGTCCTGTTTCATTTTTCCGAACAAATGGTAGTCGCACGGGGATAAGTTGGGGTTGTACGGCGGATGTTCCCACACCTCCCACTTGAATGATTGTAGTAATTCCTTTGTTTTCCGTGCTGTGTGGGGAGTGACTTTGTCGTGCAGCAGAATAACACCTTCGCTCAACTTACCCCTGCGCCTGTTTTTGATTGCCTTTTGCCAAGTTCGCAGCTTTTGGCAATATGAGTTAGCATTTATTGTCGCCCCTTTTGGCAGAAATTTTGTGTAAACAACACGTTCACAGTAAAAAAAGGCAGTCGCTTGGCCCGAAGTAACCGGGTGAACGACCTTCCATTCCGTTGTGGTGGCCAAGTCGTTTTCGAAGAACGTGTGTTTAACCTATTTATAAACGTGTGAAAGACTAGTTTCAGCTCCAATTTCCTCGGTCTTCAGTCCTCAACGAGTCAACACTTTGACGTTTAACTCAAAATTTCGTGAGACTGGGAGTATAGAGGGCAAAAATAGCCCAGGTCCGCCATCACTATTTACTGCGAAAGTCCTGGATGATCTGGATAAATGTTTAACTCGCTCACCAAGAAAATCGCTTCGAAAGTTTTTTTCTCAAACTTAACTATCACCATCTACTCTTTTCAGGGCTACAAAGAAGTTAAAATTGCATTCTTACTGTGTTGGTGTAGTTCAGGAATGATAGAACCAGACCAAGGAAAACATTTACAGTATTGTCACTGGTTTCTTCCGTTTTTTAATGAAAATAGGATTGAGGTGTTGGATCGTGTTTACTTTAGTGACAAGGCTTGGTTTCACTTGGTTGCCAATGTGAACAGTCAGAACAGCTGTGACGTGCCTGCCCAGCAGGACGCACACAATATAAAGGCAGATAACAGCGATAGCGAACGTCCGCGTAGCTCAATTGGTAGAGCGACTTATTCCGGAATGAGGGGACCAGGGTTTGAGCCCCGGCGTGGACAAAAATGACGGAGAAATTTATTTGGTTATAATGGCGCCCGAACTTTCCGGATGACCCGGCCGTTCAAGATCTCGCAATGGTGTGATGTTCTTTCTACACCGCGAGATAGGAAAAATCAAAGAATCCCTTCTCCAGCGCTTCGAAAAATAACTGTGTGTGACGTTGCATTCCACACACCAGATTGACTGGGAGTTCTCAAGTGCACGTTCTACAGCGGATGGCTGCCTGCAACGATTCATGGTCACGGCTGACCCGTGGGCCATGCCCCCAGCCCTCTTTCGGGAGGGGGGGGAGATGTGACATGCCTGCCCAGCAGGACGCACACGATTTAAAGGCAGATAACAGCGATAACGAACGTCCGCGTAGCTCAATTGGTAGAGCGACTTATTCCAGAATGAGTGGACACGGGTTCGAGCCCCGGCGTGGACAAAAATGACTGAGAAATTTACTTCGTTATACATCGGAATATGGAGTAGTGATAACCCTCATGCGCATTTCGAAAGATCGTTACATACCGTGGGAATTGGTGTTTGGTGCGCCATCTCGCGCCGTCGTGTTAGTGAGCCTATATATTTTCACAAAACTGTAGATGTTGAAGTTTATCGCGACATAATCCAAAAGTTTATTGCATTGTTGGAAATGAGGGAACCAGAATGTTGGTTTCAACAAGTTAGTGCAGCCTGTCATACAGCAAATGAAATGATAGCCATGTTACAGAAATTTTTTGGGACTGCTAAATCTCCAAAAACTTGTGGCCCCAAAGATCTCCAGATCTCACTCCTCCAGATTTTATCTTTTGAGGACATTTATAAAGGTCAAGTGTTTCATAACAATGCTTATACACTTGAAGAATTGAAGGCAAATATTGAAAGAGTGATTGCAAACATAACTGCAAGGTGGCTGCAAATGTCGTGAAAACGTACGAACCAGGCGAGAGGAAATCATTAGCAACCGACACTTGTTCTAAATGTAAAAGTAAGTGCAACTTGTTTCCCTCTTGTGTGCTTTTGTGCCTTTGCATAGCAAATCAATTAAACTTCATATTATTCATAACACGGTTGCGCACTTTTTGAGACCCCTGTATTATAGAAAAAATCTGAAACATTTTGTTTGCGCTTAAGATAAAAATCTTCTTTTCATGTGCGCTTCTTTTCATGTGCGGTACATATTGAGGGATGTACAGGAACATAAAATTATAGTAAACACAATACTATGCATACTGTGTATGCAAATGCAACTTCAGGAAGCAAGTGAGACGAGAGAACTGCTGACCAGGCAAGACAGTATTGATTCGCGTCGCGATGTTACATCAAATCGCGAGACTCTCTGATTACTGTCTTTGCGGTGGTGGACGATATTTACAAAAGCCACACACTGGTGCACAATCTTTTCTTGAGCGAGTTCCACTTCAAATGAAACTATATGCTTCAAATATTGATGTGCGAGTATTGCTTTAACGACTGTGAAATTTTAATAGATTTAAAGCTATTTGCCTCTCCCAGGAATCTTTTCTTTTATTCGTTGTTTCACTTTTGTAGCCTATTAGCTCTGCTAGGCACCTTTTTCACTTATTAGCGATTCGCATTTAGGAGTATTAAAGAGAAAGGAAAGGAAAATCATTTGCTACAGCAGTTATCAATCTCGATTATTTAAATCGAAACGAAGATCATCTTTTCCATTTCATTTTTACTTTACTATTTACTTTATTCTATTCTGCCCTTTTAATTTCCCCGTTGCGCTAATGGGTTCACGAACGTAGGAGTTTCCTGACTTTTGGAATTAAAGTAGCCAAGAATGCGAGGGTAGAAAGCCGTTCGATTTATAAGCTGGTATTTGAAAAGCTCATGCATTCTTCTTTTCTTCATTGTCCGCCCCCCCCCCCCCCCACACACAACCCTAACTCGAGCATTAAAATCTTCTCTTCATTATGATCACTCGAGATATTTTATCAGAAAAATAAACACATGTTTTTATCTCTGCAACATTCCAAACGTAAAAAGAAAAAATATTATAAGCTGGAAACCAAGTAAATCTTAAAGCATTCCGAAGGTATCTTCGGAAACAGCTTAGTTAGATTTTCGGGAAAAAAACAAAAAAACAAAAAAAAAAAACATGAACGAGCCGCTTACTATTTAGTGCACAACATTTCGCGTTATACCGTAAAACTTTCTTCATCTAGAAAGAATATTAACAACGCCTATCACGTTTCTGCCGACGATTAAAACGAGTTTCCCCTAAGACAGGGATTTTCTAAATAACGAAATAAAACAGAAAATAGGCAGAAAACGCTACAATATCATTTATTTTACTTTTTTTTTGTGAATTATAACCTTACATGCACATTAGAAAGATTAAAAAAATTATTCATGGATGAAACGAAACATTTTTGATCTCATTAAAAGAATCGCGGATGAAAGTTTTAAGATCTTAATTTGGAGACTAACTGTGAAAGTCGCTAGGTGCGAGATTTCCTTTTTTCAATTCGAGCTGCTTTGATTTCCACTGAGGAGCTGCTTGGACACCTCTGCCTTTTTCGTAGGCATACCTAACAAGAAAGATGTTAGGTATGCCTACGAAATTTAATTTGCGTCAGTACGGACTCGAAGCACGTTTTTTGAGTCCGTTCTGACGCAAATTAAATTTATTAAAGCTATACAAAGTCAATGGAACCGTTATGGAAAACAATAGTATCTGACGGAAGAAAGAAGTTTTTCAATCGGGTATTTAATCCCTCAGATATTGCTGTAAACGGAATCGTGAGCTTACACCCTCTGGTTGCAGACTTGTGCGTTAAGAAAAACATGAATTCATATGAGCAGCATTTCGCACCGGAAACGCTCTCCAACACAGAAAGAATTTCTCACATCGGAATCTTAGAAACAGAGATATCGACAAAAATAAGATGTGACTTTACGTCCCTTGGTGGGAAAACCATGCATTATTTTAGGAAGGAAGTATTCTCAAAAGGTTTTTCCATATGAGCGGTATCGGTCCAAGAAAAAAAAATTTAGTCGAGTTTTCAGGAGCCCAGATTTTGCTACAAATACATCAGAAGCAGAAATTAACACTTATGCGCCCCCTGGTGGCCAAACAATCATTTACCAAACATTAGCAATTATGTGAAAAATATTTTCCGTCAGGTCTTGTAGGCGATACAGGAAGCATTTTTCAAATCGGAGTTTTAGAAGCAGAAATAACGCAGAAAACGCAATTTACCTTTGTGCCCCCTAGCGGAAAGTCTATGATTTACTCAAAAAGTTTGAAATTCGCATCGGAAACACTATCCAACAAAACAGGAACTTTTCAAATCGGACTCCTAGCTAGAAGTAGAGATATTGACGAAAATAAGATATACATCTACGCCTCCTGGCGTAGAAACCATGCATTATTTCAAGAAGAAAATGTTCCTAAAAGGTTTGTCCACATGAGTAGCATCGGTCAACAAACGACTTTTTTTTCAATCGATATTTTAGAAGCTCATATTTTGCTGGAAATTAAGACTTACGCCACCTGGTGGCCAAACCATTTTTTCAAAAATAAAAAATTGTGTGCAAAGGATTTTCCATCAGGAGCTGTATCCAGTACAGAAAGAATGTTTCAAATCGGAGATTTTTAGAAGCAGAGATATAGGAGGGAAATCAATTTACTTTTACGTCCCCTAGCGGAAAGTCAATGAATTACTTTAAAATTTCTGAAATTATATAAAAAAACACGTCACACTGAAAATACTATCCAACAAAGAAGGAATTTTTCAAATCGGACTCCTAGAAGTAGATATATTGACCAAAATAAGATATACATCTACGGCCCCTGGCGGAGAAACTGTAGAATATTTTAAGAAGAAAATATTCCGAAAAGGTTTATCGATGTGAGTGGCATCAGTCGGCGAAAGAATGTTTTCAATCGATATTTTAGAAGCTCAGATTTTATGGCAAATACATCAGAAGCAAAAATTAACACTTACACCCCCTGATGGCTAAAGTATTCTTTACGAAAAATTTGAAATTATATGCAAACGAATTTCCATCAGGAGCTGTATCCGCTGAAGAAATACATTTTCAAATCGGAGTTTTAGAAGAAGAGTTATCGGAAAAAATGTAATTTACTTTTACGCCCCCTAACGGGAAAATCTATGCGTAATTTAAAACAGTAACAACATCTAAAATACTCTTCGACATAAATGGAATCGAAAGATAAAATATTTTTTTCAATCGGATGTTTAGAAGCAAGTATGTGGAATAAAACGTATTTTTGAATTCGACATCATCTGCGTTTATGCCCTCTAGCGGCGAGATTGTACATCGTAAAAAAAAAACGAAATAAAGGATCATCATTCGCATATTTCAAGCTTCCCAATGCTAAAAGAATTTTTCAAATCGGACTAATAGTTGCAGAGATATCTTGGGTACAGACGGACGGACGGACGAACAAACCGGTAACATAAGCCCGATCTTTTTTTACACAAGTTAGTAAAATCATGCAATGCATTGATTATGATGCGCTTTCCGACATACAGGAAATCATTACCCAAGTTATGAGGATAATGGCTGTAGAACAAATCTCGCTCCAGTGTCCCGACCTTTGACCCCATTTCGATTATATTCAACAGAACCGGTAAAGTATATATTTCCGGAACAACATGATAAAGTTTTGTCTCAATCGAAGCATTTTTACGTAAGTTATAGCGCATAATAGCGATGGAATGGATCCTGATCCTATGTCCTGACCTTTGACCCCACTTAACCCATTTTCAATTCGTTTCGTCCCCAGGTGGTCCCCTAAGACATACTAAAATTTCATTGAAATCAAACTATATTTATGCAAGTTATGACGCATAAGGGCAATAGAATAGATCTCGCTCCTATGTTGTGACCTTTGACTCCATTTTGTCCATTTTCAACAGGTTTCCTCCCCAGGTGGTCCCCTACCACATACTAAAATTTCATCTAAATCGAACCATTTTTACGCAAGTTATGACGCATAAGGGCAATGGAATGCATCCCGCTCCTATGTCCTGATCTTTGGCCCCACTGCACCCATTTTCAATAGGGTTTGTCCCCAGGTGGTCCCCTACGACATACTAAAATTCCATCGATATTGAAACATATTCACGTAAGTTATTGCGCATAAGGGCAATGCAATGCCTCCCGCTCCTATGTCCTGACCTTTGACCGCACTTAACCCATTTTCAATAGGGCTCGTCCCCAGTGGTCCCATACCACATACTAAAATTTCGTTGAAATCGAACTATATTTATGCAGTTTATGAGGCATAAGAGCAATGGAATGGATCCCGCTCCGATGTCGTGACCTTTGACCACATTTCGTCCATTTACAATAGGGTTTGTCCCTAGGTGATCCCCTACGACATACTAAAATTTCATCGAAATTGAACCATTTTTACGCGAGTTATTGTGCGGACAGATGGACACGGTTGCGCACTTTTTGAGACCCCTGTATTATATATACTTCTTCAACCTACTGTGACGTACCTGCCAGGACGCACACGACATAAAGGCAGATAGTAGTCAGAACAAACGTCCGCGTAGCTCAATTGGTAGAGCGACTTATTCCGGAATGAGGGGATCCGGGTTCGAATCCTGGCGTGGACAGAAATGACGGAGAAATTTACTTTGTTATACTACGGTTGGAAAGCGTAAACAAACTACGAAACGAGTCAAATCCGTAGGTCTACTGAAAAAGAGTAGCCCTTCGAGTGTGACGTCACGGGCAAGTCATGTGACCTTGTTGCAGGCCTTGTGAGGTAGAAATGGCCTTCGCACAACTCACTTTTTGTTAAAGAAGAAAATAGAAGTAAAGCGTAACACGCACACAACGCGTGACGTAATAAGGGAGATGGTCGCGAGAGTGTGACGTCAAGAAACTTTAATAGGATCCACACACAACGTGTGACGTAATGAGGCAGATGGCGTAGACCGCGCGCCAACATCTAAACGCGAGAATGTGACGTCATAAGATTTCTCAGCATGGGAAACATTAACAGGACGACGCTACGACACTAAAAACATGGTAACTCGGGGTGGTTGTTTAACCCACTAAACGAATTTTCCCAAAGTCGAGATCAAGCTAAATCGATTTCTAGTACCAGAAAACGGTAGGTTAACGACTTTCATCAAAATCCTTAGAGCCGTTTTCAAAATAAAATTTACATAGATACAAGAATTGTTCCTTTAAGGTGGACGTCAAGTAATTTTGCTTCCTATGCTTCCAATGGAAAAACTTCTGCAAACATTTTCTCCACAATTAATGCGTTCCCAAGGATGAAAATTTGAACATCGATTAAAATAACTTCATCTTATAACTTGGAATACTTAATATTTTCTAAAACATAATCATAATTATGCAATCCAACATTTGTCTACTGACGTCATAAAAGTAGAAGTCGCGCCATATTTTTTCTGGTTTCAACACCACCAAAGGAAACGTTATTGTTTTTTACGCTTTCCAACCGTAGGTTGAAGAAGCGTATATGCTCCAGCTTTTTCCGTCCGTCCGTCTGTCCGTCCGTCAGGCTGTCCGAACGATAACTGGCGTAAAAATGGTTCGATTTCGATGAAATTTTAGTATGTGGTAGAGGACCACCTGGGCACAACACTATTGAAAATGGGACAAATGGGGTCAAAGGTCTCGTCGTAGGAACGGAATCCATTCCATTGCCTTTATGCGTCATGCGTAAATATGGTTCGATTTCAATGAAATTGTACTGTGTGGTAGGGGACCACCTGGGGACAAACCCTATTGAAAATGGACAAAATGGGGTCAAAGGTCAGGACATAGGATTGGGATCCATTCCATCGCCCTTATCCCATATTATTAAGGTGGACGTCAAGTAATTTTTCTTCCTATACTTTCAATGGAAAAAACTTTTGTACACATTTCCTTCACAATTAATGTGTTCCTAAGGATGAAAATTTGAACATCGATTAAAATAACTTCATATTATAACTTGGAATACTTAATATTTTCTAAAACATAACAATAATTATATTAAAAATAAATAACTTTTCCTTTGGGGGTGTTGAAACCAGAAAAAGAATGGCGTGACCTGTACTTTGATGAAGTCAGTAGATAAACCCATGTTGGATTGCATAATTATGGTTATGTTTTAGAAAATATTAAGTATTCCAAGTCATAAAATGAAGATATTTTAATCGATGTTCAAATTTTCATCCTTGGGAACGCATTAATTGGGAGGAAATTGTGTACAGGAATTTTTCCATTCGAAGTACAGGAAGCAAAATTACTTGACGTTCACCTTAAAGGAGCAATTTATGTATGTATGTAAATTTTATTTTGGAAACGGTTCTAAGGATTTTTTTTTTTTTTTTTTTTTTTGATTGGATGTTTAACGACCACCGTGAGCAACTCAATGGGCTATAAGCAGTCGCCCGTCCCTAATTTAGGGTCACTGGTTCCAGGAAAGGGAGAGAACCAGTGCCGTAAGACAAACACAACATCCATGCCTCACCGGGATTCGAACCCGGACCCCTTCGGACGAATGATCAGAGGCCAACGCCTTAGACAACTGCGCCACCGGGGCGGCCTAAGGATTTTGATGAAAGTCGTTAACCTACCGTTTTCTGGTACTAGAAATCGATTTAGCTTGATCTCGACTTTAGGAAAATTCGTTTAGTGGGATAAATAACCACCCCGAATTACCAACTTTTTAGTGTTGTGGCGTCGTCCCATTAATGTTATCCATGCTTAGAAATCTTATGACGTCACACTCTCGCAATTCAGATGTTGGCGCGAGTTCACGCCATCTGTCTCATTACATCACGCGTTGTGTGTGGATCCTATTAAAATTTTATGACGTCACACTCTTGCGAGCAGATGGTCGCGATTCCCATCTGCCTCATTACGTCACGCGATGTGTGCGTATGTTCGTCCGCACGATGACTCGTGTAAAAATCGTTCGATTTCGATGAAATTTTAGTATGTGGTAAGGGAACACCTGGGAAGGAACCCTATTGAAAGTGAACGAAATGGGGTCAAAGGTCAAGACATAGGAGCGGGATCCATTCCACTGCTCTTATGCGTCATAACTTACGTAATTTATTTTTCACACATTTTCCGAAGCGGAGAAGGAATTGTTATTAATTCCAAACGATGTGTGGAAGCAGCATCACACATTTTTCAAAGCAAAAAAGAAATTCTCATTAATTCCAGAGGACGTGTAGAAGGAGCACCAGACATTTTTCGAAGCCAAGAAGGAATTCTTATTAATTGCAGATCATGTATGGAAGAAGCATCACACATTTATGAAGAAAAGAAGGAATTCTCATTAATTCCAGACGATGTGTGGAAGAAGCATCACACATTTTCTGAAGCGAAGAAGGGATTCTCATTAATTCCAGACGATAGTGGCAGGAACTACACATTTTTGGAAGAACCCAGCGGCCAGGTGATTCATTTTACGTTCGGAAGCCAGAGTGAAAACTGAAATTTGCCAGTGTCGGGACTCAAACCCAGATCCTTTCGCCTCGGAGCCGAGAGCCTTCTCAATTAAGCTACGCCGGCAAACGCTTATCACTGCTACTTGTCGTCTTAAAATGTACGTCACCGCTGAGGTAGATTCGTAACTCACGCTAATCAGGGAGTGGCTTCAGTTGGAGTGATCACTGGTCTGTGGGTGGTTTCTCTATCTGACTAAACATGTCGTACAGCGTCCTATGCACTGTACTGGGTGATATCAGTAGCTCACTAGTCTCACATAGGTATTGCGTGATTTGAGATACTAGTGTCCAGGGTGCACAGTCCATTTGCAAAATCTTTCTGTTACGTTCTGTCAGCGTCAGAGATTTATCGGAGTCATTTCCTTGGCTGGCACAGCCGCAATACCCTTCAATTTGCATATCACATCACCAACTATTGACCAAGGGACCTTCGGTGCCGCTGGAATGTCACGAACGGGGCGATTGCTTATGTGGCAAACTATTATAACGGGCATAGAATAATAGGGTTTTATGATTGTAAGAAACATTGGCTTAAGGTTTAAACTTCTACCTAAATTTTACTTCAGTTAAAGTTCAATCTATACATACACTTGAACAATCTAATACGTGGGAGATAGTCAACGCATATTGGGATAAAGTCCCATAAAATACTGTTACACACGTTATTATACAAAAGCCCAAAAAACGACCACTTGACATCAATGATAATAAAATATTATATCAGAACGTAAAAACATCGCTACATTTTTCGCAACTTAAAAACATCGCTAAACAGCAAACATGTAAATATAACTCTAAACTGCAAATATCCTTACCGGCGTAGCTTAATTGGGAAAGCATTCAGCTCCGGAGCAGAAGGATGTGGATTCGAGTAACGCCATCGGCAAATATGGGTTTCACGTTGGCACCTAAACGTAAAACTGAATTTTTCGCAACTTAAAAACATCGCTATATTTTTCGCAGTTTTTTGATATCGAGCAGTGAAACACTTTGGTTGGTGAAATTGGTACTGAGTCGATGAAGTTTGATCTTAACGATAGTCTTAAAAGGATTTTAACTCATCACCCATTCCCCCGCTTTTTTAGAAGTGTGCAATTGTTTCGTGTTTGTGTTGAGCTATAGGCATGCAAATATGCTTTAATGGTATAGTACAGCAAGTGACATTGCTGAACTGATATGTAATATGTACGTCTACAGATCACATGGGCAAACAATTATTTTGCGTTAGTTATCCTCCGGATAACTACCGCAAAATAAAATGGGCTGGCCATATAAAAAGAATGGAAAATAATACATGGATTAAAATAATAACAGAATGGAACATAATAGATGGACCAAAATAACAACAGAATGGAAAATAATAGATGGACTAAAGTAATAACAGAATGGAAAATAATAGATGGACTAAAGTAATAACAGAATGGAAAATAATAGATAGACTAAAATAATAACAGAATGGAAAATAATAGATGGACTAAAATAACAACAGAATGGAAGAGAATAGATGGACTAAAATAACAACGGAATGGAAAATAATAGATGGACTAAAATAATAACAAAATGAAAAATAATAGATGGACTAAAATAATAACAGAATGGAAGATAAAAGACGGAAATAATGACAGAATGGAAAATAATAGATGGACTATAATAATAACAGAATGGAAGATAAAAGATGGAAATAATAACAGAATGGAAAATAATAGATGGGCTAAATTAACAACAGAATGGAAGATAAAAGACGGAAATAATGACGGAATGAAAGATAAAAGACGGAAATAATGACAGAATGAAAAATAATAGATGGACTAAAATAACAACAGAATGGAAGATAAAAGATGGAAATAAAACAGAATGGAAAATAATAGATGGACTATAATAATAACAGAATGGTCAACATATAAAGGAAAGAGAGGAGCAGGAAGACCAAAGGGAACATGGATGGATGATATAAACAAAACTGTAAGAAAGCTGGGAAATAGACAAGCCCAAGACAGGAACATTTGGAAAGAGACGAATGAAACCTATAGCCTTAATTGGATATAAAAAGGGTTGGAAGAAAAACATCCGGTGTATAACGTTATGAAGCTCCAGTGTTACAAGAACCACGCATATTACGACAAGTAATGTTATAAGAGAATACTTTACTTAAAAAAAAACATTATACGTAACAATGTACGGCTGACAATTATAGCCCGCCGTGTTCAAACATGATCCAAAAGAATAATCTTATATTACATATCGTACTCCTCTCATTATATATCTCTCAGAACATCAGCTCTCAGTCTCTCAACGTAGCTTTAATCCCGAATTCAGTTCTTACCTTGAACACAGCATTTTCAACATCGCTCTAATTCGACTATTATCCGACTTTGCCTCATTTCCCTTTTCGACTGAACTTTTGATACACTATCAGGCTGCCAACTTTGAAAAGCTCGTCCGGAGAAATCATGTGGAGTTAAATCACAAAATATTTGGTGGGGAGAAACCAATTTTTCATGAGAACACAGTAACTCAAAAGGAAGGTTAAGTTAGAGGTTCACGTCACATACAGTGCTATGTCATAATAATTATTAATCCTCGCTTAACTCTGTCAATCGCGGCACATTGCATACACAATCGTGCAGCATATGTATCTGCCGTATTTCATTAGAGTCCTACGGCATTATTTATACACTATAAACAAAGGTGATCGGACACCCCCACGTAGACACAATGGTGTACTCCTGCAGCAGACACGTGGTCGATAAGGTAAAAACACGTCAACGGGAGTACGCTCAGATCAATCGCTGGTAAAATGGCTAGCAGGAGAGAGCTCTCCGAGTTTGAAAAGGGCCGATATAATAAGCTGCTCAATTGGAGGTATGGGCATAAGAAGGATTGCTGATGTCAGACAGGTCTCCAAATCGACTGTGGCCTTTGTCATCAATAAGCGCGAGAATACAAGACACTGAAGGAATTCATCTCGCCCTGGAAGACCTACGAAACTAGAGCCCAGGGCCCAGAGGGGGCTGCAGTGGGAGATCTGGAATACCAGGTCCCGTCCAATGCACGCCATAGCACATGATTTCGTTTGGCTTGGTGCCGAAAAGGACGATATCGACGGATATCAGGACGATATCCGTCGATATCGTCCTGAGGAATGAAACACCAAGCACAGTTGGCTTGCTTCAATAATTCATCGAGATCGTGCGCAGGTTATATTCAATCGCAGACGACGTCTAATGTGGTCCCACAGGTTTTCAATTGGGGGCAATATTGTTGGCTATAGCAGTGTTTGAACATGTTGCAAACATTGTCTGGAGACACGAGCGGTGTGTACACGGGCGTTATCTTTCTGGAAAATGGGGTGTGCTGTAGGCCATTCAAGAACATATCAAAAGGAGCTGCACAACCTCGCTCACGTATTGTGTTGCTGTCAGTGTGCCCGTGATGTGGACAAGAGGTGACTTGCTGTCATGCGCAATAGCACCCAATGCCATGATGCCTGCCTGACGGGCGGTGTGGCGGTCGCAAACGAAACCGGGATCCGTGCCCTCACCGGGGTGTCGCCAAACACGGATCCGGCGATCGTCATCACCCAGACAGAAACGCGATCCATCACTAAAGTTCACAGTGGACCATTCGTGGCCCCAGTTCGCATAATTTCGGCACCAAGCCAAACGAGCGCTGCGATGGCTAGCCTACTGGGCAAGTGTGCCACTTATAACCTTCGGTTTACAATTCGGGTTATTATGGCGACATCCATGGCTGATGACACAGCACGTCGAATATTGGCTGCAGTGCTTTCTGGTAGCGAGCCAAGGTGTCGAACAATCCGCCTGTGTGCTGACGTCTGTCGTACTGCACCGCTGCCGCTCTGACGCACGTACGAACCTTCCTGTAGCCACTGGTGCCAGAAGCGACCAACAGTTTTTGCGTCCTGTTGCACATGCGCACCGATACGACGTGTAGACCAGCCCGCTTCACACAGGCCTACAATTCTTCTTCTCCAAAACGCATCGAAATAGAGATAAACTTGCCGACGGCGTTTACCCGGCATTATGGGCCTTCGCTGAACAGTTTCTGTGCACAAACGACAAATCTGAAACTTCCGCGACGCTTCCACACATTACCATTCCTGTTGCTGCTGGCACATTTATCTCTCATGAACGCGTGACGTCACCGGCTCAGTTTAACATCATTTACATAACTCGAGTGGAATGGGTACACCCGAGTTGCGATTTGCATGTTTGTAGCACAGCTCCTTCTGGGTGGGGCAATTTTTATGTCCAGCAGTGTATTTTAGTTCTTGAGGGATATAAAGACAGCTAAAAAACGAAAATCGTAAAACCAACTGCAGCGGTTGAATTTTCTGTGTAATCTCTAGCATTTTAGCCACTTTCTCCCATACGGCTTCAGGTGGAATTTCCGCGATGATGACGCAAGTCTTCAGCTTAAAAGTTGTAACGAAGTTATGTGAATTGCAGGGTGTATATTTTTCTTCCCTTCTTTCTTTTTTTTTTTTAAATATTGTTGTTGCGCGAGTAAAATTATCTCGGATCTGAACTTTATTAAGACCGGAGCTCAAGAACGAATCCGAACACACAGAACAAAATAAATCCCTGCCAATATTGCTGGTATTTGATCGAAACTTTTTATTTATATCTTTGTTTCGTACCATTCTTCCCATTCCCCTTGATCTCGTTTTATTGCTTCTCCGATTTCATTTCGCTTACCTACGGGAAAGTGCAGTGCGTGTTCTTTCGTTGCTTTTAAAGTCTTAGACTGTAATACGACTTTATCTTCAATTTGCGAAACACAAATTTTCTTATCCATCTAACAGTAGCTGTATAAGTGCCCGTTTTTCTTTTACAACTGTAAAGTTTTAATGGTCGGAAACTTATGCCGCTATCGCGAATCCAATTTTTTTTTGTTTCACTTTCTTCTTCCGCCTGTTAGCCACTTTTTGAAAGGTCGTAAAAAACCTTTTTAACCTATTTGCGATTCAAATTTGAGGTATTAAGAATGAAAGAACCGCGAATAATTTTATAAAGTACATACCGTCTCGGTTACTTAAATCGAGTCGAAGAGCATCTTTTCTATTCCTATTTTTTTTTACTTTATTCCGTTTTGCCCTTTTCCTTTACGCGTTGCAGTAATGGGTTCACGAATGAACAAGGTTTCCGAATTTCGAAATTAAAGCAACGAAGCATGGCGGCAGGGGCTGTTCGATTTGCCGAGCTACTGTTTGAAAGCGAGAAGCATTTTTTTTATTATTCCACTCCCCTCCTCCTCACCCTTCCCGTGAGCATTAAAAGTTTTCGCTTTATTATGGTCATTGGGGACATTTTATCAGTAAAATAAGCGGCCGTTTTTGTATTTTGAAAGTTCTGTGCACAAAAACTTTTAAACTCGAAATGAAGCAGATCTTAAACCGTTGCTCTCTGTATTCCAGTAGTCTCCGGAAGCAGTGAAAAAATTGAAATAAAACACGAATGAATCTGTTATCGCAGAATAATGCAAAAAGTACAGTGTTAAATGCTGTGAATATCTTGACTTCAGGAGTAATGTGATAGCGATTGAATACGGGAGGTTTCACGCCTTTATATTCCATTCATTTTAAATCCTTTCAGAGGTACGAAATTCCCCAAAGGCAAAACGAAACAGAAAATAAACACAGAATGTTGACAATCTTCTTTTAATAACTATGGCACTTTCTTTTATTATGCACAGGATACGGAACGATGTGACCCGACTATCCACACGTTTATGCTTTTCTTTAACAATTAGGAAAAAGTGGAGCAAGCCAGCCAAACTAAATATTCATGCATTCCAGTAACTCACAACCTAAGGGTCGCGGAAATATTTCGAATGACTCGCCATTACGTCTCAGCATATTAACATGATGCAATATTTTATTAACAGTAAGTAATGTTGTTAAGCAACTGAAACATAAGAACCAACTAATGAAGAAGCCCTTCTGCTCATAACTATATTTCTAAACGGTAGTGAATTCGGCCTGCCGTAAGGAACTGAATGGAGCAGCGTATTTTTGTAGTGAAGTAAGCACCTCATCTAGACAGTGTCTGTATTGAGCAGCTGCTCGTCGAGGTAACTTGTTTGTGCGGATAGGGTCAGTTTAGTGATTACGCTTTACTTGTTTGTACGACTAAGTTTGTTTTTTGTTTGGCGGTTTAACGACCACAAAAAGCAACTCAATGGGCTATATAAGCAGTCGCCCGTTCCTTATGGGCATGATTTCCAGGGAAGACAGAGACTGTGCCGTAAGACAAATACACCACCCAAGTCTCGCCCGGTTCCCGAAACCCGCACCCACTCAAACGAACGGTCAGAAGTCAGGGCTTCGACCACCATTGCGCCACGGTGTAGTAGCTATCATAGTGAAGTAGTGTTTTTCGATTTCAATGATCAAGCTTAGTAGTTATCATAGTGACGTAGTGTTTTTTATTTCAATGACCAAGTTTAGTAGTTATCATAGAGATGTAGTGTTTTTAGATTCCAATAATCAAGTTTTTAGATTTCAATGACCAAGTTTAGTAGTCATCATAGAGATGTAGTGTTTTTAGATTCCAATGATCATATAATATTGACGTAGTGTTTTTAGACTTCTTTTTTTATGTTGCTCACAGTGGTTTAACAACCACTGTGAGCAACTCAACGGACTATAAGTAGTCGCCCGTCCCTAACTTAGGCCACTGGCTCCAGGGAAGGGAGAGACCCGGTGCCGTAAGACAAACACAAAATCCGTGCCTCACCGGAATTCGAACCCGGACCCAATCTGGGCGAATTATCATAAGCTAGCGCATGAGACCACTGCGCCATCTGGGTGTTATTTCTTAGATTTCAGTGACCACGTTTAGTAATTATCATACTAGCGTAGCGTTTTTAGATTTCAGTGATCAAGTTCAGTAGTTTTCATACTAACGTAGTGTTTTTACATTTCAATAATCAAGTTTAGTGGTTATCAAAGTGACGTAGTGGGTTTAGGTTTGAATGATCAAGTTAAGTAGTTATCATAGGGACGTAGTATTTTAAAATTTCAATGATCAAGTTTCGTAGTTATCAAGGTGACGTAGGGATTTTAGATTTCAAGGTCTAAGTTTCATAGTGACGCAGTGTTTTTAGATTTCAAACATGTTGTAATAATCTAATTTTAACCAATGGCAAGATCACCAAATGGAGCAAAAAAGAAAACATACCAAGAGGACCTAATTTTTACGTGCCATTCGTTCTGATCAATCTAGGCCAGAGCCCCGCGAAACCTTGGTCGAATTGAAAAATAAAACATTGCGGGGAACGTTGTATGTCCTTAATAAACATAATCCTTACAAATACTTGTACTCTCTGATTTATGGAATATCAAGAGGAATTTATATAGTTGGTCTTTACCCCAGTAGTTACCAGCGCAGAGAAAAAACCTCAATGTGCAGTATGCTGTGAGATTTCAGCTAATAAATCATTTATAAGTGTAAAACATCTAATGCGATATACGATATTTATAAATAAAACATAGTTCTTTACCTGATTGTGGTACAGATTATTTTAAGAGAAAGGACGACACCTTTAAAAAAACGAGACATTGCTGGTTTGGATCACACTATCAACAACACTGCTGCATGTTGAAGCGTCATGTTTACGAGCAGTTTCGAAGCGAATTTCAAAGGCTAAAAAAACTATCATTTCCTTCCGTATGGGAAACAGTTCTGGATTCGAAGGCTCTTGGGTTAGCAAGTGGTTGCAGACATTATTTTAAAAATTCTTCCGCCCTACTACTTATTATTCTTACTACTTACGAATGTGAAATAGCATGTTCAATTTTGCTTCAAATGAAAAGCAAGCACAGAAACAGAATGAATGTGGAAGACGGTCTTCCGAGGTGCTCTTTCCTCAACAGTTCCCAGAATCAAGTTACCAGCAAAGGCAAAACAACTTTAGCCTTCCTACCGGCTAAATGGTAAGCAAGAATATCATTTTCTACATAAAACTGCAATTAATCTTCTTGTTCTTATAAACATTTTTGGTTTCGCAGGTTCTTTAACTTCCCAGTAATCCCTTGAATTTCAAGATCTACAAAAGAAGAAGGCTAAATCTTCTGTTGTAAATCTTGAAATTCAATTACTTTCCAAAATGACTTTAAGAACTTTTGTTTCAATTATAGAGGCATATATTTAAATTTCTCACTTTGTGCTTATTACATAAAATCTATGCAATCATGTTGTGTAAATTTAATTTAAATTAAATATAAACTATGTTTCATTACATTATACAAAAACCGTTCCATAAAACCTGAGAGTAATTTTTTTGGGTTGGCAAGAGTGCGAAGGGGAAAAATAACCACGCAGACGACTAACTGAATTAAGGACGTATCTGTGGCAACAGTTTTAGCCGTGGCAGACGATTCTGGTTTTGTTATTGCGCAGTTGTTTAAGGTATGTCTGCATTTCGCCATACAGCTATGGGGGTAAGTGATTCAGAGTTAAGAAATGAAATGCGTTATGCGATAAACTTTTGCGATCGTTTAGGTAAATCGGCTCCAAACATAGCTGATTGAATGCAAAAAGCTTACCAAGATAAATGTTTGGGCGAGTCAACGGTTTTTAGATCGCACCATGATTTCAAAAAAGAGCGCTTGTCGGCAGAACTCGTTCCTAGGCTTAGTCGACCTGAAAGTGTTGTTATGGAGCGTATTGTTAACATTTTTTGGGCAATCCTGGAAGCATATCGACGAATGAAGACATAGCGGCGTCAACTAATATTTCAAAAACGTCGGGTTTCCGCATTCTACGCGACAAATTACTGCTGCATTGTGTGTGCTCCAGATGGGTACTTCATCACCTGACGAGATGACAAGTGTTAGCCAGAGTTCAGGTGTGTCATGAGTGAAAACAAATGACTGCAAAGGATCGAAACTTACTAAACACAGTAATAACTGCAGATGAAACATGGGTCCACTATTTCGACCCCCTCATGAAGCGCGCAACGAGTGTCTGAAAACACACAGGCTCGCCTCTTCCAAAGAAAAAACTCCGCCAAACCAAATCAGCTGGGAAGGTGATGATGATAATTTTCTTTGACCATAAATGTGCAGTCTACCAGCATGCCGTTCCTCCACAAATTACTGTCACTGCTGATTATTACGTTTCAGTCTTGAAGCGTCTGCTACGACACATATCTATTGAGAGACTGGAACTCGTGGGCAAGTGGACCCTACACCAGACGATGCCCGCCCACATGTGGCTGCTTGTGTTCAACACAGTTTCTTACGAAATGCAGTATTGAAATCATACCGCAGCCTGCCTACAGCCCTGACCTCGCCCCGTGCGATTTCTGGTTGTTCCCAACAATGAAGGAGAACTTCCGTGGCGCAACATTCAACACAGATGCTGACATTATTCCAGCTGTACATGGGTCGCTAAAGCAGCTTCCACAATGTGCCTACGCCACATGCTTTGAAAAGTAGACTGAACGATGGGACCGTTGCATATCATCCGAGGGAAGATACTTTGAGAAAGAATAACATAGATTTTGCTGTACCTATATATTTCTTCAGTTTGTGTAAATTTTACTCTCAGTTTGCAGGGAACGGCCGTTGTATTTAAACAGAATTTTGTTTTTGTTCTGATATTCTGGGTCACGAGATATACAAAAATTGAAAAGGGCGTGGCTATAGTAGGGAGTTTCAGAAACACATGTGCATACGAAGCCTAATCAAAATAGAGGTACATCTACTTTGTAAAAGTTGAGGTCACTTAGTAAGTATGAGGCATTCATCTAGGCACAGTAAGGCTATTCAGCCAAAGATATATTTATTCCACTTTTTCTGTCTTTCTTGCTCTCTCTCCTTTTTAGGGGCATTGCAACTCAAAGAAAGATCTGGCCACAGAGCGCTAACAATAACAAAAAAGTTTAGAGAAATGACTGTTCAGGTAGTGAGACCTCAAATTTCTCTTAACGGACACCCCTTAAATACGGTGTGCTACCAATTACGGCTACTGTTTAAAGCCACTGCCGAACAGCATGCTTTATAACAGGCACACCCCTTTGAAATTGATATCCGCTTCCGTACGGAAGCGGATATCAATCAAAACATGCCCAATGCATATTTAGAATCTCCCAATTACGAACACGTAAAGGTAGTGCGTATGGCTTACCCTGCATGAATCAGCAGAATTTCGAAGGAGACAGTACCGGCGGTGGCTGCGTTTTCACCCAACCGACAAACCAACCTTGTGAAGCATGGACTGTTCCACACCTTTGGGTTTCTCTCATGGTAATTTCAGGGAGGAGGGCGTTATCTACCATTATGGGCAATACTTAGCCGCCTGTCCCCCTAATTTAAAGAACCACTGGTTTCAGGGAGGGAGAGAGCCAGTATCGGAAGGAAAGCACACACCACACACACACATATCTCATCCGGGACTCGAATCGGACCCAGCTCCTTCGATTAGACAGAAACCAGCGCCTGTGACAACTCGGACACCGGAGAAGCATCCCGTGTTTCCCGGGGAAATATGTGCATCATTTTTGGCAGGAAATGTACAGAAAAATGTTTTGGTAGTTAGTAGGATCTAACAGAAAAAGGATTTCTTCAATCGGGTTTTTTAGATGTGCAGATAGAAGTCACCGCTCTTTCCACGTTAATAAGTGAGTCACAGAAAATTCTCATCTGCCGCCATCGGGAATCAAACACAGTGTCTTCCAGTTACGCGCCGGATATGCTACCACTGCCCACAGCGGCCTTGAATTCTCCAGAGTCACATGAGATTAACTGCCAAACCACATGCCAGGTTGCATCATGGAGCCCCGCACAATGCTGGGGATTCACCAAAGATGGAAAGCATCTCTGGTGAATTCCCAGCATTGCTTTCCTTCTTTGGTGAATCATTTTGTGGGGCTCCATGAAGCAATCTGCCATGTGGTTCGGCAGTTAAACTACATGTGAGTCTGGAGAATTCGAGGCCGCTGGGGTGCAGTGGCACCATGCCCGGTGCGTAACTAGAAGTCCCTGGGTTCGATTCCCGGTGGTGGCCGATGAGAATTTTTCCGTGACTCACTTGTAAACGGGGAAAGAGCGATGACTTCTGCTTGGTGTTCCTGATCCAAGTCAAGTGTATGAATTAATTAGATGTGCAGATATTGCTGCTTAAATTCTGCTAACAGAAACACGAACTTATGCCCTCTAGTAGGACACCTGTACGTTAAAAACAATTTATAAGCATATATGTTCGGGATGTAAGGTCAGGTGATGCGTAACATCACAGCCTCTCCTTGACAAATGTCAACCCCGCCTTCTCGTGGTGCATCCTGTTCCCACTAAAGGGGCTCTGACGACCGCAAATAGCGGTATAACTATACCATCGGGATCAGAGGAAATGCTATCCCACACTCACCAACCCGCTTGGCCAGCGTGGTGAGTTATGGCCAAACACCTCCAAAATGACTCTACAACTTAAATCTTGGCCCTCAGTCTCCGGCAGCTGGAATGTACCTGGCCAAGGCAGCGGCCAGTGCGACATGAAGTCAGAGGGTGCTAAGAATCCCCGGAGGACCGGACTAGGCTGCCATTTGATGCTGACCTTGGCTACCTACAACGGACGCTCCCTATCTTCTGATTCAAGGCTTCTTGAATTGGAAGAGGAACTACAAAGGATCAAGTGGGACATCGTCGGGCTAAGTGAGGTAAGGAGAAAAGGAGAAGATCTCATTGAACTGAAAAGTGGACATCTCTTCTATTATCGTGGGACAGATACTGGCAGAACTAGTGGTGTTGGATTTATAATAAACAAGAAACTGAAGGATAAAGTGGTAGAAGTTGAAAGTTCCTCTGACAGAGCTGCACGACTCGTTATCCAACTATCGAGAAGATACCAGGCTCAGATTATTCAAACTTATGCACCCACCACAAGTCATCCTGAAGAAGAAATTGAAGAATTTTATGAGGAAATTCGTCATCTAAATAATAAAGGTAAGCAGCACTTGAAGATAATTATGGGAGATTTCAATGCAAAAATAGGGCAACGACAACAGAATGAAACTTCAGTAGGTAAATTCGGTCACGGCAACAGAAACCAGCGTGGAAATACTCTCGTTGAGTTTGCAGAGGCAGAAGGATTTTTCATCTTGAACTCCTTTTTCAAGAAAAAGCCACACAGGAAATGGACATGGAGACATCCAATTGGGACGACAAGTGAAATTGATTTTATTATGTGTAACAAAAAATTCGTCATCGAAGACTGCAGTGTGCTGAACAAGTTCAACACAGGTAGTGACCATAGATTGGTGAGATGTAAGATGCACCTCAACACTAAACTGGAACGTGGCAAGCTCATAAGACAAACAAAATGTATTGACATAACCAACCTTAAAAAACACCATAATACTTTCAAGTTGGAACTGAAGAACAGATTCTCTGCTTTAGAAGGCCTAACATCGGAAGAAGTGGATGTTTCGGAAGTTAACAGAAAAGTAACCAAAGCTCTTATGGAAACAGCAACAAAATTAGCTGGGTCTAAGAACAAGTTGCATGTAAACAAATTATCAGGAAAAACCAAAATGTTGATGCAAAAAGAAGAGAGATGAGGACAACTAAAGAAGATGTGACTTCCAAAGTGGAATATATACAGCTATGCAAGACAGCACGAAAAAGTATCAATGAAGACGTAAGGAAATTCAACTGTGAGCTAGTGAGGAAAGCAATTGAAAACAACCAAAGCCTAAAGATAGCAAAGGGACATCTCAGTAAGGGAAGAAAACAGATTATGGCTCTGAGAAAAGAAGATGGTTCTATAACAAGAAATAGAGGCGAAATTTTGACAAGAGTGAAAGATTTCTACTCCAAATTATATGAAAGGGATGATACATGTACTCCAGACATCATGAAAGGTACCAGAGTTCTTCCAGTCACTCCCAGCAGAAGTTGCTCATGCAATCAAGAACATGAAGCGGGGGAAAGCTCCAGGAGAAGATGGAATTACTATAGACAGCATACAAGAAGCAAGTGGAGAAATTGAAACAGTACTCGCCCAAATTTTCACTCGATGCCTTAATGAAGGGAAGATTCCTGAGGATTGGAACAATGCTACAATGATCCTGCTACATAAAGGTGACATTGAGGATCTCAGGAACTACAGACCTATCAGCCTCCTATCAGTGGTTTATAAAATCTTCACTAAAGTTCTTTCACACCGCTTGAAGGTAACACTGGACATGGCTCAACCGAGAGAACAAGCTGGATTCAGGAGTGGCTACAGCACAATAGATCATATCCACGTACTGAGAGAACTAATTGAAAGAGCGAGGGAATATGAACTTCCATTGTGCATGGCTTTTATCGATTATGAAAAAGCCTTTGATTCGGTGAAACCATCAGCAGTTACCACGGCTCTGAAATCCTGCGGTATTGAAGATGCATACATTAATATTATTAATAACATCTATGAAAATGCAAGTGCAAAGATTCGGCTGTTTGAAAATACAACACACATAAAAATTGGAAAGGGAGTGAGACAAGGTGACACCATATCTCCGAAGCTCTTTAATGCCACATTGGAAAATGTCTTTCAATCACTGAACTGGGAAAACAAAGGGATAAAGATTAATGGAGATTATCTAACCCACCTTCGTTTTGCTGATGACGTAGTCATTTTTGCAACTACCCCATCAGAGCTGCAGAGTATGGACCAGGAACTTGCTGACAAGAGTAAAGAAGTGGGATTAAAAATGAACTTTCAGAAGACAAAAGTGATGTTCAATGCTTTTACAAGAAATGAAGATTTATCGATTGATGGAGAAAAACTGGAGATAACAGATACGTATGTTTATCTTGGACAGCAGATATCAAGTGAGGGTCACATTGATGAAGAAATTAATCGGCGTACAAAACTTGCCTGGAGAGCTTTTGGAAGAAACAGCATAATTTTCAAGAGCAATATGCCATTATGTCTTAAAAGAAAAGTGTTTGATCAATGCATCCTTCCAGTGCTTACGTATGGTGCAGAGACGTGGACCTTAACTAAAAGAGACATACAAAGGCTGCAGACAACTCAAAGCAGCATGGAGAGGTGCATGCTTGGTATAACCAGGAGAGATAAGAAGAGGAACTCGTGGATCCGAAAAATGACGAGAGTGGAAGACATCATGATCAGAGTTAAATCCCTGAAATGGCAATGGGCTGGACATACTGCCAGAAGGACAGACCATAGATGGACAGCCGAAATTTTAGATTGGATTCCAAGGGACAGGAAAAGACCCAGAAAAAGACCACATGGGAGATGGGTGGATGAAATTCGTAAATATGCGGGAGTGACATGGAGGAGACTGGCACAAGACAGACCGTTGTGGAGGAAACTTGGGGAGACCTTCGTCCAGCAGTGGATTGATAATGGTTGACAATGATGATGATGATGATGATGTTCGGCATTTCGCACGAGAAACGCTCTCAGAAAAGGATTTTTCAAATTGGATGATTAGAAGCAGAGATATTGACAAAAATGTGATGTACATCGACGCTTTCTGGCGGAAAAACTGTTCACTATTTTAAACAGAAGGTATTTATTCCCAAAACGTTTGTTGTAGTGAGCGGTATCTAACCGGAAAATAATATTTTAAATCTAATTTTCAGAAGCGCACATATTTCCCTAAACCCATCAGAAACAGAAATATACATTTGCTTAGTGGCCAGATTGTTCTTTACAGATTGTTCCCTTAGTGGCCAGATTGTTCTTTACCAAAAATTAAAAATTATATGCAACACCCCCACGGGGCGCCCGTCCCGATGCAAGAAGATTTTTTTAAATCGGCCTTTTAGAAGCAGAGTTATCGGGGAAATCACAGTTTAGCTTTACGTCGCCCTAGCGAAAAAAACAACAACTATGGATTACTTGAAAAAGAAACTGCACTCAAAATAGCCTTCGTTATAAATGGTATGGAAGAGAAGAAATAATTTTTCAATAGGATATGTAAACGCAATTATATGGAATAAAATACAATTTAAATTCGATAGCATTTGCATTTACGCCCTCTGTCGGCAAAGTTGTGCATCGTATGACACCGGAAAGCAAGAGTCATCGTTCTCACGTTTCAAGCTTCCAAATGCAAAAGAATTTTTCAAATAGGACAAATAGTTACCGAGATACGGTGTCCACAGGCTGACGGACAAAGTGGCTGCATAAACACGCCTTTCTTTTTGCAAAAGAGGTGCCAAAAAGTAGTCCATTAGACGTTGTAAATAATAGTAGAATCATGTTCTCCATGCTATGCCTCATGAGAGCGCAGAAGGTTTCCTTGCAAAGGGCAGACAAGCTCAAAAAACAGCTACGAACGTTTCTTTAGATGCTTCTCTTCCATAAAAGAGGTGGATTATGGAATTCGTTTCAGTTATAGACAGCTGGGTCTCATAAACCAGAAGCAATATGGAATTTTCTTCCATTTTGAGTGACCTATTTTTACTTTTCTTTTCTTGAACAGGTTTCCATTTCATACAGGTTTCAATTCAAGAAACATATTTTTTCTTTTGTATTTACGGGAAAACGGGAAAAGTTTCTGTCACGTTTCAAATAAATGGTTTCACAAGCTGAATACTTGCCAAATACGAAACGAGGTTTTCTTTATTTTAAATGAAAGCTTTCACAACTAAGAAACGTGCTGGCCTAAAAATATTATCTTTCGAAATAGGATACATTTCTTTTTTAAAGAAGTAAACTTTTTATAAACATAACCTTATCTATGTAAGGTTTTAAACTTGGAATTCTAGTTTTGGTGCCGCTTTCATTTCGCACTTTTTTGGTGTTGTACTTCTCATTTATATACAAGATATCACTTCCAATTTCCTTTGATCCTCGTGCAAATGGTTATACAGTCTTTTATTGCTGTTAGGAAATCCTCGATTGGCAAAATCTTGCAATGGAACGAAAAAGATGGCTAACGTTTGTGTGTGCAATCAGCATCAATTTTTACTTTCTTCTAATTATCATTTTGAGTTTTTTATTCCAAGCAGTTTATTCCTATATTTTGTGCCTCACGAACCTGAACATCTTCCAAAACGCTGGTATGAAAACCTGACGATAAAAAGTTCCAACTTTCATTTTAATACCCCTTACTTTTAATAGATTGAAATTTCCACGCTTTAATGGATTCCATGTCCGTTTACTTACCAACACTTTTAAGCCATTTTTTCTCTTGATAGGCCTGAAAAATTTCCAGCATATTCGTGACTGAAATTTGAGGTACAAAAGAATGAAAAAAAATCAACCCGGATTGTAGTTTTATGAAGTTCAAATGTGTCTAGGTTAGTTAAATTCTGTCAAAGAGCACCTTTCCTATTTCCATTTTTTAATGTTATTCCATTTTTATCCTTCGCGGCACGCAGAAGTTTTTCGTGTTCAAATATTAAACCAACGAAGCACGGAAAGACCACTCGATTTGGTGAGCTGGTGCTTAAAAGCGTGAAGCTTTCTTTTTTCTTAATCGCTGTTCCACTACTTTCCTCTTTCTCTCTTGCCGAGGGCATTAAAAGTGTTCTTTTCATTGCGATCATTTGGGGCATTTTAGCAGAGCAATAAGACGTTTTTAACATCTGCCTGAAAACTATTACGCCAAAATGGAAGCAGCTCCTAATCCACAGAAAGAGCTGTAAGCTATAATAATGTCTTCGAATTTTTTTTTTGCTTATTTGTAGAGAAACGCACACATACTCCACACATTCATAAAAATATATGTAATTAAATACATTGTACACTTAATAGACAAAATGCAGGATGTCCCAAAAAGGTGTAACCAAATTCAAATGATGATAACTTTGGATGAAAAACTAATATCAGAATTCTGTTTGTTGCAGGCAAGGTTGTGCAATTACGTGTAAAAAAAGGTTTTCTACGTGACACGTAAATTACGCGTAAAAAGCGCGTAAAATACGTAGAAAACGTAAAAAACGCATAAAATACGTAGGAAACGTAAATAACGCGTAAAATACATAAATTAAAAAAAGAAACTTGGCTTTCTGCTGTTAATTAACTTGCTATACACGAATATCACAAAAAACAGAGATCCTTTAAAAACCAACATACCCTTCGGTATTTTTATATGATCTTATTGGAACAGTGAAAACTACCACGTCTACGTGACATACCACCAGGATACCACATACACCTCAGTATCACGTCGTATTGTTTTTTTTTTTTTTTCCTAGCCTTTATATTCACACGGGGAATCCCCTTCTTTACGATCATTAGTGTGGGGCCCACTTTAAAATATTATGTTCGGTAAAGGAAGTCAGGAGCCACGCCGCGGTGCAGTTTAAAGTGAAACGAGACGATATGAACAATTAAAAACAAGTTAGCAAAATCATGCAATGCATTGATTATAATACGCTTTCCAACATACCAGAAATCATTACTCAAGTTATCACTCAAGTTATGAGAATAATGGCTGTGGAATAAATCTCGGTCCTGTGCCCTGACCTTTGATCCCATTTCGATGATATTCAACAGAACTGGTTTCGTATACTTCCGAAATAACATGATAAAGTTTTGTCGCAATCGAAGCACTTTTACGTAAGTCATGATGCATAAGGGCTATGGAATAGATCCTACTCCTGTGTCCTACCCTTTGACCCCATTTCGCCCATTTTCATCAGAATTCGTCCCCAAGCAAGACCCTACAACATACTAACATTTCATCCAAATCAAAGCATTTTTACGTAAGTTATGACGCATAATGCCGATGGAAGTGATTCCGCTTCTATGTCCTGACCTTTGACCCCATTTCGCCCATTTTCAATATTGTTTGTCGCCAGGTGGTTCTCTAGCATATACTAAAATTTCATCGAAATCGAACCTTTTTTACGTTAGTTATGACGCATAACAGCAGTGGAATGGATCCCGCTCCTATGTACTGACCTTTGACCCCATTTCGTTCACTTTAAATAGGGTTCCTTCCCAGGTGATCCCCTACCAGATACTAAAATTTCGTCGAAATCGAACGATTTTTACGCGAGTTATCGTGCGGACGGGCATACGAACACAACGCGTGACATAATGAGGCAGATGGGAATCACGACCATCTGCTCGCCGCAAGAGTGTGACGTCATAAAACTTTAATAGGATCCACACACAACGCGTGACGTAATGATACAGATGGCGTGACCGCGCGCCAACATTCTCAAACACGAGATTGTGACGTCATAAGATTTCTAAGCGTTGGAAACATTAATGGAACGACGCCATGACACTAAAAACGTTATAATTCGGGGTGGTTATTGAACCCACTAAACGAATTCTCCTGCAGTCGAGATCAAGCTAAATCGATTTCTAGTACCAGAAAACGGTAGGTTAACGACTTTCATCAAAATTCTTAGAGCCGTTTTCAAAATAAAATGTACATACATACATACAAGAATTGCTACTTTAAGGTGGACGTCAAGTAATTTTGCTTCCTATACTTCCAATGGAAAAACTTCTGTTAACATTTTCTTCACAATTAATGCGTTCCCAAAAATGAAAAATTGAACATCGATTAAAATATCTTCATTTTATAACTTGCAATACTTAATATTTTCTAAAACATTACCATAATTATGCAATTCAACATTTGTTTGTCTACTGACGTCATGAAAATACAAGTCGCGGCATCTTTTTTCTGGACAATCAATGCGTTCCCAAAAATGAAAATTTCTTTTTTTTTTTTTTTTTGATTGGAGATTTAACGACCACCGTGAGCAACTCAATGGGCTATAAGCAGTCGTCCGTCCCTAATTTAGGGTCACTGGTTCCAGGGAAGGGAGAGAGCCAGTGCCGTAAGACAAACACAACATCCATGCCTGACCGGGATTCGAACCCGGACCCCTTACAGACGAATGATCAGAGGCCAACGCCTTAGACCACTGCGCCACCGGGGCGGCAAATGAAAAATTGAACATCGATTAAAATATTTTCATTTCATAACTTGGAATACTTAATATTTGCTAAACCATAACCGTAATTATGCAATCCAACATTTTTTTGTCCACTGACGTCATCAAAGTACAGGTCGCGCCATCTTTTCTCTGGTTTCAACACCACCAAAGGAAAAGTTATTGATTTTTAATATAATTATGGATATGTTTTAGAAAATATTAAGTTTTCCAAGTTATAATATGAAGTTATTTTTATCGATGTTCAAATTTTCGTCCTTGGGAACACATTAATTGTGAAGTAAATGTGTACAAAAGTTTTTCCATTGGAAGTATAGGAAGCAAAATTACTTGATGTCCACCTTAATAATATGGGATAAGGGCAATGGAATGGATCGCACTCCTATGTCCTGACCTTTGACCACATTTCGTCCATTTTCAATAGGGTTTGTCTCCAGTGGTCCCCTACTACATACTGAAATTTCATCGAAATAGAACCATTTTTGCACACGTTATGACGCATAAGGGCAATGGAATGATTCCGCTCCGACGTCGTGACCTTTGACCCCATTTGTCCCATTTTCAATAGGATTCGTCCCCAGGTGGTCCCCTACCACATACTAAAGTTTCATCGAAATCGCATCAAATGTCCAGCAGTGTATATATCATCATTGTCAACCATTATCAATCCACTGCTGGACGAAGGTCTCCCCAAGTTTCCTCCACAACGGTCTGTCTTGTGCCAGTTTCCTCCAGGTCACTCGTGCATACTTTCGAATTTCATCCACCCATCTCCCATGTGGTCTTCTTCTGTGTCTTTTCCTGTCCCTCGGAATCCAATCTAAAACTTCAGCTGTCCATCGATGGTTTGTCCTTCTGGCAGTATGTCCAGCCCATTGCCATTTCAGGGATTTAACTCTGATCATGATGTCTTCCACTCTTGTCATTTTTCGGATCCACGAGTTCCTTTTTCTTATCTCTCCTGGTTACACCAAGCATGCACCTCTCCATGCTGCTTTCAGTTGTCTGCAGCCTTTGTATGTCTCTTTTAGTTAAGGTCCATGTCTCTGCACCATACGTAAGCACTGGAAGGATGCATTGATCAAACACTTTCCTTTTAAGACATAATGGCATATTGCTCTTGAAAATTATGCTGTTTCTTCCAAAAGCTCTCCAGGCAAGTTTTGTACGCCGATTAATTTCTTCATCAATGTGACCCTCACTTGATATCTGCTGTCCCAGATAAATGTACGTGTCTGTTATCTCCAGCTTATCTCAATCAATCGATAAATCTTCATTTCTTGAAAAAGCATTGAACATCACTTTTGTCTTCTGAAAGTTCATTTTTAATCCCACTTCTTTACTCTTGTCAGCAAGTTCCTGGATCATACTCTGCAGCTCTGATGGGGTAGTTGCAAACATGACTACGTCATCAGCAAAACGAAGGTGAGTTAGATAATCTCCATTAATCTTTATCCCTTTGTTTTCCCAGTTCAGTGATTGAAAGATATTTTCCAATGTGGCATTAAAGAGCTTCGGAGATATGGTGTCACTTTGTCTCACTCCCTTTCCAATTTTTATGTGTGTTGTATTTTCAAACAGCCGAATCTTTGCACTTGCATTTTCATAGATGTTATTAATAATATTAATGTATGCATCTTCAATACCGCAGGATTTCAGAGCCATTGTAACTGCTGATGGTTTCACCGAATCAAAGGCTTTTTCATAAACGATAAAAGCCATGCACCATGGAAGTTCATATTCCCTCGCTCTTTCAATTAGTTCTCTCAGTACGTGGATATGATCTATTGTGCTGTAGCCACTCCTGAATCCAGCTTGTTCTCTCGGTTGAGCCATGTCCAGTGTCACCTTCAAGCGGTGTGAAAGAACTTTAGTGAAGATTTTAGAAACCACTGATAGGAGGCTGATAGGTCTGTAGTTCCTGAGATCCTCAATGTCACCATTTTTATGTAGCAAGATCATTGTAGCGTTGTTGCAATCCTCAGGAATCTTCCCTTCATTAAGGCATCAATTGAAAATTTGGGCGAGTACTGTTTCGATTTCTCCACTTGCTTCTTGTATGATGTCTACAGTAATCACATCTTCTCCTGGAGGGGCCTTTCCCCGCTTCATATTCTTGATTGCATGTGCAACTTCTGCTGGAAGGACTAGAAGAACTCTGGTACTGGTACCTTTCATGATGCCTGGAGTACATGTATCATCCCTTCCATATAATTTGGAGTAGAAATCTTTCAATCTTGTCAAAATTTCGCCTCTATTTCTTGTTACAGAACCATCTTCTTTTCTCAGTGTCATAATCTGTTTTCTTCCCTTACTGAAATGTCCCTTTGCTATCTTTTGGCTTTGGTTGTTTTCAGTTGCTTTCCTCACTAGTTCAAAGTTGAATTTCCTTACGTCTTCAGTGATACTTTTTTATGTCCCTTTGCTATCTTTAGGCTTTGGTTGTTTTCAATTGCTTTCCTCACTAGTTCGCAGTTGAATTTCTTTACGTCTTCAGTGATACTTTTTCGTACTGTTTTGCATAGCTCTATATATTCCACTTTGGAAGTCACATCTTCTTTAGTTGCCCTCATCTCTCTTCTTTTTTGCATCAGCATTTTGGTTTTTCCTGATAATTTGTTCACATGCAACTTGTTCTTAGACCCAGCTAATTTTGTTGCTGTTTCCATAAGAGCTTTGGTTACTTTTCTGTTAACTTCAGAAATATCCACTTCTTTCGATGTTAGGCCTTCTAAAGCAGAGAATCTGTTCTTCAGTTCCAACTTGAAGGTATTATGGTGTTTTTAAATATATATATAATTGATTTAACAATCAATTATAAATATATGTATATATATACACTGCTGGACATTCAACTTGAAATGGCAATGGTATTGGTAACTGTGGGTACCATAGTGGTACCCAGTTTATTGCTATAACGAAATACAGACATAGGAGATTCATTAAAAGCTGCAGTACAGAAAACAACTGTGCGGAAAGTCAGTAAATCCACGATGCAGCACAACGTTACACAGAAAGGAAATGAATATGCACACGAACAATGAATGGCCTAACGGCATGTCAAACACTATAACACATGTGCACAAATGCGTATGAAATGTACTACGCTATGATAAATCAACCGAACGGAACTGCAATGTGGTTAGAGCGCAAAACAACATTGAGTACCTCAGCAACTTTATAAAAATAACAAAGGGAACAAACGTACCACTATAATAATCCGCGATAGAGGAAAGCGCTAACACAGCAAACACTCACAATTATAGGTAATTTAAAACACAGGCACAAATTCAGGAAACAACAGATAAGATAATGATGAGATAATGAGGAGATCACACAAGTAACGAGACGGATTAGTTGTGAAAACACAGCAAAAACACGCAAGTATCGCAAATTTAAAATACATTACTTGTGAAACACAGCCAAACACACAAATAAAGCAAATTTACAATACATTACTTGTGAATCACAGTAAAAACACACAATGAAAACATCAGAATCAACATGCACTAAGTCAGCAAAACCAGGGAATCTGCGAACGGGTTCGCAAATCCCCTAGCATTGAGAGAACAAAAAGTAATCGGTGTGAGGAAGAGAGCTAAAGGTCATCGGTAAAAGGATAGAAGGTATCACATATATGCTTCTCAACGAGCTCCTTCAAGGAGGCGAGACGGCGCGTGTAACGTCCCAAAAAAGCTGATACCGAGGATCGGTGGCACATAGAGATTTAAAAAGTGACACATAAGCTTCAAATTGCGTTACCGCTGCATACAGGTCCAGATCAGGTGAGTGAAGGAATTCTTCAGAACCAACAATCGTACGTGCAGGTTGAAAAAGACGTAAAAGTTGCTAACCGGACAGTGGTCCAGGAACCGGACAGTGGTCCAGGAACTGGACCACTGTCCAGACAGCAAGATGAGAACGCTAGAAAAGTAGCTCAAAACGTACACAGTACCTTTAGACAGCCGGGCCACGCAACAGGTGAGTGAGGGACGAGGTATTCCACACTAAAATGCATAAAATGTTGGAGCCACCAACACTACGTCTGTCACGAACGAGCAATGGGCTGGACATACTGCCAGAAGGACAGACCATCGATGGACAGCCGAAATTTTAGATTGGATTCCAAGGGACAGGAAAAGACCCAGAAGAAGACCATATGGGAGATGGGTGGATGAAATTCGAAAGTATGCGGGAGTAACATGGAGGAGACTGGCACAAGACAGACCGTTGTGGAGGAAACTTGGAGTGACCTTCATCCAGCAGTGGATTGATAATGGTTGACAATGATGATGATATATAATTGAAAACAACCAAAGCCTAAAGATAGCAAAGGGACATCTCAGTAAGGGAAGAAAACATTATGGCACTGAGAAAAGAAGATGGCTCTGTAACAAGAAATAGAGGCGAAATGTTGACATGAGTGAAAGATTTCTGCTCCAAATTATATGAAAGGGATGATACATGTACTCCAGAGACATTACAAAAGGTACCAGAGTTCTTTTTTTTTTTTTTGATTGGAGGTTTAACGACCACCGTGAGCAACTCAATGGGCTATAAGCAGTCGCCCGACCCTAATTTAGGGTCACTGGTTCCAGGGAAGGGAGAGAGCCAGTGCCGTAAGACAAACACAGTATCCATGCCTGAGCGGGATTCGAACTCGGACCCCTTACGGACGAATGATCACAGGCCAGCGCCTTAGACCACTGCGCCACCGGGGCGGCCCAGAGTTCTTCCAGTCCTCCCAGCAGAAGTTGCACATGCAATCAAGAACATGAAGCGGGGGAAAACTCCAGGAGAAGATGGAATTACTGTGCACATCATACAAGAAGCAAATGGAGAAATTGAAACAATACTCGCCCAAGTTTTCACTCGATGCCTTAATGAAGGGAAGATTCCTGAGGATTGGAACAACGCTACAATGCTCCTGCTACATAAAAAAGGTGACATTGAGGGTCTCAGGAACTACAGGCCTATCAGCCTCCTATCAGTGGTTTATAAAATCTTCACTAAAGTTCTTTCACACCGCTTGAAGGTAACACTGGACATGGCTCAACCGAGAAAACAAGCTGGATTCAGGAGCGGCTACAACACTATAGATCATATCCACGCACTGAGAAAGCTAATTGAAAAAACGAGGATATATGAACTTCCATTATGCATGGCTTTTATCGATTATAAAAAAGGCCTTTGATTCCGTGAAACCATCAGCAGTTACAATGCTCTGAAATCCTGCGGTATTGAAGATGCATACATTAATATTATTAATAACATCTATGAAAATGCAAGTGCAAAGATTCGGCTGTTTGAGAATACAGCACACATAAAAGTTGGAAAGGGAGTGAGACAAGGTGACACCATATCTCCGAAGCTCCTTAATGCCACATTGGAGGGTGTCTTTCAATCACTGAACTGGGGAAAAAAAAGGTATAAAGATTAATGGAGATTATCTAGCTCACCTTCGTTTGGCTGATGACATAATCCTTTTTGCAACTACTCCATCAGAGCTGCTGAGTATGATCCAGGAACTTGCTGACAAGAGTAAGGAGTGGGATTAAAAATGAACTTTCAGAAGACAAAAGTGATGTACAATGCTTTTTACAAGAAATGAAGATTTATCGATTGATGGAGAAAAGCTGGATATAACAGATACGTACGTTTGTCTTAGACTGCAGATATCAAGTGAGGGTCAAATTGATGAAGAAATTAATCGGCGTATAAAACTTGCCTGGAGAGCTTTTGGAAGAAACAGCATAATTTTTAAGAGCAAAATGCCATTATGTCTCTAAAGAAAAGTGTTTGATCAATGCATCCTTCCAGTGCTTACGTATGGTGCAGAGACGTGGACCTTAACTAAAAGAGACATACAAAGGCTGCAGACAACTCAAAAAGCAGCATGGAGAGGTGCATGCTTGGTATAACCAGGAGAGATAAGAAGAGGAACTCGTGGATCCGAAAAATGACAAGAGTGGAAGATATCATGATCAGAGTTAAATCCCTGAAATGGCAATGGGCTGGACATACTGCCAGAAGGACAGACCATAGATGGACAGCCGAAATTTTAGATTGGATTCCAAGGGACAGGAAAAGACCCAGAAAAAGACCACATGGGAGATGGGTGGATGAAATTCGTAAATATGCGGGAGTGACATGGAGGAGACTGGCACAAGACAGACCGTTGTGGAACAGGCTTGCAGAGACCTTCGTGCAGCAGTGGATTGATAATAGTTGACAATGATAATGATGCTGTTATATATCTTCATTGTCAATCATTATCAATCCACTGCTGGATGAAGGCCTCCCCAAGTTTCTTCCACAATTGTCTCTCTTGAGCATGTCTCCTCCATGCCACTCCGGCATGCTTTCGAGTTTCATCTATCCATCTCCCATGGAGTCTTCTTCTGGGTCTTTTTCTGCCCCTGGGAATCCAGTCTAAAATTTCAGTTATCTATCGGTGGTCTGTTCTTCTGACAACATAACATGTACAGCCCATTGCGATTTCAGTAATTTCACTCTGGTCATGATATTGTCCACTCCTGTCTTTTTCCTTATCCACAAGTTCCTCTTCTTATCTTTCCTGGTTACACCAAGCATGCATCTCTCCATGCTGCTTTGAGTTGTCTGCAGTCATTGTATGTCTTTTTAAGTTAAGGTCCATGTTTCTGCTCCATACATAAGCACTGGTAGGATGCATTGATTAAACACTTTCCTTTTTAGACATAACGGCATACTGCTCTTAAAAAGTATACTGTTTCTTCCAAAAGCTCTCTATCCAAGTTTTATACGCCGATTAATTTCTTCATCAATATGACCCTCACTTGATATCTGTTGCCCAAGATAAATGTAGGTATCGGTTGTTTCCAGCTTTTCCCTATCAATCAATAACTCTTATTTTCTTGTAAGAGCATTGTACATCACTTTTGTTTTCTAAAAGTTCATTTTTAATTCCACCTCTTTACTCTTGTCAGCAAGTTCTTGGATCATATTCTGCAGCTCTGAAGGGGTAGTTTCCAAAATGACTACGGCATCAGCTAAACGAAGGTGAGTTAAATAATCTTCATTAATTTTATTCCTATGTTTTTCCAGTTCAATGATTGAAAGACATTTTGCAATGTGGCATTAAAGAGTTTGGGATATGGTGTCACCTTATCTCGCTCGCTTCCCAAATTTTTATTAGTGCTGTATCCCCAAATATCCGAACTTTTGCACTTGAATTTTCATAGATGTTAATAAGTACGCATCTTCAATACTGCAGGATTTCAGAGCTATTGTAACTGCTGATGGTTTCACGGAATCGAAGGCCTTTTCATAATCAATAAAAGCCATGCACAATGAGATTTCACATTCTCGTGTTCTTTCAATTAGTTGTCTCAGTACATCGATATGTACCACAAGGCTGTAGCCACTCCTGAATCCAGCTTGTTGTCTTGGTTGAGCCATGTCTACCGTTACCTTCAAGCGATTTGAAAGAACTTTCGTGAAGATAGGTCTGTTACTCTGGATATCAGCTGATTGTGACCATCAGCTAATATCCACGGGTCTGGTACGATTCGTCCAACGACGATTGGTCCAATGCCGATTCGTCCAATGGACAATTGGTCCAAAGGTACGATTCGTCCAATGGACAATTGGTCCAAAGGTACGATTCGTCCAATGGTACGATTGGTCCAATGCCGATTCGTCCAATGGACAATTGGTCCAAAGGTACGATTCGTCCAATGGACAATTGGTCCAAAGGTACGATTCGTCCAATGGTACGATTGGTCCAATGCCGATTCGTCCAGTGGACGATTGGTCCAATTCCCTCCTATCTGTCCGAATTGCTACTCGTGCTATAAAAGTCTCATCTGTTCTGATTCTATCTCCGAGGTTATACGAAAGTACCGGTAGTGCAAAGAATGTAAAATAATATTACATTTCATACGTAATATCGTGGTTACAGATTTTTTTTTTTTTTGAATCGCGTTTTTTTATTATACTGTCCTTGCTGCCGCATGAAGTTACTGATGTGCGAGCCGTTCAATCAACTTCAATGTTTCTCTTTTGCATGAAATAATAAAAAATACTAGTTTTCCGTTTCTGTTTGTAGAATGCAGTGCGGTTCCGCCATCTGCCCAATGGAAACAACTGGTCGGGGTTTGGACAGAGGCCTTTTCAACAGTTTTTATTCCAGCGATGTCATATTCATAACGTTTACATATCAAATCAAAATAATAATATTGCGCTTTTACTTAGACACGAAATAATAATTGATAGGCCATGGGCCTAGGCCTTTTTTACAGTTTATATTCTACCGGTCATATTCATAACGTCTACATATTAAATCAAGTTAATAATATTGCGCTTTCACTTAAGCACGAAATATTAATTCATAGACCGGCGGCCTAGGTGCCTTCCAAAGACCTCAGAAAATATACGATGAATACCTTTTATAAAGTTTTATAAAATGCTTACAAATACCAAATATCTAGGTTGTAACTCAAAATCTTCTAAAAAGGACCGGGGCCTAGGTCCTTCATAAAGACCTGAGAAATGATAGGATGAGCGCTTTTTATTAGGTTTTATAACATATTTACAAATACTAAATATCTAGATTGTAAGTTAAAATCTTCAAAAAATGCCCGCGGCCTAGGTGCTTTGCAAACAGCTGAGAAGTGCTCCATTGAGTGCCTGTTACCAGGTTTATGTAAAATGTTTACAATTACTAAATATACGGAAATTATCTTTCAAAAGGATATAAAGTGGATAATAATTTAAATTATTATTCCTTTCTGGAAAATAAAAAAGTTTACCGTTGGTAAGATGATACCATTGGACGAATCCGCTTTGGACCAATCGTACCATTGGACGAATCGGCATTGGACCAATCGTACCATTGGATGAATCGGCATTGGACGAATCGGACATTGGACCAATTGGCATTGGACCAATCGTCCCTTTGGACGAATCGGCATTGGACCAATCGTCGTTGGACGAATCTTCCGGGACCGAATATCCACAGTAACCGCCGTGTGTAGCCCGGAAAGCAGCTAGACTGGCTGTAAGTGACACAATAAGGTGCTGGAGGGTGTTCGCAGTTATATGGAGCCATGCTGACTGCAGTGCAACTGACAGCTGCTGAAGGGTGCGTTGTGGAGACTCCATAGAGCGAGCAACACGATCGACGTGGTCTCACAGATGCTCAATTGGGTTTAAGTCAAGGGAATTAGCGGCCAGGGAAGTACTTTGGAGTCTTCATTGTGCTCTTACAACCACTCTCGGACATTTCTAGCTTTGTGATATGTCGCATTGTAGTACTGGAAGATCCCATCTGCCCCAAGGAAAACAATCATCGTGGTCTTCAGGTCTTCAGGGATGGATTCATAAGGAATTCGGTCCATAGCGGTTTCCACGGGAATGAGTGGACCCCGGGAATGCCACGAAAACATTGCCCAGACCGTAACGCTACACCCACCAGCTTGTATTCTTCCAGTAATGGTTGAAGAGTGTCTGTTCTCCGATGTTTCTCGCCGTATACGCCAACGTCCATCCATTCGATGAAGCTGAAAACATGACTCATCGGAGAACGCAATCCTTTGCCAATCAGCGGAGGCCCAATTCCAATACTGCCGTGCAAATGTAAGCCTTTTCTGCCGATGCACCTTCGTTAGAACAGGTGCAGTGACCATCCGACTGCATCGAATCCCCATACGCAGCAGGGTTCGCTGAACTGTCGATTTAGACGCACTTCCGGTAGCCCCTTGGTTCATTCGGCCTGTGAGTTGCTCCACCGTAGCGTGTCGATCAGCCCTCACGCACATTCGCAGCTGACGTTTACCTTTCGCATCAATGGCACGTGCTGCTCCGCAATTTCCACTTCGCTTATTCGCAATGACGCCATTTCTCCAATCACGATACACTTTAACCACAGCAGCACGCGAACAGTTCACAAACTGCGCTATTTCAGAAATACTGCCACCCATGGCCAGAAAGCCGATAATCAGCCCTTTTGTAAATCTGATAAATCGTCTCTTTTATCTATGACAATAACGAGTGATATGTTTTCAGAATGCCCACATCACACTTTATTTACCCTCCAAGCCAGGTCACGACACGTGCCTTCTTGCATTGGCTACGCGCTGTTGACTTCAAAATGTAGGAGGTGGTCTCAATAATGTGACTCGACGGCGTATGTGTGTGTGTGTGTGTATATCATCATCATCATCGTCATTGTCAAGCATTATCAATCCACTGCTGGACGAAGGTCTCCCCAAGTTTCCTTCACAACGGTCTGTCTTGTGCCAGTCTCCTCCATGTCACTCCCGCATACTTTCGAATTTCATCCACCCATCTTCCATGTGGTCTTCTTCTGGGCCTTTTCCTGTCCCTTGGGATCCAATCTAAAATTTCGGCTGTCCATCGATGGTCTGTTCTTCTGGCAGTATGTCCAGCCCATTGCCATTTCAGGGATTTAACTCTGATCATGATGTCTTCCACTCTTGTCATTTTTCGGATCCACGTGTTCCTCTTCTTATCTCTCCTGGTTACACCAAGCATGCACCTCTCCATGCTTCTTTGAGTTGTCTGCAGCCTTTGTATGTCTCTTTTAGTTAAGGTCCACGTCTCTGCACCATACGTAAGCACTGGAAGGATGCATTGATCAAACACTTTTCTTTTAAAACATAATGGCATATTGCTCTTGAAAATTATGCTGTTTCTTCCAAAAGCTCTCCAGGCAAGTTTTGTACGCCGATTAATTTCTTCACCAATGTGACCCTCACTTGATATCTGCTGTCCAAGATAAACGTACGTGTCTGTTATCTCCAGTTTTTCTCCATCAATCGATAAATCCTCATTTCTTGTAAAAGCATTGTACATCACTTTTGTCTTCTGAAAGTTCATTTTTAATCCCACCTCTTTACTCTTGTCAGCAAGTTCCTGGATCATACTCTGTAGCTCTGATGGGGTAGTTGCAAAAATGACTATGTCATCAGCAAAACGAAGGTGGGTTAGATAATCTCCATTAATCTTTATCCCTTTGTTTTCCCAGTTCAGTAATTGAAAGACATTTTCCAATGTGGCATTAAAGAGCTTCGGAGATATGGTGTCACCTTGTCTCACTCCTTTTCCAATTTTTATGTGTGTTGTATTTTCAAACAGCCGAATCTTTGCACTTGCATTTTCATAGATGTTATTAATAATATTAATGTATGCATCTTCAATACCGCAGGATTTCAGAGCCATTGAAACTGCTGATGGTTTCACCGAATCAAAGGCTTTTTCATAATCGATAAAAGCCATGCACAATGGAAGTTCATATTCCCTCGCTCTTTGAATTAGTTCTCTCAGTACGTGGATATGATCTATTGTGCTGTAGCCACTCCTGAATCCAGCTTGTTCTCTCGGTTGAGTCATGTCCAGTGTCACCTTCAAGCGGTGTGAAAGAACTTTAGTGAAGATTTTATAAACCACTGATAGGAGGCTGATAGGTCTGTAGTTCCTGAGATCCTCAATGTCACCTTTTTTATGTAGCAAGATCATTGTAGCGTTGTTCCAATCCTCAGGAATTTTCTCTTCATTAAGGCATCGAGTGAAAATTTGGGCGAGTACTGTTTCGATTTCTCCACTTGCTTCTTGTATGATGTCTACAGTAATTCCATCTTCTCCTGGAGCTTTTCCCCGCTTCATGTTCTTGATTGCATGTGCAACTTCTGCTGGAAGGACTGGAAGAACTCTGGTACTGGTACCTTTCATGATGTCTGGAGTACATGTATCATCCCTTTCATATAAATTTGGAGTAGAAATCTTTCACTCTTGTCAAAATTTCACCTCTATTTCTTGTTACAGAACCATCTTCTTTTCTCAGTGCTATAATCTGTTTTTTCCCCTTACTGAGATGTCCCTTTGCTATCTTTAGGCTTTGGTTGTTTTCAATTGCTTTCCTTACTAGTTAACAGTTGAATTTCCTTACGTCTTCAGTGATACTTTTTCGTACTGTCTTGCATAGCTCTATATATTCCACTTTAGAAGTCACATCTTCTTTAGTTGTCTTCATCACTCTTCTTTTTTGCATCAACATTTTGGTTTTTCCTGATAATTTGTTCACATGCAATTTGTTCTTAGACCCAGCTAATTTTGTTGCTGTTTCCATAAGAGCTTTGGTTACTTTTCTGTTAACTTCAGAAATATCCACTTCTTCCGATGTTAGGCCTTCTAAAGCAGAGAATCTGTTCTTCAGTTCCAATTTGAAGGTATTATGGTGTTTTTTAAGGTTGGTTATGTCAATACATTTTGTTTGTCTTATGAGCTTGCTACGTTCGAGTTTAGTGTTGAGGTGCATCTTACATCTCACCAATCTATGGTCACTGCCTGTGTTGAACTTGTTTAGCAAACTGCAGTCTTCTATGACGAATTTTTTGTTACACATAATAACATCAATTTCACTTGTCGTCCCATTTGGATGTCTCCATGTCCATTTCCTGTGTGGCTTTTTCTTGAAAAAGGAGTTCAAGAAGAAAAACCCTTCTGCCTCTGCAAACTCTACGAGAGTATTTCCACGCTGGTTTCTGTTGCCGTGACCGAATTTACCTACTGAAGTTTCATTCTGTTGCCGCTGCCCTATTTTTGCATTGAAATCTCCCATAATTATCTTCAAGTGCTGCTTACCTTTATTATTTAGATCACGAATTTCCTCATAAAATTCTTCAATTTCTTCTTCAGCATGACTTGTGGTGGGTGCATAAGTTTGAATAATCTGAGCCTGGTATCTTCTCGAGAGTTGGATAACGAGTCGTGCAGCTCTGTCAGAGGAACTTTCAACTTCTACAACTTTATCCTTCAGTTTCGTGTTTATTATAAATCCAACACCACTAGTTCTGCCAGTATCTGTCCCACGATAGTAGAAGAGATGTCCACTTTTCAGTTCAATGAGATCTTCTCCTTTTCTCCTTACCTCACTTAGCCCGACGATGTCCCACTTGATCCTTTGTAGTTCCTCTTCCAATTCAAGAAGCCTTGAATCAGAAGATAGGGAGCGTCCGTTATACGTTGCCAAGGTCAGCATCAGATGGCAGCCTAGTCCGGTCCTCCGGGGATTCTTAGCACCCTCTGCCTTCATGTCGCACTGGCCGCTGCCTTGGCCAGGTACATTCCAGCTGCCGGAGACTGAGGGCCAAGATTTACGTTGTGGAGTCATTTTGGAGGGGTTTGGCCATAACTCACCACGCTGGCCAAGCGGGTTGGTGAGTGTGGGATAGCATTTCCTCTAATATATATATATATATATATATATATATATATATATATATATATATAGGATGATTCCTAAAGTCTGAAGTCACCTTAATAACTTGGGAACAAAGACAGCTAGAGCTATGGAAGTAAGGTATGGTAAAGTAAAACAACCATGCGCTATCGGATGAGAGTGATTGCAGTGCCCCTAGTGGCAAAATGTGGAAGTTAGCACTCCTATTTCGGAAATCATGAGAGATACGGGAAAGAGATCAATTAGAAACTTGTAGAGCATTAACGAATTAGTAGGAAATGACATATGGTAGAAACGTCTGGGGTAAGTAGAAGGCTGGAAACGTGAGGGAAACACAAGGTTTATTATACTCAGGCATGAATATACAAATGGAGTACATTGGCGTATTTAATGCAAAAGCGGTACTTACATAACGTTTTGTTTAACGTCAATAGGGTTCAATATGGCCACCATCTGCCACAATACACATTTGAACGCGAGACAGAACTTCCCGTTCGTACGTTCGCCAGCATAACAGGTGTCACGCTCTCACACGCAGCGACGATACGCAGTCGGAGATCGTGGAGACTCGTCGGTTCCACCCTGTACACGTGATCTTTTTGGCAAAGAATTGCTTTTTTTGATGAGTCACGTTTTCTGCTTCATCGAACGGATGGAAATTCACGTATAAGGCGAGAAACATCGAAGAACGAACACTCTTCAAGCTTTGTTGGAAGAACACAAGCTGGTGGGGGTAGCGTTATGAACATGGGAATGTTTTCGTGGCATTCCGTGGGTCCACTCATACCTGTGGAAGGCGCTATGGACCGAATTCGTTATGAATCCATCCTTTCAAACCACGTACTTCCATACATGCTGATTGTCTTCCCTGGGGCGGATGGGATCTTCCAGCACGACAATGTGACGTGTCACACAGCTAGAAATGCCCGAGAGTGGTTGGAAGAGCACGATGAAGATTACAAAGTACTTCCCTGGCCCCCTAACTCCCCAGACTTAAACACAATTGAGCATCTGTGGGACCACCTCAATCATGTTGTTCGTTCTATGGATTCTCCACCACACACCCTCCAACATCTGTCAGATGTACTGCAGTCAGCATGGCTCCACATATCTGCAAACACCTTCCAGCACCTTACTGAGTCACTCCCAGCCCATCTAGCTGGTGTCCGCGCTGCACACGTCGGTTACTCTGGATATTAGCTGGTGGTCACAATAATGTGACTCGACCGTATATAAATATGCATATATGGTAGAAACAAGAAATAAGCAATACATTTCCAATAAAAATTTAATCGTAGTCTTAAAAGGAAAGCGTTTAATCAATGCACCATTCCAGTTTGTACTTACGGATTAAAGACTTAACAAACATAAAAATCACATGCAGAGGCAGGGGGTAATTCGAAGAAGCAAAAGAAGAGATGCATGCTTCGTGTAACCAAGAAATATTCCAAAAGGAACTCATGGATTAGAGAAATCCATGAGTTTCTTTTCGTGACAATTTTTGGTTACGTCATGATCAAAGTGAAGAATCTTAAGTGGTAATGGGATGGACCTATTACTAGAAGAACTGACCACTGTTGAGCAACTGAAATTTTAGACTGGATACCGAGGGACAGGAAAAGACTCAGAAGAAGCCCACGTGGGAGATGCGAAATTCAAAAGCCTATTGGAGTGACATAGAGGTGAGTGGGTCAAAGCAGAAAATTTTGAAAGAGTTTTGAGGAGAATTTCATCTAGCAGTAGGATTGAGAATCGTTGATGACTATGAGGACGTTTTTTGTTTGCTTGTTTGGGGTTTTAACGACGACCATGAGCAACTAGATGGGCTATAAGCAGTGGCTCGTCCCTAATGTAGGGTCACTGGCTCCAAGGAAGGGAGAGAATCAGTGCCATAAGACAAACACAAAATCCATGCCCGAAGGGATTTAAACCTAAACCAATCTCGGAAGAATGTTCAGAAGCAGCTATGAATAACATTTTGCACGCTTTTTTAAGCTTTAAATAAGGCCCAGTTTTTTCACCAGAGTAGATAAATCTACATTTCATTCCTTTCCTACATCTGCTTTCAAATTTCAGTTCCTTTTTTGTGTCACGCTGCTTCTCAAAGAGGAACACTTTAGGTACACACTCATGGGCCAGGTTATTATGACCACCCTTTTACAGAATAGAGACGTCTCACAATACACATCGCCGCCCCGGTGGCGCAGTGGTCTAAGGCGTTGGCCTCTGATCATTCGTCCGTAAGGGGTCCGGGTTCGAATCCCGGTCAGGCATGGATGTTGTGTTTGTCTTACGGCACTGGCTTTCTCCCTTCCCTGGAACCAGTGACCCTAAATTAGGGACGGGCGACTGCTTATAGCCCATTTGAGTTGCTCACGGTGGTCGTTAAACCTCCAATCAAAAAAAAAAAAATACACATCAGTAAAACCACTCACCGGAGCGAAATATATATGCAGATGACATGGGTAGGGAGGGTCAGTTCGCCAGAACTTGTCGGAGTTTGAACGGCAAATATTACCGCCGTGAGGCAGGCGGATGCAATCATTTCAGTCAGCGCAAGCGTTGCTGGCTGTTCGAAAGCCGCTGTAGTGAAGTGCGATATGAATGTCCTGAAGAAGGATACACATTCACCCAACGCACTAGAAATGGAAAGCACGCGCTGGTTGACAGTAGAGGTGAACCCCTGTTTGCACGTGCTGTCTCGTACAACAGAAAGCTCACGTGCCAACAACTAAATGCAAACTACAACCAGGGCGAACAGAAAAACGTTTTCGAGTACACAGTCGGACACTGGCCAGAGAAGTCCTCGGTGCTTTCAGGTACCCATGTTGACAGACAGTCATCGATACCTCCGACAGAAGTGTGTACCGGAGCACCGTGTCTGTACATTGGATGACTTCAAAGCATACCAGTGTGAGACAAAATTTCGTTCCGATCCATTCCACGAAGAACAGGCCGTTAGTTTGTATAGTCTTTTGCCAACGTTCCACTAGAGCAACGATCCCACGGCGGTACCACTCAACAGGTTTCGAGAACAAAAACTATCCGCATCCACCACTGATACGAAGTTCCATCCCTAGTGTTCCTATATAAGATGCTCATACCATTATTAAAACTCGATTACTCTCTGCGAACAACCTTCCTCTTATGAAAATCCAGGCTGTGGAAAATGCCCTGCGGCTGGTGCAGAAGCGTAGAAGGCATGTGTTGTGAGCTGGCTTGGAGGGTATATAAAGTGTGCTGTGTCTGAAAACATATCACTCGTTGCTCTCATGGATAAAAGGAGCGATTTATTTGATTTGCAAAAAGGGATGATTATTATCGGCTTTCCGGCCAAGGGTGGCAGTATTTCTGAAACAGCGCAGTTTGTGAACTGTTCGCTTGCTGTTGTGGTTAAAGTGTATTGTGATTGGAGCAATGGCATCATTGCGAACAAGCAACGTGAAATCTACGGAGTACCACGTACCATTGATGTGAGAGGTGAACGTCAGCTCCGAAGGTGCGTGAGGGCCGATCGACACGTTACAGTGGAGCAACTCACTGTCACTGGCCGAATGAACCGAAAGTGCGTCTTAAACGACCGTTCAGCAAACCCTGTTGCGTATGGGGCTCCAATGCAGACGGATGGTCCCTGCACCTATGCTGTCGAACGTGCATCGGTAGAAAAGGCTTACATTTGTACGGCAGTATCGGAATTGGACCTCCGCTGATTGGCAGGGGATTGCCTTCTCCGATGAGTCATGTTTTCGGCTTCATCGAACGGAAGGACGTTGGCGTTTAAGGCGAGAAACATCGGAGAACAAACACTCTTCAGCCATTTCTGGCAGAACACAAGCTGGTGGGGGCAGCGTTATGGTCTAAGGAATGTTTTCATGGCATTCTCTGTGTCCATTCATACCTGTGGTAGGAACTATGGACCGAATTCTTTATGAATCCATCCCTGCAGACCACGCACACCCATCTATGCTGATTGTGTTCCCTGGGGCGGATGGTATCTTACCAGCACGACAGTGCGGTATTTCACACTGCTGGAAACGTCCGAGCGTGGTTGGATGAGCGCAATGAAGATTTCGAAGTACTTCCCTGGCCCCTAATTCCCTAGACTTAAACCCAATTGAGCATCTGTGGGACCACCTCGATCGTGTTGTTCGCTCTATTGATCCTCCACCACGCAGCCTCCATGATCTGTCAGAAGCACTGCAGTCAGCATGGCTCCGCATGCATGCGAACACCTTCCAGTACCTTATTGAATCACTTCCAGCACGTCTAGCTGTTGTGCACGCTGCAGACGGCGGTTATTCTGGATATTAGCTGGTGGTTCCAATAATGTGACTCGACTGTGTATATACTCTGAAGTAGCAAATTATTAGGAACACCCAACAGAAATTAGAGTGCCATCCTCACTTAGGTACGCAACTATAACATTGAGATAGATTTACAAACAGCTCAGATTAGAAATGGTCGGTAAAGTAAAGAGGCTGATTTACATGTGGCAGTAGTGTAATGTGGTAAAGATAGTTACTCTTACAGACTTTGCAGAGGACTCAGATGAGTACGATGCTAGATAGCGACAATGTGTGAAAGACCCGTTATTGAACAGGGTTTTCTTTTCTTTTTTTTTTGATTGGAAGTTTAACGACCACCGTGAGCAACTCAATGCGCTATAAGCAGTCGCCCGTCCCTAATTTAGGGACACTGGTTCCAGGGAAGGGAGAGAGCCAGTGCCGTAAGACAAACACAACATCCATGCCTCACCGGGATTCGAACCCTGAGCCCTTACGGACGAATGATCAGAGGCCGTCCCTTAGACCACTGCGCCACCTGGGCGGCGAACAGGTTTTCAAACAGATACAATAGCAGGCGTTAGGCGGGCAGGTGCAAGCATCTCAGAAACGGCAAACCTTTTTTCGTTTGCTTGTTTGGGGCTTTAACAATCCCCGTGAGCAACTAGATTGGCTATTCGTAATCGCCGGTCCCTAATTTAGGGCCACGGGTTCCAGGCAAGGAAGAGAACCAGTGCCGCAAAACAAACACTGCACTCATGCATCAGCGGGATTCGAACTCGGACTCCATCCGACGAATGGTCCGAAGCCAGTGTAACGTATACTCTATATTCACTTTCCTTTTGATTTTACTATCTCTGGTTATTTTATTTTACTATGTAAATTATCTTCCTACTGAACGGAATATTATTTCACCCGCTGAATGAGATCTGGCAATGAGTGTAAGTCATGACGTGGTGGTAGCTCGTATATAGGCGCGTTCATCGAGAAGTGTGCGTTGTGTGTTGTTGCGTTGGCGTTGCAGTGTGTTGTTATGTAGTAGTGATATATGAGTGCCTTAGTTGACCAGGAGTCATCATAATAAACAAGTTGTTCTGTAAGTTCAGTCTTTCTCAATTCTTAGTTTTGTCAGACCTCTGTCTGGCTGTTAGGTTTATGACTTTGATTACTTAATATAAATAACCAGCGTTGAGACTTTGTTTAAGTTCATAATTAACGAGTAACAACACCCTTTTGGGAATTCATCATTTTGAAGCTTAGAGCATTATTCATTCATAATAATTAGCTTAGCAAAAAGATAAACAAAGCTAATTCATTATAATTGGCGCCCGAACTTTTCTCGAACACGAGATCCTGACTATTATTACCCATGGCTTCCTTACCTGAGACAACTGCAAATTTCCACCTTCCGGCAAGTCTCGAGGGTAATGGTGTTTGTTTGGACAATTTGTACGAAGCCTGTGGCTCTGACTTGGATATGAATAATCTACACATACCCAAGCATTCTTCACCATTTCGGAATGCACCAGCTTCTTATCATTCTGAGTCGCGGGTCGTAGCTGAGGGAATTCAATCCTCTCAGCGAAGCAGAATGCTTGCCCATTTCGTGCCGCATGCAGGAACAATTAATTTCAATGGTTTGGAGGGGTCTTTAAAGTTCCTCGAAGATCTGGAAGACCATTTTGACTTATATAATATTCCGGAAGACTGCAAGGTCCAAATTGCCGGAACTTGCTTGAGAGATACCGCCAAGACCTGGTATCGGCAGTGGCGAGGGTCGAACCCGGATTCTCATTATGAGAATTTCCGTGCAGAATTCTTGGAGGTCTTTCCTTTCGGCCTCAGTCGAGCTAGCCTTGCTCAACAGCTGTTTTCACGTCAACAAGGTCCCAATGATAGCCCTGTTGCATTTGCGTTGGAAACTACACGCCTATATAATCTATGGGATCCACATGCCAGTCATGTTGACATGTTGGATACCCTCGTACAGCAGCTCGACCCATTCTTGCAAGATTTTCTTGAGGTTCGACACCCTACCACTATTCATGAATGCCTTCGCCTCATACGCACGTATGAAGAGCGACATGGCAAACATGCTTCAACTCACCATGCTCGGGCACCCCGCGAGGCTTATTACGAAAACCCTCAGCGGCATAATAGACAAAACTTTCAGCGCGAGCATACACACGTGCCCACCCAAGCTTCATACGTTCCACCACACAGAAGAGTGGCGAACCAGCAACGAGTTTCGGAGCAAGCTACGGGGTATCGTCATAATACACAGTATGCTCGACCCCGTTCCACTCAGCAGCATTCAGAACGTTCTCATGCTCAGGGCAATAATAATTTTTCTGCCCGTGCTGAGGGCAGACGTAACGAAAATGAAAATGTCAACAGACACGCGGAGTTCCCGACACAGGGTGCACGCAATTTTCCTTATCGTGAAAATTTTCCCGATACCCGGCAGGGTCGAGGTTTCCGACCACATGATAACACCACCAGAATTCCTTTAAACTTCCACAGGAAGTAGACGAAGGGTCGGTCCTGCTTCCTGATACCAAACATTCTGACCCTAAAACAGTATTAGTGACTGTTCAAACTCCTCAGTTGCCTGATGTATTCTTGACACTTGAAGACATTATTGTCGAGACAAAGTTCGACACTGGGTCTGAGATATCAGCCCTAAATACAAAGTTTTGCAATGATGTTTTTTCTGCAATACATGTTCAGCCTGCAACGCAGTATTTGCGAGGTGCAAATAACGAAATCTTCAGTATCGCAGGAACTGTCACATTATCTTTAGGGCTGGGAAAAGCTCGTTTTACACATTCTTTCCTGCTTATAGACGAGCTACCCGTAAAATGTCTCATGGGTATGGACTTTATTAACAAGTTTCAAATAACTTTGAATTTTGTACAACATGTGATTTTCTTTCCGGAACCTGTCGAAATGATTCCGACGGTTCCGGTAGATATTACGAGTTTATTGTTGAGTGACCAATTGAATGAGGGGCAACGAGACCAGCTTTCTCTCCTTTTACAGGAAAGCCCTGGTTTATTTTCGGATCAACCTGGTTTCACACAGGTGGTTTATCATGTTATTGACACTGATGGTTCGAAACCCATTGCGACGAAACCTTACCCTTGTGCTCCACATAAAAAACAGGAAATGCAACGTCAAATTGCGGAAATGATTAAGCAGGGCATAATCAGGGAATCAACAAGCGCCTGGGCGGCTCCTGCCTTCTTGGTTCCAAAGAAACAACCAAATGAATTTCGTTTCGTGACAGATTTTCGCAAACTCAACCAAGTCACAAAAACAATCAATTATCCCCTACCTGTCATGTCACATATTCTAAATGACTTGTCGTCAACCAAATGGATGTCAACTTTGGATTTGGCAAGTGGATATTGGCAGGTGGCAGTACATCCGGACTCGGTCGATAAAACAGGCTTTGTGACTCCTTTTGGGGCCTATGAATATTTACGTATGCCTTTTGGTTTAGCTTCTGCACCTGCTACTTTCCAAAAGCTTATGGACACGGTTCTCAGACCTGTCCTGGGTCCCCATGTGCATGTCTATTTGGATGATATTGTTATCACATCAGAGACTTTTGACGAGCACCTTTCTCTGCTCAAACAGGTGTTCCAACTTATATACAATGCTGGCTTGACGTTAAAACCTAGTAAATGCCAGATAGCGAGGGACGAGATTGTATATCTGGGGTTGAAAATTACTCCCCACGGCTTATTCACTGATAATGAAAAAATTAGGCCTATTGCTGACTTTCCTCGGCCTAAAACAGCAAAAGAACTATCCCGCTTTCTGGGAATGACCGGATGGTATCAGCAGTTCGTCCCCGCTTATGCTACAATATGTGAGCCATTGTATGCTTTAAAGCGTAAATACAAGAAGTTTATTTGGACACCTGAAGCTAACGCTGCATTCGAAACACTGAAGTCTGCATTGACTCAGCCTCCGGTGTTGGCTTTCCCGGATCATTCTAAAGAATTTGATATTTATACTGATGCATCCGGAGTTGGTCTTGGTTGCGTTTTGTCACAAGCTGGGCATCCAATAGCTTTTGCGTCTCGTACTTTAGCCAAAGCTGAACGCAATTATTCAGCTACGGAACGTGAATGTCTTGCTGTTGTGTATGCACTGAATAAATTTCAATGTTATCTTAACGAATTGACAGTTAACATAATTACGGATCATTCTGCCCTTTAGTATTTGAATTCTGCTAAACACCTATCTCAAAGACTTATGAAGTGGGCTCTGAAGTTACAAGAGAGCAATATCAAAATTTCGTATCAGCCAGGTAATAAGAATCAATTACCGGACGCATTATCTCGCGTTCCGATTAGTGGGGTCCCCACCGAAACTACTCCTGGATGTCAGCCTTTACTTCTGATAGCTGATATCACATCCAGAGAGCAGATAATGGCAGAACTAATAAATGATCCAGATTTTGGGGATATTTACAATTTTTTGCTTGCGGGTTCGCCCCCACAAAGTGATCCTTCTCTGGCTGGAAGGTCACAACATTTTGAAGTAATAGAGGGTCTTCTTTATTATACAAAGTCTCGGACTACTAGGGCAGAGTTTCGCCCATGTATTCCGCGAACCCTTAGAATGGCTCTTTTAAATGAATTTCATGACAAACCTCTTGCAGGCCATTTAGGTATTCGCAAGACCCGTTGTAAATTGCGGGATGTTGCCTATTGGCCTGGCATGTACCAAAGTGTGCTCGCATACGTTCAATCATGTCACTTGTGTCAGATTAATAATTACCGTAATGTAAGACCGGCCGGTCACTTGAAATCTAGTTCAAGTTCTCATGTATTTGATATTATTTCCATAGATTTATTGGGACCTTATCCATTATCTGTTAAAAATAAAGCTCGTTATGTTTTAGTACTAACTGATAATTTTTCTAAATGGGTTGAAGTTTTTCCCATTAAAGCCGCTACGGCTGAGATTATTTGTAATGTCTTAGTTAATGAAGTATTTTCTAGATATGGTGCACCTAATAAAGTAGTTTCGGATAATGGTCCTCAATTTATTTCTGACATTTTTGAAAGAATGTGTGCGAGACTACACATTAAACATAAATTCATTTCCCCATATCATCCCCAGAGTAATCCTGCAGAACGCGTTAACCGAACGCTAGTGAAAATGATTGCGACTTTCGTAATGGACCACCATGAAAGATGGGATGACCATTTAGAACTTTTGCGTTCGCCCTCCGCTCGTCTGTCCACGAGTCTACTAAAATTACTCCTGCAGAACTTTTTCTGGGTCGCAAAATTAAAACCCCTTTTGAAAATTTAACGGGGATTATCGACGAATTAAACCAGCGACCAACTCCGCAATCAGTACACATTATGGCAGAAAAAGCTCGTGTTGCAATGCTAGGAGCACAAGCGGCTCAAGCACGATATTATAATTCTAGGCGTAGGGAACCAGATCTTGTCGTTGGAGATCTCACTCTCGTGGAAACGCACTTCCAGTCTTCTGTTTCGCATACTTTAGTGAAGAAATTTGCACCCAGCTACGAAGGTCCATATCGGGTGGCAAATGTCTTTGAAAATAATATTGTTCTGGAGAAACCGAACAACAATTTTCAATATGTACATGTTGATCAATGTCGCAAGTATCACGAACGGGATATCGAGTTCATTATCAATCCTACTCAACCTTCTGTTCCACAGACTCAAGAATCTATATCTCATGTTCAACCACCAGAAATTGTGGACGAACCACCGAACATTTTTGACGAATCACCAGTGGTTTTTCCTTTACCCTCCCCTCCTCCAGACGAGTTTCTACACACGCAACCTGATTCTTCCAGGAGACAAAGGCTCGATTCGAGTTCGTCGAATGATAGTATCGTTCCTTTCCCTCCAACCATTGCCAAGACTATTGCTGCGCCGTTTCCAGCTCACCCTGCATCAACGCGGGATACTTCTTCTTTGAATACCTCATCGGAAAGTATTCCTATAGGCAAATCCAAACATCGCCCTGCACGACCGCTGAATTACAGCAGCGACTCAGAGGCGTCGGACATTTCGGATTTGTCAGTTATGAATCCAACATTTCATATTCCACACCGTCCAGCACCACCAAAAGCTGGGCGCAAACGTCACTTGTCTCCCCAATCTGCTTCGCCGCAACAGCGACGAAGGCAGAAATCTTTGCATCCGCCCGGGTTTCGCCCCTGGAACCTCCGTTCAGGGCAAACAGGGCCGATGCCTGCTACTACTATCATGCCCCGTGGGCGTAAACGAAAACAAGCGATGTGGCCGGAGACACGTCCCTCCAAAAAGATACTGGAAGGACACAACGGGCCCCAGCATCAAGGGACTTCATATCCAAAGCCTGGGGCAGCCCGTTCCTATCAGCCGCATCAGGGATTTCCGGACCGCCAGACTTCTGACGTTCCTGACCGTTCTTCTCAGCCGCAAGGGATTCCGGACCGCCAGACTTCTGACCGTTCCTATCAGCCGCAGCAGGGATTTCCGGACCGCCAGACTTCTGACGTTCCTGACCGTTCTTCTCAGCCGCAAGGGATTCCGGACCGCCAGACTTCTGACCGTTCCTATCAGCCGCAGCAGGGATTTCCGGACCGCCAGACTCCTGACCGTTCTTCTCAGCCGCAAGGGATTCCGGACCGCCAGATTCCTGACCGTTCTTCTCAGCCGCAGGGATTTCCAGACCGCCAGATTCCTGACCGACAACAGACCGATGTTCCATTACCGTCCCGGAAGAGATCCAAGCCACCTGATTTCCCCAGTCCCATTAGGCCTGGAAAACGTTTTCGCACTAGAATTTTTTATGCGTCCTCGAGATAAGTAAGTTCTCGTGGACAGGTTCTTTTCTCAGTTTATTGTTTTTCCTGCTCGACCAGTTGGCGTGTCAGAATTTCTTTTTTCGTGTGGGCCTATGCATTCTTTTTGTGTATATATGTGTGTTTTTTTTATATTTCTTCTATGTCCATCTACTAATCCACTTTTTTTGTATATATCTATGTGCTTAGGGGTAAAATAATAAAATTGTTACTGTTAGGCAGCTCCAGGTAAATTTCGCTGCTGATACAGTTGTTCTGTATTTCAACGCATGAGGCAAACGTAATTTGAAATGAAAATAATAAAATTGTTACTGTTAGGCAGCTCCAGGTAAATTTTGCTGCTGATACAGTTGTTCTGTATTTCAACGCATGAGGCAAACGTAATTTGAAATGAAAATAATAAAATTGTTACTGTTAGGCAGCTTCAGGCAATCTTCGCTGCTGATACAGTTGTTATGTATTTCCACGAATGAGGCGCACGTAATTTGAAATTAAAAAAGTGATTCCTGCTAGGCAGAATAAAAGGAAAGTATGCCGATGCAGGTTTGGTTTGTTCTACACTACAAATTTCACAGTCGAATACAGCTTCGTAAATTGTTATGCCAAGTTGATAATGTAAATACGGCTACCACCAAACAACAAATCAAAAAAAAAAGATCGAGAAACGTCAATCATCGAAATGTAAGACTTACACTCCAAAATTGATAGATTTTTCGGAAAAAAAAAAAAAAAAAAAAAAAAAGAAAAAAAAAAAGAAGAAAAATTAAGGGGGAGATGATGTAACGTATACTCTATATTCACTTTCCTTTTGATTTTACTATCTCTGGTTATTTTATTTTACTATGTAAATTATCTTCCTACTGAACGGAATATTATTTCACCCCGCTGAATGAGATCTGGCAATGAGTGTAAGTCATGACGTGGTGGTAGCTCGTATATAGGCGCGTTCATCGAGAAGTTGTGTTGTTGAGTTGTGTTGTTGCGTTGTGTGTTGTGGTGTTGTTGCGTTGTAGTTGTGTTGTTGCGTTGGAGTTGTAGTTGTGTTGTTGCGTTGTGGTGGTGTGTTGCGTTGCGTTGCAGTGTGTTGTTATGTAGTAGTGATATATGAGTGCCTTAGTTGACCAGGAGTCTTCATAATAAACAAGTTGTTCTGTAAGTTCAGTCTTTCTCAATTCTTAGTTTTGTCAGACCTCTGTCTGGCTGTTAGGTTTATGACTTTGATTACTTAATATAAATAACCAGCGTTGAGACTTTGTTTAAGTTCATAATTAACGAGTAACAACACCCTTTTGGGAATTCATCATTTTGAAGCTTAGAGCATTATTCATTCATAATAATTAGCTTAGCAAAAAGATAAACAAAGCTAATTCATTATACCAGGGCTTTGACCACTGGGCCACACGGGCGGCACAGCAAACGTTCTTGTCTGTAAAAGAACTGTATCGAGGTCGGAACATGAGTGGTGCGCAAACAACAAAACAAGCAGTTAGCGGTCTTCCTGTGGGCGGAGAGTCGTCCAATACCTCAAGAGTTATGGTATTCACAGAATGAAGTGGCCAGCGAGATCTCCGAATCTGAACCCGATGGAGCATGTCTGGAAAGCCCTGGGAAGAGCAATTACAATACGGCATCCGCCTCTTAGAACACAAAGCTGCGACGTGCCTTTGTGGAGGAGTGGCACTTATTGCCCCAAACTCTCATTCACAACCTTGTAAACAGCATAAAAGCTCGTTCTGCGAACTGTATCACAGTTTGTGGCAATCAAACTTCCTATTAGACCCTCGAAACCCGCGCCACTTCCTGCATCACTTTTGTACTACCATTCTGTCATACGTATGCTTCCTCCTTATGTGATGATGGCACTCCTTTTCTGTTGGGTATTGCTGCGTTATCGATATACTAGATGAAAGTCCGTCAATAATGACGGGGGAAAATAAAATTTATGATACAGACGTTTTTGAGTTCAAATGTATGATATTGAATTTTCGAGTTCCACTTCAATAGATGGCGACGTTGGCCGTTTTACCTCTGAGATCTTGAAGGCCTATCAAGTCGTGCTGTCATTTTCAGTGACGTCACACCTCGTGGATCTACAGATCAAATAGTCCGTGTTTACATTACCACACTACGCCTAACCGTGTGACTTGTGATTTTTATGGTTGTCCACGCTTGCGTGAAATAGTATTCTTTTCCTGTGGTTTGCTTCAACTAACATTTTAATTACAGTTTTTATAAACCGGTAATTGAATGAGATAGGTATTTGATTATGCCACATCCGTGTTGTGTTCCCGGCGGTCGTGAAAATCATAAAACAGGACCCAAAGTTCGTGTGTATGGATTTCCAAATAACCAGGATTTGTGTTCTAAATGGATTCGTGTCATTAAAAGATATATATATATATATAAAATTCTGAATTTTCATAACTGCTGCGTTGCGCGTTTTGATCTTCAGGTTGTTTTGCATCTTTCGTTTTAAATTCTAAAGTTTTTCTCATGTTTTCGGCTTTGCTCTTTAGTATATATATATATACACTGAGGAGCAATTGAATTAGAGAAAGCTGTCTAGTAACGTGTAGCACCACCTTTCGCCCTGATGACGGCGGCGATTAGCCTCGGCATGGACTCGACAAGACACCGGAAGCGTTGGGAAGCCATACGGATCCATGACCCCTGAACAAGCTCCCACAGTTCACGAAGATTTGATGGAGGGGGTCAGAGCCTCGAACATCTCCCTCGATGACATCCCAAATGTGCTCGATGGGATTGAGGTCAGGTGACCTAGCTGGCCAAGGAAGCGAAGTCACGTCGGTGGAGTGTTCATCCAACCATTCGGATACAATTCGGGAGCGATGGCACGGTGCATTATTTTGTTGCAGGATGAGATCCCCAGTGGGATGTTGAAGAGTTGAAGGCGCACAAACGGGAGCAAATGGTTGTCCAGGATATCCCGGTAACGTTGATCTGTGAGGGACGATGTCACACGTACCAGGGGTCCCATTTCAGTCCACGTAAACAGTCCCCAGACGAGAATGCCACCCCCACCAGCTTGAAGAGTATCCCGCTGGCAAGAAGTATCCATCGCTTCATGTGGTTTGCGCCGTACTTGTATCCTGCCATCCGCATGTACCAACGTGAATCTCGACTCATCAGTCCAGGCAACATTTTTCCAAATGTCTAGCGCGAAATAATTGTTTTCTCATTCTTTTAATAAAAAGAATATGTTAAGCATTTGCAATGATATGTCACATTTGTGATACAATTTTTCACTGTAATACCGAAATCCTAACACAACGATTGTGACCACCGGATGGTCCAATTCCAAAACATTCTCCCACGACCGTTCATTCCTGTTACTAAAGTTATTGTTTTACAACAACAACAAAAAAACATACAGAATCCGCAAATTGTTTTTCAGATTTAAAAAACGGGAGCTACAACATCGTAAATACGTTAAGCATTTGCAGCGATATGTTACATTTGTGATGCCATTGTTTCATTGTAATACCTAAATTATAAAACAACGATCGTGACCATCGGAAATATACTCCGATGCGCCCAGGCTCTCTCTCTCTCTCTCTCTCATGGGCTGCGACGATTCACCGCCAGTGACATCACAAACCTGTGCGATGGCCTTCTCTTTCCGGGGGGTCACGCGTTGGCTCACAGCTTTCTGAAAATTTCCCGAGCAGTCGGTTATGGAATTTGATACGACGGGCTGTCTGTTTGTTTTGTGTTTCGTAAAACCTTCAGTCCCTATTTCGTCAACACTTCCTTGTACACAACATTTTCCGTATACACTGACTGTGAACCCTGTATCAATTTCCCTGTTCTTTTCCGTGAACTATTTTTATCTTTGTCATGGCGAAAATTTTAACCTCTGGTGAATTTCAGAGAGACCTGATCAATCTTTCTGTTGGTTTATCGGAGATTAATTAATACAAAAATTTTCTCCCATGACATACGTTAGAAGAAAATTCCTGGTTGAAAGGCAGGGGAATTCGTGCGCAAAATTCGCTTGTCTTAATCACAACCAGGAAAACAAAATTTCATGTTGGTGAAAAAAAGAAAAAAAAAGAATAATATTTGATTTAACTGACTTTGGGCTTTTGAAAATAATTAATTTATCGGTTCTTTTATCGCGATAGGAAAAGGCGAGTAGGTGTGCAGCTCAGAGAATCAAAATTAATTTTAGTTTAACATCACGGAACGAGAGAAAAAGAAAATTAAAATTAGTGATTTTCTGCAAGGCAAGAATTCGCCATTTTTTTTTTTTTTTTTTGCGTTCCTGTTTCCAAACGTCGTGGAAAAGTCACCAAAAGTGTAACATCTTGTCGTCTTTTAGGGTAGGGAATTCAGCAACAGAATCTATTTTTAGACCTCAGGGTCAAGAAGAGCCTGGTCTGCACGTGTGAAGGTCAGAGGTCACTCGAGGCGTGGGAGTGAAAATTCCGTTGGGAGAGTTGTGAGTTGCTAGGCTGAAGTTTCGACCAATGAGAGGGGTCAGCGGTTTCAAGCACCCCTGAGTTTTATCCGTTGAGAGTCACTTTTGTTCTGGTCTTCTGGCTGGCAGTCAGAGAAAGAGAGGACGGCGGAGTTTTTTTCTCCTCGCCTTTTGGCGTTGAGGGGGCAGTCAGAATGAGATGCACTGGGGTCTGTTGGCCCTGTGTAAGAAAAAAAAAATCTTTTTTTCTTTGGCCTGGTCGGCAGTAAGAATGACTGGCCGCTAGCTGTGTTCCCGTATTCTGAAGTAACTCTAAAATCGGTCAGCTAAAGTGATTGTTTTCAAGGATCTCGTTGCCGGAGATGAAATGACCGCTGATACACCCAAAATTATCAAGTAGCGGTCGACTGCCGTGTTGGGTGCAGATGGCGGAGAAGGATCAGACCCGATTTCTTACTTCCAGGCCCAACGTGCCTGAGGACCGAAAGTCCACCTATTGTTGTTGCTGCCTCCATATTTTAACGCTGGGCTGCGCCCAGGCTTCGGGGAGAAGGCCATGGCTATCATGGACGGCCTTGTGAATGACATCGCCTTAAAATGCTGAATTGTCGAGCTGGGCCCACTACTGATTACAACAAGGGGTCCATCAGCAGGGTTCCAAAATGCCCGTTTCCTGTTTCGTTGGCCAAACACGCTGTCTCAGAAAAAAGAAAAAAAAAAAAAAAGCACCTTGGAAGTGAAGTGAAAATCAACCGGGACAGTGGTGTTCTCTCAGGGAGAGTTTTTTTTTTATTTATTTATTTTATCTATTATTAGGCTGTGAAACCATTTTTTTTTTTATTATCGACGGTTAGTGTGCTTGTCAGGAAGTGTTGCTGCCCCGTCCTAAAGGTAAATTTCTCTCGGCATTTTTCTTTTTTTTGTATTATGTTGTGGTTTCTTTAAAATTATAAAACGAGTTGGTTTTAATATCTTAGGCTGTTTAAATAAATTTCATGTCATCTTCTGTGGATAGGTAATTGAAAAACAAAACGAAACAAAGTAGTGGAAGTGGATAATTTTCTGGGTCATGTAGGGATAGATGATATAATAAGAATATTAAGTTATTTCGGAACGAACACCTCTCCAGACCAGTATTTCTCTTAGGTGAAATTTAACTCTTTTGTGCTCGGTGATTTTTGTATTTGTGAAGTAGAATTTGTATTTATGAACTTAGCGTAGGTGCTATGTAGTTGGGAATTTTTTCTTGTAGGCTGGTAATTATTTTGGTTTAGTGTTTTGGTAAATTTAGGTGCTAAATTATTCTTTAAAATTTAATTTTTGGTATTAGTGAGGGCTAATTTCTAGTTTCAGCCCGTAGATTAGAAAAACAGGTTTTTATGGGGAAAAGAATATAAGAATTGGGCATACAGGCAGATATGAGCATATGTATAGTGTGAAAAAAAAATAACCCGAATAGCTGTAGTGTTTCTTCAAGAAGTGATGATTTTTTTTCAGGAAAAGAGTGATCTAGGAAGTATGGTGATGTATAGATTTTTCAGGAAATAAAGTAAGGTTTGGTATAGTGTGTCAAGTATGGTATTATTGAGCTTTCTGGGAAATGAATATGTACAGTGTGTTCCTGGGAAATAAAGATAAGTGATTTTCTGGGAAATGAGTGTGTTCCTGGGAAAATAAGGATATGAAGTGTGTTCCTGGGAAATAAAGATAAGTGATTTTATGGGAAATGAGTGTGTTCCTGGGAAAATAAGGATATGAAGTGTGTTCCTGGGGAAAATAGGATAAGAAGTAATTTTCTGGGAAAAAGGGTGATGTATTGAATTTTCTGGAAAATGGACGAAGAGATATTTTGGGGACAAGAGAACTCTTGTGGGATACTTTACCCTATGTAGACAATGCCGCAGGGTCTGAAAGGGTGCACGAAACAAATTGGGGGATTTGTTTTCTGCCGAGTAAGCTTGTTCAGGTCCATAGGAGGTGGTACCTATGAGGGGAGTGATATAGGTTGTCCCCAAATCAGAGTGAAGGAACAGAAAAGGGTTAGGTCGCACTTTGCTCCACTACACTGTATAAGCTGGGAATGGATTCACGACCCATTCCCGCCTTCAGACTCAAACTTTGTTGTTCTCCCCGAAAAATAGTGTTTTTCTTGAGATGTGGGACTCATTGGTTGAGATGATTGTTTGGCTTTATGCCCGAGTTGATTATTACATGGGTGCCAGTTGACTGGAAAACTTATAGTATGGAATTTTGAAATGTTGGATTTGCATGATGATGGTGTAAGTAAGATTCTCTTGTCGGTGTAGCAATTTAATGATAACTTTGTGTAATTTGAATAAGGTATCTAGTGCATTAGGTTTTGGTATGGTGTATAGAATGGGTTGAGTATCCGGTAATGCTAGGAATGTTGATTGTAAGACAAATGTTGATTTAAGACAGTGTTATGCTGATTTTAAGACAAATTTTCCTGGAAGGGTAAAATCTTTTATTAAATTAACTTTCATTATACGTAGAATTTTGGCAGTTGTTATAGTAGTTTAAAATTAAAAAGTGGATTCGGAAGTCTGGTCTGAGAAGGTTGGTTCGAGCGATTTAATTAGAACAATATAGTGTACACATATGCATATAATATTTTTTTTTTGAGAGAGAGTGTGAGATATTTTCACTTCAAATACTTAAGTTGTACACCATGTTAAATCAAGTGTTGGTGCTGTTGAAGTACAATGAAATCCTTGTGTTTACTATTTTTATCAGTAGTGTCCCTGGTGCTAGTTTTTCTTGGAAAGAAACTAACCTGTCATCCGTTTATTTTTATTGGGCCCTGTGGCCAGGCATAAAATCTGTGACCTAAAAATTTAACTTGTTAAGTTTTTAAAATAAATATAGGCCAAGTGGCCTTTCAAAAACCTAAACCTTAGTGCAGTGAAGTTTTAGGTATTTTCAGTTTAAATTTTCATCACATGGTTCAAGTGCATCCCCCTCAGCAATGACTGAGGTGGGAATGTAATCTGAGGTTATAACCGTAAAATCAATGTTTTTGTCCTAACTAGCTAATTTGATCATCGCCACTTCCAAAAGGGTATTTACACGTGTACATTGTATACCATTGAATTTTATTGTTTACAAATTTGGTACACATGCAAACAATAGTTACCTTTTCTTACACTTTCAGGTGTATCTACTCATCAAATGCAAACAACGCAAACAATACAATAGTAACTTTTGGGAGTTACCAAATTCAGTGGTGCATTTTATTTTATTTTTCTATTTTGGTTCATGGCCTTATTCAAAATTTCAGTTTTGTTTCGAAATGCATCCACCCATCTCCCAAATTTAAATTTTCTATATTTTCCATATAAATTTTAATACCAGCATAAATATAACGCTTTTAATAAATAACAATCAAATCTATACTCAAAATAAATTCAGTTTTTTTTTTTTTCACCAAAACATCTTGACGTCGTCTGATCGTCGTACTCTTAACGTTGTCACATACAAATGGCTAAACACCGGTTCAGGTTACTGAACCAAAATTACTGACGTAAAGTTTTCGTATCTCTAAAGACTTGACCGTGTGACGTAACGCATCTATGACGTTATGTAAGAATGATTTGGATTAGGTGACGTCCCAGCAGCAGCTGTGTTCTTTGTTGCTATGACAACAGAACAAAGTGATGTACGCGTGGGCTGTGCTCGTGTAGATGATGACGTCACCTACACGAAAAGCTAAGCGTGGCGTCACAAACATTTGTTTCTCGGTTGTTGCTACGACGACTTAAAAAGTGGCACGGAGGAGGATGATGGCTCTAGAAAATTATATATTAGGATGTATGTCCGTACCAACTGTCATTAAACTCTATTGTATGCATTTTGCGTTATTCATGATTTTGTGGCAGGCCCGATGGCGCAGTGGTCAAAGCAATGGCTTCTGATCATTCGTTCGAGATGGGTCCAAGTTTGAATCCTGATGAGGCATGTACGTATGTTCTGTTTGCCTAAAGGCCCTGGCTCTCGCCCTTCCCTGGAACCAGTGGCTTTAATAGAGACGGAGACTGCGTAAAGCCTATTGAGTTGCTCATGGTGGTCGTTAAATCTCCAATAAAAATAATATGTTCTGTAGCGTAAATTTTGGACATCAATGAATTTTGATGCATCGCATCGCACCTCCCCAAACATATGGCAGAGCAAGAGCTAGATCTGGGTCTACGAAGAAAAAGAAAGGAGCTCCGCGGATGGTACTACGGATACGAATTATCTGCAATTGCCTAGATGCAAGGAGAAGTGGAATAAAAGAATAGTGTAGAGAATATTGGATTATTAACTATATCATATTAACATACAGAAAGGTAATTTAAGGAAGCTCTACATAATCTCAACCTGAAAACGTTGATCAAAGCCAATTTTTACATAAATTTAATCTCGAATAATTGGACACCGTATTATACGGGCAGTTTGTCAAGCGGTATTCCCATGCCTGATCTGATAATAGGAGGAGCTTTACTTTCTTGCGAAAAATTAAAGAGTTTACTGAGCTAACTGTTTCCACCGAAGGCTTGCTTGCGCGTTTAAAATCTCGCAGCGGAATTAGAATGTTTGACATACGCGGAGAACGAAAGTCAGCGGATAATGAAGCCGAAGATTTATACAATGGAACTTTAGCAAACATTCCTCAATATTCTGTGGAATAATGCCGATGAGATAAGCTTAAGAAGATGTTTGTCTAATTCTTCATTAGCTGGCGCCTGCGCAATACACGCCTCAGGGTATAAACAAAATATCCGAGTCAACATAAGCAAGTACCGCTGACGCTCATCGAGTAAACTTGTTAATATGTAATTGGAAAGTGTCGAAACTTGCACGCTTTTGAAAAATTTTCCTCGAATATAAAGCTCAGAGAAATCCCTAGATAGAGCTAGAAAATTTTCTTGATGAGCTTGGTCATGTGTTCTCATATTCATCTTCGGTTAGTTTCGGAAGACTGGAAATTCAGAAGATATGGAATTAATTTTATTACTATATAGCCATCATGCATAGCTACATGAGATAAATCAGCGATGCTCTTGTTCAGAAGTTAAGGAACAAATGGTTTTTATAAACGCTGCAGCCCGTGCTATACCAGAAAGAAGACAAAGTTCCCTTGACATGTTGTAGATTCTTTCTGAAGATAGAATAAAATGGCATTAACTAAAACCTATTACAAGGCTTTTTATGCCAATTAGGTTTTGGCTAACGCTCGTATTATGCCTAGAAAACAAATGAGTCGCTGAGATGTATTTGTGGGTTTTATAGGTATATGGTAAACGACGTTTTGCTGATGGACTACTTTCAGAATACGGCAAAATAACGGCACTCAGGCTGATGTTAAGAGATTGTTGAGTGAGTATAGGAATACCACACAAATGCTGTAGAGACGACTCTAGTAGTGTGAACTCTTACCGCCGGGCAACTGTACCACAAAAACATGCTTCTTGATACACTCATGTTTCTGTGAAACCAAAACACGTGAAAGGAGTTGAACTACAGCTTTCATTCTTTAATTATACTTTCACACCAGTAAACGGAGTTTGTGTAGATTTGTTTGCTATACAGCTTTCATTTCACAGGATATGTTCGTTAGGCAATAGAGAACAAAGGATTAGCATCTCGGTGTCACAGGAAACATACCCGGCGCGTAACTGGAATACCCTGGGTTCGACTCCCGGTGGCGGCCAATGAGAATTTTTCCGTGACTCACTTATAAACGTGGAAAGAGCGAAGCTCTTTGTTTGATGTTCCTGGACCACGTTAAATGTCTGTATTAATTATTCATTCGCCTTCTAATTATTTCTTCAGTTGCTGCTTACCATCTTTGGTGAATTCCCAGCATTGTGCGGGGTTCCAAGAAGCAACCTGCCAAATTGGCTTGGCAGTTAGCGTGTGTGAGTCTGGAGGAATTCGAGGCCGCTGTGGGGTAGCGGAAGCATATCCGGCGCGTAACTGGAAGACCCTGGGTTCGACTCCCGGTGGCGGCCAATGAAAATTTTTCCGTGACTCACTTATAAACGTGGAAAAAGCGAAGATCTTTGCTTGATGTCACACATACCAGTTGTGTCAATGTAGCTAATAATCGGTGTAGGCACCTCTGGCTTCTATCACTTGCTGCACGAGCTGAGACATCATATTAAATAATGTGTGAATGGGGTCCTGTGGAACAGTCATTAAGGCTGCTTTCACCGGTGTATAAAGCTCATCAATAGTTGTTGGCAGACGGTCGTACTGCTTTACCGGTCGTTTGAGCGTGTCCCAAATATTTTCTATAGGTGATAAATCCGGTGATGTAGCTGTCCACGGAAGAATTGGAACGTTGTTGTGAAGAAGGCACGGGTTGTCGCTGCAACGTGCGGTGTGTGCATTATCCTGCATTTAAAGAAGAGCAACCGACCGTATAATGTCGTTGACGTAACAGGCACTAGTTGTAATGGTGCTTATAGCCCATTAAGTTGCTCACGGTGGTCGTTAAACCTTCTAGTTGTGGTGGTACGGACTCTCACGAGAGGTGATCTGCTTTCGTACTCGATAGCACCCCAGGCTATAATGCCTCGTGTTGATGCGCTACGCTTGGTGCGAATACACTCTTCCCGACACCTCTCCCCATGTCGTCGGCGTACACAGATGTGGCCATCATTTCCCCCTAAACAGAAGCGCGTTTCCCCGAGAACAACATATTTTATCATTCTTCACGCTACTCCCTTCGTTCTGCGCACCAGTGCAATCTGGCAGTCCGTTGCTGCAGTGTCAAATGTAGCCTGAATACGGGCCAACGAGCCTACAATCCAACTGTGACGCACTGTTACAGATGACATGGGAGAGTGCGTCACAGTTCGCCACTGCTACGCCAACGCCGTTGATGAAGCAGAACCGTCACTGAAAGACATCCTCATGAGAAGACGATTGTCCCACCACGTTGCTAGCGTACGACGTACAGAACCTTCTCTTCATGTCCTAAGCCCTCTTTCATACCATTCTATGCACACTCTTGTCACGACGGACACACTGTGCTCCACACGACCGGGAATCTCCCGGAGAAAGCATTGCAGTCTCTCGTGCCGATAATGCGAACTCTGTCGAACTCGCTGATGTGATTGTACGACGATGAGACATCGTTACCCACTGATGACCAAGCACTGACATGCCGACCGAGCCACGTGGCGCTTATAACAGAAAAACGGGAGATTTCCGGTGTGTGACGTAGCGCGATCTGATTTACCTAAACGAGGTACGCATGCACCTGTAACGCCGAAATGCTATTCATTTTTGTGATGTTGCCTGATTACCATATCCTATAAATATCCAAGACGTAGATCGTCTCCTTTCAGTGTTGTGTGCTTTTTTTTTTTTTTTTTTTATAAACAGGAGTGTGTAAACAGCAGCAGGACTGCCAAACTTAACTGAATGCCACTCTTTGTATATGCATGCATTTTTAGCACGTCTCTTGTAAAAAAACATCGTGCTTATGTTACCAGTTTGACCGTACGTCCGTCCGTCTGTAGACACGATATCTCTGCAACTATTAATCCGATTTAAAAATTCTTTTTGCACTGGGAAGCTTAAAATATGCGAATGATGATCCTTTATTTCGTTTTTTTTACGATGTACAATATCGCCGCTAGAGGGCGTAAATGAAGGTGATGTCGAATTCAAAAATACGTTTTATTCCACATATTTGCTTCTAAACATCCAATTGAAAAAATTATTTTATCTTTCGATTCCATTTATGTCGAAGAGTAATTTTAGATATAGTTACTTTTTCAAATTACGCATAGATTTTCCGCTAGGGGGCGTAAAAGTAAATTACATTTTTCCCGATAAATCTTCTTCTAAAACTCCGATTTGAAAAATATTTTCTTCACCGGATACACCTCCTGATGGAAAATCGTTTGCATATAATTTAAAATTTTTGGTAAAGAATACTTTGGCCACCAGGGGGCGTAAGCGTTAATTTTTGCTGCTGATGTATTTGCCGTAAAATCTGAGCTTCTAAAATGTCGATTGAAAAACTTCTTTCGTGGACTGATGCCACTCACATCGATAACATTTTCGGAATATTTCCTTCTTAAAATATTCCTCAGTTTCTCCGCCAGAGGGCGAAGATGTACATCTTATTTTTGTCAATATCTCTACTTCTAGGAGTCCGATTTGAAAAATTCCTTCTTTGTTGTATAGTGTTTTCAGTGTGACATATATTTCACATAATTTCAAAATTTTCTAGTAACTCATAGACTTTCCACTTGGGGGCGTAAAGGTAAATCGGTTTCCCCCCTATATCTCTGCTTCTAAATCCCCGATTTGAAAAATTCTTTCTGCACCGGATACAGCTCCTGATGGGAAATCCTTTGCACGTAATTTCTAAATTTTGTAAAAAATGGTTTGGCCACCAGGTGGCTTAAGTCTTAATTTCCGCTTCTGATGTATTAGCAGCAAAATATTAGCTTCTAAAATCTCGATTGCAAAAAAAGTCGTTTGTTGGCCGATACTACTCATGTCGACAAACCTTTTAGGAACATTTTCTTCTTGAAATAATGCACGATTTCTACGCCAGGGGGCGTAGATATATATCTTACTTTTGTCAATATCTCTACTTCTAGGAGTCCGATTTGAAAAATTCCTTCTTTGTTGGGTAGTGTTTCTGATGGGAAATGTCTTTCCTTTAAATTCAAAATTTTCAAGTAAATCCTAGACTTTCTGCTAGGGGACACAAAGGTAAATTGCGTTATTCCTGCTTCTAAAATTCCGATTTGAAACATTCTTCCTGTATCGCATACAAGACCTGATCGAAAACATTTTTCACATAATTTCAAATGTTTGGTAAAGAATGGTGTGGCCACCAGGGAGCATAAGTGTTAATTTCTGCTTCTGATATATTTGTAGCAAAATCTGGGTTCCTGAAAACTCGACTAAACTTTTTTTTTCCTGGACCGATACCGCTCATATGGAAAAACGTTTTGAGAATACTTTCTTCCTTAAACAATGCATGTTTTTCCCCACCAGGGGACGTAAAGTCACATCTTATTTTTGTCGATATCTCTGTTTCTAAGAGACCGATTTTAAAAATCCGTTCGGTGTTGGAGAGCGTTTCCGGTGCGAAATGTTTCTCTTATAAATTCATATTTTTTTTAACACAGAAGTCTGCAACCAGAGGGTATAAGCTCAGAATTCCGTTTACTGCAATTATAACGAAGTAAATTTCTCCGTCATTTTTGGTCTACGCCGGGATTCGAACCCGAGGCCGCTTATTCCGGAACAAGTCGCTCTACCAACTGAGCTACGCAGACGTTTATTCTGATTCCTATCTGCCTTTATGTCGTGTGCGTCCTGGTGGCAGGTACGTCACATCTCCCCCCCGAAAGAGGGCCGGGGGCATGGCCCACGGGTCAGCCGTGACCATGAATCGTTGCAGACAGCCATCCACTGTAGAACGTGCACTTGAGAACTTCCAGTCAATCTGCTGTGTGGAATGCAACATCACACATTTTTATTTTTCGAAGCGCTGGAGAAGGAATTCTCTGATTTTTCCTGTCTCACGGTGTGGAAATAATATCTCACCAATGCGAGATTTTGAACGGCCGGGTCATCCGGATAGTTCGGGCGGCATTATAAAAGTAAATTTCTCCGTCATTTTTGGTCTACGCCGGGATTCGAACCCGAGGCCGCTTATTCCGGAACAAGTCGCTCTACCAACTGAGCTACGCAGACGTTTATTCTGATTAATATCTGCCTTTATGTCGTGTACGTCACACAATATCTGAGGGATTAAAATACCGATTGAAAAACTTTTTCTTCCGTCAGTAACTATTGTTTTCCATACCAGTTCCATTGACTTCGAATAATTTGTGTCAGAACGGATACAAAAGACGTGCTCATTACACCGAAAATTCGGTGTCATCTTTAATGCTTTTTTTACGATGTACATTTCGCCGCTACACGTAAACGCGGGTGATATCGAATTCAAAATACATTTTATTCCATATGTTTGCTTCTAAACTTCCCATTGAAAAAATCTTTTTACCATTCGGTTTCATTTATGTCAAATAGCATTCTAGGTATAGTAACTTCTTAAAGTTACGAATAGATTTTTCGCTAGGGGGCGTAAGATTAAATTGCGTTTTTCCTGATATGTGTACGTCTAAAACTCCGATTTGAACAATTTTTTCTACACCGGATACACCTCCTATTGGGAAATCTTTTGCATGTAACTCGTAATTTTTGGTAAAGATTGGTTTGGTCACCAGGGGGCGTATGTGTTAATCTCTGCTTCTCATGTATTTGCCCCAAAATCTGAGCTTCTAAAAACTCAATTGAAAAAATTCTTTCGTGGACTGATGCCACTCAGGTTGATAAACGTTTTCGGAATATTTCCTTCTTAAAATCTTGCATGGTTTCTCCGCCAGGGGACGTAGATATATATCTTATTTGGTCAATATATCTACTTCTAAGAGTCCGATTTGAAAAATTCCTTCTTTGTTGGATAGCGTTTCTGGTGCAACATGTTATTCATATAATTTCAAAATTTTCAATTAATTCATAGACTTTCCGCCAGGAAGCGTAAAGCTACATTGTGTTTCCCCGATATCTCTGCTTCTAAAACTCGGACTTGAAAATTTCTTCCTGTATCTCATACAGCTCCTGAAGGGAAATGTCTTTCATATAATTTCTAATATTTGGTAAAGAAAGGTTTGGTCACCAGGGGGCGTAAGTGTTAATTTCTGCTTCTGATGTACTTGCAGCAAAATCTAAGCTTCTGAAAACTAGACTGAAAAAATTCTTTCCTTGACCGATACCGCTTTCATCGAAAAACGTTTTGTGAGTACTTTCTTCTTAAAATAATGCATTTTTTCCAGCCAGGGGGCGTAGATGCATATCTTATATTTGCTCATATCACTGCTTCTAAGAGTCCGATTTAAAAATTTCTTTCTTTGTTGGAGAGCGTTTCCGCTGCGAAATGGTTCTCATATAGTTTAAATTTTTTTCTTATCGCACAAGTCTGCAACCAGAGGGCGTAAGCTCAGGATTCCGTTTACATCCATATCCGCGGGATTAAAAATCCTATTGTAAAACTTGGTACTACTGTTCATACTGTTTTGCGTACCGGTTCCATCGAATTCTAATAGCTTTGTTGAATTTAATTCGCGTCAGAACGGTTTGAAAAGACGTGAGCTCATTACACCTGAAAATTCGATGTAATCTTTTTTGTTTTTATACAGTTCCAAAACTTTATATAAACCAAGCTTCACTCAAAACAGAAACGCTTTTTAAAATTCGTTCTGCCTCGCTTGAAAGTGGTATTACAATGACATATGCTCATCAACTTTGCACTTAATTATAGCTGCCAAAAATCGGATGCATTCGTAATTATTTTTCTGCGCAGCAAATGAATCCAAACTTTAAAAAATCACATTTATAGCACGACGACGACGACCGAACCTAATTAGTTTTGTCTTTTGAAGCGAACTTTTCGTTTAACGAATCGATTTTCAAAATGGATGGTAGTCATTGGTACAAAAGCCTTGCGTTTTGCGATTCTTCTTTATGTGAATCAGCACAATTCGAAGGGTAATGAAACATTTTACAGGATTACAGCTCCTTTAAAACTATTGAAGCACTTTCGATATCGTAGCAAACTACCTATGGTCCAAACGCTTAAAATGCTGCGAACACGGAAGAAATGACAGTTCGATTAAGTGGCAGAGTTTTAGACTTGTTCAGGATGAACGCTCTTTACTTATTAGAACTCATCTTCTAAAAAGGGCCATTTGTGGAAGCAATTCAGAGGACGAAAATTACTTTTCATCTTCTGACATAGCGTTTGTCTTACGCATTCATCGCCGTTTAAAGGCTGAAAGATGAGTCTGCTAATGCTTCTCATTTTATAACAAGTACTTCCTCGGATAAAATGGGCACAAAGGCTCTTTCCGCTAAAAACAAAACAAAAGAATCCATACTTGGCTTAAAACTTTGAATTCCACGAAATGTCTATTAGCGGCGCATGTTGTGGTTTACAGCCGCTTATAGCCCAGAAAATTATCTATAATATACTTGCATTTTATGGATATGTTCAGACATGGTTATTTTTAAGTCACTTTAAAGTTTTCGAAAAAATAAATAATTAAATATTTTTCCATAAAGAATGCTAGTTAATAGCACTGACACACAGTTCTCAGTATATGTATAATTATTATATCAAAAGGTTACAATAAAAGCTTCCACTTGTTCACACACGATTGCAGCCACTAACTAATCTTACAGAGACATGAACCGTCTGACGTCAGACGCTAGGTCAGTGATCTCAACATTTAAGGTGGATCCCAAGGAGGTTCGAATAGACGGAGTAAGGATGACGTCACAAACTTGAAGCACTTTGAGCAGACGAATTTAATGCGCAAACGTCTCACCAACATGGCAGCAGAGACTGTGATTGGCTGCGACTCGTCAAACACGTCTCACCAACATGGAGGCAGAGGCTGTGATTGGCTGTGACGTCATGATCGTGACGTTCCAGTGGCTTCACTTTGACTACAGGAGAGGAGCGGCTGGCACTTACTCCATCTATTCTAACCTCCTTAGCGGATCCACCTAAAAGCCGCCCCGGTGGCGCAGTGGTCTAAGCGCTGACTTATGATCATTTGTCCGAAAGAGGTCTGGGTTCGAATCCCCGTGAGGCATGGATGTTGTGTTTATCTTACGGCACTGGCTCTCTCCCTTCCATGGAATCAGTGACCCTAAATTAGGGACGGGCGACTGCTTATAGCCCATTGAGTTGCTTACTTTGTCGTTAAACCTCCAACCAAAAAAAAAAAAAAAATCCACCTGAAATCTTTGCCTTGTATTTCCAATGGGCAAATTTCTGTAGCCATTTTCTTTCCAATCAATTCGTTTCCAAGGATGAAAATTCGAACATCGATAAAAATAACTTCATCTTATAGCCTGGTATACTTAATGGTTTCTAAAACTTAACCATAATTATATTAAAAATCAATAACTTTTCCTTTGGTGGAGCTGAAACCAGAAAATAGATGGCGCGACCTGTCATTGATGACGTCAGTAGACAAACAAATGTTGGATTGCTTAATTATGGTTAAAATTTAGAACAAATTAAGCATACTAGGCTATAATATGAAGTTATTTTTATCGATGTTCAAATTTTCATCCTTCGGAACGCATTAATTGGAAAGAAAATGGCTACAGAAATTTGCCCATTGGAAATACAAGGCAAATATTTTAGGTGGATCCACCTTAACTTTGAGGTTCTGCCCCGCAGTCATATTTTAGATTAGTGTTGTTTAAAGGTTGTATCATGACAGGGCAATGTGTTTACAATATTACTGAACTATTTTTGCTAATTTTTTCAAGAGTGACCAAAATGACTTTTGTCCCACTAGATTAGCGGTTGGGACACTAGCAGAGTGGTGGAAACAATGGTACTCTGGTGAAAACCTGAAGAAACGTATTGCCCCAACTGTTTGTTTCCGATTGTGAAGCATGGAGGTGGATTCCTTACAACGTGGGGTGCCACGCCACGGCGTTCTTTAGGGCCACTGGGTAATCTGTAGGGTTGTTTCCCAGCTGAAACGTCAGAATCTATTCTTGAAGACGATTTACATTCAATGTTGTAAACATTATTCCTTCATGGCTGTACCTGTTCTCAAGCAGATAATGCACTCGTGCATTGTGTGCAAACGTGTCAAGTTGTGGTTTACAGAGCATGAGAATGCTGAACAGCAGCTACTCTGACCACCTCAGTCTCCAGATCTCATGATTATTGAACATTTGTGGAAATATCTAGATAGAAAGGTCAGATCACATTTTCCACTTCCAACATCACTGGCATAGTTGTGACATATTCAACAGGTAGAATTCTATCATCTTATGTGCATGACATGTATAAGTCTATTCCAAATCGAACTGCTTCTGTTCTGATAGCCCGAGGTGGGCCTATTACTCATTAACAAATAGTTCTCCACAAACAGTGCTTCCATTTAAAAAAAAAAACCTGGATATATCACACTGCACAGCAAAAAAATAAAATGTCGTGTCTTCTACATTAGAGTGGACTACTGGAAAATGGATACGAAGTGGATATGGGAAAGTGCCCCAATTCGGGTTCTTGCATCGTACAATAATTCTTCTGTCCTGTGCAGCGGCTGTGGGTGTTAGTATTGTGTGCAAAAGAATACTCTGCTCCTTTTTTACGCTTTCCAACCGTAGGTTGCAGAAGCGTATATGCTCCAACTTTGTCCGTCTGTCCGCACGATAACACGCGTAAAAATGGTTCGATTTCGATGAAATTTTAGGTTAAACTGGGGACAAACCCTGTTGGAAATGGGAGAAATATGTTCAATGGTCGAGACATAGGAATGGAATCCATTCCATCGCCTTTATGTGCCATAACTTACGTAAAAATACTTCGATTGAGACAAAACTCCATCATGTTGTTCCAGAAGTATACTGAACCGGTTCTGTTGAATATCATCGAAATGGGTTCAAAGGTCAGGGCACAGGAGCGAGATTTATTCCCATGGCCACTATCCTCATAACGTGACTAAAAATGCTTCTATTGCGACAAAACGTTAGTATGTTGTTCCGGAGGCATACTGAACCAATTCTGTTTAATATAATCGAAATGAGGTCAAAGGTCAGGGCGCAGGAGCGAGATTTATTCCACAGCCATTATCATCATTACTTGAGTAATAACTTGAGTAAAAGTGCTTCTATTGCGACAAAACTTTAGTATGTTGTTCCGGAGGTATACTGAATGAATCAATAGTCAGAGTAGGGAGGAAGGGTTTGTGTGCGCGCGATTTCTGGTAGGTTGGAAAAGCGTATCATAATCAATGCATTGCATGATTTTACTAATTTGTTCTATTACTAACTTCACTGTTTTTTGATCGGACATTTCCTGTAATGTTTACTGGCTAACAAATCACTGCTTAAGCATCATTTTCGTACCAACAGTTGTATCACTGAAACTTTGTGCTGTCTCTTTTATTTTCATCGGGAGTTTAAAAATTATTTATTTGACCTGGTGGTAAAGATACAGTGGCAGATTAAACAGACATAGTTGTACCGTATTGCCAGGCAGACGTAGACAGTATATTCATTTTACATCAGCAATGTATATAGCGAACATGGCATATAGTAGGTCAAATGATCAAGTAACACAGAGAGAGTCAGTGCTGATCAAGTAACACACAGATATAGCGAACATGGTATACTGTATGCCAAATGATCAAGTAACAGAGAGAGAGAGAGCCATTGCTAATCAAGTAACAAGTAACACACTGACATAGCGACCGTGGTATACAGTATGCCAAACGATCAAGTAACACAGAGAGAGCCAGTGCTGACCAAGTAATACATAGGCATAACGAACATGGTATACAGTTACAGTATGCCTAATGATCAAGTAACACAGAGAGAGTCAGTGCTGATCAAGTAACACATTGAGAGCCAGTGCCGAAACACACCAACACAAACAACCATGTCTTACTCGGGATTCGAACCCTGAGCCCTCCTTGGGCAAATCATCAGAAGAGCACTGAGCCACCGGGGCGGCACTTTGTACTGTTAAGCTTCAGGCAGCTACTACCTATAAAATAACCTTAATTACACCCTAAGCTAAATTAGGCGACGTAACAGCTAGAACAGGTAAATAAGTCTTTGAAACTACTTACAAGAAAACGGTCTTTATTGCAGTAACGTACGATCTCAGCACAATTCAAAATAGTCATCCTATATCAACATAGGTTCGACGTGTTTACATCTAATATATTAATTACAGCAATTTGACAACAAAGCGCTCTACAGGTTGCCCGCCAGGTTTCCTGATCTGACATCTTTCGATTTTTTCTTATGGAGGTATGTTAAGGATAATGTGTATGTGCCACCATTGCCCGCAATGCTAGATGAACTCAAAGTTCGCATTCATAGTACTCTGCAGTCTTTGACAACAGACATGCTTGTTCACGTATGGCAGGAATTTGATTATCACCTCGACGTAAGTCACGTGACCAGCGGAAGTCACATAGAACATTTGTAAGGTATGAAAACAAAATTTGAACAGTTTTTTCTTCATTCTATGTACATTTAATCGCTGTACGTTTAGAAACACACACTGTAAAAAATTGCCGTGAATAGTTAGTGTTTCACCCGGATTAAGACGGTTTACAGATCGTAAGCACGCCACCTGGCGGTCAACCATAAAATTTTCGGTAGATAAACTACATGTTCACGGCGTTTAAACTGTTACTGTATTTTATCCTTGACAATTTGGCAACGTTCTTTTTAAAGTGGTTATATACCTGTTTTTTCATGCGCAATCAATCGACTGGCAACACCTCTGTGGGCAACACGTTTTTATTTCCCATTAGACATGTTAATGAACATGTATTATTATTTATTTGTCATTACACATGTTAATAAACATTACGGTATGGTACTGTAAAATTACGGTTTATTGACTGGACACTCAGCTGCCGGTGTATCTACCGTAATTTTACCTTGCAATTCTTTACGGTGCATAAAATACAGTCACTTGAAATCGGATGAATCATTTTGAATAACCCTGTACACTGTTAAAACTTGTATGGTAGGTTGCACCACAAAGTGGTGCTACACCAGCTGCAACACTTTTTCTTAGAAAAGATACACCATTCTGTGGGACAAAATAAACCCCAAAACATGGTGCAACCTTGAGTGTAACCTTGTATCATAACGTGGTGAAACGTTGAACCACGTTGTTTGGGTTTTGTTTACAGAATACGATGGTGTATCTTTTCTGAGAAAGTCGTGCAGCTGGTGTAGCAGCATTTTTTGGTATTACCTACCACAAAATTTTTAGAAGTGCATATGCAGCGATCTTGCTTGTCAACATTGCATAAGTCATTCACCCTTGATCTCAAGACTGTTGCCAGATAACATTCAGTGAGAGAGAAAATATGAAGTTAAGATGAAAACACTTAAAGAGGATGAACTGAAAATTTACATACAGAAGGACAACAAAAAAGGAAAGTCAAATTAAAGTGTACGTCATATTTCGTAACATTGTGATGCATTACAGAAGTGAAAACATGTATCAAGACGACAAATGTGCAGCGAGACTTTCTGTCCGCGTGTCTCAGTTGGGAGAGCGACTTACTCCGCATTGAGGGAACACGGATTCGATGCGCGTCGCGGACAAACTTGTGTTTTCACATTGTTACCCGATTGTGGAAAATGGATCCATTGGCCGTTGGGTTCTTCGAAAAATATGTGATGTTTGTTCCACACATTGTTTGGAATTAATGAAAAATTCCTTTTTCGTTTCAAAGGCTAAAAAAAAAAAAAAAATTAAGAGGGAGATGATGTGACGTACTACACAGGTGAAAACATGTGTCAAGACATTGACGCACCCACATAGGGGGCTTTGGGGGCTTAAGCCCTCCAAAGAGATTAAGAGCGGCGTACGTCACAAATTAAACATTCAAAAATATTATTTTACTTGTACAAAAAATTACATAGTGTCTTCTATTACATGGTGTCTTCTTCCCAAAGCCACAAAGAGATAAAGAGCGACGTACGTCACAACAGTATATAAACTATAGGCGTACATTATATATATATAACAATCATACGAAAGGTAAACAAGCCCCACACAAAAAACTAAGTTCATGAAAATATAGTCGCGCAAAAGCAGCAGGAGAAAATATTTAAGATCTACAATTATAATCAAAAACCAGAGGAAGAAACTAAATAACATGATTAACATAGTCAAGAAGTAACGAGTAGAAAAAGGTAGTTTATGCTGGTCCTTGATAAAGCCATGGATGGCGATCTCTTTTTTCTGCAGTCCTTCTCTTACTACCTTTTTCCACTCGTTACTTCTTGACTATGTTCATCATGTAATTTAGTTTCTTACTCTAGTTTTTGATTATATATTTATATATCATCATTGTCAACCATTATCAATCCACTGCTGGACGAAGGTCTACCCAAGTTTCTACCACAACGGTCTCTTGTGCCAGTCTCCTTTTCCCATGTGGTCTTCTTTTGGGTCTTTTCCTGTCCCTTAATCCCGTCTAAAATTTCGGCTGTCCGTCGATGGTCGGTCCTCCTGGCACAATGTACACACACACACACACACACACACACACACACATCAATGGTCTGTCCTTTTGGCAATATGCCCATTGCCATTTCAGGGATTTTACTCTGATCATGATAACAAGAGTAGAAGACATCATGAACAGAGTAAAATCCCTGAAATGGCAATGGGCATATTGCCAGAAGAACAGACTATCGATATACATGTATATATATATATATATATAACCAACAAAGTAGAAACTACAACAACAACAAAATAATATCAAAATAAAAACAAAATAAATAAAAATAAAACAACTCAAAAGCCAAGAAGCAGGGAGAAATAAATAAAACCGAGATGCAGAAAATGTCGAAAATGCCGAGTCTTGGCTTTCTCCAGGACCAGCAAAACTCTGCATTTACTCACTTCCACAAAGACCTAGTTGAAAATGGGTTTGTGCTAAGTCATGGATGTAAATATAAGTCCCCAAAAAATTCCAAATTAACATAACCACCCACAAAGGTGCGGAAACGGCGTATATATTTTATTAAAAGTTTTTAGCGTACATCCATAAATTAACTGGCCCGACCCATACTCATCATCTGCTACAAAAAACAGAAAAACCTTTGCACAGAGCTCACAAATATTGTGAAAAGGCTTAGAACATTCGAACCAGGAAACGTGGAAAAAACCAACTGCAAAAAAATATATTTTATCGGCTCTTAAATTCTAAAAATGCCCAACTTGAAAAGACTACAATAATAAACTGAAAAACTAAAACACCACTTATTAGAAGGATTTTAATTTGAAGACAGAAGTTCCAAAAAATACCCACAGCAAAACGACAAGGCCGACATGTGACGAGCTACGTAGGAAATTCCCAACCAGGAACCAAAGTAAAAAAAGCAATTAAAATGTGTCAGTCCCCTTGTAAAAGAACTTCCAAAAAAAGGGAAAGAAATAAAGAATAAAAATAAAAATAAAAAGCAGAGAGCACAGGAGCAAATAATAGATTACTTTACAGACAGTTCCCAAGAAACACGGAATGCCATAAGACAAAAACACGTAATATAAAGCATTAGTAAATTCACTTAAAAATAAAAAATAAAAGTTGCAATATTTACACAGTGTTCTGGGAATGCTTTATGTTGAGTACAACTACTTAAAAATTCAGCCCAACAACGAAATTCGACGTACAATCAGGAGGCCGAAAGCCCAGCATGCACTCCCAAATGGAACACAACACAAGCGCAGGGCCAAATAAATAAAAGAAAAAAAAATATATTTCTTTAAGAAAAAACGCAAGCGTTTTTAAGCCAAATACGAAAAAAAAAATTCTAGCAGGCACAGAAACGACAAAAAGAATACAAAGAACCTCCATATGAGCAAATGAAAGAGCCTACCTGCAATGCTACCAACCTCTACTGCCACACGGGCAAAACAAAACGGCCGACCGAAATCCAGCAGGCAGGGAGGAGATAGCTTGAATACTTTCCCGCACAAAAAACACGCCGCACACGTAATTCCTCCAATCAGAAACTCCAAAACTGAAAATGATGACCTCTTTGCTTAGTAAGAGTTGAAAAACTCACCAGAATACACGAAAAATATTATCAAATACACCTGATGTGTATTTAATAATTTTTACCTGTATTAAAATACCTTAGTGTGCATCTACAGACAAAAACAGCTACTTATTTAGTTCAACGCAAATTTTACCATTCTTATGTTAGCTATTCTTGAGATAGAATATTTAGTTAAATTTTAAATTTTTTTGTAAATTTTATATATATATAAATTATAAACTTTATTTGTGATTTTTTACATTTTATTATTTTTATTTTTAATAAGACTGTCCTGTCCATAACACTAAAGGTTCCATATAGTTAGTTAATATACATCCTCTAGACCAACTTCCAAGAAGGCTAACCCCCCCCCCCCCTTTTTTTTTCTATATAAAATTTGGTTTTAGCTCTAGTTTGGTTTTCAGTTATATATATATATATATATATATATATATATGTGTGTGTGTACACGCACATTGTGTACGTATGCTACAATATATATATATACACTGAAGAGCAATTGAATTAGAGATACCTGTCTAGTAACGTGTAGCACCACCTTTCGCTCAGATGACGACGGCGATTCATCTCGGCATGGACTCGACAAGACACCGGAAGCGTTGGGAAGCCATGCTGGTCCACGACCCCTGAATAAGCTCCCACAGTTCACGAAGATTTGATGGAGGGGATCGGAGCCTCGAATGGCATCCCAGATGTGCTCGATGGGATTGAGGTCAGGTAACCTAGCTGGCCAAAGAAGCGAGGTCACGTCGGCGGAGTGTTCATCCAACCATTCGGATACGATTCGGGAGCGATGGCACGGTGCATTGTCTTGTTGCACGATGAAGTCAACAGTGGGATGTTGAAGACGCACAAACGGGGCAGAAGATGGTCGTCCAAGATATCCCGGTAACGTTGACCTGTGAGGGACGTTGTCACACGTAAAAGGGGTCCTATCTCAGTCCACGTTAACAGTCGCCAGACGAGAATGCCACCCCCACCAGCTTGAAGAGTACCCTGCTGGCAAGAAGGATCCATCGCTTCATGTGGTTTGTGTCGTACTCGTATCCTGCCATCCGCATGTACCAACGTGAATCTCGACTCGTCAGTCCAAGCAACATTTTCCCACATGTCTAGAGTCCAGTGGCGATGTTCCCGCGCCCATGCTAATCGTTGCACCCTGTGGTGTGCGGTCAGCAGCGGTATTCTCGTGGGACGATGGCTTCTGTGCCCCATAGCGAGGAGATGGTTCTGAATGGTGTGGCTGCTTACACGTTTTTATGCACCAGCGTTAAATTGCCGAGTGATTTCTTGTACTGTGGCCAGTCTATCCGCTGTTACAATGCGAGCTAACCGACGATGACCCCGCTTATCCACACGCTGTTGTCCACGGCAGTTGGCCCTTGCAGTGATGGTTTTACCGGATTCGATGTACTCACGGTGCACCCTTGACACAGTGGCTCGTGAAAATCCCAGTGCCTGCGCGGCATCCGGGATGGAGTGACCCATTCGTCGGGCCCCGACAATTCGCCCACGATCAAATGCGATTAGATCCTTCGTCTTACCCATACTGCGTCCGACTCTTACTGATTACCGTCGCATCACTCCTTATATTGTCGGATCGCTGCATACGTGATGTCGTTTCCGTTTACAGGGCCGCCCACAGCGCCACATTTGCATAACGCCAGCTGTCTCTAATTCAATTGCTCTTCAGTGTATATCCCCTGGTGTGACGTTTCCGATGGCGTTGCGCGCGCCTCACATTTTAATGTGCGTTGAAATTGTAATAAATTGTAGCTCCCATGGTCCCCCGTCAACCCTGCAAATTTCGTGCAAATCCGAGCATTTCTTCATTGTGTTGCACGGTGTAACAGCAGTGTATGTATTCTTTTAGTACTATGAATTAGGATATTTTGTTCACTTGCAAAATCCGCTTGTATCAAAGAAAGTTTTCTCAGTTAAATACATATGTAGCATCAGTGAATGAACAAAAAAACCTTTTGGTCTGTGGACAGAAAACAAACAAACAAAGAGAAACATATTGTTTAATGGTTCCCAAAAAATTAAATCTCTTCTTCGACCGAAGAGGATGACACATGGCACACAGTTTGCGGAAATCCAAAATGGCGCCGGGTCTAGTGCTCTTGGTCTCTGCGAAAAAATTTGTCGACTTACTGCATGGAAAAAATGCATCCATCTTTCAAGACTTCCACAACATGTGTTGACCTTTTCTTATCCTTCTTGTGATTTTTTCCCCCTGTCATTTTTTTCTTGAGGGTTGGGTCTGCGATGCCACTGACCAATTGGATCTAAATGATTCGTTTTTCAGAGCAATCGATCACAGAGTGTTCATGCGTTCCTTTTTTCGGTCCTTTTCAACTGATTGACGTCAACAAACACTCTTTGAATCGAAGATCTGCAGTTTTTTTGGGGGACCCACAGCTGTGTCACTTTAGGTCGCGGCTATGTTAACAAATAAAGTTGTGAATCTCAGTATTTTTTGTGCTCATCCTATTAAAAACTAAAAAGCTTTCGCTTGTTCAACTAGATGGATTACGCATCCGCTACTCACAAAAAGGGAAGTAAACTAAAAGCAAGAGACAAGAAAAGCGCCGTATAAAAAAACGAAGTGCGTGAATTTCTTAATGTTCATATCTCTAGTATGAACTTTGACGAAAGTAACTAAGAGACTGCTGGCAAAAGTATTTTGCTGATTTTTTCTCATATACAGCATTAAAAACGGCTAACATTAAAAAAAATATCCATTTAATATCAGCATCCTCCGATTCTCGTTCTGTGGTGTTTTTGTCTCACTGGAAAACGAGTCATATCTCTGTATCGAACTTTCCCGCGAAACCGTTTTCCCATGTCTTTGTGGTGAAAACACAAGTTTGTCCGATACGGACATCGAATTCATGTCTCTTCACTCCGGAGTAAGTCGCTCTTCCAACTGAGCTATGCGGACAGAATGTCTCGCTGCAGATTTGTCGTCCTGACACAGTGACGCACCCAGGAATTCCTGTTGGAGGTTTCGATGTGAGCGCTATCGTTCCATGAAAGAATTTTTTCAATCCAGTTTTCAGGAGCTCAGATTTTGCTGCAAACACATCAGAAGCAGAAATTAGCCCTTACGCCCTCTGGTGACCAAACCATTCTTTACCAAATATTACAAATTATATGCCAAGCATTTTCCATCACGAGCTGTATGAGATACAGGAATTTACCTTAACGTCCTCTAGCGGAAAGTCTGTGAATTACTTGAAAATTTTGAAATTATATGAAAAAACATTTCGCACCGGGAACGTTATCCAACAAAGATGATTTTTTTCAAATCGAACTCTTAGAAGTAGAGATATTGACAAAATACGATATACATCTTATTTGGTGCAGAAACCACGAATTATTTTAAGAAGAAAATATTCCTAAAAGGTTTATCGACGTGAGTAGTAGCGGTTCATGAACAAATTTTTCACAGTCGAGATTTCAGAAGATCAGATTTCGCTGCAAATACCTCAAAAGAAAAAAATTAAGTCTTACGCGCCCCTTGTGCCTAAACCATTTTACTGTATACCAAAAATTAGAAATTATGTGAAAAAGAATTCCCATCAGGAGTTGTATGCGATGCAGAAGCAATTTTAGAAACAATTTGAGTTGTATCCGATGCAGAAACAGTTTTAGAAGCAGAGATATCGGGAAAAACGCAATTTTCCTTGAAGCCCCCCGTCCCCCTAGCGAAAAGTTCATAAATTACTTGAAAAATTTGAAATTAAATGGAAACATGTCGCACCCAAAACTCTTTCCAATAAAGAAACATATTTTTCAAATCGGACCATTAGAAGCAGAGATATTAAAAAAAAAAAAATAAGATATATGTCTACGCACTCTGGCCGGAGAAACCATGCAATATTTTAAGAACAAAATATTCCGAAAACATTTATTGACGTGAGTGGCATCGGCCCAAAAACGAATTTTTTCAATCGAGATTTTAGAAGCTCAGATTTTGCAGCAAATACATCTGAATCAGAAATTAGCACTCACGCTCCCTGGTGGCCAAACCATTTTTCACCAAAAACTGGAACCCATCAGGAGCTGTATCCGCGGCAGAAAGAGTTTTTCAAATCAGTGTTTTAGAAGCAAAGATATCGGAGGAAAACGCAATTTACTTTACGGCCCCTAGCGGGAAATATATGCGTAACTTGAAAAAGCAACTATACCTAAAAAATTCATCGACAAAAATGCAATCGAAAGGTGAGTTTTTTTTTCAATTGGATGTCTAGAAGCAAATATATGGATTAAAATATATTTTGAATCCGATATCATGTGCATTCACGCCCTCTAGTGGCGAAATTTTGCATCGTAGAAAAAACAAAACGAAATGAAGAATCATCATTCTCACATTTCAAGCTTCCGAATGCAAAAAGAATTTTCCAAATTGGACTAATAGTTACCGAGATATGGTGTCCACAGACGGACGGACAAACCGGTAACATGAGCACGATCTTTTTACAAAAAGCGTGCTAAAAAATCTGTACTTCGTGGATGTGCCGTAAATGCGCGGTATTATAAATCTTATCAAATTTTACCACTTTACTCACAGATCAACAGGAACTTTTCATTCTGTCCCTTCAGCTGTCGGCGTCATCATTAGTATGCATAATACTTTATTCCTTTCTTTCTCTACTGCATAATGATGTTGCGCGTTTAGCTTTGTTCACCGCCGGCAAATCATTTGGTAACCCGCTCGACACAGAGAACAATGATTTCAACCCGTACATTGTCGTCATCGACATTTTTCTCAGGGCCTTACAAAAATGGTTGCATTTAATATTAATTAGTCTCGAGTAAAATAAAAAGAAGTGCTAACTTTAAAAATAAGAAATAAAGCAAAAAAAAAGAAGAATGCAAATAACAAAATACTGTTAAAGATTATAATAAAGAAAAATAATTAAGAGTTAAAAACAGCGCGCACAATCAGCCGTGTTCCTCCTGGCTTGTAATCAGAATAGGCAGAACTGATAATTAATTAAAGGCTTCGATAGTCCTACTGACGGCACTGCATTAAAGCTGATACTTATTTAAAAAGAAATAAAGAGGCAGAAATATATACAATGTCTCATCTTTTTCTCCAGGAAATAAAAAATTGTAATCAGTATTCCGCGAATGAAAATAGAAACCATCTCAAGTAAACGCAGAAATAGCTCTGAAAGCAAAAGATAGTGTGTATAACAACGCTGTTAATCTTTAAACAAAACGATAAAAAACGTAACCCTTTTTTTAGTTCCTAACATTCCTGTGCGTCACAATTCAAGAATATGGCTGTAAAACAATGCTGTTTACAAAAGCAGCTTTTAAAACCAGCATGTAGCAGTTTAAATTATGCATGAGGCTTCGAGTTCCTTGGAAGTTATGTATAGAAAAGAAACAAAAATTATTAAATTATTGATAAGGTTATGAACAAAGATTAATGAGAATGTAGACAGAAGGAGACTTGCGTTCCTACTTATTAATATTTGTCGCAAAGAATACAAAATGGAGTTAAAATACGAAAAGAAACGGGGAGACAAAAGCTGACGTAATTGAGTATTGATCCGCTTTTATTTGTCTTTTGCCTTTTTCTTAAAACAGCTCCTTAGAGTTTTTTTTTTTATGTGTTTAGAATTGTATTCAGCTTAAATTCTCAGATAATAAAAATGACCCATTTGTATAATATGCAGAATTGTTGAATATTTTGTCTGGAAACTTAATTCAGTCTAAGGAAAGAATAACAGAACATGAATTTGAATAACATCTTATAGGCTTTCAGACCAGCTGGTGTTTTGTACGGAATATCGGCGCATAAAATACAATTTCTTTTAACGCTCTCTGTGTGTGAAACACAAGCGGTTAAGGTTACACTGTAAAACCTAAGTGGTGTGAATTCACGGAAAATTCCTAAAAATAACGCGCAGCAAAGTTGCCGATAGGTCTCAAAATTTCCGTTTTGAAAAGCTAATTACGGAAACCAGTACTTTGATAGAGTTTGTATTATTACTTCGTAGGTCGTACGGAAAAAAAAACAAGTTAGTAAAATCATGCAATGCATTGATTATGATACGCTTTCCGACATACTAGAAATCATAAAATGGCTGTGGAATAAATCTCACGCCTACGCCCTGACCTTTGATCCCATTTCGATGATATTCAACAGAACTGGTTCAGTATACCTCCGAAATAACATGATGAAGTTTTGTCGCAATCGAAGCAATTTTACGTAAGTTATGATGCATAAGCGCTATGGAATAGACTCCGCTTCTGTGTCCTAACCTTTGACCCATTTCGCCCATTTTCAATAGGATTCGTCCCCAGGCGCAGGCCCCTACAACATACTAACATTTCATCCAAATTGAAAGATTTTTACGTAAGTTATGATGCATAATGGCGATGGAAGTGATTCCGCTCCTATGTCCTGACCTTTGACCCTCATTTCGCCAATTTTCAATAGGGTTTGTCCCCAGGTGATCCCTACCACATACTAATATTTAATCGAAATCGAACTTTTTTTACGTTAGTCATGACGCATAAGAGCAGTGGAATGGACCCCGCTCCTATGTCCTCACCTATGACCTCATTTCGTTCACTTTCAATAGGGTTCCTTCCCAGGTGATTCCCTTCCACATACTAAAATTTCATCGAAGTCGAACGATTTTTACGTGAGTTATCGTGCAGACGAACATACGCACACAACGCGTGACGTAATGAGGCAGATGGGAATCGCGGCCATCTGCTAGCAAAAATGTGACGTCATAAAACTTTAATAGGATCCGCACATTTGTTTGACTGCTGACGTCATGAAAATACAGGTCGCGTTATCTTTTTTCTTCCCAATTAATGCGTTCCCGAGGACGAAATTTTTTTCTTTTTGGGGTTGGAGATTTAACAACCACCGTGTGCAACTCAATGGACTATAAGCAGTCGCCCGTCCCTAATTTAGGGTCACTGGCTCCAGGGAAGGAAGAGAGCCAGCGCCGTAAGACAAACACAACATCCATGCCTCACGGGATTCGAACCCGGACCCCGTTCGGACGAATGATCAGATGCCATTGCTTAGACCACTGCGCCACCGGGGCGGCGGATAATAATTTGAACATCGATTAAAGTAGCTTCATTTTATAACTAGGAACACCTAATATTTTCTAAAACATAACCATAATTATGCAATCCAACATTGGTTTGTCTACTGACGTCATCAAAGTACAGGTCGCGCCATCCTTTTTCTGGTTTCAACACCACCAAAGAAAAGTTATTGATTTTTAATATAATTATAGTTATGTTTTAGAAAATATTAAGTATTCCAAGTTATTTTAAGAAGTTATTTTAATCGATGTTCAAATTTTCATCCTTGGGAACACATTAATTGTGAAGGAAATGTGTATAAAAGTTTTTCCATTGGAAGTATAGGAAGCAAAATTACTTGACGTCCACCTTAATAATATGGGATAAGGGCGATGGAATGGATCGCAATCCTATGTGCTGACCTTTGACCCCATTTCGTCCATTTTCAATAGGGTTCGTCCCCAGGTGGTCCCCTACCACATACTGAAATTTCATCGAAATCGAACCATTTTTACGCACGTTATGGCGCATAAAAGCAATGGAATGCATCCCTATCTTATGTCCTGACCTTTGACCTCAATTCACCCATTTTGAATAGGGTTCGTCTCCAGGTGGTACCCTACCCCATTGTAAAATTTCATTAAAATCGAACTATATTTACGCAAGTTATGACGTATAAGTGCAATGGAATGGATCCCGCTCCTACGTCGTGACCTTTGACCCCATTTGTTCCATTTTCAATAGGGTTCGTCCCCAGGTGGTCCCCTACCACATACTAAAATTTCATCGAAATCGAACCATTTTTACGCCAGTTATCGTGCTGACGGACGGACAAAGCTGGAGCATATACGCTTCTTCAACCTACGGTTGAAAAGCATAAAAAAATTGAGCAAAGCGGCATTACACAGGCAGATTGCGCACTGGGAGAATGATAGTTCCTGGCTAGGTAGTGTCATCTCTCGTTCTGGCCATGAATGCCAAATGACGTCACCAGCGTCAGTCATGTGACTAAACAGACTCGAGAAAAGATGGCCGACAGTGATACATCGCCTCGTCAACGTGCTGTGGTTATTCCTTGTGAAAGAGAAAATTCCGGCTGCCGATAATCATTGTAGGCTTCAGCGCGCGTACGGAAATGCGTGTATCAGCGCTGAGACGGACAGAGCCCAAGAGCCCGAAGCCAAGCCCGGGCCCGAAATGGGCTCGGACTGCATAATACTTACTGGAGTTCGGGCTCAGGCGGGCTTGAATTTTCTTCCTTTTTTATTTACGCTTTCCAACCGTAGGTTGAAGAAGCGTATATGCTCCAGCTTTGTCGGACTGTCTGTCTGTCCGTCTGCCCGCACGATAACTCGCGTGAAAATGGTTCGATTTCGACGAAATTTTAGTTTGTGGTAGGGGACCACCTGAGGACGAACCTATTGAAAATGGGCAAAATGGGGTCAAAGATCAGGACATAGAAGTGGGATCCATTCCACCGCCCTTATGCGTCATAACTGGCGTAAAAATGGTTCGATTTCGATGGCATTTTTGTACGTGGTAGGAAACCACCTGAGGACGAACCCTGTTGAAAATGGGCGAAATGAGGTCAAAGGTCAGGACATAGGAGCGAGATTTATTCTACAGCCATTATCCTCATAACTTGAGTAATAACTTGAGTAATGATTTCTGGTATGTTGGAAAGCGTATCATAATTAATGCATTGAATGAGTTTACTAACTTGTTTAATGTGATTTTGTGTGATTTAGTACACGATACGTTTTTACACTTCTTTGATGTTATTGAGAATTCCTAGGCTACTGGGCCTGGATAAGGAGTGGGAACTCGGCATATCTATTCATTCCGGGCTTGGGCAAGAAATACCATAGGCCATGAATTATTGAATTTCTCTGAAGGAAAAAGTTTTTTAAAAACTATAGAGACGACTCAAAAAAGCAAGCTGAAGCTGACGAAATTTTGCTCCCTAACTCAACGGGCAGCTAGCTCTCTGCTAATTCTATTGCCCAACATACGACGTAGATTGTTGTGCCTCCTGATTTCTCCTGATGCCAGGCCCACCAGAAACATTTCAGGAAGAAATGAATGGTCAAAGAAACTTTAGAAGTAGACGTCTCTTTCCCACTCCGCAGTTGAGAAAGACATCGGTTAATCGCACAGGGAAGAAAGAGTGGAAGTCCAACATATGGCCAACATATTGCCATTTCAGGGATTTTACCCTGATCATGATTGATGTCTACCACTCTTGTCATTACCTTATCCACGAGTTCCTCGTTTTATCTTCCTTGGTTGCACCAAGCATGCTTCTCTCTATGCTTCTTTCAGCTGTCTACAGTCTTTGTATGTCTTTTTTAATTTAGATCGCATTGATTAAACACTTTTCTTTTAAGACATAGTGGCACACTGCTCTTAAAATATTGTAGTGTTGTGCTTCCAAAAACGCCAATTTATTTCTTTATTAATGTGACTCTCGCTTGATATCTCCTGCCCAAGGTAAATGTAGGAATTGGCTATCTCCAGCTTTTCGCCATTAATTGATAAATCTTCATTTCTTGTAAAAGCATTGTACTTCAGTTTTGTCTTCTAAAAGTTCATTTTTAATCCCATTTCTTTACCCTTCTCAACAAGTTCCTGGATGATACTCTGCAGCTCTGAAGTATTATTTCAAAGACGTCAGAAGGGTTCTTTGAAATATTTTTTTTTCATTTCAAAAATAAAACGGAAATAAAACCGAGTCAAAATCGGGTCAGGAATACCTTGACCCGATCCGTTTGACCAGCAAGAAATTGTCGACCCGGTGACCCACTGACCCGTTGACCCGTGACCCATTTCCATCTCTGCGTGCATTCCGTATCCAGAAATTCGGATGGGGACTTTTACCTCATCCTGCTTACATTCCACATCTGGCCCCCTCCGACTATCGTCTATTAGGTTTCCTAAAAGACCAGATACGCGGCTAACACTACCAGAGCAAGGAAGCAAACTGTAAGGCGGTGTCTTCGCGCAAATGGAAAAGAAGTTCTCCGCAAGGGTGTCTTTAAACTGCCAGAATGATGAGAAAAATGGGTCCAAAGGAAAAGGAACTTTGTAGAAAAGGGAGTACTGCATGTGGATTAAGTTATAGTACTTATTTCTTTAATCATTACAGCTGACAATTTTTAAAACATTGTTACTCATTAATTTCAGTATAGCAGTCGCATTCCGTTTGTTTTTTACAGAAAAGTATGTTTCTGTTTATTCCGTTTTTATACGGAAATTCTAAAAAATCATTTTTGATTTATTGAAATCGTTTTTTTAGCAGTCGTATTCCGTTTGATTTTTACAGAAAATTAAGTTTCTGATTATTCCGTTTTTATCCGGAAATTCCAAAAACTCATTTTTGATTTTTTTAAATCGTTTTTTCAGCAGTCGTATTCCGTTTGATTTTTACAGAAAAGTAAGTTTCTGATTATTCCGTTTTTATACGGAAATTCCAAAAAAAAAATCATTTTTGACTCCCCTAACGAAGTGAAAGAGCCCTTCCTCTTTGCCTTGGTGGGAATTGGGCGCGATATGGTATGGACGCTGTCGAAGCTCGCTACCTTTTCAGATGAGCTCATCGACTTTTTGCCTGTTCAAATCGCAATTTGCAATTACGGCTCACCCCATCCCCACCCCCCACACACTTCGGCTGATCCTTCACGTCCAACATTCATCCACTGTCCTGTGATTTTCTTACCCAGCGACGTACAGTGCTTCTGTCCAAAGTTCCTGAATCATAAATTACCACTGATCTAGAGTGAATTTCTCTGAGGAACATTTTCATGAGTTAAAAACTCCATAACTGTTCGTTGTTTTACACCCGTCAACACAGTTCAAAAAGAATAATCCATTTTGAAGTAAGAACAAATAGGTGTACGGAGTTCTATTACGCAGTAAAATGAAGCTAATGGCACAAAGAATCGTTTGACGTTTGACCAGGCAACAAGTCATGAGCGAGACACTTGCGCGGAGGCATTACTTATGGAACATGCCTCGTATTTCTTCTGTAGGAAAACTTATCACAAATTACTATTGTTTTTCATCATGATTTTTCAGAGCAACTGAATGTTTTGGAACTCGAGATTTTTTAAAGTGGCAATGACGTTCAAATATGTTTAAGAAAAGCTGAAATGTACAGTATAATTTCCCCTTAAATATAAAATTTAATATTGATAGCTGTATTAGGTTTCGATTTTTTTAATAGGGTTAAACCCCCAATCAACCGTGAGCAACTCAGTGGGCTGTAAGCAATCGCCCGTGCCTAATTTAAAGCTACTTGTTTCAGGGAAGAGAGAGAGCCAGTGCCTTAAGACAAACAACATCCATGCCTTGCCGGGATTTGAATCGGACCCATCGCTCTGACCACTGCGCCACCGGGGCGATTTTTTGAGTTAAGGGGTACAATCCTTGAGTTATCAGACTCAATCCTTGAGTCTGAAACATGGTTTTGAGTTAAGGGGCACAGCCTGATACATGGATTTGAGTTAAGGGGCACAGCCTGATACATGGATTTGAGTTAAGGGGCACAGTCTGATACATGGCCGTAATACAACCTATATCCGAAAAATTCCAGAACTGACTACAAAACTGACTTAACAGTAGTGCGATAAAAATATGACGTGTAAGCCAGAAGGCAGCAGTTCCTGTCCAATCATTGAACAACCGGAAACTGGTTTATACCGGTACAGACAGGCGGCAAATGGGCATTAAGAGAGTCATAGCAAGTGATATCGTCTCATTTCCGTTTGTTTAGCCCTGGAAGAGCAGTTAGTAAACATCCGCTTTTGTTGGAAACTTGGTAAATCAACTACTGAAACTTAGAGAATTTTAAAAGAAGCGAATGAAGACACAGCATTATCCCGCAGCAGAGTTTCCGAATGGTATGCACGGTTTCGTCACAGGCGGGAACCTTTTTATGATGATTCGAGATCTGGGTGCCTCTCATTGTGCGAACAGCGGAAAAACTCGAAGAGGTGCGGTATCTATTAAAAAAAATCGCCGAATTACAGTGAGACTCTTAGCTGAGTCGGTGGGCATCAGTAAGTCATGAAATTCTACGTTAGGATCTGGGAAGACGAAAACTTAATGCCAGATTGGTACCTCGTACGCTGGAGCAACGCCAGATTTCTGATCGTCATCAAAGGATTACCACCCGACACGAAACCGCGCATACCGTTCGAAAACCCTTCTGCGGGATAATGCTGTGTCTCCATTCGCTTCTTTTAACATTCTGTATTTTTCAGTAACTGATTTACCGAGTTTCCAACAAAAACGGACGTTTACTCTCTGCTTTTCCATGACTAAAATCAAATGGGACAAGAAAACCTACAATGACTCCCTTAATATGCCCGTCGGTGCCGGCACAAACCGGTTTCCAGCTGTTCGTTGATTGGCCAAGGACTGCTGTCTCCTGTCACACACGTGATATTTATATCCCACTACTGTTACGTCAGTTATGCGGTCACTCCTGGAACTTTTCGGATGTAGGTTGTACAGTGACCGTCTTGACAGATGACCGGCAAACAGAGTGGTTCGATTTGCCAAAATCTCTCCCCATCCCCACTTAGAAATAAAAAAAACAACAACTTGTATTTTCAGCCTGCTGTGAAGTGCTTGTTCTTTCTTTCTTCTAGGTGTTCTACTCAAGGAAACGGAAGGTAACGAGATGCTGAACGCAATAGCAGCATTACTGTGTTTGAGTTTTGAAGCCACCTTCATTTCCCGTCCTTTCTCTTCCTTAAAGTAAGAGATACACCACGTAAGATATCAATCTTGATGTACGACCGTTGATTTTCATGCGTCACAGTAAATAAGGCGTCAGAATGGGCCATTTCTAACATTCGTCAATCCATGACGCCAGGCACTGCGGGAGTAATGAGGCCACGTGACGCTTCCTCTAGTCTCACACAACAACTGTCGCAAACATCGTTGAGATTGCATCATCAACTCCGCGGCGTTGCCATATTGGGCATTTCATATGAAGTGACCCCGTATGTTTAAACTCACGGCCATTTCGTTATCTTTCTAGAACTTTCTAAACAAAATTTTTTTATAAAATCTGCATGACAGTGATAGCGAAATGCCAATATATTTTCTTATGCGTTTCAAAAATGTCTGCCAGTGGCCATGTTCTGCTTGTGCATGGCGGCCAACTGAAGGTCTGTTAGGCATTGTTTTCATTGATGATTACATCCGTGACAGACAAAACTGCCCGCCTCGGCAGGTGGCCGCGGAATACAAGTGGCCGCCAACACAGGTTTCACTGCAATAGAAAATGAATTTAAACTGCTTTTAATGCAATGCGTTTTACGCGTGTCTTTACTATGGATGACAAGATGCGATCGATCAAGAGAAATTCAATATTCCAGCAAATATACGATCGTTATCAATGTACCTCGACTGTCACGTCTCAAACAAACGCCACTTCGATCGCAATTCGTATTGCGGAAGAGTGTTGTCACACAGAGTTCTATGGAATCGTGCTTCTCATAGTGATAGGACATATTGTTCGCGCACGATGGAGCTACGAAGAGACAACGACGTATTACCATTTCCAAATATGAAGGTTTATAACATCTAAGGGAGGATGAAAGAGGGAGCGAAACACTATGAAGGTTAAATAACACTATTAATATATCTCTAAGAATCTCCGACAATAATACATTTCAAATAGAACGGTTGCTAATATGCACACATACGACAATGAAGACTCGTGAGGAAGGTGACACATAGAGTAGAACCCGCTATCACGAGCCCGGATTTAGGGAACAAACCCGGAACCTTTGTTAGCTATAAAGTTAATTTAAAGCAAATCTGATCAGTTTTAACGAACAAATTTTAACGAAGTCCCCAAATTTAACGAGGGAGAGAAAAGCTGCGATTTTCCCTTTTAACAAGCAAAGTAACCAAATTTAGTGAAATCCCATGCTTAACGAGGCTGAGAAAATTTTCTGCATACTATTACACTGAAGAGCAATTGAATTAGAGATACCTGTCTAGTAACGTGTAGCACCACCTTTCGCCCTGATGACGGCGGCGATTCGTCTCGGCATGGACTCGACAAGACACCGGAAGCGTATGGAAGCCATACGGATCCACAACCCCTGAACAAGCTCCCACAGTTCACGAAGATTTGATGGAGGGAGGTCAGAGCCACGAACATCTCTCTCGATGGCATCCCAGATATGCTCGATGGGAATGAGGTCAGGTGACCTAGCTGGCCAAGGAAGCGAGGTCACGTCGGTGGAGTGTTCATCCAACCATTTAGATACAATTCGGGAGCGATGGCACCGTGCATTGTCTTGTTGCAGGATGAGGTCCACAGTGGGATGTTGAAGACGCACAAACGAGAGCAAATGGTCGTCCAGGATATCCCGGTAACGTTGACCTCTGAGGGACGATGTCACGCGTACCAGGGGTCCCATTTCAGTCCACGTAAATAGTCCCCAGACGAGAATGCCACCCCCACCAGCTTGAAGAGTACCCTGCTGGCAAGAAGGATCCATCACTTCATGTGGTTTGCGCCGTACTCGTATCCTGCCATCCGCATATACCAACATTAATCTCTACTCATCAGTCCATGCAACATTTTACCACATGTCTAGGGTCCAGTGGCGATGTTCCCGCGCCCATGCCAATCTTTGCACCCTGTGATGTGCGGTCACAAGCGGTATCCTCGTGGGACGATGGTTTCTGTAATCCATAGCAAGGAGATGGTTCTGGATGGTGTGGCTGCTTACACGTTTTTGTGCACCAGCGTTAAATTGCCGAGTGATTTCTTGCACTGTGATGGCCCGTCTATTCACTGTTACAATGCGAGCTAGCCGACGATGACCCCGCTCATCCACACGCTCTTCTCCACGGCAGTTGGCTCCTTGCAGGGTTGGTTTTACCGGATTCGATGTACTCACGGTGCACCCGTGATACAGTGGCTCGGAAACATACCAGTGCCTGCACGACTTCCGAGATGGAATGACCCATTCGTCGGGCCCCGACAATTTGCCCACGGTCAAATCAGCTTAGATCCTTCGTCTTACCCATACTGCTTCCGACTCTTACTGAATCCCGACGTATCACTCCTTATATTGTCGGATCGCTGCATACGTCATGTCGTTTCTGTTTACAGGGCCGCCCACAGCGCCACATTTGCATAACGCCAGCTGTCTCTAATTCAATTGCTCTTCAGTGTATATTCTGGAATGGAGCAATTAAAATGATGGCATACAGGAAGAAATTGCAATGGCCTAGACTAGAGGTGGGGAACCTTTTCATGTTGCACAGCCGCATTATTTTAGTGGTAATCTAACAAGGCCGCATTCGAAAAACTTCAACTACACTGGTGTGCAAAAATTAAGGACGAAGAGGAGAAATTAGCATAACAGCGGAACCAGCAGGCAGAACGGACCGAAAGACCACTCAGAAGATAGACTTGGGTCCAGTACGGTAGGGCATGCGCATATATGCAGCATGACGTGGGGGGGGGGGTCGTAAGAGTATAAAGCACACGGGCGGTGTAAGCTCAGCAATTCGGTGAAAGCTATTGCATGATGTACATCGGTTTGAACGACGTCGAGTTGCTACCACCGTGTGATATGGCCAACATGCAATTCAGTAGACGACATCTGGATGACTTTACCCTAGGTCACGTCATTGGGAAGTTGGAAGAAGGTCGAAGTGTGACTGGTGTGGCCGAGGAGTTCGGAATCGCTCACAGCATCGTTTCACGAGCTTGGAGTGCATTTCAAACGACAGGAACAGCTGTCCGAGAGTTTAGCAGTGGTCATCCACGAGGAACCACGGCGGCGGACGACCGGTATATTGTCCTTCAGGCGAGAAGAGACAGACGGCAGACAGCGGGAGAAATCGAAAGTCACATGCAACAGACAACTGGACGTCCGTTATCGCGTTTTACCGTGGCCAGGAGGCTGCACGAAGGTGGTCTATTTGCACGACGACCAGTACGGTGTGTGCCATTAACGCCTGTTCATCGGAGACGGCGGTTTCTGTGGTGCCATGAACACAAAAACTGGACACATCAGCATTGGGGTCGAGTTCTCTTAACGGATGAAAGCCGATTTAGTCTGACGAGCGATTCTGGACGTATACACATCTGGAGAGAGCAGGGAACACGCAATCACACCTCCAACATCATTAAAAGGGACCGATTTGGAAGTGGCGGAGTTCTCGTTTGGGAAGGTATCATGCTTGGCAACCGTACTGACCTCCACATCTTCCAAGGAGGTTCAGTCACTGGTGTCCGCTATTTTACTGAGGTTCTCCTGCCTCACGTGCGTCTGTTTAGAGGTGCTGTGGATCCTGAGTTCCTCTTCATGGACGATAACGCTACACCTCATCTTACAGTGGCTATCGCAGATCTGTTATAGAGTGAAGATATTCAACGCATGGATTGGCCCGCAAGGTCCCTGGACCTAAATCCAATCGACCACGTGTGGGACCTTCTCGGGAGATGCTTGGCAGCACGTCGCCAGCCGCCAGCCGCCAGCCGCCAGCAACGATTCCGCAGCTGCGATTCGCGCTACAAGAGGAATGGGCCGCGATGCCTCAACAGCTCTTTGACAACCTCGTTCTCAGCATGGACAGATGTTGTAAATCCTGCAACGCAGTCAGGGGTGATCATACCTCTTACTAAAGGCTGGATTTTTCTTGGTAGCCGCCTGTCACATGGACGTTTGTGTCTTCTGTCCAGTTGTGCTCGAAGCTACCTTTTCAATAAAGTGCCTTTGTATCCTTTGGATTCCTTGTTTGGACGGTTTTGCTCACTTGTCCCATATTCTTACATCTTCTGGATCTTATGGTATGATTTGAGTTGATGTAGAGCACTTCTGCACGACGTTCCATTCGGAAAACCGTCTCGTCCTTAATTTTTGCACGCCAGTGTAGATATACTTCAAAATGTACATTATTTTGTAAAAATCTACTAACTTCAAAAAATGAAAAAACAATTGTAAATTCTTAAGTTAACTAACCTGTTAATGACTTTGTTGTGACTGTTTTTTGTTGGAAAGCATTTGAGTATTTAGTTGCAACATGGAGGTCCACAGTTTCAGCTAATCCACTAGATAGGAATCCGTCATTTGTGATCTTAAGGGCGTCTTGATTTCAGTTCGGTAAGAGAATATAGATTCGCAGCAATAAGTGGTTAGAAAGCATTTTTCGTGCATCTTGCTGAAGGTGTGAGTATTCTATTACATTTTCGATATTTCAATTGGATCTTTCTTAGCGTCAAATAAGGAATTTAAAATGTCATCTTCCGAGAGCTAAATCAATTCCATCTGTAGTTATTTGACACCCATAGAACGAAATCACGAGGGCAGCAGGTGTCAAAATAGCCCTTATGACTTACTGTTATTTTAATTATCGCCGTCAGTCGTGGAGCATTATTTCGTTGAATCTTCTTTTACTCTTTGGTATTTTAAATACGGTCATTTTAAGATTAAAATAAACATAATAAAAGACGAACAAAACATATTAATAAAAATAAAAGTATTCATTCTGCAAAATGTGGATTCACTCAAAAGTCCGCAGGTTCCCCACCCCTGGCCTAGAGGAATCGTTGTGTGCCAGTGGAAGAATTTTGGTAGAAAAGCAATGGGGAAGAAGTACATCAAATATTCATCAACCGATATACGCAGAAGGCTGTTTGCCATCCACACCAAGAGGAATACGCGTCCGCATAGTTCAAAACAGGCGAACTACTTCAAGGCAAAGAGGCCAAAGAAGAAAGCGCAGGCCAGTGAAGGTAGCCACTGTCGTTTGCAAGAGTTGAAAGAGGCGAACTTTTGATACAGCACCAGGAGTAATCATTAGGGGTATGCAAAATTTCCCGCCGTTTTGAGGAGAAAGGAGACAGGAACAATCAGGAAACCAGTACACATTTATTCAACGAAATATTGGCCGTTAGCATCAATGACCTTTTGCCATTTTTCAGGCAACAAATGAATTCCCCTCTGATAGAAGGACTCGGGTTTTGAGCTGAAGAACGCAGTGACGAAATTTTCCACCTCTGGAACTGTGGTGAACCGCTGTTGGGCTAGGGCATGTTGCAGAGAGCGAAACAGATGAAAGTCTGAGGGTACAATGCCCGGGGTGTAAGCCGGGGGCGGTAAAACCTCTCAGTGTAACTACTCAAGGGTTGATTTCGTTCTGGCACCGACATGTGGTCTGGCATTACCGTGTAACAGGATGACTGGGCGGCGTCCTTTACCTGTCCATGGGCGTTTTTTGCTCGATTGCGGCGTTCAGTTTCATCAACTGATCGCTATATCGTTTTGCAGTGATTGTTTCGCCCTGTTTCAACAGTTCGAAGTACAGCACTCCATGCATATCCCACCACACACACAACAGCACTTCTTTTTCGTATATATCTTGTTTGGCAGTGGATATTGATGGCTGGCCTGGGTCGACAAAGGATCGCTTGCGTACGGGGTTGTCGCAATAGACCCATTTTTCATCCTCGGTGACAGCCTTCCAGAAGAAATTCCTCCCTTGAAACCTCTTCAGCAACGACATGCAGATGCCCAATCGTTGACCAATATTACGCTCCGTTAAAGTATGCGGAACTCACTTACCAATCTTCTGGATCTTCCCCAACGACTGTAGAGGCTGTACCACTGTCGATTGAGCTACTTTCAAACGTTATGGCAGTTGCGTGGTCGATTGTGTGGCATCCTCTTGCAACAGCGATTCCAGCTCCTCGTCTGTGAGTTCCTGTGGTCTACCTGCATGTGGCTTGTCTTCCAAGTATAAATGACATTTCTTCCTTTCTTAAACCTGGCAAACCATTCTCAACACGTCCTCTCACCCATAACCGTTTCGCCATACGCCTCACATATTGAACCGTATGCTTCACTCGCACTTTTCCCTAAATTAAACATGAATAACAAACAGTGTCGCAAATGAACTTTATCGACCGCCATGCTTGGCTTCATGTACGAACTGACAGCACGGGTCGCCGGCCGATTAGACCCTACAGCGCCCGCTAGCGGGGATGGCGAAAACTTCGCATACCCTTAATATATGAAGTTTTTCATTAGTGAAATGCCCACTGAGGTTCATCTGAATAAAGACGAACTGTTTCTTGAACTGTATTTGAGTGACTCCTGTTTCACTTGAAGTTGGTGAATAAGAAACAAACCGAACTTTACGTAGTGTTCCCTAAGCTGCTTATATACGTTTAAACATTGAGGAGCATTACACAATAACAAAACCGTCAAACCTAAAAAAGGAGAAAGATGTTTGTGTTACCTGTTTCTTCATAGTGTCATGGTGTCTGTGACAGGGAAACTATCCCTTTCCCGTCATACCTTGTGTCATGGAGCAGAGAATATGCAATTAAAATCGAGCACCAATGAAACTGTTCTACCGTAGCTTTCATAAAACCCGGCCGCTATGTGAACATTTTTGTTTGGGGAGCACAGAAAACTTTGTGCAATCTTTACAATGGAGACTCAAATTAAAACCTTAAATAATTTTCTTCTCACAATTTATTGAACAAAAGTGGTACACACCTGCACCATATCTTAATATAATCTCCATTCTGTGAAATACAAGTCCTCCAGCGCTTACAGAGTGCATAGATTCTTGTAAAAAGATCTTTCGGTTGTGTGTGCAGCTACTCGTGCACCATCTGCTGCACCTCTACATCTATCGCATCATTGAGTGGTCCAAAGATGTTGTAATCACTTGGAGCAAAGTCTGTTGAATACGGCTGATGTGAAAGACACTCAAAGTGCAAATCTTGTATGTTTGCGGACGTTTCACGGGCTGTATGGGGCCGAGTGTTGTCATGTTGCAACAAGACACCAGTACAGAAGTAACGTCGAAGATTCCAAAAAGAAAAAGTCAACGAAGTCGTCCACGTCGTTTGGATTTCATGGCAAGTCGAACATGATGCCTGATAAGTTCTGCGTCCATGTCACTTGTTATAGTGTTCCTCCTGGGCATGCATTGCTCCAAGATTTCGCCTCGTTCATCGAAAAAGATAGTCAGCATAACCTTCCCTGCAGCTGGCTGCGTGCGGAACTTCTGCTGTTGTGGTGAGGAGGTATGGCGCAATTCCTTGCTCGCCTACTTGGTTTCTGGCTAATGAAAGTGAACACAGGTTTTATCTCCAGTAACGATTCTATGTAGGAATCCATCACCTTCTGCTTCAAAGCGTTGCAAAAGTTCCTGTCAGGTCAACATGTCGTTGTTTCAATTCTGGAGTCAGCTGGCGTGGTTTCCGCCTTGCAGACACTTTGTTGAACTGCAGCCCATCATGGATGATGTGGTGCACTGAACCGTGACTGATGTTCAAAAGTGCGGCTGTTTTATCCACCGTCACTCGGCGATTTCCCATCACAATATTTTCAACTTCTGTAATGGAATCTAGTGTCACTACTCTGTGTGCCTGACTTGCTCGAGGAGAATCAGTCACAGAACTCATGCCGTTTCGGAACTTCTTATTCCATTCATACACTTGCTGGAGTGACAGACATGCATCACTAAACTTCAACTTCATTCCATGATGAATTTCAACAGGTTTCACGCTTTCATTACTCAAAACACGGATGACAGAGCGTTGTTTCTCTTTGGTGCATGTCTCAAGTGAGGCGGCCATCTTTATACTGCTACAGTGACGTCACTAAGCTTGTCCGCACCGTGCTGCCACCTGTAAGAAAATCCTTTAGTCATTGGTAACAATATTGCCAAGTTGCAAGACAATGACACTGCATTTTGAACTTTTTATCGGACTTTTAAGGTTTTCATTTGACTCGTGTGCTAGTTGAGGCACATCGGCTGTTTAAAGTGTCTGTCATGGGAGAGCACTATATACATCGAATGCGCACATGCTTAGGACACACTACAGGTTCTTAGATAAAAACAGAGTAATGAAGGGGAAAAAAGTGAATTTTGAAATTCTAAACTGGAAATCGTTTTGATTTAAAAATTACTGAAAAGTCAGTTAAATCGTTTCTGTTGTAGACGTAACCAGTTTAAGTAATACACTAGAGAGCAATTGAATTAGAGACAGCTGGCGTTATGCAAATGTGGCGCTGTGGGCGGCCCTGAAAACGGAAACGCCATGACGTATGCAGCGATCCGACAATAGAAGGAGTGATGCGACGGGAGTCAGTAAGAGTCGGACGCAGTATGAGTAAGACGAAGGATCTAATCGCATTTGATCGTGGGCAAATATTCGGGGCCCGACGAATGGGTCACTCCATCTCGGAAGTCGTGCAGGCACTGGGATTCTCACAAGCCACTGTGTCGCGGGTGCACCGTGAGTACATCGAATCCGGTAAAACCATCCCTGCAAGGGCCGACTGCCGTGGACAACAACGTGTGGATGAGCGGGGTCATCGTCGGCTAGCTCGCATTGTAACAGCGGATAGACGGGCCACAATGCAAGAGATCACTCGGCAATTTAACGTTGGTGCACAAAAATGTGTAAGCAGCCACACCATCCAGAACCATCTCCTCAATATGGGGTACAGAAGCCATCGTCCCGCGAGGGTTCCTCTCCTGACCGTACATCACAGGGTGCAAAGTTTAACATGGGCATCGCCACTGGACCCTAGACATGTGGAAAAATGTTGCCTGGACTGATGAGTCGAGATTCCCGTTGGTACATGCGCATGGCAGTATACGAGTACGGCGCAAACCACATGAAGTGATGGATACTTCTTGCCAGCAGGGTACTCTTCAAGCTGGCGGTGGTGGCATTCTCGTCTGGGGACTGTTTACGTGGACTGAAATGGGACCCCTGTTACATGTGACATCGTCCCTCACAGGTCAACGTTACCGGGATATCCTGGAAGACCATTTGCTCCCGTTTGTGCGTCTTTAACATCCCACAGGGGACCTCATCCTGCAACAAGACAACGCACCGTGTCGTCGCTCCCGAATTGTATCCGAATGGTTGGATGAACACTTCACCGACGTAACCTCGCTTTCTAGGCACGCTAGGTAGGTCACCTGGCCTCATTCCCATCGATCACACCTGGGAAGCCATCGAGATAGATGATCGAGGATCTGGCCCCCTCCATCAAATCTTCGTGAACTGTGGGAGCTTGTTTACGGTTCGTGGATCCGTATGGCTTCCCAACGCTTCCGGTGTCTTGTCGGGGTCTGGTACGATTCGTCCCACGACGATTGGTCCAATGCCGATTTGTCCAATTCCAATTGGTCCAATGCCTATTCGTCCAATGGACAATTGGTCCAAAGGTACGATTCGTCCAATGGTACGATTGGTCCAATGCCGATTCGTCCAATGGACGATTGGTCCAATTCCGTCCTATCTGTTCGAAGTGCTACTCGTGCTATAAAAGTCTCATCTGTTCTGATCCTGTCTCCGATGTTATACGAAAGTACCGGTAGTCCTAAGAATGTAAAATAATGTTACATTTCATGCGCAATATTGTGGCTACAGATTTCTTTTCTTTTCTTTTTTTTTCTGCATCGCGTTTTTTGGTTATACTGTCCTTGCTGCCGTATGAAGTTACTGATGAACGAGTCGTTCTATCACCTTCAATGTTTCTCTTTTGCATGAAATAATATAAAATACTAGTGTTTCGTTTCTGTTTGTAGAATGCAGTGGGGTTTTCCGCCAACTGCCCTATGGAAACAACTGGTCGGAGTTTGGACAGAAGCCTTTTCAACAGTTTTTATTCCAGCGATGTCATATTAATAACGTTTACATATTAAATCAAGTTAATAATATTGCGCTTTTACTTAAACACGAAATATTAATTCATAGGCTCTAGGCCTACGCCTTTTTAGGACTTTTTATTCTACCGATGTTATATTCATAACGTTTACATATTAAATCAAATTAATAATATTGCGCTTTCACTTAAGCACAAAATATTAATTCATAGGCTTGCGGCCTAGGTGCCTTGCAAAGACCTCAGAAAATATACGATGAATGCCTTTTATAAAGTTTTATAAAATGTTTACAAATACCGAATATCTAGGTTGTAACTTAAAATCTTCTAAAAAGGCCCGCGACCTAGGTGCCTGGTAGATAGCGGAGAAATGATTCGTTGAGTGCCTTTTATAAGGATTTATAAAATGTTTACAAATACCAAATATCTAGGTTGCGACTTAAAAATCTTTTAAAAAGGCCCGCGGCCTAGGTGCCTTGTAAATACCTGAGAAATGATACGATGAGTGCCTTTTCTTAGGTTTTATGAAATGTTTACAAATACCACATATCTAGGTTGTAACTTAAAATCTTCTAAAAAGGCTCGGGGCCTAGGTGCCTCGTAAAGACCTGAAGAATGATACGATGAGTGCCTTTTATAAGGTTTTATAGAATGTTTACAAATACCAAATATCTAGGTTGTAACTCAAATTCTTCTAAAAAGGACCGGGGCCTAGGTCCTTCATAAAGACCTGAGAAATGATAGGATGAGCGCTTTTTATTAGGTTTTATAACATATTTACAAATACTAAATATCTAGATTGTAAATTAAAATCTTCAAAAAATGCCCGCGGCCTAGCTGCTTTGCAAACAGCTGAGAAATGCTCCATTGAGTGCCTTTTACCAGGTTTATGTAAAATGTTTACAATTACCAAATATACGGAAATTATCTTTCAAAAGGATATAAAGAGGAGAATAATTTAAATTATTATTCCTTTCTGGAAAATAAAAAGTTTACCGTTGGTAAGATGATACCATTGGACCAATCGTACCATTGGATGAATTGGCATTGGACAAATCGTACCATTGGACGAATCGGCATTGGACGAATCGGACATTGTGTGACGTACCTGCCAGCAGGACGCACATGACATAAAGGCAGATAGGAATCAGAATACATGTCCGCGTAGCTCAGTTGGTAGAGCGACTTGTTCCGGAATAAGCGTACTCGGGTTCGAATCCCGGCGTAGACCAAAAATGACGGAGAAATTTACTTCGTTATAATTGAACCAATCGTCCCTTTGGACGAATAGGCATTGGACCAATCGTCGTTGGACGAATCGTCCGGAACCGGTCTTGTCGAGTCCATGCCAAGACGAATCGCCGCCGTCATCAGGGCGAAAGGTGGAGCTACACGTTACTAGACAGGTATTTCTAATTCAATTGTTCTTCAGTGTACATCACTTAAGGATATAACAGAATTATTTATTTTTTAAGTAACCGAAAACAAAAAACAGCAGCGAAATAAGCTAAATAATTTTAATTGTATCTAGCGCATATAACCAAATGCTTGTCAGAGCGAGTATGAAACCCCATTCTCTAAAACATGACATTCCGTTGAAGAGAAAAGCTTTCGGAGAACAGGACACCCAGCAATAAGTAATCTCGTTTTAAATAATCTATGACTCATCACTCCACTCTTTCACGACGCTCACCGTCTCCATAATATGAAAGATAAATCATCTCCACTCCAAGTACTACGTTGTTAAGACGAGGAATAGACACCGCGAACTTTAGGGAATCAGAACTCCGAAACGAACGGATAATAATTTGAAATAAATGTTAACAGATTCATAGAGTAACCACGTTATTTTAACTAATCTACCATGTTCCCAAGTGTAATCACTAACAGCCAGTTTTGTTTTTGAAGTTCCTGTTTGCATATGCAGCCCATATTATTTCATGATGTCTCAGATAATTTGTTTTAGTTCTGAAAACAAAACAAACTCCTTACATTTTGCACGTTAGTATTGGTTATCACATTTGCCTTAAGAAAAGCTTTGGGAGATTTCCCATTATTGTTATTATTATTTGGAAATACGTACTACTGCATGCATGCATCTATTATTTATAGAACTAACCAGAGATCACTTTTACGTATGTTTGGCAAAGAGAAGACCCGCGTCAGTTCTAGCCCCTCGTAGTTTGACGAAGAAAGCTTAACGTTAAATGATCGGAATTGTATGACACGTGACACCTTTTGGTCAGGTCACAAAAAAGTGGTAAAAGGAGAAACTGGAATTGTCATCACTAAATACATAAGTAATACTCAACGAGATGCTATTTATTTAGATACAAAAACTGATAGAAAGAAATCACTGAGAATGAATTCATATTTCACTTAAATACAGTACTTGACCTCGGTGAAGCCGATTTCTTTCTTGGTAGAGTTTATAAAGCTTCATCGATCTCTTCATCTGATAATGTGAGGGATCTCATTCTTTGCATATTTCCCGGACCATTGCCGATTTTGTGGTCTTTAGAGCCGGGATTCCAAACAAATTTGGTTCGGGACACAAAATGTTCGTCAGTCATAATTGCTGACAGTACTTATAAATATCGTTCTTTCATATGGTCAAGAAATCATCTGAGTAAATTCTGTTTGTACGTTTTTGCCTTACTATGCCAAGAATAAATGCTTCAACTGAAAATATTTTCATTTTAATAATTTATTGCTAAATAAGGAGATTTTTCTAACGAATTCATTGTTAATCACTTAGAACTTTACGCAGTAAATTACTACTTACTGTAAAACTCACCAGAAAAGCCTATCGGGATCAGAACTTCTTGATATTACAGTATATCTAAGAACAAGAGCTTCAAAATAAGTAAATTGTAACATAACGCCACACTAAGCAGAAAAGAGTAAAGAAGTGGGATAAAAGATACTACATACAGAAATTAAATTTGATGCATAGTGCTTTCACAAGAACTAAAGAGTTAGACGTTGATGATGGGGAAAATTTAGGTGTAACTGATGCCTACATTTACCTTGGCCAACAATCCAGAGTTTATTTGTAAAAATATACACACAGGGTAGTAATAAAAAGGCACTAATATTTTTCGGAATTGGTTTTACTTCGGAAAATCCGTACAAGAAATGCACTCCAGCATTTTCCGATTTGGATATATTTCTTGAGATACCAGGTCGTTCGGAAAACAATGGCCGATTTGGAGGTTAAAAATGAAAGAGACGTACCTCATAGCACACAACCTTGTTTTATTCAAAACAGGCGCTTTTAGCAGACACACACACCACTGCCAGCGGGTGACAAGTGTTTCAATGCCGTCCGGAAGAAATCTGGCTCCATGGATTCAAAATAGGTGCCTTCAGCAGTTACACACCTCTGTCAGCGAGTGACAAGTGCTTCAATGCCAGTCCGGAAGAAATCTGGCTCCCTGGATTCCAAATAGGTGCCTTCAACAGCTACACACCTCTGCCAGCGAGTGACAAGTGCTTCAATGCCAGTGCGGAAGAAATCTGGCTCCCTGGATTCCAAATAGGTGCCTTCAACAGCTACACACCTCTGCCAGCGAGTGACACGTGCTTCAATGCCAGTAAGGAAGAAATCTGGCTCCCTGGATGCAAGAAAGCCCCGGAATGCAATTTCGGCCTCCAAGTGAGGTGAGAAGACTCGATGTGGGAGGGATTCGAACTTCAATCCGTGTGGTTTCTGTTTCGTCATTTGTGACACGTGTGGTCTCACGTTAGCATGGAGAAGGACAGGACCCTTCCTGTTCACCAAAGATGGCTGTTTGAGATACAACGTCTGGTGCATTCGGACAATTTCTTCACAGTATGTGACTGAGGTAATACTTTCACCAGCATTCAAGAACTTGTAGTGTATGACACCGTGAACACTCCACCACACTGCCAATAAAACCTTCTTTGGCGTAAACCTTGGTTTAGGATGTTGTTTTGATGGTTCACCATGGTTCACATAGCCACTATCCAGATATCTTACGGTTGTCGTACAGCACCCACTTTTGACCACAGGTTACAATACGATCAAGTACGGACTCCGTCTCCTTGCAATGGAGAAGGTTATTGCACATCTAAAACCGTTGTTGTTTCTGATGCTTCGTCAGTTCGTTTGGGACCCACGTATCGAGCTTCTTGAACCGACACATTGTTCTGTTTGGCGAGTTCTCTGAGTGTGATACGAGGTTTATCTCCACATTTGCCTTCAGATCGTCAATATCAATGACCAAATGTCGTCCTAGGCCCTCCACGTTTTGTAGGCTCGTGACGCCGGAACGAAACCTTTCAAATCACCGACGAACAGTACGTTCAGATATTGCCTCCTCTCACACCGACGAACAGTAGCCTCCATGCCTCGACCACTTTACGAACAGTAGCCCCCATGCCTCGACCACATTACGAACAGTACTCCTCGAACACCGACGAACAATACGTTCAGATGTTGCCCCATGCCTCGACCACTTTACGAACAGTACTCCTCGACCGCCGACGAACAGTAGCCCCCATGCCTCGACCACATTACGAACAGTACTCCTCGAACACCGACGAACAATACGTTCAGATGTTGCCCCATGCCTCGACCACTTTACGAACAGTACTCCTCGACCGCCGACGAACAGTACGTTCAGATGTTACCTCCTCGCTCTATGCCTCCACCACATTACGGTAGGTTTGTGCCGCATTAAGATACAATTGGAACTAGTGAAGCAGAATCACCTGTAACTCACTGCTTTCTAACATGTCGTACAGATCACTCTCACACGCGTAGCAACGACTGCAGCTCAACCGATTATGGCGTGAATATGGCGTCTGAGTCGACCTTCAGCTCGTACGAATGGCGCTGCAAGCCGGATTGGTCTACAAAAATTGTGGGCGAGTTGAATGGGTCACTTCAGAAAATCGGCCATTATTTTCTGAACGACCTGTTATAATCTCTCAATATTTTACGTTTTTTTCCTTACTACTATTTTATTCTTCCAGCAAGCCCTGAAAAACATTAAGGGAAGTTTTTTCCTAAAACCTAAGAAAGTAGTCAGTGAACGCTGTGGTATTACTTTGTTTGTTTCTTTGAGGATATAATGACCACCGTGAGCAACCTGATGGGATATATTGTTACAGGGCTTGGTGCTGAGTTATATTACAGCGCCCTGTGTGAAGGGTTCATTTGATGCTTTGCGTCCAGAGAGTTTTGTTTCTGGACCTTAACCCGTATTTTACTCGCCTTGAGCAGATAAATAAAATATAAATAAAATAGACTAAAGTTAAGCTTTGCTCTTGCACTGAGGAAGATGCTTATTCAAATGTCATAGGGAATGCCTCCAAGCATTGTCCACCATTTTTATTCTTTCATTAGCTTATTAACACGTCGAATCTGCTTCTCTCGCCTGGTCAGTATTCCCTCTATCTAATCATCAGCCCCATTGCTCACTACTTATCTCCGCTCACGCAGACCAGCAAGCTACTCTCACCTCTCTCTCTCTCTCTCACCTTACCACCGAACTTCCTGCAACCGAGTCCCACGTCCTCTTGCTGAGAGAAAACCCCCAAAAGAGTGTCCCCTGCAGAAAAGTGAAATCCACGCTCTCCCAGAAAGCGCGGACACTCCTTAAAAATTCTTTCTCTCTGAAGACGCAGAAGTTCCTTAATTAGATTCGCTGTCCCCTCTGGCACATCCACGAAACCATAAATCTAACACTCCCTCATTTGAAGGGACGCGTGAGAAAGAGCCTACTTTGACGTTGCCCTTCTCATAAAAATGGCGGAAATTGGAGGAAAATGATTACAATTCACTATCCTTAAAATCACTACTGAACTTCACTTCTAATGAATATGGATGCCCAGGTTACAATACCTGCCCCGCCAAAATAAAAATGAGGATGACGCTAGACAGCTTCATTTTTGCCAATAGTACTTAACATGATTAAGTGGAATCAGGACAAGCTTGTGACCATACAATACTGGGCGGGCAATTTTAGACGATTTTGAAGTGGTACCTGCATGCTAAGTTGTACATACAGTCATTCTCATTGACCCCATTGATAAACATATTTCCATACACATTACGTTGATACCTGATCGCAGAATAATTCAAAACATAGTTGGCAATAAAATTGACGAAAGATTTACAGTATGTACTTTGAAATATAACTATCATGATGGGTTCCAGAAAATATTCTGATATTGCATATATACAAACATGGTTACTAATCAGACTTCTGAAAAACACATGTACAGATACCTACTACAAACAATACTTTACACTTGATACTGCGCCTTTATCGTTTTGCACATTTCACTTCACTCCCACATTTCAATTTTGCTACTGATCTCTACAAAAATTTTATTTCACGCTGCAATTAATTTTCAAAATCTTATTACTTTAACCATGTTGTCCAGTTTGTAATAACTGGACAACATGGTTAAAGTAATTTAGTTTTTAACGCTGATCTACGCTGAAAATTTCCGAAAAATGTACGACCAAAAGTATGCATAAATTCTCTTAAATATGGATGCCCAGTTACAATATAATAGTCGCAGGCAACTAATTTAAAGCCACTGGTTCCAGGGGAGGGATAAATCCAGTACTGTAAGACAAATACAACATCCATGCCTTACTGGGATTCCATCCGGACCCATCTCGGAAGAATGATCAGAAGCCAGCGCTTAGACCATTGCGCTACCGAGACGATCATTGTGTTGTGTAATTACCCGGAATGACTGAAGCAATTTGCCAGCGCCAAGACCTCATAAACAACTCCCTGCGGGGTGCGCTGGTTTCCTTTTAAACTTGAAATACTGGGAAAATAAAGAAAAGAAAAATAAATTATGTTATAAAACTCTGAGAACGTATATTTTGAAAACTAAACTATAAATAAAAAACGTAAGAAACTATCTTTTTCTTAAATTTACTCAAGCAATCACCCTATCCCAGTATTTTTGGTCACTCGCTCCTGACCCCTTTTACAACGGAAAAATTCCTTTTCGTGTTCGTTTTTGATTCATTAAATTCTAAGTACGAAATTGTAGCATCACAAATCTCGAAGCTTTCATGTTCCTTTTCGCTTTTTTCTTGTCCCAGCAACACGGAGTATGGTAAATTGCGCTCTTTCTGAAGATTCAATGCGTTGTGCAGAATGTAGCGAAAAGCTGCTTGACATCGAAGCGAAACAGCGACACAAAATTGGACCTATTTTATCGGCGGATGTGCACTTAACTTCAACGACCCGTATGTCACGGCGCATTTCATTCTGACGTCCATAAGAGCTGCCCAATTTAATCTTATGAGGTCGGCGTATTAGTGGGAGAGACTCAATATCAAAGCGATCACCCGGGATAGTGCCACTTAGGCCACTTTTGCGGAGATCGCTGCCACAAAACAAATTTCGAATAGGAAAAAAGTTACTCCACTCCCACAAAATAACTCACTTACCGCTATCGATCGACGAGCAGAATAAAGACGACTCGCTTGACTGCTTTAAAAACATTTCCTCTCTTTCTATCTGTTTTTCCACTTCTCCTATCTGTTCTTTTATTTACCTTTTTCACATTTGTTTCAACAGGTACCTGAAAATGTATCCATTCGACACGATATTAAATTATATGAAGCATCAATTGTGGAAGCTTTGCAACTCAAATCGAAATGTGAAATTATACTCAGTGACTACCCCGAAAGTGTCATGAGGCAAGTCATACAGTATGTCTATTAATTAATAATTATATGCTATAAATTTTTAAGGACGAGTCTTACATCTGTAGGGAGGGGGCACCCAGGGTTTTAAAAAAAGGGGAGCTTCTAGAAAATATCGTCAATATTGTCTTTATCTCTCTCTCTCTCTCTCTCTCTCTCTCTCTCAATCTCTGTCTATATATATATATATATATACATAGATAGATAGGCCGCCCCGGTGGCGCAGTGGTCTAAGCGATGGCCTCTGATCATTCGTCCGAACGGGGTCCGGGTTCGAATCCCGGTGAGGCATGGATGTTGTGTTTGTCTTACGGCACTGGTTCTCTCCCTTCCCTGGAACCAGTGACCCTAAATTAGGGACGGGCGACTGCTTATAGCCCATTGAGTTGCTCACGGTGGTCGTTAAACCTCCAATAATAAAAAAAATAAATAAAAAAAAATAGATAGATAGATAGATGAAGCATCAATTATTCACTTTGCGGAGATCGCCACCACATATATATATATAAATGTGAATTCTGAATTTTCATAACTGCTGCGTTGCGCGTTTTGATCTTCAGGTTGTTTTGCAATTTTCGTTTTAAATTGTAAAGTTTTTCTTATGATTTCAGCTTTGCTCTTTAGTATATATATATATCATCATCATCATCATCATTGTCACCCATTATCAATCCACTGCTGGACGAAGGTCTCCCCAAGTTTCCTCCACAACGGTCTGTCTTGTGCCAGTCTCCTCCATGTCACTCCCGCATACTTTCGAATTTCATCCACCCATCTTCCATGTGGTCTTCTTCTGGGTCTTTTCCTGTCCCTTGGAATCCAATCTAAAATTTCGACTGTCCATCGATGGTCTGTTCTTCTGGCAGTATGTCCAGCCCATTGCCATTTCAGGGATTTAACTCTGATCATGATGTCTTCCACTCTTGTCATTTTTCGGATCCACGTGTTCCTCTTCTTATCTCTCCTGGTTACACCAAGCATGCACCTCTCCATGCTGCTTTGAGTTGTCTGCAGCCTTTGTATGTCTCTTTTAGCTAAGGTCCACGTCTCTGCACCATACGTAAGTACTGGAAGGATGCATTGATCAAACACTTTTCTTTTAAGACATAATGGCATATTGCTCTTGAAAATTATGCTGTTTCTTCCAAAAGCTCTCCAGGCAAGTTTTGTACGCCGATTAATTTCTTCACCAATGTGACCCTCACTTGATATCTGCTGTCCAAGATAAACGTACGTGTCTGTTATCTCCAGATTTTCTCCATCAATCGATAAATCTTCATTTCTTGTAAAAGCATTGTACATCACTTTTGTCTTCTGAAAGTTCATTTTTAATCCCACTTCTTTACTCTTGTCAGCAAGTTCCTGGATCATACTCTGTAGCTCTGATGGGGTAGTTGTAAAAATGACTATGTCATCAGCAAAACGAAGGTGGGTTAGATAATCTCCATTAATCTTTATCCCTTTGTTTTCCCAGTTCAGTGATTGAAAGACATTTTCCAATGTGGCATTAAAGAGCTTCGGAGATATGGTGTCACCTTGTCTCACTCCTTTTCCAATTTTTATGTGTGTTGTATTTTCAAACAGCCGAATCTTTGCACTTGCATTTTCATAGATGTTATTAATAATATTAATGTATGCATCTTCAATACCGCAGGATTTCAGAGCCATTGCAACTGCTGATGGTTTCACCGAATCAAAGGGTTTTTCATAATCGATAAAAGCCATGCACAATGGAAGTTCATATTCCCTCGCTCTTTCAATTAGTTCTCTCAGTACGTGGATATGATCTATTGTGCTGTAGCCACTCCTGAATCCAGCTTGTTCTCTCGGTTGAGCCATGTCCAGTGTCACCTTCAAGCGCTGTGAAAGAACTTTAGTGAAGATTTTATAAACCACTGATAGGAAGCTGATAGGTCTGTAGTTCCTGAGATCCTCAATGTCACCTTTTTTTATGTAGCAAGATCATTGTAGCGTTGTTCCAATCCTCAGGAATTTTCCCTTCATTAAGGCATCGAGTGAAAATTTGGGCGAGTACTGTTTCGATTTCTCCACTTGCTTCTTGTATGATGTCTACAGTAATTCCATCTTCTCCTGGAGCTTTTCCCCGCTTCATGTTCTTGATTGCATGTGCAACTTCTGCTGGAAGGACTGGAAGAACTCTGGTACTGGTACCTTTCATGATGTCTGGAGTACATGTATCATCCCTTTCATATAATTTGGAGTAGAAATCTTTCACTCTTGTCAAAATTTCGCCTCTATTTCTTGTTACAGAACCATCTTCTTTTCTCAGTGCCATAATCGGTTTTTTCCCCTTACTGAGATGTCCCTTTGCTATCTTTAGGCTTTGGTTGTTTTCAATTGCTTTCCTTACTAGTTCACAGTTGAATTTCCTTACGTCTTCAGTGATACTTTTTCGTACTGTCTTGCATAGCTCTATGGATTCCACTTTGGAAGTCACATCTTCTTTAGTTGTCCTCATCACTCTTCTTTTTTGCATCAACATTTTGGTTTTTCCTGATAATTTGTTCACATGCAATTTGTTCTTAGACCCAGCTAATTTTGTTGCTGTTTCCATAAGAGCTTTGGTTACTTTTCTGTTAACTTCAGAAATATCCACTTCTTCCGATGTTAGGCCTTCTAAAGCAGAGAATCTGTTCTTCAGTTCCCATTTGAAGGTATTATGGTGTTTTTTAATATTGGTTATGTCAATACAGTTTGTTTGTCTTATGAGCTTGCTACGTTCGAGTTTAGTGTTGAGGTGCATCTTACATCTCACCAATCTATGGTCACTGCCTGTGTTGAACTTGTTTAGCACACTGCAGTCTTCTATGACGAATTTTTTGTTACACATAATAAAATCAATTTCACTTGTCGTCCCATTTGGATGTCTCCATGTACATTTCCTGTGTGGCTTTTTCTTGAAAAAGGAGTTCAAGATGAAAAACCCTTGTGCCTCTGCAAACTCTACGAGAGTATTTCCACGGTGGTTTCTGTTGCTGTGACCGAATTTACCTACTGAAGTTTCATTCTGTTGCCGTTGCCCTATTTTTGCATTGAAATCTCCCATAATTATCTTCAAGTGCTGCTTACCTTTATTATTTAGATCACGAATTTCCTCATAAAATTCTTCAATTTCTTCTTCAGCATGACTTGTGGTGGGTGCATAAGTTTGAATAATCTGAGCCTGGTATCTTCTCGAGAGTTGGATAACGAGTCGTGCAGCTCTGTCAGAGGAACTTTCAACTTCTACAACTTTATCCTTCAGTTTCTTGTTTATTATAAATCCAACACCACTAGTTCTGCCAGTATCTGTCCGACGATAGTAGAAGAGATGTCCACTTTTCAGTTCAATGTGATCTTCTCCTTTTCTCCTTACCTCACTTAGCCCGACGATGTCCCACTTGATCCTTTGTAGTTCCTCTTCCAATTCAAGAAGCCTTGAATCAGAAGATAGGGAGCGTCCGTTGTACGTAGCCAAGGTCAGCATCTGATGGCAGCCTAGACCGGTCCTCCATGGATTCTTAGCACCCTCTGCCTTCATGTCGCACTGGCCGCTGCCTTGGCCAGGTACATTCCAGCTGCCGGAGACTGAGGGCCAAGATTTAAGTTGTGGAGTCATTTTGGAGGGGTTTGGCCGTAACTCACCACGCTGGCCAAGCGGGTTGGTGAGTGTGGGATAGCATTTCCTCTAATCCCGATGGTATAGTTATACCGCTATTGGCGGTCGTCAGAGCCCGTTTAGTGGGAACAGGATGTACCACGAGAAGGCGGGGTTGACATTTGTCAAGGAGAGGCTGTGATGTTACGCATCACCTGACCTTACATCCCTATATATATATATATATATATATATACACACTGCTGGCCACCCAAAATGCAACACCAAGAAGGACACGAGATAGCAAAGCCAGATTCACTGGACCCATAACAACACATACAAAGATGAAACGATTGAGCTTACAGGCCCGGCCGAGTTGCGGAACACGCAAACATCAACAGTTCGTGTGGATCCCATGGCAGGCAATAACGGCCGCTACACGCCGCGGCATCGAACGAAAGAGGCTTTGGATGCGGGCTGGGGGTATGTCGGTCCAGGTTGCTTCCACACGTTGCCACAGTTCATCAGGCGTAGCCGCGGGTGGTGCTTGCCGGGCCACTCGGTTGCCGATCAACGACCAGACGTGTTCGATGGGCGACATATCGGGAGAACAGGCGGGCCACGGCAGCAGTGACACCTGTTGGGCCGTGAAGAATTGTTGCACGATGTGTGCCATGTGCGGGCGCGCATTGTCCTGTTGAAACATGGCCGCTGACAGGTCCTGCAGGTAAGGGAGGACTACAGGCTCCAAAACGTCGGAGATGGTGCGGTGGCTGTTGAGTGTACCGGCGATGCGTACCAGAGGGGTGCGGGTGTGATATCCAATTGCGCCCCAAACCATAACGCCAGTCGACGGACCGGTATGGCGATGAATAATGCAGGCGTCATACAGTCTCTCGCCACGGTGCCGCCACACGCGGATCCGACCATCGTGGTGTTGCAGGCAGAAGCGGGATTCCGAAGGAGAAGACAATGTCGTGCCATTCCGTAATCCAGGTGCGGCGTTCGACGGCTCACTGCTGCCGCACTCGCCGGTGGTGTAACGTCAATGGTAATCGGAGCAATGGGCGCCGTGCGACAAGTCTCCGCTCCTGATGACGACGTCGAACGGTATGTACTAACACAGGTTGTTGCGCAACACACCCTAATTCCAGCGCTAACGTTCGTGGTGTGGCGGTGCGAGCCGTCAATGCCCGGCGCACAACATGCCGGTCCTCTCGTTCGGTGGTGTGCTGTGGCTGCGGCAATCGCTCGCGTTGGTTCATCCGTCCCTCCTGCACCCACCGAATTCATACTCACCTCACTGTGGCTGTATATCGTCCCACACGGGCACCGATGTCTCGGTACGATAAACCGCTGTCGCGATAAGCCACTATTCGTCCTCTGGAATGACTGCCGTATTATGCGACGAGGCATCAGGAAGCTTCCCGCGCACAGGTCCGGCAGCACAACACACTTCCACTACTTACACCCCGCCTTCTGTGCACCCTTCTTATAGTGCTTCTCGGTGGCGTGCCGGGCGCACATGATTTGCATATGCCCTGCAATGCTAATCGTTTGCATGTCCTCTCGCGGGCAACGCATGCTGCGAATTTCAGGCCATTCGGATGCTTCCTTCTTGGTGTTGCATTTTGGGTGGCCAGCAGTGTATATCAATTTACAAAAATTACGTATATTGATGTCACAGAAATTGCATAAACGGTTAGAAAAATCTAATAAAACTATGTGACTTAGTGTGATCGCTAAGTAATCGCGCACCCCCTTGCATTACTTTCGCGTACCCCACTTTGAGAACAACTGCTATATGGGATTGATACTGGAAGAGTTCGGAGGCCAATCGATATGATGGAAGTCTGAACTGCATTCTTAAACTATTTTTGCAAAGCATTGGACTTCTGGCTATGTGCATTGTCATCTTGGAAGACATACCCACCATTCGGGGAAAAGTTCAACATCGCTGGGTGTGCATATATAGCAAGCAATTCACCATAGTGGGCACCAGTTATATCGTTGTTCCACATGCACCCGGGGTTCTAGTTCCTGCTAGGTGAACATGCCCCACAACATACAGCCACCTCCACCAGCTTGCACTGTGTATTTGCGCCAACGATACTGGTATATGGCCTCACATAGGAATTGGGAATGTCGTTCTCGTATTTACCGGGTATCACATGACTTTTAGAAAAAAAAACATGGATGTCTGTCTGTACGGCCACCCAGTGAAATGCCAGCCCATGCAATCATACTATCAGCACGAAAAGTACTTCGTTCAATGACGTTACGTTACGTCTAGCAGTGTTCCATAATCTCACCATACTAATGTCAAATACCTGCTGTCGAATTACAGAAATAAGTGCTACTCATTAGCGAACAAGACCTTACACCACAGTTCCAAGGTCCCGTCGTCATGATCATGGCACCTGTGGAGCCACTACATCGCAGCCGTTTTCTAGCTTTGATATAATAACGTCTTCCAGAAAATAAATTTGTTACAATATGTCATTCAAGAAATGACGAATTTACGTTCAATAACAGTATTGGCCATCAAATTGAGAAAACAAAAATGAAATGAAACGGGTTCAACAATTGGCTACGAATGAAATCTAAAGTGATTTCGTTTTAAAATTAGTTGCACTTAATATTCAAAATTGATTTCGTCTGACACCAAGAAGCTCGATATTTATCAAAAAAAAAATTCTCAGATTACGAAGATTTAAAACTGATTAAAAATCAGACTTAGTTTGCGTATACATAGAATTCATCTGAGATTTGTCTAAAGTTTAAATGGTATTAGAAGCGACTTAAAATTATTTCCTAGCTCTAAAAAAAAATTCCGATGCAAGCACACAAATTTAAAACATCGCCACATTTCCGTTCTTTTTAAAAAAAGGATACTCATTATTTTTGTGAGCTGTTAGATATCACCTCAGCTTTTTGCTTTTTCTCTCCCAATTCGTTGTTTCCCTGTGAGGTATTCCTCCAACTTTAATCACTTCGCTACCTAAAACAGATCTATGTTGATAGAGATTATGTGAGATTTTCCTACATATGAATTAGTAATTAATTTTGGTTAAAGGTTCCTGACACTATAAATGTGAGCGTAGAAATGCAAGCATATACGAGCTGTAAATGCGAGCGTATCTTTGCCATCAGTGATGCTGAAGTTTAATACCTCTCGCCTCTCGTGCTAAAATTCGCCAGCAGCGCATAGCAATTTATAAAACCGAATGTGTAGCCGTAGCGTTCGTAGTCAAATTCCTCATGATATAAATAATTACATGTATATCAATTCGCAAACACCTAGAGGGCTTGAAAGCAGTTTCATTTAAAATCGTTGATGTGACTGAAACATCGTTAAATCCCACTTGCTTTTGCTTGAATCTCTCTACGGGAATCTTGTAGAAAAAAATAAAATAAAAAGGAATTCCATCCATCTTTTCTGTAGATTAAGCATGTCTTTCAATCAAGGGTAAAAATAAATTTAACTTTAGAATACACCATGACAACTGAAATTACCTGGAATGTTCTGAAACAAATCGAATGCAACCGTTGTCTCACACATACAGCCGCACATAATCTCCTGCTTTCAGTTATGTATAATACGCAGGAAACAGCAAAAAGTCATCTTCAATCCATCTGGCAGAGATATGGATACTATGAAAAACTTATATACAAACATACATTCTTACATATGTCTCTTCGAAGAAAGATTTTGCTCATATATACAAACATACGTTCTTACAGGAAATATTTTGCTCATATATACAGTACAAACATACGCTGAAGTGCCAGAAAAATTGGTACAGACGAGCTTATGCAAAATACATAGCAACGTCCCCTGTGCGCGTACTCGGTTGCGTCTGCCAGTGTGTATATAAAGCGATAGAGATCCTTGCCAGCTGTTAGAGCTGTTTTCGGCATGAGAATGACAAGTAATAACGATTTAAGCGATTTTCAACGCTAGGTCATAGTTGGCGCTCGTGAGATGGACCATAGTATTTTGGAGGTAGAAACGAACTTCGGATTTTCAGGGACGACCGTTGCAAAGGTGTACCGTGACTACAAGAACTACGGCAAAACCTCCAAACTACGATACCAGTGTGGCCGTAAAAAGACATTGCGTGAACGTGACCATCGTCGACTGTCAAGAATCGTTTCACACGATAGGCGTGCAACACCACTCTCGCAGGTTTAATCGGAATTCAATGCTGGAGCCTCAACAAGCATCAGCGTCCGGACTGTGCAACGTACCCTGCACGATATGGGCTTTAGGAACCGACGCCCAACTCGAATCCCCTTGATGGGTGGACGACACAGAGCTATGCCATCACCCCTAGGGGGTGATGGCTATGCGCCTCGCTTGGGCATGGCAATACCGCCACTGGATTCTTGATGACTAGAAACAAGTAGCCTGGTCTGACGAGTCACATTTCCAACTGTATCGGGAGGTGGAAGAATTCGTGTGTGGCACAAACCCCATGAAGCCATGGATCTCGCCTGTGAACGGGGAACTGTACCGATTGGTGGGGAGATAATGGTATGGGGTGTGTTTAACTGGACTTCATTGGGACTTCTGTTACGTCTACAAACGTCTGTGACCGACCACCGCTATGTGCGCATCCTTTCTGACGAGGTACACCCATTCATGTCCTGCATTCATGCTGATGGGTTGGGCCTGTTTCACAAGACAATGCCCCTCCACATATGTGTCGGGACGCCACATTATGGTTAGAGGAGCATTCATCTGAGTTTGGAGTGTTGCCATCTCACCCAAGTCTCCAGAACTGAACGTAATAGAACACATTTGGGATGCCATGCAACGCGCTATCGAACACAGGAATCTGAGATCTCGGAATACACCCGAATAGTGAAACTCTCTGCAGGAAGTATGGTGTGCATTGCCTACAGCATATATTCCAGAAGCTAGTGGAGTCCATGCCCCGTCGTATTTCTGCAGTCCTGCGCTCCCGTGGGGGACCCACCAAGTATTAGACTGGTGTACCAGTTTTTCTGTCACTTCAGTGTACATTCTTACATACGTCTCTTCGAAGAAAGATTTTGCTCTGATAAATGTTACAATATATATATATATATATATATATATATATATATAACAAAATCTTGGTCATGCTTTCCTCTATCCGATTCATGAAGAGTGTTTCTAATATGGAACATAGCGCACTATAGAATAAATTGGAAAATGTACACTGTAGAGAATAAGTGGTGTGAATTCACGGAAAATTTCTCGAAATAGCGTGCAGCAAAGTTGCCGAAATGTCCGCGTTTTAAAAGTTCCTGATTTTTTTTTAACTTCAGTATTTTGACAGAATTCCTGTAGTCAGTAATTCCGTTTATTTCAGTCAAATCCGATTTGGGTTTTTCCGTATTTTTACTAAAATTTCACAAAACTTTCAGTTCTGACTTTCCCGTCATACTACGTACGTCACGGAGAGCTTTTCCTTCAACATTTTCCTCTATGGGTTTTGAACCAGCGATCTTCTGAACGGAAAGCGCGTGTCTTACCGGTGGGCCAGCCAGCAAGTACCGTTATGACCCGTCGCCTTACAGCTCTAATTTCTTGATGATGAATAATTTGTTGTTATTAGTGTGGGGGAATCAGCCATTTTATTTTCTGTTGAACATAATTATTTTGCTGAATACCTTTGTAATAATTTTTTTTTCTGTAGGAGGACTTATTATAAATACGAATTTTTTTATTCCGATTTTTCGAAGTAACGGAGTGATTTGCAACTTTTAAAACTGACAATAACTTTCCATTATCTTTAAGAAAAGGTTAAATGTACTGCTTTATGCAGGGTGTCCCATTCGTTACAGAACCCGGCATTTCTTTAATAATATTAACATCAATGAAGATATTGTAAAAGAAATTTAATGTGAGAAGGGTTTCCGAGGGCAACCGTATCAAGGGTATACCGCGGGTATATCATCGACGGATGTACCAGCGCCCAGACAGCAAGGGGTGGCTGACCGCACGCCAATGATGACCAGGGTAGACGTAGACTATCCACGGTCGTACAGACAGAGCATTTGGCAACGGCGGCGGAAATCCCATTCAGGTTAGTTAGCGGAGGCAGAAGCAGCGTCAGCGAGCGAATGGTAGGGCGCGTTCTGCATACCCAGAGCTACAGGAGCCCACGCCCTACTCCAGAGCGATTGTTGACTGCTCGTCGTCAAAAATCAGCTCTCGCCTGGTGCCGGGAACATAAAAACTGAATCTCTGCAGAGTGGCGCCATGAGGCCGCGGGTGGCCTAGTGGTCAGCGTTCGTGACTGCCATGGAGATAACCTCAGGTTCGATCCTGGGCAGGTACGAACGTTCGAACCACTAAATACCCTCCGTGCGTCGGATGGGCACGTTAAGCCGTCGGACCCCGGGTACTGGTCCCCCGGTAATAAATAAAGGCGTCTTCTTCCCTCTTTCTACCTCGCTTCAGTGTGACTTTCCTATCGGGCACTCTATCCCAAATCTCCTAGCTTCCTATTTCTAAGGGTTGTTTAAGACCTGGGGTCAGACACTCCCTTCCTAAAATTCTCTACATATGATCAGATCAGATCAGATCAGTGGCGCCGTGTCACGTGGCCGTATGAATCCCGTTTTCAGCTGTACCGAGCTGACGGGAGGCAAAGAATATCTAACACTTAAAGAAGGTCAACTCTCATAGAGATATCGTAAAACAGGTTGCAACAGCGCCACCACATCTTAAGAGATAATATGCACTGCGGGAAAGTTAACATTTAGGAACAAAACACGTTAGGGGGACTACGGCAGTGAAGCTTTTATTTGATCCACGATGCTTTCCTTCGATCTCATGACTATTTGCTTACAGCAGTTTTTTATAGTTGTTGTTGCTGTTTTCTGATATCCAGCCCATCCCTTATTTTGGTAAAAAAAATATGCAATAACATTAGTATTACTATTTAAATTAAATTTTAGCAAATATTATAGTTAGGCCTAAGGATCCGTACAAAATGCAGACATTCCCTAGTATTTGGCATTACTGAAAATATTTCTGAAATACTGAAGAACAAACAAAAGCCTTAACTAACCCGATTGGCGTAACAAAACTAACATATCCGATTTGCGAAGTGAGTATGCTACCGAGAAGGTAACAATCACGTACTGTGAGTAGCTCGGCTGACTGTTCTTTACCCAAAGAATTGAAGTCAACATAAGTACGCATGCGCAGTCTGCTCTGTCTGCTCCGGCATCGGCCTGTATGTTGGCTTCTGTGCACTGCATTTCCCCCTTAAGATATGGCGGCGCTGGTTACGTCTCGCTGAGCCTTAACTTCTTTTCGTTAGATTTTCTTTGCGAGAGGGTGCGGATGTCATTACCTCCTGGTCGACAGCATGAGGTCGTGACCCCGTCGTGCCAGATCGGCTTTGATGTTTAGGGAGCCTTCTCATGGGACACATTAGATCCCTTAATTGGTCTAGAGAGGTCCTTAACGCTGCATGTGGCTGATCACTTGCATGCTTTCATGGCCTTGGCGAATTCTGCGGCCGATGGTCTGTTTCAGCAAGACAATTCGCCACACTACCAGGCTGCAACTACCTAGGGATGGTCCGAAGAACATTCCTCTGTGTTTAGAATCATCGAGTGACTCCCCAAGGTCCTCGGATTAAAACCGTGTCGAAGCTTCCTGAAAAGTTCAGGGGTGTCATGTAGAGATTGTATTAAGGCGATATGTGGTAGGAATATTGTTAATTGCTTCAGAGTTGTTGTGGAGAGGAAGATCAGATCCATGAATCCTGGACCGAGATCTCGGGCGGAGTTGTGGACAATGCTGCAACAGGCATGGCTGGCATTACCTCCTGAAACCCTCCGGTATCTGATGGAGGTACAGGCTGTTATTCGCGCTAGTGGAGGACCAACACGCTATTAGGTAGGTATCTCTAATGTTTTGTTCGTTGAGTGTATATATATATATATACGTAGAAATGTAAAAAATATTTTTTTTATTAAAGGTGACCTGAGAATTTGGCAGAAATTAATTTGGAAACCTAAACTCGCTAATTGCTGCTGAAAAGGACTAAACCGAGCAAACGGAAATAAACCAGGAAATCAATGGGGAAAACCCAAGGAAAGGCTGAACAAGAGGCAAAAAAAAAAAAAAAAAAGAATAAAAAAGCAAACACACATAGAAGCTGCTGAAAATCTTAGCCAAAGAAAGCGTTAATTAAAACAAAGGTAGCAGCTGAAAACTTAGCCGATGGAAGTGAACCTTAAAATTAGTGGCTAAGAAACACCGAAACGTAAAAAAGAACTTGACTGAGAGTCAAAGAGAGAGAGAGAGAGAGAGAGAGAGAGAACTACTGTTGTGAAGATACAGAAACTGAAACCAAAAACCTGAAGAAATGAACCAAAAACACAACTGCAAAGGCACAAACTAGGAGGAGTCATTCAATATGGCGTTTTCAAGGGCAAAGCATGCAAATGTTCCTCCTAAAAACGCCATCTTGAATGCTCCTCTTGTTTCTCCCTTTGCAGTTGTTTTTTCCCCTTCATTTCTCTATTTTTTTGCTTTTAGCTTTTGTAGCTTAATAACAATATCTCACTGCACCTCAGTCAAGTTCCACATTTCGCTGTTTCTCAGCCACTGGTTTTAAGTTTCAGTTACCTCCGCTAAGTTTTTCAGCTCCTATCTTTGTTTTAATTAACATATTACTTGGCTAAGATTTCCAGTTCGTATGCGGTTTCTGCTCATTATTTTTTGGCTCTTGTTCCACCTTTCCTATGCTAGTTTCTGTCTGACAGGTGAAAAATTATTAATATTTCTTTTAAAAATTCGAAGCACGAAAGTTAGAATACATTGTCTTCAAGCCATAGAGGGTTAAACATACTTTTGTTTCTAAAAGAACATCAGAAACAAAATCTATTTCTAAAGTAGACATTGAATAATACGGTAATCTACTGATGGACATATATAGTCCAGTCAATGAAGGCTAAAAATGGGCAAATATAAAAAATAAATACGAAAGTTTTGAAACACACAATTGTTTATAGGTATCTAGTGAAGATTATATCAAAAGTCCTGACGAATCAGAGGTAAGCTCTAGCCGCCATCTTGAAAAATAAGAACTTTTTTCGGTTTTTCGTGAATATCTCCGAAACGGTTGGGCATAGCCCACAAATACTAATTACAAAATTGAAGCTTACAAAATTTCCTACAAAAAAGGTTTGATTCGCTTTTTGGTATCTGTAATAGCTTCTGAGATAATCGGGTGTCAATGTTGTACTGCTTCGCTGATTGCTACGTTATCACTACGGGTTTTCATGCAAATAAGCTAGTGATAACGTAGCAATCAGCGAAATATTGCAACATTGAGACACAAGATTATCTCATAAATTATTAAAGATACAAAAAAGGGAGGAGAACCTTTTATGTAGGAAATTTTGTAAGCTTTATTTTGTAATTAGTATTTTTGGGCTACGCGCAACCGTTATGGAGATATTCACGAAAAACGGAAAAAAGTACTTATTTTTCAAGATGGCGGCTAGAGCTCACCTCTGATTCGTCAGGACTTTTGATATAATCTTCACTAGATACCTATAAACAAGTGTGCCAAGTTTCAAAACTTTCATATTTGTTTCATCTGGAAACCCTATTTTGACCGGACTAATACTGTAATATGCGCAATTCAACTATAAATAATATTCGTTTTGAGGCCATCGGTAAAGTCATATTTTGAGTCTAAAGTAATAGTGCCTTTTTTTACGCTTTCCAACAGTAGGTTGAAGAAGCGCATATGCTCCAACTTTGTTCGTCTGTTTGTCCGTTCGCCCGCACGATAACTCGCGTAAAAATGGTTCGATTTCGATGAAATTTTAGTATGTGGTAGGGGACCACCTGGGGACGAACCCTTATAGGTCAGGACATAGGAACGGGATCCATTCCATTGCCCTTATGCATAATAAGTTACGTAAAAATGTTTCGATTGCGACAAAACTTTTACATGTTGTTCTGGAGGTATACTGAACCGCTTCGGTTAAATATAATCGAAATGGGATCAAAGGTCAGGACACAGGAGCGAGATTTATTCCACATTCATTATCTTCATAACTTGACTCAAAATGCTTCTATTGCGACAAAACTTTAGTATGCTGTTCCGTAGGTATACTGACCCGGTTCTGTTTATTATCATCGAAATGGGGTCAAAGGATAGGACACAGGAGCGAGATTTATTCCACAGCCATTATCGTCATAACTTGAGTAATCATTTCTGGTATGTTGGAAACCGTATCATAATCAATGCATCGCATGATTTTACTAACTTCTTTACTTGTAACATTTATTAAGCGAACATTGAAACATTTAATATGGTTACACCGTCTATTTATCTAGCGTAAATTGCAAATTTAAATGCTCTTATTAACTTTACCCAGAATTCATTCAGTATCATTCGGAAATAGCTCCAAGCAAGATTATTTCCATTTGAAGGGGGAATCTGTGTAGTTAGACTCCCTATTAGATCTTAAGCATCCAGCAGAGGAGGCCAACGGTCAGTAGAATACGACAGGAAGACAATTTCGAAAACTGTGTTGACAAAATGGGAGATGCCAGCAGATTTTCCTCACGACCCGAACCAGCAAGCTGCTGACCTCTTCGGCATTTGCTGTAAGCTCAAACACAATGAACGCCCTCTGGTCTGATGCGGCATGTTTCAAGAGAGCGAGTATCGATCACACAGCCGCGCAGTTCCAATCTCAGATTTCTAAAAGGAGCGTTTTGTTTCCTTTCAGTCGAAGATTATATACATATATTCGAAAAGTAATTTCCATCAACTGGCTCTCCCTTTTTTAAAAAGCGGCTGTGATATTAGCGTCCCTCAAAGAACCTACGCCCATCGATTTTACATTACTACAGTTATTTTCTTCCCTAAAGAAACTGACCAAAGTTCAGATTCGAGGATATCAAAATTAGTATCGATTTATCGGGAATTTTCCGCCTGACTTATGCAGAGTACTTTTCTACCACGCCCCTCCCGGCCAAGTCATAAAAAAGACAAATAAATACAAATTGACTTCTCAATAATTTTTATTTAAATATTAAAGCAATAACATTTGAATAATAATACTTCCAAATGCTCTGAAGTGTCCAGTCAAATAGAGCTTTTATGCAACGGTGCCGCCTTATAGGCTACAGATTTAATCGATTTCTAAAGTTTCCAACTTTTTCCTCCGAAAAGTGAAATAATTACATTTTCAAGAGACTTTATTCTTTCATGAGAACTACTTTCTGAATAGTCCCATTTCGCGGCGCGAGAAGGTGCAATAAAAAAGTAATGTCTTTACTCATTATGAGAATAGTTTTGCAAAGTACAAATCGGAGCTTTAAGGGTAATACAGAGGAAGTTCAGAAAGTAATGCCTCCATATTTATTCGGCAAGGTATCAAATTGAAACAAAACAAGAACAAAGCTCAGAATATCTACTTTAATTTACATATTTTATTTTTCTAGATATCTCTCTCACGCTCGATATACACACGCCAACGTTTGACAAGTCTTATAAACTCGTCTCGGTTAAAAAAAGTTTTCAAGTTATTCTCGGAACCGTGTCCTCGTAGCGTCTTGAACATCTTCGTCACAGGTGAATTGAATTCCTTTCAGATCAAACATCAAGTGGTGCAGTGGAAGCATGTCCGGCGCGTTACTGGAAGACCCTGGGTTCGTTTCCCGGTGGCGGCCGAAAAGAACTTTTCCGTTACTCACTTATAAACGTGGAAAGAGCGGTGACTTTTATTTGATGTTCCTAATCTACGTCAGCTGTGTATTTATAATTCATTCGCCTTCTAGTTATTTGTTCAGTTACTACTGTTCATCTTTGGTGAATCCTCAGCACTGTGCGGAGCTCTAAAGATAGCAACCTGTCAGGTGGTTTGGCGGTTTGTCGTATGTGAGTTTGGAGAATTTGGAGGCCGCTGTGGTGCAGTGGAAGCATGATCGGCGCGTAACTGGAACGCCCTGGGTTCGATTCTCGGTGGCGGCCGAGGAGAATTTTTTCCGTGACTCACTTAAAAACGTGGAAAGAGCGATGACTTCTATTTGATGTTCCTAATCCACGTCAACAGTGTATTTATTAGTCCTTTCAGATGTTGAGAGCCGAAAACAACCAGAAGTAAGGGGACGCCAAAGCTGGGCTGTACTTCAAACCCGATTTTCTGTATGGCCTCTGAAGTGAAAGCACTGACGTGGGGTTTGGCGTTGTCGTGTTACAAAACCATTGGCTTTTTTCTCCCACGTACACGGTTTATTCTTTCTTTAAGTTTTTTAAAGTATGCACGTAGCTCTCAGAGTTGATAGTCATACCTTTGAGCATGTACTCCTGCTAAATAATGCCTCTATAGTCCCAGAACACAGTGAGCATGTGCTTACTAGCATACATTTCAGTTTTAAATTTACTCGCGCGAGGAGAAGATGGGTGTCGATATTTCAGTGAATCAATTTTCATTTCTGAGTCAAAATGGTGAACCCAACTCTCATCACCATTCACAATGCTTTGGAGAAAACCATCAACACTAATTACTATTCACAATTCTTTGTAGAAAACCATCCACTCTAATAATAATTCACAATGCTCTGGAGAAAACCATCAACTCTTATCACCAGTCAAAATGTTTAGAGAAAACTATCAACTCTATCACCAGCCCAAATGCTTTGGAGAAAACCATCGACTCTAATCTCCAATCAAAATGCTTTGGAGAAAACCATTAACTCGAATGACCAGTGTAGCGTGAAAGAGGTATTGACCTTTACGCTAACTTAAAACATCAACATACTAATAAATTAGTTTCTAAATGAAAGAAACCTTAACTGCCAGACGAAACATGTAAACAGAAGTCAACTTACGGAAAATGTCCTTTATTCACGATGGAATGCACTACACTCTCCACACATTATCACCACACTCTTTTCAATATCCATCAGTTCATAATACAACGTTCTCATACAACTCTCTCAACGGTACAACGCTCGTAAAAATCGTTCGCAATACTCGCTCTCTATAATCGCTGTCTTACAACAGATCAGTCGTCCTTTTTATCTCTTGCTTTTATCTTATAACAGGCATACGTCACGTGCATTCAACCTCAATTGTGTTGCCAAACGTATTCGTTTGAGAGAAAGATATTTCGTTAAGCGTGAAGAATACTGAGAATAAACTCAAGATTTACATAGGGAAAGAAACTAAAAAAGGAAAGTTAATCTAGAATATACGTCACACCAGTCAAAATGCTTTGGAGAAAACGATCAACTCTAATTACCAGTCAAAGTGCTTTGGAGAAAACCAGCGACTCTGATCACCAGTCAAAATGCTTTGGAGAAATCCATCGATTATAATCACTAGTTGAAATGCTTTGGAAAAAAACCAACTCTAATCAGCAGTCAAAATGTTTCGGAGAAAACTATCAAATCTAATTACAAGTCAAAACGAATTGGAGAAATGGAGAAAACCATCAAATCTAATCTCCAGTAAAAATGCTTTGGAGAAAACCATCAAATCAAATGACCAGTCAAAATGCTTTAGAGAAAACCATGAACTCTAATCACCAGTCAAAATGCTTCGGAGAAAACCAACGATTCTAATAACCAGTCAAAATGCTTTGGAGAAACCAATCGATTCTAATCACTAGTAGAAATGCTTTGGAAAAAACCAACTCTAATCAGCAGTCAAAATGTTTCGGAGAAAACTATCAAATCTAATTACAAGTCAAAACGAATTGGAGAATACCATCAAATCTAATCTCCAGTAAAAATGTTTTGGAGAAAACCATCAAATCAAATGACCAGTCAAAATGCTTTAGAGAAAACCATCAACTCTAATCGCCAGTCAAAATGCTTCGGAGAAAACTAACGATTCTAATAACCAGTCAAAATGCTTTGGAGAAACCAATCGATTCTAATCATTAGTTGAAATGCTTTGGAAAAAACCAACTCTAATCAGCAGTCAAAATGTTTCGGAGAAAACTATCAAATCTAATTACAAGTCAAAACGAATTGGAGAAAACCATCAACTCTAATCACCAGTCAAAATGCTTCGGAGAAAACCAACGATTCTAATAACCAGTCAAAATGCTTTGGAGAAACCAATCGATTCTAATCACTAGTCGAAATGCTTTGGAGAAATCCAACTCTAATCAGCAGTCAAAATGCTTTGGAGAAAACCATCAACTCTAAGTACCATTCAAAATTCTTTGAAGATAATACAATATCATTGACACTACCTAAACTTAATGTTCAGCTTAATTGCTATGGTTCTCGTTGTTCTTCTTTGATTTTTCCTGATGAGCTCATTGACCTTTTGCCTGTTCAAATCGCAGGTAGCGATTACGGACCTCCCACTCCACGGCTGATCCTTTACGACCAGCATTCCTCCGCTGTCCTTTAATTTTCTTACCCAACGACGAACAATGCGTATGTCCAAAGTTCCAGAATCATAAATTCTGGAGCTTTCATGTTTGCATGCAACTACGCATGCTTCAGAATATAATGAACTGAAAGGTGTTATTCGCGGAGAAAAGCAGAGATCAGTGTCATTGTTTTTTATAACAGAGTCAAGAGAAAAATTTTTTACTATGTGCAAAATCTTGTAGCATTATGTTAAGTGTGTTTTTATGATCAAGAGTAAATTTGTGTGCCACAATTTTTAATTGTTACTTATTTACTTGCTTACTTATGTTTTGTATTCTCTAAAATAATAAAATTTCTCTAAAAGAATACAATTTGCATGATACATTCAACTTCGGCGTTACTGTTTTTTGTGTACTGCTTTCTGTTGATAAAAAATTAGGGCAACTATTTCAATTACAACGTGCACATTTGTGTTACACGCACTAAAGTGCAATAATTTTGGTTTTGCGAAAAATACCTGAAAGTTCAAAGAATTTTAATTATTAAAACGCCTACAAAACCTAGTAAATAATATGCAATTAAAAATTTAAGTAATTGAGTGCCAATATATTTTCGTAAAAGGGCCTCGAAGAAATTTTTGAAGTGGGGGGTGGGGAGCACCCGAGATTTTCCGGTACGCCATGGCTGACATAAGGATATCTACGTGCGACTAGACAGCTGCGGTATATTCACGAACCTTATCTCCCAATGGCTGCATCATATCACCATAGTCCTCTTAGGGTGATATGTTTTTCAAAGACAGGCATTTTGTCTTTTTTCCATTACGCAAAGTCTCTAATGTTTAGTTCGGGAAAAAAAAACTGGAAAAAAGAACGAATGAATTTTTAGCACTCAAAATTTGTACAGTGACATACAAGAATATGTACTACGTGCAGAAAAAATGCTGCATATTCATACTTACAGAAGTATGCCAGAACACGATCGTTTTTCAAAGCCGCTTGTATAACACAAAATTACTCACCTATAAAAAGAAAACGATGAAAATTAAATATCATGCATAATCACATAAACATTTTTATGATTCACAGTCGAACGATATCAAATACAGCATGCAATATATTAATGAAATGCAAGTGAAAATACACCATATTGACAAAAGTCACCGGACACCCTTCAAAAGCAGATGAACGGATCCTCTGCGTTGTTAATATGCGCGGTACAGCTGCAAATGGTATAAAAACAAGCCAGCAGCTGACCGCGGTCATATCGTACTGAGAGGTTGAGTGAAACGCTCGCGGCGGGAGAGAACTGACTTTCAGAAAGGAAAGATTTCTGAGTGTTATATTAGTAGGTTGCCCATAAGAGAAACAGAGAGGCGTTTAAGCATACCCAAATCAACTGTTCTGGATGTACTGAATAGGGGAAGACACATGGCGTGCGTGAAGCAGCAAAATGTACTGGCAGACCAAAGAAAATCAGTGACAGCGACGACGTCTAATCCTTAGGAGAGTCGTTACAGCTAATCGACGGAGTACTGCACAAGAAAAAAGCTGGAACCTCGGTATGTACAGTTGTACACGTACCATTCGCAGAGAACTTCATTCCATGGGTTACCGTGGTCGTGAGGCTGCTCATAAGTCTTTTATCTCCACTCGGAATGCTACTCGTCGTTTAGCACTGTGTAAAGAACATTTATTGTGGACCGTATATTAATGGAAACGGGTCCTATGGAGTGATGAATCCAGATACACAATCTATCAATCTGATGGTCGTGTGTGGGTATGGCGGCAGCCGGGGAACGCTATTTACCACAGTGTACTGTTCCTACGGTTAAGTTTGGAACTGGCTGTGCACTCGTGTGGGGGTGTTTTTCGTGATATTGGCCCAGCCCATTGGTTATCGTAGACAAACCTGCTAACCAGCACGTCTACCTCGATATTCTGGACAATTATGTCCTACCAAGTCTGTGGTAATACTATGGAACCGAGCCTTGTTGGTACCAGCAGAATAATGCACCGATTCATAAAGCAAGGACTGTTACGGCGTGGTTTGACCATAATTCCGTATCGTGCGTGGACTGGCCAGCATAGAGCCTTGATGCTAATCCCACAGAGCACCTATGGGATGAATTAGAGTGCCGGATGAGCCAAGGCCTGCTACTAAGAAATAGTTAGCGGCAGCATTATGTAATGGAAGACATACCTATCGCTGTGTTCCAAAACCTTGTTGGAAGCATGTCTCGAAGGGTCAGTGCATGCATTAAGGCCAAAGGTGGTTTCAGAATCGCCCGTCCTTAATTTAGGGCAAATGGTTCCAGGTAAGGGAGAGAGCCAGTGCCGTAAGACAAACGGAACATACATGCCTCACTGGGATTTGAACCCGGACCCATCTCGGACGAATGATCTGAAACCATCGCTTAGGCCACTGCGCCACCTATGATCATTTTTAACAGAAAATCTAACAGAGATTTCAAAAAATTCCATATTTAATGAGGCAGAGAAAATCTGTGGCGCACTATCTTGGAATGAAGGAATAGAAATGACAGCATATAGGACGTACTTGCAATAGCGCAAGGGAATTCTAGTGTGCTAGTGGAAGACTGTTGATAGAAAAGCAATGTCGAGGTAGTACATCAAATGCTCAAGCAGCGAGTTGCGCAAGAAGCTCTTTCCGCCACACACGCCATAGGTCTACATGCCTTGGGTGTATTGCGACAGCAGAGTTGGAAAGAGGCAGCTATTCCTAGACTTAAGAGAATGGGAATAGCTAATGCGCATGTAAGAGCATTTCTGGGGAACGGTTGCAGAGAAGAATATGCTATTTTTAATTTATATATAAAGCATTTCTATATTTAATGAATATTATAATATTAATTAAATATGGCGATATCTATAGCTATTATTATAACTGTTTAAATTCAACTTCGCTCACTATTTTGCTGAAAGCTAAAATAGTCACTTTAACTAGTAGCTGAAAACGTAATTAGGAATAATAAAGCATTTCTGGAAGAAACGGTTCGGGATCGGAAATGAATCAAATAACTTTCAGTTTCAATTGGTTTCAATAAGAGATTCTCTGAGCAGCAACTCTGTCCTTTTCTAATTTTTTTTTTACTTTTTTTTTTTTTAGACTTTCCAAGAGACTCGGCGAATTGCAGCTGGAAGGGCTCCTTTCTTTTGAGGAATTAATCGTATCGTATTGCATAGACATGGACTGTAGACAAGAAAATTGGTTTCGATGAAATAGCAAAAGTTATTTACGTAAAGTAATTTTGAGCAGAAGTTGGCGTTTCAGCTATTTTTATCATTTTGAAATAAAGCCTCTTCTACTCGTACATTGTAGTGAATCTTTATTCTGAAATTTACTGTTTTCACGTGAACCTCCGATGTTTGTACCTTGTAATTCGATGTCTATCCAAAATCAATTTTGTAGATTTACTTTTTGGAATAAAAATGCGATTATTCGCTGAAATGGTATTGCTATGCTCATCCTTGCCTGTTTTTCTAATATTTATTAGAAAATGTGTTTCCGATAACACTACACCATTGTAATTAGCTATCATTGCGTTTCAATGCAGGAAGGTCGATGGAGTAGGATTCAAAAGTTCCCGGACTGCGCCTATACAGCAAAGTACCTGTATTGCCTATCCACGGAGCTTATTGGATTACGTTATCATCTACGTCACGCACTCGCTGCAGTAGGGCCGCGGGTGTCCTAGTGGTCAGCATCCGTGACTGCCATGGAGATGACCTCGGGTTCGATCCTAGGCAGGTACGAATGTTCGAACCACTAAATACTCGCCGTGCGTCGGATGGGCACGTTAAGCCGTCAGATCCCGGGTACTGCCCCCCCGGTAATAAATAAGAGCGTCTTTCTACCTCGCTTGCGTGTCACTTTTAGCTTCCTATTTCTAAGAGTTGTTTAAGACCTGGAGTCAGACACTCCCTTCTTAAAATCCTCTACATATGATCTGATCTGATTTGCTCGCTGCAGTACATCCAGGTATTGTGAGCAACTTACGCAGTGTTCGGTGATTGATGAAAAATGGCGTTTTCTTTTATTTTTATTTATTTATTAGCGCGTTATCATTAAGTTTTTCGTTCGTTTCGGCAAAAGTCTAACAGATATTTACGAGATGTAAATCCTCCAAATACGTGGCGACAGTAAATAAATAAATACATCGCTCTTTCCACGTTCCAGAAACACACAACAACCGAAAAATTGTTTTTCAGCCGCCGCTGTGGAAGTGACCCACAGAACTCTCGATATCTAGCCGAGTGCGTTACATTTACACCACGGTGGCCAACAATCCACGGTGCTATGTGTATTTTTAAGTCAGCTTCTGACATCATAAATCCGTAAGATGGGCTCAGCTACTATTTGGAGGATTTACACCTTGGATCTCGCCCTTTGGATTTAACTGCGCAGCGTGTTGTTGCTCCGCGATTTTCTTCTGATTTGGGTGTGTTATTGGACTCTTCGCTCCTTAATTTCACGTTCACCTTAAGTATAAAGGTATCGTCTTTCATTTTGCTTCGTTTCGAGCGCGGTGAGTGCCTATTTTGTTGTATTTCATCTTATTTACGTTTGCCCGAGCTGGCCAAGCTCGCTACTGGGCGCTGCCATTAAAGATGGCGACTTCCGGTAGGGATAGTGATAGCCCTAATCTCTCTTCCTTTTCTGATGCCCCAGATGGGGGTGTTGCCACGCAAGCGTCCGCTCGTGGCGTTGCCAATTTGCCTTCTCCAGCTACGTCACATCTCCCGGCTTCCGCTATCGATGATGACGCAATGGACATCACTGGAAATGCAGCCTCTTCTAGCACTGCCGAGCCCAACGTGTCATTACCTTCGTTTTCTTCTGTTGCAGCCTCCAAAGTCTCTCGTCCAGCATCCAAGAATAATTATGTTGGCGCTGAAAAGCTGAAATCTTTCATTTCCCAAGCTGGCAATAATATCGTGCTTAATATCCCAGCCAGCTCTCCAGCTGGCACAGCTTTTACTAAGAATCTTGCGAAAGGCGTTCATTTCGAAGCCCTTCCGGACACTCCTTTGCGAGTATATGCAGATGCCATTGCACAGCGGTTCCCATCTGAATCTATTCCGCAAATGTATCGAAGAGGACGACTTGTAGTTGTTTATCTGGCCACGGCTGAAATGGCGAAATCTCTCCTAGCATCTGGTCTCACCATTGGTAATAGACATCTTTCTGCAGAACCAGTGGGCCAAAGACCCATTAACGTTTCTTTCTACCCGGTCCCGTTGGAGGTGACAGATCTCATGCTGTATGCTGTCTTATCTTCGGTTGGTCGGGTAGTTGGAGGCATACAAACGCATCTTGCTGCCCGAAACGACCCATTACGTGATCCACGACATGCGTCGATCCAAGGTGCTCGCCGTGTTGCGAGGGTCATATTTCCATCACAAGAAGCAATCGAACGGCTTCCAACACACTTCACTGTTCGGTGCGAAGATCAGGTCAGGCAAATAAACTTCCTGACGGAATTCCATTGTAGTCAATGTCATCAGGTTGGTCACTACTATAAGCAGTGTCCAGTTGCTCCACCAAAGTCTGTTTCGCCCGTCTATCAAGATCCGACGCCTTCTCATCAAGATCCTAGTAGCGCTCCGTTACCGACGGTGGTTCCTGCGAACAACCTACCTTTGGTAGCAACCTCTACGCCAATTGTTGTCCCACTTCTCTCTCCGAGGAACACTACCCAGTTTTACAATCTTCAGCATCTTTTCGTGTTCCTGCGGACCTTACAGCAGTTGCTGAGTCCGTTGCGACTGACCAGTCTGATACCGAGACCTTGACCGCTGATGACACAGCCTATCAAAGCGTCAGTGACCAAGCGATGAGTGATGGGACGGAGGGCTATCTCCGGACCCGTTCTGACAAAAGGGATGCCAAACCTCCTCGCGGCTCTACGAAACGACGGCGACAATCTGGCCACTCTACTCACACCTCTCCGACTAAGCCTGCTGGATCACCTGCTTCGGGTCGCCCTGTCAAGTCTTCCAAGCCAGTTATCTATCTCCTGCCTCTTGAGGAATTTTCCGCACGCCTACACATGAATGTGTTTCCGGACACTCCTCTCCCTTATAACGAATTGCACGACTTTGCGTGTGCCAAGACTCTTCTTCCTAATTTACCCACCTATGTCAACCGATTTGAAGGTCGCTACCCAGCAGTTGAGAATCAACTGGCACAACTGTTAACTCTTTACAATACTATCAAGAGTCCATCTGCCGAGGATGCTGCCACTCAGAAGTGCATCCAACGGCGGTACAACAATTTCCGTTCCCATTTGGAAAAGATTGTCACTGCCACTAGAGACATGGCACTTTCACTGTGACTTCCTTGAATTGTCGCGGGTTCGCGACACCAGTGTTGAACTCCTCGTTTATGAGGACATTTCTGCCGCTGGTGGAGATGTTCTCCTTCTCCAGGAAACTCACTGCTCTGCTGACACTCCCACTCACCTATGGAGACGCTGGCCGTACACCTTTTACCACTCGTATCGCCTCTCGCGGTATGGTGGTATAGCTGTAGGTGTGCGCCAGCGGTTTTTGACTCAGCTGACTTCTATTTCTGTGACAAATTTACACCTTGATTTTCTTCAGTGTTTTACCTTTTGTGTGCATAATGTTACTTTTCATATCTTTAATGTATATATTCCCACTGATGAAATATATGTTGCTCATCTTTTCAGTAATATTCGTGCAGCGATTCCTCCCGGGGATTATTTCGTTCTTGGGGGGATTTTAACTGCACGCTGCAGCCTTCTCTCTTGACAGAAATTCGTCTTTTGGCGAATACCGCATGAATTTAGTTTCACAGCTGACTCAGCTCCTTGATGATTTTCATCTTGTCGATTCCTTCAGACGGCTAAATCCTGATTCCATTTCCTTTACGTGGTGTAATCCGCCGACGTTCGGTTCTACTGCTGCGCGGTTGGACCGAATATATGTTTCTGCTTCCTTACTCCCTGCTATCACTGCTGCTCGACATTCACCTACTATTTCTTCCGACCATTCTGCCGTTTCACTATCAATTTGCGTCTCTCCTGCACCTTCATCTACGCGTCGTCATTGGACGTTTGATGACACTCTCTTGCAAGACCGTTCCTTTTGTGAGGAAGTTGAGAAGTTCCTTTCTGATCGTAAGCTGCTGCTCACAACGACCCCAAGCGCCTTGCGTTTGTGGCTTGATGTCAAACGGGATCTTCTCTTGCTCGTTCGTCAACTCTCCTTTACTATTTCCACCACTCGCTCGATGGAGGTGAGTAACCTACGAGGACTCCTCTCCGCGACGCCAATGTCTGACCCGCACTACGCCTCCGTCCGTGATGAACTTCATGCCTGCCTCAAACCGTTTGCTCAGCAAGCAGTCCGTCGTCTTCGGCTCCTACGTATTTCACCATCGACGCATTCTTTCGAATTCCTTTCGAAGATGAAATCCATGCGACGCACGTCATCTTCCATCAGACATCTCCGACTGCCTGATGGCACTGTTACTGGCAATACAACTCTCATCTGCTCTCATGTCCGTCACTTCTTTCAGGAGAAGTTCCGAGCGGTTGCGCAGGGTTCTTCTTTTCTTCCTCCTCTTTTCTTTCTTCTCTCCCTCAGGTCCCGTCTTCTCTCTGCGCCCCTCTCATTGCTGATTTTTCTTTGCCTGAATTGAGAGAGGCTTTTGCCTCCTCAATCTTCACTCTTCCCCGGGACCTGATGGCCTCCCGCTCTCGTTCTATCGGGCCTTTCTTCCGTCACTCCTGCCTTTTCTCTCTGCCGCTTATTCGTGTGCTCTTTCTTCTCCTGCGCTTCCGCCGGAATTTACAGTTGCACATGTCATCCTCCTGCCGAAGAAGGGTGACCTTCTGGACTTGTCGAATTGGCGCCCCATCTCTATTCTCAACCTGGACTGCAAATTCTTCACTAAACTCCTTTCTCGCCGCCTAAATTCTGTTCTTCCGTTCCTCATATCCCCCGACCAGACATATACCGTGCCTGGTCGTTCTATTTCTAACAATATCTCCTTTCTTCATAACTTTTCCTTTCTTGCACTAAAACATTCCGAACCCTTAGCTTTGTTTAATCTTGACCAGAAATCCGCTTTTGATAACGTCTCTCACGCATACCTTTCTGCCATATTAACTCACTATGGTTTTCCTCCCGCTTTTGTTTCTCTCATCCTTAGCCTCTACCGGGGCGCCCATTTGCACGTTCGAACGGCCACATTTTTGACGACCCCGATTCCTTTTCGATCTGGCATCAGACAAGGTTGTCCATTATCAGGACAACTCTTTGCTCTCGCCTTTGAGCCCTTTTTCATTGCAAGTCGGGCGTCTCTCTTACCTGCGGTGGGACCGATTGTCTCTAGTACTCGGCATCACCGTTTTCTTGTCTCTGCTTACGCAGATGATGTTACCTTTTGTCTTCGCCGCGATGACCAATTTGATACTCTTCTTGCCACTTATGAACAGTATGCTGCTCTCTCTGGTGCTGCCCTGAATATTCAGAAAAGTGCTGGCCTGTGGTGTGGTTCTTGGAGAGGCCGCACTGACTCGCCGTGGGGAGCAGTGTGGTCCTCCTCGACCCAAAAATTTCTTGGAGCTCATTTTGGACACTCCTTTACCACAAGCAACGTCACTTGGCAAGCTCTTCGCCCACGACTTCATCGCACGGCTGGTTTTTGGCGATTTACGTTTTCCTTTTCCTCTTACTTCCAACGTGCTCAAATTGTTCATCGATATCTTCTCTCACAATGCTTCTATCCTTGGATTCCTGTGTGTTTAAATCGCATCATTTCTCTGCCATCAATAGTATTTTCACTTCAGTGATATGGTCATCTAGACATTGGATTTCTGCTGCAACGCTTTCTCTGCCAACATCATTTGGTGGTCTTCATTTCCCGGATGTCAGAACATATTATCGAGGCTCACCGAATCGTCTCCTTCATTCGTCTTGTCCTTTCGCCCTCCCCTGCACTTTCTTCTACCCTGAATACTCTTATTTCTCTTTATGATCCATCCTTCACTTTCCTCCTTTTTCTTCGGATGGATTCATCTCCTTCTACTTCTAAACGCTTCCCACCACTTCTTATCGACGCTCTAGCGGTATTTCATTCTCTCCCGCTACTCCGCGCTCCTCCCTCTATTACCCTGGACCTGCTTGCAGAACCTCTTTTCTTTTCCACTCTGATTCATCCACCCGATCAACCATACTTTCTTTTCCCCTCTTGGTTCCGCTCAGGAATTCTCACTGTCGAAGCTTTATTGACTTCCGATTTGACCTGGAAACCCCTCTCTTCTCTTTTCCCTGACCCTTCTTCCACCTTGGAAGAGGAGTATGACCTTCTTCGCTCCGCTCTCCGTACCCTCTTCCCACTTCTGGTTTCTGACACTGGCCTTATTTCTGTCTCTGGACCGAGCCTCTCTCTTCCTTTCTTCCTTCCCTTTCGGGACTCTGTTGCTCCCATTTCTTCTTTTTCCACTGCCTCTATCTATGCGATCCTTCGTGCGCCCCTCACTTCTCCGCATGGTCTTCCTGATGCTTCTCCTTCTCTTCTGCTGCCTATCTGGTCTGCCTCTTTCTCTCCCCTTTCTACCCCGTTAGAGCGAAACATCCACTGGCGGTTTCTTCACCGCCGCCTTCCTGTTCCTTCTTCTCTCTTTCACATGTCTATTTCTTCTACTTCTCTCTGCTGCTTTTGTGGTGTTGAAGGTGATGTTCCTCATGTTTACTGTCACTGTCCCGTTCTCCTTCCACTTCTCAATACTGCCTTTCGTCTTGTAGGCACCATTTGCTCCAGAGACATCCCTTTTCAAGCGTACGAGTGGCTATTGCTTACCAAACACCCCCCGGCTATTTTGCCGGATGCCTGTGCCTATCTCTTCGTACTTGTGAAACATGTCGTTTTTCTTTATCATCAATCTCTCCGCTCTCCTGCTACCACACCTAGTATCCTCTCTGCTGGCGCGGCCTTACGGTCGATTTTTAGGAATCGCATCGTGTCTCGACTACGCCTGGAGAACTTCGCTGCTTCCACCCCTCAATCTCAAGCCTCTTTCCGGTCTACCTGGGCGCAGGGGACCGGTTGGTTAGAAATCACTGGATCTTCCACTCATCTTTCTTTCTGATTTTTTGTTTTTTTCCAGCTTCGAAGATCTGAATGCATCAGTCGAGATTTTGTGTTCTCTCTTCCTGGTGCTTCGTCACAGCGTCTACTAAGTGTTTGTCATGTAACTGCTTATGATTTGTATTGTAGGAGTTTTCTGCAATTTTTGTGTAATTCGTGTGCATGTACCGTGTTGTATTTGTTTCTTCGTTGCACCTGTCCTTAATACTTATTCTTCACTCATGTGTCTGCTTTTGCTGCCTGTACCTTCATTGAGTTGCGCACCGTGTATTTGTTCTCTAGGAGCAATACGAGAGGTATTGCCCTGCGATACTTTGTTCTTTCTGTTTTTTCTTGCTGCATTGTGTTGCATCTTTTAATTTATACCTTATTTCTGTCTTGCATTTTCACATTCTTTAACGTCATGTATTTTTTGCTCATCCCATGTCGTTGTTTTTTGGACCGATGCAATACTGCACGGCTTGCTGTTTGTATTTTGTGTATCCTTGTGTTTCACTTGGGGAGTTCGCCCAAGTTTCCACTATGTTCTGTAATACTTATCATGTTTTTGTCACATATCGTGTGGTTTCCTGGATTGTGGGAACTTCTGTACCTTTATCGTAGTATATGCTTTTGTTGTGTTTTACAGGTTCCCTTCTTTTTGTGCACTGCGTTGTACAGCCATGTTCTTGTAAATATATTTACCTGTTGTTTTGTGCTCTGCTTTCACTCTGCACGTCATCACATGCTTTATTAATTAATCATTACTTTTGCTAGTGCATCATCTTCCTCAAGCATATATTGTTCCTTATTAACGATTTTAACATTTTGTCATCCTTAGTTGACTGCCGTATCACATTCACCTGTAATATTTCATCAGTATCGCTCATTGTTTTGTTGTTTATTTTGCCATATGTGGTACGCCTGTATTCCCTATTTTTTGCCAATAAAGTATATTTTGAAATAACTGCTATAATATATATATAGCCAGTGCTGTTAATTCCCACCAGATGGAGACGTCTCAGTAGCCGAGCCCATCTTACGGATTTATGATGACAGAAGTTGACTTAAAAATACACATAGCACCGTAGATTGTTGGCCACCGTGGTGTAAATGTAGCGCACTCGGCTAGATATCGAGAATTCTGTGGTTCATTTCCACAGCGGCGGCTGAAAAACAATTTTTTGGTTGCTGTGTGTTTCTGGAACGTGGAAAGAGTATTTATTTATTTACGAGATGTTGAAGAAAGTTTATAGCGAAAACGCACTTTCGCGGTCACAAACATTCGATTGGCATCGAGGCTTCCAAAAAGACAGACGAAAGGCCGAAGACGGCGAAGGAAGCGGGCGGCCAGTGACAGCTCGCATGGGTTAAAACATTTCGAAGGTTGCGGCCATCGTACACGAAAACAGACAACAGGCGATCGAGCAAATAGCAGAGGCTGATGGGATATCGGAGATCACGTGTCAACGGATACTAACACGATCTAAACATGCAGGGTGTGTGTCAGCAGATCGTTCCACACATGTTAACTGAAGTTCAGTTGGCCATACGAACGGAAATGGCGGGCGATCTCGTAACCGCTACCGACCAATATCCCTATTTTCTTAGAGAATCATAACGGGGGAAGAAAAATGGTGCTTCCTCTCAGAACCGCAGACTATGAGGGCATCAGCTGCATGGAAATAGCCATCGTCTCCACGCAAGCAGAAATTCTGCCGATATCGCAGCAAAGGTAATATCATGCTAGAGGTCTTCTTCGACATCTAGGGTATTGTTCATCTTGAATTTATATCTGAAGAATGCACTGCCAACAAGGAGCTCTATCTGGACATCATGCGACGTCTACATAAGTCGATCCGCAAGAAGAGGCCTCAACTGTGGGGTGATCAATCGTTGGTGCCGTTGCACGACAATGCACCGGCACATACGTCACTCCTCGTTCGTGAGTTTTTCTCCAAAACAAAAACTGCTATCCTCCTACACCCATCGTACTCACCTGATCTCGCCCCTGAAATATCCACCTCTTCCCTAACATGACACGTCGACTTCAGGGTCGTCGGCTTTCGAGCGCAGAAGTGAAAAACGCATCGCTGGTTGCACTGAAGAACATTGCAAAGAATGGGTTCTAGAAGTGCTTTGGCTAACTCTACAGCCGCTGGCAGAAGTGTTGTTGTTGTAAGAGGTGTAACGTATACTCTCGATTCACTTTCCTTTTGATTTTACTATCTCTGGTTATTTTATTTTACTATGTAAATTATCTTCTTACTGAACGAGATGTTATTTCACCCGCTGAATGAGATCTGGCAATGAGTGTAAGTCATGACGTGGTGGTAGCCAGTATAAATAGGCGCGTTCAGCGATATCTGGGAGAGCGTTGTTGTTGTACGACAGGGTTTGTTGTTGTACGGAGAGCGTTGGTTTATGTGAAGGAGAGCGTTTGTTGTTGTACGGAGAGCGTTGGTTTATGTGAAGGAGAGAGTTTGTTGTTGTTGTTGTATTGAGAGCTTCGTTCTATGTGATTAGTTTGATTCTTCATTATTGTGAAACGAGTTGTGTGTGTGCGTTGGATGATCAAGAGTTACATAATAAAAGAGCTTTTCGTAAGTACGTCTTTCTCAATTCATAGTTTTTGTCAGATCTCTGTCTGGCTGTTAGGTTTATGTCATTAGTTTATTACTATTAACAACCAGCGTTAAGACTTTATTCATCCTAATTACTGCTACAACATTACTACCAGTTATAAGTTTGTTCAATACTATTACTACACTACTAGCAGGAGACTTTATTCATGATCTTAATTAACTAGTAACAACAACCATTTTAATTCACTATTAGAAGCTTAGTACAAGCATATAATTCAGTAGCCGAAACATTATAAAACATTACTAGCTGGTAGAAAGAAGTTTATTCATTATAGAGGGTCTTATTTTGAAGGAGGATGTACTTCAGCTGCTTGCACTGAAGGACATTACAAAGAATGGGTTCCAGAAGTGATTTGAGTAACTGTACAGCTGCTGGCAGAAGTGTGTTGCTGTAAGAGTGTCATATTTTGAAGGAGGATGTGCTTCAGCTGGTTGCACTGAAGGACATTCCAAAGAATAGGTTTCAGAAGTGCTTCGACGAACTCTACAGCCGCTGGCAGAAGTGTGTTGTTGTAAGAGGGTCTTATTTTGGAGGAAGGATGTACTTCAGCTGGTTGCACTGAAGGACATTGCAAAGAATGGGTTCCAAAAGTGCTTCGACGAACTCTGTAACCGCTGGCAGAAGTGTGTTGTTGCAAGAGAGTCTTATTTTGAAGGAGGATATGCTTCAGCTGGTTGCACTGAAGGACATTGCAAAGAATAGGTACCAGAAGTGCTTCGAAAAATTCTACAGCCGCTGGCAGAAGTGCGTTGTTGTAAGAGGGTCTTATTTTGAAGGAGGATGTGCTTCAGCTGGTTGCACTGAAGGACATTGCAAAGAATGGGTTCCAGAAGTGCTTCGACGAACTCTGTAGCTGCTGGCAGGAGTGTGTTGTTGAAAGATGGTCTTATTTTGAAGGAGGATGTACTTCAGCTTTGTAACTGCAACTATTTATGGACTTACGGACCCAGTCGGGGAACTTAGGATCCTCTCTCGTATGAAGGAGGTGTCGTCCATTGATATTTAGTATTTTCTATGAATATTAATTTTGAATATTTGCTCAAATATTTTGAAATTTCATAGAATATATACGCGTTCGTAATTAAAGTGTGTAATCACTCGGGAATTATCGTGTGAACAGCCTCACTTTGAATGGAGATATTACTTTAGCTATTGAAATGAATATGGAAATTTAGAAGTGTAAAACCAGGGAGCTCGACTAATACCTTGAAATATTGGGAGGTACTGCGGAAGTGAAGCAAATTACCATGCAATTCTATCAACATGACAAAGGTAAGGCAATAATTTATAAAACAGAGATGACCATATCGCTATCCCGTAATCATGAAAATTATATCTTCATTTCACATAACGACTATTGAAGTCCTAAACTGAATGGTTTAAAGTTTGAAGCATGGTGGGCATGCTGGTGTATTGGTGGTTTTGTAAACATATATATTAGGCCTTTACAAGCATCATGTCACTCCAATTTCCATGTGGAATCAGAGCAGGAACTATTTAATCAAGGTTTGATGGCGAATGCCGCCATTCATATTTCAGGTCTACAATGAAGGGAGTTCTGCCTAATGAGGTTGTAATCCGTGATTTTAAGTCGATTTATCACGTGATGTCCACATATGCTTATCGGAGCTTTCATCCGGTCGTTGGTTAATATCTTCAAATAATGTTCGCTTTGAGATGAGATCATCAGCTCAGGAGTGGAAATCTCATAGATCGGCTTGCGGTTTTAGTCTTCGAGAAGAACTTCCAGAAAAACAACTTTGATCCCTTTCAAGTATGTAAATCTAGCTGTTGTGATCTTTGGCTTGAACGAGCATCATGGCCTTCTCAATTTTTGATTGCGATTGGTCAATCAGAGGTTTCCCCTTTCCGCAAGAATACCGACTTTTACTCCTCCAAACTGATGACCCAATTCCGCATGAGTTTTACGGAGCAATTCCTCATGGTTTTTATAGCCCGATTCCGCATGAGTTTTATAGCCAGAAGTTTCAGTGGAAGTGCGTACTGTATATGATCAGTCAATGAGCAAGGATTTGTAAAAGCAAATGACTTAATGGTGCGCAAATGTTGAGAATATCATTTTACAAAAATTCTCAGACAGTTGTTATCGAAGTAGGAATCCCTTAATCTTTACATACATTCGTTTCTGTGGAAGTGCGCACCGTATTTTTGTGTCAATGCGAAAGTATTTGTTGTGTACTGCATATGTTGTGTCAATGTATATGTTGCGATAACGGCATTGGTGCTGACAAAGCAGAGGGACGAAAAAATAAAAAAAACTCATGCGGAATTGGGCTATCAGATTGAGGGAGGGGGGGAGAAAAATCGGTATTCTTGCGGAATTGACTGACCTCCGTTCAATCTTCCTTGCCCTTCGCTCTTCAACCACGTAAAGCGTGAAAGCGTCAGATTGCCATTTTTTTGTATTGTAGCTCATGCGTGAATAACAAAAGTGTCTTACAGTACCCATTTTCTCCCATTTTGATGAAATATTTGCGTATCTTGCTCATCAATCTAGCGTAATATTTCGTTCATGAGTCTTCTTACTCTTCAGTTATGTAGTCTTCTTAGCTAATCATGAGTAACTGTGGGTGAAAAGTCAATTTCCCTGGAACATTACATTGCGTGAATAAGAATAGCTTTGACTGAAAAGATCCGCAGCGCATACGGGATGCTCTGGGTAGCTTTAAATAACCCATTACTTGCACATGTCCTTAACTAAGCATAGAAATATCACTTCCAGAATATGTCTAGAGTTTCAGTGACAACAGGTGTAATTAAAAATTTAACCTTTTATTCCATCTTAGGCATGTGTCGAAAACGCTTCAATATGTGAACACCACCATGCTTTTACCATCAAATAATCTCCAAGTCACATTAATTTGATAATAACTTCAGTCTTCGTTAATCAAACAAGCGTGATAACCGAAGCGAAAGAATTAATCAATAAAATCATACTCTAAATCAGGAAAGGATCCAGAGGAAGGACGCGGGGGGCGCCTCCCGTCAGGAACCAAGAAAACAAATTTCGATTGGTTAGATTGTAATAACAAACTAAATACTTTTTTGTGAAAGAAAGTATTACCTGAAAGTGTATTACTTTCGTTAATTAATTGGAAGAATTCATAGATACGCTATTAACACTTTTTAATTTTGCAGGAAATTATCAGAAAGGTCCCCGGTTATTTCCGTCACTTCCCCCCCCCACTCAAGAAAATCTTGGATCCGCCCTTGCTCTAAACATCCCGTTAATCTAGGCTCCCATTATAAATTTCTTTCCAAATCAATTACAAATAAGGTCTAGCTGGATTCTAATGAGAGCCCCGATACATCATAAACAACCTTTTTATCTCAGTTGAACTCATACGTCATTGTACTCCTGACCTCAATTCAGGTTGCCACAAAACATTGAGTGACAGAATGTGGTGTTAAGTTTGAAAAATGCGCAAGGAGAACGAATTAAAATTTACATAGATAACAGGAACTGAAAAGGAAAATTAAATTAGATTATATGTCACAATTACACAACGGTCGTATGAATCCGGACATGTCGTGCTCATACGTTGCAAATTTTCTCCATTTCGTCAGTTATGCAATTATAAATCTACCTTTGTACCTTCATTTATTTATCAGTGGAACGTACACTGATTTTCGTTTATTACATTTTCACCCCCCCCCATTAATTTTTAAGTACAAAATCATTACAAATCCTCTCCTTTTCATCACTTATTCATCGTCGCTCATTTTTAAATGCAACATCTTTACATCATCTACTGCTAATCATGAATGCAGAGGCGTTTTGCCGTTGGGCCAACGTAAGCCATGACTCAGGCACGCGAAAATTTGGGGCCGCCTCGGTGGCGCAGTGGTCTAAGCGATGGCCTCTGATCATTCGTCCGAAAGGGGTCCGGGTTCGAATCCCGTGAGGCATGGATGTTGTGTTTGTCTTACGGCACTGGCTCTCTCCCTTCCCTGGAACCAGTGGCCCTAAATTAGGGACGGGCGACTGCTTATAGCCCATTGAGTTTGTGACGTACCTGCCAGTAGGACGCACACGACATAAAGGCAGATAGGAATCAGAATAAAACGTCTGCGTAGCTCAGTCGGTAGAGCGACTTATTCCGGAATGAGGGGATCCGGGTTCGAATCCTGGCGTAGACCAAAAATGACGGAGAAATTTACTTCGTTATAATGGCGCCCGAACTATCCGGATGACCCGACCGTTCAAAATCTCGCAATGGTGTGATGTTATTTCCACACCGCGAGATAGGAAAAATAAGAGAATCCCTTCTCCAGCGCTTCGATAAATAAATGTGTGTGACGTTGCATTCCACACACCAGATTGACTGGGAGTTCTTAAGTGCACGTTCTACAGCGGGTGGCTGCCTGCAACGATTCATGGTCACGGCTGACCCGTGGGCCATGCCCCCGGCCCTCTTTCGGGGGGGAGATGTGACGTACCTGCCAGTAGGACGCACGCGACATAAAGGCAGATAGGAATCAGAATAAAACGTCTGCGTAGCTCAGTTGGTAGAGCGACTTATTCCGGAATGAGGGGATCCGGGTTCGAATCCTGGCGTAGACCAGAAATGACGGAGAAATTTACTTCGTTATAAGTTGCTCACGTTGGTCGCTAAAACTCCAATCCAAAAAAATTTGGGGAAAACATTAGTTTTACATTATTTCAGAAACGAAGAAATAATGGCAATTAAGTGACTATTTGCGTTTCTACAAATAAAAGAAAGTAGTACGTTCACTATACAAATTATTAGAAATAGGGGTGATGGGCAGTTGATATAGGCATCCCCCACGCGGGGTGGAACAGACCCAAATGGAACACAGGCGATAAACAGGCGGACAGCAGAGCTTCCCAGCAGCGTATCGCAATCGAAAAACATGGGTAAACGTGGTGATCTGAGCGACTGATCGTGGGCGCATTGTCGGTGCAAAACAGATGGGTCATTATATCGCCCAAGTGGTAAGAACACTGTGTTTCCCGAAGGCATCGGTATCAAGGGTTTACCGCGAGTGTACCATCAACGGACGTACCAGTGCCCAAAGAACAAGCGATGGCCGTTCACACGCCATTGGTGATCAGGAATGACGTTGACTATCCAGCCTCGTACATACCAACCGCATGGCAACGACAGCGCAAATCATATCCAGATTAAATGTCGGAGGCCCAAATAGCGTCCGTGAACGAACGGTATGGCACAAGCTGCATGCCCTGGGCAGCCGACGACCTACTCGTGTACCAGTGTTGACTGTTCGTCATCGGACATTAGACCACGCCTGGTGCTGATAACATCAAAACTAAACATCAGCAAAGTAGCGCCGCTTCGTGTGGTCAGATGAATCCCGTTTTCAGCCGTACGAATCAGCGTTCGGACAGTGCAATTCAATGCTGGAGCCAGTAGTAGCGTTAGCGTTCGGACAGTGCAATTCAATGCTGGAGCCAGTAGTAGCGTTAGCGTTCGGACAGTGCAATTCAATGCTGGAGCCAGTAGTAGTATCAGCGTTCGGACAGCGCAAATCAATGCTGGGGCCAGTAGTAGCATCATCATTCGGACAGCGAAATTCAATGCTGGGGCCAGTAGTAGCATCATCATTCAGACAGCGCAATTCAATGCTGGGGCCAGTAGTAGCATCATCATTCGGACAGCGAAATTCAATGCTGGGGCCAGTAGTAGCATCATCATTCAGACAGCGAAATTCAATGCTGGGGCCAGTAGTAGCATCATCATTCGGACAGCGAAATTCAATGCTGGGGCCAGTAGTAGCATCATCATTCAGACAACGAAATTCAATGCTGGGGCCAGTAGTAGCATCAGCGTTCGGACAGCGCAATTCAATGCTAGGGCCAGTAGTGGCTTCAGCGTTCAGACAGCGCAATTCAATGCTGAGGCCAGTAGTAGCATCAGTGTTCGGACAGTCCAATTCAGTGCTGGGGCCAGTAGTAGCATCAGCGTTCGGACAGCGCAAATCAATGCTGGGGCCAGTATTAGCATCAGCGTTCGGACAGTGCAATTCAATGCTGGGGCCAGTAGTAGCATCAGCGTTCGGACAGCGTAATTCAATGCTGGGGCCAGTAGTAGCATCAGCGTTCAGACAGCGCAATTCAATGCTGGGGCCAGTAGTAGCATCAGCGTTCGGACAGTGCAATTAAATGCTGGGGCCAGTAGTAGCATCAGCGTTCGGACAGCGCAATTCAATGCTAGGGCCAGTAGTCGCTTCAGCGTTCAGACAGCGCAATTCAATGCTGGGGCCAGTAGTAGCATCATCATTCGGACAGCGAAATTCAATGCTGGGGCCAGTAGTAGCATCAGCGTTCGGACAGCGCAATTCAATGCTAGGGCCAGTAGTGGCTTCAGCGTTCAGACAGCGCAATTCAATGCTGGGGCCAGTAGTAGCATCAGTGTTCGGACAGTCCAATTCAGTGCTGGGGCCAGTAGTAGCATCAGCGTTCGGACAGCACAAATCAATGCTGGGGCCAGTATTAGCATCAGCGTTCGGACAGTGCAATTCAATGCTGGGGCCAGTAGTAGCATCAGCGTTCGGACAGCGTAATTCAATGCTGGGGCCAGTAGTAGCATCAGCGTTCAGACAGCGCAATTCAATGCTGGGGCCAGTAGTAGCATCAGCGTTCGGACAGTGCAATTCAATGCTGGAGCCAGTAGTAGTATCAGCGTTCGGACAGCGCAAATCAATGCTGGGGCCAGTAGTAGCATCAGCGTTCGGACAGTGCAATTAAATGCTGGGGCCAGTAGTAGCATCAGCGTTCGGACAGCGCAATTCAATGCTAGGGCCAGTAGTCGCTTCAGCGTTCGGACAGCGAAATTCAATGCTGGGGCCAGTAGTAGCATCACCATTCGGACAGCGAAATTCAATGTTGGGGCCAGTAGTAGCATCAGCGTTCGGACAGTGCAATGTTCCTTGTGTTCTATGGGGTTCCGGAGCTGAAGGCTCGCCCGGATTCTATTGATGACCACACAACACAAGGCTGTGCCATGGCTAGACTCGGGAACACTGCTATTGGGCGCAAAATGACTGGAAAAGTGTGGTCTGTTTCGAGGAATCGTGGTACTAACTGTTTTGGGCAGATGGCCGACTCTAAGAGTGGCAACGGATCACGCATGCCTAGAAGGGACAGTGCAGGCCGGCGGTTGCTCTGTCATGGTGTGAGGTGTTTGCAGCTGACACGCATTAGGACCTCTCATACATCTGCAGACCGCTCTGACCGATGGAGGCTACATAAACCACCCTTGGAGATCATTTGCACTCGTTCATCTGATGCAACCACTCCGACGGGTGCGACCGCTTTCAACACAGCAATGCGCCACCGCTCACGTTCACAGTCGACCGATTATGGCTAGAGGAACATTCCACGGAGTTTGGCATCCTCACTTGACCCCCTCGTTAGCAGGATTTAAGCGCCATCGAACACATTTGGGATGCTGTTCAGTGTACCGTCAATGCCAGGAATCCCCCACCGGCGAAAATTACGAAATTGTGGAATGTTCTTGAGGTAGCATTTTGCGCACTGTCTCCACAGTACTGCAGAGAGCTCGTGGAGTCCATGCCCAATCGCGTTGCTGCCATAATCCGATCGCGAGGAGGAACAAAGCAGGATAAGAGAGTTATCACAGTTTTTTTTTTGGGGGGGGGTCTTCAATGTATTGCAATACTATTTGGGAAAGAAGAATTGATTTGTTCTCACTTCAAAATCATAATTATTTGAAGACATCTAGCTCTCACGAAAGAACGAGTGCATTTGCAGCTTTGTTACTTAATTCAAGCATTGTAGAAACATCGTCCTTTTGTGATATAGTGAAAGATTTTGCCGCGAAATTATCAACAAAACTGTTTTTAGTTGCAATTTTACCAATTTGTGTTTATTCATTTCCTCTTTCTTTCAGTCATTCAATCGATTTACAATGAACACTTACAAAAAAATCCTAAAAAAATGTATTTCTTACATTAAAAATTTTAATGAAAAATTTGCAGACAAATGTTTCATATGTAAGAACTTTCAAATTGTGCAAATTAAACTTGCGAGAAAGCGATATTTACCTTCTTGATTTGGATGCACAGCTTTAAATAATACATGTACTAAAAATTACTCAGAGTTGTTCTTGAGAATAGGCTGATACTTTTTGTGATAAAAAAATCTATATATAATTTAAATATGACAATCAATGGGAAGCATTTGTTTCCTTAACTTGGGGGCGTCTCATTTTTCTTGGCTCAGAGCGTTGTGTTGCTTAAACCCGACTCTGATTGAGTGTTCTTTATAACTTGTCTATCACATGTGTGACGTACCTGCCAGCAGGACGCACACGACATAAAGGCAGATAGGAATCAGAATAATCGTCTGCGTAGCTCAGTTGGTAGAGTGACTTGTTCCGGAATAAGCGGCCGCGGGTTCGAATCCCGGCGTACACCAAAAATGACGGAGAAATTTACTTCGCTATAATGGCGCCCGAACTATCCGGATGACCCGACCGTTCAAAATCTCGCATTGGTGTGATGTTATTTCCACACCGCGAGACAGGAAAAATCAGAGAATTCCTTCTCCAGCACTTCGAAAAATAAAAATGTGTGATGTTGCATTCCACACAGCAGATTGACTGGGAGTTCTCAAGTGCACGTTCTACAGTGGATGGCTGCCTGCAGCGATTCATGGTCACGGCTGACCAGTGGGCCATGCCCCCGGCCCTCTTTCGGGGGGGGGAGATGTGACGTACCTGCCAGCAGGACGCACACGACATAAAGGCAGATAGGAATCAGAATAATCGTCTGCGTAGCTCAGTTGGTAGAGCGACTTGTTCCGGAATAAGCGGCCTCGGGTTCGAATCCCGGCTTAGACCAAAAATGACGGAGAAATTTACTTCGTTATACATGCACTTTCTTCCATTAACTGTAAAACGCACCCTCTTCCATAATCACACATATTAATCAAACATCGTCAATCCTAAACCCTCTCGTTTGTGCCTGTTATGTATCGACATTCATTCATCAGTTTTGCACCTATAAGTTTTGTACGTGTTTGTCAGTTGAATGCTATCTGCTTTTACTTATCTTTGGCTCCTTAATTGAATACCTTTTTTCTCTTGGCCAGTCGCTCCTTAGATCGGTTATTAGGTGGAAACCATCTGCAAGGATTTAAAACTTTTTGGCACCTTGATGCGCAGTAGATGGAGGTGGGTGTAACATATACGCTAATGTAACCTTCCTTTTTGCTTCCTGTTGTGTTATGTAAGTTTTGGTTCATTCTCTTTAAGTAGTTTCTGATCTTAACTCTACATTATAAAGAAGTAAATTTCTCCGTCATTTCTATCCACGCCAGGATTCGAACCCGGGTCCCCTCATTCCGGAATAAGTTGCTCTACCAATTGAGCTACGCGGACGTTTATTCTGATTGCTACCTGGCTCTATGTCGTGTGCGTCCTGCTGGCAGGTACTTCACATCTCCCCCCGAAAGAGGGTCCGGGGCATGGCCCACTGATCAGCCGTGACCATGAATCGTTGCAGGCAGCCATCCACTGTAGAACGTGCACTTGAGAACTCCCAGTCAATCTGGTGTGTGGAATGCAACGTCACACACATTTATTTTTCGAAGCGCTAGAGAAGGGATTCTCTGATTTTTCCTATCTCGCGGTGTGGAAAGAACATCACACTAAATCGAGATTTTGAACGGTCGGGTCATCCGGATAGTTCGGGCGCCATTATAACGAAGTTCCTCTCACATAAACGAAGCTCTCTTTACACCAAACGAAGATCTCTTTACACATAAAACAAAGCTCTCCCTACGCACATCAACAAAAAGCTCTCCGGCGTACACAAAAGCTCTCTCTACGCACATAAACAAACGCTCTCTCTGGTATCGTTGAACGCGCCTATTTATACTGCTTACCACCACGTCATGACTTACACTCATTGCCACATATCATTCAGCGGGAGAAATATCTCGTTAAGTAAGAAGATAATTTACATAGGAAAATAAAATAACGAGAGATAGTAAAATCAAAAGGAAACTGAATCTAGAGTATACGTTACAACATTTTCTCTCTCGCTGAATGTTGGTTTAGCAACCTGACGTTAGGTCAAAAGTTAACGACGTATATTAACGATACTGATAAAAATGATTCTTACGATTATATCGCCGCTCTCGTTAGATGTCGGCTGGAGCGTGAATTCGTTCTCGTTGCTTTGGAGAGAGATTGTTGAGAGACCTGAGACTTCTCTGATGTTATGCGATCAGCGTTAGATCTGATATAATAATTTGATTAATTCTTTGACGTTCGGTATTATGGTTGTTTGATCACTGAAGTCAAATTGTTGTGGAGTCGTAACACTCGAAGAGCATTCTGCGTTAAGAGAGTAATATACTCGGATATCGAAACAAACGGTTATTTGAATACCAAGGTGAAATTATACTCCACATGTGAGTATAATTTCAGCTTGACAATTAACGGGGATCTAAAAGAAAAATCTATCCTATACAGCAATGTCAACTCGTTCTATACACATTTTCAGAAAGACTGTTGCGATCTGGTCTTCAAAAGTTTGAGAGCAAATAAATGAAGTCCTCTAGCCCGGCGAAGTGCAGCAACTCGACGTGGCATCGATTCCACAGCGGTCGGGAGATGTCTGGAGAGATGTTGAGTCATGCCGTCTGAACAGCCGCACACAGTTTCTTGGTATTTGTAGGTGCAGGATCTTGGGTGCAAATGGACCTTTCCACCACGTCCCATAAGTGCTCTATTGGGTCCACGTCGGGCGAACGTGCTGGCCACACCATCTTTCTGAACTGTCCAGAATGCTCCTCGAACCAATTTTGGACAGTTTAGGCCCGATGAAATGGTACATTGTCCGCCTGAAAAATCTCATTGTTGTTGGGGAAGTCCATGAAGGGTTGCAAATGGTTACCCAGCAGAGCAACAAAGCGATTACCGGTTAATTACGTGCTTATGAGGACCAGAGAACCCAATTCGTGCTACGACGACACCCTAGATATGTATGGAACCAGCACCAGGTTGCACATTGCCTTGTTGACAGCTTGGGTCCATGTCCTCATGGGGTCTGCGCCCCACCCGAACCCTACCATCAGCTGGTAACAACTGGCAGCGTGACTCATCGGACCACGCCACATGTTGCCAGTCTTCCAGGGTCCAATTACCGTGTTCACGAGCCAAAGTGAGGTCCTGTGTCAGATGTCGTGTAAGGCACTCTGGTGGGTCTTCTGCTCTCATACCGCATAGACGCTACATTACGCTGCACTGACCTGATGGATATGTCTTTGGTACCTCCTGCATTGAGTGGGATGTCATTTCAGCCAGTTTCGCTTGTCTGTTAACAGGGACAATCCTGGTCAGAGGCCGGTAGTCACTGTCATTCAGTACACATTGCCGGTCATTGCGCTGTCCAAGGTGGGTAGTAATGCCTTCCGTGAAGTATTCTCGGTTCACACGTGACACGGTGGATCGAGGAATGTTGAATGTTCGCACATTTTCGGAAATTGAACGTCCCATCCGTCTGGCTCCCACTACCATGCCTCGTTCGAACTTCGATTATTCACGTCGGCTCGCCATAATCCTACTGGTTGTTCAACCTGACTCACGAGATTACACCTCGCAACTGATAAAAATCGTGGCGTGCGTCGAAGCCTTTATACGACGACAGCTCCAGTTAAAAATTTGCATACTGCTATCCCATGACTTTTGGCACTTCAGTATGTATGCCCCAGGTGTGATTTTGAAAAATTTGTTTACTGAATGTACCTGGAGCAAGACGTTGAGCCTTACAATGAAGCAATGTGGAATGTTTGGTGTAACATAAACAACTAACAGATATCTTCAACCAATTACACCAAAAAACATTACAAGTGGGCTTCACATCTCTCCTCCGTGCTGAGTTCGGGCCCGAATGCGGGAGTAGGTGCGATCCTTCCACCTGCAACATGGGATCCGCCACCCGAACTGTTCACACTCCTAGCTTCCTCAGGAAGCAGTTTCGTAGTAAGAACTTGTGGTGGAACCGGCGGACTTTCAAAGCCTGGCTGTGAAATAATAAAAAGCGTATATAATTTTTTACCGACACTTTCAAATTAAGACGAAGTTTTACGGAGCTATCAGAAAATTTACGAATAGTTGCGAGCCTTTCTACGAATCACTGATATCAGTTATTAAATTTTATTTTTTTCAAATGCAATGATACGCGAAATTGGTTAGATTTCAGAAGTTAATTTTCCTTCCGGTTTAGAAATAATTATTAGCGGAAAACGTAAAAGATATACTTAAGTTCTGATTTTCTGATCCCATAGCGTTTAATTTATGGAAATGAAACAAATTTTCGAAACGAATATATGTTGAAATTGTTTCGCTCTTGTGTTCATTTCGATTTAGCTTCTTTGTACGAAGACTGCAGAGGATGCTTTCCGCTGCGCATGCCTTCCCAAGAAGAAGATTAAAATAAAAATAAAAAATACAGAAATTCTTCGATCGGGCTTTTCGAACTCGGAGAATTCCGTGTTGGACTGGAGTAAAGGCTAACTTATCGTCAGGGTGTTCATTAACGTCCTTTTGTGCTAATCACATATGAAAGCATGCCGCGTTCGGATTATATCATTTTAAAACAATTATTTGGTGAACGATTTATCATAATCATTTTAGAGCGTAAAACAACTCAGTAAACGGAAGGGTAGTAAAAAACAAAAAAAAAAGTTAAAAAAAATTACGCCTAACTTTTGCATATCAGACATACCATCACTTTCAGCTTTAAATTATGTATAATAATGAAAGCTGAAAGTGATGGTATGTCTGCATCTATTGATCGGATTGAAGACTATTACCACAGTATGTCATGAACTGTAGAAACGATGATTAATTAATATGTATATTTTGCTTACATACGCGGTTGGTAACAATTTGCGCAATTAGTTTCTATATTAATATTTTTGGTAGCATTTTTTAAACATATATGCAGTTGCATACCAGTTTACGGGAATGGACTGAAAAGAAATGCGGAATGTCAAGTGGCTAATTTGATCAGCATTTCCTTTTATGTGTACAGTAAGAAGTTGCGTGCGTTATTTTGTTTATTTGCACAAACGATAAATCAGTCAAATAAAGAAATTGGATCAAGGATTTTGTATTTGAAATTTAAACAATGCCAAAATTCTTTAGAGGAAAAACCATTTAGCCCAGATGTACGGAACGTGCGGCCTTCTAGACCACTAAGTGCGGCCTTCTAGACCACTAAGTGCGGCCTTCTAGACCATTAAGTGCGGCCTTCTAGACCATTGAGTGCGGCCTTCTAGACCATTAAGTGTGGCCTTCTAGACCATTAAGTGCGGCCTTCTAGACCATTGAGTGCGGCCTTCTAGACCATTGAGTGCGGCCTTCTAGACCATTAAGTGCGGCCTTCTAGACCATTAAGTGCGGCCTTCTAGACCATTGAGTGCGGCCTTCTAGACCATTAAGTGCGGCCTTCTAGACCATTGAGTGCGGCCTTCTAGACCATTAAGTGCGGCCTTCTAGACCATTGAGTGCGGCCTTCTAGACCATTAAGTGCGGCCTTCTAGACCATTGAGTGCGGCCTTCTAGACCATTAAGTGCGGCCTTCTAGACCATTGAGTGCGGCCTTCTAGACCATTAAGTGCGGCCTTCTAGACCACTAAGTGCGGCCTTCTATACCACTTAGTGCGGCCTTCTAGACCATTAAGTGCGGCCTTCTAGACCATTGAGTGCGGCCTTCTAGACCATTAAGTGCGGCCTTCTAGACCACTAAGTGCGGCCTTCTAGACCACTTAGTGCGGCCTTCTAGACCATTAAGTGCGGCCTTCTAGACCATTAAGTGCGGCCTTCTAGACCAATTAGTGCTGCCTTCTAGACCATTAAGTGCGGCCTTTTGAGTGAATCTAAATTTTGCATGAACAAATCCTTTTCTTTTCAGCAATATGTGTTTGTTCGGCTTTTATTATTTTTATTTTAATCTTAAAATGACCGTATTTAAAATACCAAAGAGTAAAAGAAGATTCAACGAAATAATGCTTCCCCGACTGACGACTACAAATAAAGCATTAATAAGTCATAAGGCCTATCTTGACACCTACTAGGCTCATGATTTCGTTCTATGGCTTCTAAAGAACTACAGATGGAATTGATTGAGCTCTCGGAAGATGACATTTTAAATTCCTTATTTGACGCTAAGAAAGATCCAGCTGAAATATGGAAAACCGCAATACAATATACACGTCTTCGGCAACAGGCACGAAAAAATGCTTTCTTGCTTTTCAACCACTTATTGCTGCGAATTCACATTCTCCTACCTAACCCAAATCAAGAAACCCTTAAGGTCGCCCATCTAGAAGATCAATTAAAAGTGCAGACCTCCATGTCGCAACCAAAAATTCAAATGCTTTCCAACAAAAAGCAGTCACAACAAAGTCATTAAAAGGTTAGGTGACTCTAGAATTAACATTTTGTTTTAATTTTTTGAAATTAGTAAAATCTACAAAATAATATACATTTCGAAGTATATCGAATTGAAGTTTCTTGAATGCAACCTTGCTCACTTAAAGCGGCCTTCGAACATGACAAGGTTTTTTAACTGTGGTTTACTGTAGTCTGAAAGAGAAATCTTGGTTTTGTTAGTGCAGTTTTTGCGATTGAAGAAATACAGCTGTATCTCGAAAGTTTACAAAGATCCAAGTCTTATCACAACCACGCCGCTAAATCTTCTTTCAAAAAGCTTTGTAAAAGAAAGACAACAGCTTCTTATAAAAGATTGTTTGACATGACAACAGGAGGAAGTCCTTAATGTCTTTTATTTCTTATAAAAAACGACTCTTTTTCGCTGATATTAAACTGAAAGTTATCTTCGCCCTGAAGACAAATAGCCTCAATGTCACAAGGAGGGAGAAACATCAACCCGCAATGGTTGGGCTTCATAAGGGTAATATGAATAATCCAGGGTATAAGATAAATGAAGAGAGCTGTCAGGAGCGAAACTGTGAACTGGGTCAGCTGAAACGGAGATCATCCATATGCAAGAGAAAGAAAGTAGGTGGCATAAACGATAGCTGAGGTACACCTTCATTAATGGAAAAATGCATCAGAGAACTCATCGTTAACACGTATTCCACCATCTCGGGGATCAAGATCACGTGATTGAGCTTTTTTTTTTTTTTTAGGTCATATCGTTGCGCAAGTCGTGTATTGTTTTGGTATCAGTCCTGATGCTTTTATTCCAACGACATTGAATTTGTTGCCACATTCGTTTTCAAATGTCCTTGACATTCGCTGAAAACACTCCTACGTTCCGTATTTATTTCTTAATAATATTCTGCCACTGCGTTTTAAAGGGAATTTCTTCAATGCATGCACTTCCTGAATATGCACACTAGCAAGCTTTATGTACTGACACCGGACAAAAAATTAGCCACCGCCAGAAATGCGCTTTTAATACTTAGTTACATCATCAGGTACAGAAATCACAGCATTAATTCTTCCTGGAAGACATTCGGGAAGATTATTTAAATAACTTTATTTGACTCTATTAAATAACTTTAATAGAGTAAATTTTTGGCCATCCTAAGAGCAGTTTGTCTCGCAATTCATTGAGATTTCTACGATGCGGAAGTTTGGTTTTTATGCTTCGTTCAGGGTGGTCCCACAAACTCTCGATGGGATTTAAATTTGGCGATTTAGCTGGCCAGTACATCTGTGCCAAAGTTGCATCATGTTGTTTAACACCAATCCATAATGGTTCTAGCTCTATGAATCCTGCAGTTGCCATCTTAGAAAATTGGAAAAGTTACTTCAGAATTCTGAAAATGTTGTGCGAAAGGAAACACATGATTGTCTAAAATTTCTCTGTAAGTTTGTTGATTCATCGTATTCTTCACCTCTATTACTGGGCTTAATTCACAACCATTAAAACAAGCCCACAGCATTACAGAACCACACACTTTAACAAGAACTCTTTCAACACACTCAGTATTGAATGTTTCTTTAGTCCTCCTGTGGACCTCACGCCTTGCGTCATTTGACGATAGATAAAATTTGGAATCATCAGACCATCTGACAGCCTTCCACAAGGAACAGTCCATATCATTTAAGCTTCGGTCTAAGCTAATCAGGCTTTTTTTATGAGCTGAAGTTAACACTGATTTCTGTCTTGCAACTCTACTCCAGATAGCCACTCAATGAAGTTCTCTATGCAATGTTCGCACAGATATAGGCGTGTGAGGACCATTATTAACTGACTGGAGGAGTCTTGTCTTGTTTGAAATCTGTTTTCATTGACCAGGTGAGATATTCTGCGCTGGTTACAACTTGTCAAAATGGTGTTTCGTTCATAGTTTTTTCTTTTATTTTCAGTCAAGTTTGACTTACACTAATTTTTATAAACACGCAGAACTGTTCTTTTTTTGCTTAACAATTTCCTTGACGCTGTGTCCTTTTGACCGGCCAAAAGATTGACACTTTTTTGCCAGTCACTTACATACCTCTTTCGATCCATTGATTTTAATTTTTCAAAAGTGTCAGCTTAAAATTACACAGAAAGAAGTAATACATAATTTATTATTACACAACCCACAGATATTTAAATAAAATTCTAATTATTACCTCAAAATATATCATATTAAACAGTTACCCCCTCCCCCGACCACCACCACCACCACCAGCCGGTACACTTCCCTGTTGACAGGAAGGATCCATGGCTTCATGGGGTTTGCGCCATACACGAATCCTTGCATCTGCCCGATACAGTTGGAAACGCGATTCGTCAGACCAGGCTATTTGTTTCCAGTCATCAAGTGTCCAGTGGCGGTGTTGCCGTGCCCAAGCGAGGCGCATAGCTCTGTGTCGCGCACCCATCAAGGGGACTCGAGTTGGGCGTCTGCTCCCAAAGCCCATATCGTGCATTGAAGGCAACTACCTCGATTACTGTGGAAGTAAAACATTATTAGAGATAGGGGTGATGGGCAGTTGACAAGGGAACCCCACTCGCATAGTGGAGCAGACTCAAACCAAACGCAGGCGATAAATAGGTAAACAGCATGTCTTCTTAACAGTAGGGACGCGGATGGACTGGTGGCCAACGTTCGTGACTGTCACGGGGAGACCTCAGGTTCGATCCCAGCAGGTACGAATACTCGAACCACTAAATATCCACAGTGCATCGGATGGGCACGCTAAGCCGTCGGACCCCGCGTATTGCCCCCCCCCTCTGTAATAAATAAGGACGTCTTCCTCCCTCTTTCTATCTCGCTTCCGTGTCACTTTCCTAACTGGCCCTCTAGCCCAAATCTCCTAGCTTCCTATTTCTAAGGGTTGTTTAAGACCTGTGGTCAGACACTCTCTTCCTAAAATCCTCTACATATGATTTGATCTGATCTTCTCAACAGTAAATCGCAATCGACGAACGTGGGTAATCGTGGTGATCTGAGCAACTTTGATCGTGGACGCATCGTCGGCGCAAGATAGATGGGTCATTCCATCACCCAAGTGGTAAGAACCTTATAATTCCCGAGTGCAACCATATTAAGGATATACCACTAGCATACCATCGATGGACGTACCCGCGCCTAGAGAACAAGCGGTGGCCGTGGGCGACCACACCCCGTTGACGACCGGGGTCGAGGTAGACACTCCAGGCTCGTACAGACCGACCGCTTGGAAACGGCGACTCAAATTACATCCAGATTATATTTCGAAGGCCCAAACAGCTTCAGCGAGCGAATGTTACGGCGCACGCTGGGATATGGGAGCCGACGCCCTACTGCTGTGCCACTGTTGACTGCTCGTCATCGGACATTACGTCTCTATTCTTGTGCCGGGAACATCAAAGCTGGATATCTGCAGAGTGGTTCAGCGTCGCGTGGTCAGATGAGTCCCGTTTCCAGCTATGCCAAGCTGACGAGAGGGAACGGGTGTGGCGTCGACAGCATGAGTCCATGGCAGCGTCGCGCTAGGTCAGCTGTGTTCAAGACGGTGGTGTCTCGTGTGATGGTTTGGGGAGCCTTCTCATCGGGCACATTAGGCCCCTGAATGTATCTAGAAAAGTCCTTAACCATTAGTAATCACCGACACGCTTTCATGTCCTTCGCGCATCCTGTGGCTGATGATTTGTTTCTGAAAGACATTGCGCCTCTCCACCGGGCCGGAACCACCAGGCATGCCTCGAGGAGAGCTCATCTGAGTTTGGAACCATCCAGTAGCCCCCAAGGTCCATGGATTTAAACCATGTAGAAGATCTCCGGGATGCCGTAGAGTGGAACATCAGAAGCATGGATCCTGGACCGACGTCTCGAGCTCAGTTGTGGACAATGCTGCAACAGGAATGACTGGCATTACCTCTGGAAACCCCCGGCGACCTGGTGGAGTCGATGCCTCTGCGTGTACAAGCTGTTACTCGGGTAGAAGAGGACCAAAAAGCTATCAAAAAGGAATATCTAATGTTTTGTCCATTGAGTGTACACTGAAGTGCCAGAACAACTGGTACAAACGAGTTTATGCAAAATACATAGCAACGTCACCTATGTGCGTACTCGGTTGCGTCCGCCAGTGCGTATATAAAGCGATAGACATCCTTGCCAAATGTCAGAGCTGTTTTCGGCACGAGAATGACAAATAATAACGATTTAAGCGATTTTCAACGCGGTGTCATAGTTGGCGCTCATAAGATGGGCCATAGTATTTCAATGGTAGAAACGAAGTTCGAATTTTCACGGACGACCATTGCAAGGGTGTACCGTGGCTACAAGAATTCCGGCAAAACCTCCAACCTACGATGCCAGTGTGGCTGTAAAAAGACTTTGGGTGAACGTAACCATCGTCGGTTATCAAGAATCGTTTCACGCGATACTCTCGCAGGTAGCATCGGTATTCAATGCTGGTGTCTCTACAAGCATCAGCCATTCCCACCCAAGTACCCACATCTGAACGTACCCTGCACGATATGGACTTTGGGAGTCGACGCCCAACTCGAGTCCCCTTGATGGGTGCACGACACAGAGCTATGCGCCTCGCTTGGGCACTGCAACACCGCCACTGGACACTTGATGACTGGAAACAAGTAGCCTGATTTGACGAGTCGCGTTACCAACTATATCGGGCAGATCGAAGGATTCGTCTGTGGCGCAAACCCCATGAAGCTATGGATCCCGCCTGTCAACAGGGAACTGCACCGGCTGGGGGGGGGGGGGAGCCTGGTGTATTTAGCTCGACTTTACTGGGACCCCTGGTACCTCTACAAACGTCTGTGACCGACCAACGCTATGTGCGCATCCTTTATGACGAGGTACACCCGTTCATGTCCTGCATTCATGCTGATAGGTTGGGCCTGTTCCAACAGGACAATGCACCTCCACACAAGTGTCGGGACGCCACATTATGGTTAGAGGACCATTCATATGAGTTTGGGGTGTTGCCATTCCCACCCAAGTACCCACATCTGAACGTGATAGAACACATTTGGGATGCCATGCAAAGCGCTATCGAACACAGAAATCCGAGACCTCGGAATACACCCGAATTGTGGAACACTCTGCAGGACGTATGGTGTGCATTGCCTACAGCATATTTCCAGAAGCTGGTGCAATCCGTGCCTCGTCGTATTTCTGCAGTCCTGCGCTCCCGTGGGGGACCCACCAAGTATTAGACTGGTGTACCAGTTTTTCTGGCACTTCAGTGTATATAGCTTTGGTTGAAATGGAGTTCATAATTCTTGATCTCAAAAACTCAGCGGAGTTTTTGAGATCAAGAATCAGGAAAATGGACTAGATGGAGTAAAGAATCATGAAAGATAAATGAAGTAAGTCATGAAAGTAAATGGAGTAAAGAATCATGAAAGATAAATGAAGTAAGTCATGAAAGTAAATGGAGTAAAGAATCATGAAAGATCATGAAAATGGAGTTCATGATTGGCAACAGAAACTCGGCATTTTTTACAGTTGCGTATATCGCGCGATACATATATGCTCAGATAAAGACAGTTTGGGAAAATAACTTTGTTTCCTTAAACGTGTTTTCTAGTACAACGAGGATACAACCTTTCTATAACAAAATTCCGGAAACCGAAGCCTGTCTGCACATTAAATCCTGTGATGCGCCCATTGCGAGAGAATTTTGCCATTATTCCATTTTTCCGTGACATGTCCTTCAAAATTTCAAAAATTCTGAAAACCCTTAATTTTAAAGTTTTAAAGTGATTTTTAAGCCGATCCGATGAACAAAATGAACTTTTTAAGATCAAAGGACTATGTTGAAGATAAAAATTCATGGGGAATTTATCAAATTCCATGTGAATGTTGCGATTCGTATATAGGACAGACCTGTAGAGCCTTGCATCTTCGATTGAAGGAGCACAAGACCTACATTCGGAACTGTGACCTTAAGAAATGATCGATGGCTAAACACTGTTACGAAAAGGACCATAAATTTCTCTTTGAAGAAACAAAACTAATTGACAAGCCAGATTCAACTACCAAACTTGATATTTTGGAAGCTTTCCATATATATCAGAAGTCTTCGCAACTTGTTAATGACATGGCATCCACCCCATTTCTATCAAGCGCGTGGAAGCAACTAACCAAAACCCATGACTGTATACACCATTTATGATATAATATACAATTTGAATATTTACGTGCCATTTGTCCTGATGAAGCTAGGTCAATACCCAGCGAAACCATGGTCGACTTGAAAAAATATATATATATATTTGTGACAAACTACGTTGTATTATCTTAATATATGAAATTCATGATATTGTTCAAAATTTTGCTGCTAGCTGGAGAGAATACAAGAGCTCATTCTATTAAGATAACAAGTTAGTAAAATCATGCAATGCATTGATTATGATACGCTTTCCAACATACCAGAAATTATTACTCAAGTTATGAGGATAATAGCTGTGGAATAAATCTCGCTCCTGTGTCCTGACCTTTGACCCATTTCGATGATATTCAACAGAACAGTTCAGTATACCTCAAGAATAACATACTAAAGTTTTGTCGCAATAGAAGCAGTTTTACGCAAGTTATGAGAATAATGGCTGTGGAATAAGTCTTGCTTTTGTGCAATGACCTTTGACCCCATTTCGTCGATATTCAACAGAACCGGTTCACTATACCTCCGGAACAACATGATAACCTTTTGTCGACATCAAAACATTTTTAGGTAAGTTATGATGCACAAAGGCAATGGAATGGATCTCACTCCAGTGTCCTGACCTTTGACCCCATTTGGCCCATTTTCAATAGGGTTCGTCCCCAGGGGCTCCCTACCACATACTAAACTTTCATCGAAATCGAACCATTTTTACGCAAGCTATGACGCATAAGGGCAATGGAATAAATCCCGCTCTTATGCCCTGCCTGACTTTTGACCCCATTCGCCCATTTTCAATAGGGTTCGTGCCTAGTGGTTCCCTACCACATACTAAAATTTCATCGAAATCGAACCATATTTAAGCATGTTATGACACATAAAGGCAATGAAATGGATCCCGCTTTTATGTCCTGACCTTTGACCCCATTCCGCCCATTTTCAATAGGTTTCGTTCTTAGGAGGTTCCTCACCACATACCAAAATTTCATCGAAATCGAACCATTTTTACGCAAGTTATGACCCATAAGGGAAATGGAATAAATCCCGCTTTAATACCCTGCCTGACCTTTGACCCCAATTTGCCAATTTTCAATAGGGTTCGTGCCCAGGTAGTTCCGTACCACATACTAAAATTTCATCGAAATCGAACCATATTTACGCATGTTATGACGCACAAAGGCAATGAAATGGATCCCGCTTTTATGTCCTGACCTTTGACCCCATTCCGCCCATTTTCAACAGGGTTCGTTCCCAGGTGGTTCCTTACCACATACTTACATTTCATTGAAATCGAACAATTTTTACGCAAGTTATGATGCATAAAGGCAATGGAATGGATCCCGCTCCTATGTCCTGACCTTTAACCCCATTTCATTTATTTTCAAAAGGATTCGTTCCCAGGTGGTCCCCTACCACATACTAAATTTCAATGAAATCAAACCATATTTACGCAAGTTATGACGCATAAGGGCAATTGAATGGATCCCGCTCTTATGACGTGACCTTTGACCCCACTTCACCCATTTTCAATAGGGTTCGTCTCCTGGTGGTCCCCTACCACATACTAAAATTTCATCGAAATCGAACTATTTTTACGTGAGTTATCGTGCCGACAGACGGACGGAAAAAGCTGGAGCATATACGCTTCTTCAACCGTAGGTTGGAAAGCGTAAAAAAGGAAAAGAAGTTGAAAACTTTAAAATTTATAATCAAAGGTCAGTAATAAAAGTGATTATTTAAATGATAGAGAATAAACACGCAGCTTCTGGTTCGTTGCAAATCCCTTGTAATTGATGGTGAATTTTAAAGACGAAAGGCACATGTTAAATAAATATGTATGCCTTTCTTCGTGCACAACCTCAGATTTGAAGTAGTTCTATTCGTTATGGCATAATATTATGAAATCATCAATTTAGATTCCGTCTGCAGCGTTTTATCTCATTCCACGCATAATGAATAAAATCTGCTCATCAGTAAGACATGAGAAGGTTTATAATGATATATGTACAATAATCCGTAAATAATTTATTAACGTGCACACAAATTCAGTGTATTCTAATTGAGATCCTTAAGTAGAATAAAGGAAACCAAATCTAACGTTCATAAATAAATAAAAATTGAACGAAACAAACTTTTGAGAGAGTTTCCCTTTCTTAATACATTTTCCATTTATTTTTTAGTATATTAGCCATCCGATATAATAGCCGAAAAATAACACACTTCACGAAGTGAAACGTGTTTACAGTTTAGAAAATATTTGCATCTTCCCCCTCTGAGCTATCAAGTATTCATTCCATGAAAAGTGCTGTGACTTTGATTCCGAAATATGCTGACGCCGGTAGCTACTTCCTTTCATCTTCACAGATATTGTACAGAGTGAGTCTCGTCTACGGCCAGTGTTGAGTTTGTAACAACAAACAGCAATCTTTGTGCTCTTTGTTAGCATTTCTCTCGCTACAAGATTTGTGGTGCCTGGAAATATGTTCAGTTTCTAGTTTTTCAATTTAATTTCACTTTAACGGTTTTTCAAATATGTCTGGTAGCAGTACGTTCGTTTTTCAATACAGTAAAACGACCCTTAACTGACTTTCGTATACCAGGGACTATCTGTTAATCAATACTTGTGTATCTTTGCCAACCGAAGCTCATGTTATCCGTAACTCTCGTTTGTAAACTCTGTAAACCGAAGCTCATTTTATCAGAAATTCTCGGTTAACCGACATTCGTATACCTGGGGTTCTCTGTTAACCGACACTCGTTTATCCGAATGTTGCCAGACGTTCGTCTCTTCGAACCTCTATTTAAACGCCACTCGTTTATCCATAACTCTGGTAACCGACAGCTCCCGTATCAGATGTTATTTTCTCCACGTATGATCAAGTGTCAAGGTCACAAACCGTTCTTGTTACATTAAATCTTGTCACATTTACGCCAAAAATCGGATTGTCATCTTCAAAATTTGTATTATATGGCGTAATCCCGTATTTCTTTCATGATTTATCTGCTTCTCCGGGCAATCACGGGATAGGATTATTAACCTCCAGATTCGCTAAAACATGAATGCCGGTTGCTTCGACTAGCGAATCCTGTGATGGTTAAATTCAAATTGATCGGAAACTTGAAACTTGGTCGTTCTGGGTGGTGTAGTGGTTAGCATACCTAGGCGTTTTCTGGGAGACGCGGGTTCGAGTCCCGCTCCAGGACGATGAAAATTTTCAAGTTTTCAAATATTATCTGACTTACCATCCTTGTCACATTTACGCCAAAAATCGGATTGTCATCTTCAAAATTAAATCTATTGTCAACCGCGCGGATGCCAACCAGTCCGAGGTCAGAAAGCTAAGAAACACGGGAAAGCAGTAGCAAGAAGACGACAAACCCTCAGCTCACTGTATCTACTTCGTTCTTTCTGTTGGTTCCACGTCAGGTCGAAAGCTTACTAAGTGATCTGTAAGATGGCATACTGTATACTAAAAGAAAACGTCTTGTTTGAAGATGGATATCTCTAAAAACTACGTAAACAAGAACTTCCATTTAAGCCAGTGCAAAAGCCGTGAGAATAACTTACAGCATCTATACTACACTGGTGTGCAAAAATTAAGGACAAAGAGGAGAAATTAGCATAACAGCGGAACGAGCAGGCAGAACGAGCAGGCAGAACGGACCGAAAGAACACTCAGGAGATATACTACGGTCCGGTATGGTAGGGCATGCGCATATATGCAGCATGACGTAGGGGGTAGAGTGTCGGAAAGGTATAAAGCAGACGGGTGGTGTACGCTCAGCAATTCGGCGACATCTACTGCACGGTGTACATCGGTTTGAACGACGTCGAGTTGCTGCCACCGTGTGATATGGCCAACAGGTAATCAGTAAACGACATCTGGATGACTTTACCCGAGGTCGCGTCATTGGGAAGTTGGAAGAAGGTCGAAGTGTGACTAGTGTGGCCGAGGAGTTCGGGATCACTCACAGCATCGTTTCTTGAGTTTGGAGAGCATTTCAAATGACAGGAATAGCTGTCCGAGAGTTTATCAGTGGCCGTCCACCAGCAACTACGGCGGCGGACGACCGGTATATTATCCTTCAGGCGAGAAGAAACAGACGGCAGACAGCGGGAGAAATCGCAAGGCACATGCAACAGACAACTGGACGTCCGTTATCGCGTTTTACAGTGGCCAGGAGGCTGCACAAAGGTGAACTATTTGCACGACGACCAGTACAGTGTGTGCTATTAACGCCTGCTCATCGGAGACGGCGGTTTCTCTGGTGCCAGGAACACAAGAACTGGACAAATCAGCAATGGGGTCGAGTTCTCTTTACGGATGAGAGCCGATTTAGTCTGACGAGCGATTCTGGACGTATACACATCTGGAGAGAGCAGGGAACACGCAATCACACCTCCAACATCATCCAAAGGGACCGGTTTGGAGGTGGCGGAGTTCTCGTTTGGGGCGGTATCATGCTTGGTAGCCGTATTGACCTCCACATCTTCCAAGGAGGTTTCATTAACGGGTTTACGCTATTGTACCGAAATTTTCCTACCTCACGTGCGTCTCTTTAGAGGTGCTGTGGGTCCTGAGTTCCTCTTCATGGACGACAACGCTACACCTCATCGTACAGTGGCTGTCGCAGAGCTGTTGGACAGTGAAGATATTCAACACATGGATTGGCCCGCAAGGTCCCCTGACCTAAATCCAATCGAACACGTGTGGGACCTTCTCGGGAGAAGCTTGGCAGCACGTCACCAGCCGCCAGCAACGATTCCGCAGCTGCGGTTGGTGCTACAAGAGGAATGGGCCGCGATGCCTCAATACCTCCTTGACAACCTCGTCCTCAGCATGGACAGACGTTGTAAATCGTACAACGCAGTCAGGGGTGATCATATCCTCTACTAAAGATTGAATTTTTCTTGGCAGCCGCCTGTGACATGGACGTTTTTGTCTTTTGTCCAGTTGTGCTCGAAACTACCTTTTCAATAAAATGCCTTTGTATCCTTTGGATTCCTTGTTTGGACGGTTTTGCTCACTTGTCCCATATTGTTACATCTTGAGGATCTTATGGTATGATTTGAGTCGATGTGGAGCACTTCTGCACGACGTTACATTCGAAAAACCGTCTCGTCCTTAATTTTTACACGCCAGTGTATGCACGGTATACCACGACGAGCCATTACATTATGACCAGTTACCTAAAAAGCTGTAGGACCCACTTTAACCCGCAAAACAGCGGCCACTTGGCGAGGCATCAAATCGATGAAGTGGCGATAGGAATCCTGGGGTATCTGGTATCACAATGCCAACAGCAGGTCCTCCAGTTCCCGCACTTTCGGGGTGCTGGTGATTTAGCGTGAACACGCTTTTCCAAGCCGAACCACAAATGTTCGATTGGCTTCATGTCAGGTGAATTTGGAGGACAGGGCATTTCGGGGCCAGGGCATTAACAGAAAATCTGCAGCATGTTCCTCGAACCACTCCTTGACGATTCTGGCAGTGTGGCATGGCGCATTATCCTGTTGGCAATGTCCAACACCAGCAGGGAACACATTTGCCATAAATGGGTGAACTTGGTCCGTAACGATGTTCAGATACCTCACTACTGTCAAGGATTATGCTATTGGAATAATGGGCCTTAAAGTGTCACAAGAAAGCATCGCCCACAGCATAACACGGCCGCCGCCAAACAGTGCATCCAGGTGCCATAACCTCCGTTGATAATCGGCATATCCACGGTCCACCGTCTACGTGATGCACCACGAATCTTAATTCATCAGACTAGGACACTTTCTTCGAATCATTCACGGTCCACGGTCCAATTTCGATTATCATGGGCCCATTTTATGCGTCGTTGGCGATGACGTGCAGTGAGCATGGGGCTCCGGCTGGGTCTTCGGCTTTGCAGGCCAATGAGCAGAAGGCGGACATGAACTGTGTGCTATGAGCTGACGAGAGCACATGCGCAGAAGACTGCGATGAACTGTGTGCTGAGCTAACGAGGGGGTTCGGGTGTGCCGTCCACAGCATGTGTCCATGGCCTCATCGCGCCAGGTCAGCTCTGTACAAGAAGGTACCATCACAATTTTCCATCACAGTGTTAGTCGCCGTGCCATCACATTTTGTATTTTATCAAACTCCTATAAATCGGAAGCTTTTCTCATTCTGACTCAGAACACTCTACTAACTGAAAGCTAGTCCTCGGGTTGTATATATACTGCTCTGCGAACTTCACCTGCGCCACCGTTCGGTCTTCAGGGCGCGCTCGTTTCTCTAAGCTGGGGGTGGTCATAATGTAATGGCACATCGGTGTATATCTTGACACTGCGTGCAAGTCACCTTTGCCATACCGCTGTCTTAATCGACGGCTCTCTTGGAATCATGGTTCGCAAAATTATCCCAACGTTCCCAATACCATGTAGATTTAGCTGTTTCATGGGAATATCTAGAGATAACCGATACCTACATTTACTTTGGACAACAAATATCAAGCACGAGCCACGTCGAAGAAGAAATTGAGCAACGTATCAAACTTGGTTGGAGAGCATTCGGAAGAAACAGTAGAATATACAAGAGCAGTATACCAGCATGTCATAAAAGAAAAGTGCATCTTTCAGTCCAAAAATAAATAAAATAAATCAATGCATCTTACCAGTTCTTACGTATGGAGTAGATACATGGATCTTAACTAAAAAAGAAAATACAGAGGCTGCGGAAAACTCAAAGAAGCATAGTGTGTGTAACCAGGAAACGTAAGAAGTACTCGTTGATCAGGAAAACGACAAGAGTGGAAGAAATCGTGATCACAACAAAACCTCTGAAATGGTATTGATCTGGACATATGAACATATTGGTAGAATTGAACACCGCTGGACAACTAAAACACTAGACTGAATTCGAAGGGACAGCAAAAGACCCGGAAGAAGATCATATGACAGATGGACAGATGAAAAAAGTATGCTTAAAGGTGCCATAGAACACAAAAAAGCAGTGAAACCAGGTTGGGGTGAGATCGAGCAGACCGGCTCAAGAAACACACATATATATATATACAGATATCAAGACAGACAGTTGTGGAAGAGACTTGGCGAGACCTTCATCCAGCAGTGGATTGATAATGGTTGACAATGATGACGATGATATATATATATATGTGTGTATATACACGGTCGAGTCACATTATTGTGGCCACCAGCTAATATCGAGAGTAACCGCCATGTGCAGCGCTGACAGCAGCTAGAAGAGCTGGGAGTGACTCAGTAAGGTGCTGGAAGGTGTTCACAATTATGTGGAGCCATGATGAATGCACTGCATCTGACAGCTGCTGAAGGGTGCGTGGTGGAGGATACATAGAGCGAACAACACGATCTAGGTGGTCTCACAGATGCTCAATCGGGTTTAAATCTGGGGAATTAAGGGGCCAGTAAAGTACTTTGAAGTCTTCATCGTGATCTCTCAACCACTCTTGGATATTTCCAGCTGTGTGACACGTCGCATTGTCGCACTGGAAGATCCCATCCGTACCAGGGAAGACAATCAGCAAGCATGGGTGTACGTGGTCTGCAAGGATGGATTCATAACGAATTCCGTCCATAGTGCCTTCCACAGGTATGTATAAAAACATTCCCCAGACCATAACGCTGCCCCCACCGGCTTGTGTTCTTCCAGCAGTGGTTGAAGAGTATTCGTTCTCCGATGTTTCTCGCCTCATACGCCAACGTCCATACGTTCGATAAAGCAGAAAACGTGATTCGTCGGAGAAGGCAATCCTTTGCCAATTAGCGAAGGTCCGATTCCAATACTGCTGTTCAAGTGTAAGCCTTTTCTGCCGATGCACCTTTGTTAGCATAAGTGCAGTGACCATCCGTCTGCATCGGAGCCCCATACGCAACATTGGAGAAATGTCGCCATTGAGAATAAGTGACGTGGAAACTGCGGTTCGCTGAACTGTCATTGTGAGACACACTTCCGGTAGCCCTCTGGTTCATTCAGCCAGTGAGTTGCTCCACTCTAGCGTGTCGATCGGCCCTCACGCACTTTCGCAGCCGACGTTCACCTCTCACATCACTGGCACGTGGTGCTCCGCAGTTTCCACATCGCTTATTCGCAATGGCACCATTTCTCCAATCACGATACACTTTAACCGCAGCAGCACGCGAACAGTTCACAAACTGCGCTGTTTTAGAAATACTGCTACGCTTGGCCAGAAAGTCGATAATCACTCCTTTTTGCAAATCTGATAAATCGCTCCTTTTATCCATGACAGCAACGAGTGATATATTTTTAGAGTGCCTACACCTCATATATCCTCCAAGCCAGCTCAAGACACGTGCCTTCTTCCATTGGCTACGCGCTGCTGATGTCAAAATTAGGAGGTGGTCACAATAATGTAACTCAACTGTGTATATACATCCTCATCATTGTCAGCCACTTTCAATCCACTGCTGGATGAAAGTCTCACCAAATTTCTTTGACAATTGTCTCTCTTTAGCCAGTCTCGTACATGTGACTCCGGCATGTTTTCGAATTTCATACACCCATCTACCACGTGGTCTTCTTCTGGGTCTTTTTCCGCTCTTTGGTATCCAGTATATAGTTTCGGTTGTCAATCGGTGGCCTTTCTTCAGTTAACATGTCCAACCCATTGCCATTTCAGAGATTTTACTCTGATCATGATGTCTGTAACTTACATCCTATTTCAACTTTCCTTTTGAGTTTCTTTTTCTATGTAAATTTGAGTTCGTTCTCTTAGATTTTGAAACCTTAACGTTATGTCTTTTTCCTCAAACGAGAATAATGTTGGCAACAATATGAGATCATAACAAGACTGAAGCATGTGTGGCCAGATGAGGACGATAGATAAAATGGCAATGCAGCGGTTGTGTTTGGGGGATTGATGCTATTGGTGATATACGTGCTGTTATACTGTGATTGGATGTTAAATCACTGATACTGTACTGAGTAACCCAATAAACCGAATGTGAGTGTGGAATACAAACCACGCAAGCAAAATAAACGTGTTTGTAAGTACTACAATTGACCTCATTATTGTAATGCGTATGGATACCTTCTAATATTACTTTGACTTTAGCACACATAACGTAATTACTGACGTAAGGACTAAGTTACAGAGGAAAGTCAATTACGTTATACGTATGTCTTCCACTCTTGTAATTTTCCTTTTCCACGAGTTCATCATTTTATCTTTCTTGGTTACACCAAGCATGCATCTTTCCATTTCAGTTGGCTGCATCCTTTGTATGTCTTTTTTAGTTAATGTCCATGTCTCTGCTTTTTAGTTAAGGTTCATGCCATTAAAAACTGGAAGGGTGCATTAAGTAAACTCTTTTCTTCTAAGATACAAGCAATGGCATATTGTCTTGAAAATTTTACTGTTTTTCCCAAAAGCTCTCCAACCAAGTTTTATACGCTGATTGATTTCTTCATCAATGTGACCTTTGCTTGATATCTGTTGTCCAAGGTTAAACGTAGGTATCGGTTACGTCGAGATTTTCCTCATCAATCGCAAAATCTTCATTTCTTGTAAAAGCATTGAACATTATTTTTGTCTTTTGAAAGCTCATTTTTAATCTCACTTCTTTACTCTTGTCAGCAAGTTCCTAAATTTTTACTATATATATATGAAAAAGGAGAATAATTAATGAATTAAAATGTAAAAAAAAAAGTGCCATAGAAGCAGCCACGAAACTTCCTGCTTAAATAGCGTTCAGATTTTACAATTTTAATTGTTATATTGAATTGCAATCTAACCGTAACTTCTTTCTAAATGAATTTTCATCAAAATTCATTAAGATATGTTCGAGATATCAGCGTTTCTGTGTTAGTATATCTTTCGCACCTGAGTATACTGTAGTTAGAACGATACTCGAATACTAACTGAAGCAAATTCCAGTTGGCCTTTCATATCTCTGCCTCTAATTCTTTTCTTCAATCGTTAAGGTTTTTGGTATTTTCGTACTAATTATGCTCGAATCGATGAGAGCGACAAAGACTACGAAAAATATTTCGGTTGGTTTCGTGTTGACTCCACACCACCTTTCTTTCCATAATTCTTCAGAAGTCAACGTGTATGGAATTTTATACCAATTATGTTAAGATATGCTTCAACCGCAGGTCACATTATATTCAGAGATGTTGCAAAAGCAGGAGATATGTGAGGTACTACCGAAGCAGAATTCTTTCTGAATTACAAAATCCTTGAGAAAAATACGTGTGACTTCGGGAGGTACTGAACTTTTTATGACAACAGAAAAAATAGGTTTTCTTTGCAGCCGTAGACAACCTACACCTCAAGCTGTTATATACAGAGCTTAAACAAAGAAAAAGAAATAAAAAGCTAAGGCTCAGACAGCGAAGATTTAGTGATGAATACGAATCTTGTTTGAAAGACGTGATGTGCTGTCTGATAATGATGTCAAAAGAGAAACCCAGCTGGCTTTACTGTGGCCAATATTTTGGAAGGAATCCAAGTACAGTGGTGGTTTCGATCTTATAACTGACCATAACTCGAAGATGTGTTGTGTCACAGAATTTTATCGATGACGCTCCGCGCTTACTCTGCTACGCCATATCAGTTACACGGTTTCGATTTACGATATAACTTTAGAAAAATAAATCGATTTAGGATATATACATCGTAAATCGATAAATCTTTGTGCCTTTAAAGTGAGGCGCGACAACACGGCTGAGAATTCATGTTTCATAGTAATCGTTAGCACTGCTGTTGACGTGGGTCGAAATCCGAAGGCGTATCGTTATTAAGCACCTCTAGGAGATAAGATAATTATGAAAAAGTGAATCTTAAGGATGTGAAAAAAAATTGAACTTGTGATTAATATAAAGTTACAGGCGAAATAGAAGTGCAAGCATCACTGGAGTAATACTGGGAAGTGGATGAGCAGAAAAGTAAGAGAGACGAACCCACACTTTTGCAGGTTCTACAACTTCAATCTCCGAAGTTGTGCAATATTTCAGGTAATTGAACCCTTTACGTGAATATTCGCTAAAAGTCAACAACAACAAGTCGCATTGTGTATTCATTTGGTAACCAAAAATACATATACAGTATTTCCTTTATTAGTCGAGGATTGCAGTATAAGCGAAAAATTTCTGTACCACTCCTTACTTAATATGACCTCAATACCTTGAATATACGGAATCGACGGCCATATACCAGTCTCAGTTTTAACATTTAACCCTTTAATCGGCTGCAACGAATTCACTCGGGGTTCGCAAAATGGGCTAAAGTCAACTCAAACGAACATATAACACACGAAAATGACAACCTGACTAACATGATGATGATGGTCTTTCACGTGCCTCCAAAATAGATCTTACCCGCCGAGGCATAAATCCTACAATATTACTACACTAAAGTGTCAAAAGTCATAAGATAGCAGTATGGAAATTATTAAATGCCGCTGCCGTCGTATAACGACGGCACCAGCAGTTAAAAATTTGCCGTCGTCATCATATGTTAAAAATTTGCGGTCTTCATCATATGTTAAAAATTTGCCGTCGTCATGATATGTTAAATTTGCCGTCATCATATATTAAAAATTTGCCATCGTCATTATATGTTAAACATTTGCCGTCGTCATTATAATGAATAAAATTCTCCGGCTGGAGGTGTAGTGCAGGAAAGCTTACGTTAAGTCACGTTAGGGTTATTGAAAGGTCACTTGACGTAGCTAAAGTGTGTGTAATCTTCAAAGTGCTAGAGTTTGTTTAGGTAAGACACGCACGTGCAATAAATTCCAAGAATATGGAATTTATTTTTACTCAGCGTTCCTCATTATCTTGAATATCAGTAATATAACTTCGGTTTTAGTACATTAGTACCTTGAAAGCTCCTTATTAGAGCGGTAAACACAATATTCCCTGAACTTAACGTAAACACTCAATGAAATAGACTTAACGGCCAGACAGAGGTCTGACAATAAAATGAACTAAGTAAACGTACTCACTTTTAACCTTTTATTGGGGAGTTCCTGGTATTACTCAAATACACACTCCAAAATAACACAACTACTGATAGCCCGAACTTTCGTACTATCGTAATATCATAGAAACGTAGGTAAATCGCATATCAATAATCAGGAAGAACCTATCACATATAAAACGAAGCTCCTTGGTATACTTGAGCGCGCCTATATATACTGCATACCACCACGTCATGACTTACACTCGTTGCCACATATAATTCAGCGGGAGAAACAACATCTCGTTAAGTGAGAAGATAATTTGCATAGGAAAATAAAATAACAAGAGATAGTAAAATCAAAAAGAAACTGAATCTAGAGTATACGTTACATCATCATATGTTAAATTTGCCGTCGTCATCATATGTTAAAAAATTTGCCGTCGTCATGATATGTTAAAAATTTGCCGTCGTCATGATATGTTAAAAATTTGCCATCGTCATTATATGTTTAAAATTTACCATCGTCATTATATGTTAAAAATTTACCATCGTCATTATATGTTAAAAATTTGCCGTCGTCATTATATGTTAAAAATTCGCTGCCCTCGTATAATGAGGGAAGCAACAGGCTTTGACGCACGCCACGATTTTTATCATTTGCCAGGAGTAATCACGTGAGTAAGGTTGAGAAACCGCCAGTAGGATTATGGCAAGCTGACGTGAATTATCGGAGTTTGAACGTGGCATGGTAGCTGGAGCCAGACGGATAGAACATTCAATTTCCGAAGTTGTGCGAAAAATTAAACATTCCTTGATCCACGGTGTCACGTGTGTACCGAGAACACCTCATGGGAGGTATTACCACCCACCGTAGACAGCACAATGGCCTGCCACGAGTGCTGAATGACCGTGACCAGTGGCGTCTGAGACAAGCGACACTGGCTCAAATAATATCCACATTCAATGCCGGAGGTACCAGAGACATATCCATCAGGTCAGTGCAGCGTAATTTAGCGTCCATGGGGTACAGGAGCAGAGATCCCACCAGAGTGTCTTTGTGTAAACACAACGACATCGGACACAGCGCCTCACCTGGGCACATGAACACAGTAATTGGATCCTGGAAGACTGGTAAAATGTGGCGTAGTCCGATGAGTCGCGCTACCAGTTGTCACGAGCTGATGATAGATTTCGGGTGTGGCGCAGACCCCATGAACCTGAGTTGCCAACAAGGCACTGTGTAATCTGGTGATGGTTCTATACATGTGTGGGGTGTCTTTAAGTGGCACGATTTGGGAGCTCTGGTCAACGTAAACACGAAATTAACCGGAAAGCGCTATGTAGCTGTACTGGGTGATCATTTGCTGCCCTTCATGGATTTTATGTACCCCCAACCACGATTGGATTTTCCAGGCTGACAATGCAGCATGTCGTCAGGCCCAAGCTGTCCAAAATTGGTTCGAGGAGCATTCTGGACAGTTCCGGCGGATGGTGTGGCCACCATGTTTGCCCGACATGAACCCAATGCAGAACTTATGGGACGTGGTGGAAAATGTCCATTCCCACTGAAGACCCTGTACCAAGGAACTGAGGGCGGCTATTCAGACGGCATTGCTCAACATCTCTCCATAAGGCTACCGGCCATTTGTGGAAACGACACCAGGTCGAGTTGCTGCACTTCGCCGGGCTAGAGGAGGTCCTGCGCGATACTAGAGTACGTATCCCGTGACTTTTGGTACTTCAGTGTAAAGTTGTCTTGAGGTATCTGGTACCAAAGCGTTACCAGCAGTTTCTCTAATTTTTGTAAGTTACGTTATTGAGCGGCCTCAGATAGGATTTGTTGTTCCAACACAAACCACAGACGATCGATTGGATTGATGTTTGGTGAATTTGGATACCAGGGCAATACCTGAAAGTCTTCCTCGTGTTCCGCGAACTATTCTCGAAGAATCTGAGCAACGTGGCAAGGAGGATTATCCTTCTGACAGAAGGCATTACTAGAAGGGGATACCGCTGCCATGAAGGATGTACCTAGTCTGTAATGATGTTTAGGTAGGTGGAAAAGGTCATAGTTTCCTGCATATGAAATGACTGAACTAAAGGTTTCCAGCAGAACATTGCCCAAAGGACTACACCTCTTCCACCAGCTTCTCTTCGTCTCACGGTGCATCCTGGTGCAAATACTTTCCCATGTAAATAAGATGCATTTACCCGACCGTCCACATGGTGCAACAGGAAAGGAAATCCATCGAACCAGAAGACCTTCTTCCAATCAAACTCCAGTTTTGATGCTCGCGTGCCCATTGTAGGCGCTTTCGATGGTGAACCGAGGCTAGCATGGGCACTAGGAGTGGCATGCAGCTACGCACTGTATTTCGCTGCATAAACCGACCTTGTGACGTATGCCATGTGACGTTGCACCATTCCGCTTGCGGTGTTAAACGTGCTCACCAGCTGAAAGTGGACATTTCGTCTTCACCAATACAATATCTTGGTATGGATGAAAATAGAAACTGTTTCAGGGATCGCGGTAGGTTGAATTGTTACTTCAGTTTCTTTAATTCCATGTTTCTCATAAGATTTTAATTTTATTAACTGCATGCGATTTTTCCTGAACGAATTCTGACAACTGGTAAGAAATTACTGAATTATTTACAGGAAGTACATCCATGAGCCATTACATAATAACCATTTCCAGCCTAGAGAAGCCTGGAGACCAAACGGTGGCGCAGGTAAAATTCGCTGAACATTATACAGTATATACAACCCGAGGACCATCTTTCCGTTAGTAGAGTGCACAAAGTCAGAATGTGAAAAGCTGTCGATTTATGGGAGTTTGATAAAGGACAAATTGTGATGACACGGTGCCTCGGAATTGCGATCTCGGAAACGGCGCGGTTTGTGGGTTGTTCATGTGCCGCTGTAGTGAGTACGTATCAAAAGTGGTGCACAGATGGTCAAACGACGACCAGTCGTCCAGCCGAGTGCCGTCCGCAGCTCATTGATGCCAGAGGGATTGTTCACAGCGACTGCGGGATCACAGTGCGACAAATCACCCGCAGCTAAAACAGTGGTGATCAGGGCAATGTGTCACAGCACACAGTTCAACGATGCCATCTGTGCATCGGCCTGCGTAGCCGAAGACCCAGCCGGGTCTCCATGCTCAGTGCACATCATCGCCAACAATGCATGAAATGGGCCCAACATCATTGAGATTGGATTGTGGAAGTTTGGAAGAAAGTGGCCTGGTCTGACGAATCAAGATTCCTGGTGCATCACGTAGATGGCTGAGCACGGATACGCCGATTGCCAACGGAGGCTATGGCACCTGGATGCACTGTTGGGTGGAAACAGGCCGGCGATTGCGGTGTTATGCTGTAGGCGGTGCTTTCTTGGGATACTTAATGCCCCATTATCCCAATAGCACAATCCCTGACAGCTGTCAGGTATCTGAACATCGTTACGAACCAAGTTCATCCATTCATGGCAAACTGTGTTCCCTGCTGGCCATGGCCATTACCAACAGGATAATGCACCATGCTACACTGCCAGAATCGCCAAGGAGTTGTTCGAGGAACATGCTGGTGACTTTCTGTTAATGTCCCGGCCTCGAAATTCACCTCAATCGAACATTTGTGGCTCGACTTGAAAAAGCGGCTTCGCGCTAAATCACCACCACCCCGAAATGTACGGGAACTGGAGGACCTACTGTTTATATTACGGTACCAGATACCGCAGGATAGCTATCGCCACCTCATTGAATCGATGCCTTGCCGAGTGGCCGCTGTTCAGTGGGCTAAATGCGGTCCTACAGCTTATTAGGTAGGTGGTCATAATGTAATTGGCTCATTGGTGTATAATAGTTCGTGAGAGATATTGGAGTGAGTTCGTAAGGGATAATGGGGCAGCTCCTGTAGACCTTGCCGAGATCTTGAAGGTGACGAACCACGGTGGTCTGTGATATGCTCAGCTCGCCTCATAATCTACAGGTGCTAGTTGTCGAATTTGCCTCTACGGCCTGGCACACGTCCTCCGAATCCACGGTTCGCGGCCTACCTGACCTTGGCTGATCGTCGAGGTTTTTGTCACCTGAGTTAAATTTCTTGAACCATCTGGTTTGGGTGCTGTGGTCTACGCAACCTCCCCTTTCGCATGGCAAATGTTTCATGTTGCTTGAGCAGCGTTATGGCCGAGTTCAAACTCGTAAAGCAAAAGTATCCTAATGAGCCGGTTGTGGCTGTTCATCTTTTAGGCGTCCCAACCACAGACAGAAGACGACATGCAATGCTGTTCACAGCAACGACCACCACTTTATATCCCTTTCGACTGACTGCAGTGCACGACTTGATTTAGTTTAAACACGTGACATACCCGCCGCAGCACATGCGTTTATGCAAATATTGCAAAACTTTGGACTCACCCTGTAACGTACCAGGAGATGTGACGTACCTGCCAGAAGGACGCACACGACATAAAGGCAGATAGGAATCAGAATAAAATGTCTGCGTAGCTCAGTTGGTAGAGCGACTTGTTCCGGAATAAGCGGCCTCGGGTTCGAATCCCGGCGTAGACCGAGAATGAAGGAGAAATTTACTTCGTTATAATGGCGCCCGAACTATCCGGATGACCCGACCGTTCAAAATCTCGCAATGGTGTGATGTTATTTCCACACCGCGAGGTAGGAAAAATAAGAGAATCCCTTCTCCAGCACTTCAAAAAAATAAATAAGGGGGAGATGATGTAACGTACCTGCCAGAAGGACGCACACGACATAAAGGCAGATAGGAATCAGAATAAAATGTCTGCGTAGCTCAGTTGGTAGAGCGACTGGTTCCGGAATAAGCGGCCTCGGGTTCGAATCCCGGCGTAGACCGAAAATGACGGAGAAATTTACTTCGTTATAACCCTCTGTAATCAACAAGAATTTTACAATGAATTAACATTGCAGGTATAGGATAGATTTTTCTTTCTCGTCCTCCCTCTGGTGGTTTCATCAGTTTCATTCAGTACTAATGTTTCGAATGTTTCATCTCTGAAATACCACAAATGACTGAATTTTTCAACATTCGTCTTTAAAATGAAACACATTTTTTTTTCATAGCTTCGGTGTATCAGTTCTGAGCAAAACGTCATCGCTTGCGTCAAATTCGGGTTTTGCAAAAATTTCTCTGCGATGGTTTTGCAGCGACGGCTTTTGGAATTTGAATCGTAAGCTTTAATTAGCAGATTCCTGTTCCATCATTATCAAGGCAATTCAACAGTGGTGGGTGGAAATAATAAAAAAAGAGAGTTGAGACCCAGCAGTTTCTGTTATGCCCAAAGAGGTTGGAACGACAACACGCAGGGTTCTTTAATGACAAATGACCCCGAAACGCAATCAAAAGGTCCACGCGACATTGCGTAATTACGGCAAACCCATAGACTAGGAGGAGGAATGTCTGCCAGTGTCAGCCAACGGACTGAGTGCAAGATAAAGGCGAGCGGTTCTCATCCCTTGATGTCACGAAGAAACAAAGAGGATCTCATCAACTTCCTCTTGATACATTCGAGACAAAAGTTATTCAGAAACATTCTTCGCGTTGTTATTCTCCCTATCATACAAGCTATGAGGAGCCGGCCGAGAAAAACAACTTTAATGCCCTGATTCCGTGTTCAGTATTGAATAGGTTTCGAGTAGGACAAATGTGCGCAGTTGTTTTGAATGCGGAAGTTTACCATAACACAATTATCCTTTAGTTTTGTAAAATAAGGGTAAAATGCCAAAAAAAAAAAAAAAAAAAAGTATATGCCATTAACTAGAAATATTTGTGACAATAATCCTTCTCAAATTGAAATTGGTTCCTATAAATTTGAATTTGTACATAGTTTTACATACTTGAGATCGGAAGTTTATTGTAAAAATGATATTAGTACCGAGATTCAGAGACGTATTTTTTCCGCAAATAGATTCTTCTGTGGACTTAGAAAACACTTAAATCCTTTAACCGGCTGGAACGAATTTACTCGGGGTTAGCAAAATGAGCTGAAATCAGCACAAAATATAGTTGCTGTCTAAGAAGTGGAACGCACCCGGATGGAACAATTGCGCCTGCGCATCAGAAACAGTTGCTTTCACCCTTCGCTCTGTTATTCAAAGTGGGGAATTAGGGGGATGAGTTATACTAATCCGTTCTGATTGATTACCCGCTAAAAGGGCTATAGCGACGATCCTAAGAAAGAAGCAGGAATATGCTTGAGTCACTTGTTTCTGTCCAGTGGCATGATGTCCTTGTCAAGAGGACTAGTCCCACCCCATCATGCCTTGAGTCCTGGAAGAGAGAATAAGCAGCACAGGTTGCTCAGTGGTCTAAGTGCTGGCTTCTAACCATTCGTCCGGGTTGGGTCCGGGTTCGGATCCCGGCGAGGCATGAATGCTGTGTTAGCCTTACGGTACTGGCTCTCTGGCCTTCCTGGAACCAGTGGTCCTAAATTAGGGACGGACGACTGCCTAAACCCCATCGAGTTGATCACGGTGGTTGTTAAAGCTGCGAGACAACAACAAAGAACATCGGCCGCTTAAAAGGGGTTAAAGCCACATGCGATCTCAAGAAAAACAAAGATAATGATGTACAAAGTACTTGTAAGACCAGTGTTAACTTATGCCTCTGAAAACTGGGTATCGTCAATGGCAGATGAAAAATTGCTGTTTCTGTTCGAAAGAAGAGTTCTTATATATATTTTTGGAGCAGTACAAGAGAATGGAGTGTGGAGGAAAAGATACAACCATGAACTATACAGATTATTTAACGAGCCAGAAAAAATAAATAGATTAAGTTGGGCTGGGCATACTGTACATTTGGATAGTGATAGAATAGTTATGATGTTTAATGCTAAGCCGAAAGGAAAAACAATTGGAAGACCTAAATTAAGATGAGAAGGTGGAGTGATGCAAGCTTTTAACGCTTTAGGCGTCTAAAGTTGGAGGAGTTTGGCATTGAATAAGGAAGGCTGGCAGAAGTTTCCGAAAAAAGACAGGGCCCACACAGGGCTCTCGAGCCAATGATGATGACGAAGGGTAGAATTTCAGTGCCCTGGGCGAAATGCATATGCTGTCTATTCACGTAGACTATATCTCTTTCTTAGATGCCGCACTGGAAATATACTTTTTTGTATAGGTCCCAGAAAAATGTGAGCAAGATTTTTAATTCATTATGTCTGCCATCTCGTTATTTCTTGGGAATTTCTACTTTCCTTAACATTTTAACCGGCTAGAACAAATTAACTCGGGTTAAAAAAAATGGGGAGAAATCAACGTGAACGAATATACAGGGTGTCCCAAAAATGTGTAACCAATTTCAAATGATGATAACTTTGGATGCAAAACTAATATCAGCATTCTGTTTGTTGTAGATGGTAAGGAATACCCTCACGTTTTTTTAGAAGTATACCCAATAGATCCTGCGACGAAAGCACAGATTATGGAGTGGTTTATTGAAACCCGATCCGAAACGCTGGTTCAGCGGAATTTCAGAACAAAATATGGAGCAAACCTCCCACACGTAACAGCATCAGAAAATGGTACAAGTCATTCAAGGAAGCGGGTTGTGTACTTACAAAGAAAAACCCTGGACGACAATCGCTGGTTCCAGAAAGAGAGGAGGTTGTGAGACATTCTCTCGTAGCCCTTGAAAGTCAATCAGACAAGCAGCACGACAGCTGATTGTGCTGTTTCCCGTCTTCAAGTCGTCAGTGCACAGTTTGTTACGTCAGAAATTGGTAATTTTAATTTTTATCGCCATTTACTTTCAATGGCTTCACGCAATTGTCGCAATAGCGCGGATAATAGGCAGCATTCATAATCCTTTTATGAGGCAAGTAATCACTTAACGTCGATCCCTCTGCGTCCCCAAAATTGGTGGCCATAATCTTCCCTGCAGAGGTTGTGTTTCGAATATTTTCGGTGGTGATGACCCATGATGTTTCACTGCATGCTGTCTTGTTCAGTATCAGCGTCCCGATGGGGAAGTTGTGTCTCATCACTAGTGACAATGCCAAAATAGAAGTCATCTGGATCGCGGTTAATGCTGTCGTGTTGAACCCGACTTGTTTCAACACGATCATTCTTCGTCTCGAGTGTCAACATTCGAGGAACCTATCTGGCACTGAACTTTGATATTATTAACCTCTCATGCAAAATGGTCCAAGTGCTTCTGGTACTGATTTAAGTTCCTTAATAATCTGTACGACATAGATTCGCTGGTTTGATGTCACTTCTGGTACTGACTTAAGTTCCTTAGTAATCTGTACGACACGGATTCGCCAGTTTGACATCACTTCTGGTACTGACTTAAGTTCTTTAGTAATCTGTACGACACCAATTTGCCGGTTTGACGTCACTTCTGGTACTGACTTAAGTTCCTTAGTAATCTGTACGACACCGATTCGCCGGTTTGACGTCACTTCTGGTACTGACTTAAGTTCCTTAGTAATCTGATTCGCCGGTTTGACGTCACTTCTGGTACAGACTTAAGTTCTTTAGTAATCTGTACGACACGGATTCGCCGGTTTGACATCACTTCTGGTACTGGCTTAAGCTCTTTAGTAATCTGTACGACACCAATTTGCCGGTTTGACGTCACTTCTGGTACTGACTTAAGTTCCTTAGTAATCTGTACGACACCGATTCGCCGGTTTGACGTCACTTCTGGTACTGACTTAAGTTCCTTAGTAATCTGATTCGCCGGTTTGACGTCACTTCTGGTACAGACTTAAGTTCTTTAGTAATCTGTACGACACGGATTCGCCGGTTTGACATCACTTCTGGTACTGGCTTAAGCTCTTTAGTAATCTGTTCGACACCGATTTGCCGGTTTGACGTTACTTCTGGTACTGACTTAAGTTCCTTAGTAATCTGTACGACACCGATTCGCCGGTTTGACGTCATTTCTGGTACTGACTTAAGTTCCTTAGTAATCTGTACGACACTGATTCGCCGGGTTGACGCCACTTCTGGTACTTGCTTAAGTACCTTAGTAATATGTATGACACCGATTCGCCGGTTCGACATCACTTCTGGTACTGAATTAAATTCCTTAGTAATCTGTACGACACGGATTCACCGGTTTGACGTCACCAGGTCCTTCACTTTCCGGCACATTTCATGTGTAGTCACCTCCGCTGAACGTCACTCGTTAGGTTTGTCTTCCAACAAGTCTGTTCCCCGTTTAAACAGAGCAGCCCATGTTTTAACTATGGGATATTAAGGTGCATGGCCCATCCGTTCTTGAATACTGCGTGGCGTTTCACCTTTCTTCGTCAAAAATTCAAACATTGCTCTGTTCCGCAATTTCATGTATCGCTCATCCATTGTTACCTTATAGACGTCAATGCACTATGGCGCCGTCTCAATTGCTGGCACAGAGACGTGGCGTGGCTGTTATACAACTGAAAGGTGATCCAATACTTTGCAATCCTTGCGTCAACTGTCAACCACTACTTTCAAGATTACGCTTAGAACTCATTGAAAGGCCCTCGTACGTCCAGCAGTGGACGGTAAAAGACCAAAAAAATAAGTAACTATTTGCTTGGGAATGAAATAAAAGTGCGTACGACCTGAAATCTTCCGTAAGGTGATCTCTAGCAAAGCAAAGCGAAAGAGGTTAAGCGGAGCCCTAAAGATAACTGGATATTCCCGTATTGGAAAGAATCATTCTTTGCGTTGACCTTTTCGTTCGTAGTCACGTGACTAAGACATTTCACGTATGCATCGTAGTCACGAATCAGTTACCAAAGTGAATAGTGCTTAAGCATACCTTCCAGAAGCCCTTCTTAACAAGTATTATTTCGTTTTTCGTTATTTCTGGAGCTAAGACGTTGGATATGAATCCCGGGGGAAAAGATCGAACTGATCAAACTTGATGCTGTGCACAAAGAAAAACGCAATTTTTATAGAATTCCAGCATTTCCAAGAATAAAAGTGATCTTAAAAATGATTCACGAATCTTGTTTCTTTATGTCCAGAGGAGAAGATACAACTGCTGCTTGTATTGAAGACGCTTTGTTTGAACTGTCTTTAAAGCATACGAAGCAGTGGTGGGGAAAACGAAATACTTCCATAATGCTCAGAAAACTGGACTTCACCACATTATTGTGCTTCCTTCCTCGAAAAAGATATTGCACGTACAGCGTAAAAGACACTTGCTGGTGGTGAATATCGAACCCAGAACCTTCTGATCCAGAGCTCAATGCTTTCTCTATTAAGCTACGCCGACGAAGTTTGTCTCTGCAACTTTGCCGTCTTGACATTTGCGTCATCTCTGAGGTGGGTACGGCACATATACCCCCCCCCTTCCTACCTCCCTTGAGAAAGGGCTGGGACATAATCGTAAGTTTCCGGATCGGCCGGCAAACCACGCTTAAAAGAAGTCACTGCGGAAAACGAATTCCCATTAACCCCTCATGATGGGTGGAACGAGCATCACACATTTTTCAAGGAATCCAACTGCCAGGAGACTCATTTTACATTCGGGGCGCCAGTGTGAACATAAAGCCACATTTGTCGGCGATGAGTTTGAATCCACATCCTTCTGCTCCGGGGCCGAATTGCTTTCCCAATTAGGTTACACCGACGAAGTTTGTCGCTGCAAATTTGCCGTCTTGAAATGTGCGTCACCTCTGAGGTAATTACGTCACATATATCCTTCTTGAGAAAGGGCTGAGTCGAAATCGTAAGTTTCCTTGTCTTGACGAGGAGCACACTGTAGAAGAAGGAATTTTGACTAATTCCAGACGATGTGTAGAATGAGCATCACACATTTTTCGAAGAATTCAATAACCAGGAGGTTCATTTGACGTTCGAGCGCCAATATAGCGAAAAAGCCATTTACCGGTGGCGGAAATCGAATCAGCATCCATCTGCTCTGGAACCGATTGCTTTCCCAAATAAGCTACACCGACGAAGTTTGCCGCTGCAACTTTGCCGTCTGGACATTGAGGTAAGTACGTCAGACGCGGTATAATGTTTTAGGTTCGTGAGTTTTCCAGGTTTCTTGCAACAACAGAAACTTAAATACACAGTAATCTTTTATTAATACGGCCAGGGGTAGTTTGAGAAAGAAAGTTAATAATTCAACTTATAGTATATAAGGGACGCCTAGGTGAAAGTGAGACTCGTTTAATAGCGTCATTGTATAATTACACAGAGCCCTGCATTTCCGCCGGTAGATGGCGTGCCATGTCAGGAAGCACGCTGTTCCCGGCGGCACGTGTCATTGTGCTGTTTGCACGTGCGGAGGCAAGTCGACTACGTAGGTGACACGGATTCGTCCAAACAGGCCCAGCGGGGAGTTATGCAATTTTTGACGGCAGAAGGTTTAGTGGAACGGCAATTTATCGTCGTGTAAAGGATGTGTATAAGAATGAGTGGCAGTCACGGTGTACAGTGTTCAGCTGGTGTAGCGAATTTCGTAAAGGACGTGTGAGCACGTAGGACATGCCGAGACCTGGGCAAGCACACGTGGCCATCACCATGGAATTGACTGCTGCCGTGGATAACCTTGTGAAGAAGAATCGCCGAATCACTACTTGCGAGTTTGTGGCAACATTGTCCGTAGAACTGTTAACACCATTCTCCATCGCCGATTGGGAGACAGCAAGGTTTTAACATAATGGATCCCCAAACATCTCCAGGAGGAGCAGAAGACTCGGCGAATCGGTGAATGGGTGCTTGCCTGGAGCATCTGCATCGTTACCACGCAGAGGGGTAACGTAGTTTCATCTACGGCCTCAATCTTTCCAAGATTGAGGCCGCAGATGAAACTTGTTGCCACCACTTCGATCAGGGCCACAAAACAGATGAGTATGGAATGGCGACATCCCAAATCTCCACGCCTAAAAAAGCTCAGTCCTCCATAAGAGCTAGAAAAGTGATGCTCACGGTTTACTTCGATGAGAATGGCCCATTGCTGTTGGATCGGCTGCACGCAGACAGCAAAAGCAACAACATACTGCAATACGTTACGCAACCTCAAAACGTCCATCAAACGTTAACGACCCGGTATGTTGTCAAATGGGTTTATTCTGCCGCACGACAACGCACGCCCATGTGTGTGGCAACAGTGTGTCAAGATTTGCTGCGAAGCTTCCGTTGGGAGGTTCTCTACCATCCACCCTGTAACCCCGATCTATCGCCCTACGACTAACACATCTTCGGGGCACCGAATAAAGCTCTCAAGTGTTGCCGGTTCGCTAACAGTGAGATCCGGGACGACGTTGTAGACTGGTTCCAAAGCCAACCACAGATGTTCTTCACTCAGGGTATCCACAATCATGTGCTGCATTAGGACACTTGCTTGAACTGACAAGGCGACTATGTGTAATGGGTATGTAGCCCATGTATCACTTTTACTTCCTGTATGTTCACATATTCCAATAAACCCTTACGGCAAAAAAAAAACGACAGTCTCAGTTTCATTTGGGCGACCCTTATATATCCTTTATGTCAGTCGAAGCGCAGCTTCACAAAAATATGAGCACTGTTTCTCTTTGACTGACTACAACAGCTTGTGGACTGATTAGTAAAATTAATCTCTTAGATTAACCCATTAAGCGACCGATGTATCTGAACCAAACGGTGCTTAAAACTTTCTGCTCTACTCAAACCGAAACGCCCACATAGCGGCCGGGTTTCAAAACAGCTACGACAAAACCATTCCTTTCCCTCTCTCATCTCAGCAGTGCCGACCATAAACCTGTCTCCACTGATAACCGGTTCCTTCTAGTCCTGAATTCTCTGCTCCATGACATAAAGGATGATGAGTCTAGACCTTCTGACACGGATATCATGCCACTGCCCTGTAAAAAAATCAGAAATTCACAAACTACTTTCCGCGATTCTTTTCTGCAATCAACGAAGCATATTCCTGATACAATCTCTTCCGAGAAATGAAGGAAAGAAGCCAGAATGTCACGGGTTTTTCATACGCCAGGAAAGTTCTGAATTTTAAGAAACCTTTCCGCAATTCCTTTCGTATATTGACGGTAAATTGCCGTTTTTAAGATGTACAAAGGCAGTTCCATAGAAACTGAGAGTAATTTGCTTTTGAGTTGGCAACAGCGCGAAGGGAAAAAATAACCACGCAGACGACTAACTGAATTAAGAAAGTATCCATGGCAACAATTATTAGCCGTAGCAGACGATTCTGGTTTTCTTAATGCGCAGTTGTTTAAGGTACGTCTGCATTATACCATACAGCTATGGAAGTGAGTGATTCAGAGTTAAGAAGTGAAATGCGTTGTGCGATAACAGTTTGTTATCGCTTGGGTAAAACGGATCCACGGATAGTTGATTTAATGAAAAGGCTTACAAAGATAAATGTTTGAGTGAGTCAACGATTTCCAGATGGCACCATGATTTCAAAAAAGGGCGTTTGTCGGCAGAACTCGCTCCTAGGCCTGGTCGACCTGAAAGTCTTGTTACGGAGTGTATTGTTAACACTGTTTGGACAATCCTCCAAGAAGATCGACGAATGATGTGTGAAGACACACCGGCATCAACTAATATTTGAAAATCGTCGGCATCCCACAATCTACACGACAAATTACTGCTTCATCGTGTGTTATAACGAAGTAAATTTCTCCGTCATTTCTATCCGCGCCAGGATTCGAACCCGGGTCCCCTCATTCCGGAACAAGTTGCTCTACCAATTGAGCTACGCGGACGTTTTATTCTGATTCCTATCTGCTTTTATGTCGTGTGCGTCCTTCGGGCAGGTACGCCACATCTCCTGGTACGTTACAGTGTGTTCCAGATGGGTATCTCATCACCTGACGAGAGAACAATATTTGTTAGCCAGAGTTCAGGTGTATCATGAGTAGAAACAAATTATTGCAAAGCATCCAAACTTTCTAAACATAGTAATAACTGCTTATGAAACACAAGTCTACTATTTTGACCCCTTCAAGAAGCGCGCAACGGGCATTTGAAATCATACAGACCGGAACTGGTGGGCAGGTGGACCCTACACCATGATAACGCCCGCCACATGCGGCTGCTTGTGTTCAACAATTTTTTACACAGACTGCCAGGGCTTTAGGCAGTCTGTGTCATGATTTCAATGCAATATTGAAATCATGACACAGACTGCCTAAAGCCCTGACCTCGCGCCGTGTGAGTTCTGGCTGTTTCCAACAACGAAAGAGTAGTTCTGTAGCGAAACATTCAGCACAGATGCTGACGTTATTCAAGCTGTACAGCAGTCGCTAAAGTAGCTTTCAGTAAATGCCTTCGCCATATGCTTTGAAAAGTGGACTGAACGATGCATATCATCTGAGGGAAGATATTTTGAGAAAGAATAACATATATTTTGCTGTACCTATATTTCTTCATTTTATGTTATTTTATATGGAACGGCCGTTGTACATAAAAACAGACACTATAGCGTAAAAGTCTTTTCTACTTCTACGTCTTTTTAACACATCAACATACTAAGAAATAATTCCTAAATGAAAGAAACCTTAACGGCCAGACGAAACATGTAAACAACAGAAGTCAAACTTACGGAAAAAGATGCTTTATTCAGGATTTAGCAAAAACATCGTAGCATAGATTATTGCACTACACTCTCCACACACCACACAACACTCTTTTCAATAATTAGTTTACAATCCAACGCTCTCTCTTACAAAGCTCTCAAGCAATAGATCAGTCGTCTTTTTTATCTCTTGTTCTTATCAAAACTCAGGCATACGTCACGTGCACCTCAATTGTGTTGCCAAACGTATTCGTTTGAGAGAAAAGATCTCACCTTAAGAGTGAAGAATAACTGATAATAAACTCAAGAGGGAAAGAAACTAAAAAGGAAAGGTAATTTAGAATATACGTCACAACACTCAGAAAGGAATTTAGAATTAAAAGATGTACGCCACAAAGAGGAAGAGGAAAAATCGATGACCCTGCATGAAACTGAAGATGATAATAATGATTCTAACAGTTTTCTTTGCCCAAAAAGGCGTGAAAAGGGAAATGCATATGTGGAGAAGATAGAATTGAAAGACAAGGTAATACAAAGTCCCTCAGTGAGAGTCTACTGCTTATTACGTCAATTTGCCTCTCAAGAAGTTTGGCTAAGCAAGGATGGAAAGAAGAGAGAATAATAAACAAAGAGAAACGGAGTGAATACCTTTTCCAGCTGGTGTGATTTTCACTTTCTGTGCACTACAAACATTTCTGAAATACACGAACCATTTTTCGTGATCTCATTCTTGAATTAACGAAGGATATTCTTGATACATTTTTCGTGAAATGACGGTAAAAAAACTGAATTTAACAAAATTTTTGTACGGCACGGAAATTCTGAATTTTCTCAGAAACCTTACAGCAACTCCTTTCGTATATTAACGTAGAAATTATATTCCCACTTTTTCCGTATCCATACGACGGAAAATTTTGGGTAACAGGAGTGATTCGCGGGAACATTTGAGGTTTGATTGAGATTGAGTTTCAATTGTCTGTCGAAGGATCTGGTTTTAAAGTTCCGTACCTAGATCAGGTATTCTGCTTAGCATATCGCATAAAATTTTGGTTATTGTAGCCCCGAATATTTCTTTCCCTCTTCCCCGTTTTGTGCACCAGTTATTGTAACACCGATTAACAATTACATCATGACCACCACCACCTTAGAGAAATGAGCGCGTCTGGAGACCGAACGGTGGCGAAGGTGAAGTTCACCTGCGCCACCATATACACACTGAAGAGCAATTGAATTAGAGATACCTGTCTAGTAACGTGTAGCACCACCTTTCGCTCTGATGACGGCGGCGATTCGTCTCGGCATGAACTCGACAAGACACCGGAAGCGTTGGGAAGCCATACGGATCTACGACCCCTGAACAAGCTCCCACAGTTCAAAAAGATTTGATGGAGGGGTGATAGAACCTCGAACATCTCTCTCGAGGGCATCCCAGATGTGCTCAATGGGATTGAGGTCAGGTAACCTAGCTAACCAAGGAAGCGAGGTCACGTCGGTGGAGTCTCCATCCAACCATTCGGATAGAATTCCGGAGCTGCTTAGTCTTGTTGCAGGATTAGGTCCCCAGTGAGATGTTGAAGACGCACAAACGGGAGCAAATGGTCGTCCAGGACATTCCGCTAACGTTGAACTGTGAGAGACGATGTCACACGTACCAGGGGTCACATTTCAGTCCACGTAAATAGACCCCAGACAAGAATGCCACCCGCACCAGCTTGAAGAGTACCCTGCTGGCAAGAAGGATGCATCGCTTCATGTGGTTTGCGCCGTACTCGTATCCTGCCATCCGCATGTACCAACGTGAATCTCGACTCATCAGTCCAGGCAACATTTTCCCACATGTCTAGGGTCCAGTGGCGATATTCCCGCGCCCACGCTTATCTTTGCACCCTGTGATGTGCGGTCAGCAGCGGTACCCTCATGGGACGATGGCTTCTCTACTCCATAGCGAGGAGATGGTTCTAGATGGTGTGGCTACTTACACGTTTTTGCGCACCAGCGTCAAATTGCCGAGTGATTTCTTGCACTGTGGCCCGTCTATCCGCTGTTACAATGCGAGCTAGCCGACGATGACCCCGCTCATCCACACGCTGTTGTCCGCGGTAGTTGGCCCTTGCAGGGATGGTTTTACCGGATTCGATGTACTCACGGTGCACCCGTTACACAGTAGCTCGTGAAAATCCCAGTGCCTGCACGACTTCCAAGATGGAGTGGCCTATTCGTCGGCCCTGACAATTTGCCCACGATCAAATGCGCTTAGATCCTTCATTTTACCCATACTGCTTCCGACTCTTACTGATTCCCATCGCATCACTCCTTATATTGTCGGATCGCTGCATACGTCATGTCGTTTGCGTTTACAGGGACTCCCACAGCGCCACATTTGCATAACACCAGCTGTCTCTGATTCAATTGCTCTTCAGTGTACAATCAGTATATATACAACCCGAGAACCAGCTTTCCGTTAGTAGAGGGCCTCGGAACTACGATCTCGGAAACGGCGCAGCTTGTTCATGTGTCGCTGTAGTTAGTACGTATCAAAAGTGGTGCACAGATGGCCAAACGACGAATAGCCGTCCAGCCGTGTGTCGTCCGCAGCTCATTGATGCCAGAGCAAAGCGGCGACTGTCGCGCATTGTTCCCAGCGACTGCGGTGCCACAGTGCGACACATCGCCCGCAGCTACAAGAGTGGTGATCACGGCATGGTGTTACAGCACACAGTTCATCGCAGCCTTCTGCGCATTGGCCTACGTAGCCGAAGACCCAGCCGAGTCCCCATGCTCACTGCACGTCATCGCCAACAGCGCATGATATTGGACCAAGTGCGAATCAAGATTCCTGGTGAATCGCGTAGACAGAAGAGCGCGGATACGCCGATTATCAACGGATACTATGGCGCGTGGATGCACTTCTTTGGCGAAAACAGGCCGGAGGTGGCGGTGTTATGCTCTAAGCGATGTCTTCTTGGGACACTTTAGGCCCCATTAACCCAATAGCACAATCCCTAACAGCTGTCTGGCATTTGAACATCGTTGCGGACCAAGTTCATCTATTCATGGCAACCGTGTTCCCTGCTGATGATGGACATTACCAACAGGATAATGCGCCATGACACACTGCCAGAATGGTCAAGCAGTGGTTCGAGGAACATTGTGGTGACTTTCTGTTAATTCCCTGGCCACCAAATTCACCTAACACGAACCCAGTCGAACATTTGTGGTTCAACGTGGAAAATCGGGTTCGCTCTAAATCACCACCACCCCGTAATGTACGGGAACTGGAGGACCTGCTGTTGACATTATGGTACCAGATACCCCAGGATATCTACCGCCACCTCATCAAACCGATGCCTCGCCTAGTGGCGGCTGTTTTGCGCTCTAAAGGCTATCCTACAGCTTATTAGGTGGGTCGGCATAATGTAATAGCTCATTTGTGTATATTGTGTAACCGTTAGAAATCGGGTACTTAAAGTAATGCACAGGTGATTTCTACGATGCCTGTGTATCAGAATGTGGACAAAGCTATTATCCCAATCAGGAGAAAATCTCCCGCTCCACGGCGATGAAATTTTCAAGTTGTCTGATGTGATTGATATGACGTGTGAAACAGTAATTACAGTCAATTCAGCGATGTCTGATTGTTGTGTTAATTATAATGACGTATTTGCCACGTATTATGAGAAGAATATTTCTTCCACTCTGTATATGGAAATTTTATATTTATGAATTCTGATTTTAGGAGTTCCAACACAAGTTCCAAAACTTTTTGTTGCTTCGAAAAAACATGAAGAAAAAAAAAAGGCAATTTGCAGTAGCCCTCCTACAGAAAAATATTAAATTCTTACAAACCTATTGAGAAAATAATAAGTTCTAAAATAAAATAAAATGACTAATTCATACAAATTGATAGTAAAACGCGTTTCACGTTTGCCTGATTCTTTCATATGTGCATTCTGTGTGTCTTTCTGTCTCAAGCGGCAGCACACGATGTTCACGTTGTAGTTTTCGCTAGTTCGAAACCCTAAAGGAGTGAAATGGAATTCGTTAACTACATATGCCAGGTAAGATATAACTCCGTTGAATTTCTGTCTCCATACGGAAAGTCCCAAACCGACCTTATCTAAAACAAACGGAATTATTGGTCACAGAAAATCAGTCCAAATCCGCTCGTTAGAAGAAACGGAAATTTCGTTAAAAGTAGGACATCTAACGGCAAGTTATTTTCTGTGATTTCACACCATTTATTTTTTGTACCAAAGTTTCATGTTCAGAGGATTACCGAAGCCATCTTGATCCCTTTTCCCTATCAAATCTTTGTTTCAATATTTTCTTAGGTATCGAGATTTCTTTCTTAATATCTTTACTAAAATAGAATTCATTTTAAGTTGGGGGTTTTTTTTTTTTACGAAGAAGAATTTAATCTCCCGCATTTCTTCAGAACCCACTTACGAATCCCTGAAAAAAAAATCTTGAAAATTTTCAATTCCTTTGCCTGTCTCCGTCTTCCGCACAGATAGGGAAGATATAATTGAATTCAAAATCAAATTTCAGAATTGTCCGAGCTCAACGATCTCCTGTAATTCTATCATTTCAGAGCTTTGTCAAATCATCTGCCATAGTTTTGGGAATAGAAACATTTCTTCGCATCTCAGTAAAAAAAAAAAAAAAACTACCAGTTTTACAGACCCTTTATCATAAATATTGCACTTCTTCAATTTACGGTTGCTTTTACATTATGGTTACGAGAATAAATCGTCTTTGTAGTTAATGGCCGACTTAAATACGATAGAAATAACGAAACATATTAGAGAATATTTCAAGACTAGAAAATATCACAACCCATTTTCTTTTTTATCGCTGCATGGAGAAATTCTTTTTCTACGATAGCGTATCACGACAACGACAATCGATTTATACGTTCTGCTACACGGCCGTGTTCTGCCTAAACTGTCAAGGTGGTTCCACTTAAAATCTCTGCCTTATGTTTCCACTGGTAAAATTTCTTTACATATTGTTTTTGCAATTAATGTATTCCCAAGAATGAAAATTTGCACATCGATAAAACTAACATTAAGTTACGGCATGGGATACTTAATACTTGCTAAAACATAACCATAATTACATTAAAAATCAATCATTTTTCTTTGAGTAATGTTAAGACTTGTTAATAGATGGCTCGACCTCTACATTGATGACGTCAGTAGACAAACAAATTTTGGATTGCTTACTTATGGTTATGTTTTATCAAGTATTAAGCATCCCATGCTATAACTTAAAGTTAGTTTTATCGATGGGCAAATTTTCATCCTTGGGAATACATTAATAGCGAAGAAAATATGTATAGAAGTTTCACCATTGAAAACATAAGGCAGAGATATTGTGTGGAACCTCCTTAAACACAGAATTCAGTTTCAAACTAAGTGATTCTAGCTGCAAAATTTAATTAGAATTTATTGTTCTCTTCAACATTAAAATACAATACGTTTTCTCAAATGTGTTCCTGATTAAACGTTCAAATGAAATGCACTATGTAGTCAGTTCTCAGGAGAATAACAGAGGCACGCCACACATCGAAGAACGAACAAAATTATATGATGACCATCTACCTGATACCATGTTGGTCCTTCACGTGCCACCAAAACAGCTCTTACCCGGGGAGGCGTAGACCTTACAAGATTTCTTAGCCGCCTGGGTGGCGCAGGCGGTCTAAGCGATGGCCTGAGACCATTCATCCAAAAGGGGTCCGGGTTCGAATCCCGGTGAGGCATGGATTTTGTTTTGTGTTCGTCTTAAGGCACTGGCTCTCTCTCTTCCCTGGAACCAGTGGCCCTAAATTGGAGACGGGTGACTGCTTATAGCCCACTGAGTTGCTCACGGTGGTCGTTAAACCTTTAATAATAATAATAAAAAAGATTTCTTAAGGTGACTTGTAGTATTTCTTAAGGTGTCTTGTAGCACCAACACGTGACCAGCAGATCTTATAGCTCTTGCAATTTATATGCTGGAGTCGCCGCAAATCGGATTTGCTGCTCAAAACAAACCACAAATGCCCGATTGGGTCGAATTTGGAGGCAATCACAATACGTAGAAGCCTTCGTCATATTCCGTGAATCATTCTCATATAAACGAGGTAGTACGGCAAGGAGCATTTGTGACGTATACTCTAATTTAACTTTCGCTTTTAGTTTCTGTCTCTATATAAATTTCAGTTTATTCTCCTTAGCATTTCTCAAACTTAACGTGATATCTTCTCTCTCGCAAAAGTATGGTTGGCAACACCTTGATTTCGGAACGAATGACGTGTGGATGTCTGAGAGGAGAACTGAACGATATACACGGTCGAGTCACATTATTGTGACCACCAGCTAATATCCAGAGTAACCGCTGTTTGCCGCGCAGATAGCAGCTAGACGGGCTGCGAGTGACCCAATAAGGTGCTGGAAGGTATGTGGAGCCCTGCTGCCTGCAGTGCATCCAACAGCAGCTGGAGGGTGAGTGCTGGAGGATCCACAGAGCGAACAACACGATTGAGGTGGTCCCACAGATGTTCAATTGGGTTTAAGTCTGGGGAATTAGGGGGCCAGGGAAGTACTTTGAAGTCTTCATCGTCCTCTTCCAACTACTTTCGGACATTTCTAGCTGTGTGAGACGTCACATTATCGTGCTGGAAGATCCCATCCGCCCCAGGGAAGACAAACGAAATGTATGGGTGTACGTGGTCTGCAAGGATCAATTCATACGAATTTGGTCCATAGTGCCGTCCACAGGTATGAGTGGACCTAGAGGACACCACGAGAACGTTCCTGCCGCCCCGGTGGCGCAGTGGTCTAAGGCGATGGCCTCTGATCATTCGTCTGAAAGGGTCCGGGTTCGAATCCCGGTGAGGCATGGATGTTGTGTTTGTTTTACGGCACTGGCTCTCTCCCTTCCCTGGAACCAGTGACCCTAAATTAGGGACGGGCGACTGCTTATAGCCCATTGAGTTGCTCACGGTGGTCGTTAAACCTCCAATAAAGAAAGAAAAGAAAGAAGAGAACATTCCCCAGACCATAACGCTGCCTCCGCCAGCTTGTGTTTTTCCAGCAATGGTTGAAGAGTCTTTGTTTTCCGATGTCCGCCAACGTCCATCCATTCGATGAAGAAGAAAACGTGACTCATCGGAGAAGGCAATCCTTTGCCAATCAGCGGATGTCCAATTTCGATACTGCCGTGCAAATATAAGCCTTTTCTGCCGATGCACCTTCATTAGCATAGGAGTAGTGACAATCCGTCTGGATCGGAGCCCCATATGCAGCAGGGTTCGCTGCACTGTCGTTTTAGAGACACTTCCTGTAGCCCCTCTAGTTTATTCGGCCAGTGAGTTGCTCCACTGTAGCGTGTAGATCGGTCTTCACGCACCTTCGCAGCCGACGTTCACCTCTCACATCAATGGCACGTGGTGCTCCGCAGTTTCTACGTCGCTTATTCGCAATGGGGCCATTTGTCGAATCACGATACACTTTAACCACGGCAGCGCGCGAACAGTTCACCAACTGCGCTGTTTCAGAAATACTACCACCCTTGGCCAAAAAGCCGATAATCATCCCTTTTGGCAAATCTGATAAATCGTTCATTTTATCCATGACAGCAACGAGTGATATGTTTTCAGAATTTCTACAACACTACCTTATATACCCTCCAAGCCAGCTCACGACACGTGCCTTCTTTCATTAGCTACGCGCTGTTGACGTCAAAAGTAGGAGGTGGTCACAATAATGTGACTCGACTGTGCATATACAATACATAATATTCTGAGAAGTAGCAGGGTGGAGATGGTGTACACACTAATTGACAGACGTATGCTAAATTGAAGCTTGAGTTATTTGGCGACTGTGTGTTCCACTTTAGTGTTAGTGTTGTGTTTATCTTAACAAAGAGTCACATTCGTTGGATTACTTTTACTGATGTTGTTGAAGGCTGAATCGAGCTACAGACGCTTTTGATGAATAGAGACTAACAGTAAGTAACCTTTTTCGAAGTTACTTGAGTGACTCCTGATTCGCTTGAAAGTGAAATTATTAAGAACCGATTGGTGTAGTGTGTCGACAACTTTATTCCACGGACATTACACATTATTCGGCTGAAAGAAGGCACTATTAGAGTGGAATATCTTTGCCGTACAGAATGCTCCTGGTTTGCAATGGTGTTTGGGTAGGTGGTAGACTTCATAGTTTCCGGCACATGAAAGATGATAAAGGATTTTCCAGCAGAGCACTGCCCAAAGCATTACACTTCCTGCACCGGCTTGTTTTCGTCCTACGGTGCATCTTGGTGCCAACACATCCCCAGGTAAACAACGCACACGTACTCAGCCGTCCACATGGCGCAACAAAAAAGATGAGCCATCGCACTAGACGTCCTTCTTCCAATCATTCAAGTTCCGATTTTGATGCTAGCGTGCCCATTGTATGCGCTCTCAACAGTGACCCTAGGTTACCATGGGACCATGCAACGACCTGCGTCGCCCGTGCTATGTAATCTCCGAATGCCCAGTCTTTTAGCCGGGTTCGATGTACTGTGTGTTGTGACAGATTACTCCCGTCACCAGGATTCAAATTACCGTCGACTTTCACAACAGTATCCCTTCTATTGTCTCGTACCATATGGGATAACCTTCACTCACTTCTGGTATCGATGATCCGTGGTCGGTCCACACCTAGACAGTGGCTCTCGGGTTTACCCTCCTCGGACCACTTTTTGAAGGTACTAACCACAGCTTACCGTCAGTAACCCACAAGCCTCACCGTCTGGGAAATTCTTACCCACTTGTCTGGTCATTTTGGCATTTGTCAAACTCGCGTAAGTCCGCTGTCTTTTCTACCTGAAGAACAAGAATAACACTGACTTACAGAGCTGAGTATCAGATGTTATTTGCACAGTTTCATGACCTTCGGACCCGTTATTTACGTGCAGTTGCCTCGATTAACATAAGGACGCCCTGGTCATAATGATTTGGCTCTTCGGTGTATATAGCGAAAGAAAACTTATAGAATATGGAGATTTGGTGTAAATCTATAAGGAAATCCTGTTTTTTTTTAATTGAAAGTCTAACGACCACCGTGAGAAACTCAATGGGCTATAATCAGTCGCCCGTCCTTAATTTAGGGTCCCTGGTTCCAGGAAAGGGGGAGAGCCAGTGCCGTCAGACAAACACAACACCCATGCCTCACCGGGGTTGACCCCTTTCTGACGAATGATCAGAAGCCATCGCTTAGACCACTGCGTCACCGGGGGGCGGCTAAATCCTGCTGGAAAAATGTTGTTTAGAATTTTAAGTTTACTTCTTACTTTACAACTCGGAAATCAAGTCTAATGGTTACACGTAAATATTCAATTGCACGCAATACCACTCGAAAACTCGAAACGCACAAAGCCTTCAATATTTGGGGAAACGCACTTAAAAATAATTTACTAAGTATTGTTTTCATTACTTGTGAATGTGCTGCGGTTTTCTTTTGTATTATGTTTTGCTTTACTTTATTATAAGTAAAACAAGGTGGCAATTTGTACGTAGTACTAGGTTGATCCCCAGAGACGTCGCTAGGCCATTTTAAGGGGGAAGGTGGGGAGTTTAAGCCCCACCAATCGTATGTGAAGCCCCATCCCCTCCGCAAATAATCTTATAATTATATCCAAATAAGTTTTTTCCTTTAAGTTAAAAAAATTCTAAACCTTAACTGAGTTCGGAATATTATAATAATTATTTTAAATCAATGATCATTCATCAAAAAGAAATAAACCAAAAAAGTCAATTGCAAATATACATTTGACTATTATATTCTCCCGAAGGACTCCTAAGGATTGCCTCTTCCTTAAGGGCAAGTCCTGTTGATCTCGGGTGTGAAATGCGATTGGTATTTTTTTTTAAATTTTTACCTATATGTTCTTTCCAAGGGTTGGCAACACTGCATGCGGCTGGTGGAGGTGGAGATCAGTTGGACGTTCAGTCATTTTAAGTCTCGCACCCTGAATTCGGTGTTACAGGGCTAGTTTTTCTTGCTCTGTGGTAGAGTTCTCTCTCTTTCTCTCACTCTCTCTAGATATACACTGAAGTACAAAAATTCATGCGATACGTACCTAGTATCGTGTAGGACCTCCTCGAGCCCGGCGAAGTGCAGCAACTCGACGTGGCATCGATTCCACAAAAGGCCGGAAGACTTCTACAGAGACGTTGAGCCATGCCGTCTGAACAGTCGCCCACAGTTCTCTGGTATTTGTAAGTGCAGGATCTTGGGTGCGAATGGACCTTTCCACAATGTCCCATAAGTGCTCTATTGGGTTCATGTCGGAGTAATGGTGGCCACACCATCCGTCGGTACTGTCCAGAGTGCTTCTCGAACCAATTTTGGACAAATTGGGCCCGATGACGTGGTGCATTGTCCGCCTGGAAAATCTCATCGTTGTTGGGCTACATGAAGTCCATGAAGGACTGCAAATGGTCGTCCAGAAGAGCAAGAAAGCGGGTACCGGTTAATAATGTGTTTACGAAGACCAGAGGACCCAAATCATTCTACGTAAAGATACCCTACACATGTATGGAACCACCACCAGCTTACATAGTGCCTTACTGAGCTTGGGTCTATGGCCTCATGGGGTCTGCGTCACACACAAACCCTACCATCAGCTCGTAACAACTGGTAGCGCGACTCATCAGACCACGCCACATTTTGCCATTCTTCCAGGGTCCAATTACCGTGTGCACGAGCCCAGGTGAGACCGATGTCGTGGTGTTAACAAAGGCAATCTCGTGAGCCTTCTGCTACCATACCCCATGGACGCTACATTACGCTGCACTGACCTGATTGAAATATCTCTGGTACCTCCTGCATTGAATGTGGATGTTATTTGAGGCAGTGTCGCTTCTCTGTTAGCATGGACAATCCTGGTGAGACACCGCTGGTCACGATCATTCAGCACCCGTGGTCCGCCACTGCGCTGTCCACTGTGGGTGGTAATGCCTTCCATGAGGTATTCTCGGTACATACATGACACCATGGATCCAGGAATATTGAATGTTAGTACAACTTCTGAAATTGAATGTCCCAACCGTCTGGCTTCCACTACCATGCCTCGTTCAAACTCCGATAATTCACTTCGGCTTGCCATAATCCTACTGGCGGTTGTTCATCCTGACTAACGAGATTACACCTCGCAACGGATAAAAATCGTGGCATGCGTCAAAGCCTTTATACAACGACAGTGCCAGTTAAAAATTTGCATACTGCTGTCCCATGACTTTTGGCACTTCAATGTATATTGCTCTTAATTACCCTCAGGTCCTCTGCAGCACTGCACAATACTCCTCACCGCAGCAAAGCAACTGGGGGTCATTTCCATATTCTCAAAACCCTACCTAAGATGGAAGAAAGATCAGCATTTAAATAACATCAATGATGCGCTAAAATGTGATATACTACAGAGGTAAAGCACGTGTCAAGACGACAAATCTGCAACGATAAACTGTATTCTGTCCGTGTAGCTTCTTCGGGAGAGCAACGTACTCCGGAGTGAGAGGGTGCGGTTCCCATCACGGACAAATTTGTGTTTTCACATTGGCGACCGAACGTAAAAATGGATCTACTGGACGTTGGGTTCTTCCAAAAATGTGTGACGTTTGTTTCACACATCATCTGGAATTAATGAAAAATTCCTACTTGGCTTTAAAAAATAAAGTTAAGAGTAAGGTGATGGGACGTACTACAGAGATAAAGCACGTGTCAAGACGACAAATCTGCAGCGATACATTCTGTCCGTGTAGCTTAGTTGGGAGAGTAATTTACACCGGAGTGAGGGGGCACAGACAAATTTGTGTTTTGACAAATATTAATCCTAAAACTGAAGATCTCGGGTTGCATTGGTTATAAGTGAGATTAATTTAAATGTGAAACGTACTTAAATTAAAACAGATAACGATAAACTTTAAAATTCTGCAGTTTTTTTTTCATTGCAGAAGAGTAAGGTTGCGGTGAGCAACGGGTGTTGAAGAAAATTAAATCTTGCTGTGCCCACCCACAATGGCCTTAGTCTAATGATCACGAACCTGTTTCCCCCAAGTTGACCAACTGCATTGCTTCCACAATCTTTTGCCATTCACCAACGCTTTCTGTTTTAAAAAAATTAAACTTCCAATCAACTACAAGAAGCAGTTCTTGTATGCATTTTACATTGAAATGGAGCATTTGCTGAACAATTCCATTAAGTAAACAGTTCAGATATTTCGCTGAAATAAAAGTATCGAACTGCTGCTATTAGATACTGGCTAGACAGAAATGTAATAGAAGTCTGAAATGGGATATCTCAATCGTTTATTATCACTGACCCTTAAAGTACTCGAGCAATTAATACAGAATTAATCCGCCGCAGAAGAGGCTCATTTCCTAGAATGGAAGACATTTACGCTCTTATATTTTAATTACAATTAGCGAGAATATTCAGTAAGGACAGTCCAAGACACATCCTCTCGTGGATTTTAACCATCATCACGCGGCGCGGGGCACATTCTGAGGCTTTATTTCATTATCTCAACGATCATTTGTGAGCGTATTACGAAGTCATCCTGGATACTTAGGAAGATTTATTTCAAGAGTGCCTAGCACTCAGCAGTTCTTTAACGTTCAAACAGTACTAAGATATCTTTAACTTCCGGTTGGAAGTGAGAAAACTATTCGTTAAAAACATAATTTAGTGCATCTGAAACGAAAACGTTGATTACCTTTTGGCAATAACGCCGTCGTCATCGCAAGTGCTATTACAGAAGCTGCCCACACAGTTTTAGAATGATTTTCCACCAATATAACTAATGTTTAAATTAAAATTATTTCTTTCTTAAATGTTCTATCTGATAGCCCTTTCTCTGGACTATGAATCTATACATCTGGATTTCCAAGATAACAGGGCATTTTTTAAAAATTTTGTAGCGGTATTCTATTCCACTCTTCCTTCCCATAGTCCAATCATTGTCTTCGGTCTGCGTTTTGAAAGCGCTCTCTTTTTATCAGTCTGAAGTGCAATAGTACATTGGTGACACATCAGGGGACTTTGAAGGAATATGAGCTAAAGGTATACATTTGATGTCTGTCATTTTTTTATTCTCTTCAAGAAATAGAGAGGTAGATTTTATTGTATGACTGATAGACTTATCCTGATGGAGTTCTGGTCTTTGAACGGACTGTAGATAAATGAATGGTATTTCCTCTTTGTACATATTGAGTTGTCGGAAAAGCCATGACGTATTTTGGCACCCGATGGCGGTTGGGCGGTTTTGGAAGTACTAGAGGCATGCGCAGCTCTGTTATCGCTATGGCTTTCAACACGCGTGCCAGTTCTAGCTGCAGTCTAAAATGAATAGTGAGCGATTTAGTTGATTTGCGGAGATTTGACATCAAGTCGAAGATGGAAGACCAAATTGTGCATTTTCGTCATATTTTACTGTTTTACTTCCGTAAAGAAAAGAACGCGCGTCAAGCTTGTGAAAAATTGCGTAAAATGTACGGCGATAATGCTATACAAGAAAGTCAGTGCCAGCGGTGGTTCGCAAAATTCCGTGCTGGTGATTTTGACCTCAACGATGCTCCTCGGTCGGAGAGGCCCACCGAAGTTGATGACGACCAAATCAAGGCATTGATCGAGTCAAACCCACGTTACACGACACGAGAGATTGCAGACACATTGCACATCCATCATTCAAGCGTTCACGACCACCTGAAGAAGCTGGGATACGTAAGCAAGCTCGATGTGTGGGTTCATGAACTCAAAGAAGCTCAATTGACGGCGCGTATAAACATCTGCGATATGCTCGTTAAACGTGAGGAAAACGATCCGTTTTTGAAGCGACTGATAACTGGTGACGAAAAGTGGATTCTGTACAACAATGTGCTGCACAAACGGTTTTGGTCCCGACGTGCTTCGCCTCAAACGACATCCAAAGCAGACATTCATCAGCGGAAGGTTCTGGTCTCAGTGTGGTGGGATTTTAAAGGTGTCGTGTTTTTCGAGTTCCTACCACGGAACCGAACAATCAATTCGAATGTACACTGTCGGCAATTGGACAGTTTAAACGAATACATCATCCAGAAACGTCCAGAGCTCGTTCATCGCAAAGGTGTTGTGTTCCATCACGACAACGCGAGACCACACACAAGTTTGATCACCCGCCAAAAAATATTGGAGCTTGGGTGGGATGTGTTGCCACACCCAGCATACTTGCCTGATCTCGCGCTGTCAGACTTCCACTTGTTTCGCTCTCTTCAGCAGTCCTTGCGTGGTATAACGTTCAATTTACATGAGGCTGTAAATCAGCACCTTGTAGAGTTTTTCGCCACGAAAGACAGGTCCTTCTATGAACGAGTCATTCTGCAGCTCACTGAAAGATGGCAAAAGGTTATCGAACAAAACGGGCATTATGTCATTGATTGATCTTTGTTCTTTCTATCAATAAATGACCTTTGCAAAACATGGCTAAAATACGTCATGACGTTTCCGACAACCCAATAGTAGTTAAAACATTATTTTGGTAAAATGCAGAATTGATTTTAACATTCATTTCAACTTTTCTTAACTTTAATTTCCCCTTGCACGAGAAACCAGCAATAATTATGAACCCTTTACTGAAGCTTTCTTTGGATTCTTGGAACCAGGTCTTTTTCTGCTCTTTTGCGATAGTAAATCGATGCTTTTTTGTTTGTTGTTACTGTCACTTAGGTAGATCCATGCTTCATCAATAGGCGCAATAAATTTCCCTCTGTCTCGGGCTAAGTCATTTTCATAAAGAAGTCTACGCTATTTTATGTGCTGAGCCGCGTACCTAGGCGAAAGGAGACGAACATTATGTTTTTCGTTTTTTGGGTTTTTTTTTTTTATATATGATTTCGCCGCTACAGTAAATGCATATGATATCGAATTCAAAATACATTTTATTCCATATATTTCCTTCGAAACAGCCGATTGAAAACATGCTTCTACCTTTCGATTCCATTTATGTCGCAGAGTATTTTAGGTGTAATCACATTTTCAAGTTATGCATAGATTTTCCGCTAGGGGGCAAAAATTAAATTGCGTTTCCTCCAATATCTCTACTTCTAAAACTCCGATTTGAAAATTTCTATTTCAGCGGATACAGCTCCAGATGGAAAATTTTTTGCGTATAACTTATAATTTTTGGTAAAGAATGGTTTGGCCACCAGGGGACGTAAGTGTTAATTTCTGCTTCTGATGTATTTTTTCCACAAATGCTGAGCTCCTAAAATCTTAACTGGAAAAAATCTTTCGTGGACCCATGCCACTCGCGTCGATAAACCTTTCCGGAATATTTTCTTCTTAAAATAGTGCATGGTTTCTCCGCCAGAGGGCTACATGTTCATGTTATTTTTGTCAATATCTCCACTCCTAAGAGTCCGATTTGAAAAATTCCTTCTTTTTTGGATAGCGTTTCATGCGAAATGTTTTTCATACAATTTAAAAAAATTCAAATAACTCATAGACTTTCCGCTAAGGGGCGTTAAGATAAATTGAGTTTCCCCCGATATTTCTGATTTTAAAACTCCGATTTGAAAAATTCTTCATGTATCGCATACAGCTCCTGGTGGGAAATGTTTTTCATATAATTTCTAATATTTGGTAAAGAATGGTTTGGTCACCAGGGGGCATAAGTGTTAATTTCTGCTTCTGATGTATTTGCAGAAAAATCTGAGCTCCTGAAAACTCGACTGAAAAATTTATTTCGTTGACCGATACCGCTCACATCGAAAAACCTTTTGAGAATACTTTCTTCTTCAAATAATGCATGTTTTCCCGCCAGGGGGCGTACGTGCGTATCTTATATCTGCTTCTAAGAGTCAGATTTGAAAAATTCTTTCTTTGCCGGAGAGCGTATTCGCTGCGAAATGTTTCTCACATAATTTCAAATTTTTCTTAACGCAAAAGCCTGCAACCAGAGGGCATAAGATTACGATTCGGTTTACAGCAATATCTGCGGGATTAAAAACCCGATTGAAAAACTTTTTCGGTCAGATAGTACTGTTTCCTATTCAGGTTCCATTGACTTTGAATAGCTTTGATAAATTTAATTCGCGTCAGAACGGATTCAAAAGACGTGCTCATTATATACCGAAAATCCGGTGTCGTCTTTCTTGTTGTTGTTGTTGTTTTCAGATCCAAATGTTTGATTATTACCTTGTTTATACAGAGATTTTTAACGACTTAGTGATTGCTCTTTGGGTCGGTGGATTTTTATTTAAGACCAGAGACCTTACTGTTGAAATTGTCGTAAAAGTACATAACTTCTTTGGATATTTGTTTGGTGTCCCTTTTCCTGTTAAAAACAATTCACTACCATTTCCCCCTCTATTATTAATACCATACTCGTTTTACATTTACAAATGCTAATTCCATGATTTTCACAGCGTTTCTCAATCACAGAATGCGGATGTTTCTCTTCGTAAAGAGCAAAAGCATAACCTTCTATCCACAGCTTGTTCACGTGCTCCATTTTCTCAGCAGATGTTATGTAACTGCAGGAGATGTTTCATTCGTATTCATCTAACCCGCTGTTGCCAGTTTTAATTCTTTGAACTTCTTTTATTTCCTGTTATTTATTTTTTTGTATCGAAAACGTTCTAAAAATTTGTGAACAAGCTCTGTATTTAAGAGCTTTAATTTCTAGATGTTTCTTGAAATGTTATACACTGGTGTGCTAAAATTAAAGACGAAGAGGAGAAATTAGCATAACAGCGGAACGAGCAGGCAGAACGGACCAAAAGACCACTCAGGAGATAGACTAGGGTCCGGTACGGTGGGGCATGCGCATATATGCAGCATGGCGTAGCGGGGGAGTGTCGGAAGGGTATAAAGCACACGGACGTTGTACGCTCAGAAATTCTCGGTGAAAGCTATTGCACGGTGTACATCGGTTTGAACCACGTCGAGTTGCTGCCACTGTGTGATATGGCCAACAGGCAATCCAGTAGACGACATCTGGATGACTTTACCCGAGGTCGCGTCACTGGGAAGTTGGAAGAAGGTCGAAGTGTGACTAGTGTGGACGAGGAGTTCGGGATCGCTCACAGCATCGTTTCACGAGCTTGGAGAGCATTTCAAACGAGAGGAACAGCTGATCGAGAGTTTAGCAGTGGTCGTCCACCACGAGCAACCACGACGGCGGACGACCGGTATATTATCCTACAGGCGAGAAGAAACAGACGGCAGACAGCGGGAGAAATCGCAAGGCACATGCAACAGACAACTGGACGTCCGGTATCGCGTTTTACAGTGGCCAGGAGGCTGCACAAAGGTGGTCTATTTGCACGACGACCAGTACGGTGTGTTCTATTACGCTTGCTCATCGGAGACGGCGGTTTTTGTGGTACTAGGAACACAAGAACTGGACACATCAGCAATGGGGCCGAGTTGTCTTTACGGATGAGAGCCAATTTAGTCTGACGAGCGATTCTGGACGTATACACATCTGGAGAGAGCAGGGAACACGCAATCACACCTCCAACATCATAAAAAGGAACCGGTTTGGAGGTGGTGGAGTTCTCGTTTGGGGCGGTATCATGCTTTGTAGCCGTAATGACCTCCACATCTTCCAAGGAGGTTCTGTCACTGGTGTCCGCTATTGTACGGAGGTTCTCCCGCCTCACGTGTGCCTGTTTAGAGGTGCCGTGGGTCCTGAGTTCCTCTTCATGGACGACGACGACAACGCTACACCTCGTCGTACAGTATCTGTCGCAGAGCTGTTAGAGAGTGAAGATATTCAACGCATGGATTGTCCCGCAAGGTCCCCGGACCTAAATCCAATCGAAGACGCTTGGCAGCACGTCACCAGCCGCTAGCAACGATTCCGCAGCTGCGGTTGGCGCTTCAAGAGGAATGGGCCGCGATGCCTCAACAGCTCCTTGACAACCTCGTCCTCAGCACGGACAGACGTTGTAAATCCTGCAACGCAGTCAGGGGTGATCATATCCCCTACTAAAGACTGGATTTTCTTGGCAGCCACCTGTCACATGGACGTTTCTGCCTTCTGTCCAGTTGTGCTCGAAGCTACCTTTTCAATAAAGTGCCTTTGCATCCTTTGGATTCCTTGTTTGGACGGTTTTGCTCACTTGTCCCATATTCTTACATCTTGAGGATCTTTTGGTATTATTTGAGTCGATGTGGAGCACTTCTGCACGACGTTACATTCGAAAAACCGTCTCGTCGTTAATTTATGCACGCCAGTGTATTACTACCAAGAGCAGCTCCTTCGTGCTGTCCAAATGACTGTAGATAATATATCACTAGCAATATCATCGCAAAGGAGTGTTATTTTCTATTAGGGTTTTTCCTGTGCTCTCTCTCTCTCTCTCTCTCTCTCTCTCTCTCTCTCTCTCTTCGTGTTTCTCATTTTCCTGCGTGCCTGTTCTTATATTGCCCTCCCTCCCTCTTTAGCTCTTTGCGTTTCTGTCCCTCTCTCACCTTCCTCGTCCTTACATCTCTGTTATTGGGCTTCACCGATGTGTTCCGTTAGAGTTAAATATTTAAGCAGCTCGTTGTGAGAAATCATGAAGACAGCATCACGAAGAAAATATTAAAGGCAGCTGCGGTATTAAAGCCGTTCTTTATTGCTATCTAATTCTCCTTCTTTGTTTGTCTTGGAATTATTCTTACTACTGAATTAGTTATGGTTACGTTACTTTCCACTTGTCTCCTGCACGTTCTACTTAATTCTAAATATCTGTGACTCCGATGATGGGTAAATACGGCGGCCGCAGCAAGTGCGATCGGCGACAGACCCTCGGCGCGACGATCTGCGACCACATAAGGTCTGGAATTTCCACGAGTGACAGCAGCACATGCGTACCGTGACTACATCAAAACCGGCAGCCGTCTGCGAAAATGTGGCCATGTTCAATGTGAGCGCCGATTCTTCCATATCGTGATGTCGAAAAAGGACACAATGGAGAGTATAACGTCGCCATTAAACGACGGGCACCTAGACCGCCCAAATTTCACTGACGTACGACGACAAGGCTGGCCAATGAACGCCGCCATCGACAGCGTGTATTCATGTCGACAGCACGTCATCGGGCTATGAGGCTGCAGTGACCGAAGGAACATTGCCACAAGGTACTGGAAGACAGGAAACGGGAACTTTGGTAGGACGAATCACGGATCTAACTACAGCACAGTTAATTACAACACTCCGAGAAAAAATGCAAGCGTAGCGTAGACCACACGAGGTCATGACCCCAACTGTGAAGTAGTAGTGTTACAGGCCGGTTGGGACGTTGTAATGTTCTCGGGAGTGTTTAATGAACCACCTTAGGACCCCTTGCATCTATAAAGGCCGCCATCTCTGCATGAAACTGCATTGACCTACTTGCCGACAACCTACACCCCTTCGTGGCAATCCATTTTCTACGCCAGGATATCTTCCTTCAACAAGACATTGACCAAGAACTGGTTGGAAGAGTTTCATTGCTCTCATTTGGATAAAAACTTGTTGAAAGGGCATTTCAGTGAGATCTTGACCTTCGAATGACCTTTAAACTTTTTGGAAGTGAAATCAATTGAGCGTCTGTGGGTCAAAGTGGAGCAACAGTCTCCATCCCGAAAACCACCAATAAAAACTCACGGAGCTTTACAGACAACTATTCTGGAATCATGATTCGTAGGATCATCCGAACGTTTTCGTCACCTGGCAGAGTATATACCACGACATCGCGCTGATGTCGTGAGGGAAAAAAGTAGTCCCACACGTTAGTAGGTGGGTGTGTATAAAAATTGTCTTTCAGTGTGTGGGTGTGTATAAAAATTGTCTTTCAGTGTGTGGGTGTGTATAAAAATTGTCTTTCAGTGTGTAGGTGTGTGTAAAAATTGTCTTTCAGTGTGTAGGTGTGTATAAAAATTGTCTTTCAGTGTGTGAGTGTGTATAAAAATTGTCTTTCAGTGTGTAGGTGTGTGTAAAAATTGTCTTTCAGTGTGTAGGTGTGTATGAAAATTGCCTTTCAGTGTGTAGGTGTGTATAAAAATTGTTTTTCAGTGTGTAGGTGTGTACAAAATTGTCTTTCAGTGTGTAGGTGTGTATAAAAATTGTCTTTCAGTGTGTGAGTGTGTATAAAAATTGTCTTTCAGTGTGTAGGTGTGTGTAAAATTGTCTTTCAGTGGGTAGGTGTGTATGAAAATTGCCTTTCAGTGTGAAGGTGTGTATAAAAATTGTTTTTCAGTGTGTGAGTGTGTATATAAATTGTCTTTCAGTGTGTAGGTGTGTACAAAAATTGTCTTTCAGTGTGTAGGTGTGTACAAAAATTGTCTTTCAGTGTGTAGGTGTGTATAAAAATTGTCTTTCAGTGTGTGAGTGTGTATAAAAATTGTCTTTCAGTGTGTGAGTGTGTATAAAAATTGTCTTTCAGTGTGTAGGTGTGTATAAAAATTGGCTTTCAGTGTGAAGGTGTGTATAAAAATTGTCTTTCAGTGTGTAGGTGTGTATAAAAATTGGCTTTCAGTGTGAAGGTGTGTATAAAAATTGTCTTTCAGTGTGTAGGTGTGTATAAAAATTGTCTTTCAGTGTGTGAGTGTGTATATAAATTGTCTTTCAGTGTGTAGGTGTGTACAAAAATTGTCTTTCAGTGTGTAGGTGTGTATAAAAATTGTCTTTCAGTGTGTGAGTGTGTATAAAAATTGTCTTTCAGTGTGTGAGTGTGTATAAAAATTGTCTTTCAGTGTGTAGGTGTGTATAAAAATTGTCTTTCAGTGTGTAGGTGTGTATAAAAATTGTCTTTCAGTGTGAAGGTGTGTATAAAAATTGTCTTTCAGTGTGTGAGTGTGTATAAAAATTGTCTTTCAGTGTGTAGGTGTGTATAAAAATTGTCTTTCAGTGTGTAGGTGTGTATAAAAATTGTTTTTCAGAGTGTGAGTGTGCATAGGATCAGAAAAAATGACATCAGTTGATGACTGAGATCATGATCAAAGTAATGGTCGTTACCCAGGTAGCACAGCCTTGCAATTTAACGTAGGCCCAACACTGAGCCAACGTCTTCTCTTCCTAAAATACGGTGGCTCAGTGTTGGGTCTACGTTAAATCGTATGGCTGTGCTACCTGGTAAGAAGCAACAAGATCGGTATATTTCTAGAAGAACTGACCACCGTTGGACAAATGCAATTTTATACAAGATAACAAGGGACAGCAAAAAACCAGAAGACCACGCGGGAAATGAAATTCGAAAACATGTCGGAGTGACACAGAAATAGTAGGTGGCTGTGCAGGAAACTTTCGAAAATCTTCACCCAGAAATGGATTAAAAACTCTGTGGTTGATCATATACCAAGGATCACTGCTGGCCATTAAAAGTGCACCACCACGAAAGACAAGAGATATCAAAGTCATGTTTATTGTAGAGAAAGCAGATGATACAAGGATGAATCGATTACAAATACAGAACGTTGAGACGAGGGGAACACATAACAATCAGCATCTGGTGTAGCCACCCTGGGCGGCCTGGCATCGAGAGGAAGAGACGTTGGATGTGTGTTTAGGAAAATGTCCGTCCACGCAGCTTCGATTGTGCATTCACCCAGGTCACCAGATGTTTTGCAATAGCAGTTCTGCCATGAATATATTGTTTATGCAGTTCGCTGTGCGTCGTTTTCGTTGCTATTGGGGTCTACGGATACAGATTGAACTCCGCACTAATTTTCGGCGCCGTGGTCTTATTTACGGGTAACAGTCCTCTTTAATGCTCTCCTATCTCTGTCATACAGGGTCATTTACTGGCCGCTCTTGTGTTTCGCAGACGAGGTTTTGCCATGAACACGGTATGTTGTCATGACTCTAGACACAGTAGCTCTCGATACCCCCCCCTACCCTGGTGACTGTCGTCACTAGGCGCCAACTAGCCGGCCACCAACAATTAGACCTCTTTCGAAGTCCGTTAGGTCGCTCTTTTAGTCATTACACTGTAAGAAATTTTGCAACAAGACATTTTAAATACACTTAAAAAGGAACTTGAGGTTCTAAAAAAGTTATTACAACCAAAAAGTGTTAGATACCTTTGCGTATTGCGACAACCGCCGCTGCGTTAAAAGTCACGTTTCTGAGTGGGCTGTTCACATTATTCTGTCCAACCCCTATATATATATAAAACCTACGTATTATGAATTATCCTTAAAGTACATGTGCTGACAAAATCCTTTGCTACGCAAAATGCCCATTAAAAAACGTCTTATACACTGAAGAGCAATTGAATTATAGATACCTGTCTAGTAACGTGTAGCACCACCTTTTGCCATGATGACGGTGGCGATTCGTCTCGGCATGGACTCGACAAGGAAGCGTTGGAAAGCCATACGGATCCACGACTCCTGAAAAAGCTCGCACAGTTCAGGAAGATTTGATGGATGGGGGTCAGAGCCTCGAACATATCTCTCGATGGGATTGAGGTCAGGTGACCTAGCTGGCCAAGGAAGCGAGGCCACGTCGGTGGAGTGTTCATCCAACCATTCGGATACAATTCGGGAGCGATGTCACGGTGCATTGTCTTGTTGTAGAAAAAGGTTCCCAGTGGGATGCTGAAGACGCACAAATGGGAGCAAATGGTTCTCCAGGATATCCAGGTAACGTTGACCTGTGAGAGACAATGTCACACGTACCAGGGGTTCCATTTCAGTCCAGGTAAACAGTCCCCAGACGAGAATGCCACCACCGCCAGCTTGAAGAGTACCCTGCTGGCAAGAAGGATCCATCGCTTAATGTGGGTTGCGCCGTAGTTCGTATCCTGCCATCCGCATGTACCAACGTGAATCTCAACTCATCAGTCCAGGCAACATTTTTCCACATGTCTAGGGACCAGTGGCGATGTTCCCGTGCCCATGCTAATCTTTGCACCCTGTGATGTGCGGTCAGCAGCGGTACCCTCGTGAGACGATGGCTTCTGTACCCCACAGCGAGGAGATGGTTCTGGATGGTGTGGCTACTTACACGTTTTTGTGCAGCAGCGTTAAATTGCCGAGTGATTTCTTGCACTGTGGCTCGTCTATCCGCTGTTACAATGTGAGCTAGCCAATAATGACCCCTCTCATCCACACGCTGTTGTCCACGGCAGTTGGCCCTTGTAGGGATGGCTTTACCGGATTCGATGTACTCACGGTGCACCCGTAACACAATGGCTCGTGAAAATCCCAGTGTCTACACGACTTCCGAGATGGAGTGACCCATTCGTCGGTCCCCGACAATTTGCCCAAGATGAAATGCGTTTAGATCCTTCGTCTTGCCCATACTGCGTTCGACTTTTACTGATTCCCGTCGCATCATTCCTTACCTTGTCGGATCGCTGCATACGTCATGTCGTTTCCGTTTACAGGGGTGCACACAGCGCCACATTTGCATAACGCCAGCTGCCTCTAATTCAATTGCTCTTCAGTGTATATACGTATATCAGAAGTTTTTTATAAACATCTTGCGCGACAAAGGATTTCGGTAACACATGTAGTGGTTGTGTGCAAAAGTTCTACCTGTTTTTGTAACAGATGCAAATTGCGATCAGAGTAGGTTACGTCACAGACGACGCTGTGATGCCCAATTCTCGGCCAATAAAGCGTGGAGCAGTAGAGCATATAGAAGCACTAGGTTTGTCCGAGTAAGTCATTCCTAACGGAAATCACGGACGGTGTAACATAGCATGCATTAAGAAGCACATTAGGCATTGTTTACTGTACGAGTTCGATAAAGGCAGTACTGCAGCCGCGGCTTGCCGCAGCATCTGTCAAGTGTATGGGGAGAATGCAGTTGATGATAGCCCATGTCGCCGTTGGTTTCGGAAATTCCGAGACGGAGACAGACGCTGCAAAGATCAAACACGTCCTGGATGTTCATCCGTGGTTTCTGACGAGGATGTGGACCAAGCAATAAGAAATGACCGACATTCAACCATTCAAGAATTAGCGGAAACGTTTTCGGTACACAGAACGATAGTCGAAAGACGGATGCACGCGCTTCGGTTCATCACCAAATTCGATAACTGAGTTTCGCACCAGCTTTCTGCAAAGCAACGAGAGAAGAGAATCCGTGCCTATGTTTCTTTGCTTTCTCGTTACAGAAATGAACCGTTTTGGGGACGAATTGTAACGGGTGATGAGAAATGGGTAGGGTACAGTAATGTAAAGCGTCGACGGACTGTGTGCGAAGGTGCGAAGTCTGCTCCATCTACCTCAAAAAGGAGGATTGCATCCCAAAAAGGTTTTGTTGAGTGTTTGGCGGGATGTCCAGGGAATAATCCACTGGGAGGTGTTGGCACCTAACCGAACGATAAATGCTGACCTCTACTGCCAACAGTTGGACCGATTGCGAGAACAACTGGCATCGAAGCAGCCAGCACTCCTCAATCGCAAAGGCCTGATCCTTCATCATGATAACGCCAGATCTCATGCTGGTTCAATCACTCGGCAAAATTTTTGGACCTTGGTTTGGAAGTGTTACCTCACCCGGCGTATTGCCCTGATCTGGCACCTACAGACTACCACCTTTTTTGATCGTTACAGAACGCCTTCGCCGCCCAAACCTTTGATGATGTGGACGATGTGAAAACGGCATTACGTGACTTTTTTACTCTAAAACACAGGAATTTTTCCGACGTGGGATTCACCTTCTCATAGAAGACAGATGGAAAGAGGTCATACAGAATTATAAAAATTATGTGAAATCCTACGTACGTAATTTGTTGTGTTCTCCTCCTTTCTTTGTAGCCTACAAAAATGGGTGGAACTTATACACACACCCAATATTTTAAGGATAATTAATAATATGAAGGTTTTAATTTTCTATGAGAAAATTGCGTTAAGACAAATTTTACGTAGTACAGGGGCTTTAAAACATGTTTTTTCTTTTGCAAAAAATGCTTTTAAAGAACTCAGAATACTGCTTACGTTCTGAAGTATTACAAAGCGTCGAAGGCAAGAAGAATTTTCTACACACACGCATCCGTATTTCTTTTTCCAGGGAAAAGTGTATGAAAAAATGTTTTAAGGAGAAATTTTCTTAAAGAAAGTTAGAAATTTTAAATATTTTTTTTTATTTGAAAATTTTAAAAAACAGCCAAAAGAAAACCACAAATACTCATGTCTCTCCTTCGACTCGAACGCAGGCATACCGAGCAGGAACAAAATGACATAGTTTTCATTCAAAGGCTAGTGAAAAATATATACTGCTTCTTAACTTATTAAATATTTGAGATCTCAGATTCCATTTATTCATTATTTAAATCGAGAATAACGAACTGGCTTGTTCCTAAATACATCAGCTGAAGTTAAAAAGTAACATCGACAGCAGCGAAAATTAAATGCCCTAACACGAAACGAATGACTGTAATTTTAAGAAACTATGATTTACCGTTTGGATAAGTTTCGGAAGTCTTGGGTCTTTTCTCGTTGTTAACAAGACAAATGTATCGTTCGTTTTTAAAGCGGTTTTCGGAAATTGTAAATCATAGTGAAATAATGACTGGCTTCGCACTTTTCAACATTTAAAAGTAGTGTTCGGTAGGGAATGTGACTCTTCCGAACACAGGGGCTGGGAAGAAGAACCGGTCACTTATCGTTCGGACATCATTAATATCGCTTTTGCCCCCTTCTCATTTGCGTTTCTTCCTCATCATACATCAGGCTTACGTTCCTGGTTCCCTGCTTTTCACTCTTTTTCTCTTGCCCGCCCTCGCCCGCCAATTAGGAGTTTGCGCATCGAGTAACGCGATTCCACAGAATTCGACTGTTTCTTCTAATTGTTTACATGTATTCAGCGAATTTTTCATCGTCTCAAGCAGATCGTCGCCCGGAAGTCTTAATTAAGAGAAACTTCCTGCTGGGACATGTCGGGTAATGGACCTACCACGCGCTTTAATTAAAATGTCAAAGCGTACGATGGCTCTCTCTCTCGAAGAACAAGCCGTGAGAGGACTGTGACGCGGTGTCCAACTCATAGGAGAGTAACAGAATCGAATTTAGTAAAACGTGCCTGTTTTCCTGTAATTGGAAAAGTAGATGATTGGCACGGTGCTGTGAAGCCTGGTGACTTCCTCTGAGCCTAATAGCAGTCTGAAATAAGTTGAAAGCTGGTTACAAAGAAAGCTATTAGAAATAACATTACACCAGAGCTGCAACATCCGAAAGGAACAGAGGAAGCTTCGAAAACCTGTCTAAAACGCTTGGTGAAAGTTATGTCCTGAATTCCCACTCTCCCCAGCTTTGAAAATTTGAGCAGCAAATTAGAAACGTTGAGCGAATCAATCGTTTCTCTTAGGCTTTGAATTTTTATTTTTTTATCCGTTAGCTTTGACATGAACATATCACTGCAAGCACGATTTCAAAGATCACCAAACTTTCCAGATCGATTTTTCACGTAAACATTACGTGAAAGTTCGCGTTGTTAATATTGAAATATCCATACGTTTCTGGGTAAATATGTTCTAAGGCTAACCTCGAAAGTAGTGGTTGGCAGCAGATTTGGACCTGTGTCTTTATAAACGTATATGCATGCGGTTACGTACGAATATGTTCACATGGTGAGAGTTTTCATTTGCAAAACGGATTTAGCGAGCGTCCGGATTTCACGAGGATTTCCGTCCGTCCCGAAATCTTTGTTAAAAGCGGGTTCTACGAGGGACATAACAAAAGTTCTGCACACGTTAATCTTAAACGGAAGCGGATGATGCAAACGGGAAAATGATTGAGTCGTGCCAAGGTCAGACTCTCAGCAACGCAGTGGTGTCAGAACGACGTGCTACTATTTGTGCTCTGTGTACGTGGGAGGGTTTGGAAATGGAAGCGTGCAGCTCCTCAGGTCGAGTCAAGGCGTTAGACCAGCGCTCGTACGTGAAAATGGAAACTCTGCGGGGAAAAACTACGATACAGATACATACTGCCTTGCAAAAAGTTTGCGGGGAAAACTACGACACAGATACATACTGCCTTGCAAAAACTTTGCGGGGGAAAACTACGATACAGATACATACTGCCTTGCAAAAACTTTGCGGGGAAAAACTACGACACAGATACATACTGCCTTGCAAAAGGTTTGCGGGGGAAAACTACGACACAGATACATACTGCCTTGCAAAAAGTTTGCGGGGGAAAACTACGACACAGATACATACTGCCTTGCAAAAAGTTTGCGGGAAAAAACTACGACACAGATACATACTGCCTTGCAAAAAGTTTGCGGGGGAAAACTACGACACAGATACATACTGCTTTGCAAAAATTTTGCGGGGAAAAACTACGACACAGATACATACTGCCTTGCAAAAACTTTGCGGGAGGAAACTACGACACAGATACATACTGCCTTGCAAAAAGTTTGCGGGGAAGGAACTCTTGATCGAAGCACGATTTTTCGCTGGGAATCGCGCTTTCGGGAGGGCCGAAGGAACATGGAAGATGATCACCGCTCTGGCAGACCTCAAACGGCATTTGCAACAAAGCATTTGCCACCATTGTTGCAACGTTTCTCGAAGAGAATAACCGTTTGATAGTCGAGGAGATTAATCATCTGGCAAATTAGTCTACCATGTCTGCTCAATGGATTTTGACCGACTCACTGGGAAAACAAACATCGCCGCGAACTGGGTGCCCCATCAATTCACCCCCGAGCAGATAAGGTAGCCAGAGTGATTATCGCACAGGATCACTTCCACAGGTTCGAAAGGGAGGGCGACACTTTCCTAAACAGCAATTGATGAGACTTGGACACGTGATTTTGAGCCGAAACTGAAGTCACAATCAGCGGAATGGAGACATCCAAGTTCCCCACGCCAATCAAGGTGTCGTCGGCAACAATCCAAAGTGAAGCAAATAATAATTTTTGCGTACGATGCCCAGGGTGTTGTGGTCTCTGATCGAGTGCCGGTAGGGCAAAATATCAACGTAAAATATTACCGTGACTTTCTGAGGACAAAGTTGACACCGAAAATTCGTCAAAATCGCCCCAACTTGTTGGAGGCTGGAGCGATCTGCATGACAATACATCGTGCCATGGTGCAGAGTCGGTACGGGAACTTTTGTCGAAATATGGCTGGTAAACTTTATCCCACCCACCATACAGACCTGATCTCAGTCCACCCGACTTTCATCTTTTCCCAAAGTTAAAAAATCGGCTCCGTGGCATCTGCTACGAATCGCTGGACGAACTGTCATTGTACGTGACCCGAGTAATACTACAGCTGAACAAAGATGACGTACTACGGGGCATCCAGGACCTACCTCACAGCTGGCAAGCTGTCGTTAGCAGCCGAAGGGAGTACATTGAACGGCAATAGGGTACGTTTTCTGTCGTACACGTTATCATAAAAATTAAACTACACTAGCAACAACTAACAAGGAGATGGCCGAGTGGTCACAGCCCTGGATCCTGAATAATCGTCGGAGTTTGTTGGAGTCATCCCAACATGAAAAATTAAAAACAAAATGCTTTCAGCACGGATTTTGATTTCACCGATTACATGTGATTGGGAGATATTTCTTAAGAAAGTATTTAAAATATTCATCAAGAAATGCTGCATTTTCAGTATTTAAAGTTTCACTTATTTCTTAATTTTTCATGTTGGGATAAAGGGACTACAAAATTCTCGAACGACTAGATACGTCCCAGCGCTGTAATCACACGGACACTTAGACGGATCGGCATCTTGTTAGTTCTCAGTCGTTTTCCTAGAACACTGCTAAAAATCAGTACTTAGAAATAAGCAAAATGTACTCGTTTTTGAGTACATTCTGGGCTTATAAGAGCTCCGAGCACTTGTGTCTCATTTTTGGAAAAGACACGTACTCATATTTTGAGTACATACAGGGAAGCAATTGTGAGTATATCTGGTATTTTTAATTTGAATATGTGTACTCATTTTTGAGTACATATACACTGGCGGAAAGTGAAAAAAGAACACCAAGAAGGAATTAGCGGACGATCATGAAATTTACATATGTTAATGGGGTAGAGTTTACGTAGGTGTGATGTTAATTTCGGGACCAGCCGGTGAGCGCTTACGCCATAGCACGGCATAATATGCAAATTATCGTCGGTGGTATTTGAGGAGTACGGCGAAGTGAATGTAATCATTAGTCGGCGTACGGACACGTGCGAAGACCCTGAAGAAGCTGCAGTGCCTGGACATGGAAGACGCGTACGATTTCAGCAGTTATCGGACTTTGAGCAAAGTCGTCTAGTCGGACTCCGCGAGGCCGGGTAGTCGTATCGTTGTATTGCGGAGCGAATTGGACGGGAAGTATCGGTGGTGGTACGATGGTGGCGTAGATGGTCCGAGGAACATTCCCACACGAGAAGACGTGGAACCGGGAGTCACAGACGGACTGATGAGCGGACCGATCGACGCATAAGAAGAGCGGCGTTGTCAAGCAGAACATCCATTGCGACGCAAATCCGAGCTGCCGTTGCACCTGAGGTGACTGTGCGAACAATTCGCAACCGTCTACTGGATGCAGGACTACGTGCACGTGTGCCTCTGGCATGCGTACCTCTGACTACAGCCCACCGTCAGGAACGGTTGCAGTGGTGTCGCCAACGTCTGCACTGGAGAACGCAATGGCGATCTGTCGTGTTCAGCGATGAAAGCAGATTCTGCTTGGGAGCCTCCGATGGCCGTATACGTGTTCGCAGAGGTACAGGGGAGCGTCTCCACCCTTCTTGCATCCGCCAGCGACACACAGGGCCTACACCTGGTCTCCTGGTGTGGGGAGCGATCAGCTATCGCTCCCGTACACAACTAGTCTTTGTACCGGGTACGTTAAACAGCACCTCCTACATCAACAACATCATTCAGCCCGTTGTTGTGTCATTTGTAAGGTCGGTCCATCGTGGTGTTTTCCAGCAAGATAACGCACGCCCACACATGGCACGTGCAACGCAACATGCACTTCAGGGTGCGAGACAACTTCCATGGCCTGCACGTTCACCGGATTTGTCCCCCATTGAGCACGTGTGGGATTTTATGGGACAGCGACTTATCCGCTCTCCACGGCCTGCCACGACCATCCCCGATTTACACGTCCAGGTTGAGGATGCTTGGAACTCAATACCCCAAACTTACATCCAACATATGTACGACAGGACTCCATGCCAGAATTGTACAGTGTGACGCAGTTCATGGCGGTTCAACCTCGTACTAACCATGTTACATGGAAATGTTATTTTTCAGTTTACCAGCAAATACAGCTGCATTTTGCCATAATGTTTTGATCACGTTATCCTCTGTATTCCGTTATTATGCTGTATAAATTTCGTTATTGGAAGATTAAAAGGGAAGTGTTCACTGTTTATTCGTTGCAATATTGTCCCAAATAATCGTTAACAAAGCAGTCTCTTTTTTCATTAATTTGGCATGAAGAGACTTAAAAATATATTTGGTTTTTGGAGGTAGTTTGGAGGCCCCCTTCCCCCAAATTCTGAGGCCCTGTGCACGTGCAGAAATCAGGTCCTGGGTGTAACCAGACATAAAGAATGATGTCCGAAAGCCCATCCGTAGATGTGCGAAAGCTCGGCAAACTGTATCTTGTTTCTTACGCTAACTAAACGGATTACCACTTTAATCTTATGTACTTGGTGTATTGATAAGTTGCACAATTAAAAAAGAGTACTACGTCATACAGTTGTTACGTCACACACCGACATAATTCGTCACGAATATTTCTTTCTCGGTTGTTGCCATGGTGATGACTCCTACCACTGCGCCGCCAATGTGGGACAAACGTTCAAACGTTCAGATAAAGCAAATTATATTATTTGTGAATCTTGTTTCGTTGTTTTGCTAAGCTTTACTTACAACCTTCATTCACTGTTGGTATCATTATCGTCCAACATGAAAAACATTCGTTCTTCATAGCAGGACATTTGTTCTTAATAGCGAAAAACAATCATGAATTCACAATTTTTCCGCTAGAGGGCTTAAATCCCTTCTTCGTCCATTTTCTCATTTTCTAAAAATCCGCTTTGAAAAATTCGTTTTGTGCCGGAAAAGACCCAAAAGACCTGCTCATTACACCCGATGTCATGTTTCCTCGTTTAAACTCCTCTCGCATTAATCATAAACTACAAGCACTTGCAATGAATGCTTTTGTGATATAAACGGTTGGGCCCAAAAACACTTCTAAATTAAACTTCAAGGATTTTTTAATCAGCTAAACTTTTTGTTATGTAGCCGCGGTAACTCCGTAAAAGTACCCCGTCTTCAGTAATTTGTTAAAACACTTAACAACATGTTTCTTAAAATGACGGAGAGAAAGTACACCTAACATAGCATCAAAACGTGCGCTAGAAGAAACAGCTTTCAGCAACGTAGTCCATCTCCGGGCAACAACAAATCAGGTCTTCGTCGTCAAATCACAGTCGAAGGCATTCATTCGTAACTCTTAGAGAAATTAGGGTTTCCACGTCGTAAAAGGAGCCTTCACTTCAGGTTATGGATTAAAATAGCAAAATCATATTTTCGATGCTGTCTTTGCTTAAAGAACTTCACTTTCCGTGGCCGATGCACCGGCGTGAAAAATTTAAGAAAGAATTTTTCATTCCTATATCTCAACGGCAGGCTCTCCATTATCAAAGAACAGCAATAAATCATGTCACCTATGCGTCTTCCAAGTCCTTTAAAAACCAGGACTTTTTTTTTATTTCCTCTTTCGCCTTTACTAATGTCGTTGGCTGTGTGTGTGCGTGCGTGTGTGAGTGCGAGAGAGACAGAGAGAGAGAGAGAGAGAGAGAGATATTTCTTTAAAAAAAAGCGAAAGAGGTAGAGAATAGTTCTTGGCAGCTGAGATCTTTGGCGCAAGGGAATATTAAAATAACTTTCTCTCTTCCCAGTGCTGTGTGTGCTTTATTTTGAAACACAAGAATTTAAGATGTGAAATTTCAAAAAGAAAAAGTAAAACAAGTTTTTAATCAAATAACAGAGGATATGTGACAACGGCATTCCAAACATTCGCAATTTTTATGGAATTTTTGATGCCACTTTGCAGCGCACTTTCACCTTATAAATCCAGTTTCCACTTTTTAAGCTTTTGAACTTAAGAAGAAAAGACTAATGTTTTAGGTTTGTTTGCCTGTTTTAGTCAGTGTGGGCGAACACGTTTACGGTAAACATGGGACATAACAAGCCAAAACACAAATACAGATGGTAGACAAATTAAGGAAAACAGTTGTAGGAAGAGCTACAAGTATTTTTAATAGTGTGTATGAAATTTTAACTTTAAACAGGTGTAGTGTAAGTGCTTATTTAGGTTTCTGGTAGTTAAATTTCGAAATTCATTCCAGTAAATGATATAATTTGCTCTAAATAGTAAATGACCCGATTTCTTACAGCGATTCCTTGTGCATCTATCATGCCCGGTGTCAATACGACTTATCATGCTCAGGTTAGACTCGAAGAACACTTAGATTCAGGCTAAAAGAACACCAGTCATGTGTGAAAAAAATGGGACCTCAATAAATCTTCTATAGCTCAGCATCATATGAACAAAAACACATTTATCTTTGAGGACCTTGAGTTCCACGAAGCCCATGACGTTTTTAAAAATCTGCTTTCCCTAGTAAATGATTCTACTCCCTCGCCATGTCTCTCAAGCGATTAGAAAGCACCGGACAGAACTGGTAACCACCAAACTGTCACGTGAAAAGAGCAATGGCCGTCGCAAGGAATTCACACGCATAAAGCTGGTTCCGAGTTCAATGCGAAGCTATAGTAGACATAAAAGTAATTTACAACTGCATTTATTTGCGTTTATTAATCGTGATGTAGCTGGGCCTTCGGGTTCCATGGATTTCTCTTGGCAGCCCTTCTTGTCGGTTAGTTTTGTCTGTTACAGTAGATTGCATGAAGTGGGCGTTTATTTGAAATAGCTTCAGGAATCCATTAATAAAAAGTCCGAATATTTATTCAGGATATACACGGTCGAGTCACATTATTGTGACCACCAGCTAATATCCAGAGTAACGGCCGTGTGCAGCGCGGACAGCAGCTAAACGGGCTAGAAGTGACTCAGCAATGTGCTGGAAGGTGTGTGTAGCCATGCCGACTTCAGTGCATCTGCAGCTGCTGGAGGGTGCGTGGTGGAAGATTCATAGAGCGAACAGCACGGTCGAGGTGGTCCTACAGATGCTCAATTGGGTTTACGTCTGGGGGAAATACGGGGCCAGGTAAGTAAGCTGAACCCTTCATCGTGCACTTCCAACCAATCTCAGACATTTGTAGCTTTGTGACACGCCGCATTGTCGTGCTGAAAGATCCTATCTGCCATAGGGAAGACAATCAGCATGTATGGGTGTACGTGGTTTGCAAGGATGGAATCATAACGAATTCGGTATATAGTGCATACCACGGGTATAAGTGGACCCAAGGAATGCCACGAAAACATTCCCCAGACCATAACGCTGCCCCCACCAGCTTGTGTTCTTCCAGCAATGGTTGAACAGTCATTGTTATCTTGTGTTTCTCGCCTTATACGCCAACGTCCATCCGTTCGTTGAAGCAGAACAGGTGACTCATTGGAGAAGGCAATCCTTTGCCAATCAGCGGAGGTCCAATTCCATTACTGCCGTGCAAATGTAAGACTTTTCTGCAGATGCACCTTCGTTAGCATAGGTGAAGTGACCATCCTCATTCTGCATCGGAGCCTCATACGCAGCAGGGTTCGTTGAACTCTCGTTTTAGACACACGTCCGGTAGCCCCCTGGTTCATTCGGCCACAGAGTTGCTCCACTATAACGTGTCGATCGGCCCTTATGCACCTTCGAAGCCGACGTTCACGTTTCACATCAATGGTGCTCCGCAGTTTTCACCTCGCTTATTCGCAATGGCGCCATTTCTCCAAACATGATACACTTTAACCACAGCAGCACGCGAACAGTTCACAAACTGCGCTGTTTCAGAAATACTGCCACCCTTGTCCCGAAAGCAAATAATCATCCCTTTTCACAAATGTAATAAATCACTCCTTTTATCCATGACAGCAACAAGTGATATGTTTTCAGATACAGCACACCTTATGTACCCTCCAAACCAGTTCACGACACGTGCCCTTCTTTCATTGGCCACGCGCTTTTGACGTCAAAAGTAGGAGGTGGTCACAATAATGTGACTCGAGTATGCACACTTAAGAGCAATTGAATTAGAGACAGCTGGCGTTATGCAAATGTGCGTTGTGGGCGGTCCTGTAAACGGAAGCGACATAACGTATGCAGCGATCCTACAATATAAAGAGTGATGCGACGGGAATCAGTAAGAGTCGGACGCAGTACGGGTAAGACGAAGTATATAAGCGCATTTGATCGTGGGCGAATTGTCGGGGCCCGACGAATGGTTCACTCCATCTCGGAATTCGTGCAAGCACTGGGATTTTCACGAGCCACTGTCTCACGGGTGCACCGTGAGTACATCGAATCCGGTAAAACCACCCCTGCAAGGGCCAACTCCCGTGGACAACAGCGTGTGGATGAGCGGAGTCACCGTCGGCTAGCTCACATTGTAACAGCGGATAGACAGGCCACAGTGCAAGAAATCACTCGGCAATTTAACGCTAGTGCACAAAAACGTGTAAGCAGCCCCACCATTCCGAACCATCTCCTCGCTATGAGGTACAGAAGCCATCGTCCCACGAGGGTACCGCTACTGACCGCGCATCACAGGGTGCAAAGATTAGCATGGGAGCGGGAACATCGCCACTGGACCCTAGACATGTGGAAAAATGTTGCCTGGATTGATGAGTCGAGATTCACGTTGGTACATGCGGATGGCGGGATACAAGTACGGCGCAAACCACATGAAGCGATGGATTCTTCTTGCCAGCAGGGTACTCTTTAAGCTTGTGGTGGTGGCATTCTCGTCTAGGGACTATTTACGTGGACAGAAATGGGACCCCTGGTACGTGTGACATCATCCCTCACAGGTCAATGTTACCAGGATATCCTGGAAGACCATTTGCTCTCGTTTGTGCGTCTTCAACATCCAACTGGGGACCTCATCCTGCAACAAGACAATGCATCGTGCCATCGCTCCCAAATTGTATCCGAATGGTTGGATGAACACTCCGCCGACGTGACCTCGCTTTCTTGGCCAGCTAGGTCACCTGACCCCAATCCCATCGAGCATATCTGGGATGCCATCGAGAAAGATGTTTGAGGCTCTGACCACTCTCCATCAAATCTTCGTGAACTGTGGGAGCTTGTTCAGGGGTTATGGATTCGTATGGCTTCCCAACGCTTCCTGTGTCTTGTCGAGTTCATGAAGAGACGAATCGCCGCTGTCATTAGGGCGAAAGCTGGTGCTACACGTTACTAGACAGGTATCTCTAATTGAATTGCTCTGCAGTGTATGTACATGTATATATACATACATGTGTGTGTGTGTGTGTACATTATATGCATACTTTATGGGTTATATCCCATACAACGAAAAAAAAAACATGCTGCTGTATTTCCATGACATCTCCTTCTCTTTGACTCTTCGCAACTTCGAATGTACTCATCTGTCTTCGACCCGCGATCTCCTCAACCATTTGGAGATCGCATTCTTGACACCTCGTAACGAATGTCACTTTGGTTCCGCCTCCAGGAACGTAAGAAGGCCTGCAGAACATCACCACATATTCAACAAAACCACGACCCTTTTACCAGTCTGAACAACATGGCGCCTTTCAGGAGAAGTTTCACGAAATGTCAAGCAGTGGGTTTGCAAGAATAAATTATCCGTTTTCATACAATATATATTACACTGCCGTTACCTGAACATATAGACATCACACACAAAAAATCATATTCATCATTGTAAGGTAAATTTGAATAACGCATCAATTGAATATTTTAATCATATTTAAATATTTAGAGAGGCCTCTCGTCCGCAGAGATACTCACATTAAGTTTACAAAATATGTTCTGCAATGCCTGTAGTTCATCGTTGTTAAATATATTGTTTCTCCTGTATGGAACTTTGTGGCAAGAAGACCGAGACATTTTAAAGTCAGCTTCCTTCGACAGTTCGATTTGCAACTATTGTCCCGAGATGACGCCAACTCCAAGTATTGCATATCTCTTTGCAAGCAATTAATTTGATTGTATAAAACAAAAATGTATTGCGTTCAATTCGAGTCACGTCTTTTATCATTTGAACTGAGAGCTTCTCTAAGTACTTCGTAACTCCCTCGTCCTGTGTGCTCCTTCAAGTCATTATTTTATTGAATTCTTGAATTTCCCGTGCAATTTCATCTTGTCAACCGCCATTTTATCGCATTTTCCACAAAGAAAAAAATATCCCGGGTGCTGCATAAATCAATTCCTTTCTTTCTTTTTTTATAGCGCCCATTTGCTTTGAAACGCTCTCCAGCGGAAACATCTGCCAAATACAGAAATTACCCATGTACATCTTTATATTAGTTATCTGGAGATGCATTATTAGGACTTTAACTGGTAACTTTCAATGTACACCCGAAATGCCGTTCCTTCTTTTACTTTCTACAGATTATGTACAGTGAAAGAAGGAACTTTGCGACTTATAAGGATGGATACTGAAAAGGCTTTTATCTCATGGCGTCGTGGTAAAAATAAATTAAACTACTTTTCGAAACCAATTACTTATTATGATAATAAATGCTTCATGAAATTCCTTTACTTAAATTGAAAGATGGATTGGAAGTTTTTACTAAAAGCGATGATCAACTAGAACAAGTAGCCAACGGTAACTGATAACTCCGGCACAGTTGGCAAATTTTGAGCGAAGCTATTGCAAAATCTAAGCTCATTAAGGCGTCTATTATAACAAATTCTAAAAAACGAACGTGTAAAATTTATGACTTCCAAACAAAAGTACGAAACATTCTAAAAAAGAAATGCCTAAAATTTATCATGAGCTACTTTCCTTCACGCCTTCACGTTGGTTGTGATCAGGTTGCATGTAAACAAAGAGGAAAGACACACCCAGATCGGGAACCACGTTTTTCAAGATTCACCGAACCAACAAGCAATGTCATTGACGCCCTACACTAAAGAGCAATTGAATTAGAGACTGCTGGCGTTATGCAAATGTGGCGCTGTGGGAGGCTTTGTAAACGGAAACGACATGACGTATGCAGGGACCCGACTATATAAGGAGTGATGCGACGGAAATCAGTAAGAGTCGGACGCCGTATGGGTAAAACGAAGGATCTAAGCGCATTTGATCGTGGACAAATTGTCGATGCCCGACGAATGGGTCACTCCATCTCGGAAGTCGTGCAGGCACTGGGATTTTCAAGAGCCACTGTGTCACGGGTGCACCGTGATTACATCGAATCCGGTAAAACCATCCCTCCAAGGGCCAACTGCCGTGGACAACAGCGTGTGGATGAGCTGGGTCATCGTCGGCTAGCTCGCATTTGTAACGTACCAGGAGATGTGACGTACCTGCCCGAAGGACGCACACGACATAAAGACAGATAGGAATCAGAATTAAACGTCCGCGAAGCTCAATTGGTAGAGCGACTTATTCCGGAATGAGGGGACCCGGGTTCGAATCCTATCGTGGACAGAAATGACGGAGAAATTCACTTCGTTATAATGGCGCCCGAACTATCCGGATGACCCGACCGTTCAAAATCTCGCATTGGTGTGATGTTATTTCCACACCGCGAGATAGAAAAAATAAGAGAATCCCTTCTCCAGCACTTCGAAAAAAAAAATAAAAAAAATAAGGGGGAGATGATGTAACGTACCAGAAGATGTGACGTACCTGCCCGAAGGACGCACACGACAAAGGCAGATAGGAATCAGAATAAAACGTCCGCGTAGCTCAATTGGTAGAGTGACTTATTCCGGAATGAGGGGATCCGGGTTCGAATCCTGGCGTGGACAGAAATGACGGAGAAATTTACTTCGTTATACATTGTAACAGCGGATGGACGGACCACAGTGCAAGATATCACCCAGAAATTTAACGTTTGTGCACAAAAACGTGTAAGGAGCCACACCATTCCGAACCATCTTCTCGCTATGGGGTACAGAAGCCATCGTCCCACGAGGATATCGCTGCTGACAGCACATCACAGGGTGCAAAGATCAGCATGGGAGCGGGACCATCGCCACTGGACCCTAGACATGTGGAAAAATGTTGCCTGGACGGATGAGTCGAGATTCACGTTGGTACTTGCGGATGGCAGGATACGAGTACGGCGCAAACCACATGAAGCGATGGATCCTTCTTGCCAGCAGAGTACGCTTCGAGCTGGTGGGCGTGGCATTCTCATCTGGGGACTGTTTACGTGGACTGAAATGGGACTCCTGGTACGTGTGACATCGTCCCGCACAGGTCAATGTTACAAGGATATCTTGAACGACCATTTGCTCCCGTTTGTGCGTCTTCAACATCAAACTGGGGACCTCATCCTGCAACAAGACAATGCACCGTGCCATAGCTCCCGAATTGTTTCCGAATGGTTGGATGAACACTCCAACGACGTGACCTCGGTCCCTTGGCCAGCTAGGTCACTTGACCTCAATCCCATCGAGCACATCTGGGATGCCATCGAGAGACATGTTTGAGGCTCTGACCCCCTTTATCATATCTTCGTAAACTGTGGGAGCTTGTTCAGGGGTCATGGATTCGTATGGCTTCCCAACGCTTCTGGTGTCTTGTCGAGTCCATGCCGAGACGAATCGCCGCCGTCATCAGGGCGAAAGGTGATGCTACACGTTACTAGACAGGTATCTCTAATTCAATTGCTCTTCAGTGTATGCTGGCTTTGACCGCGACTTCAGCTGTTACAGTTAGAAAAGAAACAAAATGCAAAACAAAAACACAGAAAAAAGCTCACCGGTATCAATTCTAACGTTTTTCTTGTGTCCACAATGTGCTCCGCTTCCTTTTTATCAGTTTGAGCGAAAATAATTTCGAATGGACAGCAGAAGAACTAAAAAACTCGAGCAAATGGCGTCGTAAAAAATTGCGACTATCGAATGTGAACAAATGCAATGGAATATTTGCGCGTGTTTTTTTAATTGAAAAAATCAGTGATTTGTGACATGGGGTTGGTACCATGGTGATTGGTTGAGTCTTATAGGAATGATGACCATTAAAAAACGGACCAATTTTAATAACCGTAATTGAAATTCTTCAATGACACGGAATTTCGGGAATCTGAAGGCGTCAAAACCTGACCATGGACGATGTCCAATCGCATGTAGTAGCTATGCCCGAACAACTACTTGTCCCGAGTCTCGTATAGAGAGCGGATGTTTTCAAATATCGTTAAAATTGGTCAGTTTTTTAATGGTCAGTGTTTTTAAGTCACGGTCAATCACCATGACACCAACCCCATGTCACTCACGTTCTTCCCTTTCTCTTTGGCAAGTGTCATCGCGATCAGCTGAAGATCTTTGGAGGAGATAGGTAACAAACAACCCCTTCTCAAAACCGGAAAAATCTCTGAAAATGCAAGTTTTTGGACGATTATTCCTAAATGAAACGGAATTTTGGGAATCGGAAGTCCAATCGCAAGCAAAAAATCACGGTGATCGGATGTACCATCTCGTACCTATGCCCGATCAACTAATTGTCTCGAGTCTCGTAAAGAGAGCTCCTCTCGGCCTTCGGCCTTGCTTCGCTCAATAAGTAACTTACAATGATCTTTAGCTGCAGATTCATCATCATCATTGTCAACCATTATCAATCCACTGCTGGACGAAGGTCTCCCCAAGTTTCCTCCACAACGGTCTGTCTTGTGCCAGTCTCCTCCATGTCACTCCCGCATATTTACGAATTTCATCCACCCATCTCCCATGTGGTCTTTTTCTGGGTCTTTTCCTGTCCCTTGGAATCCAATCTAAAATTTCGGCTGTCCATCTATGGTCTGTCCTTCTGGCAGTATGTCCAGCCCATTGCCATTTCAGGGATTTAACCCTGATCATGATGTCTTCCACCCTCGTCATTTTTCGGATCCACGAGTTTCCTCTTCTTATCTCTCCTGGTTATACCAAGCATGCACCTCTCCATGCTGCTTTGAGTTGTCTGCAGCCTTTGTATGTCTCTTTTAGTTAAGGTCCACGTCTCTGCACCATACGTAAGCACTGGAAGGATGCATTGATCAAACACTTTTCTTTTAAGACATAATGGCATATTGCTCTTGAAAATTATGCTGTTTCTTCCAAAAGCTCTCCAGGCAAGTTTTGTACGCCGATTAATTTCTTCATCAATGTGACCCTCACTTGATATCTGCTGTCCAAGATAAACATACGTATCCGTTATCTCCAGTTTTTCTCCATCAATCGATAAATCTTCATTTCTTGTAAAAGCATTGAACATCACTTTTGTCTTCTGAAAGTTCATTTTTAATCCCACTTCTTTACTCTTGTCCGCAAGTTCCTGGATCATACTCTGCAGCTCTGATGGGGTAGTTGCAAAAATGACTATGTCATCAGCAAAACGAAGGTGGGTTAGATAATCTCCATTAATCTTTATCCCTTTGTTTTCCCAGTTCAGTGATTGAAAGACATTTTCCAATGTGGCATTAAAGAGCTTCGGAGATATGGTGTCACCTTGTCTCACTCCCTTTCCAATTTTTATGTGTGTTGTATTTTCAAACAGCCGAATCTTTGCACTTGCATTTTCATAGATGTTATTAATAATATTAATGTATGCATCTTCAATACCGCAGGATTTCAGAGCCGTGGTAACTGCTGATGGTTTCACCGAATCAAAGGCTTTTTCATAATCGATAAAAGCCATGCACAATGGAAGTTCATATTCCCTCGCTCTTTCAATTAGTTCTCTCAGTACGTGGATATGATCTATTGTGCTGTAGCCACTCCTGAATCCAGCTTGTTCTCTCGGTTGAGCCATGTCCAGTGTTACCTTCAAGCGGTGTGAAAGAACACTAGTGAAGATTTTATAAACCACTGATAGGAGGCTGATAGGTCTGTAGTTCCTGAGATCCTCAATGTCACCTTTTTTATGTAGCAGGATCATTGTAGCATTGTTCCAATCCTCAGGAATCTTCCCTTCATTAAGGCATCGAGTGAAAATTTGGGCGAGTACTGTTTCGATTTCTCCACTTGCTTCTTGTATGATGTCTATAGTAATTCCATCTTCTCCTGGAGCTTTCCCCCGCTTCATGTTCTTGATTGCATGAGCAACTTCTGCTGGGAGGACTGGAAGAACTCTGGTACCTTTCATGATGTCTGGAGTACATGTATCATCCCTTTCATATAATTTGGAGTAGAAATCTTTCACTCTTGTCAAAATTTCGCCTCTATTTCTTGTTATAGAACCATCTTCTTTTCTCAGAGCCATAATCTGTTTTCTTCCCTTACTGAGATGTCCCTTTGCTATCTTAAGGCTTTGGTTGTTTTCAATTGCTTTCCTCACTAGCTCACAGTTGAATTTCCTTACGTCTTCAGTGATACTTTTTTGTGTTGTCTTGCATAGCTCTATATATTCCACTTTGGAAGTCACATCTTCTTTAGTTGTCCTCATCTCTCTTCTTTTTTTGCATCAACATTTTGGTTTTTCCTGATAATTTGTTCACATGCAACTTGTTCTTAGATCCAGCTAATTTTGTTGCCGGTTTCCATTAGAGCTTTGGTTACTTTTCTGTTAACTTCCGAAATATCCACTTCTTCCGATGTTAGGCCTTCTAAAGCAGAGAATCTGTTCTTCAGTTCCAACTTGAAAGTATTATGGTGTTTTTTAAGGTTGGTTATGTCAATACATTTTGTTTGTCTTATAAGCTTGCCACGTTCCAGTTTAGTGTTGAGGTGCATCTTACATCTCACCAATCTATGGTCACTACCTGTGTTGAACTTGTTCAGCACACTGCAGTCTTCGATGACGAATTTTTTGTTACACATAATAAAATCAATTTCACTTTTCGTTCCAATTGGATGTCTCCATGTCCATTTCCTGTGTGGCTTTTTCTTGAAAAAGGAGTTCAAGATGAAAAATCCTTCTGCCTCTGCAAACTCAACGAGAGTATTTCCACGCTGGTTTCTGTTGCCGTGACCGAATTTACCTACTGAAGTTTCATTCTGTTGCCGTTGCCCTATTTTTGCATTGAAATCTCCCATAATTATCTTCAAGTGCTGCTTACCTTTATTATTTAGATGACGAATTTCCTCATAAAATTCTTCAATTTCTTCTTCAGGATGACCCGTGGTGGGTGCATAAGCTTGAATAATCTGAGCCTGGTATAATTCTCGATAGTTGGATAACGAGTCGTGCAGCTCTGTCAGAGGAACTTTCAACTTCTACCACTTTATCCTTCAGTTTCTTGTTTATTATAAATCCAACACCACTAGTTCTGCCAGTATCTGTCCCACGATAATAGAAGAGATGTCCACTTTTCAGTTCAATGAGATCTTCTCCTTTTCTCCTTACCTCACTTAGCCCGACGATGTCCCACTTGATCCTTTGTAGTTCCTCTTCCAATTCAAGAAGCCTTGAATCAGAAGATAGGGAGCGTCCGTTATAGGTAGCCAAGGTCAGCATCAAATGGCAGCCTAGTCTGGTCCTCCGGGGATTCTTAGCACCCTCTGCCTTCATGTCGCACTGGCCGCTGCCTTGGCCAGGTACATTCCAGCTGCCGGAGACTGAGGGCCAAGATTTAAGTTGTAGAGTCATTTTGGAGGTGTTTGGCCATAACTCACCACGCTGGCCAAGCGGGTTGGTGAGTGTGGGATAGCATTTCCTCTGATCCCGATGGTATAGTTATACCGCTATTGGCGGTCGTCAGAGCCCCTTTAGTGGTAACAGGATGCACCACGAGAAGGCGGGGTTGACATTTGTCAAGGAGAGGCTGTGATGTTACGCATCACCTGACCTTACATCACCTGACCTTACATCAGCTGCAGATTAGGGATATTTAAATCGGTGTGTCTCAACGTCATTACTATCTCCTGCCTAGAGGGTGTTGTTTGGTACAAGAGTTTGAATAAAAAGGCAATGCGTGCTGACGGACAGGTTTACGTGAAAAGGACGACACATCTGGAAACATGGATTTGCGGGCTACGGGTGGCCGAGTGGGCAGCGTTCGTGACTGCCACGGGAAGGGCCTCAGGTTCGATCCCAGGCAGGTACGAACGCTCGATCCACTAAATACCCGCCGTGCGTCGGATGGGCACGTTAAGCCGTCGGACCCCGGGTACTGGCTCCCCGGTAATAAGTAAGGGCGTCTTCCTCCCCCTTTCTACTTTGCTTCCGTGTCCCTTTCCTATCGGGCGCTCTAGCCCAAATCTCCTAGTTTCCTATTTCTAAGGGTTGTTTAAGACCTGGGGTCAGACACTCCCTTTCTAAAATCCTCTACATATGATTAAATACAGATTTGCTAGCAGGTCAGCGCTGTGATCAGGTTGCGCGCTGCACCGAATAAAACATTTGTATTTGCAGCAATCTGAGGTAAAGTCACCCATCCACTTTCTTGCACCAGAGCTTCCACACAGGGAATGATGCCCTTTGTTGTTCATGTCGAAAGCCTGCTACTGCGTTCATCATCCGACAATGCATTGCGCCCGTGTACGAGTTTTGAGCACCTTTCAAACATTCCCCGAGAGTTTAGCATTTGAAGTCCATACTCTTCTTGAAGTTGACAATGGATTTTTGCTGAAGGCCTCTCAACGACCATCCTAAAACTTTTACACCCACACGGAAGGTATAAACTCAACTATCTATGCCTGTTACAGGCTTTTGAGCAAAGTACAAGCAAAGAAGGGACATTACATAGAACCTAGAGGCTCATGATAGGAGAATAGGTAGATAGAAAAAAGTCAGAATGAGTAGCTCTACTAACAGTGTGCACTTTGATCTCGCACAACGGAAAAGCACACACCAGCAGTGGAGCAGAGAGAAAGAAGTGGGCGGAGGAACAAATGTTCTTATTTGTAAACTGGAATCCGGTACCCAGGGTCCGACAGCTTAATGTTCCCATCTGACACACGGCAGATATTTAGAGGTTTTAAACGTTTCTAGACAGCCTGGGATCGATCCTGGAACCTCTCCATTAGTAGGAAGAAGCGCTGACCACTAAGCCATCCGCGGCTGGCTGACGGCCTTTTCCGTCGCATATCATTATCGCGTACCTCCGAGCGAGAGGATGTCTCCAGGCCGAGCAACATTTTCTCTTGAATCTGTTTTTCAGCAAGTTGCCTTTTTATTGAAACTCTGCTGCCAAATAACGCCTTATAGTTAGGACAGTGTAATGACTTTGGGTGACACCGATTTATATATCCCTAATCCATCGCCAACGATCACCAGAAATTACTTATTGATTTTCCTTGGAACGTTGCGTTACCCACCACATGACTTTTTATTCAGACTCCTGTAAAAAGCAGCGTCCTCTAGTCAGGAGAGTGCAATGACCTTGGCAGATACTGATTTATATATGACAAATCCGCAGCCAAAGTTACTGATTTTCTATGGTACATTGCGTTATCCATCATATGACTTCTTATTCAAACTCTTGTGCCAAACAACGCCCTCTAGTCAGGAGAGTGTAATGACTTTGTCAGACATCCATACACATATTCCTAAACCATAGCCATAGGTCATCAGAAGTATTTTATTATTACACTACGTAAATGCGAGAGACTTATCTATAATATGACGTGGACTTGCGCATTTACGCAAGTCCACGTCATATTAGATAAGTATCTTGCAATGATTTCTTAAGATCGAAAGTCTAAATATCTTTCCGTCTAGGGGTGAATAGGGATTCGTCGGTGAGCAGCATAGTCTTATTTATTCCACCAGTGATTTCGGAGTTTAGTGTTCGTGTTCCTGTTCCCGTGCTCTGACAGTGGCCAGCAGTGATTCACTCGCCAGGATCCCAACCGTCGTCCAATCGCTCGGGTGAATGCAACTGCATAACCGACTTCCTTATCATTATAACTGAGATAGACCGCCGCTGTAACTCGTTCGTCAACGAAGTTCGCCGGATTTGGTTACACTCCCAACTGAACGCATGCCGGAAGGGCCCGCCTGTTTTTCCTGTTTTCATTAATCAACAACACAAAAAAAAAAAACTTTTATAGTTCCGAATGTGAAATGCATTAGTCTGTTTAAAGAGCTAAATGAAGTAGTACATACATGAGGTAAGCCTCAATTCATTGATCAATGAAGATCAGTGACTGCTCCACTTTCAAAAGGTTTCAGTGACGTATACAGGAACGGTTCAAAAATATGAGAACTCTATTTATAAAGCCCCAACAAAGATGCAATTTTTCTAATACTGATGAAACCCTTCCAAGTACACGAATAACAGCAGGATTTTTTCAGAATTTTCGCAACTGCACTGTTTCATCTTTCGCATATTTGCGGCAGTCATTTCGGAACTCTTTAACCAATCACGCGCAATTACTTGGCATTTGGTCATTAAATACTCAGGTTCCAATGACGTAGCCACACACACACACACACACACACACACACACAAAACCTATACAGCTGCCAGTATATGTAAAATAATGCACTGTAAATTGGCGAACAGGTTAATTTCACTATGCGGAAGACCATCCCGCATTTATGCTTGGCGCAGGTTGGTCGTAATACGCAAATTAGGACTGCCTTAAAAAGACGCGCGTCTATTCGCATTTTGGTCCTGTCTTTTTTTCCCCCATGAGGGGATTTAAGATGTGTTTCCGCGTAGGTAGGGATTTACTGTATGAGGTGAATCACAGGGCTGAAATTTCCGGCTTGCGTCGTTTCAATCCTTCCCTGCTGGGCAATACGCAAATTGGAAATAAAAATTGTTCTTATAGGACACGGATAGCCCAACTGGTTTTTAGATTTTATCTTTTGCTTTGTACTTATGCCAGTTTTCTACGGTATACTTTGCGTAGCAATTACATACGAAAATACGTAGATTAGAGAAGAGATGGAGACAAATTTGACAAGGATACACTCCTTGCTTTTCTATGGTATTTTAATATCAAACAAACACTAATAGATTCGAAGAAACTGTTTGATACTTGGCTACTAAGTGCGATGCTTCGACAAGGCAATCAAATGCAAAATATTTCGTTACGGTCTGTTGGGATCTTCACGGAATTTCACGTTTCTGGGAAAAGTGGTTGTTATTAACAGACTGAGAGAGAGAGAGAGAGAGATGTGGAGTTCAGAAAAGGTGGTTTTAATTTTCCTTTGAAGTAAAATTTTCTCTCTAGGGATATTTATGGCACGTTTCACAACCCTGACACCACGCAGTCGATAATCACCACACACTGTCTAATGACCGCACAGAGATCGCGGTACTCTCTAATATAAGCAGAGAAAGATAAATCAAGTAGACAACACACACAGAGAATGCACAATGATTTGTACAAAAAAGCTAGAAGCATAATATATACACGTAAATACATATATAAAATGACAGTAAGTTTCATAAATCTTACAAACTAAAAGACACAGCGCAAAAAGGAATAACTATGCTGTAAAACATTTCGAAATATCAACGGATTCAATAAGAACTATCTAAAGCTACAGACAAAGTGAATATTTTCGGGGGACCAGATCACCTTGTGACGTATACTCTAATTTAACTTTCCTTTTTAGTTTTTTTCTCTTATGTACATTTGAGTTCGTTCTCCTTAGCATTTTTCAAACGTCATGGCTTCTCTCTCGCAAGAGTATGGTTGGCAACACCTTGAGGTCGGAACGTATGACGTGTGTATCAGTGGCGTATCTTGAGACCCAGACCTGGGCTCCCCGTCCTCCGCCCCCAGTACTGTTTTTTTTTAAATTGTGAAATTTATTTTTCAGTTGTTAAGCTAATAGAAGTAACTTTTTTTCTAAATTTTAGGTACATGTTATTGCTAACATGATACCACATAATCATAAGGATAGGATTTGAACACTTATTTTTACATGAACTCCATTCTTCTTCCCTTTTGTGTGGACTTGAGCATTACGTTTTCATAAAAAGTTTCTGCCGAGTACTTTTTCATATTTAAAAAGAATGTTTTTCTCTATTAACAAACCATTCAAGTTGCTGAAATGCACATGTCCTTTTGTGGCTCTAAGATATATCTTGATTCATTTTAATGCAGAAAAACTTCTTTCGGCAGTTGCAGTTGTTGATGGAAACTTTAATATTAGGTCTGCTGATTTGTACACCTCACTAAAAACAATCTCCAACAATTTATTCAACTGTATGTAACAAGAAATGTCTCTTACTGATTTCTTTTTGTATTCATCAAGGGAGTCAAATATCTGTAGTACATTTTTTAGTCGAGCGGTATCGAAATCTGAAGCATAGAGCTCTTTAAGTTCTGACAGTAGGCGTTCAGGAAGGCTTTCACAAAATTTATCAAAAGAGTTCGAATCCAACAAAGCCACGAATCTAAGGTGCAATATCACTGATTTTAATTTATTGACACTTCACACAAACTGAAACAACTCTCGCGAAACACATACTGTTACCTGCGGGAGCATGCGATTGACTAATGTAGTCCAAGTCTTCTCTTTTCTGAGCGAACCGTCACCAAAGCATGCCTGTTCACCTGCTCATTCATGTTGTCATAGAAACGCTAGCTGACGATCATATCGATGGTCTTCGGATCAAAATAGCGCGAAGTCTGACTGGTAGAGCTGTTTGCGTTACGATGACATCATCCTGCCACTAGGAGTCGCGTTGGTCTTCGCTCGTCAGACTGATTCTCTTAGTTAAAAGCAACTAATCCGCACGTGTGTTTTTTTTTTTTTTGCTGCGAAAGCATCGACATATCTTAATACCGTTGCTAATTGGCTTTTATTTGTGTATATTTAATTGAATTTTATTTGTGCATTCTATGGGCTTCGCAGCTAGCCCAGCTAGCCTCGAGTGTACGCCACTGGTGTGTATATGTCCCATGAGAACTGTCCGCGACGTGCATCGAAGCCGTCTCCCCTCACTCCGGAGTAAGTAGCTCTCTCAACTGAGCTACGTGGACAGAATGTCCCACTAGAGATTTGTCGTTTTGACACATGTTATCACCTCTGTAGTACGTCACATCTTCAAATAGCTCAAACTTCAATTAGACAACGTCTCTTCTACAAACTTCAATTAGACAACGTCTCTTCCACAAATTTCAATTAGACAACGTCTCTTCCACAAACTTCAGTTAGACAACGTCTCTTCCACAAACTTCAATTAGACAACGTCTCTTCCACAAACTTCAATTAGACAACGTCTCTTCCACAAACTTCAATTAGACAACGTCTCTTCCACAAACTTCAATTAGACAACGTCTCTTCCACAAACTTCAGTTAGACAACGTCTCTTCCACAAACTTCAATTAGACAACGTCTCTTCCACAAGCTTTAATTAGACAACGTCTCTTTCACAAATTTGTCCGCGACGGCATCGAATCCGTGTCCCCCTCACTCCGAAGTCGCTCTCCTAACTGAGCTACGCGGACAGAATGTCTCGCTGCAGATTTGTCGTCTTGACACATATAACAATGAAACGCATATAGCGTATTAAATCCGTTAATCCGTTTATTTTTGTGGTGTCGTCAGTACAAAGATTCGCCAAGCTTTCGCACTCCACTGGGGGGCTTTTTCAAGGCTATGGTAGACACAAAAATGCAGAGAATTGGAGTATGCAAAGAACGAAGATGATTTTTGAAAATAACGCGGGTGATATCACGAGCATATTATATGAATTTTTATCACGTAATTATACAGTGCGCCGTGATGTGTTTCCATCTTTTAATAACGCATGCCAAACCATTGGTAATTCAGTAGAGACTATGTCTTTGCATGCCACTTTGTTGGACAGCAAATGCCTTCGCCACATGCTTTGAAAAGTGGACTGAACGATGGGACCGTTGCATGTCATCCGAGGGAACATACTTTGAGAAAAAATAACATATATTATGCTGTAGCTATATGTCTTCATTTTCTGTGATTTTACTTTTGGTTTTTATGGAACGGCCGTTGTAAATACCTACGTCATTAATTATTGCATTTGTTTCTTTTATTACTTAAACGGAAATCCTTAATATTAACATAAAGAGAAAATATTATTTTCCCCAAACATATCTCTATGTGAAAAAAGAAACCATTAGAGCAGTTCCGAAGATTCATGCATTTTTTGCAGGATTTGAAAATTAACAACTCGTGATAATTTTAGCAATCATAAACAAGTCGACGTAAAAAAATAAACGAGAAAGTCGCAAATTTCCAGAAGAAACTCCTAAAACAAGTAGTGCACCCTCTACGATTGGAATAAACAACGCAGTTATTCAGCAAACGTTCTTACTTGTTGTATAAGAGACTTTTACATATCCTACTGTAAATGGAGAACAAAGCACACATGAACACATGACTGACTTTTGCTGCATGAATGCACTGTTTACTTGGCCGGCACATTGCATTCTGTAAAACATACCAAACAGCCCATCGCGCCGGCTGCGGCAGCGAGCTACAGAAGGAGCAACAAAAATCATTACTAGAGCGTTTCCTCCGGGGACTTTAATTACTTCTAAAGATCAGAATAAATGTAACGGAAAAGTGTTTCCGAAGCGCCAAAGAAAACTTTCGTGCTCTTTTATTTTTCATGAAAGTGAGCAAAGAACTTCAAAGCGCTCCAGAAAAAAAAAGAAGATTCGTCTCATCTTTGCTCATATTTCAAGACCGTGTGACTTTTTCTTGAAAAGAAAAAAAGACAAAAGAAGACTGGAAAGACCCTTTTTCGGAGATATAAAAAGAGGGGATAACACCTCACGAGTTGTACTCAGAGTGTTTCAGCTAAGAAAATCAGTTTCACTCTTTTGTCTCTACTTTTTCTCTTTAAATCTCATCAAAAGTTTTTTTTATCATTCTATTGCATCTTCGCTACTCCAAAAAGTGCTTCCGTAGTACGATTTCTGTAAAAAGTCTGATTTTTCAAAAAGGATTTTTTTAAGGTAAAATATTTCGAAATGAGTTTTTTTATGCCAATGAAAAATCCAGTGGTTTTTTTTTTTATCTCGCTCCCATGGAAATACTACTTCAAGGTAATGATGATAGAAACTCAAAATAGTGAAGAAAGCCGGCAAACTACTGAATTTAATAAGTAAAAAAAGTGTTTAAAATCGCGGTATACAGAGAACGGATCAAATCCGCTATGCTTTTCTTTTCAGGTCTATATTAAAAGGTTTCTCATCAGCAGCAAGGCGAAAGTGTAAAATACACTGGCACTCGCATAGAACTTTCTGGTACCTGCGAAAAAGGGTTCATTACTGTGTAAACCAGAAGCAGGCATACGAAGGTTAATGAACAATTATAAATATTATTATGATTTATGAGAAACAATAATTCCAGGTGGTATGGCTACTTTGCCATACAGGAAGTCCTTCAAGTTCCATGAGTAACGATCTGCATGCACGAGTACATCACGGCCAGTAAGCAAATCATACTCTACACTGAAGTGCCAAAAGTCATGGAATAGCAGTATGCACATTTTTAACTTGCGCTTCTACGTACGCCACGATTTTTATCAATCTCGAGGTGTAGTTTCTTGAGTCAGGTTCAAGCAATCGCCCCTAAGATTGTGGCAAGCGGATGTGAATTATAGGAGTTTGAACGAGGCATGGTAGTGGGAGCCAGACGGATGGGACATTCAATTTCCGAAGTTCTGCGAACATTCAAAATTCCTCGTGTCACGTGTGTACCGAGAATACCTCATACCCACCGTGAACAGCGCAATGGCCGACAATCTGTGCTGAATGACAGTGACCAACGGCCTCTGACCAGGATTGTCCCTGCTAACAGACAAGTGATACTGGCTCAAATAATATCCACAGTCAATGCAGGAGGTACCAGAGACATATCCATCAGGTCAGTGCAGCGTAATATAGCGTCCATGGGGCATGGGAGCAGAAGACCCACCAGACTGCCTTTGTTAACACCACGATATCGGACACAGCGCCTCACCTGGGCTCGTGAAGACGGTACTTGGACGCTGGAAGACTGGAAACATGTGGCGTGGTCCGATGAGTCATGCTACCAGTTGTTACGAGCTGATGGTAAGGTTCGAGCGTGGTGCAGACCCCATGAGGCTATGGACCCCAACCTGTCAACAAGGCACTGTGCTAGCTGGTGGTGGTTCCATACATGTCTTCACGTAGCACGGTTTAGGATCTCTGATCCTTGTAAACACACCATTAACCGGTAATCGCTTTGTTGCTCTGCTGGGTGACTATTTAATAATAATAAATAAATAATTTTATTTTTGCTGTTACGTTGTTGGCTTTGTCGATGTACATAAATAATTTATATTTCATAAGAACAGCTAGGAAAATCGTGCAAAAGGCCTCGGAGAGTCCTGAAAAGCCCTGATTTCCCAAGTAAATAGGCAAGTAAATTCAGGTTCACAAAACAATAGCAGTAATGTTAGATGTTAGATATATTGTACATAATTTTGTTTTAAGTTATATCATCCTTTATTTAATTATCTTAGTTTTGTTTTTGAATACATTTACGTTATGTATTGTTCTTAACTCAACTGGTAGTGTATTCCAGTATTCGGGACCAATATAGTTTAAGCTCTGCTTCATCATGAGGGTTTTTGGATGTATGGGTCGTAATAATGATCTGTGTATTGTATTGTAGTGATCAGTATTTAAATTCAATTTAATGATTTCTGTATGTAAGTTTAATTTAATTCTTTGGAACATAAGTTTGGCTATTTTGAAATCAAATAATTGTTTAAAATTCCGTAATAGGTGGGGTTGACATGGGTATGTCGAAAAGTGAATGGTTGGAAGTTGGTAAGAGAAGAAAAGTTTCTTTTGAAGTCTAGGAACCTAGTGCCTTTATTTTGATGTTGGTTTGTAGCCCTTCATGTACTTCATGTACCCCAACAACGATGGGATTTTCCAGGCGGACAATGCACCATGTCATCGGGCCCAAGTTGTCCAAAATTGGTTCGAGGAGCATTCTGGACAGGTCAGATGACGGTGTGTCCACCACGTTTGCCCAATATGAACCCAAAAATAATCGGTAATCCGTGTGTTGCTCTGCTGGGTGACCATTTGTAGCCTCTTAACATTTGGGGTGTCTTTACGTGGCATGGTTTGGGTCCCATAGTCCTCGTAAATACGCCATTAACCGGTAATCGGTTTGCTTTGCTGGGTGACCCTTCGTAGCCCTTCATGGACTTCATGTACCCCAACAACGATGGGATTTTCCAGGCGGACAATGCACCATGTCACCGGGCACAAGTTGTCTAAAATTGGTTCGAGGAGCATTCTGGACAGGTCAGATGATGGTGTGTCCACCGCGTTTGCCCGATATGAACCCAATAATAATCGGTAATCCGTGTGTTGCTCTGCTGGGTGACCATTTGTAGCCTCTTAACATTTGGGGTGTCTTTACGTGGCATGGTTTGGGTCCTATAGTCCTCGTAAATACGCCATTAACCGGTAATCGGTTTGTTGCTCTGCTGGGTGACCATTTGTAGCCTCTTAACATTTGGGGTGTCTTTACGTGGCATGGTTTGGGTACCATAGTCCTCGTAAATACGCCATTAGCCGGTAATCGGTTTGTTGCTTTGCTGGGTGACCATTTGTAGCCCTTCATGGACTTCATGTACCCCAACAACGATGGGATTTTCCAGGCGGACAATGCACCATGTCACCGGGCACAAGTTGTCTAAAATTGGTTCGAGGAGCATTCTGGACAGGTCAGATGATGGTGTGTCCACCGCGTTTGCCCGATATGAACCCAATAATAATCGGTAATCCGTGTGTTGCTCTGCTGGGTGACCATTTGTAGCCTCTTAACATTTGGGGTGTCTTTACGTGGCATGGTTTGGGTCCCATAGTCCTCGTAAATACGCCATTAACCGGTAATCGGTTTGTTGCTTTGCTGGGTGACCATTCGTAGCCCTTCATGGACTTCATGTACCCCAACAACGATGGGATTTTCCAGGAGGACAATGCACCATGTCACTGGGCACAAGTTGTCTAAAATTGGTTCGAGGAGCATTCTGGACAGGTCAGATGATGGTGTGTCCACCGCGTTTGCCCGATATGAACCCAATAATAATCGGTAATCCGTGTGTTACTCTGCTGGGTGACCATTTGTAGCCTCTTAACATTTGGGGTGTCTTTACGTGGCATGGTTTGGGTCCCATAGTCCTCGTAAATGCGCCATTAACCGGTAATCGCCTTGTTGCTTTGCTGAGTGACTATTTGTAGCCCTTCATGGACTTCATGTACCCCAACAATGATGGGATTTTCCAGGCGGACAATGCACCATGTCATCGGGCCCAAGTTGTCCAAAACTGGTTCGAGGAGAATTCTGGACAGTTCCGACGGATGGTGTGGCCACCACGTTTGCCCGACATGAACCCAATAGAGCCCTTATGCGGCGTGGTCGAAAGGTCCATTCGCACCCGAGATCCTTCATCTACAAATACCAGGGAACTGTGGGCGGCTGTTAAGACGTCATGGCTCAACATCTCTCCAGAAGTCTTCCGGTCACTAATTGTTGAATCGATGTCACGTCGAGTTGCTGCACTTCGCCGGGCTAGAGGAGGTCTAACACGATGCTAGGTACGTATCCCATAACTTTTATAATTTCAGTGTAGTCCCACCCTATCGCGAAGGTCACTCTCAGTGCTGAATGCCTTAAACCAGTGCTCTCGAGACCTTTCAGAACCGCTACCCCAATTTTTATGGAACGACAAACTTTCGCGACCATTCTAGCTTTAATGAACGTAAGGAGTGTCAAAACGATTATATTTCAAGAAAAGATTGCATCTACACTGTGCGCTCGTTAAGCAGTGAGGCTGGCTTTTTACGGGACAGCCCTTTAAATAAAAGTAACGAGCGTGTTTATAATTTTGACTGCCAGAGTGTGCTGTAATCGCACGAGCAATAAGTTTTCTTGAGGCCACCGTTGAAGTAAGACTCTGCCAACTGAACGTGTCAAAAGTTGCGTAATTGAGAAAATAGCTGTGATACAATTTTACTGCAAAATATGGAAAACTTCCACGGAAGTGTACCAAGACATAAAAAACGTTTACGGCGATGACTGTCTGCGCCGTGCATAGGTGTTCTGCTGGTTTTTAACATTTAGGGATGGGAGGGAGTTCCTCGAGGATGAACCACGCACAGGATATCCAGTTTCTGCGCAGACAAATGAAAATACTGTGAAGGTTAGCGAAACTGTTGCCCATGACCGACGAATAACCACCAGGCTACAAGTCGAACAGTGTGCTGTCGGTAAGGAAACGGCCAGGGTAATCTTAGAACAAGATCTGCACAAGAGCAAATATTTTTCGAGATTTGCGCTGCACACGTTGACACTCGAACAGAGAGAGCACTGGGTAGCATGTTGCTTGTGAAGCAGTCTCTGGTTTCGAAGTCGATCTGTATGATCGAAAATTCACCCTCCCAGAGAAGGAAACGGGTCAGCGGGTCAACGGGTCTATAATGTCTAGCGGGTCAAACGGGTCGAGTCAAGGGGTTCCTGACCCGATTCCAGTCCGGATTTATTTCAGTTTTATTTTTGAAAAGCAAAAAAAAAAAAAAAAAAAAAAAAAAAATGTGCACCGTGGAATTATGTGCTTGATACTGGTGTCCGAGGATTGAAAAACGATTAGTTATGCAATATGAAGGAAGAGTGTCCTCAGAAAGCAGTGTTTTAAGAAGGAAAGGCTGTCCTTTTATTCTGCGGGTCAATGATGAAGACAACATCCGTATTTCTTTCAACTCACCATAAACTTGTGAAAATTGGTTTTGTTGTGAAATATATTCTGAAGCTTTATATGTTATCAAGAAAACAACAAAAACTGAAATTAAACATACAACAAGTTACCTAATTCAAAAATGTTGACTGTAACGCAATCAAAATTAGGCGGAATAGTCTTAACATTACTGCGGAGGGACATTTTCACTCTCTTATATGTGTTTGAAAACATGCGTAAAAATGTCTTACAAATGAAGGACGACAGTTTAAAAACTTCCTCTAAGTAAGTGAGTAATTACATGTTCTCTCTCTCTCTATATCATCATCATCATTGTCAACCATTATCAATCCACTGCTGGACGAAGGTCTCCCCAAGTTTCCTCCACAACGGTCTGTCTTGTGCCAGTCTCCTCCACGTCACTCCCGCATACTTTCGAATTTCATCCACCCATCTTTCATGTGGTCTTCTTCTAGGTCTTTTCCTGTCCCTTGGAATCCAATCTAAAATTTCGGCTGTCCATCGATGGTCTGTTCTTCTGGCAGTATGTCCAGCCCATTGCCATTTCAGGGACTTAGCTCTGATCATGATGCCTTCCACTCTTGTCATTTTTCGGATCCACGTGTTCCTCTTCTTATCTCTCCTGGTTACACCAAGCATGCACCTCTCCATGCTGCTTTGAGTTGTCTGCAGCCTTTGTATGTCTCTTTTAGCTAAGGTCCACGTCTCTGCACCATACGTAAGCACTGGAAGGATGCATTGATCAAACACTTTTCTTTTAAGACATAATGGCATATTGCTCTTGAAAATTATGCTGTTTCTTCCAAAAGCTCTCCAGGCAAGTTTTGTACGCCGATTAATTTCTTCACCAATGTGACCCTCACTTGATATCTGCTGTCCAAGATAAACGTATGTGTCTGTTATCTCCAGCTTTTCTCCATCAATCGATAAATCTTCATTTCTTGTAAAAGCATTGTACATCACTTTTGTCTTCTGAAAGTTCATTTTTAATCCCACTTCTTTACTCTTGTCAGCAAGTTCCTGGATCATACTCTGTAGCTCTGATGGGGTAGTTGTAAAAATGACTATGTCATCAGCAAACGAAGGTGGGTCTCTCTCTCTCTATATATATATATGCATACAGGGTGTTCGTAAATTGTTTTGACAAAAGAAGAGGAGTAATAGTACCCATTAACACGAACAACATTTACAATGGAACCTAGGGTCGCATTCCACTCTGAGTGTCAGAAAAGAGTAAATTTAGATGTCCAAGTTGAACTTTCAACAGTGCAAAGAAAGAGAATTAACGATATCATAAGTTGCACAATCCCATTTACGGAGATCAGGGACAGACTCAAAGTAGATGCTCAAAGTGGCGGCCACGCGGGCCGTTGCACAATTCACACCGGCGAATGAAAGACTGGCGCCCCCTCTCAAAGACTCTTGGTGTCGTGTTTATCCTGTCCGCTGCAACAACGATTCTCACGACGAGATCTTCCACGGAGTCCACAGGCGTCTCGTACACCAATGATTTCATGTGCCCCCAGAAGAAGAAGTCCAGTGGGTTTAAGTCCGGTGAGCGTGGAGGCCATGCCTCAGGTCCGACTCGTCCAATCCAACGTGCGGGATATGTAGCATTCAGGAAGTGTCTACTGCACCTTGATAAGCCAATCAGCTGCAACTGTCGATGCTGCGTCTTTTATCTGGCAATTTGCATACAGTAAATGCTTGACGGTGATGTTCTGGCGATGTGCTACTTCTCCGGCACGAAAGAAGTGACGTCTGAGGTGACAACTTGTGCTTGTTGGACGTATTTCAAAGTTACTCTTTTCCGACACTCAGAGTGGAATGCGACCCTAGGTTCCATTGTAAATATTGTTCGTCTTGATGGGTACTATCACCCCTCTTCTTATGTCAAAACAGTTTACGAACACCCTGTATATATAAGACATTTGTTTGATTTCCATATAACCTAAGATTCCCAAAGAGGGGAGACTTTTTGAACACCCTGTATATATATATATACTGTATACACAGTCGAGTCACATTATTGTGACCACCTCCTACTTTTGACGTCAACAGAGCGTAGCCAATGAAAGAAGTCATGTGTTGTGAGCTGGTTTGGAGGGTATATAAGGTGTGCTATAGGCAATCTGAAAACATATCACTTGTTGCTGTCATGGGTAAAAGGAGGAATTTATCAGATTTTCAAAAAGGAATGATTATCGGCTTTCGGGTCAACGGTGGCAGTATTTCTGAAAGAGCGCAGTTTATGAACTGTTCGCGTGCTGCTCTGGTTAAAGTGTATCGCGATTGGAGAAATGGCACCATTGCGAATAAGCAACGTGCAAACTGCTGAGCCCCACGTGCCATTGATGTGAGAGGTGAAAGTCGGTTTCGAAGGTACGTGAGTGCGAATGGGCACGCTACAGTGGAACAACTCACTGGCCGAATGAACCAGGGGGATACCGGAAGTGTGTCTAAAACGACAGTTCAGCAAACCCTGCTGCGTATGAGGCGCTGATGTAGACGGAAGTTCACTGCACCTATGCTAACGAAGGTGCATCGGCAGAAAAGGCTTACATTTCCACGGCAGTATCGAAATTGGACCTCCGCTGATTGGCAAAGAATTGAAAGGATTGCCTTCTCCGATGAGTCATGTTTTCTGCTTCATCGATCGGATGGACGTTGGCGTATAAGGCGAGGAACATCGGAGATCAAACACTATTCAATCATTGCTGGCAGAGTACAAGCTGGTGGGGGCAGCGTTATGGTCTTGGGAATGGTTTCGTGGCGTTCTCTGGGTCCACTCATACCGATGAATGGCACTATGGACCGAATTTGTTAGGAATCCATCCTTGCAGACCACGTACACCCATACATGCTGGTTGTCTTCCCTGGGGCGGATGGGATCTTCCAACACAACAATGCGAGGTGTCACACAGCTAGAAATGTCCGAGTGTGGTTGGAAGAGCACGATGAAGTCTTCTAAGTATTTCTCTGACACCCTAATTCCCCAGACTTAAACACAATCGAGCATCTGTGGGACCACCTGGATCGTGTTGTTCACTCTATGGATCATTAACCACGCAACCTCCAGCAGCTGTCAGATGCACTGCAGTCAACATGACTCCACATACCTGTGAACACCTTCCAGCACCTTATTGAATCACTCCAAGCCCGCGTAGCTGCTGTTTGCGCTGCACACGGCGGTTACTTTGGATATTAGCTGGCGGTCACATTAATGTCAGAATCGGGTCGGGTCCAAAATTAAATTTTTGTTCCGTTTCCAACTCTGCAGTTTTGGCCTTCGCTGACTTTTTCCTCTTCCCAAAGGTGAAGTGGGACTTGAAAGGGAAGCGCTTCGCTGATATTGAAGACATCCAACGCGGTGCGACCAATAGACTGAAGGAAGTTCTATTTCAGGATCTCTACGAAAGATTTCACCCTCCGCCCCGGTGGCGCAGTGGTTAAAGCGCTGGCTTATGACCATTCGCCCTATATGGGTCTAGGTTGGAATCTCAGTGAGGCAAGGATGTTTGTGTTTGCCTTACGGCACTGGCTCTCAATGTGTTACTTGTCCAACACTGGTTATATATGTGTTTATTGGTAATTTAGCATACTGTAAAAACCATGTTTGATGTGTACTTGTTAATAATGTGTTACTTGTCCAACACTGGCTCTCTGTGTACATTGGCCATTTAGCATACTGTAAAAACCTTGTGTCATGTGTACTTGTTCACAATGTGTTACTTAATCAACATTGACTATCTCTGTGTAAATTGATCATTTAGTATGCTGTAAACCATGTATGATATGTACTGTTGATGTGAGATATCTGTATCCTGTTTATGTCTGCCTGTTTGTCATGTTTCTGTACCACCAGGTCCAATAAATCATTTAAACCTCCAATCAAGAAAAAAAGATAAAAGATTTATCCATTGTGTGGAGTTGGAGAGATATTATTTTGAATCTGTGTAAGTGATAATTCAAAATATAGTTTGCTGTTTTGATATAATAATTTTTGTCGAATTACTTAACGTGTAAATTGTATATGTACAAAAGCTATATTTACAGATGACGGTGCGAACAAACAATTCAACAATGCATCTCAAAAAATAGCTATATACATCACTGGGTTTACACACGCGCACCAAGCTGCTGCAGGTGAAATAAATCTCATAATATGATTAAATTCAACAAAATACAGATCAATCGTGATTAGAAACGACAATGTACATGGAACCACGGGAACGCGTACAACGCACCCATGCAGTTTGCATGGAACACGCCAAAGAGGAATCAAATTAGTACCACAACTAAGTCCGAAAGACATGAAACACATATTCGCTGACAACAGAAAGAAATCAGCAAGAGTTTACAAGCAAGTATCGCAAACCCAAAACAGTGCGGCAAAAAGGTTAGAATCAAGCCAAAACACTTAAGACCAAACATATAGCAACAAGCAAAACACTCACAGAAAACAGAGCAATAAAACAGCACGATGAACAACAAAATGAGAAGAAAAGACCGCAAAGAAACGGTCTTAGTAGGAACCAGCAGGATCTCATAATGCCGAAAGTTGGGTATGTTGTCCAAAACGAAATACATACCCGAACACACACACACTGTACTATTTTTTCCGAACGTTTCAGAAACAATATAACAAACAAAGTACAGTGAAACCTGCGAATAACCATCGCTGCATCGACTGGGAAAAGTGACCGTTTTTCTGAGTTTGATTTGATTTGATTGAGAGTTTAACGACCACCGTGAGCAACTCAATGAGCTATAAGCAGTCTCCCGTCACTAATTTAGAGTCATTGGTTCCAGGAAATGGAGAGAGCCATGGCCGTAAGACAAACACAACATCCATGCCTCAGCGGGACTCAAACCCGCACCCTCCACGGACGAGTGGTTATAAGACAGGCCTTAGACCACTGCGCCACAGAGGGGCGGTTTAGGAGTTTAGGCCTAGATTAACATTGCTGGCTCGTTGCTTTGGTACAAAAGGAAAATAATTGTATAAAGCTTACGCACAAGGAAACGGTTTCAGAGCTTTCTCCAAAGGTAGGACGGTGAATGAAACTCCGTATAACAATTTAAAATAAAATCATGGTATAAAAGATTTTTAGGAAGTGGTGTCTGACACGTTGTCTCAAACTTACCTTTAGAAATATCAAGCTAGGAGTTTAAGGTACGTTTTAAGGGAAAGGAAAAAATACAAGGCAGTGGAGTTGAACTGCACAGTCTAAACGTTTATAAGTGACAAAATGTCTTCGAAAAGAGTTTTGTCCGTAAACGACAAAGTAGCCATTAGTAGAAATCTAGAAAATAGTTAACAAATGTTGTCATGTACAGTATTATGATATATCTAACTTCCATTGTACATGGCTTTTATCGATTATGAAAAAGCCTTTGATTCGGTGAAACCATCAGCAGTTACAATGGCTCTGAAATCCTGCGGAATTAAAGATGCATACATTAATATTATTAATAACATCTATGAAAATGAAAATGCAAAGATTCGGCTGTTTGAAAATACAACACACATAAAAATTGGAAAGGGAGTGAGACAACGTGACACCATATCTCCGAAGCTCTTTAATGCCACATAGCAAAAATGTCTTACAATCACTGAACTGGGAAAACATAGGGGATACAGATTAATGGAGATTATCTAACCCATCTTCGTTTTGCTGATGACGTAGTCATTTTTGCAACTACCCCATCAGAGCTGCAGAGTATGATCCAGGAACTTGCTGACAAGAGTAAAGAAGTGGGATTAAAAATGAACTTTCAGAAGACAAAAGTGATGTTCAATGCTTTTACAAGAAATGAAGATTTATCGATTGATGGAGAAAAGCTGGAGATAACAGACACGTACGTTTATCTTGTACAGCAGATATCAAGTGAGGGTCACATTGATGAAGAAATTAATCGGCGTACAAAACTTGCCTGGAGAGCTTTTGGAAGAAACAGCATAATTTTCAAGAGCAATATGCCATTATGTCTTAAAAGAAAAGTGTTTGATCAATGCATCCTTCCAGTGCTTACGTATGGTGCAGAGACGTGGACCTTAACTAAAAGAGACATACAAAGGCTGCAGACAACTCAAAGTAGCATGGTGAGGGGCATGCTTGGTGTAACCAGGAGAGATAAGAAGAGGAACTCGTAGATCAGAAAAATGACAAGAGTGGAAGATATCATGATCAGAGTTAAATCCCTGAAATGGCAATGGGCTGGACATACTGCCAGAAGGACAGACCATCGATGGACAGCCGAAATTTTAGATTGGATTCCAAGGGACGGGAAAAGACCCAGAAGAAGACCACATGGGAGATGGGTGGATGAAATTCGAAAGTATGCGGGAGTGACATGGAGGAGACTGGCACAAGTCAGACTGTTGTGGAGGAAACTTGGGGAGACCTTCATGCTGCAGTGGATTGATAATAGTTGACAATGATGATGATGATGATATATACTGTATATGGATATATAATACAAACTCATATGCATATATTTAAATGGTGGGATTTTTCACCCCAAAGCGGATTTAGCGAGCGCCTGCATGTAACTAGGATTTCCTTTGGTCCCGAGCAACTCGTTATAAGCGGGTTCTACAGTTATAAAAACGTGCAAAGCACATAGATTAAACCTGTCACAGAAAATCATCCAGGCTATATTGCACAGTAAATGAATTTCGTACAGTGGAAACCTGCTGGTTGGTACAAAACAGCTAAATCCAAGAATTAGCACAAGTGTTTCATGAACGCAGCACAAGACTGACATACGATAAATGAAGATGTTGTTGTTGTCAGGGCCAAACCTGGTAATACAACGTATAATTGCAGTGAAGATGAGAGTGTCTGTACGGAAAGATAATACTGCAGACTACTGAGATTTAAATCTACAGAAATGCCACACGAGCAGAGTACACAAACTTCTCCCGTGGCCCATTTAAGAAAGAAAGACCGCCTGCAGAAAGTTCCATGAAAAACACCTGCCCAGCGAATGGCCAAAGTGTGTGGTTTACCCCAGACGAAGCTCAAGTTTGGCTATCGGATTGCAACAAACCGTGTCAGATTTACTATCGAAGGATTGTAACAAGGCTGTCCGATATGGCATCGCAAATGCAATGATAAAAGTTTCACTCAAGGCAATGACTATCGCTGGATTCTCGCAAGCTGCAGATTCCGTTAATTTGCTAAAAATGCCAAATTAAACTCAGCATATTTATCAGATAGAATTCTGACACCCGTTTACGAGCAGGAAGTGCCAGGTCTGTATGGTAATAACAAGACTGTGCTAACCACCCACCAAGATGCCAAGCCGCACACCGAACTCAAACCAAACTTTCTTAAGCCGGATCAGAAGACAGGCTGTAATATGCAGCGATATTTCTGTTAAATCTCCTGACGCCTCTCCCATGCAGTTCTACGCCTTGGGTTACTGAAACATTCTCTTCGGCCGAGATGACTAGCTACAAGAAATGATCTTCCAAAAGCGTACAAGGACGAGTGGGAAAATGCCAACTGACGGCGCCTTAAGAAACCTTTCTGCATTAGAAACTGCGTTGTATAACGATAGCACTAATGAAGGGCCGTCAGACTGAACACCATTGATGGAAAGAAAAAAATGTTTCGAGATAGCCCCCAGTTGTTTTAAAATCGTGACCATGGATCCTGAACAAAATTTTGTACGTTCAGGGGAGCTCAGAGTTTAATTCATTCCATCAGTTGTTCACTGATTCTAAATCCAGATTGCTTTTGTCATGGAAGAGATTTTACCAACCCCGACAGTACTAGCTGCTCGGTTTTTCACTAAATTGTGCGATAAAATCGGAATATTGACTTGCAAACTTCTAGATGATCAAAGGGCATCAGACAGAGGTCATCGCTCTTTCCACGTTTATAAGTGAGTCACGGAAAAATTCTTATTGGCCGCCACCGAAAATCGAACCCAGGGTCTTTCAGTTACGCGTCGGATATGCTTCCACTGCACCACAGCGGCCTCCAATTCCTCCAGACTCACACACATCTGCCAATGAGAATTTTTCCGTGACTCACTTATAAACGTGGAAAGAGCGATGACCTCTGTTTGATGTTCCTGGTCCACGTCAAATGCCTATATTAATGATCAAAGGAACCTATGGTGCTACAGAAAGAAAATGTGTTCTTAGTTTGAACACGAACAGATCTGTGTGGTGAGAAACAATTTTTTCTGGGTAGACGGTAACCGCTGAAGGCATATTTTTCGAAAATCCTCGTCAAACGGTTCAAGATTTTACATTCTGTCAATGTGTGTTGTGTCTCTTAAACAAAGACTAGAACTGGCTCATCTTACTTGTATTTCTCAGATAGAAATAATAAGATGCTGCGCATAGAACTCCTTCTTCATTGGGAAAGAAAATAGAAAAAGCAGGTAGTGACGAGAGCAGCAGAAGTAGCCGAGAACACTTCTTCGCGCTGCAGGTACTTATCTGAACTAATCCAAATTCAAACTTGCCTAAGGTAGGGGTTCTATTTCGGAATTCCCAGCGAAGAACAGTGAAGAAACGAAATCCGTTGAAGAAGATTTTTTTGGTCATTATCATCATTTTTAATCCTGGGTTCATTGTCCATTTTATCTTATGCCTGCCGCACTAATTCTCTTCAGCTGTCTCCATTTAGTATAATCCCAGCTGCTGACTCCGCACTTTTCTTGCACGCCATCTACTCAGCATCTGTAAGATTTGCCGCTTCTGATCGACCTATTAATAATGCCAAATAGAACTGTTTTTATTTTTCATTCATTAGTTTTCTACTACAATTTGGTAACCATACGGTAGGAAAGCGTGGGAGAGATTTCAAGTAAGAACTGATGTGACGTGTTTTTTAAAACTTGTTCCAACAGTACTCTAAAACGAGAAACGATGTTGCATTCTGCTTATGAAACAATAGTTAACTGGCCGAACGGGATAATACAGGGTGGGTGAAAAGTCGCAGGACACCCTTGTATTTCAGAAACGGGAGAGAAAATGAAATATGTGAATACACCAGCAAAGAATATGTGAGGGGGCCGGAACATGGTCGCCATCTTGAAATCCGCCATATTGGATTATGGTCAAATTCTTTAAATGTTAAGGGAGTCATGTTGCATATCGAACAAGACCAGAATTTTCTCGGAAATTGATTGCTGTAATCAGATTTGACATATGTCTTGTGGTTCACAAGTTATCAACATATAAAGTTGAAATAACCATTGTTGGTTACAGGTAACTGAAGATGGCATTGACGAAAGAAGAGAGAATTGATGTGATCTTAATGTCTGGGAAGCGCAGCTGCCGTATTATAGCCGCAGACTTCAACAACCGACACCCATGAAAGACCACCAATTTCACACAGAAAGACCACACTACGCAGCAATCCACTGCTGGAAGAAACCATCTAGGATAACATCATCAATCATTTTCAATTCACTGCTGGAAGAAACCATCTAGGATAACATCATCATCCATCAGTTTTAATCCACTGCTGGAAGAAACCATCTAGTATAACATCATCATCGATCATTTTCAATATATTGCTGCAATAAAGCATCTAAGATAACACCATCATCAATAATTTTCAATCCACTTCTGGAATAATATTTCCTTAAGTTTTTTCCACAACTCTCTGTCTTGAGCAATTCTCTTCCATATTAGTCAGGAATGCTTTCGTAGTTCATCCATCCCCTCCCCCCTCGGTCTTATTCTGGATCTTTTCTGACCTTTAGTATCCACTTTAAATTTTCAGTTGGCTAACGGTGGTCGGTTCTGATTGCCACGTATTGGTTTTTACACCGCTCGACGTAGAAAATGCCACACCGTGAAGAAATGCACGAAATAAAACGACATTTTAAACATCTATAGTAAAGTATGTAGGAAAAAAGTCACTTAATTTCTGGGGGATTTCATGAATGGAATAGGTGAGGAGACAGTACAATGTGCTTTGAGTCAGTACTGCCATTCTGGGCTATACATCTGGTAACACGGCTTGGAATTGAGTGGAAAATTCTTCGGAAGGCGTCCTAAGATATTACTGACCATGCGTCGTCAACCTGTGCCCACAGTTCATCGGCATTGGTCATGCAGAAGGGTTAAGCCGTTTTCCAATGACGTCCAATACGTTCTCTATTGGGAAGGAGTCTGGGGATTTCCAGGACAGCACCTCCACACCAAGTATTGCCAATGAGCCATTCTGAAAGTTTCCAAATCGGTTTTTTTATTGGAGGTTTAACGGCCACCGTGAGCAACTAAATGGGCTATAAGCAGTCGCCCGTCCCTAGTTTAGGGCCACCGGTTGCAGGGAAGGGAGGGAGCCAGTGCCGTAAGACAAACACAACATTAATGCCTCACCGGGATTCGAACCCGGGCTCTTCTCGGACGAATGGTCGTTACTGCGCCACCGGGGCTGCCCAAATCAGCTATAACAAGTAACCAAAGATTAAAAAAAAAGAAAGTCCCGAACAATATTTAAATCATTTTAAATTTTTGTAGTTATCTGAGTGTCATTTAAAATTTAATGATCTATTATTATTATTACTAATATTTATTTGATACTTTAAAATAAAAATGTAAAAGGAAGTGAATGTTACACCATTATTATTTAACACGGCTTCAATAGGGTGAGAAAATGCAGCAACAATTTTTAATATCGCTAAGAAGACTAGCTAAAAAACTTAGTATGCAAAATGTGGTGGATCTATAAATCATAGCGTTGAAGATAAAATTATTTCTTGCAAAAAAAAAAAACAACAACAATGTTTTTGTTTTCAGTCATTTGCTACTGATATTTTGATTTAGATAAAACAGAATTTTTGTTTTAATGATAGAATATTTCTTCGAATGGAAACAATGAAGTAAATAATTCCACCATCTGAAGACCTTTCACTGCCTGAGGGATTCCAGGCAAACTCAGCGGGTACAGGTGTCATGGCGAAAATTTTAACCTCTGGTGAATTTCAGAGAGACCTGATCAATCTTTCTGTTGGTTTATCAGAGATTAATTAATGCAAAAATTTTCTTCCATGACATACGTTAGAAGAAAATTCCTGGTTGAAAGGCAGGGGAATTCATGCGCAAAATTCGCTTGTCTTAATCACTACCAGGAAAACAAAATTTCATGTTGGTGAAAAGAAGAAAAAAGAAAAAAGAATAATATTTGATTTAACTGACTTTGGGGTTTTGAAAATAATTATTTTATCTGTTCTTTTATCGCGATAGGAAAAGGCGAGTAGGTGTGCAGCTCAGAGAATCAAAATAAATTTTAGTTTAACATCACGGAACGAGAAAAAAAAAAAGAAAATTAAAACTAGTGATTTTCTGCAAAGCAAGAATTCGCCATTTTTTGCGTTCCTGTTTCCAAGCGAGAAGTCGCCCAAAAGTGTAACATCTTTTCGTCTTTTGGGGTAGGGAATTCAGCAACGAAATCTATTTTTAGAACCTCAGGGTCGAGAAGAGCCTGGTCTGCACGTGTGAAGGTCAGAGGTCACTCGAGGCGTGGGAGTGAAAAGTCCGTTGGGAAGCCGTGAGTTGCTAGGCTGAAGTTTCGACCAATGAGAGGGGTCAGAGGTTTTCAAGCACCCCAGAGTTTTTATCCGTTGAGAGACACTTTTGTTCTGGTACTTCTGGCTGGCAGTCAGAGAAAGAGAGGACGGCGGAGTTTTTTTTTCTCGCCTTTTGGCGGGAGAGAACCACAGGAAAAAAAGTGGTTTCTTGATTATTTTTTTTGACCACCAGTCCACCACAAGGGGACACTCTGGATCTGGGCTGCCTATTGAAAATTTAGACGATGTAGAACGCAGTTAAAGCGGCATTCCGCCGGCCGGGAACCTCGCCCTGAGGAACAAAATGGCGGCAGGCTGGGACAATGTCGCTAAAGAAAAGTTCTTGGCTGAAGGGGGACATGCCTTCTCCCTTATGGAAATTCCGGAAAGAATGGGCCCAGCCTCTACAGCTTCACCCTCGGATGATACTCCGAAAAGGAGGCCTGCCTCAAAGGTTCCATCTCATCCCGAGGTTTCGAAAATGGTTACCTCGGCTATTAACCGTTTAAGGAAGGGAACTGGGAGGAAGAAAACAAAGAAAGCAATTCTAACGAGAATGTGGTTGTGCCAGGACTGTAAACTGTGGTGAAAACAGAAAGGAAAAAAAAAGGAACGCCAGCTCGAAGGTAATGTTTTAGTTCATATCTTTTTGTATTGATATATAACATCCCACGCAGGCTACCTAAACTTCGAGCTGAGCATAAGAAACAAAAAGAAAAAGAGCAAGTTTTTTTTTTTGCCTCTGATTATGGCTGTGTTGTCGTTCAGCTTTCAAAATTAAAATGTATTAGTTACTCAGGTACGAATTCAGAAAAAAGAAGAAAAAAAAAGAGGGGAGTTGAAAATGCTTTCATTTATGTTTTTTTGTGCTGTCATGACTGGTATTTTAGCAACTTCCCAGGCCAGTAAATTTTGATGTATCGGAAAAATTTAGTTTAATAGTTGGGCACAGTGAATTTTGGTGCATCGATAATAGTTTAGTTGGGCATGTGATAATTGAAAAGCAGTGTTATTGTGATGTCGTGGGTGATAAAATAATTGTAAACATTTTTTCTCTAGCCTTTTTACAGCGTTGAGTTATTTTTTTTTTTTTTTTGAGTGAAGATAAATTACGGGATGATTTATATTGGGATTTTGGGAACATATTATAGTGTGATGAAATTGGAAACCTAAAGTGTTGTTTACATTCTTGGAGTGTTGAGTGTCGAAATTAAGATGGTAGGTGTGTTATTTGAGGACCAGTATTTTACATGCTCCAGATGAGTGTTAATCTCCCATTGGAAAGGGGTGATCTTAGGGCAAGCAGGGAACTTGTCCTAGGGCAGAGGGCTCTGAGTAGGGAATTTTCACCAGGATGCGATATGTGCAGAATAGAAGTTAAAGTATTTTTTTGTTCTCAAGTTTAGTATTTCACAAAAAGAATGAACATCATGGGTTGAGAAGACACACTTTTGCTCACCAGTTCCAGTATTAATTGTTCTTTTCTTTGGCCTAAATTTTCTTGTTTTTACTATAAGGTTAAAAGTCTAAATGTCATTTTAATTTTCTATAAGGTGAAAATATTTAGTGGGTTATGTAAATGGTCAGTGTTATTGTCTGAAGTGGACCTGCGCATTGCCATGGTGCAGAAGAATTTCCTTGCTAGTGATTTTTCCTGGGATATATGTGGATATAGTGATTTAGGATTTCTTGGGATATAGAGAGATAAAGTGAATTTTCCTGGGATATATGTGGATACTGTGATTTAGGATTTCTTGGAATATAGAGAGATAAAGTGAATTTTCCTGGGATATATGTGGATATAGTGATTTAGGATTTCTTGGGATATAGAGAGATAAAGTGAATTTTCCTGGGATATATGTGGATATTGTGATTTAGAATTTCTTGGGATATATACAGAGATAAGTGAATTTTTACTGGGATATAGTTGTGTTAGTTCTGGGCCAGATGTGCCTGGAGTATTTGGGGTTGAAGTACGACAGGCTCTTGCAGGCGTGGTTGATCAAGGTGGGATCATGCATTGGTTCGAAAAGGGGGAGATCCTTGAAGACGTGGTTTTTGGGGGAAAACTTGTCTTCAAACCCCCCCCCAGTAGTTTCGCTGCTCACGGAGATATGTACTGCCAGCGAGGGTCGGTCGAGCGTTGCTTCAAGAAATGTGGTGAGATCATGTTAGAGGAAATTCTGTGCCTGATGATGATGTGTCACACTTGAGGATTTTTTCCTTTCCCTTTGCATAGGCTGAAAATGGATTCACGACCCAATTTCACGCCTTCAGCCTGACTTGGTATTTTCTTCCTGTGTTGGTTCTCAAAACCCAGGGTAGTGTCTGAACTGAGAGTATTTGCCTCACCGCTACCTCAGTAATTCACTGCAGGTGTTAAATTTAAGTTTGTTTGGTGATTTAAAGTATCTAAATTTATTTGTTTATGATTTGCTGTAGTGCTAGGGATGTAAATTCTAAATTCTGGTTGTTGGTGTTAGTGAACTTGATATTTAGTTTGGAAATTTAGTTAATTGGTATTTTGAGCTTTTGTTTACAGTATAGAGTTATTAAGTATCCTGAGCTATTATGTGAAGTGCAGAGTGAGGTGATTTTTATGAGCAAGCTAGTGCAAGAAGATTGTTTGAATTTCTGAATTATGTTGATGTTATGAATGGTGATAATTTTTAAGATTAGTTAGTGAGGTTTCTTTATAAGGGAAGTAGGTTCATTCAGGATAGTTCTATGGGTTATGTAATGTTAATTAATGCTTGTGCTCAGTGTAAATTCTGTTTTGAGGATAATTTACTTGGTTTGTTTACTTGCTGATAGTAGATTTGTTAAAGTATAATTTGTGGCTCTTAAAATAACTGTAAATTTAATTGAAGTCCTTGAATCTGGTCTGGGAGATTGCGGAGTTTGCTAAGATTGTTTAAATTTAAATCAATAAGTGTAAAATTGTAAATTGGTCATTGAGCTAACTGGGTGAGAGAGAAGAGAGTACGTTTCAAAAGAACAGAATTTGTCCACCTTGTAGAATTAAAAATAATCCAGTATTTTTTTTTTGTAAGCTATGTGAATCATGGTATAATTTTGGATGCATGCCTAGTGTTCAAACCAACTGTGTTGAAATATGTAAAGTTGTGCTGTTCATAAGGCCAGTGGCCAAATAGAAATAGAAAGAAAATTGAGATTCTGTTTTTATACTGCTGTGTTTAAGCAAACAAGAAAAAAGGAAATACCATCTGTTTGTCCACTAAATTAACTTATTAAGTTTTTAAAGAAAAATAATAAATACAGGCAGTAGCCTTTCAAAAAAAGTTCAAAATGAGTGCAGTGTGAAAAATTTTTGTGTGCTGTTGTCTTCCATGACTTGGTCCCATGTACTCCCCCTTAGCTTGACTAAGGCTATCGATCCGAATCCTGGTATTATAAGGTTTTTCATAACTGCAATTTTTGTCCTAACCTTTTTAAATTGACTTTCACCGCCTCCACAAGTTGTTATTGAACGAGTACATTTTATCGTATGACTTATAGTGACACATTTTCATACACATGCAACAATATCCACTTATTTTTGCACTTTCAGGTGACTCAACTCTGCTTGAACACAAACAACGCAAACTTTCCAATAACTTCTTGTGGAATGTAAACTTTCAGATGCATTTTTGTTTAGGATGTTCATGGTCTTTTCTAGTACTTAGAAAATATTTTTGTTTCGAAATGCATCCACCCATCTCCCAAATTTAATTTTTCTATAATTTCCATATGAATTTCAATACCAGCATAAATATAACGCTTTAATAAATAACAATCAATTCAATATATTCAATATAATCAACATACTCAAATTGAATTAAATTCAAATTTTTTTTTCACCAAAACACAGGTAAGTTTTCTGGGCCTGATAAAAACAAAGACGGGGGAAAAAAGGGATTGTATTCTAGAAGCGTTACGATTCATAGCGCGTTTTAAATGCTTGAAATCGTAAATATAATTTTTTTAAATAAATCGTTAAAGACACAACTAAAGCTGCTCATCCCAAAATAACATTTTTATCCCTAACTCCAATCCCAAATCCCCTAAATTTAGTGACTTTTCTCCCAAGTTGGCAACACTATGGACACCTCTTAAGCACTGTCTGCTGATACCGGCAGTGTGCGGGCGGATCGTCGTACAGCCATTGTGCCCACTGTGCGTACGAGTGGTGAAACGCTGTTGAAACTGATAGTGCCTGAAACCATGAAACCAGGGTGAGGAGCCGTATGACTTCACAGATGACTGCAAGATCATCCGAGTGACCACGTCATCTATAGACCCGCAATCTTGGATCGTTAGCGCTCAGACAGTAGCGAGACGCGTCTATGAATACGCCCTGGATTCATTCGTCCTGCCACGCATGTCTCATAGGGCACCACAGCAACCTAGCAGAACGATACTCTGCAGTGAGTGGCAGTCGTCGCAGTGGCTGCTGAGAGCACAAACTTGCCTCAGCCAATTTGCTATTCGCAATCCGTGTCAATACGGGGATGTCCATAGCTGCCTGTAAACCTCGCTGAATTTTGTTATCTGTGGAATGCAAGGGCCATAAGACTTGCCGTCAAATCTGCCTACGTGCACCAGTCAAACTACGGTGACGTACGTTATCTTCCTCCAACCACTATCGCCACACTTGGACGACAGTTATTGCATTACCATGAGTTTCCACCGCGCTACAACGCAGCGGCTAACCAACCTAAACGCTCTGGAAACCATGAATTCTGAGCTGTACGTAAACGTCCTAAGCTCTATCTAAACATTCTGGGGTGTATCTGCAGTACCAAGTAGTAGCAGTACTTTAGGGAAGGCCCATACCATTATCAGCAAGACAATGCACCATATCATACGACTGTCGTTTTTACAGATTAGTTTTAGGACATGGACGTCGAAGAGCTAGACTGGCCATTTCAGATTTCTGACCTGAATCAAGGCCGTCTAGAAAACACAAAGTCATGACATTAGAGAGATGAGTTCCCTCTTTTAGTGACGTCACGGGGAAATCAAGGCTTCCGATTAGTTTCCAACGCTGTCGTGTGTGACACGTCCAACATGACACCGACCTATCAGCAGTCCCTGTAACTTGAGAGTAACGTCACAAACGGAGGGAACTGATCTCTCTAATTTATGGTCTTGTACTTTCTAGTCGGCCTTGCATGAACCCTATAGAGATGCTCTGGGATGAATTGAACCATCAGGTGCGTGGAAGAAGAGATGTTTCAGAAAACAGAGATGAACTGGTCACTTCTTTGAAGGCCGAGTGGAGGAATATAATGGCGGACATTTACAAAAAGAAATTAATGAACAGTATTCCACGAAGGCTCGAGACCGTAAGGTACAAATGCTTCAACGTATTGTATAAAATTTTTTGTAGATAAAGGTTACTTCTAGATATGCAGATGTCCAGATATTAAGGTAGGGCAAAGTAAACACAGAGACCATGCAACGAAGAGCTCAGACCGATTAGGTTACTTGTTTCTATCGGTGCTTTCTGCGTCTGTAATGTGCTACTATCTGCTGTATAACTCTGTCAGCAGTTGCTCTTAAGTGTTGTAGTGTTGTTTACGACTGCGACTTAGCTAACGAATTAATCAGTTACTCTGAGATTCTGATGTAAGCTCATTTTGAGCGCTTTCTGATCCTAATTCATCAAAAACAATAAAAAAAAATAAAAAAAACAAGAAATATGACACCGAATTCTAAACTGTTGTAATGAGCACGTGTTTTGAATCCTTTCCAACGTGAACAGAATTTTTCAAGTTATGCATGGTCAGTGTAACCGGTTACAAAGAAAAAACAAGTTAGTAAAATCATGCAATGCATTGATTATGATACGCTTTCCAACATACCAGAAATTATTACTCAAGTTATGAGGATATTATAACTGTGGAATAAATCTCGCTCATGTGTCCTGACCTTTGACCCCATTTCGATGATATTCAACACAACCGGTTCAGTATACCTCAAGAATACCATACTAAAGTTTTGTCGCAATAGAAGCAGTTTTACGCAAGTTATGAGAATAATGGCTGTGGAATAAATCTTGCTTTTGTGCAATGACCTTTGACCCATTTCGTTGATATTCAGCAGAACCGGTTCACTATACCTCCGGAACAACATGATAACGTTTTGTCGCAATCGAAACATTTTTTGGTAAGTTATGATGCACAAGGGCAATGGAATGGATCCCACTCCAGTGTCCTGACCTTTGACCCCATTTCGCCCATTTTCAATAGGGTTCATCCCCAGGGGCTCCCTACCACATACTAAAACTTCATCGAAATTGAACCATATTTACGCATGTTATGACGCATAAGGCAATGGAATGGATTCCACTTTTATGCTCTGACCTTTGACCCCATTTCGCCCATTTTCAATAGGGTTCGTCCCCAGGTGGTTCCTTACCAAATACTAAAACTTCATCGAAATCGAACCATTTTTACGCAAGTTATGACGCATAAGGGTAATGCAATAAATACCACTTTTATGCCCTGCCTGACCTTTGACCTCATTCGCCCTTTTTCAATAGGGTTCGTGCCCAGTGGTTCCCTACCACATACTAAAATTTCATGGAAATCGAACCGTAATTACGCATGTTATGACGCATAAAGGATATGAAATGGATCAAGTCAAGCATGTTGTGGTAAGAAGGTGTTTGTGCTACTCGCTGCAAATTTCAATAATAGAGTATTTTGAATACACATGTGTGAAGGATACCTATTGAAAACGTGGAAGATAAACCAGGTAACACATGCAGTTGCTCAACCAGGGTAAATTTCTGTTAAGTCAGTTGTCGTTATAACCTACGTACATGTCAGTTGAACGTCCAGAAGCTTAGGGACCTAAAGTACTATTTCCAATTGACTTTGTAAGACTGTTAGCATGTGCCAGTGTATAAAGTGTTTTAATATGCCACTACTACTATCTTGAATACTCCTTTTGGGTTACATTTGTATTTCATGACTGATAATTGTGACATATAATCTGACACGACTTCAACTTGGCTATAATAGGATGTGCTGATACCTGCCAACATATTGAGGAGTGACTAAGTTCAAATAGCTATTTGCGGTTTATTTGTGATCTGGTTAATTATTATTATTATTATAACTAAATATAATGGCAGGTAGAAAAGGAAATGCGGCTTCGAATAAATCCACAGCGGCTGCATCATTTTCTGATAGTACTGGAACTGTAAACATGGACCTCATAATGGTTACCTTGGGTGACATAAATTTAAAAATTCAACAGTCAAATGCTGAAGTTAAACAAGATCTCAGACACTCATTAGATGAGATAAATGCGAAACTGGAACCACTATCAGAAATCAAAAAAGATTTGGCAGAATATAAAAAAATGGTTGACCTTGTTGCAGTAAAATATAAAGATATTTGTAATAGGTGTGAGTCTCTTGAAAGAGATAATAAGGAACTAAATGCAAAACAGGATTTCTTACTAAAGGAGAATGATATTAAACAACATCAAATTCAGAAACTAAACTCTGAAATCAATGAACTAAGTCAATATTACCGAAACAAGAATTTAGAATTACATGGGCTTGACTTAACACTAATCAATAATGAATCTGAGTTGAGGACTTACATTGGTAAATATGCTGATAAACTTGGGATTACAAATTTTCAACCAACAGATATTGATGTTATTCACCCACTCAAATATGATGCTTTTCGAAAGCCAAATGCAATTGTAATTATACAATTCAAATCTGGAACAGCAAGAGACAGTTGGCTAATTAAGAAAAAGACTGTCATATTGAACTCAGAAATAAATACTACTTTGCCAGCAACTAAAATATTTATCAATGAGAATTTAATCCCAGTTTACAGACATTTATTCTGGAGTGCAAGAAAATTACTGCAGCAAGAGAAAATTAAATATGCATGGGTGAAAAATGGCAGTGTTTTTATAAAGAAGAGTGACCATGACCCAAGAAAAAAAATTTATTTCTTGGAAGAATTATATGAATTTGGTCTGGTTCCTTGATGGAAGGTCTTCTATTGTGTTTGAGAATATGGTAGGATTTTTTTATTTGATAGAATAATTTCCATTGTGTTCATAGTGTGATGGTTCGTGGGATGTCTATAATGTACTGTAACTAAAACTTTGGTATGATTTTTTAATGTAATTTGATACTGCCAAAAAAGGGAAATATACCTACTGTTTCTTTGTGTGTGTGTGTGTGTGTGTGTGTGTGTGTGTGTGTGTTCTTTTTTGTAGGGTGCTAATAGTATATATGCCTACTGCAAATCTAACATAGTGCCTATAACACTATGATTTACACTCAATCTTCAATAGAGGAACGACTCTATTTTGGTAACTGCCTCAAGAACTGGTTTTTGAGTTTCCTATTTATTTCTGATTAGAAATATCTTGGCAGAACATTACACTGTGAATATGCATTTATTTTCCTTGAAAATGCTATGAGGGTAGCTTTCTTGGGTCTCCAACAAAATTTTGATTTGTATTTTTTTTTATTTTATTTTTAATAAAACAGAGTAGATAGGTTTTCTACTATCCTTCTTTTTTCATATTCTTTTATTATTATTTTTTTCTTGTATATAATGAATATTTTTGTGTATCAAATTGAGATATGATACTTACCTGAAATGTTAGAATGATTAGTGTTTGTGCTTATTGTGCTTGACTTTGTGATATACTATCCTATCCTTGATAAACAAAGGGAGATCACACATATCTATTTTATAGATGTTACAGGGAGTTGTTTTAAACTCTTACAACTTAAGATTATAATTCCTACTAACAGACAGCAAGCAAATAACAAATTTAATGCAAGGTAATTTATATACAACTATTTTTAATTTATATACCCAGAAGTACGGACACTATCCTATTATTGATAAAAAAAAGAGGAAATCACACATATCGTTCTTATAGATGTTGCAGGGAGTGGCTTTTGAACTCTTACAACTTAAGATTATAATTCCTACTAACAAATAGCAAGCAAATAGACAAATTGAATGAAAGATAATTTATATACAACACAACAAATAAATAATATCTTTTCTTGTAGTTCCACAAATTCATTGAAAATTATTCATATTAATGCGCGATCCTTACTAAATAAACTAACTCTTATTGAGGCACTAATTCAGGTTACTAATTCGCAAATAGATATTTTATGCATAACAGAGACATGGTTTCCTAGTGAAAATTATAGTGTTGGCTTGGATGGCTATAAGATTTTTTATCAAAATAGAACCCACTCAAGAGGAGGTGGAGTGGCCATTTACGTTAAGGATACCTATCATGATTATACAATTAATAAAAACTTAACATTTACTGACTCTACCATAGAAATTTTGTCAATAGAAGATCAACACACTATTATAATGGTGTGCTATCGCCCTCCAGGATCAAATACAACTCAGTTCTTCGAAAAATTAACAGAGGCATTCAATTATGTGAATTTAACCGGGAAAAGGGGATTTTTATTGGGAGATCTCAATATTAATATTTCTGTTACTAATTCACAGACTCAGTACTTTGTTCAAATATTAACTGCTGCTGGATTTATCAATACAATATTCCATCCAACGAGAATTACACCTAACACAGAAACGATTATTGATTTATCACTCACAAATGCTTCACAAGAGTCAGTTTTATCAGGATTTATAAATTATGATATCAGTGACCATTTACCAATCTTCACAGTTTACACTTATACACATGTAGTGGAGAAACAGTTAATAAACAAACAAATACGATTAATAAATTCTAATAATCTGGAAAAATTTCGGAACCTGCTTCAAACTATAAATTGGTTAAATTCCCTACCAGCGGAAAATCCAAATATAACATATAACTTATTTACAATATTGTTAAAAGACTCATACGATCAAGCTTTTCCAATAATAACGAAAAGTAACAAAATTAAAAAAAATAGGAAACCATGGATAACAAGGAATCTCTTAAATCGAATAAATAAAAAAAATAGACTGTATTCCAAATTTATTAAAAATAAACTACAAGTCGACTTCCAGAATTTTAAAACATATAGAAACAAATTGAATTCAGATATTCGGAAGTTAAAAAGAAATTACTACACTAATATATTCTCTCAAAATAACCCTAAATTAACATGGAAACATCTGAATCTATTACTGGGGGAAAATATCAGCCCAGTTACGCCACAATATTTAACCAAATCAACTTATAAAATAACTGATAAATAGGCTATAGCTAATGAGATCAACAGTCACTTTATATTGTCCCCACAATTGACCAAGCAACAACTTATATTCTCAGGAATCCACTTTACAAAATACCTACAAAATCTTTCAAGACTAAATACTTTTCATATGTCGAAAATTACGAGGACTGAACTTACTCATGCTTTAAACCAAATCAATACAAATGTCGGACCTGGCTACGATGAATTTTTTCCAATAGCCATACAATTTGTGGCAAATATCATAGTTCAGCCATTGTTGCAGATCTATAACCTCATACCTGAAACCGGAATATTTCCAGATGCCTTAAAAATCTCCAAAATCACTCCGAAATATAAGAATGGGTCAAAAAACGACATAAATAATTATCGTCCAATCGCAAACTTATCAATTTTCGCAAAAATACTAGAGAAATTAATTCATACCAGACTATTTTCATACATTCAAAGACATAATATATTTCATCACAGACAATTCGGATTTGTACCAAATAAATCAACTGAACTAGCATTATTACATACACAAAATGTAATTCAACAAAATCTATTACAAAAACAAATAACAATAGCAGTCTTTCTTGATTTATCAAAAGCATTCGATACCCTAAATCATGATATATTACTTCATAAGTTAAATATTATAGGACTCCGGGGATCTAGCTATAATTTATTCAAAAGTTACTTGTCAGAAAGAATGCAATACACCCAGATTCATCAGAATCGATCCATATTACAAATCATAAACTGTGGGGTACCCCAGGGATCAGTTCTTGGTCCTTTATTTTTTAATTTATATATTAACGACTTATTTGCAGTATTAAAAGATAATGATACAATCCTATATGCAGATGACGTAACTATTATTTTAAAGGGAACTGATATGAATGAGCTTACACTAAGAACTAATACTCAGCTAAAATTAATAACAGATTGGCTGAATGCAAATGAATTAGTTGTAAATATTAATAAAACTAAATTAATGATTTTCTCTAATTCACAAGCTTCACATTTATACGATCTACCGATTCTGATGAATGGAGTCAGGATTAATACGGTCTCAACACACTCTTATCTAGGTACAACTATACACAATGATTTGAAATGGAACAAACACATTGAAAATTTAAGTAACAAAATTTCTAGAAATATCGGAATGGTCAGTAGTGCTTTGCCAAACTTAACACCAAAAATATTAATTTCTATATATCATACTCTAATTCAAACACACATTAATTATTGCATTTTGACCTGGGGACAAACCACACAATATAATATTAATAAACTACAGGTACTGCAAAATAGATTTATAAGACTAATAGATCTTAAAACATCAAATAATTTTCAACCAATCTTATATATTAAAGTGAACCCCAATATATATAATATTTTAACGATAAAGCAATTATATGATTATAACTTGGGAAAAATAATGTATAAAAGAATTAAAAATGGTATACACAATGATATAATAACACTAAATATACATACTCATTACCACAATACTAGGAATAGGTCACTACTAATTGCAATGTTCCCACAAACTGAGAAACTTAAAATGAATATAAATTATAGTGGCCCAAAATTCTGGAACTCATTGCCCCAAGAACTAACATCAATTAATAATTTTAACTTATTTAAAATAAAACTAAAGGCATATCTTATGAAATAATTAGTAAACAATAGGCAATTTCGACTAAAAGGAAGAAATGTGGGTTGGTATGATTATAGAGTGAGGTGCAAACGTTATTTGTTGTTTACTTATAAATATATATGTGATTATGTAGTGAAGTGTATATGATACTTATTTGTTTAGATATAATGAAGACTATTGTTGATGGAACACATTGTTATACGTGTTGGTTGTGAGCAAGTACGTGTACCTACCATATATGTGTTGGCTTGCCTTTTCTGCTAAGCTTTATGTTTTTTGTATTCTGGGGAGAGGAGGGCTATGTCAGGCCTCACGGCCTTTTCCCTCCTTTTCCTAGTTGCTGTAGTGGCAACTGAAAGAATAAATAAATGAAATGAAATGAAATGAAATCCCGCTCTTATGTACTGACCTTTGACCCCATTCCACCCATTTTCAATTGGTTTCGTTCCCAGGTGGTTCCTTACCACATATTGAAATTTCATCGAAATCGAACCATTTTTACACAAGTTATGACGCATAAGGGCAATGGAATAAATCCCGCTCTTATGCCCTGCCTGACCTTTGACCCCAATTTGCCAATTTTCAATAGGGTTCGTGCCCAGGTAGTTCCCTACTACATACTAAAATTTCATCGAAATCGAACCATATTTACGCATGTTATGACGCATAAAGGCAATGAAATGGATCCTGCTCTTATGGCGAGATCTTTGACCTCACTTTACCTATTTTCAATAGGGTTCGTCCCCTGGTGGTCCCCTACCACATACTAAATTTTCATCGAAATCGAACCATTTTTACGTGAGTTATCGTGCCGACAGACCGAAAGACGGACGGACGGACAGGCGGACGGAAAAAGTTGGAGCATATACGCTTCTTCAACCTACAGCTGGAAAGCGTAAACAATCGGATTTCTACAATCGTTAAACCATCCAGAAATAGATACAGCTACTTACTTCCATTTTCGGCTAAAAGGTTTGTTACGAAAATTAACAAATGGTGAACAAACAATTCTCATAGTTAAAGGAAGATATCGGAGACAAAGGGATTTTAAAATCGCAAAGTTAGAAGAAAAACAGAAGGAAACATGATATAAATCTACACGCCCTAGCGGAAGAATTTTGCATAATGGAGAAGTTGAAAATATACGAAAAGTATTCTTCATAACAAAAGTTGTGCTGAGGAAAAAAAATTCAACTACCTCTCCTGGAAGCAATGATAGCAAGAAAAAAAAAATTTTATTATTTCTTTGGATTTGCGTCCTGTAGCGGGAAAGATGTGCATTATTTAGAACGGATAATGTTCCCCATCTTTATTGTAGCGAATGGTAGGGCTGTTAAAAGCGGAGAAACAGCTGCGAACACGAGTACACAAACACCACCTAGCGACAGAAATGTGAACTACCAAAACTCTACAAGTGTAAGCAAAGTTTCTCAAAAGGTAAATGGTATCCCATGTTAAAATAATTTGTTAAATCACATATTTAGAAGCAGAGATACCGAGAAAAAGAAATAAAACATTTGCGCCCCCAATTGCGCATTATTTTGGGAAGGAAATGCACACTAAAAGTTTAAAATTTTCAAAGCTAGTAGTACCTGACAACAAAAAAATAATTTTTATCAAATGAGTTTTAGTCTCTGAGATATAGCTGCAAATATGCTGTAAATATGAACTTTGGCTCTCTAGTGGCACACTTGTGAGATAAGAAAATTTTTTAATTATATGCAAAACATTTTGCCCCAGAAATGCTCTCCGATAAAGGAAGAATTTTTCAAATTGGACTTTTAGAATCATAGACATCGACAAAAATAAGATATACATCTTCGCCACTGGTAGAAAAACTATGCACTGTTTTAAGAAGAAGGTATTCTTAAAAGGTTCTGGTAGTGACCGGTATCTGTCATTTTCGCGATGAGCGTTACCGATGCAGAAAGAACTTTTTAAATAGGACTTTTAGAAGCAGAGATATCGGGAAATATCATTTTACCTTTACGCTACTAGCGGAAAATCTATGCATTACTTAAAATACTGCACTCAAAACAATCTTCGTTATAAATGACATCAAAAAGAAGAAATAATTTTTTCAATAGGATATTTAAAAGCAAATACATGAAAAAAACAAACGAAAAGCCAGGGTCATCATTCTTACATTTTAAGCTATCCAATGCAAAAAGAATTTTCCAAATTGGACTAATAGTTGAACAGATATAGTGTCTACAGGCGGAAGGACGGCCGGACAAAGTGATACTAGAATCACGTATTTTTTTTTTTTTTTTTACAAAAGGCGTGCTGAAAGTTAAAAATCGTCGAAATACCAAGTTAGACGAAAAATAATCCTCGAAATTATACGGTGCAAAGCTCTCCGTATTTTGAATGTAGGAGATATTTATCCATCCCAAAATATGCACAGTTTGGCCCAGAGAAGAAAACGTGTAGCGTCACGGCCCCGAGTCGTCAATTCACACAAAAGAACAGCGTAAGTGCTCTTTAGTAATTTTGCGAACAAAAGAAGCATATGAAACAAAAAAAAGTATTTTCTTTCGTGCAAAAACTTTCTGAATACATAATAGGTAATGTCGGATATCCAACAGAGAGATTCAATTTCGATAAAGAAAACAGCCCGAAGACCTTTTACCTCGGTGAATATCTGTCGACAAATTGCTGAATATCCGGACTGTTTACAACTCATTACATTTATTCAGTCCTTTGCGTGCTTTGAATTTTGAACGATTCTGTCTCTCAGCAGATTCAGGCATGTCCGAGAATACAGAGCAATGCATTGCGTTTTACAAAACAGTCGGGAATAATATCATTCAGCTTCTGGATATGAAACTCTGACTTTTAAGTGTTTCCATAATTTTAAATAAAAGCAAATATCTACAGGTTGTTACTAAAATGTTGGCCAAACCTCGGGAACTTGTTCTATTGCGTATTTTGATGTAAAAAAGTCATATAAACATAGGACCCGAAACATTTTCTTAAAGATACACAAGGTGTATAGCAAAGTCACGCACCAGTCGCTTCACAGGCGAACGGAGGTCTGTAACGATGTGGAACCAACGGGATTGGTGCACGTGCTAGAGAGCCAATGCCGTCACCTCGATCTCAGCGCCTCCAGCGGCAAATTTGCAAACTTAGCTCACTGAACTCCAAAAATATAATAGATAGAACAAAAATGTTGATAACGAAATAAGATGGTGTGACATATATCTCTAAGTAAAATTCCTTTTAAATTTCTGCGTTTTATATAAATTTGGTTTCTCCTCGTTAAAGAATTTCTAACTTAACACTAGCATACCGGGACCGTTACAGGTTTGTGCTCGTGGCTGTTAAAGAATCGCTGCGATAATCCAGTTTGCACCATGAGAAGAAGTAAATGAAAGAAAGTTTGGTCTCCTAAATCACGTACGATACTCATATATACGTATTAGAAATGAAAGGATTCGGGAGGTAGCCGCCAAACCCATTTGCTTTCCATTATAATAGTTTTGGCACTCCTTGAATGAATTCCCGGTGACGCCCAAGACTGTTACCGAGCCATTGATGACCTTTCTGAAAGTTCTCTGTATTTTGACATTAACATATTCCCATTATGTGTAATCTTTTCACTAGCGGCAATGCATTTTCACCAGGATGATACTCTGAAACGTTTCTACGAAGATATTTCCGTCGCACTGCGGTAACCACTTTTTCTGCCAGTTAGAAAATTGCTCTTTCATTTAAATGTATCCCACAAATCCATATTTATTTAAACTGCGCATAAGACGGTATAATGTTTTAAAATTATTCTGTTGCTGTTAGCTTTCTATTGAACAGTCGCTGGACTACTCACGAAACGAATATTAAAGCTGGCAATTAGGATAACGTACGAAGGACGTGAGTCTGAGGAAACAGTCGCTAACTTAAACTACACTGAGCTCCTTTCTTTTTCGGTGGGAGGGAGATTAACGACTACCGTAAGCAGCTCGATGGGCTACATGTATAAGCAGTATACCTAATTTATTGGTACTGATTCCAGGTAAAGGAGAGAGACAGTGCCGTAAGCCAAACATAGCCGCCCCGGTGGCGCAGTGGTCTAAGCGATGGCCTCTGATCATTCGTCCGTAAGGGGTCCGGGTTCGAATCCCGGTGAGGCATGGATACTGTGTTTGTCTTACGGCACTGGCTCTCTCCCTTCCCTGGAACCAGTGACCCTAAATTAGGGACGGGAGACTGCTTATAGCCCATTGAGTTGCTCACGGTGGTCGTTAAACCTCCACTCCCCCCCAAGCCAAACATAACATCGATGCTTCACCGAGATTTGAACCCGGACACATCTTGGGCGAATGGTCAGAAGCCAGCGTTAAGACCACCCCACCTCTCTTTACAAGTAACTAACTGTTTATGTACGAGTCGATAAAATGCAATCGTGAAACACAGTTCGCTTTAAAACAGCTCGTCCGATAACAAACAAATAAAGTATCACATGTTAAATCGTAATTAAAATTCATTTGTCACCTCTTTTACAGATTATCTTCTTGTCTGCTTTCTACATTGTATGACGATTTGGCGTTGCTGATGCAAATGTTAGGTTGAAGCGTAACTGTTTACATCAATTGGTTTTACTGCAATAATGGATCGAAGGCTTTATAACATATATAACCTTTTTTTTCCGGTGTTGGCATTCGAACCCACATCTTGCTATACCGGAGGGGCTGTTCTCCCAACTGAACTATGCCGACAGGCTTAATGCTGGAACACATCCAATATGACTCATATTTCACACCTCATTAGTAAGTAGTATATCATCCACAACATGTCGCGTAGCACGTCACAGCTACAGCTTTTGTGAGGTACTAATGAGGTGAAACACATGTCAATACGCCAAATTTGCAGCGATAAATGCCGTCGGTGTAGCTTAATTGGGAAAGCATTCGGCTCCGGAGCAGAAGGGTGTCCGTTCGACCTCCGTCACCGGAAAATTTGTGTTTCCCTATTGGCGCCCTATTGTGTAAATGAAACTACTGGCCGTTGCGTTTTTCGAAAAATGTGCGATATTCCTTCCACACATCGTCTGGAATTAATGAGAAATTCCTTCTTCGCTTCGGGAAATGTGTGATGCTTCTTCCACACATAGCCTGGAATTGATGAGAAATTCCTTCTTCATTTCGGAAAATGTGTGATGCTTCTTCCACAATCGTCTGGAACTAATGAGAAGTTCCTTCTTCGCTTCGGAAAATGTGTGATGCTTCTCCACACATCGTCTGGAATTAATGAGAAGTTCCTTCTTCGCTTCGGGAAATGTGTGATGTTTCTTCCACACATCGTCTGGAATTAATGAGAAATATCTTCTTCGCTTCGGAAAATGTGTGATGCTTATCCACAAATCGTCTGGAATTAATGAGAAGTTCCTTCTTCACTTCGAAAAATGTGTGATTCTTCGCAAAATGTGTGATGCTTCTCCACACATCGTCTGGAATTAATGAGAAATTCCTTCTTCGCTTCGGAAAGTGTGTGATGCTTCTTCCACACATTGTCTGGAATTAATGAGAAGTTCCTTCTTCGCTTCGGAAAATGTGTAATGTTTCTTCCACACATTGTCTGGAATTAATGAGAAGTTCCTTCTTCGCTTCGGAAAATGTGTAATGTTTCTTCCACACATTGTCTGGAATTAATGAGAAGTTCCTTCTTCGCTTCGGAAAATGTGTAATGTTTCTTCCACACATTGTCTGGAATTAATGAGAAGTTCCTTCTTCGCTTCGGAAAGTGTGTGATGTTTCTTCCACACATCGTCTGGAGTTAATGAGAAATATCTTATTCGCTTTGGAAAATGTGTGATGCTTATCCACAAATCGTCTGGAATTAATGAGAAATTCCTTCTTCGCTTAGGAAAATGTGTGATGTTTCTACCACACATCGTCTGGAATTAATGAGAAATCCCTTCTTCGCTTCGGAAAGTGTGTGATGCTTCTTCCACACATCGTCTGAATTAATGAGAATTTCCTTCTTCGCTTCGGAAAATGTGTGATGCTTCTTCCTCATATCGTCTGGAATTAGTGAGAATTCTTTTTCTACAGTGAGTTACTTCAAGCGTGGTTTGAGGCAGACCCAGAAGCTTATGATTCTGTCCCAGCATTTTCTCAAGAATGGGATATATGTGACGTACTACAGAGTTGAAGCACATGTCAAGACGGCAAAGTTGCAGCAATAAATTATGCCGGTGTAGCTTAATTGGTAAAGCATTCGGCTCCCTAGCAGAAGAATGGGGGTTCGAGCCCCTAACACCGCTAAATTTGTGTCTTCGTACTTTAACTGTTCATTTGCTTAAATATCAGTGTTACTTAAGTTAAGACTTGTGAACACACGATTCACACTTGTAATTATAGACAAGTTAGTAAAATTTTGCAATGCATTGATTATGATACGCTTTCCAACATACCAGAAATCATTACTCAAGTTATTACTCAAGTTACGAGTATAATGGCTGTGCAATAAATCTCGCTCCTGTGCCCTGACCTTTGACCCCATTTCGATGATATTCAACAGAACCGGTTCAGTATACTTCCGGAACAAAATGATAAAGGTTTGTCTCAATCGAAGCATTTTTGCATAAGTTATAACGCATAAGTGCGATGGAATGGATCCCGCTCCTATTTCCTGACCTTTGACCTTATTTTTCCCATTTTGAATAGGGTTCGTCTCCAGTGCTCCCCTACCACATGCTAAAATTTCATTGAAATCGAACAATTTTTACGCAAATTATGACGCATAAGGGCAATGGAATGGATCCCGCTCCTATTTCCTGACCTTTGACCCCATTTTTCCCATTTTGAATAGGGTTCGTCTCCAGTGCTCCCCTACCACATGCTACAATTTCATTGAAATCGAACAATTTTTACGCAAATTATGACGCATAAGGGCAATGGAATGGATCCCGCTCCTATGTCATGACCTTTGACCCGATTTCGCCGATTTTCAACATGGTTCGTCCCCAGTGGTCCCCTACCACATACTAAAATTTCATCGAAATCGAACCATTTTTACCCGAGTTATCGGGTGGACGGACAAATAGACGGACAAAGCTGGAGCATATACGCTTCTTCAACCCACGGTTGGAAAGCGTAAAAAACACGCTAAAGGCCAAGAGTTCTGAATAGATCAACACTGACTTACAATAAATCCACTGTCTTTATTTGATGCACTGACACGTCATTACATGTCGAGCACTTGATCCAGAAACGCGACTTGTTGGCTGCAAGTCAAATCACCATATCAAATCGCTCATTCCGAAATACACTTGTCGTCAACAGGATGGTATCTCAAAATGATCAGCTCAAATCGTTATCTCCTTTTGCTCCTAAGAAATCGTGATCTCAAAAGACTCTGCTCATTGCGAATCATTAGTCCAAAAGAAACTTCTCTTAGCGTTGAGATGAAATCGTTGCTCTGCTTTCTTCCTACGTTTCGTCATTACGTTTTATTTGCCTCTGACTCACTACCAGTGATGCCAAACTTAGAAAACTCGAAATAAGAAATAATGTGCCGTTAAGACAGAAAACGTTCAACGAGCAGAAACCAAATTTATATAAGAATACCGAAACTCAAAAGGAAGGTTAAATTTGAGGTATGCATCACAACTGTGAGTATCGTGTTTCATTTCCAATCTGACCAGATGCCAGTTGTTTCCAAAACGTCCGGAGAAACTTACCCATCCCCCGAACTCCGAAAATACGATAGACACAAAATATCAACTACGAAGAGAGCATCTTTTGTTTGTTACGAAGCAGTTATAAAAAGTCGGGCCAAAGGGCGAATTTAGGCTCTACACTCAGGAGACAAAAGTACTCAAGGGCATTTCTGAGCAGTGCAAGCCACTTTCATGTCGTAAACCTACTTTCGTACTAACAAGGAGGTTGGATTCCCGTGTGACGATGTATCCTCTCTTCCTTTTAGAGGTCCTATCGTCTCTAGATAGCAATTCAATGATATCGCACCACTTCGATATGCCCTTGGCCATTGTTGCTTCCTTAGTGTATAGTTTAAATTCGCTCCTCCTTGACACTCACATTTTATGATCGATTTGTGGCAAGCAAATGATACTTTCTAACTTTTCAATTGTCATTTTTGCTATACTAATTTGGAAGATGTGAATTCGTTTATTGGTATAAATACATGACATGGATGTTAAGTCAGATAACATCCGAAAACTTGAAAATCTCGTCGTCCTGGAGCGTGAATCAGATCCGCGTCCCCCGGATAGCGCCCGAGTATCTTAATCTGGGTAGGTAGTGGTTAGCATACTCGGGGGCTATCCGGGAGACGCGGATCTGATTCCCGCTCCAGGACGACGACATTTTCAAGTTTTCGGATGTTATCTGACTTAACACCCATGTCATATTTATACCAATAAACGGATTCACATCTTCCGAATTTGTATTGTACAATGGTGTAATCCCGTATTTCATTCATTGACATTTTTGCTATTTATTATGTTTTTGGATTTCGGTTAGCAAAGTTACTCAAATTCGCCACAAGAGGAGCTGAAGTCGAGCTGATTGTGTCAGCCTTCTGTTACTTACACTGATTCCGTTGGTTCGATTTCATTATTCTGTTCGAATGCGAAGAGCTTGACACGCGAACTTTATTATGCAGCCTGTAAATCTATCTCTGTAGAAATGCGTTGCAGCCCTGTGTGCTTCATAATCTGCGGTACAACAAGCTCCCAGAGTTTGGACAAACATTTTGGTATAGCTGCATTTTGACGACGGTATGACTAATATTTGTACTCGTCATAACCTTACCTGAAAAACAATATCATATGACTTTCATTTGGTGACGGCCCAATCGTGAACGATTCGTTCACAACGAATGACTGTTCACCGTGAATGGTGAATGGTTCGTTGTCACCGCTGTCAGTGATAATTCAATCCGCCGTTACTGCGACACACACTGAAGTCGCATCATACCTTTAACTTTATTTCACTCCCATAAGTTCGGAAATGCAGTAGAGTATATAAAACCAGCTTCCATTTAACGACATTTTTCTCAGAGCTTTGACTTTGAACGACATTTACATGTAAATTAATCTCCATATTACAAAAATCAGTTTCTATATTACGAAGTTTTTTCCGACTAAAAATTACCATTTGTGTGTGTGTGTGTGTGTGTGTGTGTGTGTGTGTGTGTGTTACAAAAGTTTTGCTCCACAGATTTTTAGCATTCAGATGGAAGCAAAGCGTCTTTAATTCCTTATCTTGAACTGTTCGTTCTGTGAGGCGCCGGGAGTATTGTTGGAAAAGGAACAAAACGCGAAGAGCCATTTTCATGGAGGCGACATGAAGTGGCTGTTTTTCCAAATGTAGATAGAAAGTCCTGCGTAGAAACTGCATTCCACAGGAAAACTGCTTGTAACTGGTGTGAAACCGACTCTGTAGATGTTACGTATTCATTCTCATTCAATCAGTAAACTTGACCATCTTGTGTTTTTCGTTCAAAATGTCTAAAAGAAAATGTATGTCTCTCTTGGGCATAAAGTGAAACTTTTAAATGACGTTGAACAAGGATGGAAATAGAAAGAAGTGGTTTTAAAGTATTGTATAGCTCCAAGCAGTGGTCAACAATTTTAAAAAATAGATCAGCAATTCACATTCAATACGAAAACAACAGGTATGTGAGTAAAAAAAAAAAAAAAATTAAACAGTGTTCACATGAAGACGTGGATGCCGCACTTTTGAAATGGGTGAGAATGGTTTGAGGCAAGAATCTGCCATCCTCCGGTCCGATGATCCAACAAAAAGCCCCGGAATTAGCTAAAAATTCAGGACACTCACAATTTCTAGCCGGCGTTGAATGGCTAAATAAATTTAAAAAGAGACATTGAATTTCGCATAAAATCGTATCAAAAGAAAGCGCAGATGTTTCAGAAGTGTGTGAAAAATGGAAAAACAGATATTGAAAAACTTTTGGAAGAATATCGTGCAAAAGAAATTTTTAATACACATGAAACTGCTCTTTTTATATGTATAAAAAAAAAGATGAAAACTCATTTAGGAAACGTTCCTACTCAAATACTGTTCAAATTCAACTATATTTTATCGTCCTTTTCATTTTATTTGATTAAGGTTTTACAATTTAAGTTTATTTCTATTTAACGAATTTCCTTTATAATGAAATTTTTAAGTGGAACGATGGGATTTGTATATTAAGAAAAATAATGTCGAGAGTTGATATGTGTATACCGTTATGTGAGTGAGCAATCAACAACTAGCTAGGAAATAGTTACGCAACTTGAGAATGGGAATAATACGTGAATGTTATTCATTTGAATGGTGTGCCCGAATTGTTCGCCACCAGACAGCTCCTGGCAAATCATTCATCGTGAATGGTGAATAGTTGAAGAGGCCGCTTCTCTTTTAAGAAGTTTGCCAAAAAGAGCTGTGACTTTTTTTTCGATTGGGGTTTAACAACCACCGTGGGCAACTCAATGGGCTATAAGCAGTCGCCGGTCGATAATTTAGGGTCACTGGCTCCAGGGAAGGGAGACAGCCAGTGACGTAAGACAAATACAACACCCATGCCTCACCGGGATTTGAACCCGGACCAATCTCAGACGAAGACCACTGCTTCACCGGGGCGGTGTGTGCCTTTGGAAGCGCAACACGCGATCCCTGCAACGAATGATTTACTTATTACGCGTAGTGAATATCTCCAAATCGGATCGTGCGTTTGAGCGATCATTCGTCAATGATCTCACAAGAAGGAATGATTTATGCCGTCTCTATTTTTTTCAGTCTGTAAATAAAAGATGTATTCTCCATCCCACTTTCATTTTTACTTCTACACTGCTGGCCACCCAAAATGCAACACCAAGAAAGACACGAGATAGCAAAGCCAGATTTACTGGACACGTAACAACACATATAAAGATGAAACGATTGAGCTTACAGGCCCGTGCGACTTGCGGAACACGCAGACATCAATAGTTCGTGTGGCCCCCATGACTGGCAATAACGGCCACTACACGCCGCGGCATCGAACGAAAGAGGCTTTGGATGTGGGCTTGGGGTATGTCGGTCCAGGCTGCTTTCACACGTTGTCACAGTTCATCAGGCGTAGCCACGGGTGGTGCTTGCCGGGCCACTTGGTTGCCGATCAGCGAACAGACGTGTTCGATGGGCGACATATCGGGAGAACAGGCGGGTCACAGCAGCAGTGACACCTGGTGGGCCGTGAAGAATTGTTGCACGATACGTGCCACGTGCGGGCGCACATTGTCTTGTTGAAACGTAGTAGCTGGCACCTCCTGCAGGTAAGGGAGGACTACAGGCTCCAAAACGTCGGAGATGTAGCGGTGGCTGTTGAGTGAATCGGCGATGCGTACCAGAGGGGTGCGGGTGTCATATCCAATTGCGACCCAAACCATAACGCCAGGCGACGGACGGGTATGGCGATGCATAATGCAGGCATCATACAGTCTCTCGCCGCGGTGCCGCCAAACACGGATCCGACCATTGTGGTGGTGCAGGCAGAAGCGGGATTCGTCGGAGACAATGTCGTGCCATTCCGTAGTCCAGGTGCGGCGTTCAACGGCCCACTGCCGCCGCACTCGCCGGTGGTGTAACGCCAATGGTAATTGGAGCAATGTGCGCAGTGCGACAAGTCCCTGCTCCTGCAGACGACGTCGAACGTTACGTGCTGACACAGGTTGTTGTGCAACACACCTTAATTCCTGCTCTAACGTTCGTGATGTGGCGGTGCGAGCCGTCAATGCCCGCCGCACAACATGCCGGTCACCTTGTTCAGTGGTGTGCCGCGGCTGCGGCAATCGCCCACGTCGGCCCGTCCTTCCCTCCTGCACCCACCGAATCCATACTCGCCTCACTGTGGTTGGATGTCGTCCCACACGGGCGCCGATATCTCGGTACGATAAACCGCTGTAGCGATCAGCCACTATTCGTCCTCTGTCGAACTCCGAAACGTACTGGAATGACTGCCGTATTCTGCGACGAGGCATCAGGAAGCTTCCCACGCACAGGTCCGGTAGTACAACACACTTCCACTACTTACACCCAGCCTTCTGAGCACCCTTCTTATAGTGCTTCTCGGTGGCGTGCCGGGCGCATAGGATTTGCATATGCCCTGCAATGCTAATCGTTTGCATGTCCTCTCGCGGGCAACGCATGCTGCGAATTTCAGGCCAATCGGTTGCTTCCTTCTTGGTGTTGCATTTTGGGTGGCCAGCAGTGTTAAAAGCTTTTAACGTAAAAAATAAAATAAAATAATAATAATGATCTTCGATATTAAGGCACCAAATAAATTTCAAGCAATCTATAGATAGATAATAAAGGCACAAAAGCAGGGAAATTTTTACTTCCTGCCCGTTTTTTTTTTAACTTTTCTATGCATTCTATAAAAGAGGTTTAAAATCTAAACGACCCAGCAAGTTTTGTAATGTTAGCTTATTTGAGACCAACCTTACGACGGATAGCTTTTACTTTTAATCAATACTGTCTTTCTTTTTCAAAGTACATTTTATGTTCTCCGCAATGACGTCAGACAAGATCGTCCTAAATATTTAGTGATTGATTTTCTGTGTCCCAAGTAAAGCATTTCACAGGATGGGAAAAGACGCAAAGTTAAAATTCATTCCCGAAAACACACCATGTAGTTGATAAAGCGCAGCTTGATGGACTTCTAGAATATTGACTCTTTCGGAACAAGATATTAATGCACGTCGCAAAAAAAAAATCTTTTTTATTTTGTTTTTTATGAGTGGGGTCCAAGAATTTTTGTAAGAAATTTCATTTTAAGTGTTTGATGAATGACTTTTTCGTGTAGTACTTTTAAGTGCCACATCACAGCAATGAACGGCTTTTAACAACACAGTTTGATTTCGAGAACGTCCTTTCAAAACGGTAGGTGATGATTATAGCAGCTTCTCGTCGGTTCGTCCGTTCGCCTGTAACCACGATATTGCCGCATCTACAACTCGCATTCCTAAAATTCTTTTTTCCGTCAGATAGTAACATAGCCATTAAGATGATGAATGATGCACTTTCAGATTTCTGTGATGCGCAGTTGCACGAATTTCCCGCTAGGTGGCCATAAGGAATATTCAGGTTTTGCACAATGTTAATATTTGTAAAAGTCAGATGAAAAAATCCTTTTTGCATTAGATAGCTTGAGATGTGATCGAGACTTATACATCTTTTCCGATGTACGATGCACACTGTCTCCGTTAAGAGGCAAAAATGTATACTTCTGCTAAGGCAAACGGACACTTTCATTTAGCAATGCGTTTCTCTCTTCATCAAATCATTTTCAGAATTATATAAGAATTGGAAACGGGTCAAAAATTTTGGACCTGACAAATCTGATTTGAACTATAAATTCCAAACTCAATTCATAATTATACATAATCATATGCATATATACACTATCTACCAACAAGTAATTGGACACCCCTGCAATCGACGATATCTGTGGTCCTGATACACGTCACGGCCGCCGCCGTTAAATATCGTGTGGGAAACAACAACGCAACCAGTCGCATGCAAGATGCCACGCAGTTCGGAGCTCTCTGATTTCGAGAAACGTGGAATCGTCGGGTATCACAGAAATGGCGGATCCATACGTGACATATCCAGCAAGTTGAAGTATCCAAAATCGACAGAGGCCTACGTGATTGGCAAGTGGAAGATAAGAGGTGACTGTCGTAATGTGCCCCGACCCGGCAGACCCACAAAACTGGGAGTTAGAGACCGACGGGTGCTGGCCAGAGAAATTCGGAAGAACCGCACCAAATCGATGGGCCACATCCGCGAGGAGTTTCAACAGGCATCCGGGAATGATCTTTCGATGAATACCATCCGTAAGGAAGCCCATCTGCTCGGTTATCATTGACGTGCTGCCGCCCACAAGCCTTTGATCACCAAGTCTAATAGCGCTGCTCGGCTAACCTGGTGCAAAGAACGTTGAGAGTGGACCGTTGAACAGTGGAAACAGGTTCTCTGGAGCGACGAATCAAGGTTCACCCTCTACCGTTCGGACGGCAGGGTTTGGGTTTGGCGTCTGCATGGAGAACGCCTCCTGCCGGAATGTATTGTGCCAACTATGAAGTTCGGCGGCGGTGGAATTATGCTATGGGGGTGTTTCTCCTGGTAAGGCACGAGACCCTTGGTCGCAATTCCTGGTAGACTCAACGCCGAGACCGACTGCACCATTTTGGATGACCATGCGCTTCCTACGTTGTGGCAGTTTTACGGGGTTGACCCATGTTACTTTCAGGATGACAATGCCACTTGGCATGTTGCGAGGTCCACCATGGCTTGGTATGGTGACAATGGGATTAATCGAATGGACTAGCCTGCGCAGAGCCCGGACCTTAACCCTATCGAGCACCTCTGGGACGAGTTGGAGCGTCGACTTAAGGGGTGCCCCCACCGTCCGAAATCGGTGAAGGAACTGACCTGTCTTCTCCAAGCCGAGTGGAAGAAAATACCGCTAGCTGTCGTACAACGCCTGGTTGAGAGTATGTCCCGGAGGGTCGCAGCTGTAATCGCCGCTCGTGGAGGTTCCACCAACTATTGAAGGCGAATAAACTTCGTTTTCCTTTGCTATCACAGGTGTCCAATTACTTGTTGGTAGATATATATATATACACTAAGTCAAAATTTTTAAATTAAGTATCTTGTACGTATGTTTAGTTTCAGTTTTTGCTGTTATCTTGATAACATGGCAAGCTTCAGAATATGTTTCACAGAAACTCCAATTTTCACCAACTTTTGACAAGTTGGAAGTTTCCAGAATGTGGATGTTGATTTCATCATCACCCCTCAGAAGGAAGGAACACTCATGAAATCAACATTCACATTTTGGAAACTTTCAACTCATTATGAGCTTGGGAAAACTGATGTTGTTGTGAAACATATTCTAGTTTCTTAATTAGACAAACAACTTCCAGCATTCACTCTTCGCCTTTTATTTTAAACAAGAACATATTTGCTGGCCCTCGACGCCTTTTTTAATCTCCTTAATATTAAATTCATCAATATAACCAAATAATGCATTAATTCCGACTCCGACATGACATGTAATGAAACGGGATTTAAGCACGACAAACAGAAACCTCTGAATGCTCAATGCAAAATAAACGATGTGAAAAGTAACTCTGAGTCTTACAATGTGACACGCGGTGTGTGAGAGAATGAATCACCAGAGAAGCTGGCGACAAGCGTTCGCATGTATCTTACTCAATCTCACTGAAAACAAATACAAAGAAAGTATCGTTTTACGATATGGTATAGTCGGTCGGTGGAAATCCTCTTTGCTTTAAGAAAGAGAGGGCAATATTTTCGAACGACAAATCATTTTTCACTCCGAATTATGTGTCATTGTAGTTGATTATTTTGAATCGGCATTTAATTATTAGGAGGAAAACAAAAAAAATTAAGTTTTGCGTGAGTGTGATGTGCTTTTTTCGGGCCCTGAACCACGATGTGATTACTGAAAATTACGTGTTGGAAATGTGTGTAAGAGATGAAAACCTCCTAAAGGATATTTGGGATAAAGGTGAGTAACCTCAAAATGTAAATTGTCTAAATAGCACGTTAATAATTAAGCAGCTATGTGACGTTTTTGATATTTGCAATGCTGTATGAATATATGCTTGCAATCAGTTGGATCCATCTGTCCGTTCATGTGTGAGATCTTGCAGAGACCTCTGTTCATCTCGTTGAGTTTAAAGTACAAAGATGTAAACGCGGATTATCGCAATGTCTATTCTTAACCCGTAGCTAGAAGAAAGCTCAGAAAGCAAATTTCCTGCGCTATCCTTATTATCGAGGTTGTCGTTTGCACCACTTTTGCATACGCGCTGTGTGGAAAGAGTTCTCTTTTCGGCATTGCAATTATTAGAATCACTTTCGTCAGGTTGTATCTACTGATGGTTGTTGTGACATATACTTTGTGACGTATATTCTAAATTAACTTTCCTTTTTAGTTTCTTTCCCTATGTAAACCTTGAGTATATTCTCAGTTATACTTCGAACTTAACGTGATATCTTTTCTCTCAAACGAATACTGTTGGCAACATAATTGAGGTAGAATGAACGTGACGTATGCCTGAGATAAGATAAGAACGAAAGATAAAAACGACGACTAGACTGTTGCTAGGAGAGCGTTGTTAAAGCGAGCGTTGCTTGGAGAAGTGCTGCAAGTTGAGCTTTGTGTTGTAGAGCGTTGTGTTAAGAGCTGTGGGTGTGTAGAGAGTTTAATGCAATATGCTATGCTATGTTACGATGTGTTGGCTACATCCTTGAAGCATCTTCTCCGTAAGTTTGACTTCTGTTGTTTACATGTTTCGCCTGGCCGTTAAGGTTTAATTTAGGAACTATTTCATCTTATGGTTATGTTTTTTTAAAATAACGTAGAAGTACGAAAACACGTCATAACTTCTAATTTAAACTTCGTTTTGAGTTTCCCTGTTCTCATGTAAAGTTGATTTTTCTTCGTTTTATATTTTCTCACGTAACGCCACAAAGTTCTTCCCAACGAGGTAAAAGTTGGCAGCCTGACAGTAGATCAAAATGCAATTACACGTAACCAAAAAGTGTTCTGAGATCAGAGCACAGTGCAGATTGTATGAGCAAATACATAGAAAGCAGAGCTATATTATGTGTTAAGATCGATATTACTGAAAGCAATGTTCTGAGTATGTTGCCAAACGTATTACAGAGTGAAGTCTATTCGGCTTGTTGCTGAAAACGACGTGCTCATTGAAAGATATTGAATAAAAGTGGAATTGGACTTCTGTAAGTACTGCCTCACAACTTACTCTGGATGTTTATTCTGAAAAGTGTTATTCACGCTAAATTAAAATTTTAGCTGTTACAAATGAGGAACGAACAATTGGAATAATCAGGGTTTATAAGCTAAGCTAAACTGTAAATTGAAGTTCTGAAGTTAAAGCTAAAACATAATTGTTCTTTACCACCAGTTAGAAAATATTATTTTATATGGCAAAGAAATCTTCCTTAAAACGGCTAATATAAGCCTTTAAAAAGGGCAGCAGGGCATGTTTCTCTCCCACAAAAGAGGAGAAATGTAATTTTTGTTTTCGAGTAAGACAGTTGGTGTGACATAAATGGAATGTAACATGGAAATTACTATAAATTCTACTGTGGCCGGAAAAAATTTTCCCGTCTTGAACACGTTTCCTTTACACATAGCGTCAGGTCAAAGCAGGTTTTCGTGTACCTTAAAATTCGCGGAGTGGGATTGTGACCTTCATCAAAAGGCATGCAAATTATAACAGCGCATTCGGTCACCTTTCTTGTTATGTTAGTCGATGGAATCACAAATTCACGAAAAGAGCACTAAACAGAAAATAATTAACAAGTTAGTAAAATCATGCAATGCATTGATTATGATACGCTTTCCAACATACCAGAAATTATTACTCAAGTTATGAGGATAATGGCTGTGGAATAAATCTCGCTCCTGTGTCCTGACCTTTGGTTGGTTGGTTCATTAATTTTAATGGCGCAAAGGCCATGGTTGGCCAAAGAGCGCCAAACAAAAGACATCAAAACGAAACAAAATCAATAAAAAACGTACACAAGGTTAAAAACAGGCTGATGCGGTAAAAATGAAATATGATAGTGAAAAAGTTAAAATCTAGATTAGTTTAAAAAAGTCAATGTCCTGTAAAAATGAAAACACTGCTCTCGTGTCGCAGGCGTCGCCGATAATAGTTTGCAGCGTAGCTGCTCCTTCGTCCAACAGATGAGAGTGAAAATGACGAAAACGAAAATCACAAAAACGAACACAAGTACACAAAACATGAAGGACAGTGAGACGACAGTTGCACGCCTCACACACCGGGACACCCTCGCCACACAGCAAAAAGCGGTGAGTAAAACGACAGTGCCCAATGCGGAGACGTGCAAGAACAACTTCCTCAAGACGGTTCGTCCGCAAACTAGACTTCCATAGTCCGATCTGTGGTTTGATAGAATGCAGCTTATTGCTGCCCTGCTGAGACCACAGGGACTGCCACTCGTCCAGGAGAAATGTCCGGATCAAAGGTCTAAAATCACGGAAAGACAGTGGCAGCCGAGCTGGCGACATGGAGGAAACAGACCTGGCAGACAGATCTGCCAGCTCGTTACCCCGGATCCCAACATGGCCAGGAACTCAACAGAATCGGACCAGGAAGCCATCACCCTCCAAAGTTCCAAGAAGACGACGGACATCACGGATGAGAGGTGAGTCCGTGTCCTCTGGAGAAGATAAAACTTGGAAGACGGACTGGGAATCAGAGCAAATCATAGCGCGACGATGTGACCGAAACTGTATGTGGCACAAAGCGAGATGTACCGCACGCATCTCTGCCGAAAAAACGGTGGATTCAGGCGGAAGTCTCTCAGCATGGGAGACATCGCCACACACGAAAGCGGCTCCAACAACCTCACCGGATTTCGACCCGTCAGTAAATACAGGCACGAAATCCGGGAAGAGAGACTGTTTCTTGGCAAAGAGCTGCTGGTACACCAGAGCAGGAGTGGAAGACTTTGGCCACACACAAAGGGAAAGGTCAGCCGTTGCTTGAACCGGCTGCCAAGGCGGTTCATTGTAGAACCGGGTCAAACCAATCCTTGACAAGTCTAGACCAGCTTCGCGCACTATGGCAGACATCCGAATCCCGAACGTCGGAACACAGGAGGGGCGGTTGGAAAACAAGCGGACACAGTCTGGTTGGAAGATGGAACCATACAGTGGATGACCAGGAAAAGATTTCAGTTTTGTATAAAACTGAAGAGACAGCTGCTTACGACGGATGCATAACGGCGGCTCATGAGCCTCCGCATACAGGCTATGCACGGGAGAGGTGCGGAAAACACCAGTATATAGCCGCAATGCCTGGTGGTGGACGGGGTCCAAAGGTTTTAAAATCGATGGACGCGCTGAACCGTACGTAATGCATCCGAAGTCTAACTTTGACCGAATGAGAGAGTGGTAAATGCGAAGCATTGAGCACCTGTCAGCCCCAAGATGTTCGGGAGAGGACCTTCAGGATACTCAATGACTTCGTGCACTTCACCTTCAAAGACTGAATGTGAGGTTGGAAGGTGAGCGCTCGGTCAAAAGTTAGCCCAAGGAACTTGGCTTTTGACACCACGGGGATGGTAGAACACCCCATACGGAGGCTGGGGTCTGGGTGAAGACCCCGTTTGCGGCAAAAATGCACGCAAACGGTCTTCTGCGTCGAGAAGCCAAATCTATTTTGGGAAGCCCAGTGAGAGATCTTGGTAATGGCAGACTGGAGCTGTCTCTCGATGGTGCGCATGTTAACGGAGGCGCAAGAGATCTGTAGATCATCCACGTACATGGTTCCACGAACCGTCGGAGGAAGCAGTTGGAATTTGTGATTCACACGAAGGATGAACAGAGTGACTGATAAAATGGAGCCTTGAGGTACACCCTGTTCTTGCGGGTACATCGCAGAGAGGGTCGACCTGACGCGCACACGCAAACTTCGGTCCTGGAGAAATCCGGCGATGAAAGATGGTAAGTTTCTCCGCAATCCGCACTCGTGCAGATCACGGAGAATGCCGTATCTCCAGGTACGATCATAGGCTTTTTCCATGTCGAAGAACACGGAGACCAGGTGCTGACGCCGGACAAACGCCTCCCTGACAGATGTCTTAAGGCGAAGATGATGATCGGTGGTGGAACAATATCTGCGAAATCCACTCTGATGAGGTGAAAAAACGTGATGACACTCCAAATAAAAAATGAGTCGAAAATTAATGATACGCTCGAGGACTTTGCAAAGGTAGCTCGTCATAGCAATTGGCCGGTAGTTCAACGGGTTGGTGGGATCTTTACCAGGTTTGGGAACAGGAACGACAATGGCAGTGTGCCAAGATTCGGGAAAAACATGCTCTTGCCAAATCATGTTAAACAGGATTAGCAGACATTCAAGAGAGGACGGAGAAAGGTGCTTCAGCATCTCGTAATGGATGTTATCTGGTCCGACAGCTGTCCGGCCGGACCTATTCAGAGCGATCTTTAGCTCCACGGCAGTCAGCGGGCTGTTGTAATCTGCGGAAGAAAACGGTCCAAAAGAAATCTTGGACCGCTCAAGCCGCGGCTGTAACTGCCGGAACGAAGCAGGGTAATTGCTGCTGCTGGACACCGAAGAAAAAGCGGCGCCCAGACAGTCAGCAATACCCTGAGCGTCAGCAACCGTTCCTTCAGCACTCTCAAGAATGGAGATTTCCCCAGATGGGTACTGTCCTCGAATCTTACGGATCCTGTCCCAAACGATCTTAGGGCTAGTATTGGTGTTAATCCCGGATACATATAGTATCCAGGACCCCCGTTGACTACGCCTACGAACCAATCGCGCGTAGGACTTGGCTTTCTTGAAAGCAAGTAGGTTCGCGTCGGTGGGGTACCGACGAAACCTACCCCAAGCCCGATGTTGGGCCTGACGAGCTGCCATGCAAGTGGAATTCCACCAAGGTCTCAGGCAACGTGGAAGATTAGTCGACGTCCTGGGGATGGTAAGTTCTGCCGCTTGCACAATACAATCCGTTACCGCCGCAACAGCATCATTGACCGTTCCTGAGGTCGCCATAGCTGGAGTAAGAATTGCCGAAGCAGTGAAAGTGTACCACTTGGCTCGATCAATATTCCATCTAGCAGGGCGAGTAGGGGTAACGGTACCCGCCACTCGCTAGACGGAGAAAGATGGGAAAGGGATCGCTGCCAAGGGGATCATCAGACACGCTCCAGGACCAGGCAGGATATAATGATGGTGAACTCAGAGACAAATCAATGGCTGAGTACGAGCGGGTGGGTTCGTGGAAATAGGTGACTGCCCCGGTGTTGTGGAGACAGAGGGACGTGTCGGAGAGCAGGGACTTAACAACACTGCCCCTGGAGTCTCGAGTGGTAGAACCCCACAACGGATTGTGTGCGTTGAAATCCCCTAGGATGAAGAAAGGAGGCGGCAGTTGGTCGACCAAATCTTCCAGATCCGAAAGGCTCATAGCTTCATCTGGTGGTATGTAGACAGAACACACCGTGAACAGAGTGTTCACAGATAATCTCACTACCACTGCCTGCAAAGTCGTCCGAAGGGCAACTGCAGTGACAGGAACACCATGAGGAACAACGACGGCCACTCCTTCGCAGGCGATAACGCCATCCTGGTGATCTTTGCGGAAAAAGAATGTATCCGCAGCGAAGGAGTGTCCGTCGTGCGAAGCTTTGTCTCCTGGAGACAAACGCACACAGGTGTGTGCGAAGACAGTAAGCCTTTCAAATCATCAATGCGTGATCGCAGATCTCGGCAATTCCGCTGAATGAGCGTGGCCATAATGAAAAATGAAATGAAAGAATGGAAACAGACGACTAGAAAGTCTCCATGTCGTCCGTCACCTCCAATCCATCAGCAGTGTCTGGAGGTAACACAGGACTGTGTTTACCCCCTGTGTTGAGAGGTGGTTTTTGCCTGCTCTGTTTCAGGGAGGATGAACCTGGTTTCAACTTCTCCGGCTTCTTCTTTGCAGTGCCCTGGGTCCCTGTGCTGGCAGAAGATGTTTTCGGCAAAGAGGAAGGTTTAGGCGACGATGTTGATGTCGCCTTGGATGCAATGCGGCGAGACTTCAGCGCCTCCAATCCAGCAGCAACGATGTCCTCAAAATCATAAGGACACCGCGCAGGGATGGTCACCTCAGTCTGGACCACCACTGAAGCCTTCTGCACCACAACTGAAGCATTGGACCGCCGGCCTGGTTGTAAAGGGGCGATCCGCCGTCTAGCCTCGGGATAGGAGAGATGCTCAGTTGTCTTCAGGCGTTGGATTGCCTGTTCCTCTATCCACTTTGGACACTGCTTAGAAGATGCAGGATGAGTCCCTTCGCAGTTGACACAATGATCAGACTCTGCGGAGCATTCCGCCAAAGAGTGTTCTGTGGAACCACAGCGACCACACTTTGCAACATTACGGCAAGACTGCTGGGAGTGACCGTGATGCTGGCACCTGAAACATCGCAAGGAGTTCGGGATATACGGCCGAACATCAAGCCGTAAATAACCTGCATTGATGGAAGTAGGCAGGGTTGGGGAGTCAAAAGTAAGGATGATGTTACGGGAGGGAATAGATTTCCCATCCCGCCTAAAAAGAATCCGTCGAACCCCAATGACATGCTGTTCACCAAGTTCCTCCAGCAATTCCTCATCGCTGCACTCAAGCAGGTCGCGGGAGTTGACAACACCGCGAGAGGAATTGAGGTAACCATGGGGAGAAACCTGAACAGGAATGCCAAGCAAAATGGTCGTGTCCATCAAGGTGGCACTGTGGCGTGGATTAGAGGTTTCCACGAGAAGATCCCCTGAAGGGAGCTTCTTGACACTCTTTGGAGAGCCAGCAACGGCTTGCAGAGCCTTGTTGATCCAGAAGGGACTCTTGCTACTGAGTGACTGAGAAGAGTCACCAGATTTTATTAAAAGAAACAGAGCATTGCATTGATTTGAGACAAGTTTCTTTGTAGAGGAAGGTGTACCATCCTCCACAGGGCGCTTTAAAGTGGTAGCATGGGAAACACTTTGTGTTGCCATGAAGAAGAGAAAAAAATTCGTCCGCCGACCTCCCCACCCACTACCGAGCCCAACGAGGGAAAGCCGGAGGTCCGCAAGCCCAAGAGGACGCAGGACACGGCTCTAGGGATAGTCAGCAGATATAGCAAGTTGGTAGGGCAGACATACGCTCGGCGTGCACCTAGACTTTCCCGTGCCCGGGGAACACCCCTTTGGCATGCCCACCCTACCCTCAAACTCACCCTGCCGAACAGAACGACATGCTGCTAGAAGTCTGGACGCCACTCGACCACAGACTTCCTGACTAGGAGTGGGTTAGCTCCCAGCCTCCCGTTTAGAGTGAAGCAGAGGGCAAAGAGGAGTGTTGGCATCTGGAGACAACTACAACCTGGCCCCCAGATACCGCAGCCTCCAGCATCCCCGTTTCCACCTGTACGGGTCACCGCACACGGCAAACGTGCAGGTAGGTCTAAGCTAACCAGCTCCGGAGAAACAGAAAATATAACAGAAAAGAGAAAAGACAGGGGAGAGAACGAGGAACAAAACCCAGAGCTGGCGCCTCATCACAACCCCAGCAGCCTACAACTGAGGCGGGTACATGTCAATATATGAACTAAAGACGACAAAAGCAAAACAATAAGAGAAAATCGGCTCGGGCCGTGGGGACGCCATCCCCCATCAGCTGGATGAACAGCTGTCCCTTCGGTTATGTAATCGTTAGAGCCGCAGAGGCAAGAGAAACCGTCACAAGGTTAGCTCGGGCCGTGGGGTGCCGCTCCCCAAATAACTGGAAAACCAGTTATCCCCGTGCGGGGTGTCCTGACCTTTGACCCCATTTTGATGATATTCAACAGAACCGGTTCAGTATACCTCAAGAATAACATACTAACGTTTTGTCGCAATAAAAGCAGTTTTACGCAAGTCATGAGAATAATGGCTGTGGAATAAATCTTGGTTTTGTGCAATGATCTTTGACCCCATTTCGTTGATATTCAACAGAACAGGTTCACTATACCTCCGGAACAACATGATAACGTTTTGTCGCAATCGAAACATTTTTAGGTAAGTTATGACGCATAAAGGCAATGGAATGGATTCCACTTTTATGCCCTGACCTTTGACCCCATTTCGCCCACTTTCTATAGGGTTCGTCCCCAGGTGGTTCCTTACCAAATACTAAAATTTTATCGAAATCAAACCATTTTTACGCAAGTTATGACGCATAAGGGTAATGGAATAAATCCCGCTCTCGTGCCCTGCCTGACCTTTGACCACATTTCGCCAATTTTCAATAGGGTTCGTGCCCAGTGGTTTCCTACCACATACTAAACTTTCATCGAAATCGAACCATATTTACGCATGTTATGACGCATAAAGGCAATGACATGGATCGCGCTTTTATGTCCTGACCTTTGACCCCATTCCTCCCATTTTCAACAGGGTTTGTTACCAGGTGGTTCCTTACCACATACTAAAATTTCATTGAAATCGAACCATTTTTACGCAAGTTATGATGCATAAAGGCAATGGAATGGATCCCGCTCCTATGTCCTGACCTTTGACCCCATTTCATTTATTTTCAACAGGGATCGTCCCCAGGTTGTTCCCTACCATATACTAAAATTCCATCGAAATCGAACCATTTTTACGCAAGTTATACCGCATAAGGGCAATGGAATGGATCCCGCTCCTATGTCCTGACCTTTGACCCTGTTTCGCCCATTTTCAACAGGGTATGTACCCAGTTGGTCCCCTACCATAAACTAAAATTTCGTCGAAATCGAACCATTTTCACGTGAGTTATCTTGCGGACGGACGGACAAAGCTGGAGCATATACGCTTCTTCAACCTACGGTTGGAAAGCGTAAAAAATGATTGAAATTACTTAAACAGTAAAATTTCTATACTACAGACATTTTACTACCCTGTAAGAAATAAGTGGTGTGAATTCACTAAACATTTCTGAAAATAACGCATAGCAAATTTGCCGGTAAGTGTTCGTCTTTTAACGAAATTTCTGTTTTTATAAGTGCCCGTTTTTTTTTTAGCTTCCATATTTTCACAGATTTTCCGGTCAGTAATTCCGTTCATTTCGGAAAAGTCTGTTTCAAGTTTATCCGTATTTATAGAGAAACTTTGCAAAACCGAAGACGCTGAATTTTTCAGCTCTTACGCCAGAGAATCCTTTCGCGCTGGTGTGGGGATCAAACTCATGTGGATTGGGTTAGGGCTACACAATCCGCGCATCTTAACCACTGAGCCAGAATGTTTCAGGAATTGCACTTACGTTCAAGGTAAAACTTATCGCGCGACGATGATTTTTTTTTTTTTCATTTATGCTAGAGATTTGGTAATTTTCTGTTGGAGCTTATTATTGTTTCGAATACGTTTGAAATAATTTTATTTTTTTCTGTAAGAGCACTTATCATAAATTAAGTATGCTTTTTCAACGTAGTATTTCAAAGCAACAGAATGCTTTGGAATGTGAGATTTTTTTCAACTGACAATAACTTTTCTTGACTGATATATTTCCTTGTTTTGTTTTTGTTTCTTTAAGGAAAGGTGAAATGTACTGTTCTATAGTATGATTTCACAAAACTTTTAAATATCAAATTTAATCTTGATAGCTATAATAGCTTTTGTCTTAAGCACTCCGCAGACTGATGCATAGACATCGTGCAATCACCTGTACAACAATTTAAATACCAGGTTTCTTACGGTAGGTAACACAATATATAAATAGCTGGAGCACAAAATCGGGGAGAGGAAGAGAAATGTCCAGTGCCACAATAACCAAAATTCATGCGATATGATATCCACAATATCGATCTCGCTACAGAACTTCAAAATCGGTTGCTTTGACAAACGACTTACATTTAACAGTTAACCAAACCTGAAATATTCCCGCGAATCTCTCCAATTACCAGAATGTTTTCGTCATATGGATACGAAAAAAGTGAGAACTAAGTTCTTTCAATTTAACATACAAAAGTAATTGCGGAAGGTTTCTGAACATTCAGAGTTATCCGTTAACACATTTTGAAAACGGCAATTTACCGTCAATATAAGACAGGAATTGCGGAAAGGTTTCTGAAAATTCAGAGTTCTCCGTTAACATAACTTGAAAACGGCAATTTACCGTCAATATAAGAAAGGAATTGCGGAAAGGTTTCTGAAAATTCAGAGTTCTCCGTTAACATATCTTAAAAACGGTAATTTACCGTCAATATAAGAAAGGAATTGCGGAAAGGTGTCTGAAAATTCAGAGTTCTCAGTTAAAATATCTTGAAAACGGTAATTTACCGTCAATATAAGAAAGGAATTGCGGAAAGGTTTCTGAAAATTCAGAGTTCTCCGTTAACATAACTTGAAAACGGCAATTTACCGTCAATATAAGAAAGGAATTGCGGAAAGGTTTCTGAAAATTCAGAGTTCTCCGTTAACATATCTTGAAAACGGTAATTTACCGTCAATATAAGAAAGGAATTGCGGAAAGGTTTCTGAAAATTCAGAGTTCTCCGTTAACATAACTTGAAAACGGCAATTTACCGTCAATATAAGAAAGGAATTGCGGAAAGGTTTCTGAAAATTCAAAGTTATCCGTTAACACATCTTGAAAACGGTAATTTACCATCAATATAAGAAAGGAATTGCGGAAAGGTTTCTGAAAATTCAGAGCTCTCCGTTAACATATCTTGAAAACGGTAATTTACCGTCAATATAAGAAAGGAATTGCGGAGAGGTTTCTGAAAATTCAGAGTTATCCGTTAACACATCTTGAAAACGGTAACTTACCGTCAATATAAGACAGGAATTGCGGAAAGGTTTCTGAAAATTCAGAGCTCTCCGTTAAAACATCTTCAAAACGGTAATTTACCGTCAATAGAAGAAAGAAATTGCGGAAAGGTTTCTGAAAACTCAGAATTTTCCTGTTGTACGAAAAATCTGTGAAACTCAGGTTTCTTTTCGTCATTTCACGGAAAAGGTTGTATCAGAAACATGCTTCGTGAATTCACGAAAGGAATCGCGGAAAGTGGATCGTGAATTTCCGAAACATTTTTACAGTGTATTTCTTTTATTATCGTTGTTTTTATTTTTCACATATTTATTCTCTTATTTCTATGTTTCACAACTTTGGCATTCATTCCTTTCACAATTAAGAAATAATTAAATAATAATTTCCTCAAAAAAATTTCTTCTCGCAGTGCCGTAGCAACAGGTGCACAGGCATAGGGCCCCGGACATTGGGGTCCCTAAAGGCACTGGATAAAGGAAGTATCATGACACCCGAAGGATTACTTAAGATGCAAATTTACAGCGTTTTTTATACTCTATTGTCCCAAATAGATTGGCGTTATGAGCAGTTCAAAACTGTCTGTTATGATTTTGTCTTCTGAAGAGTTTTGCTTTAAATTTGAAGTCTTGACAATAATACAAAACGTTAAAACTGCAAATCCGCTTGATATTCTACAGGCTCTTCACGACTTTGGATTAATTGAGTCATATCCGAATATCAATGTTGCTCTCCGAATATAGAAGTTTTATCAAGTTAAAATTAATTAAGATTTATTTAAGATCGACTATCAGACAAGAACTATTTTCCTATCTTTTCATAATTTCGATTTAATATAATATCGTTACATATATTAATTATGATGCGATGAATCAATTAATTTCCTGAAATGAAAGCCAGAAAGTGTAATTAATATAATTATTTTTATTTAGAAATACATGGGGATGATCTTGCATATTTCTTGTGTACACAAAAATTACTATAATAATATTATATAGTTTTTGTTTTATTATTATTTTATCAACGGAAAAAAAAAACGTGAAGGGACCCAAAAATAAAACCTTGCGTAGGGCACATATAAAGCTAATTACGGCACTGTCCTCTCGTATCGCATGCGGAAAAGAAAACCAAAATAAACTAACTTTTACATTTTGGATGTGTCCCATCAACCGTCCCATTTACTTGATTATCGATAAATTTCCACAGAAGTTATCAGATGATGTAAACAATAAAGTCCGGAAAAGAGGAAAAATTTCCTGCTCCAGTGTTTGTTCACTAACAGCTGGAAAGAGAGTACGAAGAGGAACACCTGAATTTCATTCCCAGTTCTCCGCCTCCTAGCCACCAGAAAGTCGCAAATGAACGTTATCTTCTGTTGTTGTCGCTCTAACTAGTCTTTTCAGTAGTTCGAACTGTTTGGCAGCTATTCTGGAATCCGGCAGTGGGAATACCTCCGAACAATATCCTTTATTGTCTTGTATCTATTGAGAAGAATTCGCTTCTCCGTGATCCCAAAAAGCGTTCGTAAGTTCTAAAAGTGTTTCCTGTGAAAGAGAATTTTAAATGTTCACAATGAAGGAATCTGCGATGGCGGCTGCTGTCTGAACTTAAATATCGACACTGTGTTGGAATGTTATTAAGTATTCTTTTATCTGAATCCGCAAGAGGGAAGAAACAGTATTGGCAACTCCACAGAGCATTACACAAATCACAAGTAGGCAATGTGCTTTATAGGCTTTTTACAAATATATAGATAATGTTTCCAACCAGAACGGTTCTCCAGAATTTCAGGGGTTTCTGAGAGCAAACTGCAGTGGAAAAAAAGTTAACACTTTTGATAGCCTGGGGACAAAGAGGTCCAAAATCCTCACCATTATCACATTAAAAAACTATGTTTTCATATTTTCTATGTTTTCAAAACATTAAAGTGTGTCTGAGAAGTACTAGGACTGACTTTGTTTAAACGATACTACTAGTACCATCCGTTGGCCACTGTTTGAGATATTAACTACCGAATATGAACTGGCTCGGTGCCACGTTTCAGCAGTGTGCACAAAGCGGTATAACGAAGTAAATTTCTCCGTCATTTTTATCCGCGCCAGGATTCGAACCCGGGTCCCCTCATTCCGGAATAAGTTGCTCTACCAATTGAGCTACGCGGACGTTTTATTCTGATTCCTATCTGCCTTTATGTCGTGTGCGTCCTTCTGGCAGGTACGTCACATCTCCTAGTACGTTACAGCGGTTCTACCAGAAAGTTTCGTTCAAGTTGGTGCAACAAAATCACCTCCTCCTGGGCTTAAATAATGAGCAAAGAGTGGTAATCAGGTTTTGTTTAAATACGAACTGGATCAGGGCTAAGTTTCAGCAGTGTGCAGAAAGCGGTTCTACTAGAAAGTCTTGTTTAAGATAAGTAAGATTGGTTTGATAGCCTGGTGACAAAGAGATCAAAATTCCTTACCATTATCGTATCAAAAAGCTATGTTTTCATATACTAAAGTGTGTCTGAGAAATACTAGGACTGACTTTGTTTAAACGATAGTATTAGAGCCATCCTTTGGCCACTGTTAGAGCTATTCACTACCAAATATGAACTGGCTCGGTGCCAAGTTTCAGCAGTGTGTACAAACCGGCTTTACTTGAAGGTTTCGTTTAATTTGGTGCAAGAAAATCGCCTCCTCCTGGGCTTAAATAATGAGCAAAGAGTGGTAATCAGGTTTTGTTTAAATACGAACTGAATCAGGGCTAAGTTTTAGCAGTGTGCACAAAGCGGTTCTACTAGAAAATCACGTTTAAGATTGGTGTGATAAAATCATCTCGTCGTGGGCTTAAGTACTGAGCAAATAGTGGCAATCTAATTTTGTTTTAGCTCCGGAAAAGGTGAAACATATAGAGTTGCAATTGTACGTGCAGCTTATAAAGGCAAAGCACTATGACGATCCGACATTTTTCGCTGGTATGGGCGATTTAGTCATCAAACCACCCAGCATTCCATGGAAAGGAGAATCGTAGGGATAAGTAAAAAGATCACATCGCAAACACAACTATCAGAAATTTAGAAGTAGTGAAAACGATATATGACAACAAGGCACGATGGGTAGGTCGTATCACCAGACTCCTCAACAGCAGGAGGACTTACCGTGTCACAAACTGGTATCCAAAATCGGCCAAAAGAAAAGCTGGTGGACTTTCAACTAGATGTGAAGACCCTTTAACCAAAGCGATAGGAAACAACCGGAGAAGACTGGCTCAGGGTCGCCTATGCTGGATACTTTTTCATGGAGAAGATCCTAAATGAAAAACAGGTCCATCTAGGTAATGGGCGATTCTGTGAAGGGCGGGAGGATGTTCGGACCGACGTGCGGAGCCGTCGGCCCTGCTAGTCTCGCGATGACTCTAACATCGACAACGTGCGCAGCTGTTAATGAAAATCCGTGCCATGATTTCTCCGAATAATAGCAAGCGAACTTCAACACGCCAGGATGCCGAGCGTTCTATTGTTTTCGAAGATTTTTTAAAAAAAGAAAACTACGTTCCAGGTTTTTATGGAATTCCTTTAGAGCACAGCAAAAAGTGGAATGAGTAGCTGCTTGTTGGGATTGGATTAATATAGCATACCCAGATCCAGCCCCTTTTTTTTTTAAAATCATTACTAGCGATAAATCCTGCAGCTTTGCGTAGAACCCCGAAAAGTAAAAACAATAAACTACGTTGGATGGAGAAAATTCGCTTAAATCTACAAACTGCGGTTAAAGTCTCGAGCCGAAACAAAGTTGATGACGACTTTTTAATTGCAATGAGTTGTGCACAACAAAACTTCCAACGGAAGAAGAGACAATGATAAATTCTATAAAGAAGTGATAGACAGACGGTTAAAGATTTCGGAGCAATAGATCAATTCCCTGCTGTACTGATTCTGTTGGCTAGATGATTTATTACATGTTGCTACATGACAATGCGCCTGCGCACAACGTGTTTATCATCAAGCAGTGTCCAGTGTCTTACACGGAAGGGCGTTACAGTGATTCATCAGTCATCCATATTCGCCGGATTTGGCACCTGCTGATTACTTTCTGTTCCTGAAAGTGAAATCCCTCTATTTTAACAGCGTTTCATAGATCCAAAACAGCCTGAAGAGGTAGTTTGACAGATTACACATGCTCGGTTCCACAAAAATATTCAAAAGGTGTACGACCGAGCAAGCAGGTGCATCAAATTAGGAGGGATGTACTTTAAAGATTAAGTGGAAATAAATTTTTCCCTCAGATTTCTATTTTTTTTTAATGTAGTCCTAAAATGTTTCGTTCACACCTTTTATTCCTACTCTCTTGTATATCCAGTGACGATCGCAATGGTGAAGCATAACCCGTAAACTCCAACTATGAAAACAGAAAATCGGAATTAAAATTAAAAATGAATATTCCTTTTCGAGATCTCCTACCCCCGACGATTTACTATCTCTGTTAATAAAAATACATTTTGCGTTAGTAGCCATTTTGATCTCGGCCTCCCCCATCATCTGAAAGTTGGTATTTCGAAATATAACATTGGTCGCATTAATATTTCACTTCTAGTCTCTTAATGGGGACCCTACTTTGCATAAACATCATAGAGGAGGGTAGGTATAAACACTCCACGCACGTAGCCCTTCGCACAGTCTTGCACAGCTGACATTAGGAATTCCTTGCTGTACTGATTCTGTTGTCTAATTCCTAAGTAAGCTTTCCTGCATCATCAGTTACTACACACAAATAGATAAAATACGTAATCTGTTCAGAAATTCTATTACAGCATACGAGTTCTACTTGTTTAAGAAACCTTTTCTGTAGAAAAAAGCTGTACACCTGTTCCCAGTGTAAATATTTCCTCTAATTCATCGCGACATACAGTAAAACCTCGGTTATACGTTTCCCAGTTATACATTTTTCACTTTTATTGGTAATTCCGCGTTAGTTCCGATATTTCAATGTAGTTTCTATCGCTATATTAACTCGGTTATACGTAAAATTGATTTACACTCTTTTGCGGTTGTACACTAAAATTTGAATGTCAGATTGTCAAAAATGCGCGGTTCTTTTATTCTTTTATACGTAGGTTAAAGAGATAGTCGCGCTAAAATAACTAATAGCACGATTAAAATAGTTTTAATGTTAAAAACACACTAGTTAAAATACATAAAAATTTTCGAGTTAGCTTCTAACTCATCTTCAGATGTAAGAACAATGCACATAAACCGGGCAAGAACATAGATTATATAATGGCGTACGTTCGATGTCATGAAGTGACGTAACTATATGGTAAAGCGCTTGTCCAATGAAAGTCGCGAAATCATCAATGGGACGGTGGAATACGTTCAATCTCATTTTTTCTATCCTTCTCGATTAAAAGTCTCCACTTGTAGAGGAATTACGCATGGGTATTCCTCGTTACAACATTACCTATGTAATCCTCGTTACAACATTACACATGCGTAATTCCTCTACCGCGGAGACTTTTAATAGACAAGGATAGACAAATTGAGACTGAACTTATTCCATCGTCCCATTCATGATTTCGTGACTTTCATTGGACAAACGCTTTACCATATAGTTACGCCACTTCACGACAACAGTATACACTAAACAGCAATTGAATTAGAGGCAGCTAGCGTTATGCAAATGTGGCGCTGTGGGCGGGCCTGTAAATGGAAACGACATGACGTATGCAGCGATCCAACAATATAAGGAGTGATGCGACGGGAATCAGTAAGAGTCGGATGCAGTATGGGTAAGACGAAGAATCTAAGCGCATTTGAACGTGGGCAAATTGTCGGTGCCCGACCAATGGGTCACTCCATCTCGGAAGTCGTGCAGGCACTGGGATTTTCACGAGCCACTGTGTCACGGGTGCACCATGAGTACATCGAATCTGGTAAAACCATTCCTGCAAGGGCCAACTACCGTGGACAACAGCGTGTGGATGAGCGGGGTCATCGTCGACTAGCTCGCATTGTAACAGCGGATAGACGGGCTACAGCGCAAGAAATAGCTCGGCAATTTAACGCTGGTGCACAAAAACGTGTAAGCAGCCACACCATCCAGAACCATCTCATCGCTATGGGGTACAGAAGCCAACGTCCCACTAGGGTACCGCTGCTGACCGCACATCACAGGGTGCAAAGATTAGCATGGGCCCGGAAACATAGCCACTGGACCCTAGAGATGTGAAAAAATGTTGCCTGGACTGATGAGTCGAGATTCACGTTGGTACATGCTGATGGCAGGATACGAGTACGGTGCAAACCACATGAAGCGATGGATCCTTCTTGCCAGCAGGGTACTCTGCAAGCTGGTGGGGGTGGCATTCTCGTCTGGGGATTGTTTACGTGGACTGAAATGGGACCCCTGGTATGTGTGACATCGTCCCTCACAGGTCAACGTTACCGGGATATCCTGGGCGACCATTTGCTCCCGTTTGTGTTTCTTCAACATCCCACTGGGGACCTCATCCTGCAACAAGACAATGCACCGTGCCATCACTCCCGAATTGTATCCGAATGGTTGGATGAACACTCCACCGACGTGACCTCGTTTCCTTGGCCAGCTAGGTCACCTGACTTCAATCCCATCGAGCACATCTGGGATGCCATCGAGAGAGATGTTCGAGGCTCTGACCCCCCTCCATCAAATCTTCGTGAACTGTGGGAGCTTGTTCAGGGGTCATGGATCCGTACAGCTTCCCAACGCTTCCGGTGTCTTGCCGAGGCCAATACGAGACAAATCGCCGCCGTCATCAGGGCGAAAGGTGGTGCTACACGTTACTAAACAGGTATCTCTAATTCAATTGCTCTTCAGTGTATGTTCCTGTCTGGTTTACGTGCATTGTTCTCACATCTAAAGATGATTTAGAAGCTAACTCGAAAGATTTTATGTATTTTAACTAGTGTGTTTTTAACATTAAAACTATTTTAATCGTGTATAAGACGGCATTAGTTCTACTATCAGCTTTTATAAGTTACCCGGTATGTTAGAACTCTGAGATAATAGAGACAGCGTTGTTGTGTTCCTTCTTGGTGCAGCCGAAATTGAACCTTGATCCCATCAGAGAATGTTGATTTGGATGAAAAATTGGTTTCGCATTTCATGACTCATAAACATATGTGTTATTTAAAATTTGATAAATCTCTGGGACGTAACTTCGTGGCTCCGTTATTTCGCAGAGTAGTAGAATAGAATTTTAAGTGTATCCTCAATATTCTACATTGTGGTTTCAAATGGAATCACTCAGGAAACGCAGAAAGAAAGAGTTTTTCATTCGTGAAATCCATACCCAAGCATTTTTAGCTCGTCTTTTGTAAAAAAAATATCAAGCTGATGTTATCGGTTTGTCCGTCCGTTCGTCTGTGGGCACCATATCTCTGCAACTATTAATCCGATTTCAAAAATTCTTTTTAGCATTGGGAAGTTTGAAATCTCCGAACGAATATCCTCCATTTTGTTTTTTTATACAATGCATGATTTCTCCGCTAGGGGCGTAAATGCAGATGTTGTCTAATTCAAAATACATTTTATTCGACATATTTGCCTCTAAACATCCCATTGAAAATAAACTCTGATCTTTCGATTCCATTTATGATTTATGTCTAAGACTATGTTAGGTATAGTCACTTTTTCAAGTTACGCATAGATTTTCCGCTAGGGGACTTAAAGGTAAATTAGCCCCCCCCCCCTTTTTTCTGCTTCTAAACCTCCCATTTGAAACATTATTTCCGTATCGGATACAGCTCCTGATGAGAAATTTTTACATATGATTTCTAATATTTGGTAAAAAAAATGGTTTGGCCACCAGGCGGCGTAAGTGCTTCTAATTAATTGATTTTTAGCAAAATATGAGCTCCTGAAAACTCGATTGAAAAAAATAATTTCGTGGACCTATACCGTTCACATCGAAAAACTTTTCGAGAATACTTGCTTTTTAAAATAATGATAATAATAGTTTTTCCGCCAGGGAGCGTACATTCATAGCATATTTTTTATCCAAAGCTCTGCTTCTAAGAATCCAATCTGAAAAATTATTTTTTTGTTGGAGAGCGTTTCAGCTGAACAATGTTTCTCATTTAATTTTAACTTTTTTAACGCACAAGTCTGCCACCAGAGGGCGAAAGTTGACATTTTCGCTTACAGAAATATCTTCGGGACTAAATGCCCAATTGAAAAACTTCTTTTTCGGTTAGATAGTACTAACTAAGCAAACTCTGTGTCCGTATTCTTATGTCAATAAGCTGCCATTTTGTTTTTTGTTCGACATGGCCAGCTGGACTGCTGAGCATCGTGCTTCCGCTGTTGAAACGTATTTCAAGAATAACGATTCCATAGTTGCCACGCAACGTCTATTCAGGCGACATTTCAAAGTGGGACGTCATGGGAATGTGCCAGATGGTCGCACCATTACAAGGTGGGTCAGTTCCTTTAGATTAACAGCATCGGCTTGTAATCGTAAACCAGGAGGTAGCGAAAGGACTGTGCGGACACCGCAAATGATTGAAAATGTTCGTGCTGCAATCTTGCGTAGTCCTAAAAGATCTGCTCGGTGACAATCTACAGCTTCGCACATTTCCGATCGTTCATTCAGGAAAATATTGTATGAGGATCTCCATTTTCACCCTTATAAGCTCCAAATTGTGCAAGAAATTAAACCTCAAGATTTGGTTGCACGAGAACAGTTTCCCACAACCATGTGTGATCTCCTTCGTGAAAATCCACAGATGTTACACACCTTGATTATGTCAGATGAAGCACACTTCGAATTATGTGGTTGGGTGAATAAACGAAATGGGCGTTGTTGAAGTGATGTAAACCCGGGTCAGCTGCATACCGAGCCTTTGCACAGAGCCCGTGTCACTGTCCGGCGTGGAGTTGCTTCCTTTGAAATTATCGGGCCGTATTTTTTCGAGGACGATGAGGGTGTCGCTGTAACTGTCACCAGTGAACGTTATCTACGGATTCTGAAAGACATCTTGCTGTCTCAATTACAGATGCTGAACGTGGATATGGACCATTTATGGTTGAAACACGACGGGGCCAACGCGCACACCGCCTGCATATGCATGAATTTTTAACACAGACCTTTCCACAGAGATTAATTTTTCGTTATGGTGGCATCCCTTGGCCGCTCCGATCCCCCGATCTAACATGTGCCGATTTTTTTCTTATAAGGGTACCTCAAGAAAGAAGTCTTCCAAACACGTTGTGCCACCATATTGCAATTGAGGGGCCGTATCAGAGCTGCCGTCACCAATATCCCTTGCGATATGTTACGACGAGTAGTGGACTCCTTCCAACGACGCTTTGAAGAATTTGTGGGGCAGCGGGGCCGCCATTTGACAGCGGTCATATTCAAACATTGACTGATCAATGGCATTCTTGTAACTACTCTTTGGCACAGAGAGTAATAAATAAAAAACATTTGTTCTCTGACGGGGCGATTTTATTAATACGCTATCAACGCTGCCGCACTCTGTACTATCTCCTAGCCACGTTTCTTCAATTTTGGAGAAAGACAGTTGAAAGGCTTCCCTTGCAAGTAAATACTAACCGCCAGGCACAAAGAATCAAGAAAAGACTTACGTAAATGCAACTGTTTATTTTTCAGACACCAGAAAGTTAGATTACTACTTCATCAAATGGTACCGCTAACAAACACTTAATCAAAGCTTTTTCTATCAGCATATAAGTCTTAATTAGATAGCTACACACTAATTCGTCGATCCACATGAATCCGTGACACGCTTTTTTACGCTTTCCAACCGTAGGTTGAAGAAGCGTATATGCTCCAGCTTTGTCCGTCCGTCCGTCCGTCTGTCCGCACGATAACTGGCGTAACAATGGGTCTATTTCGATGAAATTTTAGTATCTGGTAGGGGACCACTCGGGGACGAACCCTATTGAAAATGGGACAAATGGGGTCAAAGGTCGCGACGTAGGAGCGGGATCATTCCATTACCCTTATGCGTCATAACTTGCGTAAATATGGTTCGATTTCAATGAAAGTTTACTATGTGGTAGGAGACCGACTGGGGACGAACCCTATTCAAAATGGGTGTAGTGGGTTCAAAGGTCAGGACGTAAGATCAGGATGCATTCCATTGCCCTTATGCGTCATAACGTGCGTAAAAATGGTTCGATTTCGATGAAATTTCAGTATGTAGTAGGGGACCACCTGGGGACGAACCCTATTGAAACTGGACGAAATGTGGTCAAAGGTCAGGACATAGGATTGCGATTCATTCCATTGTCCTTATCCCATATTATTAAGGTAGACGTCAAGTAATTTTGCTTCCTATACTTCCAATGGAAAAACTTTTGAACACATTTCCTTCACAATTAATGTGTTCCCAAGGATGAAAATTTGAACATCGATTAAAAACACTGCATATTATAACTTGGAAAACTTAATATTTTCTAAAACATAACCATAATTATATTAAAAATCAATAACATTTCCTTTGGTGGTGTTGAAACCAGAGAAAAGATGGCGCGACCTGTACTTTGATGACGTCAGTGGACAAAAAAATGTTGGATTGCATAATTACGGTTATGGTTTAGAAAATATTAAGTATTCCAAGTTATGAAATAAAGCTATTTTAATCGATGTTCAAATTTTCATCCTTGTGAATGCATTAATTGTCCAGAAAAAAGATGGCGCGACCTGTATTTTCATGACGTCAGTAGACAAACAAATGTTGAATTGCATAATTATGGTTATGTTTTAGAAAATATTTAGTATTGCAAGTTATAAAATGAAGATATTTTAATCGATGTTCAAATTTTCATCCTTGGGAACGCATTAATTGTGAAGAAAATGTGCACAAAAGTTTTTCCATTGGAAGTATAGGAAGCAAAGTTACTTGACGTCCACCTTAAAGTAGCAATTCTTGTATGTATGTATGTATGTACATTTTATTTTGAAAACGGCTCTAAGAATTTTGATGAAAGTCATTAACCTACCATTTTCTGGTACTAGAAATCGATTTAGCTTGATCTCGACTTTAGAAGAATTCGTTTAGTGGGTTAAATAACCACCCCGAATTATAACGCTTTTAGTGATGGCGTTGTTTCATTAATGTTACCAATGCTTAGAAATCTTATGACGTCACAACTCGCGTTTGAGAATGTTGGCGCGCAGTCACGCCATCTATCTCTTTACGTCACGCGTTGTGTGTGGATCCTAAAAAAGATTTATGACGTCACACTTTTTGCGGCGGGCAGATGGTTGCGATTCCCATCTGCCACATTACGTCACGCGTTTTGTGCGTATATCCGTCAGCACGATAACTCGCGTAACAACCGTTGGATTTCGATGAAATTTTAGTATCTGGTAGGGGATCACCTGGGAAGGAATCCTATTTAAAGTGAACGAAATGGGGTCAAAGGTCAGTACATAGGAGAGGGATACATTCCACTGCTTTTATTGGCCATAACTAACGTAAAAAAGGTTCGATTTCGATGAAATTTTAGTATGTGGTAGGGGACCACCTGGCGACAAACCTTATTGAAAATGGGCGAAATGGGGTCAAAGGTTAGGACACAGGAGTGGGATCTATTCCATAGCCCTTATGCATCATAACTTACGTAAAAATGCTTCGATTGCGACAAAACGTTATCATGTTATTTCGGAGGTATACCAAGCCGCTTCTGTTGAATATCATCGAAATGAGATCAAAGGTCAGGGCACAGGACCGAGATTTATTCCACAGACATTATTCTCATAACTTAAGTGATAACTTGAGTAATGATTTCTGTAATGTTGGAAAGCGTATTATAATCAATGCATTGCATGATTTTACTAACTTGTGTTATATCATATCCACAACTACAATTTCAAACATCCAATATTAATGACATTCAACGGTGTCTATAATTTTGTTCTGACCCACAGTCAGCGTTGCCAAAATGTGAAAGCTGTTCGGAGAAGTAGTTTACCGTTGAGGGCGAAAATCGAAACCAATGAGTAGCAAAATTTACATAAGAATGAAATTCAAAAGGAAGGCGAGGTGTGCTAGAACATTCTTGCTAGAACAGTAAATCTGATGCTATATCTTGTGACGTGCCTGCCCAGCAGGACGCACACGACATAAAGGCAGATAGCAGTCAGAACGAACGTCCGCGTAGCTCAATTGGTAGAGTGACTTATTCCGGAATGAGGGGACCCGGGTTCGAGCCCCGGCGTGGACAAAAATTGACGGAGAAATTTACTTCGTTATAATCTTTCATATTCCGATATTATAACATGACTCGCGATGGATTGGCAGAATTGAATCTACCTTCATATCGCTTCGGGGTTTATCGGCTCTCATTAGGATTTTGGGGTTCTGAAGAGACACCTATACGTGGTTTGGAACAGCTGGCTCTAGCCTCACCTCCTCCACTTAGACTACCGATCTCAAATCCGTGGGACAGCGGAACCACCTGTGGGTTATCTGAACTCGAGCCCGAGCGATTGACCTGATGTCGCGAGTCTGACCGCTAGGCCACCTGCGCACAGGAATTTGCATACATGTTTAAGAACAATGGTGCAATTCTATTACCAGATCTACCATTTTCCGTTTTCACTTTCAGTCGTATAAGTCTTGAGATTGTAAAAACACAGGTTTGTCCAGGCTGGGCATCGTAACCGGGTCCCTCACTCCGGAGTAAACCGCTCTTCCAACTGAGTTACGCGCACATGTGCTCTCCTTGCTGCCTGCTTTTATCTCATGTGCGTCGTGCGGCGCAGGCACGTCACTAGATACTTAAGACCCAATGCAACACCTCCGCGCTTGTTCTTCGGCTACCATATTTATATAGTTAAAACACAAGGCCGGTTCTTTGTACAATCCGCCGTAAGCGGACCGATACACGGGAAATCAGGAACTACTTGAAAGCGTTCTGATTCGGTAGTACAGCTAAAAATAATAAAACAATAAACGAAATAGTCCACCGGAAAGAAATAAGCTGCCTAACTGTGAAAGAATTACCCAAATCGGTTCAGTTGTTTTCGAGATGATTAATACATCAAACACACACAAAGTTTCTCTCTTTATGTATTAGTATATAGATTATAACCAAAAACAAACAAAAAATTGTTAAAACCAAACTGGCAAAGTAAAACACATTTTTAACCCTAATGTGTAATTATGTACACACGATATCATTTTGAGTCACTGAAAGAATGCCCTAATACTCCAATGCAAGCCCGTCAACGACGGGTAAGCACATGTTTATACATTAAATTCGTATACGAATAGTAGAAAAATAAAAAATTGATGGGAACATTTTGAAAATTTTGTTGTTGGTGGCCCATCTTTATAGACTGCCCATTAATAATTGAACCGTTTGTAACAGTTATGCATTTTATTACGATTCGTGTTATATGACAAGAAAAAGTTTCAGTCACTGCTTTTTCACCGTGGATGGCTCGGGTTACGGATTAGTAATACTATAAAACAATACATTTCACAACTTTTAAAAGATAAATGAAAGTTATTGTCAGTCAAAAAAAAAAAAAAAAGAAGAGAGAGAAAAAATAGATCTGAATTTTCCAAAGCATTCTGTAGTTTTGAAATATCTCGTTGTAAGAAATACTTAATTTGTGATAAGTCTTCCTACAAAAAAAAAAAACAAGTGTAACAAACGTGTTCAAAAAAAAAAAAAAAAAAAAACTCCAATAGAAAATAAAATGACTAACTCACTCGCATTAATGAAAGAGAAAAGAAATTCATCAACACGAGATTAGTTTTATCTTAAACGTGAGTGCAGTTCCTAACACTTTCTGGCTCAGTGGTTCAGACGCACGGCCTGTGTAGACCTAACCCGGGCAGCCGGGACTTCTCCTCTCTATCTTTACGGGCCTGGCCACCAGATTAAGAATTTGCTTGTGACGTCACGCTAAGCGACGGGCATGCCCACTGATAGCTGAAGACACCAATGCGAAAACATTCATTATTTGCTTCAAATTATTTAAATTCATTTTCACTGATGCTTGTGAGCAATTACTCCATGTACAAAATGTAACATTTGTGTTGAAAAAATTAGCGGCAAAGAAGGTTGAGAAGTTGAATGTGGTAAACGGAAAATGTTCAAAATGTAATCAAACTAAATTTGAACTGGAACTAAAGTGCGCTACTGTGTTTATAAATATGTTTTTAAATAACTACTCAAAGTTGAAAAATGACCGCTTAAATAACAGGTAAGGGAAAAGAAAATATGCTATGTTTGCAGTAGCTACTTAATGAATCTGATCTTCCTGTGTACTTCAACAACAATGGGAATATCTCCAAATTTTGGAAAATCATCATTGCAGGGAAATTAATCCTAGTTCCAGTCTAACTACCCTAAACCCTAAACAAATAAATATATTTCAATCTTCATTTTGTATATTTTCAAACTTCATTTTTGTATATTTTCAATCTTCATTTCATGTGTGGGACAAAATTATCAAGCATGCATGTTCTAACACATGCTCATAACCATGGGAGCAAAATCAGTACAAGGTGAGTTTATTTTTCATTCATTTATTTCTGTGTGTACATTGTGCTGAGAGTTACACATTCTCAGTATCAATTTAGTCTAGTTAGGCAGCCTCAAAACTTTTTTAAAATTTATAAATATCTATATGCCCTACAACATTATGCAGATAAATAGTAAGATTATATCTCTAATTCCTTCAATTTCAAAACAGATTAAGGGAGGGGGAGAGGCTAAGTTGTTAAAATCACACATACATGTAGACTGTAGCATTATTAGATTTTTTTTATCACTTTCTTTTCCAAATATGTTCTCAGTATTAATTTAGTATATAGTTGGCCTCTTCCATTTTTTAACACGTCTTTTGTAAAAAAAGATCGTGCTTCTGTTATCGGTTTGTCCGTCCGTCCGCCTGTACCCACGATATCTCTGTAACTATTAGTCCGATTTGAAAAAGTCTTTTTGCATTGGGAAGCTTGAAATATGCAAATGATGATCCTTTATCTCGTTTTTTTTACAATGTACAATTTCGCCGCTAGAGGGCGTAAATGCAGATGATGTCGAATTCAAAAATACGTTTTATTCCACATATTTGCTTCTAAACATCCGATTGAAAAAAAAAATATCCTTCGATTCCATTTATTTCGAAGAGTATTTTAGATATAGTTACTTTTTCAAATTACGCATAGATTTTTCACTAGGGGTCTTAAAAGTAAATTACATTTTCCCCGATAACTCTTCTTCTAAAACTCCGATTTGAAAATTTTTTTCTTCAGCTGATACATCTCCTGATAGAACATCATTTGCATATAATTTCAAATTTTTGGTAAAGAATACTTTGGCCACCAGGGGGCGTAAGTGTTAATTTTTGCTTTTGATGTATTTGCCATAAAGTCGGAGCTTCTAAAATACCGATTGAAAAAATTCTTTCGTGGACTGATGCTACTCACATCGATAAACCTTTTCGGAATAATTTCTTTTTAAAATATTCCACAGTTTCTCCGCCAGGGGGCGTAGATGTACATCTTATTTTTGTCAATATCTCTACTTCTAAGAGTCCGATTTGAAAAATTCCTTCTTTGTTGGATAGTGTCTTCCGTGTGACATGTTTTTCATATAATTTCAAATTTTCAAGTAGATCATAGACTTTCCGCTAGGGGGCGTAGCGGTAAATTGCGTTTCCCCCTATATCTCTGCTTCTAAATCTCCCATTTGAAAAATTCTTTCTGCAGCGCATACAGCTTGTAACGTATACTCTATATTCACTTTCCTTTTGATTTTACTATATCTGGTTATTTTATTTTACTATGTAAATTATCTTCCTACTGAACGGAATATTATTTCACCCGCTGAATGAGATCTGGCAATGAGTGTAAGTCATGACGTGGTGGTAGCTCGTATATAGGCGCGTTCATCGAGACGAGTAGGTGTTGTGTTGTTGCGTTGAGGTTGTGTTGGAGTTGTGTTGGTGGTGTGCGTACTATAAGAGGAAAGTTTATTCATTATTATGTACAAGATATATGAGTGCCAAGATATACCAAGAGTCGTTCAAATAAATAGTTGTTCAGTAAGTTCAGTCTTTCTCAGTTCTTAGTTTTGTCAGACCTCTGTCTGGCTGTTAGGTTTATGACTTTGATTACTTAATATAAATAACCAGCGTTGAGACTTTGTTTAAGTTCATAATTAACGAGTAACAACACCCTTTTGGGAATTCATTAGTTTGAAGCTTAGAGCATTATTCATTCATAATAATTAGCTTAGCAAAAAGGAGTATTAAAGCTAATTCATTATAAGCTCCTGATGGGAAATCATTTGCACACAATTTCTAATTTTTGTAAAAAAATAGTTTGGCCACCAGGGGGCGTAAATCCTAATTCCCGCTTCTGTTGTATTTGCAGCAAAATATGAGCTTCTAAATTCTCGATTGAAAAAAACGTCGTTTGTTGACCAGTACCACTCATGTCGACAAATCTTTTAGAAACATTTTCTTCTTAAAATAGTGCATGGTTTGTACGCCAGGGGGCGTAGATGTATATCTTATTTTTGTCAATATCTCTACTTCTAGGAGTCCGATTTGAAAAATTCCTTCTTTGTTGGATAGTGTTTCTAGTGTGACATGTGGTTCATATAATTTCAAAAATTTCAAGTAATTCATAGACTTTCCGCTAGGGGGCGTAAATGTAAATTGCGTTTCCTCCTATATCTCTGCTTCTAAATCTCCGATTTGAAAAATTCTTTCTGCACCACATACAGCTCCTGGTGAGAAATCGTTTGCACATATTTTCTAATTTTTTAAAAAAAATTAGTTTCGCCACCACGTGGCGTAAATCTTAATTTCCGCTTCAGTTGTATTTGCAGCAAAATATGAGCTTCTAAAATCTCGATTGAAAAAAAAGTCGTTTGTTGACCGATACTACTCATGTGGACAAACCTTTTAGGAAAATTTTCTTCTTGAAAAAATGCATGGTTTCTACGCCACGGAGCGTAGATGTATATCTTATTTTTGTCAATATCTCTACTTCTAAGAGTACGATTTGAAAAATTCCTTCTTTGTTGGATTGTGTTTCCGATGCGAAATTTTTTCCTATAAATTCAAAATTTTCAAGTAAATCATAGACTTTCTACTAGGGGGCACAATGGTAAATTGCGTTTTCTGCGTTATTTCTGCTCCTAAAGCTCTGATTTGAAAATTTCTTCCTGTATCGCATACAAGACCTGATGGGAAATATTTTTCACATAATTTCTAATGTTTGGTAAAGAATGGTTTAGCCACCAGGGGTCATAAGTGTTAATTTCTGCTTCTGAAGTATTTGTTGCAAAATCTGGGCTTCTGAAAACTCGACTAATTTTTTTTCTTCGACCGATACCGCTTATATGGATAAACCTTTTGAGAATACTTTCTTCCTAAAATAATGCATGGTTCTCCCACCAGGGGACGTAAAGTCACATCTTATTTTTGCCGATATCTCTGTTTCTAAGAGTTCGTAAGCTCACGATTCCGTTTACAGCAATATCTGAGGGATCAAAAACCCCGATTGAAAATCTTCTTTCTTTCGTCAGATCTATTGTTTTCCGTACCGGTTTCATTTACTTTGAATAGCTTTGATAAATTTAATTTGCGTCAGAACGGATTCAAAAGACGTGCTTATTACACCGGAAAATTCGGTGCCATCTTTCTTGTTTTATTTATTTCTGGGTGTACTGCAACATTAACCTGGCGCAGCGTTAATATAACTTTTCATTTGTGAATTACCTTTTCAAACACATTCTCAGTATATTAATTTTGGAACACTTTGCCTCTTCAGATTGTTATTGTTTAGATGAAAGCAATGTTATTTAACCCCAAAAAGTTAGGGTCTAAAAACGCAATTTCGGAGGCTGTTTTAATCATTTTTCGTGGGATTTTCTTTTACATATACAAATTGCAATGTAACAGTATGTCAACGTACTAATAGATTGCGTTTCAGTTAATTCCTGCGTCTCTTTAAAACTGCATTAACAGAGCTTTTTGGTATAACCATTTATACTCATACAGAACAGAGAAAGCGTAATTCCTGAGAAAGGTAAAACAGACGCAAATTTCTATCTTTCTCGAATAATCCAATAATAATCGTCACTGTCCGATTTAAAATACGATTTAGCAATATCGCATTAAAGGTTTGTTACATTAAAATATATATTACTTACAAGTTAAAATCTACTACATCTTTCGTGTCGATAAAAATCTGCTAGATCTTTCAGTGTCGATTATTATTATTGGATTATTCGAGTGGTGCACGACAACTAATTCTGAGTTCTTTCTCTCTCTTTTTTTTTTTCTTTTTTTTTTTTTTTAAATTTCGGTAGAACTACTATTATAAAGTAATATATCACAAAGTAATATGCAGAAAACTAAAATATATACCTTATTAAGCTGTTCCTTTAAGCATTAAGTGCGACTGAACGCACAGAAACGTACAGTGCTGTAACCTTCTCGGTGCATTACTCCGTCGCTTAGCGTGACGTCACAAAAACGACGGCAACGCCCGCAAAGAGAGAAGGGGTGAGCCCCGATCTAACCCAATATACAGGAGTTCGATCCCGCCAGCGGCGCGAGAGGTTTCTCTGGCGTAACGGCTGAATAATATAGCGTCTTCTATTTTATGAAATTTGCGCATAAATACGAATTGCTGACAAAAGAAAATCTGTGAAAATATGGAACTTAAAAAAAAACAAAAAAACGGGCGCTTTTAAAAACGGAAATTTTGTTAAAAGGCAGATACTTACCCGCAACTTTGCTGCAAGTTATTTTCCGAAATTTTCCGTGGATTCACATCATTTAATTTTTGCAGAGTATATTGACGAATCATTTAAATATAGATATATGTTCACAAAGTTCAGTTATACCATAAAAACCATTCCATTTGCCGGTGGCGAAAACAGAATTCGCACCCTTCCGCTCCGGAGCGGAATGCTTTCCCAATTAAGCTACACCGACAAGTGCTTATCACTGCTACTTGCTAGCTTGACGTGTGCGTCACCTCTGTAGTACGTCACATATATCCTCCACCCCTAGAGAAAGAAGGGGGCACGAAATCGCAGCTTTCGGGTCCGGCGCACATCATGCTTGCAGTAACTCTCTGGAGAAGAAGGAATTCTTATTCGAGATGATATGTGGAACGAACATCACACATTTTTCGAAGAATCTAACGGCCAGTTGATTCTTTTTTACGTTCGGGCGCCATAGCGTAAAAGCCGCTTGCCGCTGGTGGATTGAAATCGCATCCTTCTGCTCCGGAGCCGAATTCTTTCCCAATAAATTTACATCAACAAGTGCTTGTCACTGCTATTTGCCATATTGACATGTGCGTCACCTCTGTAGTACGTGAGCATATGTCAAGATGGAAAAAAAAAAAAAAAGAACCCAACAGATACGAGGATTGTACCGAAAGTAATGCGAAAGTGGGCATAACGTTTTTATTAACTGACAGAGGTCGTTCAAATTGCACATGTTTGTGGAATACCTCTTCCACTATAGCAGCCCTTCTTCTTCATTGCAGGTAAATGATGGATTCCAAGCAGAAGCAACATGCCGTCATTGAGCTCTTGATGGAAGAACGATGCAAGCTATCCGACATCCACAGAAGGCCACAGAATGTTTACGGAGATGACAACATTGACAAGAGTAATGTGCACAGATGGATGAAGAAATTTAAAGAAGAGGAAACCAGATTTGAAGACAACCCACGCAGTGGGAGACCATCATCTGCGACCACTGACACGAATCGTCAACGAGTGGATGAATTGATTCGCGCGGAGAGACGAGGCACAATCCGTGAGCTTGTTGAATAACTGAACTGTGGTCACAATGTCATACAGAAGATGGTGGAAGATTTAGGGTATCGGAAATTGTGGGCAAAGTGGGTACCTCGGAAGTTCACACCCGATGTATAAGGTGGAAGTCTGCTCTGATCTGCTGGAAGTGCTTAAAACCAATGAAGACACGGTTTTTTTTCTATCTCGTGACAGGGGATGAAACTTGGGCGCATCTTTACTATATCCGAAAACGAAGAATCAATCCATGGAAGGGCCTCACACCTCTTCACCAAGGCCTAAGAAATTAAAGAGCTAGCTATTAGCACAGAAAGTCACGGTGACTGTTTTTTGGGACGACAGGGGTGTCATTCTCCTTGATTTTCTGGAACGTGGCCGTACGGTGACCAGCGAGCTGTACATTGAGACACTCAAGAAGCTTAGAGAATCCATAAGGAGGAAGAGACCGAACAGGAATCTAAAAAGGGTCCACATTCACCATGACAATGCCAGATCAAGCACACTTTTGGCAACAAATCAGGCGATCAGCAAATTAGGCAGGTTGGTGGCCCCCATCCCCCATACAACCCAGATCTGCGTCCCTCCAACTTCCACCTGTTAGGTCAAATGAAGGAAAGTCTCCGGGGACAACGATTTGATGACACAGACGAGGTGAAAGTGTCTGTGAAGAAGTGGGTACAACAGTCCACACCTGAATTTTTTCAAAGAGGATTCGAGAGTTGGGTTCAACGATGGCGCAAGTGCATCGCTTGTGATGGAGACTATGTTGAAACCTTTGTATAGAGAAAGGGTTACTCTACCAACATGTGCAATTTGAACGACCTCTGTCAGTTAATAAAAAAGGTATGCCCTTTTTTGTATTACTTTCGGTACAGCCTTCGTAAAAATTATTTAAGAGATACATAATAATTAAGCAACATATGCACACTTAATCTTAAAACTTTCAGCTGCAGCCTTATAAAACTTTATAATGTGTAAAAATTTGGGAGGGTATTTTATACTTCTATTTACTTGAAACCAGTGATTCATTCATCGCGCAGATAAGCACATCAAATCTTTTGTTCAAGCTTTAAACAAAAGCAACTACGCCGGGGCGTCGGGACTCTGATATAAATAACGAGAATGAGAATGGAAGAACTGGAGCAAGAATTTTCAGAGTGACTGATTCCATTTGAGACTGGACGGCTTCCATTGACACATGGACCTGCTAAATGCATGGATTGTGATTGCAAACGTGATAGAAGCTGCATTTCAAAAGTGGCTTGGAGATGTAGCCGGTCCATCTAAGCAAAAAGAAGTCATAACTCAAAGAAACAATTGGGATTCTCACACAGGAAGTCGGCTGATGGTCGAAAGAAAGTTTTCACTACAAAGCGAAACCCACGAAAATCAAATTAGTAACCAAAGATTTAATTTATTTCGCCCATACTGTAATGACTATTTTTAGTAAGCAAACGAGTAAATACTTTTACTTGTTAATAAGAAGTTATACTGCATAAAGGGAAATTTTATGAAATCTAAAAAAATAAAAACATTTATCATGTATTCACAAAACAAACACGTCCCTGATTTTCTAGTTGTTCTCTGCTCAGGGGTTTGCGCAACACAGCAAAATAGGCTTTTGAATTATAATCACTGGTGACGTAACATTTTACTTTCTCGCGATGCGTCAAACGTCTCCACTTTAAAGTGAAAACCTTTCAGACCTTCTTGCATACGATTTCCATACAATATCGTATCCAAAATTAGTATTATAATTTCCCCCATCTCCCCACACTACTTCTGCTCAAATATTATATAACGTTAGTTCTCATCTCAGACATCCAAACGTCATTCGTTCTGACCACAGTGTGTTGCCAACCATACTCTAGCAAAAGAAAAGATATCACGTTAAGTTTGAGAAATGCTAAGGAAAACAAACTCAAATTTATATAGAGAACGAAAGTAAAAAGGAAAGTTACATTAGAGTATACAGTACGTCACAATAGAATAAACAGAAGCTTAAAAAAGAAATTGTTAAAACTGGCATCAGGCAAGCCTCTTCGGTTTCACAGCAACTAAGGGGCAATAAAAGCCAATAAAACCTCCGGACCAGAATGAGGTTTATTGTATACCTTAAAATATCTTTTAAATTTCTATTTGCTTACTAACGCTTTGAGCGGCCGATATACCTAAAACAAATGGTGCCCCGATAGAAATCTATTTCTTGAGCGGCCGATGTACCTAAAACAAATGGTAACTCAATAGAAATCTAACTCTTGAGCGGCAGATGTACCTAAAACAAATGGTACCCCGATAGAAATCTAACAATTGAGCGGCAGATGTACTTAGAGCAAATGGTAACCTAATAGAAATCTAACTCTTTGAGCCGCCGATGTACCTAGAGCAAATGGTAACCTAATAGAAATCTAACTCTTTGAGCCGCCGATGTACCTAAAGCAAAGGGTACCCCAATAGAAATCTAACTCTTGAGTGGCCGATGTACCTAAAAACAAATGGTACCCAGATAGAAATCCAACTCTTTGAGCGGCCGATGTACCTAAAGCCAATGGTACCCCAATAGAAATCTTCACCCAGCTATCAGGTTTTAAAGCTACAGAAAAACAATTCCCTCCCCGTACCTACCTTTCATCTCAGTCGCACTGGCCATAAACCTAGTACGACTGATAGCGCTCCCTTCTAGTCCTTCATTTTTTGCTCCATGATACAAGATATGATGGAGGACTAGGCTAGTCCCCCCTGACACGAATATCATGCCACTGAGTGCAAACAAGTGACTCAAACATCTTCTGTCTGTTTTTATATGTCGTCGCTATTGTTATATCCAGTTTAGCAAGTAATCAGTCAGAAAGTATTAATTTTAATCAACCCTCTAAATGACCACATTAAAACAGAACAAAGATAAAAGGAATATTTTTCTGGTGCGCAGATTCACTCGCTCCAGCCGCATTGGGCCCTCTTCTTAGACAGCAAATGTAATCGTTCAAGCTTATTTCAACCCATTGTGCTAACCACGAGTTAATTCAATGTTTCAGCCGGTTAAAAGGTTAAATTGCTGTAGTTAGTCACCTAATTCTAAATGCTAACATACTTGCATGTGAAAGGATACACTAAATGGCTGGATAAGAGATGCAAGGTACGTTGTACTTTAAACTTTTGTTCTGTCCTTGATTGTTGGTTACACTTCTTTTTTGCACTACACTCTTTAAAATTCGAAGGCGACCTACTTAAATGAGTAGAAACGACTTGGATTAAATATCAGGTTGCAAAGAAAGTTTCCGGCAAAAATCGTATGTGGCGTGTGTAATGCAAGATACTGCGGGCCTGAGGTGATGCAAACATCACAGAGTGCTGTGCACGACAGAATAGATTCTAAGGACGCAACGCATGCTGTTGTGGTGAAGATTAGTTGAACGTGGCGACGATACAGTAGTGATATCGAAAGAAGGTGTGAGTGCAATATTTCTCTATGAATATTTGAATGGCATGAAAGTTTCGGAAACACTTGGAAAATTGCGAAACGCATTTGGTGACGATATTATCGGACTCTAAGTATACTTGTTATGACTGGTATAAGAAATTCGACAATGGTGAACGCGGGATCTGTGTGATGCGCCCAGAAGTGGCAGATCCAGTAAGGTTGAAGATGATACACTGTGTAACACGTGTTATCGACCAAGCCTAATGCAACACTACGAGAACTGGCAGAGAACCTGAAGATCTCACAAACGACTATCAACATCCGACTTTGGAGGATGGGATATTCGTGCACACTGTGCAAATGGGTACCCCATGCTTTGTATGACCAAAATCGGATACAACGCTACTCCATTGTTGTTGCTCTGCGTGAAAGAGAAAAATGGGTCACATACGTGAATGTTACGCGAGTAGGAGCATGGACCAAGCAGGGACAAGCCCCCGCCATCACACACACACACACACACACACACACACACACACACACACACACATACATACACACACACACACACACACACACACATACATACACACACACACACACACACACACACACACACACACACACACACACACACACAGAGAGAGAGAAAGTCGCTCAGCCATCCTTTCATGGACAGAAGGGGATGCTGAGTTGTTAGTGGGATTGTCGGGGTGTGATTCACTATGAACTCCTACCGTGGAACAATAAATACCATCTATAACGTACAAGTTTGTCTGCGCCGGACATCGAATCGGGTCCCCTCACTCCGGAGTATGTCGCTCTCTAAACAGAGCCACGCGGACATGTGCTCTCACTGCTATCTGCCTTTATCTCATGTACGTCCTACGGGGCAGGCACGTCATATCCCCCCACACAGAAAGAGGGCCGGGGCATGGCCCACGGGTCATGCGGGACCATGTGTTTCTGTAGGCAGTCATCCGCTGAAGAACGTGCATTTGAGAAATCCCAGACAATTAGGTGTGTGGAACGTAACATCACACGGATTTATTTTTTCGAAGCACTGAAGAAGGGATTCTCATTTTTCCTGTCTCGCCGTGTGGGAAGAACATCACATCATTACGAGAAACTTAACAGCCGGGTCATCCTGGAAGTTCGGGCGCCAATGTAACGTACAAGTTTGTCCACGCCGGGCATCGAAACCGGGTCCCCTCACTCTGGAGTAAGTCGCTCTGCCAACTGAACTACGAGGACATGTGCTCTCACTGCTATCTGCCTTTATCTCATGTACGTCCTGCATGTCACACATCACAGCGGATGCTTAGATCCAACAGTTGGACAGTCTCCATGCTGCACTGCAAGAAAAGCGCCCAGCGTTGACTAATCGCAACGGCCTTAGTTGTTTTTTACCAGGATAATGGCCCCGGCAAAAATTTAACGAGATGGAATGGGTAATATTGTCGCCCCCCACTCCCCCCTGTCACTTAGGAGGACCTTGCCACGTCTGACTTTCAACTCTTTCTGTTTTTGTCGAATTTTTTCGTTGAGGAAAACTTTGCTAATGACGATGATGTGAAACGTTGCATGAATGACTTCTTCAACTCCCACTCGCAAGACTTCTATCGTAATGGGATATCTCAACTCGTAGATCGGTGAAACATGGTCATGAGTTCCAGGGGGACTACCTGGACTATTAGGTGAAGTGTTTTGTATGATATTTTTATGCTTCAAATACACAATTCTCTAATTTCCGGATACTTTCTTTACAGCCATAGTCAACTGAATTACTCACAATTGTAAGTTATATAACACCAAGATATACTTGATGAACAGACTAAATCTCACAGAAAACATTCTTTTTTTGCCGCCAAGTGGCGCAGTGGTGTACGTGCTGACTTCTGACCGATTGTCCGACTGGGCCTAGGTTTGAGACCCGATAAGACATGGCTGGTAGGTTTGTCTTACGGCACTGTCTCTCACCCCTGCTTGGAACCAGTGGACCGAAATTAGCGAAGGGCGACCACCTGATTAGATTGCTCATGGTGGTCTTTAAACCTGTAAAAGCCGCCCCGGTGGCGCAGTGGTCTAACCGATGGCTTCTGATCGTTTGTCCGACTGGGCCTAGGTTTGAATCCCGTTGAGGCATGGCTGGTAGGTGTGTCTTACGGCACTGTCTCTCACCCCTGCTTGGTACCAGTGGACCGAAATTAGCGAAGGGTGACTACCTGATTAGATTGCTCATGGTGGTCTTTAAACCTGTAAAAGCTACCCCGGTGGCGCAGTGGTCTAAGCGATGGCTTCTGACTGTTTGCCCGACTGGGCCTAGGTTTGAGTCCCGATGAGACATGGCTGGTAAGTTTGTCTTACGGCACTGTCTCTCACCCCTCCTTGGAACCAGTGAACCGAAATTAGCGAAGGGCGACATTGCTCATGGTGGTCTTTAAACCTGTAAAAGCCGCCAGGTGGCGCAGTGGTCTAAGCGATGGCTTCTGATCATTCGTCCGAGATGGCGCCGGGTTCGAATGCCGGTGAGGCATGGATGTTGTGTTTGCCTTATGTACTGGCGCTCTCCCTTCCCTGGAACCGGTGGCCCTAAATTAGGGATGGCCGACTACTTATAGCCCATTGAGTTGCTCACAGTGGTCGTTAAACCTCCAATCAAGAAAAAAACTGTAAAAAGTAATGGTAACGATCCTTTTGCAATATTATAATGCCGTCGGATGCTTTTAACAGACTATATCCTTGTCGGCTTCTCGAGAGTATCAGCTTTTATTTACCTTTTAACTCGCTGCTAGTTGTTGCCAAAACGTACAGAGAAGCTTTGAGGTTCCGATGTGGCGTTAAGAATTTAAATATACGTAAGAGGTAACCAAATTTACATAAGAAAAAGAATAAAATCAAAAAGGGTGGTTAATATCGAGATATACGTAACAATCTTTTTGTTCACCGGATGGAGACACTACGAAAAATATATAAAAATTACTAAAAGGTCACTATCTATCCGCTTGAATGAACTTAAACGTATGCGAAACAACTTAAAAAAAGTATAAAACCGATAAAAGCTGTTATTGACGACGAACTTACACATATCTGGAAAGATGCAAAATCATTTCTAAATAACAGGATGGAAAAGTTCTCTCGAGCGCAAAACGATAGAGAATTCTACTAATAGTCAAGCTTGCAATAAGGATAAGGAGTTCTCTTATCAAAATTTATAATATCTAAAAACACCCATGCAACACGCTGCCAAGCTAAAAACAAAGCGTAGTTAGCATTAACTCAGTTTCAGAGGAAGTCAACCGCGAGATGATATCACAGGATTAAAGTCCCTTAAGTGAATTACATCGCAGAAAACATAAACTGTAAAACATTTTTTGGAATTCACGGACAACTGTCCGTCATTTCTTTCGTGAATTAACGAAGCATGTTTCTGATACTACCTTTCCGTGAAATGACACGGGAAAATTTCTGAATTTTTCAGAAACCTTTCCGCAGTTTCGTTCTTATATTAACGGTAAATTACCGTTTTAGAGATCTGTTAACTGAAAATTCTGAATTTTCAGAAACCTTTCCGCAGTTTCTTTCGTATATTAACGGAAAATCTCCGTTATCACTTTTTCCGTATCCGTATGACGAGAAATTTCCTCTAATAGTAGAGATTCGTGGAAATACTTGAGGTTTGATTAACTTTCAAATTTCAATCGTCTGTCAAATTTTGAAGTTCCGTAGGGAGATCGGATATTGTGGATAGCATATGATATAGATTTTGTTTGTTTTTTGTGGCCCAGGATAATTCTCCTTTCCCCTATTTGGTGCACCAGCTACTTATTATACATTGTGTTACTGTAAGAAACTGGGTACTTATTGTACAGATGATTATACGATGTCTGTACATAACTTAAGGCAAAAGCTATTATAGCTATCGGGAGTTAATTTCATATTTAGTTTTTTTTGTGTGTGTGTGAAATAATGCTATAAAAAGTACATTTCCCCTTTCTTAAAGATAAATGAGTCATTGTCAGTTTAAAAAAATCATGTTGCAAAGCAATTTGTTGCTTCCAAAAACCACGATGAAAAATGCTTAATATCTGAAAAGTCTTCCTATGGAAAAAAATTTACAAACCTATTCAGAAAAATAATAAGCTCCAACAGAAAATAAAATGACTGAATCACTCACATTGACAAAAAACAAAATTTCTTTGTCGTGAGATTCGTTTTATGACATGTGAGTCAGGTTGCCGAGCGTTTCTGGATCAGTTGGTAAAGGCACAAGTTGCTTGTCCGGCGAGCTATACCGTCGGGTGTTCGATCCTGACCTCTGCGGGTAAGTGCTGTGCAGGATTGTTGATTTTACGGAATTTCAATTTAAGTACGGAAAAACCAGAAATTGATTTTTCTGAAATAAACGGAATTTCTGTCTATGGAAATACCTGTGAAAATACGGAAGTTAAAATGAACGGGAACTTTTACGAACGGAAATTTCTGTAAAACACGGATACCTACCGGCAACTTTGCTGCACGTTATTTTCAGAAAATTTCCGTGAATTCACACCACTTATTTTTTACAGGGATATACAGTTAAACACACTCAGCGCATTGTAACGGCTAACAAGGGTTCTACTATCTGAAACCGTGATACCAGTTAGTACTATTTATTTATTTACGATATAATAATTTTTGATTTTGTCTCAAGTTTTCCACACCACTTATAGTGTATCAACGTATGAAGAGCCAAGTGGAGTAATACGGAATTCGAGTAACCGGAACCACAAATAAAGATTTATAACGAAGTAAATGTCTCCGTCATTTCTGTCCACGCCAGGATTCGAACCCGGATCCCCTCATTCCGGAATAAGTTGCTCTACCAATTGAGCTACGCGGACGTTTTATTCTGATTCCTATCTGCCTTTATGTCGTGTGCGTCCTTCGGGCAGGTACGTCACATCTCCTGGTACGTTACAGATTCTGTAGGGTGATAAACGCCGACACACTGCACGTTTTACTAGAAACATCCTTGCGTTTGCTCTTACTTGATCTCTATCGAGAACGTCACTGTTACTCTGCGGCCTTCAGATACGATCCCCTTGGATTTTGCTCAATAGAGGCTAATTGTTTTGAATATTTCTCTTCCTAAATGTATTTTTACTTTATTTCCATGCTGTTCCTAATGAACATATATAATCTTATGGTAGCTCCGTGGTGTTGTCATGACGCGTAGCGTGTTTTGGAATTGAAATCTTAATTCTTACTGCGCTTTTGAAGATTGAAATTTCCTCTCCCCAGAAATTTTCTGTTATATTTAAAACAATTCTGAGAGCGTATTAGAAAACTGCTCTGCTTTAGCAACTTTTTTGTTCTATTAATAATTCTAGTAGTGATTTCTAACAAAGCGACTTTCTTCCCTTGGCACCGTGTCGACTTCTGTCTTGATGCTGAGGTTAGAGGTTATGAGCGTTTTAACCTCCAATTCTGCTCACGTATATAACTACTTACTTGTCAGTATGACGGCGATTTTCTCTGGAAGCAAAAACGGCTTCAGAGTGGGATTTTTTGCTTTCACGATAGGAGATACAGTCTCCGAAAACCTTCTCATTAGCGCAACTACCCTTACTAAGCTTCCGCTAGCCGTGAAACTTGGGCACTCGATAAAGTTATGAGCTTTGAAGAAAAAGGCGAAATAACAAGCAGATGCTCCAAGGGCGTCAGCTGTGCGGATTGTTAAGAAAAAGGAAGATGGAAAGAAAGATAGCTTAACGTTCTTCACCCCATTAGTTGTGGTCAACAGTTTCCGCATTGACAGAACAAGGATTAAAAACACGTTTAAAAGTGGCAGGGAGTAAACCTTATCCGGGACAAAATGGGGAAAATTTGTTGTGATTATCATTCCCCTTATCTAAGAGTGAGGAAAATCATGATAAATGCTTTACAGATTCACAGCAGAAAAAAATATCGCTTAGGATATTTTTCTTGGATAAAAAAAAGTATAGCGGAACCTCGGTTATACGTTTTTCTAGGGAATGCCTGAAAAAACGTATAAATGTAGAATTTGAATTCAATTGAATTCACTACACCACATCAAACAGCATTAAATACATCAAACACCATAACAATACATACTGGAAAGTGACTAAAATATAATGTGAATCCATCAAGATATCCAGGTCATTCACGACACTTATTAGTGAAGGAAATCACAAAAAAATAAATGATAATACGATTTATCTATAAGTAAAACAAAATAAAAATAGTTGGTTGGTTTGTAGCACAATCATAATACAGTCAAACCTCGATTTACCGAACTACAAGGGACCCACAGTCTTGTACGTAAAATCGCGGAATTCGCTAAATCGAGGAAGCCTTTCGAATGCAACATTCAAATTAAGCTAGTGTTCATAACAGAAAACGTATGCAGTTACGTTCTCTTTCAGTGAAATTTAAATTATGTACATTATTTTTATTTACAAAATTTATTATCAAAACTAATATATTACGTACACATTTACTTTGAATATTAAATACATATTTGTATTTAGACTTCAATATGTAGCATCAAAATTTAAGTGTACTTTAAAATTGAAAGAAAAATACGATAGTTGGTTTTTTTCAGAGCATTTTGTTTCTTAAATAACGATTTCAGTTTTATGCGTAAACTGCATGAAACAGAACATCAGTTAGTACTAATTAACTTGTAAAAACAGAATATGTGTTGATTACCTTTTTACGCTGTAGAAAATAAATGCTTTAGAGTACGTATCCGGGGATGGATATGTAAAATGTGTGTCCCCTGACTTTACAGAAAGCTATTGTTCTGTATGTAGCTGAAAACAAGAATCCCCAGGGTACTTTAGATTTCCTCTCCCGTACCGCCTTCCTTTTTCGTGTTTCCCATCCATGCAAGAAAACGTTGCGCTCCTTTGTAATTTTGTGGTCATAAACACAAAATTACAAAGGAGCGCAACGTTTTCTTGCATGGATGAGTAAGCAGTGTCTGAAAGAAGGGCAATATTTTGGTTTCACTTATTTACAAATAGTGACAGCATCCTTGAAAACAAAACAGCCCGATATCGGACGAATGGTCATAAGCCACCACGTAGGCCCCTGCTCCACGGGGGCGGCACGAACATCATTGTCTGGCGTATGATTAAATGAGTGCTCTACAGGCAGATAATTGTGATGATTTTTTTTTTCTCTGGGGGTTTAACGACTATCGTGAGCAACTCGACGGGCTATAAACAGCCTCCCGTCTCTAATTTCGAGCCACTGGTTACACGGGAGGGAGAGAGTCAGTACTGTAAGACAAATACAACATCCATGCCTCACTGGGATTCGAACCCAAACCCCATCTCGGATGAATGGTCGGAAGTCAGCCAGTGGCGTAACTAGCACAACATGTGCCCCTCCCCCCGCAAGATTTACTTCAGCACCCCTAATCACAGTAATTTCCGCAGGATTTCGAACACGCGGGAGGATGCATTCTTCGCGGTGTGTGTGTGGTGGTTTGGGGGGGGGGGCGAAGTCAGGGAGTGTGTCTGCAAAAGTAATGGTCGTACCTAGAGCCCTGTAGTTTTAACTTTTTAAGTAATAGATTTGACAATACGTGTAATTGCTTTGTCCAAGCCTAAAATTGGAGAAATCATCCTCTTACACACGGCAGATCTGCGGCTGCTGTGCATAAATGTTGACGTCTGTCGTGCACGTAACCCTAGGTAACTAACTGTTTTCCCACATCATCCCACTGTGGCTTCGCGCTCTTTCTCAGCAGCGCAGAGAGAGGGTGATTGGAGAGCAATCGTATTACAACCCGAAGTCAAAGAACCGAACACTACATCAGTGTTGTAAAAGTGAAACTGGGCATTTATTTAGGCGAAGCTAAATATATCTTAAAGCAACATATGAATCTTTGGGTTAATCATTGCGCATGTTCGAATTTTTTCAAGAAACTATAACTGGCAGCTGCAGTACGTCCCTTCATTACCTGCGCCCCTTCCGCCAGTTGCGAGGGCTGCAGCGGTGGTAGTTACGCCACTGAAGTCAGCGCTTAGACTACTGAGGTACCAGTACGCCCCCTCATTACCTGCGCCCCTTCCGCCAGTTGCGAGGGCTGCAGGGGTGGTAGTTATGCCACTGAAGTCAGCGCTCAGACTACTGAGGTACCAGGACGGCGAAAAACTAATAGGAATTTCTCTGATTGCTGTTATGACGGAGAAATCATATTTCCACTCGCAGCAATTTTCTGATGATTTTGCACCTTGAGTGGCAACGCTGTCTGGCAAAATTACTTTTCAAGGGAGCGAGAAGCTGCAAGTGTGTGTGCGCGCATTTGTGTTTCTATGCCTCCCAGTGGCCTGCCGATTTACTCAGCTAAGCAACTTCTAAATAAATACTCGGTGTCGTAAAATGAATCACTCTTCCGGTAATTTTCGAGAATGCTGGGAGCCGACGGACTTTGACAAATGTTCGGAAGCAAATTAGTGGTACAGCTCTGTCGCTGAGGACAGATTACGTTACGCAAGGCATTCTAGAAACGGGCGATATGGAAATAGTTTTCGCTCAGAGGCTATCTGATATTTCCTTTAACGATTGCTTCTGACGTGCAGACGCTGTTTATATAGCAGGGAGGCGAAGTATGACATTTCATTACCTTTAGCTGAGCCAGTGTTCATCTCGTGTTTGCTACGACTGAGGCAGCCCACTGACTCAAAATTATATTACACGCCTCGTAAGTATTTTATGTGTAATGAGATGATTTTGAGGAAGAGATTATGAGCAGATTAGACCGAAAGATTGCGAAATTTGTCAGCAGAGTTTTAAATGCTAATGTGCAGCAAGCGTTTGCTGGGCAATCTCTCTCCCTCTCTGACAAACTCGTACATTATCATTTATACGTGTCTTTTCGTATTAGGAAATCTCTCTGGATGGATGCAGGCTTACGTGCGCTAATCTCTCCACGGCTAATGTCCATGGTGGAATTTCCTATATTTTAGTTTAGTAGGAAACGCAATGTTTTTAAGGTTTCAATAGCCGTAACATTAAACATTTTTCTGATATGACGCATACCTCTAAATAACCTTTCTTTGAGTATGTGTTTTCGTATGTAAATTTCACTACCCAAGATTTTCTCACTGAACTGCAAGTCATTTTCCCGAACAGCTTTTACAATTTGGCAACACTCACAGTGAGTAAGAGAAAAGTATAGAGACGGCTGCGTTGTCGGTCACACTTGCATTCCGCGTCCATCTGCCAAAGAGAGCAGTTTCGTGTGACACGGATGTTGTCACCAATAGAAACAATGCATAACAGACCTTTATTTCAGCGTTGCATTCAGAGAGTTTTTTTCCGATGGGGAAGGGGGGGGGCAATTACAAATTTCGGGGGCTGAAACTTGACTTATTGTTATTATATATGGGATGTAAGGTCAGGTGATGCGTAACATCACAGCCTCTCCTTGACAAATGTCAACCCCGCCTTCTCGTGGTACATCCTGTTCCCACTAAAGGGCTCTGACGACCGCCAATAGCGGTATAACTATACCATCGGGATTAGAGGAAATGCTACCCCGCACTCACCAACCCGCTTGGCCAGCGTGGTGAGTTATGGCCAAACCCTCCAAAATGACTCCACAACTAATATCTTGGCCCTCAGTCTCCGGCAGCTGGAATGTACCTGGCAAGGCAGCGGCCAGTGCGACATGAAAGCAGAGGTGCTAAGAATCCCCGGAGGACCGGACTAGGCTGCCATCTGATGCTGACTTTGGCTACGTACAACGGACGCTCCCTATCTTCTGATTCAAGGCTTCTTGAATTGGAAGAGGAACTACAAAGGATCAAGTGGGACATCGTCGGGCTAAGTGAGGTAAGGAGAAAAGGAGAAGATCTCATTGAACTGAAAAGTGGACATCTCTTCTACTATCGTGGGACAGATACTGGCAGAACTAGTGGTGTTGGATTTATAATAAACAAGAAACTGAAGGATAAAGTTGTAGAAGTTCAAAGTTCCTCTGACAGAGCTGCACGACTCGTTATCCAACTATCGAGAAGATACCAGGCTCAGATCATTCAAACTTATGCGCCCACCACAAGTCATGCTGAAGAAGAAATTGAAGAATTTTATGAGGAAATTCGTCATCTAAATAATAAAGGTAAGCAGCACTTGAAGATAATTATGGGAGATTTCAATGCAAAAATAGGGCAACGGCAACAGAATGAAACTTCAGTAGGTAAATTCGGTCACGGCAACAGAAACCAGCGTGGAAATACTCTCGTAGAGTTTTGCAGAGGCAGAAGGGTTTTTCATCTTGAACTCCTTTTTCAAGAAAAAGCCACACAGGAAATGGACATGGAGACATCCAAATGGGACGACAAGTGAAATTGATTTTATTATGTGTAACAAAAAATTCGTCATAGAAGACTGCAGTGTGCTAAACAAGTTCAACACAGGCAGTGACCATAGATTGGTGAGATGTAAGATGCACCTCAACACTAAACTCGAACGTAGCAAGCTCATAAGACAAACAAAATGTATTGACATAACCATCCTTAAAAAACACCATAATACCTTCAAATTGGAACTGAAGAACAGATTCTGTGCTTTAGAAGGCCTAACATCGGAAGAAGTGGATATTTCTGAAGTTAACAGAAAAGTAACCAAAGCTCTTATGGAAAAAGCAACAAAATTAGCTGGGTCTAAGAACAAATTGCATGTGAACAAATTATCAGGAAAAACCAAAATGTTGATGCATAAAAGAAGAGAGATGAGGACAACTAAAGAAGATGCGACTTCCAAAGTGGAATATATAGAGCTATGCAAGACAGTACGAAAAAAGTATCACTGAAGACGTAAGGAAATTCAACTGTGAACTGGTAAGGAAAGCAATTGAAAACAACCAAAGCCTAAAGATAGCAAAGGGACATCTCAGTAAGGGGAAAAAACAGATTATGGCACTGAGAAAAGAAGATGGTTCTGTAACAAGAAATAGAGGCAATGAAATTTTGACAAGAGTGAAAGATTTCTACTCCAAATTATATGAAAGGGATGATACATGTACTCCAGACATCATGAAAGGTACCAGTACCAGAGTTCTTCCAGTCCTTCCAGCAGAAGTTGCACATGCAATCAAGAACATGAAGCGGGGAAAAGCTCCAGGAGAAGATGGAATTACTGTAGACATCATACAAGAAGCAAGTGGAGAAATCGAAACAGTACTCGCCCAAATTTTCACTCGATGCCTTAATGAAGGAAAATTCCTGAGGATTGGAACAACGCTACAATGATCTTGCTACATAAAAAAGGTGACATTGAGGATCTCAGGAACTACAGACCTATCAGCCTCCTATCAGTGGTTTATAAAAACTTCACTAAAGTTCTTTCACACCGCTTGAAGGTGACACTGGACATGGCTCAACCGAGAGAACAAGCTGGATTCAGGAGTGGCTACAGCACAATAGATCATATCCACGTACTGAGAGAACTAATTGAAAGAGCGAGGGAATATGAACTTCCATTGTGCATGGCTTTTATCGATTATGAAAAAGCCTTTGATTCGGTGAAACCATCAGCAGTTGCAATGGCTCTGAAATCCTGCGGTATTGAAGATGCATACATTAATTTTATTAATAACATCTATGAAAATGCAAGTGCAAAGATTCGGCTGTTTGAAAAACAACACACATAAAAATTGGAAAAGGAGTGAGACAAGGTGACACCATATCTCCGAAGCTCTTCAATGCCACATTGGAAAATGTCTTTCAATCACTGAACTGGGAAAACAAAGGGATAAAGATTAATGGAGATTATCTAACCCACCTTCGTTTTGCTGATGACATAGTCATTTTTACAACTACCCCATCAGAGCTACAAAGTATGATCCAGGAACTTGCTGACAAGAGTAAGGAAGTGGGATTAAAATGAACTTTCAGAAGACAAAAGTGATGTACAATGCTTTTACAAGACATGAAGATTTATCGATTGATGGAGAAAAGCTGGAGATAACAGACACGTACGTTTATCTTGGACAGCAGATATCAAGTGAGGGTCACATTGGTGAAGAAATTAATCGGCGTACAAAACTTGCCTGGAGAGCTTTTGGAAGAAACAGCATAATTTTCAAGAGCAATATGCCATTATGTCTTAAAAGAAAAGTGTTTGATCAATGCATCCTTCCAGTGCTTACGTATGGTGCAGAGACGTGGACCTTGGCTAAAAGAGACATACAAAGGCTGCAGACATCTCAAAGCAGCATGGAGAGGTGCATGCTTGGTGTAGCCAGGACAGAAAAGAAGAGGAACACGTGGATCCGAAAAATGACAAGAGTGGAAGACATCATGATCAGAGTTAAATCCCTGAAATGGCAATGGGCTGGACATACTGCCAGAAGAACAGACCATCGATGGACAGCCGAAATTTTAGATTGGATTCCAAGGGACAGGAAAAGACCCAGAAGAAGACCACATGGAAGATGGGTGGATGAAATTCGAAAGTATGAGGAGTGACATGGAGGAGACTGGCACAAAATAGACCGTTGTGGAGGAAACTTGGGGAGACCTTCGTCCAGCAGTGGATTGATAATGGTTGACAATGATGATGATGATACATATAATCACAGTTTTGTTATTTATACATACGTTAATACATATAAAAATTTTAAATAGAGTATAAATATTTCTTATGCTCGTATAATCGCAAATGCGAATTCCAAAAAATCTGCACATACAAGTGATTAAAAATGTAAAAATGTCTTAATTCAGTAACGCACCATGAATTTCATCACGGGGTGGTGTAAAATATTGAGGATGCCAGTAAGATAACGCTGTGCTAGAGAAAATCTTCCACCCCCAACAATAGGAGTTGTAAAAATGTCCTTGCCTTTTTACAAGCCTGTATCGGATTATTTTATGTGCAATGAGATGATTTTGAGGAAGAGATTATGAGCAGATTAGACCAAAAGAATCATCATTGTAGTGTTCCCTGAAAACGTATGTTGTAAACCATTCCCCTGCATTTGGTTTTAGCCCCATTAGATTATTTATATTAGCATGCACATAGTGAAAGAAAAAAAAGACAAATAAACTACCTAACCGTTTGAATACCAGTTCGATGTGCCTCGATGTTTTAATTCATTTTTTCCCACAGAGCGTAAATCACACACCGCTAAGAGAAAAATGCATTTTTATTGGAACAATTTTTAATAATTTGCTATTGTAATAAAGCTGAAAGCCAGCTTCTAAAATATGATGATGTATTGCAGTGCAAACATCTCTGCTGTGGGGAATTAGCTTTTTATTGCGGGATTCTCCGAGAGTGCGCGAAAAACTGCCCCTTAACCGACTACTGTTTAAGGTTTTATTCAAGAATGATAGCAATTTCAAAAATACGTCCATGTGGATGTTTTCTTTATTATTATTATTATTATTATTATTATTATGTCCCCTCATTTCCTTAAGTTTTATATATACGTATTTTAATTACTTCCTCTAAATCTTCAGCTATAAACAAAAACAATTAAATTAAATATAAGGGAAGATCTTTGATCAAAGGGATTAAACCTACTGGGCAGGGGGTGGGGGGTCGCGGATTTTCGGGGGCTAAGCTCCCCGAGCAGATGCCTGATTACAACACTGCTTTATTTGACGGCCACCTGCAGGGCACTGCCAACGACAGCGATTTTTGAAATACATAAGAGAGCATACCTGCATTTCTGGTGACCAACATGCGAAATTTACAGAAAAATCTTGTTTATGAAGTATACCACAAAGACAACGGAAAGGCGGGAAGTGGAAAAACATTAAAGAACTGTCCGTTACCACCATTTACAAGATTGTAAATGATTAGTTGTCATTGGAGTCTGAGTCTCTCGAGTTCTTAAAAATTTTGTTTACAGACGGTATGGTTTTCTCTTATCTAGGATACGTATGCTCGATCTCCAATTGTCCTAAATGAGGCCCTTATCCCACAGAGGAGTTCATCCACCTCGTTCCAACGAACTTAGCCATCTCACATAGCGGTCGATTTGCATGAGCAAGCTTGATGGTCCGCTCCAAATGGCAAAGGAGCATATCACTTACTTTAAGGTAAAGAACGGAAGAGCAGAGTGGATGTGGCTTCACAGCTCAACCGCAGTATTGCTGCTAATGCGTTCGGCACATCCTTACATTCCATTTTCTTGGAGGGAATATGTGGGAGGAGAGCCCGATTTGCGACAAAATGCGAATGTTCCGAACACTTTACTCTATTCTTCAGTCTTACTTTTCTGGCTCTTTGTTAGAGATTTATTAACAATCCTAAATAACAGCAGGCTGAATTTCAGAATATACGTCTATTTTATTTCATTTTTAAGTGAAGATGAAGGATGTTTCTAAAAAAATAATCGCTGTATTTGGACATCACCTGTCAAGACCTTCATTTTTTTTTTTACTGAACTGTGGATGGCATTGCTAGACAAATTTTTTTATCAAACAGAAGTTGTCGCTCTTTCCACGTTTATAAATGAGTCACGGAGTTAGTCGTATGTGAGTCTGGATAATTCGAGGCCGCTGTGGTACAGTGGTAGCATGTCCAGCGCGTAACTGAAAGGCTCTGGGTTCGATTCCCGGTGGCGGCCGATCAGAATCTTTCCGTGACTCACTTATAAACGGGGAAAGAGCGATGACTTCTGTTTGATGTACCATAATCCACGTCAACTGTGTGTATTAATTATTGATTCGCCTCCTAGTTATTTGTTGAGTTGCTGTTTACCATCTTCGGTGAATCCCTCACATTGTGTGGGTCTCCAAGAAGGAACCTGGTTTGGCAGTTAGTCGTATGTAAGTCTGGATAATTCGAGGCCCCTGTGGTGCAGTGGTAGCATGTCTGGCGCGCAACTGGAAGACCTGGGTTCGATTCCCGGTGGCGGCCGATGATAATTTTTCCGTGACTCACTTATAAACGTAGAAAGAGCGATGATTTACTTCTGTTTGATGTACCATAATCCACGTCAATTGTGTGTATTAAAATGTTACTATTTATAGAAGATGTTAAATGTAAATAGTGACGGATATGGGAAAATGTAGATGTGGGGGCACGTGGAGATTGGTATAAGGAAAGAACTGTACATTATTGTAGACATGTGAATCGACGAATAAGTGTTGTAGCAATCTGATTAAGAATTAAACGCTCCTATCAGAATAATATGACCACCCCTGGAATCACAGTGTACCCGCCCAGGCGCGTCACGGAGTGCACGTGACTACGTCGACCACACGGAGATATAAGCGGCCGGTCAGGACAGATGAGCCGTAGTGCGTAACGTGAGCGCAATGGGCAGACGTAGTGATTTGATGGACGTTCAAAAAGGAATGATCATCGGTTACCGCGCCAAGGGTGGAAGCATCTCAGAAACATCAGACTTCGTGGGCTGTTAGCAAAGTACTGTAGTAAGGGTGTACCAAGAATGGACCGCTGGCACACCGAGTACCTGAAGACGTCATAACTGTGGAGCCCCAAAGGCCGTCGACCCCAGAGAAGAACGTCTCCTCCGTTGACTGGTAAAGGGCAATCGACGCGCTACAGTGCAGCAAATGGACCACGTAAATGAATGCTAGGGCACCTAGGAACGTGTCCCCGATAACAGTAGAACGAACCCTGTTACGCACGAGTCTCCGGAGTCGGAGCAGCGTAAAGACACCCATGTTAACCCAGGTCCATCGGCAACGACGCCTGCAGGTCGCATGGGATTGGACAGTGGAAGAGTGGAAACAGGTTGCCCTCTCTGACGAATCGAGGTTTCTACTCCACAGAAGTGACGGACGATGGTGGATAACACATCAGGCACACGGGAATCAACACCTGGACACGCTTGTCGGTCAAGTACATGCCTGCGGTGGGAGTGTGCATGTCTGGAGAATGGTTTCCTGGTATGACCTGGGACCGCTGGTACCACTGGATTTGGTCCCTGAATGCCAATGACTACCTGTCCATCCTCGCTGACCACATGCATCCCTTCACGCTGGACGTTTACCCTGGTGGTGATGGTGTCCACCAACAGGACAATGCGCCGTGCTACATTCCCAAAGGGGTGCGTGACTGGTTCCAGGAAAACGACAGCGACGTCTCCGTTCTCCCTTGGCCGGCGAAATCGCCCGACCTCAATCCCGTAGAGCACTTGTGGGACTATTTGGATCGACAGATTCGACGTGCAGACCCACAATCATATCATCTCCGGGAGCTCCGTGCTCTTCTGCAGTCCGAAAATCCAAAACAATATCCAGGAATCTTAAGCTTTTAACTCATGTTCTTGTGAGAACAATGAAAAATACAGTGACTTATTATGAAAACTGTGCAGTTAATTTAGTAGTTATAGTTTCGTGTTTTGAAAGGACTTCAGAATAATTGTCCACCACACGTTCCTTGGGGGCCCACTCAGAAGTCTTAGCCTTGGGGCCCACTCAAATGGCTTAGCCTAGGGGCCCACTAAGGCCTTAATCCGGCCCTGCGTACAGTCATTAGAATCGATTTTCAAATTAGTATAGGAAATAAGCTACATAATACAACAAATAAACGTAGCCGGGACAGTGGTCTAAGCGATGGCCTCTGATCATTCGTCCGAAAGGGGTCCGGGTTCGAATCCCAGTGAGGCATGAATGTTGTGTTTGTCTTATGGCACTGGCTCTCTCCCTTCCCTGGAACCAGTGACCCTAAATTAGGGACGGGCGACTGCTTATAGCGTTAAACCTCCAATCAAAAAATAAATAAATATATAAACGTGCGCTAATTAGATTTCTTCTGTCACATAGTAGATTTTTATTAGAACTGCATATTTTGTCACACTGCTCAAAAATATTAGGGGATATTGCGACGTCAACTTGAAGCGATGGAAAAATCATTCAATCTCCCAGACGCATATGGCAACAACTAGATTGTGATAAGAACACGCAAATTAGAAACACTGACACATTTGCGCACGTTAACAAAGCGAAAGGCAAACCGGATATATGTATGTATCGCACCCGCTGAGTAACTTTCAAGAACCGCGGGTGGTCTAGTGGGCAACGTTCGTGACTGCCGCGGAAAGGGCCTCAGGTTCGATCCCATGCAGGTACGAACGCTCGATCCACTAAATATCCGCCGTGCGTCGGATGGGCACGTAAAGCCGTCGGACCCCTGGTACTGGCCCCCGGTAATAAATAAGGGAGCCTCCCCCCTTTCTACTTCGCTTCCATGTCACTTTCCTATCGGGCACTCTAGCCCAAATCTCCTAGCTTCCTATTTCTAAAGGTTGTTTAAGACCTGGGGTCAGACACTCCCTTCTAAAATCCTCTACATACGATCATTTGATCATTTGAGCAACTTTCATTCGGTAAGGAAGTTGCGTCTGCAGGTGTGTTTCAGTTGAAAGGTGTCTCAGCAACGCGATTTACGACATTCCACAGCTTGAGGAAACAATCGCAAGGCTGGAAACTTGCCAGAAACAGATCAGAAGCGACTGGAGTATTACAAAGCGTTATTACTAAGCTGTGGTCGCCTTTCCAGGAGACCGGAAGAGTACGAAGAAGTTCCAGTCAAGGACGGCAAACTTCAGCAATGGAACAAAACGACTGCTGAGTTTATTGGCTAGTAGAAACCGCCGACGAAATGCAACCGAACTGCAACGCCTGCGCATTCCTGTCACAGAAAGACACCTATTCACACAGACTATACACAATCGGCTCCACCAAAGGCGACTGACTGTATTCCCGGCGACAGATTGTGTAGATGCAGAGAGCTGCATCTACACAGCCGTCGCACAGTGGACTATTGTAATTGGGAACGCGAACAGTGACTCTCTATCCTTTTCACGGACGAGTCACAGTTCAGTCTCCAGTCCTTTAATCGTTTCAGCCTTCCCTGCCATGAACGAGGACCACGGAATAATCGAGCTGCCATGCAGCAAAAAGAAGCCTTCGGTGATTGTAAAATCCTCGAGTGAGCGGGCATCAGCATTGGCGGCCGTGCAGACCTTTGGATTGGCCTTTATAAAATCCGACCTCAGACTCTGACATGGAAACAGTAGTCGACCATTGTGACTGTCACGGGTAAGTCTCAGAATTAATCTCAGGCAGGTACAAATGCTCTAACCACTAAACATCCGCCATGCGTAGGATGAACCCGTTAGGCCGTCGGACCCCTGGTAGTGGCCTTCCTGTAATAAATAAGGGTCTTCCACCCCTTTTCTACCTCGCTTCCGTGTGACCTTCCTGTTGGACACTCTAGCACAAATCTCCTAGCTTCTTACTTCTAAGAGTTGTTTAAGACCTGGGGTCACACACTCCCTTCCTAAAATCCTCTACATAAATATCTTTAAATCTCTCTCTGACATGGAAACGGTCAATTACACAGAGCATGTCCTGTGACCACGGCTTTAAACGGAAGTAGTTGGAATGGATTCGCCTTCACAGAACCTCGACTTCAACTTATGATGGAAAAAAGCTCCACGCCACAGTCTGTGACAGTCCTTGAATCAGAAGAAAAGCAAGTGGAAAGGATTGAATTCTGAGAATCCTCAACTTGAATCTAATGGTATCCTTTCAAGATGAAATGGATCATAGGTTCAGTCCTATGAAAGTTGCACCAGTTCAATTCTGCGGCTGGTGAAGATTGGTGGGAAAATGGTGTAATGCTCTTAAAGTCCAAGCATTAGTTCTTGTGAGAACAATTCCAAAATCGGGCACGTCCGTTTCTTAAATGGTCGATAACCTTTTTTTTTTTTTTAAAGATGTTTAATGATATTTGGCAGCATTGTGTACGTAGAAGCCTTTCCCAAACAATACGAAAGCGATTTTAATGGGCGAGCAAATAATGGGTAATTAAAATAGGTTACTGTGAAGAAAGCATGCCATTTTCCGAAATTCTTTTTGATACGTTGCAGTTAATTATGAGAGTATTTATTTTGTACGTTAAAATTTCGGTTAATATTTGTCAGCTGGTATCGACGCTAATGCCCATAAACGGAGCACAATGCTATTGATCGATGTGTTAAGCTAAGTTTGAGAGAACTCTAATTTCCTTGACGATAACTGAATAGGCGTCCTTTTTATTTACTGACTCTTGATTTATTGCATCTCGTTATACACACTTTGATACCTTCCGAATAATTCAAAAGTTCAGAATAACTCATTCCCTTACTTATTCACATACATCACGGCGGAATATTTCGAAGCATTTGCTCCACAGTCAAAACAGAGATACACACGAAGACAATAACGAAAGCAACATACTCTTATCACAGCAGAGTAGAGTCGAATATGGAATTTTTTCCAGAGGGACGCCGACGAAAAATGGAATTTTTGGAATTTACCAGGACAAAATAAAAGTTAATGAAAAATAGAAGAAAAATGAAACCATTTTTTTCTGATGTAAGTTGATTCATTTTTATTAAGACATTTTTTTTAAATACAAGTCGCATTTTTAACCAAAAACATTAAAAAATGAAACACTTTCAGAGGCAATCCCCCTTGTCCTCTACATACGTCCCTGTACCAGAGATAATTCTTTTTCTACGGTAAGTTCTAAATACTGTACGTGCCTGCCCCGCAGAACGCACACGACATAAAGTCAGATAGCAGCTAGAACGAACGTCTGCGTAGCTCAGTTGGTAGAGCGACTTGTTCCGGAATAAGTGGACTCGGGTTCGATCCCCGGCGTGGACTCGGGTTTGATCCCCGGCGTGGACCAAAAATGACGGAGAAATTTGCTTCGTTATACAGGACAAATGCGTTAAACAGAAAGCCAAACTGATGACCAAGCAAAAGTTGGTCATACTACAACCTTTGAGATCCTTTTCGACTGCTAACTGCAGGTAGAACGTGTGAGCTGAAAATTGAAGATATATCCCTTGTGTCTGAAACGACTTAAGTATTTTCCCTTTCACGTCAACAGTTTATATTTGGAGTGCATCTAGCCATGCAGCGAGATGAATTTATATAAATTTCGACTGATGATAACACTGAATTCAGTTAATGGCACGCTGCTTTCGTGGAAGCGCTAACATGAAAGATTTTCCATGTGGCACAAATGATGTTTAGATGCATCGGCAGCTCCTTCAGAACGCAGTGTTGATAAGCGACCGCAAGACTCTTTTGCAGAACAGTAACCCCCAGCTTGTCAAATTTTCCCTCCAGCTGTCACGAATGAACTTCACAGTGAAGTTATCAAGACAATAAGCACACTGAAGTTTAATTAACATTTGCTCAGAACCCAAGTCCTTCGACGTGCCGAACGTGACCGAAGTGTTTCTGTTCCGTTTTGCTGTGCGCGGAGACAGACAGACCTGAAAATTAACTAAACCACTTTCAAGTATGGTACGCACACGCGTTCACATTTATATTACCGAGATACCTGAATTCTTCTCGCTGCCAATTTGTTTAATTAAATCTTGACATAAAGCGATCCAGATATTCCCATGCATTATTGGTTACGGAAGTTCGTTTCTACAGTCATTTACGAATCTCATCGAAAAACTTTCGTTTTGCGTGGAAATCTCATTTATGGTTTCAGCGTTGAAGCACCATTTCACTTTCCTGGAAATGCCAATATTTGAAACTGAGAATGTAATTGACTATCAGGGGATCCTCACGATAACTTCTTAACTTAATGTATTACATTCTCGAAGAGCCGTCACTGAAAAGAATGAGAACAAGAGAATCTGTGAAAAGGATCAATAACATTCGCGGATCATCTGGAAGTCACATGGCATTGCTCATCTCTTCTTTTCATTTACATTTTTTTACTTAAACGACCCTGGTAAGCACCGAAGACCGGAGGGAGTAATCCAATCTGAATTAAGCTTACTGTCTCCAGGAAAAAGCAGAAAATCGGAACTGGGAGTCTAAAACCTTCGTAATAAGAAACGTAGTACCTCTGCCATAGCTTTTCTAAGGCTTTTTTAAAATATTTTGAGTGATTCTGAAACTGAAGGACCCATTTTTCCTTCAAGCTTTTTGCCCACTATCAAAATTATATTTTTTGAACGTCCTTTGTTAAAAACGTACGTGCGTACTGTCAGTGGCGTAGCTAGCGCAACGTGTGCAACCCCCCTCCTCCTCCCCAAGATTTACTTCAGTACCACTAAGCATAGTTGTTTTCCCCGGATTTCGAACACATGTGGTGTTTGGGGGAGGAAAGGTTAGGAAGTCAGAGAGAGTGTCTGCAAAAGTAATTGTGGTACCTAGAGCCCTATAGTTTTAACTTTTTAAGTAATAGATTTGACAATACGTGTAATTGCTTTGTCCAAAACTAAAATAAACCACTTGAAGAAATCACCCTCTTACACATGGCAGATCTGCGGCTGCTGTGAATAAATGCTGACGCCTGTCGTGCACGTAATCCTAGGTAACTGACTGTTTTCCCACATCCTCCACGGGGAATCCCACTGTGGCCTCGCGCTTTTCCTCAGCAGTGCAGAGAGAGGGCAACTGGAGAGCGATCGTATTATTTAAAATCCATTGTAGAGCAATCGTATTACATCCCGAAGTCAAACAGCCGAACACTTTGAATCTGTAGGACATTCAGTGTTTTAAAAGTGGAACTAGGCACTTTTAAAACACTGAATATCTTAAAGCAAAAATATGAATCTTTGGGTTGATTATTGTGCGTTTCCAAATTTATTCATAAAACTATAACTGGCAGCTGCAGTACGCCCCTTCGTTACTTGCGCCCTCCCCGCAGCTGTGGAGGTGGTTGTTACGCCTCTGCTTATAGTATCACTTTGTCCGTCAGTCCATCTGTCTGTCTGTCCGTCCGTCCGTCCGTCCGTCCGTTCGTCTGTGAACACCATACCTCAGCAACCGATTTTAAAAATTCTTTATACGTTGGGAAGCCCAAAATGTGAAAACGATGATCCTTTGTTTCAGGATTAATTTTTGTTGCCTAACTTCGCCAATAGAGGGCGTAAATGCGGATGCTATCGAATTCAAAATACATTTCATACCGTATCATCACTTCTAAACATTCAACTGCGAAAATTCTTCCTTTCTTTCGCTACTATTTATAACGAAGACTAATTTGGGTACAATTTCTTTTTCAAGTAACGCATAGTCTTTCCGCAAGGGGGCGTAAAAGTAAATTGCGGTTTTCCCGACATCTCTGTTTCTAAATGGTCGATTTAAAAAACTCTTTTTGCGTCGTACAGAGTTCCCGGTGAGACATGTTTTGCACATAATTTCTAAATTTTGATAAAGAACGGTTTGGCCCCTAGAGGGCGTAATTTTTCTGTTTCTGATGTATTTGCAGAAACATCTATTTTGAAAACTCAGTTGAAAAACTTATTTCGTGGTCAGATACCGCTCACTACGAAAAACCTTTCCAAAAGATCTTCTGCCTAAAATGATGCATATTTTTTCGCTAGGGCATAGATGCATATCTTATTTCTCTCGATATCTCTGCTCCCAACAGATAGATTTGAAAAATTATTTCTTTGTACGAGAGCGTTTCTGGTGCTAAATCTTTTGCATATAATTTCAAATTTTTTTGAACGCACAAGATTGCCACCAGAGGGCATAAGGTCACGCTTGTGTTTACAGCATACTTACAATATCTGCGTTTCTAAAAACCCGATTGAGAAAAATCCTTTTTCAGTCAGATACTATTTAATACTAAAAATATTTGTGGTTATTCACCTCTCGAAATAATGCCAGATTTTCCCGCTAGAGGGCGCAAATATTTAATGTTTTTCTCGGTATCTCTGCTTCTGGAAGTCCGATTTAAAAAAAAATCTTTTAACACCGGATACCATTTATCTTGTAGAATACTTTGTCTGCACTCGTGGTTTTTTTTTTTTTTTTTTGAATTTCAGAGATATGGCGCTAGGTGGTGTTAGTGTGCATTTCTGTTTGCAGCTGTAGTATGTCCGCTTCTGAAAATCGCATTGAATTTTTTTTTTATTACTGTATGCCACTCGCTACAGTAGGTGGAGAACATTATCTTCTTTAAACAATGCACAGTTTCCTAGCTAGGGGGCGTAAATTTTAAAGACTTTTTATCGTTATCCCTGTTTCCGGAATACGTATTAAAAATCATTTTTCTTTAATATAGCTTTTGCTATGAAGAATACTTTTCGCATATTTTCTACCTGTCCGTTATTCAATATCCTTCCGCTAGGTGGCGTAAAACGTATATCATGTTTTCCTCTATATCTGTTCTTATTACTGTTCGACGTGAAAATCTCTTTGTCTTTGATGTCTTCCTTCATTACGAGACACCTTTAGTGAGTAATTTCGTAATTTTTGCGACATGCTTTTCAGCAGCTAGTGGGCATTTCTATTTCTAAATATTTTATCGAGTTGATTTTTTTAACGGGTTCCATTCACTATGAACAATTTTAAAACATTTTTTTCTTGTCGGAAAGTATTTAAAAGACGTGCTTATTACAACCGAAAGTTCGGTGTCATCTTTCTTGTTTATTTTGTTTCTATTGGTAAACTCAGAAATTTACTTTACACACTGCTTTTTTTTCTCTCTCTTTTTTATTATTTTCCCGTTTCCAAGTTCTTTATACTAAGATTTTGCGATATTTCGGGTTTAAGAGCACGGACAATTTTAGGAAAGTATAAGTATCACATTCTCTGAATAAATGCAGTCCAGCCTCTTTAAACCGCTGACGTTTGTTTCACATGCTTTTCTGGCAGTAAGCGAGAATGGCGGTATGAAAAGGCAGAATGGCACACACACACACACACATACACATGCTGCCCCGGTGGCACAATGGTCCAAGCCCTGGCTAAGACCATTGTGCCACCGGGGCAGCATGTAAAAGCGGCCTTGTTAGATTACAACTAACTTAATGAGGCCTTCTAACATGAAATGGTTCCCCACCTCTGGTATAGACTTTCAAGCCCACAGCATAAATCTTATATATAAAACACAAAACGTCTGTTTGTCTGAAGCAGCAAAAACTCTCGAACACCGAACTGTGGCATCGTGAAATTTGCAGAGCTTATTAATACTGGAATTTCTAGGTCAACGCAACTATTTTAAGATCTCTACGTTGTTCCGTTCGTGAGTTATGAATTAATTAATAAACTAATCAATAAAGTCAGCGTTGTTTGCTACGCCATCGTTATCTGAAAGCACGTGACTGCATTAATATCCGCTGCACATTCACAGGTGTTTCTATTCTTTGAGAACTGTGCATAAAAAATGCCAAAACGAACTTAGCGAAATCTTAACGAAACGGGCTGAAATTTTTATCAACACCATGAATTGGTAATAAGAGGAGTCCCTCAAATTTTCACCGGAATCTGGTCAAAACTTTTTTAAACAGGTATGGAATTTTTAATTCATCGGTAAACAGAAATATATACGCAGAAACGGTTAATAAAATTTTGGCGGCTAATTTAAAACGTTATTTACCTATTCAGGCAAAATTTGGAGGTCATGTTCCTATTTTCAGCCAGTTTCATAAAATATTCGCAAAGATACGTTTTTAACTTTTTTGTCCCAGAGATTCGCTCCTCAAAGACGTCTGAAACTGAAAGCACGTGATGCATTTGATGCTTCTCACATGGACAGCTGTATGTTGAAATGTCAAGAGCAAAGGATCCAACAAAATTATATATTGTCACCGATGAAGGAGAAATCAAAAATGTTGTGTACGGCCAAGTGCTGAAATAATCACACTATGAATAAATAATTTGTAATGACCGAATTTGTGAAATAAGCTTTTTTCTTTCTGGCAAGCATCAATTTTTCCCCCGATTTTTTCAGTGACATATAAGAGAATATGAAATTAATAAGCCTAAAGCCCGGTAGTAAAGCTAGTACAGTTATATTCATTAAAAACATTGTAATGGGGACGCGCAACTCTGTCCGGATATATATCACCGCCAATGATGAGTGATAATAATAATAATAATAATGAACAATATAATTATCAGCGAGAATCTTGAAAAAGCAATTTATGAAAAATTTCTAATAACTATACTCTATAACGAAGTAAATTTCTCCGTCATTTCTGTCCACGCCAGTATTCGAACCCGGGTCCCCTCATTCCGGAATAAGTCACTCTACCAGTTGAGCTACGCGGACATTTTATTCTGATTCCTATCAGCCTTTATGTCGTGTGCGTCCTTCTGGCAGGTACGTCACATCTCCTGGTACGTTACATCATCTCCCTCGTGTGCGTCCTTCTGGCAGGTACGTTACATCTCCTGGTACGTTGCAACTCCAATTTGCTGATCCTTTCCCCGAATATGGAATTTCATCGGTAATGATATAACGTTTGGAGTTTATCTGTTCTATCCATAACACTACGGCTTGCAGCAGTTTATCATGTTTGCCGTTTTTTATTCTCTTTACTGAGTGTGATGTGCTTTACATATAAAACACATCACACTCAGAGAGAGGATATTCGCTTGCAAGAGTGAACTAACAAAAGAGAGAATTACTGTAGGTAATTCACTCACTGAAAGAGTAAAATGTGAATTACTGTTAATTATTCACTCTTGCAAGCGAAGTGAGAAACGAATCTATAGAGGCGTAGCGGGAGGAGGGATGACTAACATCTGTTGCCGAGTTTCGTAGAATGTTCAATGAACCAGAATTAACAAAAATTGAGAATTAGATTTTTCGAATCGCGAACGAAATGAACATGCGATAAGATTCTTCAACGCCTTTCTTCACAGATGACGGTTTTAAAAGGGGTTTAGCATACGCTTTGCAGACATTTGTCGCTCTCAGTGTGTGGGCGGTTGGCTGACAGCGAGGTGGCAGTTCATCGAGGGAATTTTCAGGCTGCAAGTATTCAACAAAACTCGTTCCAGAGCAACAGCAGGCCAAAAGCGAAGGAAATGCTATTGCACGTTGTACCTAAAAATCTGAATCCTACTCTGCGCTGTTTCGGTATAACGTGTAAAATGCAAACTATATGTCCTGATTTTGACTGCATTGAATGTCTTTGTTGCTAGCACCACGTCCTGAAGCCCCTCTAAACGAGAAAAAATTTCGTTCTTTACGGTTTTAGATGTCAGCTTGTTAGGTAAACCTACCCTCGTCATATAAATACTTCACTCCAACATGTAAGACGCCACGGGAGCATGGCAAGTGGTATAAACCAACGAAACTAGCTCGTTGAGCATCCATTAGCGTTCGATTGAGGGTCGAAATGTGCAAAACGAGAGATCGGAGCGGCTTTGGACGTGGCATGATAGTCTGCGCCATGCGTGCCTGTTCCAGCATCTCCCCAAACACCGTCTTCTTGGGTCTTTCGCGCACGAACGTAGTAAGGAGGTGCCGTGAATGGCACGACACGCGAAAAGCTTCCAACAATTGGCGATCCTGTGGACGGAAACAGCTGTTGGATCAGATGAACCAAAGGAGACTTGCGAGAATCGCACACGCCAACATACGGGCCACAACCCGGCAAATCACTACAGAATTCAGCATTGATGTAATAAGGGTCTCATCCGAAGACACCGCGTATCGCACCGTGTCGCAAATGGGCTGCAACAACCGACAACCGTGCCAAGTGCCGATTTTGTGTCAGCGTAGGACACTTCGGAGGCCAGACCAAATATTTTGGCACGCTTCTATTACGTCTAGCGTGAAGTGCTCGCAGTCTGTACAACAGTGCAATGAAATATTGTAGCAAAATGTAGTGAAATATTGTTGCGCAAGAGTGTAATGAAAAAGGTTAAGCAAATATGAATTGAACTGTTGTTGTTTTTCAGAGTACAGCTGTGACGTAATACAGAGATAAAGCATGTGTGAAGACGACAAATCTGCAGCGATACGTTCCGTCGGCGTAGCTTCGTCGGTTAGAGCAACTCACTCCGGAGTGAGGAGACGCGTTTCGATCTCTGTCACCGGCAAATTCCTGTTTCCAAATTGGAGCCCGAACGCAAAAATGGATCTACTGTGATGCTCGTTCCACACATCGTGTGATGCTCGTTCCACACATCGTCTGGAATTAATAAAAGGCTCCATCCCCGCTTCAAAAAAAATTTTTTAAGTTGAAGCACTTGTCAAGATGACAAATTTGTAGCGATATATTCCGTCGGTGTAGTTTAGTTCGTTAGAGCAACTCACTCCGGAGCGAGGAGACGCGTATTCGATCTGCGTCACCTCACTCAGGAGCGAGGAGACGCGTATTCGATCGGCGTCACCTCACTCAGGAGCGAGGAGACGCGTATTCGATCGGCGTCACCGACACATTCCTGTTTTCACAGAGCCTTCAATATAAACGTTATTTCAAAGTACACCACACCGTACATACATTCAAGAAGCGTTTATAGCTTAGTAAATCCGTTTATTTTCTAGTGTAATATGCGTAAAAATTTGCCAAGCTTTCGCTCTACATTGGGAGACTTTTTGAAGGCGATGGTAGACATTTGATGTAAGCGCTACCTGAGTGTGCTTTAATATAAACTAAGACAGACACACACAACACAAAGCCAACAAAACAAAAAGAAGGAAAAACTATATACACTGAAGAGCCAGGAAAACTGGTACAGACGAGCTTATGCAAAATACATAGCAACGTCACCTATGCGCGTACTCGGTTGCGTTCGCCAGTGCGTATATAAAACTATAAACATTCGTGCCAGCTGTCAGAGCTGTTTTCGGCATGAGAATGACAGGTAATGACGATTTAAGCGATTTTCATCGCGGTGTCATAGTTGGCGCTCGTGATATGAGCCATAGTATTTCGGAGGTAGAAACGAAGTTCGGATTTTCACGGACGACCATTGCAAGGGTGTACCGTAACTACAAAAATTCCGGCAAAACCTCCAACCTACGATACCAGTGTGGCCGTAAAAAGACATTGGGTGAACGTGACCATCGTCGGCTGTCAAGAATCGTTTCACGCGACACTCTCGCAGGTATAATCGGAATTCAATGCTGGAGCCTCAACAAGCATCACCGTCCGGACTGTGCAACATACCCTGCACGATATGGAATTTGGGAGTCGAAGCCTAACTCGAGTCCCCTTGATGGGTGCACGACACAGAGCTATGCGCCTCGCCTGGGCACGGTAACACCGCCTCTGGACACTTGATGACTGGAAACAAGTAGCCTGGTCTGAAGAGTCGCGTTTCCAAATGTATCGGGCAGATGGAAGGATTCGTGTGTGGCGCAAACCCCATGAAGCCATGGATCCCGCCTGTCAACAGCGCACTGTACCGGCTGGTGGGAGTCCGTAATGGTATGGGATGTGTTTAGCTGGACTTCACTGGGACCACTGGTACATCTACAAACGTCTGTGACTGACCAACGCTCTGTGGGCATCCCTTCTGACGAGGTAAACCAGTTCATGTCCTGCATTCATTCTGATGGGTTCGGCTTGTTTCAACAAGACAATGCCCCTTCACACAAGTGTAGGGACGTCACATTATGCTAGATGAGCATTCATCTGAGTTTGTGGTGTTGCCATTCCCACCCAAGTCCCCAGATCTGAACGTGATAGAACACATTTGGGATGCCATTAATGCGCTATCGAACACAAGAATCCGAGACCTTGGAATACACCCGAATTGTGGAACGCTCTGCAGGAAGTATGGTGTGCATTGCCTACAGCATATTTCCGGAAGCTAGTGGAGTCCATGCCCCGTCGTATTTCTGCAATCCTGCGCTCCCTTGTGGGACCTACCAAGTATTAGACTGGTGTACCAGTTTTTCTGGCACTTCAGTGTACAATATATACAAGTGGGACTCAGCTCTCGTCTAGAAAATGTTCTAAGTAAAAGTACCGGAACAACAGCTAGAACTCTTCTTGCATGAGCTTATATCACAGCATATCGCAAGAACAAATCTCAACAATGGTTGCAAGTTTAAAAACCAAATAAATTAATTAAAAATCTGAAAATTCTAATTTAAAAGGGAGGGGATCCGACACGCGCACACTCCCATGTTCCTCTGCAGTTTATTCCAAATTTCAAGCCTTTACGTTCAGTAATTTCCCCTGTAGGTGATTGGGAGACAGGATAAATATGGCAATTTTATTTTTACAGATAATTAAATAATCATTCTTACAGTTCAAACTGCCAGTCAGAAATCATTAGCGCGCACATTCACTGATTAGAATGAGTTCGCTTCAAAACGTCTACTTTTGTTTCCCAATCCTTTACCTTTCCTCCACAGTCTTCGTACAGGCACCAAACGCTTATTCATTTTCATTTCTTATCTACCATTGTTAACTCTAAGCGCCGTAGTTACAACTCCAGAGAGATGCAACAAGTGTCACCATTTGTCACTAGCATCGTGATTTACTGACAAAGCCTGCTGTACGTTCCTTCAAATTCCCACATTTTCCTTCATGCTGATGTCAGGGAGGCAGCGAACCTGAGTGATGACTCGTGATCACGCGCGAAGATCATGCACGACAAGCGAATGCAATCACTATTTTACCTCGCAGTTAAAAGAGCAAGGGCGTATTAAGGTAACGACACTGCTGGCCCCCGCCGGAGGATTCGCCAACAAAAAGACCTACTCTACTGAAAGTCCATATTTACATTGATTTCCTTCACATTATTATAATTTATCGCACAAACCGTCCTTGTAAAATCACGCCATAATGGCCTGCAACGGCACTATGGTGATTTACTGGTTAGAACCACAGATATCATATACAAGAAGCTAGATTGGACACCCAGCCCATGAGGCGTGAGAAGGTAGGCGCCATTTTCAGCGGGTCATCACGATCCATTTAAGCAAGGCTACTTTGCATTAAGTCAAAGGAATACGAGTTTGGTACTGTGATTTTCTATTTATATTGAGATTCAAAGCAGTCAGTACCCATTTAGCGGCGGAAGTTTTAAAATTTAAGTAAACAACAGTAATATTCCTTAGTGCTAACTAGAATGCCAAGGGTCTTGCAAAATATTGAATTATTTCGGATTCGGCCAAAACTCACAAAACTCACGTGGTGACGTTTCATGGTGTAAAAATTACATTGTGGTGTGGTTTGTCTTGCGATTGACTTATTTTCAAACGAAACAGTGAATATGTGGCCAATCTCAACATGCTGCGAGACAACTTTTTGTCTCCGTTGCGGACAAAGCATTCAAACAAGAAAACACAATGGTTCATGCAAGATGGCGAAACACCCCAAACGTCAAGGCCTGCGTTAGATTTCCTCCACGAGCCATTTCATGACCGTGTGATATGGCACCCATTTCCTCAACTTCATCGCTGTGGACACTCATTACCACCGTGAAGCTCCGTTTTAAACACTTGTGATTACTCCTTATGAGGTTTCATAAAGGACTAAGTCTTCACCTAGCTGCCACAAAACATGCAGTAACTCAATCAAAGAATATTTGAAGGCTGCTCCATTCGTGAGGACCTTTCCCAAAGCGCTGTTCCCAATTTAGTGGGTCATCTGTGAGCGTTGCTGGAACATGACGGTGCACACACTGAACACATCATTCACGCATGACGGTGCACACACTGAACACATCATTCACGCATAACGCTTTTCCAATGTTCAAAGTCTCAATCAATTATATTAGTTTTACCATATATAACAAAGTATACTACTCAAAATAATTAGGAGAACATGTGACTTTGGCGATATTATAAAAGTCAATAGTGTGATATCTTACTGAAACGTGGAAAACGCAAGTCGAGTGTGACGTAGACAGCCTAATCGACATATCCTTATGCAAGTTTGCGTTTCTGACGTCAGAAAGTATAAAACACAGATCGGGATAAAAACGAAGGTTTTCCGGAAGCTCCCTTATTCTGTCCCGTTTATCGTGACATTTCGTTTCTTGAAGTTTTCTGTTCGAACGATGTCATAACAGCATGATTTACAGGAATCAACGGTGTGGAGAGCTATTGGCAGGCTAGAAGCAGGTCAGAGACAGGAGATGGTAGCAGAAGCCACTGGAGTGTCCGAATGTCATTTCCCGACTGTGGACACGATTCCAGGATAAGGGAAGTGTCCGAGGAAGGTAAAGTCAAGGCTGTCTACGAGCAACTACAGAAAGGGAAACCCGTTATCTATTGTTAACAGCCCGTCGGAACAGGCGGCAAAATGTTACTCACAGCTCCAGAGAGAGCTTCACGTGTCAACAGGATGCAGGTTGTGAACTCATATGATCCTCAATCACCTTCACCAGGTGGCATTCATGCACGTAGACCAATGACGTCTGTCCCTTTAACCGCATGGTACCTTATGTCCCGTAAAAATTGGACTGAGGAACATCGTGGTTGGGGACACGATAAGTGAAGTCAAGTTCTCTAGTCACATACTCTCCTATTTTATTTTGAGCAGTATGTATCACAAGACGAAATTCAGTTTGGGGTCTGGCAATCGACGAGTTCTTATCTGGAGGGAGCCAGGAACACGAAAATACCCAGCTTTTGTGCAAGAAACATCACATTACGGTTAATATGTGTTGATGGTCTGGGAAGGCATAAGCGTTGGTGGACGTGCGGACCTATACGTCATCCGAAACGGCAGTCTGACGACCCAGAGATATAGAGACGAGATTCTCAGACCTATTGTCATGCTGTATGCTGCGGCCGTCTGTGATTCGCTCATTTTCATAGACGATAACGCTCGACCTTATAGAGCTCGTCTAGTGGAGAACACGCTTCCAGAGATGGGAATTGAGCAGATTCAGTTGGCAGCATGCTACCCTGATTTAAATCTAACTGAGCATGCCTGAGACGCACTTGGCAAATGCATTGCTGATAAGCCGTCAGCTCCGTTGACTCTTCGTATACTGGAGATTGCATTCATTGAGGAGTGGCAAAGATAAAATACCACCAAAACCTCCTCGATAACCTTATCAATGCCATGCCACACTTGGCAAATGCATTGCTGATAAGCCGGCACCTCCGTTGAGTTTTCGAATACTGGATACTGCACTCATTGAGGAGTGGCAAGGTAAGATACCACCAAAACCTCCACGATTACCTTATCAATTGAATGCCACACATGCCTTACTTGGCAAATGCATTACTGATAAGCCGGCACCTCCGCTGACTCTTCGTTTACTGGAGACTGCACTCATTGATGAGTGGCAAAGATAAGATACCACCAAAACGTTCTCGATAACCTTACCAATTCCATGCCACACTTGGCAAATGCATTGCTGACAAGCCGGCACCTCCGCTGACTCTTCGTTTAATGGAGACTGCATTCATTGATGAGTGGCAAAGATAAGATACCGACAAAACCTTCTCGATAACCTTACCAATTCCATGCCACACTTGGCAAATGCATTGCTGATAAGCCGGTACCTCCGTTGAGTTTTCGAATACTGGATACTGCACTCATTGAGGAGTGGCAAGGATAAGATACCACCAAAACCTCCTCGATTACCTTATCAATTGAATGCCACACATGCCTTACTTGGCAAATGCATTACTGATAAGCCGGCACCTCCGCTGATTCTTCGTTTACTGGAGACTGCACTCATTGATGAGTGGCAAAGATAAGATACCACCAAAACGTTCTCGATAACCTTACCAATTCCATGCCACACATGCCTTACTTGGCAAATGCATTGCTGACAAGCCGGCACCTCCGTTGAGTTCTTGAATACTGGAGAATGCACTCATTGAGGAGTGGCAAAGATAATATACAACCAAAACTCCTCGATAACGTTATCAATTCAATGCCACACTTGGCAAATGCATTGCTGGTAAGCCGGCACCTCCGTTTGTGACGTACCTGCCAGAAGGACGCACACGACATAAAGGCAGATAGGAATCAGAATACATGTCCGCGTAGCTCAATTGGTAGAGCTACTTATTCCGGAATGAGTGGACCCGGGTTCGAATCCCGGCGTAGACCAAAAATGACGGAGAAATTCACTTCGTTATAATGGCGCCCGAACTATCCGGATGACCCGACCGTTCAAAATCTCGCATTGGTGTGATGTTATTTCCACACCGCGAGATAGGAAAAATAAGAGAATCCTTTCTCCACCACTTCGAAAAAAAAAAAAAATAGGGGGAGATGATGTGACGTACCTGCCAGAAGGACGCACACGACATAAAGGCAGATAGCAATTAGAATCAATGTCCGCGTAGCTTAATTGGTAGAGCAACTTATTCCGGAGTGAGTGGACCCGGGTTCGAACCCCGGCGCGGATAAAAATGACGGAGAAATTTACTTCGTTATACGTTGACTCTTCGTTTACTGGAGACTACACTCATTGAGGAGTAAGATTAGATACCACCAAAACCTCCTCGATACATGGTAATTCAAAATGATTACCCCGATTACAAATAACAATAACGTGTTTATGAAGATAAACAGACAGCTGATATCCCTACACAAGAAAGAAGGAAGTTTAGCATTTGATTGGAACCTACTGCTGTGTTGCTCTGGTGACGTAGGAAAGTGCGCCAAAGCCAGCGGGAAGAAATGGCGACGCAGCAGAAAAGACATTTTGCGTGCTGGAGTTTGAAAAGTGTCATTCTGTTGTTACAGTGGAGAGAATGTTTCGTAATCGCTACAAACGTGCTCCTCCAGATGCTAAGAACATAAGGAGGTGGCATAGGCAGTTTGTAGAAACAGGATGTCTTTGTAAAGGGAAGAAAGAGTACCGGCCGACCACGTGTTTCAGAGGACAACACGTTGACAGAATTCGTCAGAGTTTTGAACGCTCCACGCAAGTGAACTTACCACGCCAGTCAGTAGCTGCAAATGCCACAAACAACTCTTTGGCGTGTTCTTAAACGGCAGCTGCAAATGAAACCCTACAGAGTTAAAATTTTGCACACACACATTTGCTTCACGCCTAATTTTCAGTAGTGAAGCTACCTTTCATACCAGTGGCAAGGTACAACACTCGCATATGGGGCACGGAAAAACCTGTTGCTGTGATTGAACATGAGCGTGACTCACCGAAAGTCAATGTGTTCTGCGCAACTTCCAGTGTGAAGGTCTATGGACCTTTTTTCTTCATTGAAGATACAGTGACAGGTAACGTTTATCTAGATATGATTCAGCAATGGCTACTTCCACAACAGGATGACGTTTCCGGGGACTACATTCTACAGCAAGATGGAGCACCCCTACATTGAAATATGCACGTTCGCCAATGTTTTAACGAAATTATTCCGAACCGTTGGATTGGTCGTTGCGGACAGGACGACAGGGTTTTCTGCAAGTGTCCTCCCAGGTCTCCGGACCTTACTCCTTGTGACTTCTTTTTGTGGGGGTATGTCAAAGACCATGTGTGTGTGCCACCTTTGCCGAGAACACTGCAAGAACTAAAGATGCGCATTCAGCTTGCACTGGCATCAGTGACTACGGACATACTTCATAATGTATGGCGTGAAATGGATTACCGTTTAGATGTTGTCCACGTGACCCATGGGAGTCACATAGAACATATGTAAGGTATGGAAACAAACTTCTGAACTTCCTTCTTTATTGTGCAGCAATGTGATCTCTGTATCTATGTTTATAAAGTAGGCATTGTCATTTGTAATCGCGGCAATCATTTTGAATTACCCTGTATTTAACGAAGCAACTTCTTTAACGCTCAAAAGTTAGTTAGTTTCATACACACTGCAAAAAATTCATAAGAATAAAGTAAACTCGTATCTAAAAGAAAAAAAAAGGCTCATTTAACAACTACCTTTCTCTGTAGTGTGATTCATTCATAACATTTAAGAGATGCATTTGATTCCGGCTATTCCAAGCACTAAAAGGGAAAAACTACCTTAAGATTGAGAAGATGTTTTCACATTCTTGTACACTGTGATACATTCAGAGCTGACATAAGCAATTTTTATATCAGGAAGTAAGTTATTCGCGGCAGATGCTGCGAGAACTTCATCAACCCTCATAATCCAGATGACGCTATACAGAGGAATAATGCATTTGTGTAGGCGATCACGAATGACCAGGATAAAGAAATAATAAAAGAAGTACCACGGCATCCTTCAGTATGTGATTTTTTTCTTTTCTTTTTTTTTTTTTTTCGGAAGGGGCGTTGGATCTTAGCTCTGGTAGTAACAGCTGAATGCGGATATTTATGTCAAATGGCATTTTTCAACTTTCAACATCTGCGTTAACTCTGCGAAAATACAGTCAGGCTGATGCGACTGAAATGGAGTGTGTTTTTAAATCTGGGTTGTCTGAATATAGAATTGATCTCACACAATTCTACTTTATTTTCATCTGTCTTATTTTATTTTCGTTGTGTGTTTTTAGCAAATGTATTTCTCTTTCAGAAAACTGTTGCTGAAACGTTGTAAGTAAACGGTTAGAAAATTTTGTGTATAGTAGGTCCTCCATTTAGACGAAAAATTAGTTACGAAAATCACTCCGAAAGTAAAATTTTACATATACAGGGTGTCCTACTCGCTACTTACTCAAGTTTTTATTAATAACATCGTCGTGAATTATTACAGTAATTGAATGATATTTAGTAAGAACATACCTTCATCAATGGAAAACAGAACCACATCATAAGAGATGTTGAAATTTTCCGCCCTGTGCATCGAGACAGCCTTGAATACGAGACTCCATATTTCGGAAAGTTCGCGCCAGTTACTGAGACGTAATCGCTGCGACTGCCCCGCACATGCTCTTCAATGCCTTAAGGGTTATCGACGTGTTCTGAAACACCGCGGATTTGAGATACCCCCAGGGAAAAAATCAGGGGGCGCTAGGTCAGGTCAGGATATCGAGATGGCCACATTCCTTTAGAAACCACACTATCACCAAAGAATGATTTAATTTCAGCCATACTCACATATGATACACACTATATTGACAAAAGTCACCGGAAACCCATCCAAAAGCAAATAAACGGATGCGATGCGTTGTTAAGATGCGCGGTACAGCTGCAAACTGTATGAAAACCAGCCTGCAGCTGACCGCGATCATATCGCACTGTGAGGTTGAGTGAAAATGTCGCGGCAGGAGTAAACTGATTTTGAGAAAGGAAAGATTGTTGGGCGTTATATTAGTGGGTTGTCCATAAGAGAAACCCAGAGGCTTTTAAACATACCCAAGTCAACTGTTTTGAAGGTACTGAATAAGTGGAAGATACATGGCGTGCCTAAAGCAGCAAAACGTACCGGCAGACCAAAGAAAATAAGTGATAGGGGACGTCGAAGCCTCAGGAGAGTTGTTACAGCTAATCGTCGGAGTACTGCACAAGGATTCAGTGTACAGGTGAGTAACAATGCTGGAACCTCGGTATGTACACGTACCATTCGCAGAGAACTTCATTTCATGGGTTACCGTGGTCGTGCGGCTGCTCATAAGCCTTTATCTTCACTGGGAATGCTACTCGTCGTTTAGCATGGTGTAAAGAACATTTATCGTGGACTGTTGATCAATGGAAAGGGGTCCTATGGACTGATGAATCCATATGCACGATCCATCAGTCTGATGGCCGTGTCTTGGTATGGCGGCAGCTGGGGAAACGCTATTTACTACAGTGTACTGTTCCTACGGTCAAGTTTGGAGCTGGCAGTGTACTCGTGTGGGGATGTTTTTCGTGGTATGGTAACGGTCCATTGGTTATCGTGAACAAACCTGTTAACCAACACGTCTACCTCGATATTCTGGACAATTACGCCCTATCAACTCTGTGGCAATACTATGGAACCGAGCCTTGTTGGTAGCAGCAGAATAATGCACCGAGCCATAAAGCAAGGACTGTTACGTTGTGTTTTGACGATAATTCCGTATCGTGTGTGGACTGGCCAGCACTGAGCCCTGATCTTAATCCCATAGAGGACTTATGGGATGAATTAGAGCGCCGCATGAGAAGTTTGGAAACAAGGCCTACTACTAAGCTACAGTTAGCGGCAGCATTATGTACTGAATGAAAGCGCATACCTATCGCTGTGTTCCAAAACCTTGTCGAAAGCATGTCTCAAAGTTTCAGTACCAAAGTCAACTGTTTTGGCAGTACATGCATTAAGGCCAAAGGTGGACCAACACCTTACTAATGCATGTCAGTAAATGCTATGTTGTGTTTCTCTTCTAGGTGTCCGATGACTTTTGTCAATATAGTGTATACTGTGACTCAGTACAATCATAAGATAGTACTACAATTACAGCCTAAAGAAATTCCATATAATGTATCGCTGGGTGTTCGACGACAAACAAGTCAAACTGCAAATAGGCAAACGCAGAATTCCAAATCTGCAGTTGAACATAAAGAGATTAAAACTGATTAGGATAAATCCCTGGAGTAAATTCTAAGCGTCTTCATTTTTTCGCGCGTAAAAATGTGTGTTACTATATCATTCTTCTTATAGCGAGCGTTTTATGCTGCCTTCCAGTAAAGACAGATCCCTATAGTCGCTTTTCGATAATTGTTTAATACAGGTTTTCGTTTCAAATATCTCTTCCATTAAATTGCTTCCAGTGATTTGTTCCTCATTTACAAAAATGCTACTAATTCCCGAGGGCGACTCGTTCAATGAGAATTCACGCTTCTACAGTTTTAACACAACCCCTGCTGCTTGCCTTCCTAATTAGAAGAATGTCAGATATACGTCTGCCATCCTTTCATGCAAATAACTGCAACATTCTATATAAAAAAAATATTAATCGTGCAGGTGTCGTGATGCTTAAACTCTGGTAGCATTTTACAGCGCTTTGGTTCACCGCACGTAACTCATTTAAACGACAAAATAAAAATTTCCTCCCCGCACAAATACACAATTTAGCTTATTTTAGACCTGTCACCGATGAAAATAACCGTAAAATTCATTCAAAACGTTCCACCCATGTATAAATCACTGCAGATTTTTTTGCAAAACGTATACGTGTATATTTCAGGCGTTCCCGTTGTTCTTAAACGAAAATTAATTTATGTTAACGACGCAAATGAAAAAGCTATCAGGAAAGGCAGGTAAAGCGGCCTTTCCTGCAGACCTCAGATGCGTTTGACAAACAAACGCAAGACTGTTGCATACGCGAGTAGCTTTTATAAGCGAATCCACAGCGAGTTCTACAAAGCAAAATGAAAAACGAATAAGAGCTGGCGTAATTATGATACGACAGGCAATAAAAACTTCCCGAAAATAGGAAACTTGTTAAACATGAGAACAGCTGAATTATTCAAAGGAATATGCTCGCTTTTAAGTTGGGAACGTGTTCCTGTCCTTCACAAAAACTTAGCTTGCAATGGAGGTGTGAATACTTAGAAGTGAGAGATTGTCGCAAATATATAACGCGTTGAAGGGCTAATGTCAAAAATTCAAGAAGAAAGTCGCATGCATGATGCAAAGCTACTAACGGAATTGGTCAGCTGAAAACGCGCCCGCCGAAGCGTGTCAACCAATCCGAGCAACTAATTTCATGCCGAAAAGCCATTTATAAAGATGAAAGACATGGATATATATATGCACATAAGCGGAATTCATTCTTAAAATTTCACATGTTTTTGAGCATCCCACTTCAATAAAAATTTCTCGCCGTTAACGATTTTGCACGCACCTTGTTTATCTAAAGTGAATATTTTTTAATCGATGAGAATTCTTATTTGCGTACCTCAGTTGTGTCGATATCATATTACCTTTTATAAAACCGCCTTTCCGCAAGCGGTTGTTTGAATGCTATTTCGAAAAATGACTGAATTTCATGAAACTGCTTTATTTATTAAAAATCTTTTTGACTTATGCTATTTTTCCACAATTTTATCATGCACTATATACACTCACGGACAATAAAATTAGCGCACCTAGAAGAAAACATGCTACAATCGCGAAACTTTGCATATAGCTAGAGTACGTGCTGGTATGCAAATGATCCACGTTTGGTGCGAGTGCGCATGATCGCACACCCAGTGGTGGCGCTGCAAGCACAAACCGGCTGCCTTATAAACCGGCGTGTAATCGATGCCCCATGAAAGCGAAAAGCACCGGCAGACGCAAACAAGAGTACAGAGTAACAACAATGCCGGGTACATGCCAGAGACATCGATTTAAGCAACTTACGGACTTTGAGAGAGGCCTGATCATCGGGCTGAAAACCGTGGGGTGGACGGCACGCCGTATAGCCTGCCACGTGGATCGTTCTGACCATACCGTCCGACTGTGTTGAGAGCAGTGGACACGTGACGGCACTGCCACAAGGCGGAGTGGCTCCGGACCGACCAGGAGGACCACCGATAGAGAGGGTCGACGGATTGTGTGGCAGGCACGAACGGATCCCACGGGGATCCGATCCACTACACAGGCACATGTAGCAGATCCTCTGTGCTTACGAACCATTTCCCGAAGCCTTGCGAAAGAGAATATCTTATCCCAGCGCCCCGTGCGTGTGCTGCCATTAACACCGGAACATCGCCGGTTTCGTGTGCAGTGGTGCCAGGCCAGAGCAACGTGTGGTGTTTAGCGATTAGTGCCGCTTCGTTTTGGGGACAGATGATCATCGAATCCGGAAGCGAAGGTCCCCGGGTCAACGGCACAATCCCAACCTCGCCATCGAGCGCCACATCTCCCCCACTGCAGGCATTATGGTCTGAGGAGTCATAGCCAACGATAGGCGATCAGCTTTAGCAGTGGTATGTGGATCATTGACGGTGCCAGCGGTATGTGGATGATATTCTACGGCCCCATGTGCTCCCATTTCTGGCCGGTAATCCAAGTGCGCTACACCAGCAGGATAATGCCCGCCTGCATACGGCTCGGGTGCCCAGGACTGCCTACGTCATGTCCAGACATTTCCATGGCCCGTCCGCTCCCCGGACATGTCCCCTATCGAGCATGTGTAGGACCAGTTGAAGCGCCAGCTGCCGTCGTGCCGCACTATCCGGGATTTGAAGAACAGCGTCCATCACGTGTGGGCCAATCTGCCGCAGGACAACATCAGGCATCTGTTCGCCTCCATGCCAGACCATAACGCAGCATGTATCGACGCAAAAGGCGGTACGACGCGCTATTGAAGATGACCGGACTGCGTGCCACAGATCCTTCTGTAATAGTCCTGCAGCTCTGTTTTTTCCATCATGTGTATCATTCACCTGTATCATTACATCCATAAAATTTCAGTTCAATACTATGCTTCCTTCTTGGTGCGCAAATTTCATTGTCCGTGAGTGTATTTATATAAAACATTTACAATCATTGTAACAAATTTTAGTGAGATGGCCACGACAAACGTTAACATTCCCTAGTAATTCCAGCTAAAATGACATGTGCTGCTCTTATTAGTTGAGCGTTGCTTTTTCTTGAAGTTAATTAGCTTAACTAATTATGTAGTTACGGTGGCTAAAATTCGTTGACGAATGGACAACTAATGTCCTTAATTTGTCTTTGGTTAATTCGTTGAGCATAAATATAAATCTTCAACCTCTTTCCCTATTCCAAGCAGAGTATCCAAAATTATCCGGACAAACACGATCGCAAAATCCACAAAACAGAGTTTAATGACAGTTGGTACGGACATACATACAGGGTGTCTATAAATGAAGTATACAACTTCAGTATGCAACTGTATTAAAAACAAACACGATAGAAAAAAACTTACTTTAAACGTCAAGAGATGTCGCAAGTGTTAAAGTTTGTTAAGTCAGATGATAGATGGCGCCAGGTGTCTTATGAATGAAAGATCTCGTCAAACACGGAATACAACAAACATCGCTTCCCCAGTGGAGAAAGCAGTGTGTGTGCTTTGGTTTGCCGAGTCGAAATCTCTAACAGTTCAGCGTAAGAGTGAATAAACATAACTACCGAATGTGGAGCACGGAAAGTCCCCAAGTGGTCGTACCACACGAAAAAGACAGCCCGGAGGTTAATGTCTGGGCTGGCCTAATGGAAGATAGAGTGATAGGGCCCTTTTACTTTGCTGAATCAGCCGTTACTCGCGTAACGTACCTGGACACGTTAGAACAATTCGCAATTACACAACTCCAGATATTCAAGACATCGTTTACCAGCAAGATGGCGCGCTCCGCACTGGTCTTTGAGTGCATGCAGATCTTTAGACCGCCATTTTCCAGGGCGTTGGATTGAACTAGAGGTTTTGACGGCATGGCCACTCCGTTCTACTGATATTTCCTCATGCAATGTTTTTCTTTGGGGTTTTATTAAGGACATTGTGTGGAAGAAAAAGGTTACATCTACCACTGAGCTCAAAGAACGCATTACTGCAACCTTCCTCCTTGTTACACCTGACACTCTGCAGAGCATGTGGGTGGAACTGGAGCATCGTTTAGACATCCTGCGAGCAACCAACGGAACACACGTGGAGATCTACTGACTTTAAAAAAAAACTTTCACAGTTGTCATGTGCTTTGGCATTAAGATCAGATCAGATCATATGTAGAGGATTTTAGGAAGGGAGTGTCTGACCTCAGGTCTTAAACAACCCTTAGAAATAGAAAGCTAGGAGATGTGGGCTAGAGTGCCCGATAGGAAAGTGACACGGAAGCGAAGTAGAAAGGAGGAGGGAGACGCCTTTATTTATTACCGGGGCCTGTAAACGGGGTCCGACGGCTTAACGTGCCCATCCGACGCACGGCGGATATTTAGTGGATCGAGCGTTCGTACCTGCCTGGGATCGAACCTGAGGTCCTTTCCGTGGTAGTCACGAACGACGTTGCCCACTAGGCCACCCGCTGCCCGTTTTGATATTAAAAGTAACTTGTCATTTGTTGTAGTTTTTTTAACAATATTCTGAAGTTATGCACATCATTTCTAGACATCCTGTATATCGATTACGCAGTGATATACAACAGAAAAAGGATGTCATCATCGTATGAGGAGGAAACATGCGCACGACAGCATGGCTATCCAAAAGTGACGCAGAAAATGACGGGATTTCAAGAGGCTAACAGGGAATGTGTGAAGTATACTCTAAATTAACTTTCTTTTTTAGTGGCTCTCTCTATGTAAATTTGAGTTCATTCACTTTTAGCGTTTTCAACTTTAATGTTATACCTTCTCTCTCGCGGAATAAGGTTGGCAACAATTCCGAGGTCAGAGAGCGTAACGTATTACACGACAATGATGGGGCACAGACAAATTCTTTTTCCAGTGTCAGCACACCTCCACATGAGCGCCATTTGTGGCCCAGAGGACATCTGAGAGATATTCGATTTTACGCCGTGTTATGTTTAACATCACAGCAGAGACAGAACCAAAGACGTCCGTTATTCTGCTCCTCAACGTCTCGACATCCGGAGCACTGCTAGAGTAAACTTGGTCTTTCACATAACCCCACAGGAAAAAGTCTAGAGGGGTTATGTCGGGCGATCGAGCTGACCATGTCATGGGACAGTCGCGGCCAATCCATCTGTCCGGAAGTGTCGCATTCGGGAACTCACGAACCATTATTGACTAATATGTTGGGCACCGTCTTGTATGAAAATAACCGAAGGTTGGAGTACATGCAACTGAAGTGCTACAAAAAGTTCTAGCGTGTCGAGGTACACGTTGCATGTTACTGTGGATGTATGAAAAAGAAGGGTCCGATAATTCTGTCATGCATCAGGCCGCAACATACGTACACTTTCGAAATATCCCAATGTTGTTCGATGACATAATGGGGATTTTCTGATCCCCAGATTCGCACATTGTGCGTATTTACTGTACCAGAGAAATGGAAACAGACACGGTACAGATAATCACTATCATGAGCTATGCGCTGCAACATCATCTCCATTGCAAATGCAGCACGGCGAGACCGGTCGTCAGGCTGAAGAGCTTGAACGATCTGTACCCTATAAGCATACAGATGAAGACGTTTATGTAAAATTTTGTGAACCGTGGTTAGCACGGGGAATCCCAGTTTCCAGTGAAGCACGACGGCTTCGCAGAAATGTCTTCTGAACAGCTGCAGCTGTTTCTTGTGTAACAGGTGGTCGGTCTGCTCAGGGCAGATCGCCAACAGTACCCTTCGCTTTAAACTTTTCATACTAAGCTTTTATACGTTTTTGGTCCGGTGGTGATCGTCTGCACTCTTTTTCTGAAATGACACTGGGCAGTAACCACCGATTTGGTCTCACGGAACCACAACACGCACGCCCCTTTTTCTTGCATGGAAGCCATTATCGATCAAACGCTCCTCTTATTCAGCAATAGTGCTCGCCTAAAGAACAGAATACAAAACTGTATGAGTACTGCTATATCATGTTGCCAACCATTTTATTTTAACTTACATAGATTTTTTCATATTAATTTTTGTAATTCAAGAAAGACTATATGGGCACCCTGTATACCTAGGTTCTGGTCTGTCACACGCTTACGAAGTATCTTAAAGCATTGCAAAAAATTCGAACCTGATTCTACTGTACATTCAATATCAATGTTATGTTCAGATTTGCAAATATGAAAAATGAACGGCATTAATTCTCGAAAAGCTTATACGAACAAGTAAAGGTATTTTATGTGAATTAGTCAGACAGTTAGCCTCTTAACAAATCGTGATTACTGTTTTAATTAAACTCGTGGATCTAATTTAACTGCTTCTTCGGATCTTCTTTCAGTTTCTCACTCTGATTGGGAAACTATTAGAACGAAACAAATTATTATCACTTTGTGTAAATTACTTTTGCTCACACTCATCGTGCAACTACAAAGAGCAAACATTTTTTTTTTAATTTTTTTTGTATAAATTATTCTCTAACTCAATTTTAGTAATCCCCTGTTCTGAAGAGTTTGTATTCAGCATGTATTCAGCAGCGTTAACGTACAGCTGATACTTAATTAAGAGTTAATTGTGTACATACTTATTTTTTAATACGGAGACCTTAATGAGTGTCTAGGACAACAGTCGGCGATCTCTAATTCAAGACTGGTATTGTCCTAGCTAAATTTATTTTTTTGTTACAATCTAATCAGTGAAACTGTTTATTTGGAAACCCGATAACTTTGGATGGATTTTTGGATTGGAGGTTTAACGACCACCGTGAGCAACTCAATGGGCTATAAGCAGTCGCCCGTCCCTAATTTAGGGTCACTGGTTCCAGGGAAGGGAGAGAGCCAGTGCCGTAAGACAAACACAACATCCATGCCTCACCGGGATTCGAACCCAGACCCCTTTCGGACGAATGATCAGAGGCCAACGCCTTAGACCACTGCGCCACCGGGGCGGCCCCGATAACTTCAGTGTGAAATCATGCTATGGGTATTCTGGTGCATCTGCGCGTTTGTTTTACTTTTCGCAAATCTTGGCATAAAAATTCATGGATCCGCTATAAATAAACAAATATAATGCTTTTGCATTGTTGCTTTTCTAGTCCTCTGATACTACATTTCCTTCTTCGAAATTTCTTTCTTATTTCAAAAACAAAACAATGAAAAAAATCATCTTGTTTGCCTTTTCTTCAATTCTAGCACCAAAAAGGCAGATCGAAAATATTGTTTTTTGTCCAAACCAAAAGTCAGATCTTTATACCAAAAATCATATAGAAAATATTCCTTTTCTGTCAGATAACATTAAGCTAGATCAAAATTTTCTATCCTTTTTTACAAGTTTATACATATGCCACATTGTCTCGGTTTCTAGAAATCAGACTGGAAATTCTCTTTATATGGGATAGAGAAAAGCATGACAAAAGCTACTCTCTTTGCTTTGCTTTTCCATCTAAATGTGTCTCTGTTTTAATATGAGTACGTTGTTACCATTTCGTGAAGACGTGTTAAAAAATATTTCGAGATGGCGCAAGCCTATATTTTCCCATATACATTTCAATCTTCCAATAGGCGGCTTTTTATATTTTTCCACATACATTTCAATTTTCCAATAGGCGGTTTTTCAATTTTCTAATAGGTGTCTTTCTATATTTTTCCACATACATTTCAATTTTCCAATAGGCGATTTTTCACTTTTCCAGTAGGCGGCTTTCTCACTTGGTATCAGAAATGTATACGATAGAACGGGCTCATAATGAGGAACTTAGGACAGACAGAAATCCTCGTTAAATCAATTCTGGAACAATAGTGATTATAAGAAAAACATTTCGCAAGATTACTTTATGAAGCAATAAAATTAGATGATACAAGTTTAATGATATTTACAATACTAAAATCAGGTATATTAACCTACAAACAAAGTTCATAAGTTTACACTTATACCATAAATTGAGAGGATTATAAAATCTCATCCCATAATGGACCAGGATGCAACTCGATATAAGGTAATTAATGCTGTAAAACAAGCTGAATTGGGAAATGAAAGACCAGAATTAAAAATATTTAACAATCAACGCAAGCAACTCAATCTCGTGCGTGATAATCCTGGCATTGCTACACCATAGCAGCTGACAAGACTACTCAATTGGCCATCCTTGATAAAGGAGATTATAATAGTGAAATGATGGAAGCCCTGGATGAAATGCCCAACACCATAGTTCATAATGACCCTACAGCAGCAACATTGGTTGCGGTGAGTAAAGTAAAAAAAAACATGGTGGACTTCTTGCACCTATAACGAACTCTATGCACTAAATTTGTGGACCCAAAGTCCCAGACATTTTCGGGAAGATAAAACTTCACAAAGAAGGCCATCCTGTTATACCGCTGGATCCGGGTATGCCAGCCCAATCCGACCACTCGAAACGGTTTTGGCAAAGTACCTCGTGCATCTGACTACAAACTACCGTTGCTCGGTCAAATGTTCAGTTCAGACATTAGACAAAATCAAATCTTGCCAAATTAGGGATGGCCAATTCATTATGGGCCTCCTAGATGTCAAGTCGCTTTATCCCAAAGTATCTATTAGCACAGCACATAGTATAATTGAATCGAAACTCATAATGGAAGGTGTGACATCCCCTACCGAAATACAATTGTGCCCTGAGGCTTGTTCAGAAGCATACTTATTTCAGATTTATAGCCACCATTTATCATCAGAATGAAGGCGCCCCCGATGGACTCACCACTCGTCGCTTTGCTTGCCGAAGTGGTCCTGTAAGCTTTAGAAGAAAGGGTTTTGAACGATTATCATCAGTCAGAGTCCGTTATTTTACATAAGATATATAGATGATTTTCTGGAAGTGTTCCCGGCAGGACTTGGATGCATTTGCTAAATATATGTCCTCACAATTTCCAACTGTACAATTCACAATTGAAGTTGAAAGTGAATTTTCACTACCTTACTTGGACCTCCTGCTCGTACGAAACCCTGAATGAAATACCACAGGATATTCTGTTTACAGGAAACCCTCTTCTTGTGTTACAACGAATCCTATGAACTCTGCACACCCTATGAGGCATAAGCTGTCGGTAATCCAGTTTATGCTGCGACGGGCATGTACACACCCAGCTACCTAATGTGCAGCGACAACGGGAAATTAAAATAATTAAGGCTATAGCCAGGATACATGGCTACAGTGAGTATATGGTAAATGGACTTCTTACTAAAATAAGGGTAACCCGGTAAATTACCTTGGAGCGGGATGTTAGTGAACGAAAATATGTGGGTTCAATGAATTACAATCCTAGAATTACACCTGCCATTAAAAACATCTGTAGGAAAAATAACATCAACTTTGGTGTAACGACAACCAATATCCTTTCCCTGGTCAAGAAAGACCGAGATTTCATACGAATGCACAACAAATATGGAATTTATAAAATCCCTGTGAGAGCTAGGGAACCTACGAAACCCGGTAAAGTGTACATCGGATCAACTTCCCGCACATTACAAACTAGGATTAAAGAACATAAATATAGTGTGCGTTCAGGCTTCGATGCAACCTCCCTGTCACGTTTAGTGAATAGAGATTTATATAATATTATGCCGCTTGGAAGGAGGCATCCATTTTGGCCACCCCAAGTACAAGATTATCTCTACTGTTAACAGAAAGTTTACATGTCCTAAGCTATGGCCAACAGTTCTGCAATGATAACGTACCACAACATGTGCCACAAGCATGTAGGCTCGTGTTGTTCTATCAAAACTATGAAAATGTAGTGGAACAGGCCCGGGTCGAGCACGATGATAAGAGATTTGAGTTATGATCGTCCATATCACTGAGAGCTATTGGAGCGCTGCGTCTGCCCACGTCATACATCACCTAAAGTGTTGTATGTACTTACATATAAACTTTCGTGACTCAGTTCTCATTTGCTGCCACGGAGAAGCCTCAGATTCGATCCCAGGCAGGTACGAACCCTCGAACCACTAAATATCCGTCGATTGTCGGATGGGCATGTTAAGCCGTAGGGACCGGGTACTAGCCCCTCGGTAATAAATAAGGACGTATTTCTCCCCCTTTCTACCTCGCTTCCGTGTCATTTTCCTATCGGGCACTATAACCCAAATCTCCTAGCTTCCTATTTCTTAGGCTGTTTAAGACCTGGGGTCAGACACTCCCTTCCTAAAATCCTCTACATATGATCTGATCTGACCTGTTCTCATTTGGTTTGTTCATCTGAGTATGGATACATAGTGGATCCGAAAGTTCTTATGCAATCTTTACCTGACTTTAGTATTGCAAATATCATTTTAACTTGTACCATCTAATTTTATTGCTTCATAAAATAATCGTGCGAAGACGGCGAATGTGTTTCTTATCACCACTATTGTTCTACACTGGCACCAAATTTCCTGTTGTTGATCAATTTTGGGGTGAAAAAATCCCACCATGAAAAAATACACATACGTGATAATATGAGTATACATTAACATTACACATCCGTAGCAATTTGATATACTTAAAGGATTTGATTAATTAATTACAGTAGCACAAATAAGAACAAAACTAGACGAAACCCGTCGGAATCGACAGTATTTTTTTTAAATAATAAACTCATATGAAGCAACAAATTGTAAACTTTATTTGATTAACAAATTCATTCAACCTGATTTTTTTTTATTTGTGACTGAAGATTTAACGGCGCATTGGTCTAAGCGCTGGCTCATGACCATTCGTCCGTGAAGGGTCCGGGTTCGAATCCCGCTGAGGTATGGAAGTTGGGTTTGTCTTTTGGCACTAGCTCTCTCCCTTTTCTGCAACCAGTGACCCTAAATTAGGCACGGGCGACTGCTTACAGCCCACTGAGTTGCTCACGGTGGTCGTTAAACCTTCAATCGAAAAAAAAAAAAAAAAGATTTAACGACCACCGTGAGCAGCACAATAGGCTATAAGCAGTCGCCCGTCCCTAATTTAGGGTCAGTGGTTCCAGGGAAGGGAGAGAGCCAGTAGCGTAAGACAAAAACAACATCCATGCCTCACCGAGTTTCGAACCCGGACCCTTCACGAACGAATGATCATAAGCCAACGCTTGGGCTTTAAGCAGTCGCCCGTCCCTAATGTAGAGTCACTGGTTTCAGGGAAGGGAGAGAGCCAGTGCCAAACACAACATCCATGCCTCACCGGGATTCGAACCTGGTAGATGAAACCGTCAGAAGCAACGATAAGTTTTTTTTTTTTTTTTTTTTTTTTTTTTTTGGAAAGAATAAACTCATATGAAACGTTTATTTACATCTCTACATAATGGAAAACGTCTTACCTATGTGAATAAACTGGATCGAATGAATGTTAAATTGCATATATATATGTATATATATGAAACTTGGGGAGACCTTCGTCCAGCAGTGGATTGATAATGGCTGACAATGATGATGATGATGATATATTTATATCACAGTCCAATGGCACAACGCAATCAGGTCTTCAAGTGTTCGCTGTTCCGATAGGAACTTTCAAACAAACTCCTGCTGGCGTTGTTTTGCACAACGTTTCGCTGAGAGGAGAGACTTTGGACTTTGGACTATCTGAGTCCCTCCATACTTTCGCCTTCAACAGCACGTGAGTCAACCGCAGGCGATCGAATTTCAGCCGCACCCTCCTCCATTGACTTTACATGGGAACTTTGCCGCCTCACAACGCCCGAACCGTCGCCCCAATTTCATTTTTCTCTTCCACTGACACATCTACATGGTAAGATTTTTATTTTGATACCTCAACCATACGTTTACGTTCAGTCGTTCTTTCACAACTGGTCTTACAGTAAAAAATCTTATAGAATTAATATATAGATGAGCACTTACATGAATACACAGTACTAGCGAATCCTGAAGCAATCATCATCTGGAAACATATTTAAACAAGAAAGATGACACCCAATTTTCGGTTGTAATGAGAACGTTTTCTAAATCCTTTCCGGCACGAATAAAATATTTTAAAGACATTCATAGTCAATGGAACCGGTAAGATAAAAAATCAACCCGATTTCTACAATAGAAGAAACATCTAAAAATATAAATAGCTATTACCTCTGTCCACTAGCGGCTGAAAGGAATGTTACAAAAATTGCATCAGAGACAGAGATTTTCAAATCGAACTGTTTGAAGAAGAAATATACAGGGGAAAACATCATATGACTTCACGCCCCCAAGCGGAAAAACTTTCAACAATGGAAAAATAGGAAATATGCGAAAAGTGTTTGTCATAGCACAAGCTATGCTGAGGAAAAGTAATTTTTTAGATCCGTCTCCTGGAACCAGAGGTAGCGATAAAAAGGTTTAGACATTTACCCCAACTAACGCAAAAACCTGTATATTATCTAAAGAAAATAATGTTCCCCATTTTGACTGCATTGAATGGCAAACAGTGAAAAAATAAATTCTTTAATGCGATTTTTCGAAGCGGAGATACAGCTGCAAACAGATATGCACACTAACACCACCCAGCGCCAGAACTGTGAACTAGGAAAAAGAACACAAGCACAGGCAAAGTATTCCAATAGATGAATGGTATCCGGTATTGAAAGAATTGTTTTTAAATCGGACATTTAGAAGCAGAGATACGGAGAAAAATATATTAAAACTTCGCGCCCCTAGTGGGGGAAATTGTGCATTATTTCGGGAAGGAAATGCCGACAGGTTTTTTTCATAGTTAGAAGTAGTATCTGACTACAAAAGGTTTTTTTTTTTCAATCGGATGTTTAACACGCCCAGATATTGCTATGAATATACTGTAAACATAAACGTGAACTTATGCCATCTGCTTGCAAACTCGTACGTTAAGAAAAATTTGAAATTATGTGCAAAAGGTTTCGCTCCAGAAACACTCTGCGATAAAGAATTTTTCAAATCGGACTGTTAGAAGCAGAAATGTTGTGGAAAGTAAGATATACTTCTACGCTCCCTGGGCGGAAAAACTATGTTTTACTTGAAAAAGAAACTGCACCCAAAATGGTCTACGTTATAAATGGTACCGAAATGAAGAAAGAATTCTCGCAGTCTGATGTTTAGAAGTAATGATATGGGATAGAATGTATTTTTAATTCAATAGCATCTGCATTTATGCCGTCTAGCGGCGACGTCGTGCATCGGAATATCCGAAATGTAAGGATCATCTTTCTTACATAAAAAGAATTCCCAACGTAAAAGAATTTTTAAAATCGGAAGAATAGTTGCATACGTATAGTGTCCACAGATGAACGGAGGGACAGACTGGCGGGCGAACAAAGTAATATTAAAAGCACGTAATTTTTTTTTTTTACAAAAGATGTGATAAAAACGATATTCCTAAGGCATGGCCACTTTGACTGGGTGGCGAAGAGGGTCTCATGCACAACTCAATTGTTGAGTATTTGATGTATTCCCTCCCCATTGCTTTTCTATCAACATTCTTCCACTAGCACAGCAAGATTTTTCGCTTGTTGTTACTACAGGGTGTCCAAAAAATAACTTTGCAGTAAAAATAAAACTTACCATGTCGAACTGGTTCCTACAGGAGGTGTTGGAAATGGGCCCCGACGACGTCCAGAATTGTCTGCACACGCTTCTGACGTTGGTGAACACCTTTCTCAGGGTATGTGGTGTGATTTGTTCGATGTGGGTCGTTATTGCACTCTGTAGCTCTTGAAGTTCATATGGATTACCTGCATGCACTTTCCCCTTCAGACCAAACGCTCGAGAATGACCTTCGCTCGAAATGACAGCAGCGGCCGCCTCGGGGTGAGGAGACATACAGGTTACGAGACACAGAGCACACTTCCACGTGGCAGGGCACTTCTACTGTAATTCCATTCAAAATTTCTTTATTATTGCATTACTGCAATTCGTACATTCAGTGCACAGTCATTATTCGGACACCCTGTATTTCACGCTGTATGCCACCATTTCTATTCCTTCACTTTAAAAAGGTGCGCAGCACGTTTTCTTTTTCTCGGTAAATGAGGAATTTTATTAACTTTTGTAACTTCGCTTTCTTTCCCTCGTTAAATCCGGATATTTCATTTAATTTTGTTCGTTAAAACGATCAAATTAGCTTTGATTTAGCATTACGCCAAATAAAAGTCCCTGTTTTGCCAGTTAAATCCCCGATTTCTCTAAATACGGGCGGGCTGGTTATAAGCGGATTTTACTGCATTTTGTATCTCGAGGTATCTTCATTTCCATAAGACGAACATGAAAAATTCTTTTTGCGTCAAAAAAGTTAAGCACGACAGAGAAGTTCTTTACTCCTTAGGTAATCAATTTTTCCTGAAACTATTCTATTTTGGCGTTTGTTCATGTACCTGTTTAGCTTTGAAGAGGAGAAAATAAGGCTCGCTTTGGAACTTAAATACGCCGCCCGGGTGGCGCAATGGTCTAAGCAATAGCTTCTGATCATGGGTGCGGGTTCGAATCCCGGTGAGTCATGGATATTGTGTTTGTCTTACGGTGCTGGCTCTTTCCCTTCCCTGGAACCAGTGGCCCTAAATTAGGGACAGGCGACTGCTTATAGCCCATTGAGTTGCTCACGGTGGACGTTAAACCTCTAATTGAAAACAAAATTAAACAGCGTTCTACGCAACAGCTAAATATTCTCGAAAAATCCAGATCGACTTTTTTATATCAACGGCTGAGCTCATTACACTTCAGACACCATTTATTTACTTCTTTGCTAAAAATGTAGTAAACAGTTTTTTTTAACTGAGAGAAAGATTGTTTGTCGTTACTGCAATGCACCTGTGAGGCCGTGAGACGTGTTTTTTTAAGTGGCTCCTTAGTTGCGCGATAACGTTAATGACTTTATTATTTAAGCTTGCAAATCCCCTTCATCTTTGATCTGGTAATTAATTCGCTTTCAGTTCTTGGAGCGTTTCTTGAATGATTATAAATCCACACCCTACTACTGACCATCTGTTTTGGTATGATTGATGCGCGAGAGCGATAGCAACCGAGGGTGTCATTTGCTGGTTTTCAGTCCCCGTTTAAACCTTTCTGGGTGCTCCATCTTTCTCCAAAATTTGCTAATTATTATTTCCTCCTTCGACGATGTTTTCTGCGAATGCTGTTAATGGCATATATTGCAGGAATATCCCTTTTATCAAATGCCAGTGGGTCTCATTTTTGGAAAAACGTTTTGTTCGTCAGTCTCTTCCGTTTCTTCGACACATGGACTGACTTTCCTTCATAGCTGACTTTTTCTCCTAGCAGTGACAGGTAACAGAAATTTCCGTCTCAAACCCGTCTCTTTTATTTCTTACTATGTAATTCCTTCGCCTCGCTAGTTGCTTGCTTTTTTCAGACTCCTTTCTTGCTTCGAATCGTATGCGGTGAAACTTCCAGAAAGCTCATTTAGGCTTAATCAACGTCCTATTCTATATATATATATATATATATATATATATATATATATATATGTTTCTGCCATCGGAGCTTCCTTCCGTGACTAAAAACACACAAAAAAAAAAAAAAAAAAAAAATTACGGGCACGTTCGAAAATCTCGGTTTTTTACGCTTTCCAACTGTAGGTTGAAGAAGCGTATATGCTCCAACTTTTTCCGTCCGTCTGTTCGTCTGTCGGCACGATAACTCACGTAAGAATGGTTCGATTTCGATGAAATTTTAGTATGTGGTAGGGGACCACCAGGGGACGAACCCTATTGAAAATGGGTGAAGTGGGGTCAAAGGTCACGCCATAAAAGCGGGATCCATTTCATTGCCTTTATGCGTCATACCATGCGTAAATACGGTTCGATTTCGATGAAATTTCAGTATGTGGTAGGGAACTACCTGGGCACAAACCCTGTTGAAAATTGGCAAATTGGGGTCAAAGGTCAGGCAGGGCATAAGAGCGGCATTTATTCCATTGCCCTTGTGCGTCATAACTTGCGTAAAAATGGTTCGATTTCGATGAAATTTTGGTATGTGGTAAGGAACCACCTGGGAACGAAACCTATTGAAAATGGGTGGAATGGGGTCAAAGGTCAGGACATAAAAGCGGGATCCATTTCATTGCCTTTATGCGTCATAACATCCGTAAATATGGTTCGATTTTGATGAAATTTCAGTATGTGGTAGGGAACCACTGGGCACGAACCCTATTGAAAATGGGCGAATGGGGTCAAAGGTAAGGCAGGGCATAAAAGCGGTATTTATTCCATTGCCCTTATGCGTCATAACGTACGTAAAAATGGTTCGATTTCGATGAAATTTTAGTATTTGGAAAGGAACCACCTGGGAACGAACCCTATTGAAAATGGGCGAAATGGGGTCGAAGGTCAGGACACTGGAGTGGGATCCATTCCATTGCCCTTGTGCATCATAACTTACCAAAAAATGTTTCGATTGCGACAAAACGTTATCATGTTGTTCCGGAGGTATAGTGAACCGGTTCTGTTGAATATCAACGAAATGGGGTCAAAGGTCATTGCACAAAAGCAAGATTTATTCCACAGCCATTATTCTCATAACTTGCGTAAAACTGCTTCTATTGCGACAAAACTTTGGTATGTTATTCTTGAGGTGTACTGAACCGGTTCTGTTGAATATCATCGAAATGGGGTCAAAGGTCAGGACACAGGAGCGAGATTTATTCCACAGCCATTATCCTCATAACTTGAGTAATAATTTCTGGTATGTTGGAAAGCGTATCATAATCAATGCATTGCATGATTTTACTAACTTGTTATATTTATTATTATTTTATTAATTTTATTGATTTAATTTCTTATTTTGTTTGGCACGGTGATTTTAAAATTTTAATTCTGTCGGTAATGTCAAAAAATATGTACTTTAGCAAAAGGATTTAGGCAGAAACCCAAATTCTACGTGTCTCTTACTGTACGGGTAACATACGGCCTCGCGTTGTAATGCAAAATGATGACACCAACTTCGAGCATGTCGGGCCTCCTTTGGCGAATCATTGGGCGCAACACATTTTGCAGAAACCTTCCGTAGTATTCCACTCTTACAATGGTCCCCTCGCGGGCACTCTGTCTGTTGCTATCACTCCAACTTTGTCATAAGACATAATCATCATCAGTATAACCTTCGAATGTTGGCAGCGGAATATTTTCTTGCGAGGTGATTCTGGATGTTTCCACTGAGCGGAGTGAGATTTCAGTTATGGTTCAAAATCTCGTATCCAGGTTTCGTCAATAGCAATAATTCTATCCAAAAACTGTTCGCCTTCTGTCTCGTACCGCTCAAGCAATTCTTCTGCGATCCCTTTGCGAACTGCTTGTTGCTTTTCACTCAGATTATGCGGAACTCATTTGGAAGCCACTTCTGTAATTTTTCAGTTATGATTCTGAAAACCGAAGCAGCAGGCGTGTTTGCTTCATATGCAGTCTCTTCACATGTTTTCGGTCGATCGTCTTCCAAAATGTTGTTGACGATTACCACAGAAGTATCGTCCACTGCATCTGATGGCCAGCCGCTTCTTACGTAGTCTTCTGCTTCTCCGACCTTGGCAAAGCATCGAAGACGACCACCAAACCCACCGTGAGTGACACTGTGCCACGATCCACTACACTAACCCCGCAAAGCTTTATGAATTTCGGTAAGGGTTTTTCCTCACAAAAATTCAAGCTTAATGTAGGATCGCTGGTCACTACCCGAGATCTGACCTGACTCAATTTCTTCCTCCATTTCTAGGCAGAATTTTTCGGAACAGGAACAAATTAGCCAGCAAACGTAGACACAACTTTCTATACTGAAGTCTAACTCACAACTGGTGCAAAGATTGAAACGATTGCATCATCCTATGGGCAAAGCCTGCACAGTGGGCAGAATTTTTAAAATGTCCTGCGTAGATGACAATCCGATTTTTGGCGTAAATATGGCAAGGATGGTAAGTCAGATAATATCCGAAAACTTGAAAATTTTCATCGCCCTGGAGCGGGACTCGAACTCGCGTCTCCCAGAAAACGCCCGGGTATGCTAACACTACACCACCCAGAGCGACCAAGTTTCAAGTTTCCGATCAATTTGAATATAACCATCACAGGATTCGCTAGTCGAAGCAACCGGCATTCATGTTTAGCGAATCTGGAGGTTAAGAATCTTATCCCGTGTGTGCCCGGAGAAGCAGATAAACAATGAAAGAAATACGGGATTACGCCATATAATACAAATTTAGGAGATGGCAATCCGATTTTTGGCGTAAGTGTGACAAGGATGGTAAGTCAGATAATATCCGAAAATTTTCATCGTCCTGGAGCGGGACTCGAACCCGCGTCTCCCAGAAAACGCCCAGGTATACTAACCACTACACCACCCAGAACGACCAAGTTTCAAGTTTCCGATCAATTTGAATTTAACCATCACAGGATTCGCTAGTCGAAGCAACCGGCATTCATGTTTAGCGAATCTGGAGGTTAAGAATCTTATCCCGTGTTTGCCCGGAGAAGCAGATAAATCATGAAAGAAATACGGGATTACGCCATATAATAGAAATTTAGAAGATGAAAATCCGATTTTTGGCGTAAATGTGACAATATTTACCCAAAAAATCGGATATTATTCGGATATTATCTGACTTACCATCCTTGTCACATTTACGCCAAAAAATCAGATTGTCATCTTCTAAATTTGTATTATATGGCGTAATCCCGTATTTCTTTCATGACCTACGTAGTTTGCTCCAGTTCATCCCAGATGTATTCTATGGAAGTCATTAAATGTATGTCAGACATCGTCTGCAAGCCGCTCCTCAACTCAACCATTCTGGAATTGTTTGGTTCCGTGGTAGGAGCTCTGGTATGGATCTAAGTGAACGTGCTGTGATGCGAAAGCGAAATCTCTCAGGACACATGAGTTTCGGTGTTACGTATTTCTCTGCTTCGTTTGATAGCCGACAATTAAATCATATCCGACAATTAAATCATATCATATTAATAATAGCCGACAATTAAATCATATCATATCCATTATCATCGTGTATTGCTTTTTAGTCGTCCCGCTGGGGGTGTTTCAGGTGCTGGTTCTGGCCATTCATTAGAGGTGAGCCATGGTTCGAATTTCGGATGAAGCTTGGATGGCCTGTTTGTCCGAAAAGGCTGGTTCTCCCACCTCCCTGGAACTAGTGGTTCCAAATTTGGGTGAGCGACTGCGTACAGCCCACACTGTAAAAATTAAGTGGTGTGAATTCACGAAACATTTCTGAAAATAACGTGCAGCAAAGTTGCCGGTAGGTATCCGTGTTTTTCGGAAATTTCCGTTTCTAAAAGTACCCGTTTATTTTAATGTACAGATTTTCCGTAATCAGAAATTCCGTTTATTTCAGAAAAATCCATTTCTGGTTTTCCCGTATTTAAACTGAAATTCCGCAAAACCAACTAACCTGCATGTTTCAGCCCTTCCGCTCTGGTCAGAATTAAACCAGAGCCGCTTGGGCTGGTTGAACAGGAAACGCACGCCTTTAACCACTGAGCCACAGACACACAGCAATTCGAATCACGTACATCGTAAAACAAATTGCGCGGTAATGATTTTTGTTTCGTGATTAATACGAAAGATTTAGCCATTTTATTTCCTGTTGGAGCTTATTACTTTTCTGAATAGATTTGTAATATTTTTTCTTTTTTTTTTTTTTCTGTAGGGGGACTTTTCACAAATGAAGCATTTTTCATCCTCATTTTTCAAAGCAACAAAAGGCTTTGCAACCTGATTTTTTTAAACTGACAATGCCTTTCAGTTATCTTTAAAAAAGGAGAAATGTATTTTTTTATAGTGCGAATATCATTTCACAAAAAAAAAAAAAAAAAAAGAACTAAATATACAATTTACTCTTGATAGGTATAAGAGTTTTTGTCTTCAGTTCTCCAAAAACTGATACATAGACATCGTATAACCATCTGTACAACAAGTTAAGTACCCGGCTCCTTACAGTAACACAATATACTGTATATATTAAATAGCTGGTTCACAAAATAGGGGACAGCAAGAGAAATATCCTGTGCAACAATAAACAAAATTCATGAGCTATGCTATCCACAATATCTGATCTCGCTACGGAACATCAAAATTAGACAGACGATTGAATTTTAAAATTTAATGAAACCTCAAATGTTCTTACCAATTGCTCCTTTTACCGATAATTTCTCGTCATACGGATGCGGAAAAGTGAAAACGATGTTTTTCCATTAATATACGAAAAAGAATTGCGGAAAGGTTTCTGAAAATTCAGTTTTCCGTTAACACATCTCTAAAACGGTAATTTACTGTCAATATATGAAAGAAACTGCAGAAAGGTTTCTGAAAATTCAGTTTTCCGTTAACATATATCTAAAACGGTAATTTACCGTCAATATATGAAAGAAACTGCGGAAAGGTTTCTGAAAATTCAGTTTTCCGTTAACAAATCTCTAAAACGGTAATTTACCGTCAATATATGAAAGAAACTGCGGAAAGGTTTCTGAAAATTCAGTTTTCCGTTAGCACATCTCTAAAACGGTAATTTACTGTCAATATATGAAAGAAACTGCGGAAAGGTTTCTGAAAATTCAGTTTTCCGTTAACACATCTCTAAAACGGTAATTTACCGTCAATATATGAAAGAAACTGCGGAAAGGTTTCTGAAAATTCAATTTTCCGTTAACACAAATCTAAAACGGTAATTTACCGTCAATATATGAAAGAAACTGCGGAAAGGTTTCTGAAAATTCAGTTTTCCTTTAACACATCTCTAAAACGGTAATTTACCGTCAATATATGAAAGAAATTGCGGAAAGGTTTCTGAAAATTCAGTTTTCCTTTAACACATCTCTAAAATGGTAATTTACCGTCAATATATGAAAGAAACTGCGGAAAGGTTTCTGAAAATTCAGTTTTCCTTTAACACATCTCTAAAATGGTAATTTACTGTCAATATATGAAAGAAACTGCGGAAAAGTTTCTGAAAATTCAGTTTTCCTTTAACACATCTCTAAAATGGTAATTTACCGTCAATATATGAAAGAAACTGCGGAAAGGTTTCTGAAAATTCAGTTTTCCTTTAACACATCTCTAAAATGGTAATTTACCGTCAATATATGAAAGAAACTGCGGAAAGGTTTCTGAAAATTCAGTTTTCCTTTAACACATCTCTAAAACGGTAATTTACCGTCAATATATGAAAGAAACTGCGGAAAGGTTTCTGAAAATTCAGTTTTCCGTTAACACATATCTAAAACGGTAATTTACCGTCAATATATGAAAGAAACTGCGGAAAGGTTTCTGAAAATTCAGTTTTCCTTTAACACATCTCTAAAATGGTAATTTACCGTCAATATATGAAAGAAACTGCGGAAAGGTTTCTGAAAATTCAGTTTTCCTTTAACACATCTCTAAAATGGTAATTTACCGTCAATATATGAAAGAAACTGCGGAAAGGTTTCTGAAAATTCAGTTTTCCTTTAACACATCTCTAAAATGGTAATTTACCGTCAATATATGAAAGAGTCATTTTGGAGGGGTTTGGCCATAACTCACCACGCTGGCCAAGCGGGTTGGTGAGAATGACTCCACAACTTAAATCTTGGCCCTCAGTCTCCGGCAGCTGGAATGTACCTGGCCAAGGCAGCGGCCAGTGCGACATGAAGGCAGCGGGTGCTAAGAATCCCCGGAGGACCGGACTAGGCTGCCATCTGATGCTGACCTTGGCGACGTATAACGGACGCTCCCTATCTTCTGATTCAAGGCTTCTTGAATAGGAAGAGGAACTACAAAGGATCAAGTGGGACATCGTCGGGCTAAGTGAATTAAAGAGAAAAGGAGAAGATCTCATTGAACTGAAAAGTGGACATCTCTTCTACTATCGTGGGACAGATACAGGCAGAACTAGTGGTGTTGGATTTATAATAAACAAGAAACTGAAGGATAAAGTTGTAGAAGTTGAAAGTTCCTCTGACAGAGCTGCACGACTCGTTATCCAACTCTCGAGAAGATACCAGGCTCAGATTATTCAAACTTATGCACCCACCACAAGTCATGCTGAAGAAGAAATTGAAGAATTTCATGAGGAAATTCGTGATCTAAATAATAAAGGTAAGCAGCACTTGAAGATAATTATGGGAGATTTCAATGCAAAAATAGGGCAACGGCAACAGAATGAAACTTCAGTAGGTAAATTCGGTCACGGCAACAGAAACCAGCGTGGAAATACTCTCGTAGAGTTTGCAGAGGCAGAAGGGTTTTTCATCTTGAACTCCTTTTTCAAGAAAAAGCCACACAGGAAATGGACATGGAGACATCCAAATGGGACGACAAGTGAAATTGATTTTATTATGTGTAACAAAAAATTCGTCATAGAAGACTGCAGTGTGCTAAACAAGTTCAACACAGGCAGTGACCATAGATTGGTGAGATGTAAGATGCACCTCAACACTAAACTCGAACGTAGCAAGCTCATAAGACAAATAAAATGTATTGACATAGTCAACCTTAAAAAACACCATAATACCTTCAAATTGGAACTGAAGAACAGATTCTCTGCTTTAGAAGGCCTAACATCGGAAGAAAAGGATATTTCTAAAGTTAACAGAAAAGTAACCAAAGCTCTTATGGAAACAGCAACAAAATTAGCTGGGTCTAAGAACAAATTGCATGTGAACTAATTATCAGGAAAAACCAAAATGTTGATGCAAAAAAGAAGAGTGATGAGGACAACTAAAGAAGATGTGACTTCCAAAGTGGAATATATAGAGCTATGCAAGACAGTACGAAAAAGTATCACTGAAGACGTAAGGAAATTCAACTGTGAACTAGTAAGGAAAGCAATTGAAAACAACCAAAGCCTAAAGATAGCAAAGGGACATCTCAGTAAGGGGAAAAAACAGATTATGGCACTGAGAAAAGAAGATGGTTCTGTAACAAGAAATAGAGGCGAAATTTTGACAAGAGTGAAAGATTTCTACTCCAAATTATATGAAAGTGATGATACATGCACTCCAGACATCATGAAAGGTACCAGTACCAGAGTTCTTCCAGTCCTTCCAGCAGAAGTTGCACATGCAATCAAGAACATGAAGCGGGGAAAAGCTCCAGGAGAAGATGGAATTACTGTAGACATCATACAAGAAGCAAGTGGAGAAATCGAAACAGTACTCGCCCAAATTTTCACTCGATGCCTTAATGAAGGGAAAATTCCTGAGGATTGGAACAACGCTACAATGATCTTGCTACATAAAAAAGGTGACATTGAGGATCTCAGGAACTACAGACCTATCAGCCTCCTATCAGTGGTTTATAAAATCTTCACTAAAGTTCTTTCACACCGCTTGAAGGTGACACTGGACATGGCTCAACCGAGAGAACAAGCTGGATTCAGGAGTGGCTACAGCACAATAGATCATATCCACGTACTGAGAGAACTAATTGAAAGAGCGAGGGAATATGAACTTCCATTGTGCATGGCTTTTATCGATTATGAAAAAGCCTTTGATTCGGTGAAACCATCAGCAGTTGCAATGGCTCTGAAATCCTGCGGTATTGAAGATGCATACATTAATATTATTAATAACATCTATGAAAATGCAAGTGCAAAGATTCGGCTGTTTGAAAATACTACACACATAAAAATTGGAAAAGGAGTGAGACAAGGTGACACCATATCTCCGAAGCTCTTTAATGCCACATTGGAAAATGTCTTTCAATCACTGAACTGGGAAAACAAAGGGATAAAGATTAATGGAGATTATCTAACCCACCTTCGTTTTGCTGATGACATAGTCATTTTTGCAACTACCCCATCAGAGCTACAGAATATGATCCAGGAACTTGCTGACAAGAGTAAAGAAGTGGGATTAAAAATGAACTTTCAGAAGACAAAAGTGATGTACAATGCTTTTACAAGAAATGAAGATTTATCGATTGATGGAGAAAAGCTGGAGATAACAGACACGTACGTTTATCTTGGACAGCAGATATCAAGTGAGGGTCACATTGGTGAAGAAATTGATCGGCGTACAAAACTTGCCTGGAGAGCTTTTGGAAGAAACAGCATAATTTTGAAGAGCAATATGCCATTATGTCTTAAAAGAAAAGTGTTTGATCAATGCATCCTTCCAGTGCTTACGTATGGTGCAGAGACGTGGACCTTAACTAAAAGAGACATACAAAGGCTGCAGACAACTCAAAGTAGCATGGAGAGGGGCATGCTTGGTGTAACCAGGAGAGATAAGAAGAGGAACACGTGGATCCGAAAAATGACAAGAGTGGAAGACATCATGATCAGAGTTAAATCCCTGAAATGGCAATGGGCTGGACATACTGCCAGAAGAACAGACCATCGATGGACAGCCGAAATTTTAGATTGGATTCCAAGGGACAGGAAAAGACCCAGAAGAAGACCACATGGAAGATGGGTGGATGAAATTCGAAAGTATGCGGGAGTGACATGGAGGAGACTGGCACAAGACAGACCGTTGTGGAGGAAACTTGGGGAGACCTTCGTCCAGCAGTGGATTGATAATGGTTGACAATGATGATGATGATGATATGAAAGAAACTGCGGAAAGGTTTCTGAAAATTCAGTTTTCCTTTAACACATCTCTAAAATGGTAATTTACCGTCAATATATAGAAACTGCGGAAAGGTTTCTGAAAATTCAGTTTTCCGTTAACACATCTCTAAAACGGTCATTTACCGTCAATATATGAAAGAAACTGCGGAAAGGTTTCTGAAAATTCAGTTTTCCTTTAACACATCTCTAAAATGGTAATTTACCGTCAATATATGAAAGAAACTGCGGAAAGGTTTCTGAAAATTCAGTTTTCCGTTAACACATCTCTAAAACGGTCATTTACCGTCAATATATGAAAGAAACTGCGGAAAGGTTTCTGAAAATTCAGTTTTCCTTTAACACATCTCTAAAACGGTAATTTACCGTCAATATATGAAAGAAACTGCGGAAAGGCTTCTGAAAATTCAGTTTTCCGTTAACACATCTCTAAAACGGTCATTTACCGTCAATATATGAAAGAAACTGCGGAAAGGTTTCTAAAAATTCATAATTTACCCGTGGTACGAAAAATCCGTGAAATTCAGGTTTCTTTCCGTCATTTCACAGAAAAGGTTGTATCATAAATATGCTTCGTTAATTCACGAAAGAAATGACGGAAAATAGATTGTGAATATCAGAAAACCTTTTACAGTCCACAGATTATCTCATGGTGATCGATAAACCCCTAATCAAAACAACACAACACTGCTTTTCAGATGGTTCCAACTATTACCTCTAGGTGACGAAATCTCAACGCTGATCCATGTATTTACATATTTAACGAATAATTTAACAAAAGCTTACAGCAAAAATGCAGAATTTTTTTTTCAAGTGTTTGAAATGTTAGAACAATAATTTTAATTGTAAATGATTCTCACAAAGGGTGTTTGGCCGCGTTTAACAACATAAGCATGAAAACCACACGTAAATATAACATCGACACAATGAGGCGAGTCCTTTAAACCGTTAAGGCTGTGTTTGAATGAGTGTTAGGATTCCTCTTCTGCGATAGATGGCGCAAAAAATCACTCTTTGGGCGTGACTTTTACGTCTTGAGTGACTGTCCCAGAAGTTCGCGTCACCATATTCAAATGGCAGCGGTCTCCTAATGAAATACGCGCTGTTACGTTTTAACCAATGACGTTGTTTGGGGGTGAAGCTCATTAAGTAAGTGGAGCTTAGTAAGTAGGCGGAGTTTTTATAGCTCAAATTCAGGTGTTCTCTGCTAATGTACACAGTTTTTCTTCAAAAATGAACGTACAGTAGGATTTAAGATGATCTATAAAAGACAAGATTCCAATCTCACTTTTGACCCTATTAATTGATTTCTAATTAGCTGAGAAAATTATCAGGCGGAAAGAAGACATTTCGTTGCTTCCTGACAGAAACACCGCTATATCGTAACTTATCGCGCCATCTAGCGCCAAATTGGAATTCTTTAGAGTCAGATAAATTTAATTTAAAAAAATTCTAACGAATTTTTGGGAATAATAACTGTGGCATATATTAGCTATGTGTCTGTTTTATTTGTGCTCAAAATTTCAAACACTACAAAGTAATAGTCTTCGAGAAAGTGTGTACAAAAGAATTTACATAGCAGATATAGGGTAGAAGATGAACCCTAACCCTCATTCAAAGACAGCCTTAAAAGGCTGATCTGCCTAAACAAAATCGTGCCCCAAATCATCCGCCGTTTGCAAATGCATTTGGTCCAAATTTTTTGCGCTTCTGAAACAGAAATGGTCACATATCGGTCAAAAGCTAATTGTTTCCACGGCAAAACAATTCCTTTCCCCTCTTATCTGAACTGTGCCGACCATAAACGTGTCGCAGGTGATAACATTTCCTTTCAAGTCCTTTATTCTCTGCTGTACGACCCAAGTGGTGAAAGGCCATGGCATTCAAGTATCTTCTCTCTCTTGTCTTAAGTTCGTCGTCATTGTTTTAGCTCTTTCACAGCAGTTCAAAAGGATTGGTGTCAATCATTTCCTAAACGACAACTATGAATAACAGAACAAAGGGGGAAAGCAACGCTTTCTGATGCTCCGGACTTGCACGTCACTCGTTGGAGCCGCGTTGGGACCACTAAACATATCCCGAATGAATTGATTCCAGCCGCGTTCGGTCCACTTCTTAGACAAAGGATGGGCAAAATACGGACCGCCGGTGTTTTCGATCCGCCCCTCAGGATAAGTAGTTTAAAAGTGTTGCTTCTGTTAGACACGACACATCATTTAATCTGGAAAACATTGCTTGCTCTATTCTGCAATGTTCCTCATTAATTTCTGGGTACAGTTTAGAGACAGGATCCATTTCGTCTTTCAAAAGTGCCCTTTCCGATTTGCTTATTTCGCCTTTCAAAAGTGCCCTTTCCGATTTGCTTTATCTCGAAAAAGACAGCAACCACGTGGAATGAGATGTCTCCTGATGCCTGGGGGATGCGGGTGTTCGGACTCCAACATCGCGACGGACTGACAGCGGTGAAGATGTATGCACGTGTAAAATAGTTATACCTATTTGGACTTGGTTGCTGAACCTCGCCAACTTTTCGAGGTGAGTGATCTTAGAAACCGGCTTACTGATGAGCATCTGTCTTTTCTCTTAGGAACCACCTCCTCACAGTTTAACCCAGATTACGAAAAAATGCGGAAACTCAATCACAGTTTCACTCATCTTAAACCCCGTTGAACAAATCTTATGAATAAACTTAAAGAAGAGGTATGCATGATTGTTTTGTACTCATTGTATTTAAACTTATTCATGTGTCTATTATGTGCGTTTATCATTTTTTTAGATGAATTTTAAAGAAAAATTAGTGAAAAAATTCTATGCCCTTCCTAACATTTTTTTTTCATTTGGCCCTCCTATAGTAAGTTTGCCCATGTCTTAGATAGCGAATATATTCGTTCCAGCTGATTTCAGCCCATTTTGCTAACCCCGAGATAATTCGCTCCGGCAAGTTAAAGGGTTAAAAACAAACAAAAGGTGACGAGGCTGAAGCAGTCATCCGTACTAAGCTTTCCTAAGAGGCTGTCGTTTGCAGATATACCAGCGAAACTTTCTGCTGCTTTTCTATAACCGAAATTTATGAAAGCAAATTCATAAGGCAAATTTTAAGTTCCAAACTGCGAGAATTACTGAAAAACGAGTTTTATTTATTTATACTGTTACATAACATAAAAATATTACAGTAAATTATGCATACAGAGGCTATTAAACAGCACAGAGAACAAGAGAAAAGGCCTTTTAGGATTCCTGACATAGATAGCCCTTAGTTCCCTCAAAAGTATGAGACAAGTGAGTTTGGCCTTATCATGAGTTATTTTTTGTAAATGATTAATATTATTATTTGGGTTTAATTAAAGAATATATATTTTATTTTTTAACTCAGTAGGTATTTTTAAGTGTTTTTAAAGAGATTTTGGTTATTAATATTTATTAAATCCAAAGGCAATGAATTCCAATAATCTGGACCAGCATTCTTTAAATTTTGTTTTGATAGCTGAGTTTTAAGCTGCATTGGGCGAAGCAGTAATTTATTTCTTGTTTGGTAGTTGTGTCTATTGCAATTAATTTCAACTAAACGAAATCCGTCGGAATCGACGGTAAGTTTTTTTTTTTTTTTTTTTTTTTTTTTTAAAGAATCAACTCTTATGAAACAACAAACAAATGTAAACTGTATTTGATTGACAAATTCATTCACCACTTCACTAAAGACAATGGTCCAGGTTGTTATTCTTTTTTTTTTTTTTTTTACTGAAGGTTTAACGACCACCGTGAGAAACTCAATGGGCTATAAAGCAGTCGCCCGTCCCTAATTTAGGATCGCTGGTTCTAGGGAAGGGAGAGAGCCAGTGCCTTAAGAGAAACACAACACCCATGCCTCACTAGGATTCCAACCCGTACCCTTCACGAACGAATCATCATAAGCCTGCGCTTAGACCACTGCGCCACCGGGGCGACCAGTTTCGTGATGAGCATCACGACTGCACCCTTTTTTAGTCGTAAAATGTGAGGCGGAATTCCACTCATCTCCATCGTGTGCAAAAATTCAACAGGATAGCGCACTCTTTCACTCTTATCTTCAGTCACAGCTGTGTTTGTGCATGCTGTTGGAATGAGATTCGCGTTGCGAATACTCTTCATTCTTTCTTGTCTGCGACATATACTTGCAACCGATTGATCGCTCACGCCTTCCAGTAAGGTTCTTACGTTTTCTTTCTTCCTTTTTTTTTTTTTTTTTTTTGCGGGAGAGACATTCTGTTAAGGGTAAGTATGCAATAAGGTATTTACTTACTTTAGGACCAATCATAGAACAACATGCACACACCAAGGCTGACACTGAACTCAGCGCCTGATGTAGATAAGTGCCGCACGCTTCTCCCATACTTTACATGGGAACGTTGCCGCCCCGCTCCGCCCTGCCCAAACCGCTACCCCAATCTCAGTTTTCTCTTCTGCTGGCACATATACACGGCAAGACCTTTATTTTGATACCTGAACCATATTTTTACGTTCAGCCGTTCTCTCGAAATAGGTCTCACAGTAAAAAACCTTATAGAATGAAGATATAGATGGCGCAACTCAGAATGTACATTCTAAATATTTTCACTAACATTCGTCGACGGAATGTTTTTTTTTTCATTTTTATATAACGGGAAATGTCTTACCTACGTCAATAAACTGGATCGAATGAATATTAGGTTGTATATACAGCATACATTACACAGTCCAACGGCATAACGCAATCAGATCTTCGAGAGTGTTCAATGTTCCAATTAGAACTTTGATACAATGGCCTGGTAGCGTTGCTTTGCGCAGCTGTTCGCTCAGAAAAGAGAAGACTTCGGAGTTTGGACTATCTCAGTCCCTCTATGCTTCCGCCTTCAACAGCGCGTGAGTCAACCGCACGCTTCTCCCATTGATTTTACATGGGAATTTTGCCGCCCCACAACGCCCGAACCGTTGCCCCAATCTCATTTTTCTCTTCGACTGGCACATTTACATGATAAGACATTTATTTTGGTATGTCGACCATATCTTTGCGTTCAGCCGTTCTCTCAAAATATGACTCACAGTAAAAAACCTAATAGAATTAATATATTGATTAAATCTATAAGCAAATTGTTCTTAAGTCTGATTTTGGAACATGATTTTGCCAAGGTTATAATAGAAAAGTTGATGTATTATTAGTATTCGGAAATCATTGGGGTGAACTGGACGATGTAGATGTGGATGTATGTGTGTAGTCAGAGTAGTACTTCGTTTTGAGTGTAGGTCTATTAATCTAATATATTCATTTTGTAATGTCCGTAATTTATTTAAATTCGTTTTAGTTGTTTGACCCTAAGATAAAAAGTAGTAGTTAATGTGAGTATGAATTAATGAGTAATACAAGAAAATTAGTGTTTTGACTGAAAGAGTTGTTAATATTGTACTAATGAGGCCAATATTTCTAGATAATTTATTCGAAAATATGTCTATATGTTTAGTACATCGTAAGTCAGGGGTAAAATTTACTCTCAAATAATTAAAATGTGGTACTATATCAATTATTTTATTTTCTAATAATAAATTTATAGTATGGTTCCATTCATATCTCTGTCTGAAGAAGACCACAGCTTTAGTTTTAGAAGTGTTAATTATCAGTTCATTAGTAGTCAGCCAATTTGAGTATAGCGGTAAGTGAATGTTAGCTTTAGTAATAATGCCATTTATATTGCGTCCCCTAAACGTTGTGTTGTGTCATCTGCGTTAAGTATGACATAGTTTTTTGCTGTTATGCTATATATATCATTAATATATAAATTAAATAACAAGGGTTCCAAAATGTATTACCGGAGTATTACGGAACATAAAAGATTTCTGCGACTCGGCTAAAAAGTAACTAGATCAGATCATATGTAGGGGATTTTAGGAAGGGAGTGTCTGACCTCAGGTCTTAAACAACCCTTAGAAACAGGAAGCTAGGAGATTTGGGCTAGAGTGCCCGATAGGAAAGTGACACAGAAGCGAAGTAGAAAGGGGGAGGAAGACGCCCTTATTTATTACCTTATTACCGGGGGCCAGTACCCGGGGTCCGACGGCTTTACGTGCCCATCCGACGCACGGCGGATATTTAGTGGTTCGAGCGTTCGTACCTGCCTGGGATTGAACCCGAGGTCTTCTCCGTGGCAGTCACGAACGTTGACCACTAGGCCACCCGCGGCCCTTAAAAAGGCTCTAACTATTAAGCTGATCAGATTTTATTTTGACGTTGGATGAAAAGATGGTTTAAAAGACTGCCATCATTTAAATACGAATGTTCGTTCAGACAATGGTCTCCATTTTAATACAGGGCTTACGGCTTTTTCTATTCGAGTGAAACAACTCTGCCGAATTTGCACACGAGTTAGGACAGGAAACGTTAAATGCAATCGGATTAAGTGCTTCGAAAGGTACAGAGAACGACGGAGCTTTTGTGGTAAAGAAATTTCGTCGCCTCAGATCATTTGAACACAGCAACAATGCCACAATCAGGCAATTCATCTTGCCGCCGTTGACATTTTACAAGAAAGTCGATAACGAATCAACACAAGAGAAAAATGTGAGCGAACAGCAGTCGATAATGCGAAAAAGAATAACCTATCCGATGGCACTGACAAACGACCAGATATTTAGGCTGCTTCAGCAATTATTGCAGGGATTATGAACATTTTCAGATTATTATGTTTAAGAAATTCGTTACTTCGGAGTTGTGTTAGGATCAAAGACGAGGAGACCTATATAAGCCTTAAAACTCCAAAGCAATATCTGAACTGAACTACTCCACAGCATAGAACTCAATCAATTTTGGCATGAGCAGTTTTTGAATCTCTACGATTCAGTAATCGAATAATTAACGGATTTAAATTACTATGATTGGCTGGTTAATGATCCTTCAGCAACAAACTATGAAAACTGTCAGGCAATGTAAGTATCTGAAAGAGCTTGAACAGGGGAGAGGGGGTAGCAAGCCTTTTAACCAGCGATCGAATTTTTCGGAACATTTCCCGGCCTTTAAAACAACAGAATGGCAACGTTGCCGCAGAAATTACTTCAAGAAGTGGAAATATTATGATTTCGTCTTTCCAGAATTATTTCCACGGAAAGACAAAATGGTAATCTGATATATCAGATGAAATATTTACAAAATAGGGAGTTAGGTGGAACAAGTGCAGAAAACTCGCAAGTGTCAAAAAAAAAAAAAAAACATGCTTGTGAGATGATCTTACGAATAAATCATTCAACTACAGAAGATGATGATGCTACTGATATTGAAAACCTCTCATCTGGAATAGAAGGAAACTCTTCCAAACTGAAAAATTTATAATCAAAGAAACAGCATGAAAGGGATTATTTGAATAATATTGTGAACAGTTACGTGGTATATTAGTGGAGGAAGCGTCAAATACCCTGCAAATTCATCAAAAGTACGTAGCGCAATAAAATGCACAAATCCAACGCTTTCAGAGGGTTAAACACTATTTTACAATATCATCGGCAAAATAGTATAACTATACTAATGATCCGAATTTCTTGGCGTAGAATAGGAATCAAAGTTTCCAAGCTTCCGCACATCAACCAGACAGCTTTTTCAAGGAAGGTAGACAGCAAACTGCAAACTGGATAATAGAACGCTTCAACAATTTAAACGCGATGACTTGACTTGACAATAAGCAAAGAGATGCAAATGTAATTATACAATTAAACACACAAGGCATCATATGTTCGTTTTGCACGTGGAATCCTTGGAAGAAAACAATAAGCATTCACTATTTGAAGAATTGGTTCCAAATTCGTGGTAACTACCTTTAAATTGTTGAAGTGTTCTATTACACAGTTTGCAGTCTCCTGTCTACCTTCCTGGAAAAATCCATCTGGTTGATGTGTGAAAGCTTGGAAACTTAGATTCCTATTCTACGCCAAGAAATTCGGATCATTAGTATAGTTATACTATTTTGACTATAGTTGGTGTACAGTTCCTATTTACTAAATGCCATAGACATTTCTACCGTTTTAGAGATGTGTTAACGGAAAATTCTGAGTTTTCAGAAACCTTTCCGCAATTCCTTTCGTATATAAACGGAAAAAACTCCGTTCTCACATTTTCTGTATCCGTATGACGAGAAATTACCGGTAATAGGAGCGATTGGTGAGAATACTTGAGAGGTTTGATTAATTTTTAAATTTCAATCATCTGTCGAATTTTAAAGCTCCGCAACGAGATTGAATATCGTGGATAGCATATTGCATGAATTTTGTTTATTGTAGGACAGGATATTTATTTTCCTCTATCTATTTAGTTTTTGTGCACCAGCTATTTAATATATATATTGTGTTACTGTAAGAAACTTCGTATTTAACTTATTGTACAGATTGTTATACGATATCTATGAGTCAGCATTTGGACAACTTAAGACAAAAGCTATTATAGCTATCAATAGTAAATTTTATATTTAGGAGACTTTTTTGGGGAAATAATACAGGGTGCCCATAACGTCTTTCCCACATTACAAAAATTAATATAAAAAAAACTATGTAAGTTAAAATAAATTGGTTGGCAACATAATATAGCAGCACTCATAAAGTCTTTCTTTCTGTTCTTTAGGTGAGCGCAACTGCTGAATAAGAGGAGCATTTCATCGATAATGGCTTCCATGCAAGAAAAAGCGGCCTGCGTGTTGTGGTTCCATGAGACCAAATCGGCGGATTCATGAAATGTCTTCATCATTTCAGAAAAGAGTACAGACGATCACCACCGGACCAAAAAATCATAAAAGCTTGGTATGAAAAGTTTAAAGCGATGGGTTGTGTTGGAGATTTCCCCCGAGCGGGCCGACCACCGGTTACACAAGAGACAGCTGCAGCTGTTCAGGAGACATTTCTGCGAAGCCCCAGGAAATCCATTCGTCGTGCTGCACTGAAAACTGGAATTCCCCATCTCACGGTTCACAAAATTTTACACAAGCCTCTTCATCTGTATGCTTATAAGGTACAGATCGTTCAGGCTCATCAGCCTGATAACTGGCCTCGCCGTGCTGCATATGCGGCGGAGATGTTGCAGCCCATAGCTCATGACAGTGGTTATCTGCACCGTATCTGTTTCTCAGATGAAGCCACATTCCACGTCTCTGGTACAGTAAACAGGAACAATGTGCGAATCTGGGGATCAGAAAATCCCAATTATGTCATCGAACAACAAAGGGCTAGCTTGAAAGTGAACGTATGGTGCGGCCAGATGTATGACAGAATCATCTGAACCTTCTTTTTGCAGAGCCTACGGTAACATGTAACGTGTACCTGCACATGCTTAAAAGCTCACCACCATCTCAGAAAGTTCACCACCTGCTATTCCTAAAAATCTTCAAAATGTTTGTACCATGCTAGGAAAATTATGCGGGAATCTCAGGAGGTGGTCGATATTTTTAAACACTCTTTAAAATACAAATTTTGAAGATGACAATCCGATTTTTGGTGTAAATGTGACAAGGATGGTAAGTCAGATAAAATCCGAAAACTTGAAAATTTCATCGTCCTGGAGAGAGACTCGAAAACCCGCGTCTCCCAGATAGCGCCCGGGTATGCTAACCAGAACGACCAAGTCTCAAGTTTCCGATTAATTTGACTCTTTAAAATATTTGAAAATATATGTTTAATTCTCAGAAATTTGCCTTCTGCGATTCCTAAAAAATCTTTAAAATGTTTAGAAATTTTTGATGTTTGGAAAATTATGGAAGGATCTCAGAAAGTTGTCTTGTGCGATCCCTAAAAAAATCTTTAAAATGATAGAAAAATGTGCAAGAATCTCAGAAAATTGCGTTCTGCGATTTCTAAGAAATCTTAAAAATGCTTGAACATTACACAAATTTTGAAGATGTGAATCCGTTTATTAGTGTAAATATGGCATGGATGTTAAGTCAGATAATATCCGAAAACTTTAAAATTTCGTCGTCCTGGAGCGGGAATGATACCCAGGTCTCCCAGATAGCGCCCGAGTATGTTAACTACTACAATACCCAGAACGACCAAGTTTCAAGTTTCCGATTACTTTGAGTATAACCATCTGACTTATCCATGTCATATTTGCACCAATAAACGGATTCACATCTTCCAAATTTGTATTGTACAATGATGTAATCCCGTATTTCATTCATTCATTGACGCTTGAATATTTTTCTTTTTTGAAATCTTACGCGAAAATCTCAGAGGGTTATCTCCTGCTGTTTCCAAATAAATTCCGCACAAATTACCATCTAATGAACGATCGTGTGTAGTAAAAAATTTCGATATTTTCAAAAATTGTAAAGAATCTGTCCACTATTATTTCTCATCAAATTTCCCGCGCGGTCTATGGATTTTTTTTTTTTTTACCGAATGACTGACGGTCTCCCCCTACTTCCTTTTCTATTTTTTAATTCTTCTTTGTTTCTAAACGGACAAAAACACGCAATGTCTTATACAAGCATTGTTTGCAGTTTGACCTCTAATTTTTATTTCAACTCACTTGAACATTTGAGTTGCTGACATTCCACCTTTTGTGCTGAGCATTCTACCTGTCTAGTGTATATGACATGGTCAGTGACGAAGTGTAGAGTGTAGGCTACCCGCAGCCCCCGCTGTCCGGTCGTTATCCAAACACCCGAAACGCAGCATTACGTTTATTTTGGAAGACTACAAAACGTAATATTCCGTCACTAAGAACTTGTTTAAAGCTGTTACAACAGATACTTCCGTACGACATAAACATAATTAAAATCGCCATGGCCGATTTGGAGTAGCAGCTGCTCTATGTTAATAGCACTCCCCTCATGAGTGGCATTCACCGCTTGTTCTGCAAAGCCACCAGAACTACAATGAGTGCATCTCATTTATTTCTCGATGATCAAACCTCTGAAACATGTCACTGCCACGCAGTTGGTTGGCTGGTGACAATCGTATTGACACCCGGTGGCATTTGCGCTTTAGGAACAGCAATGACCAGCGGCTAGCGAAGGCATTTTCCCCCGCTCTGCCAGTCTCTCACTTCTACAGCTCAACTGAACTAAAATCAACTATTGCATCTAATTATTATGCGTATCTTAATTTATTTAATGCTCCGATTGAAATCAAAAGCTCTTCTGGTGTAGGATTTCAGTCGGATTCTGAGAAAAAGCAGCGAGCAATATCTCACGCTGCAAGCATCACTCTGCCGCCCCGGTGGCGCAGTGGTCTGAGCAATGACTTCTGATCATTCGCCCGAGAGGGGTCTGGGTTCGAATCCCTGTGAGGCATGGATGTTGTGTTTGTGTTACGGCGCTGGCTCTCTCCCTTCCATGGAACCAGTACCTAGGAACGGGCGACTACTTGTAGCCCATTGAGTTACTCACGGTGGTCGTTAAAACAAGCATCACTCTAACATAACACCCTTGTATGACCTTTTTTTTTTTTCACTTTAGCGCTGCGAATTCTCCGACTTGTCGATCCGAGGAAAGGACGACGGGTACCGTTAGTTCCTAAGAAAAAAGGCTTACAAAATTCAACGTTTCGCCAAAAAGAAAAATGCTCGTTATCTCATATTCTCTTCCTTTTAATATTTACTGAAACATTAAAAATATAATTACAGAATTTGCAACACTAACTGCATTTGTTCTAACCTCGTCTTAAACTAAGGATCGACTTATCAATGAACGAAAATAAGGAAACTGAAAATTTTAACCCATTCGACCTATATTCCATATCGACTTATAAAGCCAAAAAATGCGATAATTCTAAAAACCGACAAACTATCTCTCAACTTAAATCACGAGTGACTAGCGACTTACTAGTGACTAGCCAATAAAATGAGCTGATCCATCTCCCTCACTTCCAACCAGATATTCAATAATTTCCACGCAACCCGAATTTTAAAGTCGTCATATCGTCGCAGTTCTGCTTACAGTTGTGACGTGTTACAGAGGTGAATCACGTGTCAAGACCACAAATTTGCAACGGTACATTCCGTCCGTGTAGCTTAGTTGGGAGAGCAACTTACTCCGAAGTGGAGGGGGCGCGATTTCGATCCCGGTCACGGAAAATTTTGTGTTTTCACATTGGCACCCGAACGTAAATATGTTGGGTTCTTCGAAAAACGTGTGATGATTGTTCCACACGTCGTGTGGAATTAATGAAACATTCCTACTGTGCTTCAAGAAGAAAACAAAAAAGGGGGAGATAATGTGATGTACTACAGATGTGAATCACGTGTTAAGACGACAAATCTTCAGCGGTATATTCCACCCGTGTAGATTAGTTGGTAGGGCCACTTACTCCGAAGTCAGGGGTCGCAGTTTCGATCCTCGTCACGGAAAAATGTGTGTTTTCGCACAGTACGTGCGAATTTTCTGTTGTTACTGTTTTGATCGGGCATTTTGTTTCATCTGTAAGAACACAGATGCAGGAAATATCTTTTTCCAGGCGGAGTTCTCATTTATTACACTTCTTTTAGAAAAGAAAATAGTTTAAGAAAATTCTTGAACGTGTTTGGGTTTCTCATAATTGCCCATCCGTTAATTCCATCGGACACTCAAAGCCTTAGGAAGCTGTACATTATCTAAGAAAAAAAGGAGTTAGGGGAATTTCCTCGGTCAACATAAACTAACGACTCTTAGTAGGAAACATTTAACGGATATCTTGATTAATTAGGATAATTAATTCAACGTTTTTGCTTTTCCCTGAATTTCAGTAATCTGGAAAAGAGATGTGGAAAATCCGAGTTCATCCTCAAACGCTTTATCATCGCAGTGATTAAGAAAGAAGATCCTCAAGACTAATATTAAAGCAGGATTTTCTCGAAGCAAAAAAAAATCCATGGGCACCTGCAGAGTGAGACTTACAGAGAGAGTTTCATTCGGACCACTGGCCATCAATTCTTCCACTTGCTTGAAACACAGATTCGTTTTTGTCCAGATGAGCATATAAAGAGATGTTCATCACCATGGCAGTTTTATCACATATTTCGGTAATTATGTACGATTGATATTTTTTAAAGAACGAATGTCTTCCACTTAGATAATAATGATATTTTACAGGGATTTCAGGCTGTGAAGACGAATTGTTTCTAAAAAGACGGCAGCAAAAATAAGTAAAGTGAAAAGCGAAGGAGAAGAATGATGATCAAAATCCCGGGTGCATTAAGTACAATTTCTAAAGAAAGGAGATACAAAATAATAAGAACGTTGCAGCACATTTCTAGAAAACTGAAAGGATATCAACTTCTTCCACTACATGATTTTTTTAACTGTACTTCAAGAAGGGCATAGGTAAAATCGGTGAATTATGGAATATAACTCGTTGCTAAAAAAAGAGCAAAAATACTTCTTCATAATAAAAATATGCTATAATTTGAAACAAATAAGTGCAAGACTTAGAATGATAATCCGGTTTTTATAGGAGTGATTGATTTATTTAGTATTTCTTCACTTAAACATTACCTATCGTACTATTCGTCGGTTGTTCTCGTAGCTCTGGAAGTTATTAGTGTTAAGCTTCGTACTACTGTTGCACAAAATCTTTAATTACACACTGAGCTAAAGTTTTAGTGTTAAGCTTCGGACTACTGGTGCACAAAATCCTTAATTGCACACTGAGCTAAAGTTTTTAGTGTTAAGCTTCGGACTACTGGTGCACAAAATCCTGAATAACACACTGAGCTAAAGTTTTTAGCGTTAAGCTTCGGACTACTGGTGCACAAAATCCTTAATTACACGCTGAGCTAAAGTTTTTAGTGTTAAACTTCGGACTACTGGTGCACAAAATCCTTACTTACACACTGAGCTAAAGTTTTTAGTGTTAAGCTTCGGACTACTGGTGCACAAAATCCTGAATAACACACTGAGCTAAAGTTTTTAGTGTTAAGCTTCGGACTACTGGTGCACAAAATCCTGAATAACACACTGAGCTAAAGTTTTTAGCGTTAAGCTTCGGACTACTGGTGCACAAAATCCTTAATTGCACACTGAGCTAAAGTTTTTAGTGTTAAGCTTCGGACTACTGGTGCACAAAATCCTGAATAACACACTGAGCTAAAGTTTTTAGCGTTAAGCTTCGGACTACTGGTGCACAAAATCCTTAATTACACGCTGAGCTAAAGTTTTTAGTGTTAAACTTCGGACTACTGGTGCACAAAATCCTTAATTACACACTGAGCTAAAGTTTTTAGTGTTAACCTTCGGACTACTGGTGCACAAAATCCTTACTTACACACTGAGCTAAATTAGGCGACCTAACGGCCAAAAAAAAAAAGAGACCTCAAATGCTCACATAAATCGTCTTTTATCGGTATCTAAGAATAGCATGTTACAAGTACCTTGTAACATGCTATTCTAATGTTCAGTGCTATTCTATGTTCAGTGGTCTCAACAACTTGAATCTCTATAACATTTAGTTCAACGTGTATACACAGTCGTTTCTGAACAATATGACCACCTACCCACAGGCGCCGACTTCGTATGTTAGAGACACGTTTTGAACCCCCAATGATTTTGTTGTGGGTTCCTCGAACCCCTAATATTTTTGTGCGTATTTCGTGGGAAAAATACACGTACGCATATATGCATAAATTTTGTTTTTCGTTATCAATTCCTCAAGTTTTTTTATTATTCATTCCCCGTTTACTATGTATAGAAAGTGTGTATAGAAATTTACCCCTCAGACAGTTTATTGTGCCTCAAAAAAGGAATTAGTGTTTGTTGGTGCTCATAAAATTTGACGCGACAGACAGTACCTCAAGTACCGTTGTTTAAGAGCATTTAAAACTGCCTCCTTTATAAAAGAAAAAAATTCGGTTTGTCTGGGTTTCCACAAAATACAAAAGTCTACCTCTACATTCGGAGACGAGAATCTATTCGTGGTCATAGTGATAAAGGAGGAAATATGTTGTACAGTCAGTTGACCCACCCTATCTTCGGACAGTCGTGGACCAAAAAGTTTAAAAGAGAGAGGAGATGGTATCAGCCGCCGCTGGTGAATCCAAATCTGATCATCTGGTTTCTTGTGCCCTCCGAGTGGGGAGGGTTCATTGACGTGGCGTCACTGACTGAAGACCTGTGCTGGAACACAGGTTGATAGCGGCCGTCTCTTACTCTCTGCTGCAGACCCTAAAGGTCAGCAAAGCTCCCACAGCTTTAGCAAGGCCGTGATTGGCTAATGCGCAATATGCACTTCCGCTCTACGAAGCATAATTTTGTTTAATTTTTTTTTAGAAAATACTAAACAGCATTTCTGTAATTTTTTGTTAATTTTTAGTTATGTGCATGCATATTTCGGTCTCATTTTTTCCTGACTGTACATGCTGCTAAAATCTTTTCAAAGTCAACGATTTCCCCATAGAAAAGTACAGAAGCAGCCCAGGCTGGGCATTCTGGGCATACACAGCTGGTACGAAGTGGAGCCCACAGAAAACGCAGGGCGTGTGGCTGATGTCATGTCCTCTCCCTTCTAACCTCCTATTTTAACTCAGAAATCATTTGAAGAAAACATTTGTTGGCATTTTTAAAATTGATAAAAAAACTTTAAAATAAATTTTACGTGTTTTTTTTTACTTTTATAAGACGAGTTGGGAATTCACACAGTATCTGTGTATTGTATCAATATATAATAATGTCGCGCCTACAAAAGCAAAATAAGTGAAATAATTATCTAGAGAAAAACAAATTTTTCCGTAATTAACTATAATTTGCTTCATTTTAGCATTTCAGGCGTCTTATTGTGCCAGATAATCTGACTGAATACAATTTAAATTAGACTTAAATACTTTGATTATGCATAGCTAATTCGATAAGAAATTTCTGGAACCCCCAATAATTTTTCAAGTCGGTGCTTATGCACCTACCTAATATTGATAATAACCACCCTTGGCCCGGATGACAGCGGCGAGTCGGCGCGGCATGGATGCAATGAGGTCGTGGAAGCATGCCCGACGCACACGTGCCCATTCGGACTGCATCAGAGCACGAAGGTCCCGGAGACGACGTGGTTGTGAGTCGGCACGTCGAACCTGTCACTCCAAATAGTCCCAGAAGTGTTCTATGGGATTAAGGTCCAGCGATTTCGCTGGCCAAGAGAAAATGGAGACATCGCTGTCGTGTTCCTGGAACCAGTTGCGCACCCACTTAGCGACATGGCAGGGCACATTGCTTTTCTGGTAGATGCCATCACCACCAGATGATGATGGCGTCTACCAGAAGGGCAATCACATGACATCACTTTCGTGTTCAGGGACCCATCTAGTGGTAGCAGCGGTCTCAGGTTATACCTTGAAATATCCCGCAAGCAAGCACACTCTGACCGTCGGGATGTACTTGACCGATAAACGTGTTCAGGTGTTAGTTCTCGTGTGTCTCACGCCGTATCCGCCACCGCTTGTCACTTCTGTAGATTTTAAACCTAGCTTCGTTAGGAGAATCTAACCTTTTTCCACTCTTCCAATGACGGTAGTCCCATGTGAACTGCATGCGTCGTTACCGATGGACCTGGGTTAACATGGGCACTTTAATGCAGCGTCGACTCCGGAGACCCATGTGACATCGTGATGGAACGCGGAAAGTTTCCTTAAGTCACCTTAGGGAGAAAGGTCCGCGCCACATGACACCCCATTAGTGCGTGGAGAAATACTAATACGCAAGATATATCTTGTCGGTGAATCGCTTTCACAGCATTAACAGTGTAATCAGGTTAGCTTTCCCCCGAGTGTAGATGGGCGATTCGGGCTGCCGTGGTCGTTTGGATATCGAGGCGTTTTGGGTGGTATGGTCATTAAAGGGCTAATCTTAGTAGCGTTTCAACGCGTATTTTCTTGGATACAGCAGCAAGGGAAGTACTACAAGCACCTGTGAATCATTAGGGACTCGAACTTGATCCAACTCAGATGATTTTCCAGCTCCGAATAAAAAACGTAACGATAAGCAACCAATGAATGAAATACGGGATTACACCATTGCACAATACAAATTTGGAAGATGTGAATCCGTTTATTGGTGTAAATATGACATGGATGTTAAATAAATATCCGAAAACTTAAATTTCGGCGTCCGGGAGCGGGAATCAAACCGCGTCTCCCGGATAGCGTCCGAGTATGCTAACCACTGCACCACCATAAACGACCCTAATGGTTATATTCAAATTAATCAGAAACTTGGAACTTGGTTGTTCTGGGTAGTGTAGTGGTTAGCATACTCGGATGCTATTCGGGAGACGCGGTTTCGATTCCCCCTCCAGGACGACGAAATTTTTAAGTTTTCGGATTTTATCTGACTTACCATTCATGTCATATTTACACCAATAAACGGATTCATATCTTCCAAATTTGTATTGATAAGCAACCAATTTTTTTTTCATTGAAGGTTTAACGGCCACAGTGCGCAACTCAATGGGCTATAAGCAGTCGTCTGTCCCTAATTTAAGGCCACTTGTTCCAGGGAAGGGAGAGAGCCAGCGCCGTAAGACAGACACAACATCCATGTCTCACGGGGATTCGAACCCGCACCCATCTCGGACGAATGGTCATAAGCCATCGCTTAGACTACTGCGCTACCGGAGCGGCCAAAATTTATTGGATCGTATGGGACGTACGCAAACACATTCACTTGCGTGCATTTCGGAAACTTGAAATGGCAACACAGGCAATGTCTGGCCATTGTGTAGCGGGTAGCTTGTACTTAGTTTGTACCTGCCAATCGGCCAATGAAAGTTGTAACAGCAATGGAGCAGCTGAGGAGATCAGTGACATTGGAACTGCGTGTTTGTTTGAAATTTCGTTCCGTAGTACGGTACTCAGAAGGCATGGCACAAAGTTTTCTGCGGACAGCAGAAGGTCAAAATGCCCTTGAGGAAATAGTGGCGCGTAACTGGATGAAAGGGTAAACCACAGCAAGCGAATCGATGAGTTATAAGAAGTTACCGTCTCTAATTTAAAGCCACTGATTCAGGAGAAGGGGTCAGCCAGTGCCGCAAGATAAACACACCTTCCATGCCTCATCCTGTGTTCGAATCGGACCTATCTAGGACGAATGATTGGATTTCAGAGCTCTCTTTCTGTTGCCAATGCTTAAACGTCGTGTGGTAATCATTTCACGTTAATCCACCACTGAAGGCAATACATGCATCAAATGTGTAAGTGGTGAAACGACCCATTTCCCACGTCTCGCATGGTACTTTTATTGGATCTCACACGTCGCATGCTGTGTTGTTATCATTCTTGTCTACATATGACGTAGCTACACACACACTGATCGCCGATCTCCAGTAGTCGCTGAGTTTGCACATCACCATGCTTTTCCCTTCGAAACCGCAATATCCCTAATTTTTGGCGACCAGTCTACACCGATGAACCATTACATTATGACCATCCCCAGTCTAGAGAAATGAGCGCGCCTGAAGACCGAACGGTGGCGCAGGTGAAGTTCACAGAGACAACCCGAGGACTCACTTTCGGTTACCAGAGTGTTCGGAGTCAGAATGGGAAAAGCTGCCGATTTATCGGAGTTTGATAAAAGACAAATTGTATTGTTCACGTGCTGCTGTAATGAATATGTATCAAAAGTGATGCACAGATGGTCAAACGTCGAACCGTCGTCCAGCCATGTTTCATCCGCAGCTCACTGATGACAGAGGGAAGCGCTGACGGTCGTGCATTGTTCACAGTGACCGCGGGGCCATAGTGCGACAAATCACCTGCATCTGCAACAGCTGTGATCAGGGCAATGTGTCACAGCACACAGTTCATTGCAGCCTTCTGCGCACGGGCCTGCGTAGCCGAAGACCTAGCCGAGTCACCATATGCTCACTGCACGTCTTCGTCAACAACGCATGAAATGGTGTAACCGGGGCTTCCATATTTATCAGAAGCAAGATTCTGTAGCCATTTTTAGAGATAGTGAATTGTAGTCATTTTCTTTCAAGATGGTCAATAATATTTTTCCAAGCTGGGTCTTTTCCCTATAAAACCTTCATTTCTTCTATAGAAAATTTTTCTCTTAGAAGATGCACTGTATCAGTCGTGGCTGTATTTACGTTCCGTGATAAGCAGTCTGCTACTATACATTTTCTTTTCCCGGAATGTATATAATCGTGATTGGACAGTGGATGATTGGAAGAAAGTAGCCTGGTCTGATGAATCAAGATTCCTGGCGCAATACGTAGACAGCCGAGCGCAAATACTACGATTACCAACAGAAGTTATGTCACTTGGATGCACTGTTGAGCTGAAACAGGCCGACGGCGGCGGTGTTATGCTGTAGGAGATATTTTCTTGGGGCACTCCATTGTCCCAATGGCACAATCCCTGACAGCTGTCAGGTATCTGAATATCGTTGCGGGCCAAGTTCACGCATTCATGGCAACTGCGTTCCCTGCTGGTGATGGCCATTACCAACAGCGTAATGCGCCATGCCACATTTGCCAGAATCGTCAAGGAGTGGTTCGAGGAACGTGCTTGTGACTTTCTGTTAATGCCCTGGCCTCTAAAGTCACCTGACATGAACCCAATCGAACATTTGTGGTTCCACTTGGAAAAGCGGGTTCGTACTAAATCAGCACCACCCGGAAATGTATGGGAACTGGAGGACCTGCTGTCGACATTATGATACCAGATATCCGAGGATACGTATCGTCAGCTCATTGAATCGATGCCTTGCCAAGTGGCCGCTGTGTTGCAGGTTAAAGCGGGTTCTACAGCTTATTAGGTATAGGTGGTCATAATGTAATAGCTCATCGGAGTGTAAGGCATAATTCTGAACTACGAAACAACTGTTCCATCATTTCATGGCTCACCCTGTACATATTTATAGCAAAATACGTGTAACATTCTATTATAATCCTAATAACAGTTATAGACGAATTTAAATCGGCGGATTTTTCTCCAGAGTTCGCGATAGAAGGACGTGAGTTTGAGTCGCAGATAACACAGAAGTAAGCGCTTTTATCCGCGATCTTTTTCTTTTACACATACTTATTCCCGAAGCACTTGGATTTCTTAAACATTTCCTTGTAGGCGAATTGCTTTGCTGGTTTTATTCCTGGCTTTAGTGATTTCTTTGCATACACAGAGGAGCGCGGCTTATGGATAAAGCAGGTGTCTTTTCGCCAGCTCGCTCCGTTTCTACTCCATTCTCTCCGAAAGACGACAGACAACACAGTTACGTCTTCTACGTGTACGCACCAGGAGAATAAATACATCATGTGCGTAGATATGAAAGCTTTCTGTTCACCGTTCTTCGTCTTATAAAGCAAAGGGAAACATTTGCTTCCTATCGCATTTCCCTGAAACCGAATTATTTCCTTCTTTGATTCAAGGGGAAACAATTCTTCTTTGATATTAGAGGCTGCTTTGTTTTGATTCTGGGAAAAACAGTAATGCTTTGATATTGAAAACTCTTCTGCTTTCATTCTAAGCTTCCGTAACTTCTTTGCCCATACTCAGATGCGCTGAGTTTGCTCCTTTGTTACCTGTCCCAACAGAAAACAAGAATTAAGACATAGAACAGTCGAGCATTATAGCACGTCATTTGGCAGATGACTATACCCTAATATAATGAGCGTATTCCTATGCGTTCTTATCGTTTTAAATTGATCAAACGGTAAGTATTTGACATAGGAGTCCAATTTCGGCTACATAATGGAAAGACTGTGCATCAGAAAAACAGGGAAACGTAAGAGAAGTAGTAATTGGGTTAGCAACCCGTTGCGCAAGAAAAATGACACCGAACTCTCAGTGCAAGGAGTGCATTTTTTGAATTAATTTCGAAACAAAAAGGATTTTTCAAAAGAGATGTTTAGAAAAGCGGAAAACCAGCGAAAGAGAAAATGCATTTACGTCATTAATGGAAAAATTGGGTATTATGTAAAATACTTCACAGTGAATGAATGATACCAGTTACGAAAATAATTTTTTCAACTTGATTTCTAGAAACCGTAAAACATTTGCAAATAGTTGCGCCAACTAGCGAGCGAAAGTTGTGTGCGTCATGAAAAATCGGAAACTGTGCGTGAAATGTTCTTCATAGTAGAAGTTATCTGAAGCAAAAAGAATTTTTGAAATCGACCCTGCAGGAGCAGGTATATGGAGGTAACAATAATATACGCCTCTTCGCGCCTCCTAGCAGGAAAACTATGAATTTTGAAGATGACAGTCCATTTTTTGGTGTAAATATGACAAGGATGGTAAATCATATACGGATTGTCATCTTCAAAATTTGTATTATATGGTGTAATCCCGTATTTCATTCAGGAAAACTATGATTTACTAGTGAAGAAAATTGGCACCAAGTGTTCTTCATAATAAAGGGTACGCGATGAAGTCCGGAGGATTTTTAATCAGATTTTTTGAAGCAGAAATATCTTTTTCCTGGGGAGGTGTGGGCGTTAACGACTACCATGAGCAACTCTGTGGTCTATAGACAGCTGCCCGTCCCTAATTTACGGCGACTTGTTCAGAAAAGGGGAATATCTAGCGCCATTGGAAAAGCATGCCACCCATGCTAATCCAGCATCCATCTCAGAAGAAGGGTAAGGGGCCGTGCTTCAGACCATGGAGCTTCTGGTGCGGCAAAAAACTTTTCAAATGAGATTTTTAGAAGCAAAAAGTCAGTTTATACATACACGTCCCCAACGGGAAGACAGCGCATTATTTACAGCGAATTCTGTTCTCAATTTTCACTATAACGAATGGCATACAGTGCAAAAGGAATCTTTTACGTCGGATTTTTAAAAACATAGGTGCAGTTGTAAATATAAATACCTATCAGGGCTTGAAAAATACCGTGCCCGAGATGCTCAGGGCATGTAAATTATTGGCCTGGGCAGGAAAATAAAAAATCTAGTTGTCCGGCTCCGGCAACTGAATTTTAAAATAATGTTTGAAATAGAATTTCATGCTACAAGGAAAAGGACAGTCGTTGCATATAGTGTTTCATTTCACTGCTAACGACCGGAATTTCTATTATTGTTACGGAGTGCCAAGGACAGAAGAATATTACTTCCTCAATTATATTATGCTTTGAGCCCAGAAATTGGAATCATATGCAGTTTTGCTCTAAATGTCGTATATGGTCAGTAACGTGTTACATGCCTCTAACGGAGCTAGCTAGACACCGGTGTTTAGTGAAAAAGCGCGAAAACTTCAACGAAAGGGGAACATAGCAAAATAACTAAATTGTTCAGATACCAATTTCTTCAAACCATTTCAAACCAATTTCAGCATCATCATCTTAAGACTTGAGATAAATGCTTTTGGGCAGCAAATAGTAACAGTATACTAGTGATCCGAATTATTAGCTTAGAAAATAGACACATAAGCGTTTCTAAGCTTTCGCACATCAACCAGATGGCTTTTTCAAGGAAGTTCCTTGCCTTTTTTAAGGAAGTTCCTTGAAAAAGCCATCTGATTGATGTGCGAAAGCTTGGAAACGCTTACGTGTCTATTTCCTATGCCAATAAATCGGATCACTAGTATACTGTTACTATTTCCTACATAATTGGTGCACTGTTCATCGTTATCAATTTGTTCTTGGGCATTGAACGTTTTGTTTACAAACCCTTAAAACGGAAATGCATAACATGTAAAAATGTCCATCATATTTTTTTACTTTAAAAAATGGAGGTTGTGATTTGTTATCTTAAAAGATAAATTTCCCTAGGCATCCCGCTTTTCCTACCTGGGCAGGTAAATAATTTTTTCATATGCCCAGTTGAGCATGTAACTTTTCTGATATTTTTCAAGCCCTGTAATTTACGCCGTAAAGCGGCAGAAATATGCAACAAGAAAAATTCGAAAATATACTCAAAATATTGCCAGCAGTGAATTAATCAGAACTAAAAAGAATCGTTCAGATTGTGGCTTTAAACAAAGAATATCGAAAAAAATAAAATGCAGAGCATGTTCATACATTTTAGAACGATTTTGATAAGAAATTACAGAAAATAAAAGAAGTTCAAAAATCTGAAACTGGAAACAGCGTGTTAGATGAACACGAAAGAAACATCTGCTGCAGTTAAATATCGTCTGCAAAGGAAATATCGCACGTAAACAAGCTGTGGATAGAAGGTTCTATCTGTGCTCTTCACAGAGAAATATTCGTATTGTGTAATTAAAAAACGCTGTGAAAATCGTGGAATTAGTATTACTAAGTGTAAAATAAGCAATTTTATTATAAATAGAGGGAACAAATCGTGAGACGTTGTTTTTTACAGGAGAAAAAAACACCGAACGAATATCCAAAGAAGGTACGCACTTTTACAACTATTTAAAAAGTAAGGTCTCTGGGCTTAAAAGGAAATCCATCTTTGGTGAATCCCCAGCATTGTGCGGGGCTCCAAGAAGCAACCTGCTACGTGATTTTGCAGTTAGTGTATGTGAGTCTGGGGAAATTCGAGGCCGCTGTGGTGCAGTGGTAGTATGTCCGGCGCGTAACTGAAAGACCCTGGGTTCGATTCCTGGTGATGACCGATGAGAATTTTTCTGTGACTCACTTATAAACGTGGAAAGAGCGATGATTTCTATTTGATGTTCCTGGTCCACGTCAACTGTGTATTTATCAAAACATATGTAATGATTCTTTAAGTAGACAAAGGATGAAATGTATTTTGAGTAAGAATAGACAAACGAGCATTAGTCAGGATGGTCACTGACGCCAATCAGCTTTGGTGACCAGCCTGACTAATATAATGCTTCTTTAAGCAGACAAAAGGTTTGAAATGCTTCTTTAAGTAGACAAAGGATGAAATGTATTTTAAGTAAGAATAGACAAACGAGCATTAGTCAGGATGGCCACTGACGCCGATGTCAGCTTCGGTGACCAATCTGACTAATGTAATGCTTCTTTAAGTAGAGAAAGGATGAAATGTATTTTGAGTAAGAATATCCAAACGAGCGTTAGTCAGGTTGGTCACTGACGCTGACATCGGCGTCAGTGACCAATCTGACTAATGTAATGCTTCTTTAAGCAGACAAAAGATATGTAATGCTTCTTTAAGTAGACAAAAGATGAAATGTATTTTGAGTAAGAATAGACAAACGAGCATTAGTCAGGATAGTCACTGACGCCAATCAGCTTCGGTGACCAACCTGACTAATGTAATGCTTCTTTAAGAAGACAAAAAGGTTTGAAATACTTCTTTAAGTAGACAAAGGATGAAATGTAGTTTGAATAAGAATAGCCAAACGAGCATTAATCTGGTTGGTCACTGACGCCGATGTTGGCGTTCCAATTCCTCCCAAAGGTGTTCCGTGCAGGACCGGTCTTAGCATGCCAATGATGTTGTTCCACGCCCTTTACATCAAACCATTACTGCACAGACCTTGTTTTCCGGACAGGAGTGTTTTACTTTAGAACTTTGCCATAATGTTGGACCACAGAATTGTCGAAAATATTACTATAGGCCACAGCGTTGTGTTAGGATTCATAGGCAACTAAAAGGCACAACCCAAACTATGAAAAACAACCCAACGGATGCTGACTGCTCTTCCAAACTTCACAACTGGCACAACACAGTGGTCGCGGTACGTTTTTGGACAGGGAGAAAAATTACTTCTCACACGATTTTCGAGAAGTATTTTGTGATTTCTTGAAGTAGCAACGCTCCCCCTCATCGTTTGCAAACGACTACCATAAAACTTCTCACTTCTAAAAAAATGTTTTTAATTATTTTAATTCTATTAAAATATGTGCATTATAATGAAAAAACATGTGCTTAGGACATACGGTTATTTTAATTATTTTAATAACAGAAAATTTTAAAAGTTGTAATTCCTAAGGTTAAAAACATGCATCCTTACTGCTGCGGCATAGATGCCTAGATGAAATTTATGTGATGTATGTACGTACAATTCTTCTGACGCATGCAATTTAGTATTGCAGCTGATTGTAATTGAGAATGACCTCAATCTCTCGTATTTTTAATAAAAAATACAGTCTGTTAGTCAAATTTAGTTCCGTTCATTTGCTAGAAGTTACTTATCTGTACACTAAGAATTAAAATCCACAGCATATTGACATTGTTCTCTTAATGGATACAATAGAGTGTCATTAGTAGGTTTTACTTAAATTTAGTGCTGTAATTATTCAATAACGCTGTCCACTGACCTTCGGAGCTCTTGAAAATAATATTACCTTCCTCCTATTTCGTTTGGGATTGCACGCACACTCTCCCTTATCCTTTTGTAGTTCTGTCGTTTGCCGGGCTGGCAGAGCGGGACGGGGAACGAGGGAGGAATACCTTATCAATGGCACAACTGGTGCGTTGAGCGATCGAGGGAAAAAAAAACAGTAATGATAATAATTAAAAAACAACAACCTGGAGTTCGGTTTTTAACCCTCCAGGTGGCAGGAACTTTGGAAGAGGCCATGCGAAATTTTGTCACATGTATAATAGGAGGCTCCCCTAAAAGCGTCCTGTCTTTCTGTAGTAATCGTCGTCGTTAAGATGCGCATATATGCGTTCTTGCGGCTAGTGAACAGGTTTTCGATGAACGTTTTATTGGGTCGTCGCCGCTTTGGGCACAGAAAGCTCCAAACATATATATGCATTCATGCCACCAGGAGGGTTAAGTAAAAATGGATGTTTTTTGTAACAGTAAAAAATACGTCTAGATTTTTTTAGGAAGAAATTTTCATTTTTGATGCGTGAAATACGCCTGTCCAGGCTTTAATGCGGCGATCTCTGGTCGGACAGATAACGTTCACCTGGCATCTTCCATATCCAGATTCGTCCATCAACTTGCCAGATAGTGCAGCGTGAATCATCACTTCAGTGAACATGTTTCCATAGCTTCAGATACCACTGGCCCCGAGCTTTATACCTTTGAACCCCACGCTTGGCGTTGATCTTGCTGATTTTTAGGCAAGTGCGCAGTTATTCGTCCATGGAAACCCATTCCCTTCAGTTATCGACGAACCATTGTAGTGCTGGCGTTGCTGATACAGACATTTTTGAACTCGGCGGTGAGTGCTGCAATCGAGGACAGGCGATTTTGTCGTACCACCTGCTTCAGCACTCGGTGGTACCCGTTCTGTCATTTTCCGCAGCCCGCCGGCTCGCGATTATGCTGTTGTTGCTCCAAGGTGTTTCAACGTCACAATAACATCACTTACAGTTGATCACGAGCTGCAGCAGAGCAAATATTTCCCGAACACACTTACTGCCGAAATTGTATTCTATGACCGTGCCACGTTGAAACTCAACGAGCTCCTCAGTACAGCCCATTCTATTGTTCATGATTGTGTATGATGTTTGCCAGGCCACCTACGACGCTTGTATGGGCCATGGCTGTGACGCATATGGACAAATCCACTACTCAAAAGAGGTGTCCGGATACTTTTGGTCATATACTATACATTAAGAAAAATCTTTTTATTTACGCCCAAGTGGAAAACTGGAAATGTAGAGTTTTTTCAAGCGGATTTTCATAGGAAATGTTATGGAATATAATATATATTTTTAATCCAATAGCATCTACATTTATTCTCTAACGGATACATCCTCCTTCTCACAATTCAAGCCTATTTCTTCTTTTAGGGGTAGGGGACAAAGGATCACCATGGGCAACTTTGGCGGCTGTAAGTAATCACCCGTTCCTAATTTGGGGCCACTGGTTCCGGGGAAGTGAGCGAGCCAGCACCATCCGTGACACATCTGGGGATCGAACTGAGCTGGGACGGCATTCCAGAAACATGTCTGACCACTCGCGAACCTGCGCTGATCTTTTCAGGATTTAGAACGCAAAAAGCATTTTTCAAATCTAACTAACGGATGCAGAAATATGGTGTACAGCTGTACATGGAGATAGACCTAGTGATGCTTTAAGCACTACTTAGGGGTTTTTTTTTGGGGGGGGGGGGGTTCAAAAAAAAGGTAATATAAAGAATATCAAAAACATGACGAGGTCACTGTGCATATACAAAAGAAAAAAAAACATTAAAAATGGTGTACACCGATCGCGCTTTCCGATAAAAGAAAAAAAGGATGGCTTTATTTGCAAGCCTTTTATCATCAGAACGGAGTATGACGAAACAGAAAGAAATGTATACAAACTTTAATCTTCTTATCAGCAGAAGTGTGTATGACAAAAGGAAAATGTAGACAAACGTTCATCCTCTTATCAGCAGAAATGTGCATCACAAAAGTGAAGGAAATGTATACAAACGTTCATCCTCCTATCAGCAGAACTGTGTATGGCAAATAAGAAGGAAATGTAGACAAACGTTCATCCTCTTACCAGCAAAAATGTGTATGACAAAAGAGAAGGAAATGCATACAAACTTTCATCCTCTTATAAGCAGAAATGTGTGTGACAAATAAGAAGCAAATGTATACAAATGTCCATCCTCTTATCAGCAGAAATGTATTTCACAAAACAAGGAAATGCATACAAGCATTCATCCTCTTATCAGCAGAAGTGTGTATGACAAAAGAGAAGGAAAATGTAGAAAAACATTCATCCTCTTATCAGCAGAAGTGTGTATGACAAAAGGGAAGGAAAATGCATACAAACTTTCATCCTCTTATAAAGCAGAAATGTGTGTGACAAATAAGAAGCAAATGTATACAAATGTTCATCCTCTTATCAGCAGAAATGTATTTCACAAAACAAGGAAATGCATACAAGCATTCGTCCTCTTACCAGCAAAAATATGTATGACAAAAGAAAAGGAAATGCATACAAACTTTCATCCTCTTATAAGCAGAAATGTGTGTGACAAATAAGAAGGAAATGTATACAAATGTTCATCCTCTTATCAGCAGAAATGTATTTCACAAAACAAGGAAATGCATACAAGCATTCATCCTCTTATCAGCAGAAGTGTGTATGACAAAAGAGAAGGAAAATGTAGACAAACATTCATCCTCTTATCAGCAGAAGTGTGTATGACAAAAGGGAAGGAAAATGCATACAAACTTTCATCCTCTTATAAAGCAGAAATGTGTGTGACAAATAAGAAGGAAATGTATACAAATGTTCATCCTCTTATCAGCAGAAATGTATTTCACAAAACAATGAAATGCATACAAGCATTCATCCTCTTATCAGCAGAAGTGTGTATGACAAAAGAGAAGGAAAATGTAGACAAACATTCATCCTCTTATCCGCAGAAGTGTGTATGACAAAAGTGAAGGAAAATGCATACAAACTTTCATCCTCTTATAAAGCAGAAATGTGTGTGACAAATAAGAAGGAAATGTATACAAATGTTCATCCTCTTATCAGCAGAAATGTATTTCACAAAACAATGAAATGCATACAAGCATTCATCCTCTTATCAGCAGAAGTGTGTATGACAAAAGAGAAGGAAAATGTAGACAAACATTCATCCTCTTATCAGCAGAAGTGTGTATGACAAAAGGGAAGGAAAATGCATACAAACTTTCATCCTCTTATAAAGCAGAAATGTGTGTGACAAATAAGAAGGAAATGTATACAAATGTTCATCCTCTTATCAGCAGAAATGTATTTCACAAAACAAGGAAATGCATACAAGCATTCAACCTCTTACCAGCGAAAATGTGTATGACAAAAGAGAAGGAAATGCATACAAACTTTCATCCTCTTATAAGCAGAAATGTGTGTGACAAATAAGAAGGAAATGTATACAAATGTTCATCCTCTTATAAAGCAGAAATGTGTGTGACAAATAAGAAGGAAATGTATACAAATGTTCATCCTCTTATCAGCAGAAATGTATTTCACAAAACAAGGAAATGCGTACAAGCATTCAACCTCTTACCAGCGAAAATGTGTATGACAAAAGAGAAGGAAATGCATACAAACTTTCATCCTCTTATAAAGCAGAAATGTGTGTGACAAGTAAGAAGGAAATGTATACAGATGTTCATCCTCTTATCAGCAGAAATATATTTCACAAAACAAGGAAATGCATACAAGCATTCATCCTGTTACCAGCAAAAATGTGTATGACAAAAGAGAAGGAAATGCATACAAACTTTCATCCTCTTATAAGCAGAAATGTGTGTGACAAAAGAGAAGGAAATGTATACAAATCTTACAATAGAAGATAGCAGCACTAAATTAGTCTCCTAACTGGTTTTTACTTCTCACCTCTTCGGTGAGTCCGTCCACGGGCTCTCCGGCATTCCAACATCTTCTTTGGATATGATGCACATAAACATTCACATATACCAGTTAGGGTCGCACATCCTGGTACTTGATGAACATAATTTATTGCAGATCACTTTATGTGAATTCGATAAAAATACGCACACATACACAAAGTGAATATTCATTATTCTGTCTTTCGTCATAAGTCTTAACATCAGTTTTCACCCTGCGGCCTCTGCCATCAGTTCTCACGCGTCTTTACATGCCCACAATTTTCTCACGTCTGCCGTTGGCCTCCTCCGCTGCGCCCTCTGTAGGCGTAGTCCAAACAAGGGGACAGCAAAACAAGCGAAATATATATTTCCTTTCTCTCGAAAAAACACTATATATCACTTGAACTAGAAAACGTCATCGTGACAGGGGTATCGATATGACGTGGAACTTACGAGGCTGATGGCACGAAGTCACAATACTTTATCAGACTAGCAGAGAATGTAGGTCCATAAACGTGCCGTTTGGGTACTTCTACGCCACTGTTGAACAAAAAAAGGGTTAAACACGGCCACGCAGCAGCGAGAGAAATTTGTGCAACTGAAGGGAGGGAACACAGTACAACAGTACACGAAAATGGTTCCGGCGTTTCAGTGTTGGAGACATCAGTCTTGAAAACTAGCAGAGGTGAGGTCGTCCAATGACCACCAACACTGACACCCTGGTCGAAGCTGTGACAGTGAACCCCGGAAACAGTACATTAAAACGGGCAGCCGAGGCGTGGTCTTCCCAACTCACCATCGTTCGTCACCTGCACCAGATTGGTTTCTCCTCAAGGCTCCATAGAACGGTTCCCCATGAATTGACACCAAAGTCGGCTGAGCAACGTGTCACTCTCTCTCGTAGATTGCTATTAAATCCACAGGACGATAGGTTTTGTTGTCGTATCGTCACAGGTGATGAATATTGAATATTCCTACGTTATCTTACCACTCTGAAGTAGAGGCTGAGCATACCCAAGAGTGCACAGAAAGCAGTTCGAGAGGAAAGTCATGCTGTGCATTTGGTAGAATTGTGAGGGTCCTGTGCACTGAGAACTCGTGTCAGATGGTCAGGTAGTGGACACGGAACTCTATGGATGCACAATGCTCTGCGCCAACGCTGCTTGAGATCCTATCCCATTTTCCATACAGTCCGGATCTTTCCCCATCCGACTACCACCTGTTTCGCTCCATGACTCATTTCCTACCAGGACGGCACTTCGCTTCAGTGGTGGATGTGGAATCTGGCATCAAAGAGTTTCTGTTCTCGAAATCAGGCGAGTGGTACCGCCGTGGAATCGTGGTGAAAAGTTTTCAAACGATTGTGAAAAACAACTGCTTGTACTTTACAAAATAAGGTGAGCGTGTATGGCTTCTTTGCATCATTAAACGTTTGAGCTGCAAACGGGACAAACTTTTGATTCACCATAGTAACATTCTTCATAGTAAAAGCTATCAGATAAAAAATATTTCTTTCCGATTAGTTTTAAATGCAGTGGTGTGAACAAAAACAAAATCATCGTTTTCGTAGATGAAGACATCCAACGGAAAATAGCTGTTGATATACGACAAATACGACGGTTGATTGATAAGAAAGGTCTCCTACCGCGTGGCGTCGCCAGTATTTGGGGAAGAAACGTTTGCGCATGCGTTCGGTGGTCCATACTATGTAGTGCAAACGAGCTTATTTCAGATCACTGTTTCACGTCCTTGAGTAATAGCATTCAGTAGTCATGAGTGCTACCTCGGAGTTACGTATAAAGCAACGATCAGTAATAGAGTTTTTGACATTGGAAGGTTACGCGGCAATCAAAATTCGTAGGCGTATGAAAGCAATTTATGGCGTGTTAAAGCAAGTATGAAAGCAATTTATTGCACCACGACTTGCAGTCGACAAACGATGGAAACAGTGACAAGCCTGAAATTCATACTCGTTCCACACCCTCCTTACAGCCCAGATTTGGCACCGTCCAACTTCTGGTTGTTCCCACAATTGAAAGATATGTTAAAAGGTCAACATTTTTCATCCGATACCGAAACTGAATTTGCTCTGTGCAAAAGTATCAAAACAACCAAACCACAAACATGGATAGAATGAAAAAGTGCATAGCGCGTTTCGAAATATGTGTAGAAGTAAATGGGGATTATGCTGAGGTTATAACGTTTAAGAGAAATAAATTTCCTTCATTTTGATACCACTTTCATTATTTTATTTTGTCGGAAAATTATTTTATACGATTGGAGACCATACTTATCAATCAACCCTCCTATGTCTGTGCAGAAACATGGTGTCTGCGGCCTACATACAATTTTTGCATGCTTCGCGCATCTAAAAGAGGCTAAAAAGTATCAATTTATTTCAAACGATGTTCAAGAAGAATGACTTATGTTTCGGATGACGTCAGTTTTCTCGCGGTTTTAAAACCCATAAACCGTACGAATTCGTGAGGTCTTGGTTACAGCTGCTAGCTGTGTAACCTAAGAGAAGATGACGTCGCTCAAAAACAACCCACGGACGAACACGCTTCGCCTTTTACACACAGTGAGTAAACTAATCTTTGCGCTGTGCAGCCAGCTTTAAAAACCTGTTGCACGCGCAGTTCTATATTCTGTCAGCTGCATTTCAAAATAATAAGTTTATTTTATTTTTACCGGAAACAGTTTAGGCCAAATCGTAATGCTTTCTTAATGTGTTTACGAAAAAGAATTCTGTAAATGCAAACATATATCTTTTCCGCAAGCACACATTGGCGAACAGAAATGAAAGATAATCAATAAAGCATTTCTTAAAGAATCAATCTTTAGCTTTTTCCAATATTATCCTCCATAATTTGAGATAGGTGGACGAATGTTTCTAGAATCAGTGACGCTATGTGAAAAATCGAATTGCAGCTTTCTTTACATTCAAGTGACTTTGAGCATTTACGAAGAGATTCGCATTGACATGACTGAAGCTCCAGAAATACAAACTTTCGAGAGGCTAGATTTCAGACACGCCTAACGCAATGCAATGGAAGCTTCACGCTTGCTTGAATTTGTGCTTGAAGCCATGATATTTCAGGCGAAAGTCATAAATCTAAATCGCTGCGGAATCAAAGGAAAGAAAACAGTATGAAGCAATTTTTAGGGGTTCATTACAGGGGTTCCCAAAATTTTTGAGACCGCGCCGCCCTTTACATTGCACATTTTCCGTGCGACGCCCTTCTACCTAAAATTTAAAAAAAAATCCCAAATTCGAGTTTGTCGTTCTGATTTTAAAGAAAATAGTCATTTACATTACTAGCTCCTATTCTTTTCCATGTAATAATTGACACCATGTCAAGAGCAACAGGCAACACCAACTTCTGGGCAATTGTGTGAGGTTTCTTGCTGCGTGCAATTCGGTATGCCACTTTGTAGGACGCAAGAAGGGCTTTTCTGAGGATTGTGGTTTATTTAGGGAAATGAGCTTCCTGCTTACGCGTTTCATGTAACTTGCGTGAAAAGTAATATCTGGGTTTGCCCACTAAACTACTGTATACTATTTCCAGGTGACGTTTCAGTTTGTTCGGAAGCATACTCTCAGCAGCAAACACTTTCAGGCAGATTACGCACTGAGCAGGTTCTTCGTTCTTAACAACGGTGCACTTGAAACTTAAATCCAATTACGTGTCATCATAATTTCTGGACTTGTTCCTACTCACCTGTTTTGAACTACTTGTAGCTTCTTCTACATCACGTTTTTTTTTATTTAAAAACGTCTTTGTTATCATAAACTAACACATTTCATACAGAAATAACAACGTTCGCAGTTGTTAAAACACAGCAGCTCAGTTCTAACGAATGCTTGTTTATTACATGCTACAAATGTATCGAATGAAGACTGCGTAGTAAACTAAGCGCCCAACAATGCGGCAGCAGAAGGTTATCTGATCATATGTAGAGGATTTTAGGAAGGGACTATCTGACCCCAGGTATTAAACAACCATTAGAAATAGGAAGCTAGGAGATTTAGGTTAGAGTGCCCGATAGGAAAGTGACACGGAAGCGAAGCAGAAAGGAAGGGGGGGGGGGGTAAGACGCCCTTATTTATTACCGGGGCCAATACCCGGGGTCCGACGTCTTAACGTACCCATCCGACGCACGGCGGATATTTAGTGGATAGAGTGTTCGTACCTGCCTGGGATCGAATCTGAGGTCCTGAGGTCCTTTCCGTGGCAGCACTAACGTTGCCCACTAGACCACCCGCGGCCCATCGCAGAACGTTATCGCTTGGCCTTGCCTGGCTCAGTCCATTTTCAGACTGCAAGGGGAGCGAGATTCGCACGACGTCACTCCAAGTTTTCAAAGAGCCTTACAGTCCGGAACTCAGATCAAGGGAGCGCTTTCACAAAAAGAAAAACGATGTGTTTTCTTTTTTCTTTAAAATTCTTTCTTACAATTCATTCTTTACAATATGTACACGTCTTGAAAATTTGCATGTTGCATTTCACTATAAATTATAAGTTTTAGTTTTTACTTATAGTCACGACGCCCCGGATCAAGAACGGCGATGCCCTGGGGCGTCGCGACTCACAGATTGGGCTGCTATATGAAACAAATTTTAATTTTGCATTTAGTAATTTATTTTTTCTTTTGTCATGCATCTTAACAGTGCTACCACAAAACTTTATCATGAAAAGAAAAAGCTCTTTTGTAGAAAGGCAATGTTCATAAATATTTCAGAATCATGAGCCACTTATAGCGAAATTTCAAGACGATGGAGAAATCATATTTACAAACATACATCGAAGAGCTAAAACATTATGGCCACCTGCCTAATACGTATGATGTTGGACTTCCATGGACCACCACCAAAACAGTCCTTACTCGGCAAGGCATAGACGCTACAAGATCTCGAAAGTATCTTGTGATATCTGGTACCAACGTATCACCAGAAGATCCTTGTAAGTTACCACAAGACACCTGCCTAATATGATGTTGGACTTCCATGGACCACCAAAACAGCTCTTACCCGGCAAGGCATTGACGCTACAAGATCTCTAAAGGTGTTTTGTGGTATCTGATACCAAATGCGTTGCCAGAAGATCCTTGCAAGTTACGTGGTTGTACTGCCGTACATCAGATTTGCTGTTCCAAGACAAACCACAGATGCTCTATTGGATTGATATCTGGGAGCCAGGACAACACCGCGAAGTCTTCCTAACGTTCCATGAGCCATTCTCGAACAATTCCAGCATTATAAGCATGGCGCATTATCCTGCTGAAGGAAGGCACTACTAGAGAGGAATACCGTTGTATAAAATGGATATACCTAGTGTGCAATGGTGTTTGGGTAAGTGTAGACGTCATAGTTTCCTGCACATGTGCAGCTATACCCCAAGTTTGCCAGCAGAACATTGCCCAAAATATGGCATGTCCTCCACTGGCTTTTGTTTTCATCCCACGGTGCATCCTGGTGCTAAGTAAACGAAGCACACATACCGGGCTGGCCGCACGGTGCAATAGGAAACGGACCGGACAACCTTCCAATCATTCGAAGGCTCTAGGTTTGACTCTACCGTGCCCATTTCAGGCACTGTAAAAACCCAAGTTTGTCCGTGTCTCTTCACTCCGGAGTAAGTCGCTCTCCCAACTGAGCTACTCGGACAGTAGTACGTGTAGTACGTCAAAGCACTTTCGACGGGGAAACGAGGTTAGCATGAGCACTGTATCGGCCTGCACGCCTCCATTTTTCTCAGGACTCGATGTACTATGTGTTGTGACACATCACTCCCATCACCAGTTTTCAGTTATCAACGAGTTGCGTCAGAGTATCCCTTCTGTTGGCTCGTATCATACAGGATAGCCTTCGGTCACCTCTAGAATAGATAAGACGTGGTCGGACAACACAGGACGGTTCGTGGTTTTTTCCTCCTCTGATCACTTTTTGAAGATACTGACCACGGATGACTGTGATCACCCAAGAACCCTTGTCCGTCTCGGAAACGCTCTGACCAGACGCCTGGCCATTACATTTGACTTTATCAAACTCTCTTAAACCAGCTACTGTTCTCATCTAAAGAACCAGAAGAACACTGACTAACGGAGGTCAGTATCATGTGTTATCTATACCGTTTCATGACTTTCATACGCCCCATCCTATTACCCGTAGTTGCAGCAACGTGCATAGTTTAAGCTCTTGGGGTACAATACCAGTCTACATACGTTTCGATTTCTTTTTTTTTTTTTAAATCTAATGATTGATTTTTAAAAGAAATTTTAGCAAAATCCAGAAATGGAATCTGTTTGCTTTTCCATCTACCTCAAAATATTTTCAAAGGTGAATTGTGGTTGGCAATGCATACAGTAATGCAATTCAGTTACATCCGGTTTTCGTTCAAAAGGCTTATTTTGCGTATTTGAAATATACACTATCCACCAACAAGTAATTGGACACCCCTGCAATCGACGATATCTGCGGTCCTGGTACACGTCACGGCCGCCGCCGTTAAATATCGTGTGGGAAACAACAACGCAACCAGTCGCATGCAAGATGCCACGCAGCTCAGAGCTCTCTGATTTCGAGAAAGGTATAATCGTCGGGTATCACAGAAATGGCCGATCCATGCGTGATATATCCAGCGAGTTGAAGTACCCAAAATCGACAGTGGCCTACGTAATTGGCAAGTGGAAGATGAGAGGTGACTGTCGGAATGTGCCCCGACCCGGCAGACCCACAAAACTGGGAGTTAGAGTCCGACGGGTGCTGGCCAGAGAAATTCGGAAGAACCGCACCAAATCGATGGGCCACATCCACGAGGAGTTTCAACAGGCATCCGGGAGTGTTCTTTCGATGAATACCATTCGTAAGGAAGCCCATCTGCTCGGTTATCATTGACGTGCTGCCGCCCACAAGCCTTTGATCACCAAGTCCAATAGCGCTGCTTGGCTAACGTGGTGCAAAGAACTTCGACCGTGGAAACAGGTTCTCTGGAGCGACGAATCAAGGTTCACCCTCTACCGTTCGGATGGCAGGGTCTGGGTCTGGCGTCTGCCTGGAGAACTCCTCTTGCCGGAATGTATTGTGCCAACTGCGAAGTTCGGCTGCGGAGGAATTATGCTATGGGGGTGTTTCTCCTGGTATGGCATGGGACCCTTGGTCGCAATTCCTGGTAGACTCAACGCCGAGACCTACTGCACCATTTTGGATGACCATGCGCTTCCTACGTTGTGGCAGTTTTACGGGGTGGACCCATGTTACTTTCAGGATGACAATGCCACCTGTCATGTTGCGAGGCCCACCATGGCTTGGTATGGTGACAATGGGGTTAATCAAATGGACTGGCCTGCGCAGATCCAGGGTCTTAACCCTACCGAGCACCTCTGGGACGAGTTGGAGCTTCGACTTAAGGGGTGCCCCCTCCGTCCGAAATCGGTGAAGGAACGGACCTGTCTTCTCCAAGCGGAGTGGAAGAAAATACCGCTAGCCGTCGTACGACGCCTAGTTGAGAGTATGCCCCGGATGGTCACAGCTGTAATCGCCGCTCGTGGACACTCCACCAACTATTGAAGGTGAATAAACTTTATTTTGCTTTGCTATCACAGGTGTCCAATTACTTGTTGGTAGATAGTGTAGTTAAAAGATGAAGGCAAGGCGTGGCCGCCATGTATGAAATGTTTCGCTCGTGTCGAAAGTTTTAGGTTGTGGAAGAACAGAAATAAGGAAATTATGCCATTTGCAATTCCTATGGTATGGAGAGAAACCAGAAACACACGGAAGGTTGTTATTTTTCCTCATAAAAGTAGCGGGATATAGTGTTAAAAAGAAAAAAAAACAGAAAGAAATCATGTATCCCTACATTCTATCAGCAATCAGGCATGTAAATAACTCGTGGAGTTAATGATACCAGCAACCATGGTGATGGTACGTCATCCCCACACCATATCCACAGACTAACAGAGAGCACAAACGATTCTTCGGCAAAGGTATTTCGAAATCAGAGTCTCATCCACATTTATATTGAAAAAAAAACGACTTTCCAGTACTTGTTGATGGATCAAAATGGTGAATCATGCGTCAAAATAATAGGTAGACTTAAGAAAGGGTGTAGTTAAGGATGAGATACCTGTATCATTGCGAAGTAGGCGATTAGTGACGAAATAAGTATAAAAAACTAATTACGTGTGAAAACTGCTATATGGCATGCCCACATTATGACTTTCAGAATTATTTATGCGGAGGTGGGGAGACACGTGAGTTTTTTCGTCTAAACCAAATTTTTTAAAGGAAAGTAATTATCCGGTAAAACACCTCGTTTCGAGCTAGGTTTGGTTCTATGATATCAATCATGACCGGATTTTAAAAATTTATCTTACTCTTAAATCGTAATTAAAATTTGTCCACGACTGAATTCACTTCACATTGCATGTTTCAACATCTCTTTTACATCCTAAATCTCACAGAACGTTTTCATTAGGGCACGACCGTATAACATTTTTGCAGGTGGTGAGATTCGAACCCACGTCCGTAGCGAGTTGTTCTCCCGACTAAATTAGGCTTGTAGCTGCAACTTGCCGCTTTGACTCCTGCGTCACTTCAGTGGTACGTGAAACGGGAATTTATGAGGTGTTCCCCTGTGGGTACGTGCGTTTTTGTAGTCTACCCCAGGACTAAAATTCCGAGCCTGGTTTGGTTCTCCCAATCCACCCCTGTCTGCATATGTCGGACGTGGTTTCACTTGCGCAAGATCACGCTGAACGTTTGGCGGGACATCAAACCAATTCTTCTCTTTGAGATACTACCATCAAATGAATCCATTAGTTCTGAACTCTGTTTTCATAAACTTCAGCTTCTGAATGTTGCTTTGGACAGTAATCTCTCGATCAACTGAAGAGCGGTCATGCTTCACCAGAATAACGTTCGTCCCCATACGGCAAGGGAGGTATTCTAAAAAGTCAAAGACTGATTAGAAACTTACATACTATTCAACGGAACTTGCCACATCGGACTTCAATTTATTTTCAAAGCTTTACTGATCGAGAAATCAAGACGTCCTGTACTTTTAATGGGAGGCAACAAGAACGGATGCGGAGCACATGTGAGCCTTGACGGTCTTCCAACAAAAAAACTTGATTACATCGAACGTGATGCTATCAACGGAGGATTAAAACTATCAGTGGTAGACCCAACTATCAAAAAGTTTCAAATCCGATCTACCCAAACTTTCACCTAAACATGGTAGATCTTCACTGATCAGTGACGGTTATACAGCGTACCCTCATGAAAAAGTTCTGTCAGATTTCAGATGAAAGAGAAATGTTGAAACATGCATTGTGAAACGATTTCAGTCGTGGACAAATTTAATAACTTCTAAAGTAGTAAAATGTCATGGTAATTTTCATTCCGGTCACTAAGATGATTTGTTCTACCAAAAAGGACCTAATTCCTGACAGACATTCTTGAGGAATATATCACATCCAGTGCCGTGGTGGCCTACCATTAATAGGACCGACACAAAGATCTGTTACATTCAGGCTGAAAGAACACCAGTCCTATATATAAAAAAATGTGATCTCAATAAATCCTCGTAGCTCCGCATTGTTGGGAGAATAACCAACAAGCTTATAATTATTAACAAGGAACTGTAAAACAACTGTACTTAAAATAATATAACTATATTAGTGATCCGAATTTCTTGGTGTTGAATAGAAATCAAAGTTTCCAAGTTTTTGCACATCCACCAGATGGCTTTTTCAAGGAGGGTAGGCAGCAAACTACCAAAAGAGCTCAATTTGCTGTCTACCTTCCATGAAAAAGCCATCTGGTTGATGTGCAAAAGCTTAGAAACTCTGATTTCTATTCTCGACCAAGAAATTCGGATTACTAGTATAGTTATACTATTTTAAGTAAACAAATTCCAGTTTGATGATGCAAAATTGTTAAAAAAAACTATTAGTGTGTGTAATCTGGACTTTTTAGAGTACCAACAAGTTTATAATTATTACACGTTTTTCGAAACTGTCCTTCCCTGTAATGCTATTATTGGCATATTTTCATTGTACTCCATGTAACCACTTCCTTCAGAAAACTTGAACATTTTCATCGTCTTGGAGAGGGAATAGAAGCCGCACCTTCCGATTTCCTGTCGAGTATGCTAGTCACTACTATACTACCCAGGACAAGGAAATTCCAAGCAACTGAACGTAGATATCTGAGAACCTTCGGTAGTGTAATGACTAGCATGCTCAACCGGAAATCGGGAGGTTCGAATTCCGCTCCAGGCCGATGAAAATTTTCAAGTTTTCTGAAGGAAGTGGTTACATGGAATACAGTGAAAATAAGCCAATAATAGCATTACAGTGCCTGCCATATTGTACGATACTTAGTTTCATTTGTTGTTATCGTAACCAATAGATAGCGCCGCAGAGCTGCGTTTCTGTTTTCTCTCTCTTGCTGTGAGGAGTTTTTGTAGCAGGGATGGTTGTGAGTTGTTGTGTTTTTGTTATCATCTGTGTAACGAGTGTGAGTTGCTTACGGCAACGTTTGTTTATGTTTACAGTGTATCGAATGGTTTAATTATGTAAGGTTCTCTTATTAAAAGAGCTCAAGCAGAGCCTTAAATTCACACAGTCCTCTTTTAGTACTCTTCATTTTGGTCCTCCCCTCCGAGATGGAAATACCTTCGACCCTCTTGGTTAATGGCGTCGACTTCGCATTCGTTATCGTCGTTCATCGGCAAGTCGTTGGCGAGATTGGGAGGTGTGTGATAAAAGTGAGTAATCAAGAGTGATTTTAACCTTTAGTTTTATAGCGCTTTTGCTGACATTGTTATTGTGGATGCATTAAAGATAAAAAAACGTGTATTTAAGGCGTCGTTGACAAAACTTCGAGATCAAATTGAATCGAGTGAATTTGGGCAATTTTACAGTGCTAGTGCGGAGCTGTTATTATATAAAACGAGGTTAGACGCTATTGAGGCAAAGAAAGCAGAGGTTTTTGAGGGAATGTTTTAGTCCTGCGCTTTGGAAGAAGTGAATGGATTTATAGCCGATGCAGAGGAGTTACAGGAAATTATTGATAATTTGGCTTTGAGACTGCTGAGGAAAATGTCTAAACCCTTGGTTCCGGCAAATAATATCACGGCGAGTGAAAATAATATCACTGCCAGAATTGCCAATTCCAATATTTAGTGGTGGAGATGCCACTCAGTGTGGCTCTCCTTCCAAGATTTGTTTACAGCGTCTGTGTTATTGAATGATAATTTGTCTCGTTCACAGAGACCAGTATTTGAAGGGGTGTCTGAGAGGAGATACTCTTAATGTCGTCCAATCATTGTCATTGTGTGATGCTAATTTCGAGGTTGCGTGGGATTTATTGAAGAAGAGATATTCTAATAAACGTGAGTTGGTCTTCAACATTTTACGGAAATTAGTTTCGCTGCCAGCGGTCAACAACGAATCTGCAGCTCAACTTTCTTTTAAATATTGTGGACAGCACTATTGAATGCGTTCGTGCTTTAGAGAGCCTTAAGTTGAAGTGTGACGGAGTTTCCGACATTCTGCTGCTGTTTATTGTGCAGAATAAGCTGGATACGACAACTCGTGGATGGTGGGAGAGAACGTTAGAAGCAGACAACATTCCTCAACTAAATCAGTTGTCAGAGTTTATACAGAAGCATGTGCATACTTTACAGAAGGATAGGATGATCTCTCATAAAAAGCCTTTTCAACCTAAGGTTCCGACTTTTGTTTCTGAAGTCAAAGGTAGGTGGTTATTTTGAAAAATGAATCACAAATTGAACAAGTGTAATAATTTCCTAAAGCTGAATGTTCAGGAGAGAGTAGAATTTGTGAAACATCAAAAATTAAGCGTCAACTGTTTATTGCCTAATCATTGAGTGAGCCTTTGTCAGAGTAAATATTCTTCAAAATAGTATAACTATACTAAAAATCCGAAAATTCTTGGCGTAGAATAGAGATAAAAGTTTCCAAGCTTTCGCACATCAACCAGATGGCTTTCTCAAGGAAGGTAGACAGCTAACTGACTTGAGAAAGCCATCTGGTTGATGTGCGAAAGCTTGGAAACTTTTATTTCTATTCTATGCCAAGAATTTTTGGATTTTTAGTAGAGTTATATTATTTTGAGTATAATTTGGTGTACAGTTCCTACTTTTTGTAAACATTCTTGCAGAATTTGTGCACGGAACTACAGCACCTTACTGTGCTTTCGTAATAATGAAGTTAAGCAATGTAATGAAGAACCAGAGTTTAGGACACAAGTTGTATCTCCAACTGCTACTTCTGTTCCGAGCGCTCAGCGTTGGGGAAGGAGAACGAGTTAACATCAGCGACGATTGCGTCGTGTGTTTCAGATTTTAATATGCCGCAACAAGTTCTGCTATGCACAGCTGTCATTCGTGTTGAGGATGCATCAGGGAATTATCAGTTATGTCGGGCGCTTCTAGATTCCGGTTCCCAGGCAAGTTTTATTTCTGAATCTTGTACTAACAGACTTGGCCTGTGCAGGGAGAAAAGACGAGTGACTATTTCATGTTTGGGTTTGTCAAGCTCGCATGCCAATGGGGTAACACAGATTAAATTTAGGCCGCATTACAAGACTACACCTACGTTTTCAACTTCGGTCTTTGTACCCAGCAAAATTATTGGAGAACTGCCGCACTTTCCACTTGATTCTTCTTTAGCAGAACTGTTTTCTGATGTGACTTTGGCTGATCCCAACTTTTACAAACCCTCAGCGATTGATATATTGCTGGGAGTAAATATCTATCTGCCCTTGTTGAAGGGAGATACCATTAAGGCAAAAGACGGCAAACCCTTTGTGGTACGTACGAAACTGGGCTGGATAGTTTCAGGTGAAGTGTCCACCTCCCGTGAGAAGTTATCTACAGTTCATGTAAATCACATTCAAGTAGATCTCAACGAATATCTCTCTGCCCTTGTTGAAGGCAAAAGACGGAAAACCCTTTGTGGTACATACGGAACTGGGCTGGATAGTTTCAGGTGAAGTGTCTACCTCCCGTGAGAAGTTATCTACAGTTCATACAAATAACATTCAAGTAGATCTCAACGATTGCGTATCTAATTTTTGGAAACTGGATTCCGTTCCTGTGGCTAGTCCCTTTAGGAAGGCTGAACAAGCATGTGAAACTCATTTTCAAGATACGCATTCAATAGACGAGAATGGCAGATTCATTGAGATGCTGCCTTTTCACTTACCTCACTCACATCTGGGCGATTCCAAGCAACTTGCCATGAAACGCTTAAGGGCTTTGGAGAACTCACTCTCAGAGAACCCTGAATTATACAGACAGTATTGATCCTTTATGAAAGAATACGGAAACCTGGATCATATGCAAAGAGTGCCAGAAACTGAGATTTGTAAGCAAGTGAGTTTTTATCCGCCACATCATTGTGTAGCGAAGCCTTCGAGTAGTGCCACAAGAGACCACGTGGTGTTTGATGCTTCGGCCAAGAGCACTTCTGGACTGTCGTGAAATGACCTCCTTATGGTGGGTCCGAGAATTCATCAAGAATTGTTCCACATTCTCTTGAGATTTAGAACTTTCCGGGTCGCTTTGTGTGCAAACGTGGAAAAGATGTTTGGACAAATAGTTGTGCACCCAGAGAACACTGACTGTCAGAGAATCCTCTGGAGAGAAAAATCTGAAGAGCCTGTACAGACCTTCCGATTGAACACAGTCACTTATGACACTGCGTGTGCCCCATTCTTAGCAAGTAGATCTTTGAAGCAATTGTCTTTGGGCGAAGAGGCTGCTTTCCCTCTAGCATCCAGAGGGGTTTTGCGAGACTTCTATGTTGATGATCTCCTTTCAGGAGCCAATTCACTGGAGGAAGCGTCTGAGCTTACGCATGAGCTGCAAGAATTGTTGGAAAAGGGGGGGGGTAACATTGCGTAAGTGGACATCGAGTGCTGCATTTGTTTTAGAAACTATTCCTCATGAGTTCAAGGATTGCAGTGAAAACCTGAGAATTGATTGTGACAAATCAATCAAGGTGCTTGGCATTGAGTGGTGTCCAACTAGGAATACCTTACAATTTTCTGTTACTACCAACGAGAAATTGGAGAATAGCAAGCGAGTCATACTTTCATAAATTGCCAAGATTTTTGATCCCTTGGGCTGGCTGTCGCCAATAGTTATTAAGGCTACGGTTTTTCTTCAAGAGCTATGGAGTTCTAATCTGAGTTAGGACGATGAGCTTCCCCAACAGTACAGGAACCGTTGGAGCAAGTTCCAGTCACAACTTTCCTGTATGAGAGATCTCAGGATTCCAGATGTGTGATGACTCCAATTTCTGATTACCTTGAAATTCATGCCTTCTGTAATGCTTCTGAGAAGGCTCCCTGTGCAGTGATTTACATTCGTTCAGTGATATTGGACTCCTCGGTGCACGTATCTTTACTAACTGCCAAGTCCAGAGTTCCCTTAAAGAAGCAGTCGCTGCTTATGCTGGAACTTTGCTCTGTCCTGTTGTTGGCAAATCTGTTGGAAGCTGTTCTTCCATATCTCGACATTTCAGTCAAACATATTTTTGCATGGACAGATTCAAGAGCTACGCTCGCTTGGATTTCGTCGGAACCACAACACTGGCTTCCTTCTGAAGCTAATCGAGTGGCAAGAATCCAGGAAGCGATTCCCTTTGTGGAATGGAATCACACTGCCGGTACGCAGAACTCTGCTGACTGTGGCACCAGAAGTATTTCAGCTTTAGAGTTAGTTCAGCGTGACATTAGGTTAACAGGTCTAGATTGGCTACAGCAGCCGAGTGTTCAACGTTTAGTTGGAGATGAGCTTTAAGAGTTCTCGCTTTTCTGAACTACATTTGAGAGAAGAAAGGAAAAGTTATGTGATGTGACAGCAGCCAGCCAAAGTACAGATCTGTCCTTTATTTTCACTTTTTCATCTAGGACTAGATTGTGCCGCGTGACAGCCTGGTGTTTGCGGTTCACACAAAACTGTGCTAATTCGTTATCTAAAAGAAACTTTGGCCATTTGAGTAGAGATTAACTTCTTAAGGCCACTTATGTAATAGTGAAGCTCGTCCAATAATCTGAGTTCGCTGATGAGTTGGCATGCCTTCATGCTGAAAGAGCCATTAAGTCATCAAGTAAAATTCTACCTTTGAATCCCTTTGTGGACTCTGAGGGTATTTTACGAGTTGGTGGGGGACTTAGAAATGCCTCAGTTCCAGATGATGTACAACACACTATACTCCTAACTAGAAGGCATCATATAACAGAATTAGTTGTGAAACATTATCATCACACTCATCTTCACGCAAGCGCTCGTCTTCTACTTGCTGTCACCAGACAAAATGTTTGGATTCTCTTTGGCAGAGATGTCGCGCGAAGATTTGTGCGTCTTCGTGTGACATGCTTCTGTCATTCTGCTACTCCAGTCACTCAGCTTATGGGTAACTTATCCTCAAGGAGAGTAACTCCTTCTAGAGTATTTCATGTTACGGATCTAGAATTTGCTGGTCCCTTTCAATGCAGAGAAAGAGTGGGACGAGGAAGAAAGCTTTTCAAGATTAACATTGCAGTTTTCTAGTGTTTCTCAAGGAGAGCTATTCATCTTGAAATTGTTGGGGACCTTCATTGCAGCTCTTAAGAGATTTATTGCACGTCGAAGTAAGCCCAGTGAGATGTTTAGTGATTGCCGCACGAATTTCGTTGGTATAAATCGTGATTTGCGTCGTGTTCTTAAGAAAGTGCTCAGTGCAACCGATGACAACAGTGTTGCTACCTTTTCCTCTTCCGAAGGCATCAAGCGGAATTTTAACTCTTCTTCAGCCCTTCATTTGGGGGTCTTTGGGAGGCGGGAGTAAAGTAGCTTGTGTTTCTCTGGAGGAGTTCCTCACACTTTCAACGCAAGTTGAGGCTTGCCTTATTTCTAGGCCTCTGTGTCCCATTTCTGAAGACCCTAATGATCTGGACACATTGACGCCTAGACAGTTCTTGGTGGGAGCTCCTTTGACGGCTCTCCCTGAGTTAGATCACACTGCAGTTCCGATTACTCGCCTTAAGAGGTGGGAATTGATCCAACGTTTAGTTCAGCAGTTTTGGAGGCGATGGATGTTAGAATACCTTACACAACTCCAACTTAGGCCTAAGTGGTGTACCTCTAGACCGAACCTTACAGTTGGTGATCTTGTGCTGATCGAAAATGAATTAATGCCCGCATTGCGTTGGAAACTTGCCAGAGTTATAGAGACACTTCCCGGCAGTGATGGCAAGGTGCGAGTTGTGATTGTTCGAACTGATTCCAGAACTCTCAAGAGGCCCACAGTTAAACTGTGTCCATTACCGTTAGATTGACTGTAAGGTACCTTTTTATATTATTAATTTGGTAGTTTAACCTATTAATTCTCGCATTGTAATTTTCAGCCTATTGTTGTGTTCAAATACCGAATTTATAGTGTGAAGGTGATTTGTATTACTTTATGTGTTGAAAGCTTGAGCTTTCAAGGTGGGAGTAATGTACGATACTTAGTTTCCTTTGTTGTTATTGTAACCAAAAGATGGCGCCACTGAGCTGCGTCTCTGTTTTCTCTCTTCTTGCTGTGAGGAGATTTTGTAGCAGCGGTGGTTGTGAGTTGATGTGTTTTTGTTATCTGTGTAACGAGTGTGAGTTGCTTACGGCAACGTTTGTTTATGTTTACAGTGTTTCGAGTGGTTTATTGATATAAGGGTGTGCTATTAAAAGAGCTCAAGCAGAGATTTAAATTCATACAGTCTTCTTTTAGTACTCTTCACATGTATTTATGAAGAATTATTTCTTCGGGAAAATTCGTTTCCCAATTGTATATAACGCCCTTTCCTGGTGAATGATTCATCTTTATCGCCATCTCTCTTGAGGGCTTGGGAGGCACTCATCAAAACCGATAATCACCACCGTGATATGTGACACGTGAAAAGAAAAAACGTCGTAGGAAAAAAATCACGTCGTAGCCCTGCAGAAGCTGGACCAGGGCTCCAGCCAAAGACCATGAAATTACTAAAATTGCACTTGTAAGCGTTGTTTGCTTCGTAAAAGCATGTGAGTGCAATGTCTTTAGTTTATGTTTAATGACTTTAAGTTGGCAAAATGACATCGATTCCGATGTTGCACAGATTATCGATGATTAAAGGTCAGTTGTGTGTGTGTGTGCCACGTACGGTGTGAACATGGCACGTATTTATGAAATAACAGATAGCAAGGTTTGAAGCAACTGAGATTCCGTGCACCCGTGAACATACATAAATACTAAGAGATACAAACGGTGAGAAGACAATTTTTTGTCAAACAGGTGCCTAAAACATATTAAATGTTTTTACAACTCCTAAACACATATGCTGGAACTAACTTCGTGCATGATTTAAAGAGGGAAAATAATGAATTCCTTGCTTATCATCGTAAAAGTCGGTCACTTTCTTAGATTTAATAACTAAAGCTTTTAGCTATATTGCGGATGTTAGATTAAGTTATTGGGATGATGCAAATTCCCTTATTCACCACAAAAGTGTATTTTGCAGTCACTCCCGTCGTTAACAGAAGCAATTGTTTCCACAGATAACGGTTTCTAAGCATCGGCACGGTATGACACTTCCAATTACGTATTTCCAGGCACCTACTTTTGAATAAATGAAATCGAATTCGGAAATGCAGACTTCTTAAGTGTCTTCATTGTGTGCTACAGGCTTTGTCACCCAGACAAAACCAAGCAGCCAACAAAGCAATGAACAACGATCGTTATTTTTCTGAACATGAGTTATTAAAATGCTTTCTTTGCATTCTTTTCGAAATCCCAGAGGATCCATGTGAAACCTAATCTTCATATTTTATTTTCAATCTCGGCAAACATCAGAGGTAAATTGGTCACATAAATATTCTTCTTTATTCTGTGTACTCTTGAGCAATTTGTTCAGTCTTTAATGATGTACTCTCCCGATTTGTATCTAATCCATACTTGGAAAAGCGAATGATTGAAGCACAACGGAGTTATTCCACAGACACTTGCATTTTTAGCATATCATTTGAAAAAATAGAAAAATATAGTGTGCTTGAAGTATCAGTATGACCGTCAGATGCCGTATTTCTATACTTATTAGTCGGATTTTAAAAATTATTTTTACATTAGTAAGCTTGAACTGGGAAAACAAGGATCCTTTGATCTCTTCCCAAAGCATAACCTTCCAGCTAGGGGGCAAAAATGCAGATGCCACTGAATTTAAAATACACCTAAGTGCCACTGTATTAGAGATACCTGCTTAGTAATGCGTTGGGCCACCTCTTGTCCTAATGACGGCAGTCACACGACGAGGCATGAACTCCACGAGCTTACGAAAATGTTCCGCAGGTATATCCAGCCAGGCTTTTTCAAAGTTGTCCATAATTCGCTCAGGTTCGTAAGCAATGGGACACGTGCCCGAATAGCCTCTTCGACGGCATCCCAAAGATGTTCGATGAGGTTAAAAGCACTGCTACCAGGTGGCCACTATAGCGTTTTAAATTCGCTACAATTTCACTCTTCTAACCATGCATTATCCAGGTGAGACTTGTGGGATGGGCAGTTATCTTCCTTGAATACGCGGTTACCACTGGGATGCATGCTGGACATGAATGGGATGGGCAATTATCTTGCTGGAATACGCAATTGCACTGGGATGCAGGCTGCACATAAATGGGATGACTAATTGTCTTCCTGGAATACGCAATTGCCACCGGGATGCATGCTGGATATGAATGGGATGGGCAATTATCTTACTGGAATACTTCATTTCCACTGAGATGCATGCTGGACATGAATGGAATGGGCAATTATCTTGCTGGGATACGCAGTTATCACTGGGATGCATGCTGTACATGAATGGGATGGACAATTATCTTGCTGGAATACGCAATTTCCATCGGGATGCATGCTGGACATGAATGGGGTGAGCAATTATCCTGCTGGAATACGCAATTGCACTGGGATGCAGGCTGGACATGAATGGGATGGACAATTATCTTGCTGGAATACGCAATTGCACTGGGATGCAGGCTGGACATGAATGGGATGGACAATTATCTTGCTGGAATACGCAATTGCACTGGGATGCAGGCTGGACATGAATGGGATGGACAATTATCTTGCTGGAATACGCAATTGCACTGGGATGCAGACTGGACAGGAATGGGATGGCTAATTATCTTGCTTGAATACGCAATTTCCATTGGGATGCATGCTGGACATGAATGGGATGGGCAATTATATTTCTGGAATACGCAGTTTCATGCAGGCTGGATATGAATGAGATGGCCAAATATCTTTCTGGAATACGCAGTTTCCACTGGGATGCAGGCTGGACATAAATGGGATGGGCAATTATCTTTCTGCTATACGCAGTTTCCACTGGGATGCAGGCTGGGCATGAATAGGATGAGCAATTACCTTTCTGGAATACGCAGTTTCATGCACGCTGGACATAAATGGGATGGGCAATTATCTTTCTGGAATACGCAGTTTCATGCAATCTGGACATGAATGGGATGGCCAAATATCTTTCTGGAATACGCAGTTTCCACTGGGATGCAGGCTGGACATAAATGGGATGGGCAATTATCTTTCTGGTATACGCAGTTTCCACTGGGATGCAGGTTGGACATGAACAGGATGGGAAATTACCTTTCTGGAATACGCAGTTTCATGCAGGCTGGACATAAATGGGATGGGCAATTATTTTTCTGGAATACGCAGTTTCCACTGGGATGCAGGTTTAACATGAATAGGATGGGCAATTATCTTGCTAGAATACGCAGTTGTCACTTGGATGCATTCTGGACATAAATGGCATGGACAATCATCCTGCTGGGATACGCAATTTTCACTGGGATGCTTGCTGGACATGAATGTGTTGGGCAATGATCTTGCTGGAATACGCAATTGTCACTGGGATGCATGCTGGACATTAATGGGTGTAAATAATCAGCTAAGGTGTCCACATATTTGGTGGCACTCAAACTGAACTGTACACGTACCAAAGGTTCCAAAGCATTTCAGCTGAAGCAACAACTGATCGTTACTGAGCCACCACCGTCATGTAATGTTGTTCCAACTTAAAGGGTCCATGGCTTAACGAGGTCGCTGCCAGATTCACACTCTCATATAGGTTCGATACAGTTTAAGTTTGGATTCATCACTCCAGGCTATCTTCTTTCATTTGTCTGTGGTCCAAAGTCGGTATGCGTTTGCCTAGACAAGGTTTTCAGCCCGGTGTAGAGCCATTAACCGTGGAACTCTTTTGGGCCGTCGCTACCGAAGCCTTGGCATTTACAAGTGCTTCGCACTGTCCTTGCACTGACATGGCGACTTGATCCGCTGTTCAGACCGGTGGTGATCTGTGATATTGTCTTGCACCTACCAGTCCGAACAGTGCGGCTCAAATGGCGTACGCCACGACTTGTGAGTGCTGTTACACCTCAGCAATTCATTCGGGAGTTTGTTCTTTTTCCAGAATTTTCGTATTCCCTTAGCACTCTGGACACTACAGCACGGGAAAACTCCAATATTTTGACAACTTTCGAGATGTAGCGACCCCATTCTGCAGCCACCTGCAATCTATTCTCTGTCAAAAGCAACCAAATCACACGAGAAGCTGTAGGCGATAGCTGTATTTAACCATAGTTTCGGCCGAGCATGTGCGATAGTGCAGAAGTCGCAGACAAGCTTTTGGATAACTTCTGCTATCTCTAAATCAACTGTACTTCAATGTATATTTTATTTCATACGTATATAACTGCTTCTAAAAATCATATTGAACAAATATAAAACCTTTTTTCCTGCTATACCTTAATTATCACGAAGATAATTTAGCATATAGTTCCTACTTCAAATAATTCACAGTTCTCCAACTAGGGTGCGTAAACATATACTGTATTTTTTCCGGTATCTCTGCTTTTGGAACAATTATTTAGAAAATTATTTTTTGCGTAGCGGTTAGCTATATGGCCAAGAATATTTTGCAAATAATTTGTAGTTTTTCATAAAGCACAATTTTGCCACTAGGGCGTGGGTAAGTGTAAATTTCTGCTTGCTACTAACACGCTTTTGAAACCTAGACTGGGAAAAATGTCTTTAATCAGACACCACTCACTACGAAGAAACATTTTTTTTTTTTTTTTTGTGTTCGGCTGTGCGGAAAGTTCGTGCCGAAAAACAGCATGTAAAAGAACGTCACGTATGGCAAAAAAGAAAAACAACAGAGCTTTAATCAACGATATACAGTGAAGAGCCATTGAATTAGAGATACCTGTCTAGTAACGTGTAGCACCACTTTTCGGCCTGATAACGGCGGCGATTCGTCTCGGGATGGACTCGACAACACACCGGAAGCGTTGGGAAGCCATACGGATCCACGACCCCTGTACAAGCTCCCACAGTTCACGAAGATTTGATGGAGGGGGTCAGAGCCTTGAAAATCTCTCTCGATGTCATCCCAGATGTGCGTAATGGGACTGAAGTCAGGGTACCTAGCTGGCCAAGGAAGCTAGGTCACGTCGGTGGAGTGTTCATCTAAGCATTCGGATACAATACCCAAACACCGATTAAATGCGATGCAGCTACGAAAATCCATCTGCGCATGCGCGACTAAAATCTGACCTCAAGAAGACGCACAAATGGGAGCAAATGGTCGTCCTGGATATCCCGGTAACGTTGACCTGTGAGGGACGATGTCACACGTGCCAGGGGTCATACTACAGTCCTCAGACGAGAATGCCACCCCCACCAGCTTAAAGAGTACCCTGCTGGCAAGAAGGATCCATCGCTTCATGTGGTTTGCGCCGTACTCGTATCCTGCCATCTGCATGTACCAACGTGAATCTCGACTCATCACTCCAGGCAACATTTTCCCACATGTCTAGGGTCCAGTGGCGATGTTCCAGCACCCATGCTACTCTTTGCACCCTGTGATGTGCGGTCAGCAGCGGTAACCTCGTAGGACGGTGGCTTCTGTATCCCATAGCGAGGAGATGGTTCTGGATGGTATGGCTGCTTACACGTTTTTGTGCACCAGTGTTAAATTGCCGAGTGATTTCTTGGACTGTGGCCCGTCTATTCGCTGTTACAATGCGAGCTAGCCGACGATGACCCCGCTCATTCACACGCTGATCTCCACGGCAGTTGGCCCATGCACGGATGGTTTTACCGGATTCGATGTACTCACGGTGCACCCGTGACACAGTGGCTCGGGAAAATCCCAGTGCCTGCACGACTTCCGAGATGGAGTGACCCATTCGTCGGGCTCCGACAATTTGCCCACGATCAAATGCGCTTAGATCCTTCGTCTTACCCATACTGCGTCCGACTCTTACTGATTCCCGTCGCATCACTCCTTATGTTGTCGGATCACTGCATACGTCATGTCGTTTCCGTTTACAGGGCTACCCACATCGCCACGTTTGCATAACGCTAGCTTTCTCTAATTCAATTGCTCTTCAGTGTATTTACTCGGTTGTACAACCTTTTACCGTCGGTCATGTGGCTGAAGATTCCGTCCTCCCAAAATTTCATAGGTTTCAGCGCAAAAAAACCGGTCTTTTGATACATGACCTGGTTCAAATGATCGAACCTCCTGCCATTAAGGGAATTCTGAAGAGATCGGAAAAGGTGGTAGTCTGAGGAAGCAATATCTAATGAATATGAGGGGTGAGGTAGGACATCCCACCCAAACTCCAACAAGTTCTGTCATGTCCTCAAAGAGACATGATGTTTTGCATTGTCCTGCTGCAACAACGCCTGTCCTATTTGCTCCCTGTTTTATCTATTAGCTAAAACAACACCAGTCTGTTTCTGACAAAACACTTGTGAACTATTCATATATCTCCCGTGCAGCTTGCATTGCATTTAGTCCCTTATAATAAAGGTAAAGCATGATATTTCTTAGATGCAAAGGATTGTCGTTTATCGTCCTACAACTGCAGCGACTTTCCTCTCTTCCTTTTCCTTTGAATATCTTCCTCTATGAGGAACATTTTGAGTAGCAATTTCTGATTTTCCCTGATGTCCTTATAACTGACCAACGGACTTCTCACACATACTTTTTTATAACTGCTTCATCTACATATAGTAGCTGTGGCATGTGGCGACCAACGATCAACAACCTATGCAAATTCGGCACGTACTACAACGCAATATTTTCTGCTCAAAGTAATGTTCAGTTTTCCCGCTAGGGGACTGTAAATGTGCATTCCTTTTTTCTCGATATCGCTTTTTCTAAAAGACCCACTTGAAATTTTTTTACAGAGGATACCTTTAATTGCGGGGGAAATGCTACATATAATTTTGAATTATTTAAAATAGCTGCCCTGGTGATGCAGTGGTCTAAGAGATAGCTTCTGACTACTCCACCATGGAGGGTCCCGATTCGAATCCTAGTGAGTGAGGCATGGATGTTGCGTTTGTCTAACGGCACTAGCTCCCTCTCCCCCTCCTGGAACCAGTGTTCCTAAATTATGGGCGGGCGTCTGCTTATAGCTCGTTGAGTTGCCCCCGATGGTCGTTAAACCTAAAAGAAAGAAAACATATTTATTCAAATCCCTAGTTTTGCCTCCAGGTGGCGTGTCTATCTCTACTTCTGAAAGTCCTATTCAAAAATTCTTTTTACACTGTACGTCATTTACTGTGGTGAAGATTGCAAACATTTTCCACTTTAATTAATGCTCTTTTTCACCATAGGGAGCGTAAGCGTTACAAGTTTTCATGATATTTCTGCTTCTAAAGGTCGCAGTTAAAAAAAATCTTCCATTTCGTATCTCACACTATCAAATATATTTTGTGGTTTTTCCTAATGCACGGTTCTGCCGCTAAGAGCATTAGCACATATTTCCATTCGTAACAGCATCTTATTCGATCCACTGCAAAAACCCAGTTGAAGATATCCTTCTTGGTCGGATAGGCTTGACTGTAAAAAACATTTTGTGTCCATTTCTTCGAAATGACACAAAGTTTTCTCGCTAGAGGACGTAAAGCTTTATTACCTTTTCCGTCATAACGCTACTTCTAATTGCTGGATTTAACAATTTCCTTTTCCTTTGAATAACTTTCTCTATGAGGAACATTTTGCGTAGCAATTTCTGATTTTTTGTGATGTCCTTATAACTGGTTCCATTCACTATGAAAAATATTCGAGAGAGCACCCTGGCACTCTTTGTAAATAGTTTATGCTATGCATCTTTCGCATAGCAAGATTTTTTGTGGATGTAAAATAAAACGAGTGATTCGAGTGTATACATTTATTTAAGTACAACACATTGCATTTACTTGCGTCACTCACGACCACACCGAGGAACAGTCCGATACATACTAAGTGGAATTAAATCATAACAACAAACAATAACAAAACATTCGCCTCACTCACGACCACATCGATCCACAGTCCGCTACATATTAAATGGAATTAAATCATAACAACAAACAATAACAAAACATTCGCCTCACTCACGACCACACCGAGCCACAGTCCGGTACATACAAAGTGGAATTAAATCATAACTACAAACAATAACAACACATTTGCCTCACTCACGACCACACCGAGCCACAGTCCGAAACATACTAAGTGGAATTAAATCATAACAGCAAACAATAACAACACATTAGCCTCACTCACGACCACACCGAGCCACAGTCCGGTACATACTAAGTGGAATTAAATCATATCAACAAATAATAACAACACATTCGCCTCACTCACGACCACACCGAGTCACAGTCCGGTACATACTAAGTGGAATTAAATCATAACTACAAACAATAACAACACATTCGCTTCACTCACGACCACACCGAGCCACAGTCCGGTACATACTAAGTGGAATTAAATCATAACAGCAAACAATAACAACACATTAGCCTCACTCACGACCACACCGAGCCACAGTCCGGTACATACTAAGTGGAATTAAATCATAACAACAAACAGTAAAGCTTACTAATTCATGACATTGAGCGGTACTTAGGTAAGTGGATTAATGAATGTTATTGTAGTAAAACCAATGAAAAATGATATGTGAGTAATAAAAGAAAATATTTGCAAAACTATGGCGTTGGCAGTAGTAAGTACTTTGAATATTTAGCTTTCCAAAAGAATATTTAATTTTCTTATATATTATTCAGATTTAGACGAACGTAAGAAACGACCCTAACACCGATTAAATGTGATGCAGCTACTAAAATCCATCTGCGCATGCGCGAATAAAATCTGACCTCAAGATAGAAAGAAAAGCTGAATCGGAGGATTGCTAACTTTTGGTTTAGAATATCTACAGGTTACAATCCATGGTGTTATACGTCATTTTAAAACTCTCGTCAATAGCAGGTAACACAAGAAAGAAATCTTCCGGAAGAAGCCAAATTTCGCTACGATGCACCGTTTTCAAAGCATCAAAAATGCCTTTTTGTAATGGTTTTCATCTCATTTAGCATGAGGATCTCGTAATTTACGCAGATTGCAATGAAATATGAATACGTTTGTGTAAAACGTGATGAAAAAAAGTTCGCCGGAAGTTGAGTAAAATCTATTGTTGAGTAAGAATGAAATTAACTATTGTTACGTCATTTCCGTTACCCATTTTTGTTACATTCGAAACTTTTTACTAGGGATTTACTTAATTACTCTCGGGAAAGATGCATAACATCAAAACACTTCGCAAAGAAATTGTGTATGTATTAAATGGTGTTCAATTCTTCCTCAGGGGAGAATAAATTCATCTTAGCTGATGTTCACTCTCCTACAAATCCGATTTGAAAAATTCTTTTTGAGTCGGAAAGGATTCAAAAGGCTTACTTATCACGTTCTAAAATTGGAAGTAGTATTTTTGGTCTTATGCTATTACCGATGCGAGGCTAATTTATTTTACAATTTGGTAAAACACACCCTTGTTCCTTTCTGCTATATGTTTTCAACAGACTTTCTCGTTTCTTTTCCATTATTGTATCCTGAACTAAAACCTGTTTTCTTCTACGTACCATGAAATACGACTTAGAAGGAAGTGCAGCTCTTGCCTTACGGCGTATGGCGTTTACTCTTTCTTCGGTTCCCATTTCTGTGTTCTTTTTCTTTTTTCACCGGAAGACCGTTTTCAGCACCGTCTTTGCATCTTCGTCTAATGCATTCAAAATATGGCGACCAGTTTTCCTTCTTAACGTCCTACTTCGCGGTCTCCATCGAAAATGGTTTTAATACACTCTCTCCTGGCAGTCCGTTAACACAACGCGTTTCCCTTTCCCGACATTTGCATTTCAACCGCAAGAAAAAGCTGTTCCCGTTCTCCTTTCGTGACACGACATTCTGAATAAAGGACGTACATACAGCGAATGTATTTATTCAGAATTCTTAATCTGTAGTGTTCTAGTTTATGGGACATCGGTATTCGAATGCCTGTCTTTTACGTCCCTAGCTCATTTCCATTTCAGTTCGTTCATGCAATGTTAATTGCTCCATCCCATTCGGAGCAAGAACATTTAAAGCGTTTAGCTGCTCGATTAAGTCTCAGAATTATAGTTCTGGATTTGGAAACACCATTCCCCAGTCACGCCAAATAAACCGTCCCCTTCCCTCTGAGCATCTGAATTTTTCTTAATACAACGTTTTTCCAACAGCTCTCCAAACTGCTATGGAGAAACACAATCGCTTGACGATTAACAATGCAAACTCGATTCTGATGGGTGAATCGTAAGTGGGGGTCGTCGTAAATCGATTACGGAAATTGATTCCCAATGATAACGAGACCTGGATAATATTTTTACCCACAATCATGCAATTTCCTGGATTTATCTACGAATGATACTAATCTGAGGAATTTCAGAACAATTCAGGAAATTTCCGACATTCGTCCGAATGCAATACATCACTCGGAATAATTTCATGTCAATTTACTTAAAGAAGTGGCTAATATAAAACTGCGAAATATGAGGTGACAATATATAATGTATGAATCGTCATGGTTCAGTCTATGACTTAAGCTAAATATCCTGTGGCACGGATCAGTTGCACTCAGCCGAATCTCTTATCCTTATCTGATAGGTCAGTTGAACTCAAAGCAAGACAACAAAACGATCTTCTACACTCGCACACAGTCCTTGCTTGTCACAAGGGAAATGTGAGACACCGGTGGGTCTTCCCCGCTAAGAAGCGTAAAAATACACATTTTCCTCCATAACTCATCTAATTGTTCGATTAGAAAAATATCCTTTTGCCTCGGATATCTTCTGCTATAAAAAACGTTTTGTGTACAATTCGCGACTTTTTTTTTGTCAGCACGCATTTTAGCCGCTAGGTACAAACGAAAATAAGTACGCTTATTTGTGGATGTCTCACTGATTGTAGAATTGTTTGACTTTTCTTTCGTAACCGTTTCCATTCAAGGCGAAGAACACTGCTCACAGCGCGCATTTTATACTATGCGCAGTTTAGTTTTCTTTTTCTAGGGGATATGAATGCACTCCTTTTTTCGCTGAATTTTTCTTTCGCAACAATCAGCTTTGAAATATTCTTTTCGTGTCGGAAGGAATTCGAAAGACGTACTCACTATACACCCAAAGTTCAGCGTCATTCTTCTTGCTATCATTCTTTGCATCCTATACAAATCCTATAAATTTTGAAATTTCGTTAACTTAGATGGTATCTTTAAAATATACACTGTCATTCAGTAATGGTCCATTTTGATACGTAATTACATATTTCAATAACCACTTGGACATCTTCACATTTTTGGTGTGACATTATTTTCTTTTTTATCTGGCATTTTCGCTTTGAATTCAGCAATAAAAAAACATGTCTTCCCCTTATAAAACTTTAATATAAAATTCTGTTCTACAATAGTACATTCCAAATAACATTCTGTCATAACACAATCATTGTACTTATACTTTTTTCTTCCCCCCAAAAAAAACAAAGAAACGTATTTACAGTTCAAAAATTCCGTTTATGTTGCTAGAAATACTGGTTATCTCTTCCAATTCCTATGTTTTAACTGAACTTCATTGGGAACAGATGACCCATATACTCTTTAACTTTTAAAACAGTCCTTAAAATTCTTCAAAATTTATATATAGTCTGAAAGTTAAATACTTGTTACTATTAATACTGGTTACTCTTCTGTTTGAAGCCCAGAATGTGGACTTCAAGCAATAACCAGTATTTAAAGAAAATAATGTCACACCAAAAATGTGAAAATGTCAAGTATATAATTTTCAGACTATAAATAAATTTTGAAGAATTTTAAGGAATGTTTTAAAATGCTAAAAACCACGTGATTCATGTGTTCCCAATGAGGGGCAGCCAAAAAATGGCAATTGGAGTTGGTAACCAAGGCTATGTGCTTCATCTAGTTTTTGATGAATTTTGGTTGGAACATGAATTTCAGACGGCAACCAATATTCATGGTAGCAATTTTTTTTTAATTTTCACACGGTAAATAAATTTTAAAGAATTTTAAGGACTGTTTTAAAACTTAAAGGCTATGTGGGTCATCTGTCCCCAATGAAGTTTAGCTAAAACATAGGAATTGGAAGAGATAACCAGCATTTCTAGTAATATAGAAAGAAAAGAGTATAAGCACAATGATTGTGTAATATGACAGAATGTTATTAGGAGTTTACAATTGTAGAACAGAATTTTATATTAAAGTTTTATAAGGGGAAGACATGTTTTTTTATTGCTGAATTCAAAGCGAAAATGCTAGATAAGAAAGAAAATAATGTCACACCAAAAATGTGAAGATGTCAAAAGGTTATTCAAATACGTAATTACGTATCAAAATGGACCATTACTGAATGACAATGTATATTTGAAATTATTATGTGATGTGTAGTATGAAATATGTGTGCCTAGTCAAAAGATGTATATATACAGGCTGCCCAGTAAAGTTCTTTCTCAGCCCCGTAACTTTCGAACGCCGACAGCTATAGCCATAAAAACGGTGTCTAGGTATAGTAAAGTGGCTTAGCGCTATTCGATGAGACCGCTTACAGCGCCTCCTAGCGGCAAAGTCAGGAGTTATCGTGCCGATCTCAAAAACAATACGAGATACGGGAAAATAGTCAACTACTAAAGTTGTAGAACAGCATCGATTTAGTACGAAAAGATACCTTGCGAACATGAATCCTAAGAATAGAACGCGTACAACGCTTGTTTGTTTGTTCGCGATGTCGAACACTGTTACGTCACGAAACGCGTCAGAAAGGAGATAGTATCGCCTTCCACAAAGCACTAGTCCGACTCAACGGCGGAATGTTTGGTTCCAACATGACGGCGCCCCTCCGCACCAGCCAGGAAATGTAAGAAGTTACCTGGTCGAGACATTCAAGCAACAAATCATCAGCTCTGGTGGTTGCGTAGAATGTCCTGCACGCTCACCGGACCTCACCCCATTGGACTTTTTCTTGTGAGGCTACCTCAGAAAGCAGGTGTATCAGACCCCTCCGACAACGTTGCAGGACCTTTGAAGCCGTATAACTGATGCTTGTTCCAGCGTGTCACCTGACATGCTGCAAAATGTGCAGCGTGAGATTCAATCTAGAGTCGAAATGTGTATTGTGGCTGACAAAGTGCACATTGAGCACCGCCGGTAAATGTGCCTAGTGACAACTAATTGCTCCTTTCTGACGCGTTTCGTGACGTAACAGTGTTCGACATCGCGAACAAACAAACGAGCGTTGTACGCGTTCTATTCTTAACATTCATGTGCGCAAGGTGTCATTTTGTACTAAATCGATGTTGCTCTACAACTTTGTAATTGCCTATTTTCCCGTATCTCGTATAGTTTTTGAGATTGGCATGCTAACTCCTGACTTTGCTGCTAGGAGGTGCTGTAAGCGGTCTCATCGAATAGCGCATAGCCACTTTACTATACCTAGACACCGTTTTTATGGCTATAGCTGTAGGCGTTCGAAAGTCACGGGGATGAGAAATGACTTTACTGGGCACCCTGTATATGAAATATTGGATGACATCTTCATTTTGCTGTGAAATCCTTGGAAATAATTTTCTAGGAAGGCAGATATTTCCCTAGAAGTCATCTCAAGCCGTTCGTTCAGTTACTGTCTCTCCCTGTCACAGCAGGATCTGCCTTTCCATTTCCTTGTAGCAGTTGGACCACATTTTCTTATTTAAGCTAGCGATTTTATTGGTTTGGAAAGAAAGTAATGTCTGCAAATACAAGGCAACAGAAAAGTGCTAATTATCGTTTATACAAGTACAAATCAGTCTGAAATATAGTCGCTATTGTTTGCCACGACCTGCTCCCATCGTCTTGGCAGCTATTGGATAACGTCCCTGTAGACTTCTGGCTGCTTGGACATCGTCCCGGTTGGTGAGCCTCTGTCTGTCCAGGAAATGCTGCAATGACCATTGGCAATGTCCGAGGAATATGTTAGGTCGGGCAGCAGCTCTCAGCCCAGGTCCCTGATCCTGTGACAGGTCACCCATGCAGTGTGAGGTCACTCCATCCTGTTGTAGGAGGACGCCCTCGCGGTTTAGTATTTCTAATACTTGAGACGCGAGAGATGCGTGCAACTCGCCGAGTTGATTGCAGACAACACTGCTATCACAGCCGATAATAGCAGCGTTGTCCGGCAGCAGCTAAAAACAAAAAAAAAAAAAAAAAAAAAAACACGATACTCCGCATATCCCACCAAACAGGCAGCAGAACCTTTCATGGGTGTAAGGAGGTCGGCATGGGCTTCTGTTTTGGTTCCAACCACGGTTTCCGTGGGCTGACATTGTCATACAGGATCCATTTCCAATGCAGTCCGGGAACGGTTCAGCTTGGTTGCGTGCAAGTAGACAAACGCATGCGCTCACGATTTACTTTCTGCTCAAATGTGAGTTAATGGGGTCCCAAACCCCCTCTTGTGCACGTTCCCAATTTGAAGCAGGTGCGTGATAATGCTCGTGAGGGTAGTCTAAAGCCGTGATAATGCTCGTGAGGGTAGTCTAAAGCTACTGTGTGTGTGTGTGTGTGTGTGTGTGTGTGTGTGTGTGTGTGTGTGTGTGTGTGTGTGTGTGTGTGTGTGTGTGTTGTGTGTTCGGCCAACTACCGATTCCCGCCTGATCACACGCGGGTTGGACTCTGCTGAGGTCTTCAGCATGTACAAATCCACAGTTGCGGGTTGTCCGGCTTTAGGACGCTCTGACAGGCCAAAATTTCTCTCTCGAAACAGTTCGAACCAGCGATAGCACTGATGATGCGATATCGCGTTGGGATACACATTGGTAATGTTCCTTACAGCACTTGCGGGGGTGATACAGAGACGAAACTCATGCAGCATGCAATGGCGGATGTGCTCCTTGTCCACTTCCATGTTAGCTGGCGCTTACACTCTTCGCCTTCTAACGGCTAACTGCCACTGACTTAAACCACCAACCTGTTGATGTCATGCCGGTGTGCTGCGCAGCCTCAGTAGTCAATGTGCGCCGTTGCTTCGACTTCGGGTACCTCATCATCGGACATTACTTTTTTCCAACCCAGTACCTCACATTTGAGGAGACCTGCGCGTCAAAAATTAAACTGGCGTGGCCAGAGTTCTCACCTCAACCACATAAAGAATTTCAGGGATGAATGGAAGAAGAGATCTCCCAACAAACAAAGCTGAACTGCTCATTACATTGAAGGCTGAATGACGGAAGAGGTCGGCGGACATTTACAAAACACTGGGGGAGAGTATTCCGAGAAAACAATAGGCCGTCATGGAGATCAAAGGTGGCACAAAATATTAAATTTTCTGTACATAACACTTAAATTCAGACATACAGATTCTCCGATATTAATGGTAAGGAAGTGTAAATGAACTTGAGGTTGAGAAACAACAAAACAGCTGCTACTTTTCGTTGAGCTGTACCAATGCGCAAGCGTGTACTAGTATCCACTGAAGTGACACATAACTTAGCGCACGAGTTTGTATAAAGTAAAATGAAGTAAACTATAGATATCATGATGTATCGCATTTGTTCAACTGAAGGAGTCAACGTCCATTTGGAGCCCATGTGAGATGTTCCGCAATTACATTACACAGCGTGGAAATTGCACCACGTTGGAGAAAGAGAAGCAAATACATGCAAATCACATCAAGGGTTGTTCTCTCTGAGATATGCAACAACTCTCCAGTGAGTGCTCGCGTGAGAGTAAAGTTAATTGGGGAGGAAACATCGTCGGCGAGAATTAGTCCATGTAATATGCGAAGATGCATTGCAGAGCTTTCTCGGCTTTTGGAAGAACGGGAAGTACAAAGGGTAAAGCCAAGGCAGTTGCTCTGAAAAATTAAAGACTTCGAGAACAGGAGGTTCTTGAATTGTTGATGCCAGATATTATTGTACGTGATGGGATGACATCGATTGTTACAAAATGTCTGACCTCATCATCAGAAAAAAATTATGTTGATTAAGTTAGACAAAACCGAGCCATAATGTGTGCAGAAACTTCCCAACAGAATATTTCAGTCTGTGAGGATCAGGTAGTCTGAAAAATAATGATCGGACACCTTTCGTCAATTTAGATGTGATATATACACTCAGTAGACAAAACATTAGAGATATGGATGATGGGTAGTTGACATGGGCAACCCCGCGCAGAGTGGAACACACTAAAACTGAATGCAGGCGATAAAAAGGCAAATAGCAGGTCTTTCCAACAACGTATTGCAATCGTCGATATTGGTGAACGTGGTGATCAGAGCGACTTTAATCCTGGTTCGCACTGTAAGCGCAAGACAAATGGGTCATTCTATCGCCCAAATGAGAAGACAACCGTATCAAGGGTGTATCTCGAGTATACCTTTGATACCTGCGCCCAGAGAGCAAGCGGTGGGCAACCACACGCCATTGATGACCGGAGTTGACGTAGAAACTCCAGGCTCGTACAGACCAACAGCTTGGCTACGGCGGCGCAAATTGCATCCAGGTTAAATGTCGGAGGCCCAACAGCGTCAGCTAGAGAATGGTACGACGCACGCGTCATACCATAGGCTACGGCAGCCGACGCCCTACTCGTGTACCACTGCTGACTGCTCGTCATCAGACATTACGCCTCACCTAGTGCCGGAAACATCAAAACTGGACCTCAGCTGGGGGGCGCTTCCAGGGTTCCAGTTTTGATGATCTCAATGCGAGTGTGGTGTTGACAACATGAGGCCATGGTTCCGTCGTGCCAGATCAGCTCTATTCAAGGTGGTGATGGCTCTGTAATGGTTTGAGGAGCCTTCTCACGGGACACACTATGTCCTTTAGTCTGTCTGGAGAGGTCCTTAACTGCTGCGCGCTACCACCACGTGCTGGCTAATCACCTGGAAGCTTTCATGGCCTGCTCGCATCCTTCGGTCAACGGTCTGTTTCAGAACGACAATGCGACTCCCCACCGGGGTGCAACCACCCAGGCATGGCTCGAGGCACACTCTTTTGGGTATGGAACCATCCAGTGGACATAAGGTTCCCGGATTAAAACCCTGTGGAAGTGCAGTGGAAAGGAACATGACATTCATGTATCTTAGACCGACGACTAGGGCAAATGCTGCAAAAGGCATGGTTTGTATTACCTCCGAAAACCACCTGGCATCTAGTGGAGTCGATGCCTCGCGTGTACAAGCTGTTATTCGCACAAGAGGAGGGCCAACACGCTATTAGGTAGGTATTTCTAATGTTTTGTTCATTGAGTGTAGGCAGCATCTGGTGGAGTCGATGCATTAGCGTGTACATTCTGTTATTCGCGCTAGTGGAGGACCAACACCCTATTAGTTAGGTATTTCTAATGTTTTGTCCATTGAGTGTACTCTGGTGGATTCTGGTGGAGTCGATGCCTCGGCGTGTGCAGGCTGTTAATCGCGCTAGAGGAGGGCCAACACGCTATTAGGTAGATATCTCTAATGTTTAGTCTCCGCATACATAAAGCCAGTAATCATTCAAATGCCCACGAGTTACAATGGCTCTGAAATCCTGCGGTATTGAAGATGCATACATTAATATTATTAAAAACATCTATGAAAATGCAAGTGCAAATTTTCGGCTGTTTGAAAATACAACAGACATAAAAATTGGAAAGGGAGTGAGACAACGTGACACCATATCTCCGAAGCTCTTTAATGCCACATTGGAAAATGTCTTTCAATCACTGTACTGGGAAAACAAATGGATAAAGATTAATGGAGATTATCTGACTCACCTTCGTTTTGCTGATGACGTAGTCATTTTTGCAACTACCCCATCAGTGCTGCAGAGTAGGATCTACGAACTTGCTGACAAGAGTAAAGAAGTGGGATTAAAAATGAACTTTCAGAAGACAAAAGTGTTGTTCAATGCTTTTACAAGAAATGAAGATTTATTGATTGATGGAGAAAAGCTGAAGATAACAGACACGTACGTTCATCTTGGACAGCAGATATCAAGTGAGGGTCACATTGATGAAGAAATTAATCGGCGTATAAAACTTGCCTGGAGAGCTTTTGGAAGAAACAGCATAATTTTCAAGAGCAATATGCGATTATGTCTTAAAAGAAAAGTGTTTGATCAATGCATCCTTCCAGTGCTTACGTATGGTGTAGAGACGTGGACCTTAACTAAAAGAGACATACAAAGGCTGCAGACAACTCAAAGCAGCATGGAGAGGTGCATGCTTAGTGTAACCAGGAGAGATAAGAAGAGGAACTCGTGAATTCGAAAAATGACAAGAGTGGAAGACATCATGATCAGAATTAAATCCCTGAAATGGCAATGGGCTGGACATACTGCCAGAAGGACAGACCATCGATGGACAGCCGAAATTTTAGATTGGATTGCAAGGGACAGGAAAAGACCCAGAAGAAGACCACATGGGAGATGGGTGGATGAAATTCGAAAGTATGCAGGGGGGACATGGAGGAGACTGGCACAAGACAGACCGTTGTGGAGGAAACTTGGGGAGACCTTCGTCTAGCAGTGGATTGATAATTGTTGACGATGATGATGATGATGATGATATAACTGAAAATGTTGTCGAGTGTACTTGGAATAAGTGATGCCGTGGTGCCCAAAATTTTCTGCGCTTCCGAAACTGGAAATTTTCGCTTAGCCACCAATTTTTACAAAAGCTACGACAAAACCATTCCTTCCGCTTTCTATATCTCAGCAGTACCGATCATAAACATGATACTAGTTATAAGGGAGCTGGCTTCTAGTCCTCTATTTTCTGCTCCATGACTCAACCATGATGGGGGAAAAGGCCAGTCCCCCTGACATGCATACCATGGAACTGGGTAGAAACAAGTGGCTCAAATCGTAACGTTTCTTTCTACTCCATTGATATAGCCCTTTTGGTGCAGGTAATCAGTCAGAAAGGATTGACGTCAATCCTGCCCCTAAATGACCACTCCACATAACAAAGCTAAGACAAAAGCTAAGATTTATAACGGACACGTTCACTCGTTCCAGTCACGTTCGGCCCACCACTTAGACAGCGATATATTCATTCGAGCTGATTTCAGCCATTTTGTCAGCCCCAAGTTATTTCTTTTCAGCCTTTTAAAGCGTTTGGCGATTACAATGATTTCAGTGGAAATCCTTGGCTTCTCCTTGTACGTAGAAACAATAAAAAACGGCACAGCATTAAAGAACGCGATTAACCTTTTATGGGTGGTTTGTTATGGAGTGACGTGATGTGGGAAAGCTTCGTCTCTTTTGGAAGTGCAAAATCGGAGTTAAGATTAAGATTCATTCAAATCTGAGTTAAGATTCATTCATTGAGTGGGTATTGAGTCCTTGGAAAGAGGTTTCGTCACTGCACGAGGGGCGGCAAGGTGGAACGGGAGAAGTGGTAGAGAAAACCCCCTGGCTATGTAAACCGGAATAGATCGCTCAAGGAGTAAAAGAAAGTACGTCCGTCCGTATGTTAGTTTCAGGTGTAGAGCTCAGAATCTCCCCGAGAGAGCCATGGCTGTAAAACAATGAAGATTGCTTCCACAGAAATGAAACAGAAATTTCGGCGACGAAAGACATTATTTCATTAACTTATATTGTATTGCGTGTTATAACGAAGTAAATTTCTCCGTCATATTTGTCCACGCCGAGGCTCGAACCCGGGTCCCCTCATTCCGGAATAAGTCCCTCTACCAATTGACGTTCCTGGTCGCTGCTATCTGCCTTTATGTCGTGTGCGTCCTGCTGGGCAAGCACGTCACATCTCCCCCCCGCCCGAAAGAGGGCCGGGGGCATGGCCCACGGGTCAGCCGTGACCATGAATTGTTGCTGGCAGCCATCCGCTGTAGAACGTACTCTTGAGAACTCCCAGTCAATCTGGTGTGTGGAATGCAACGTCACACACATTTATTTTTCGAAGCGCTGAAGAAGGGATTCTCTTATTTTTCCTATCTCGCGGTGTGGAAAGAACATCACACCATTGCGAGATCTTGAAAGGCCGGGTCATCCAGAAAAGTCGAGCGCCATTATAACGAAGTAAATTTCTCCGTCATTTTTGTCCACGCCGGGGCTCGAACCCTGGTCCCCCTCATTCCGGAATAAGTCCCTCTACCAATTAACGTTCCTTGTCGCTGCTATCTGCCTTTATGTCGTGTGCGTCCTGCTGGGCAAGCACGTCACAGTGTGCACACAATACTTACTTACATATGTTGTGTGTTCATAGCGCTATGTAGTAAAGTATATCGATGATGATCGTGATCTGGTGATACGAATTCATGTACTCGAGGAAATTGGTGTATTGACTTCCTGCAAGGCCGTAATGATGAAATTTGCAAGGAATTGCGGTTTCAAATGGTGTCAACCTAGCGCAATACTTTAGGAATTATTTTAATTGAGGGCCAGCAGGACGCACACGACATAAAGGCAGATAGGAATCAGAATAATCGTCTGCGTAGCTCAGTTGGTAGAGCGATTTGTTCCGGAATAAGCGGCCTCGATTTCGAATCCCGGCGTAGACCAAAAGTGACGGAGAAATTTACTTCGTTATACCATGACGCCCAGTGTAACGGACCTCTTGCGCCAACGTCGTGAAAAGACAAAACCAGAAATGCCACATACACTCCTCATAATCGTGGGAGTAACAGAGAAAGTAGTTATTCTCATTATATCGCTATTATACATAATCTTACCGCGCATTCATTTAATTTTTACATCTTTGAGCTCACCATCTAAACAGAAAGACTTTCTTTGTTTGATTCTTCCTTTTTGTAAATCACATCGAACACTGTCCACACATCAGACACTGAATTAGGAACCATGATGCAGTTGTACGTAAAAGTCACTTACGCAGCGTGTATGCAAAATACGTGGTCACGTGAATCACCACGTGATCTAGGCAACTTTTAAGATTGCTCAAGAACCACAGAGGTTTCTCTCTCCTCAGGAAGCCTTTTTCCAGGTTATACGTTGGAGCAAGGTTCCAGATATAGTACATAAATTAAAATCTCGTCAGTTAGGGTGAACACGTGTTAATAACGAGATATAAATGGTAGAACGCTACGTTATTGCAACAGGTACTGTTAATCTCGATTCTTCGGTCAGAAGAGAAAGGAGTACGAAATACCCCTAAGCTACCCAGTCGGCTCAAGGAAACCATACGTAGGAATGAACAGTAGATCCATCGAAAAAAGGACTAAAGAACACAAGAGAGACGTTAGAGACAGTAAAACGGCAACAGCTCTGTGTAAGGAAGAAGCAAAGAACTATGCGATATCGATATGGAATGAAGTAAATATAGGGGCACAGCGGCAGGCGAAAGCTCTCTCAATCTTCTGGCTGAAGAAACGAGATTAAAATCAAGTAGCATTGTACCTGTTACAATAACTTCCACCTGTCTTCACCTGTCTTTCGTTATTATCACGTGTTCACCCTAACCGATGAAATTTCAATTTTATGTACTTGTTCTATTTTGTTCTATCCTGAGAAGAGTAAAATCTCGGCGGTTGTTGAGTTAATTTTATGTGCAATATATAAATGTATAGTTAAGACCACTCTTTATTCAGTATATATGTAATCGGTAAGTTTGATTACAAATATCAGATTCTTCACACTGACATAGAAAAAAGCTCTTGGAATGCAATATTATGCAGCGAATGCCAATCAGTTAGGTCGCCCTAACTAACTCGTCTTTAGGGAAATGTTTCCGGCCAGAAATCGAACGACCGTAACTGTAGATTGTGGTGGAGCACTGCATCGTTGGAAGAATTAGTGATTGCTTAGAAAACGGATTTAAGCTCTGCGAAATGTGTTTCCTAAAGGAAATTAAAAAGAAAGTTATCTTGCTTCACTTAACGGTAGTCGGATGGTTCCAAGGGTCAAAAATCCGAATTTCAGGCTTTAAGCATTATTTTATTCTATGCACGTTTAGGTTTAATTTGATACTAAATTTATGTGATTCTGTGCAGTAGATCAGATTTTATGAGCATTTGTATGATAGAGCGCAAGAGTAATTTTACAGCTACCACGTCCAATTTCGCTGGTCAAGTTCTAGAAGGCATTAGATAAGAATGAACCATATGACCATAATGACCATACACATCTACCAAGAGTTGTTATGGAGGAAATTAAATCCATTTTTAGAGATTCAGCCAATCCACAGCTCCACCACAAATGTTTACATGGTGGCACTCAAAATCCTTGTGAGACCTTGAATAGCACAATTTGGTCAAGAGTTCCGAAATGTACTTTTGTAATAAAAACACAACATTATAATTAGGTGTTTATGAGGCTGTAGCTACTTTTAATAAGGGGAACATAATGAAATGTGAACTTTCGAAAAAATTGGGAATTTCTCCTGGCACAAATTGTATAGACACAACGAAAAATACTGATGAACGGAAAATTGCGAAAGCTGAAAAAGCGATTCAATAAATTGAAAAAAGTGTCGCCAAAATGCCAGCCTAGGCAAAAAGAAGTTGGAGGATATGCACCAAGAACAAGAAGACTCAGAATACACTTCATATGGAGCTGGGATGCATTAAGGTAAGATTAGCTGCATTAATTACCTCAGTGCCAGCTTTCAGTGCGTTTCTTGAAAAAGGCATTTTTTCAACATATAGGTACACTTTTCTCAAGAACCATAGTGGATATCTGCATGATTTTTTTTGTTCCTCATATCTAGCATTACATTTTGAGGAGAGTGATTTTTAAAATTCCTATTAATTTTGAAAATATATTACTTTACGATTTATTTTTGTAGTTTTTTAGAGCAATTTTTAAAGAAACATAAAATTTTTATCTAAACTTTAAAAAAAAAAAACCTCTGCTTAAACTGCTACTCACATTATGTATTTTACAATAAAAAAATTAAGCTTATATTGTAGTTTCAGAGATAAATGTACCTAAATTTGTGCAAATTCACATGGGGAAGATAGGGTCATCCGGCTCCCCTTAAAAGTAAGAACACAGACCACAAGTAAGTAAGATCATAGCTTCCTAAAAGAATATGAAACTGTCCAAGTCTTTCACTGGCGTCCATTACGAAAACAAAACATTTTCAGCATTTCTAGAAAAGCTTAAAATACATGACTGCAGGGCAATAGGGCAACAATTTTGATAGCGTGTGATGTTTTTATCTGACGTAAGTAAAATTGATTTCATTCCGGGAAACGATCCGACTAAGTAATAATAATTTTGGTACTACTTTCCCTCTGCTGTAGATGAACGAGTTCTGGCCGAAAATTAAATTAACCTCTCGAATAGCGTACCACCTGTCACTGTCAATATCTCAGAGGAGCGCTAAAAACTATTCGAGGAATGTAGCGGGCGGGACGCTCGATAATACGCAGCTGTTGCAATTACGTAATGAGGCGCAGGAAGCGTAAGTTTCTGAGCTTCTTTAATAAAAGAAATTGAGGGAAATTAATCTGTTCGCTATCATGCCATCAATTCACAAAAGTTATTTAATTCCCCACTTCTTTTTGCATTGATCAACACTTGCACATTGTCAAAGGTTTTACACAATTTGTCGAGATGGGAGAGGCGTTAATAATAGAATTATTTTTCTTCCCAGGGGAATTAATTTTAAATGAAAGGCACCATTTTGTCCACCACCGGAAATATCATTTTTTAACGCAACGCATTCAAGAAATAAAAGTTAAATGTGTAACATTTTTACAACGTTCTTTATGAGCATTAATCGCGCTGTCAGTTTAAAACACAGCTATTATCGTCCTTATGCAGGTTTGAGGTGACCCTCCTCCGAAGGGGATGCGCTCATACAAGACACAGTGGAAAAGGGAAATTAGTTGAGCAAAGAAAAAATGAAAATGCCTACAAAAACTAAGAAAAAGTGGATTTACAAAGCCGCGAGAGCACGATGAAAGGAAATACACAATGCGGCAATTAAGTAATGAAACCGATTTTTTTAAAGCCCGAGAAAACGCGCGGCTTTTGAAGGCATGGTTGTTTGATAAGTCATTTATCAGCTATGCGGTGACAACAGCGTTTGCGTGAGAATGGATCTTACTCACCTCGCATTGCATCATGGGAAAGATTTTCCAACTTCGTTAGCGTGAGAATGGACCTTATTCACCTCGCATTGCATCATGAGAAAGCGTTTCCAACTTTGTTTGCGTGAGAACGGACCTTATTCACCTCGCATTGCATCATGAGAAAGCTTTTCCAACTGCGTTTGAATGAGAATGGACCTTATTCGCCTCGCATCATAGGAAAGCTTTTTCAACGGCGTTTGCGTGAGAACGGACCTTATTCTCCTCGCATTACATCATGTGAAAGCTTTTCTGTCATCATGGGAAAGCTTTTCAACAGCGTATGCGTGAGAACGGACCTTATTCGCCTCGCATTGCATCATAGGAAAGCTTTTCCAACTGCGTTTGCGTGAGAATGGACCTTATTCACCTCGCATTGCATCGTGTGAAAGTTTTTCTGTCTTCATGGGAAAGATTTAAGCGTTTGCGTGAGAATGGACCTTGTTCGCCTCGCATTGCATCATGGGAAAGCTTTTCCAACTGCGTTTGCGTGAGAACAGACCTTATTCATCTCACATTGCGTCATTGGAAAGCTTTTCCAACAGCGTTTGCGTGAGAATGGACTTTATTCACCTCGCATTGCATCATTTGAAAGCTTTTCTGTCATCACGCGAAAGCTTTTCCAACAGCGTTTGCGTGAGAATGGCCCTTATTCACCTCGCATTGCATCATGGGAAAGCTTTTCAACAGCGTATGCGTGAGAACGGACCTTATTCGCCTCGCATTGCATCATAGGAAAGCTTTTCCAACTGCGTTTGCGTGAGAATGGACCTTATTCACCTCGCATTGCATCGTGTGAAAGTTTTTCTGTCTTCATGGGAAAGATTTAAGCGTTTGCGTGAGAACAGACCTTATTCACCTCACATTGCGTCATTGGAAAGCTTTTCCAACAGCGTTTGCGTGAGAATGGACTTTATTCACCTCGCATTGCATCATTTGAAGCTTTTCTGTCATCACGCGAAAGCTTTTCCAACAGCGTTTGCGTGAGAATGGCCCTTATTCACCTCGCATTGCATCATGGGAAAGCATTTCCAACTGTGTTTGCGTGAGAATGGACCTCATTCGCCTCGCACTGCATTATGGGAAGGCTTTTCAAACTGCGTTAGCGCGAGAATGGACTTCATTCGACTCGCGTTGCATCATGCGAAAGCTTTCCAACAGCGTTTGCGTGAGAATGGACTTTATTCGCCTCGCATTGTATCATGGGAAAGCATTTTCAATAGCGTTTGCGTGAGAATTGACCTTGTTCGCCTCGCATTGCATCATGGGAAAGCTTTTCCAACAGCGTTTGCGTGAGAATGGACCTTATTCATCTCACATTGCAACCCTGGAAAGCTTTACCGTCATCATAGGAAAGCCTTTCCGTGTCCGCGGACCAACAATAGTTTGTTTACATGCGTTTTCCCATTACTTAGCATAGTGTTACGTTGTAGGGGTTCAGGAAAATCGAAATTGTCGTAAATTTATTAGCGACTTGCCTAATGTTTTGCTCATCGTATGGTTGTGCTAATAAATCCTGCGACCTAAAATGTGTACAGGAAGGAAAAACGTTCCATAATGTTCCTCTGAAGTGGCCGAAATTGTTAAAGGAATGGCTGGTAAAATGAAACGCGACGATTTCCATCCCGATGTGTATTCTCGAATATGTTCTGCCCCCTTTAACGAAGAAGATTTTGGATATTATGACACTACAAATCAAAAGCAGTTGAAACCTCGTAGTGTTTTATTCCAATTGTTATTAAAAAAAAACAAGGAGAAAACTGATGGCTATTTGGATCGGTAAATTATGAATTAAGTTCGACGTTCTTTCCCCAAGGAGCGGAACAAACATATCTATAATGCTTCTTTTATTTAATGTTACGCATTAATTTGATTTTTAAGCAGATTGCCTAGCGTGCGACAGTGGAAAGTTTTTAACCTTAGTTTGTTTCCATATTACGTATTTGTCTGGGTTTCTAAATGTTTTGTTTGGCAAAAAAAGGTACCCAAGTTTATGTTTCAGATGTTGCGCCAACATCTGACAATAACAGCGTGAAAATTTAATTTACCTTGTATGAGAAATGCTTCATTAAAAACTTCATCATGCCTAATGGCGATGTTCTCCTGCGACATCTATATATATGTAAAATTGAATATTTGTTTGTATGTCCCTTATACAATCTACAGTTTTCAATTTAGAACCACCAAATTTGGAAGGGGTGGGACCCAGGGTTGGTCGGAGCTCCCACACAAAATTTCCGTAAAATCTAGTTTTCATTTTAGAACCACCAAATTTCGTATACTATCTCATGGTACTCTAACTTAGACCGCAGATGGTTTTCGAAAGGGATCGGAGCCCTGGGTCAGGGGGCACCCATATAAAATTTTCGTAAAAAGTTCAATTTTTTACTTTTAAGAACTGCAACACAATTCAGCACTCCAATACCCAATCTACGGTGTAAGTTAGAGACCGTAGATAACAATAAAGTGCGAAAATATCCGTTTAATGGTATATTAAAACAAGAAAGATGACACCGAATTTTCGGGTGTAATAAGCACGTCTTTTGAATCCGTTCTGACGCAAATTAAATTTATCAAAGCTATTCAAAGTCAATGGAACCGGTATGGAAAAAAATAGATCTGACGAAAGAAAGAAGATTTTCAATCGGGTTTTTAATCCCTCAGATATTGCTGTAAACGGAATCGTGAGCTTACGAACTCTTATAAACAGAGATATCGACAAAAATAAGATGTGACTTTACGTCCCCTGGTGGGAAAACCATGCATTATTTTAGGAAGAAAGTATTCTCAAAAGGTTTATCCATATAAGCGGTATCGGTCCAAGAAAAAACAATTAGTCGAGTTTTCAGGAGCCCAGATTTTGCAACAAATACTTCAGAAGCAGAAATTAACACTATTAACCCCTGGTGGCTAAACTATTCATTACCAAACATTAGAAATTATGTGAAAAATATTTTCCATCAGGTCTTGTATGCGATACAGGAATAATTTTTCAAATCAAAGCTTTAGGAGCAGAAATAACGCAGAGAACGCACTTTACCTTTGTGCCCCCTAGCGGAAAGTCTATAATATACTTGAAATTTTTGAATTTATAGGAAAAACATTTCGCATCGGAAACACTGTCCAACAAAGAAGGAATTTTCCAAATCGTACTCCTAGAAGTAGAGATATTGACAAAAATAAGATATACATCTACGCCCACTGGCGTAGAAACCATGCATTTTTTCAAGAAGAAAAGTTTCCTAAAATGCTTGTCGACATGACTAGTATCTATCAACAAACGACTTTTTTCTCAATCGAGATTTTGGAAGCTCATATTTTGCTGCAAATACAACAGAAGTGGAAATTAAGAATTACGCCACCTGGTGCCCAAACCATTTCTTACAAAAATTAAAAATTATGTGCAAACGATTTCCCGTCAGTAGCTGTATGCGGTGCAAAGAGAATTTTTCAAATCGGAGATTTAGAAGCAGAGATATAGGGGACAACGCAATTTACATTTTCGCCCCTAGCGGAAAATCTATGAATTACTTGAGAATTTTGAAATTATATGAACCATATGTCACACTAGAAATACTATCCAACAAAAAAGGAATTTTTCAAATCGGACTCCTAGAATTAGAGATATTGACAAAAATAAGATATACATCTACGTCCCCTGGCTTAGAAACCATGCATTATTTTAAGAAGAAAATGTTTCTAAAAGGTTTGTCGACTTGAGTAGTATCGGTCTACAAACGACGTTTTTGTCAATCGAGAATTTAGAAGCTCATATTTTGCTGCAAATACTGTGTACATCAGAAGCGGAAATTAAGATTTACGCCCCCTGGTGGCCAAATCAGTTTTTTACAAAAATTAGAAATTATGTGCAAACTATTTCCCATCAGGAGCTGTATCCGGTGCAGAAAGAATTTTTTCAAATCGGAGATTTGGAAGCAGAGATATAGGGGGAACGCAATTTACACTTACGCCCCCTAGCGGAAAGTCTATGAATTACTTGGAAATTTTGAAATTATATGAAAAACATGTCACACGGAAAACACTATCCAACAAAGAAGGAATTTTTCAAATCGGACTCCTAGAAGAAGAGATATTGACAAAAATAAGATGTACTATTTTTGTCAATATCTCTACTTCTACGCTCCTTGGCGGGGAAACTGTGCAATATTTTAAGAAGAAAATATTCCGAAAAGGTTTATTGATATGAGTGGTATCAGTCCACGAAAGAAGTTTTTCAATCGATATTCTAGAAGCTCCGATTTTATGGCAAATACATCAGAAGCAAAAATTAACACTTACGGCCCCTGGTGGCCAAAGTATTCTTTACCAAAAATTTGAAATTATATGCAAAAGATTTTCCATCAGGAGATGTATCCGCTGAAGAAACATTTTTTCAAATCAGAGTTTTAGAAGAAGAGTTATCGGGAAAAATGTAATTTACTTTTACGCCCCCTAGCGGAAAATCTATGCGTAATTTGAAAAAGTAACCATATCTAAAATACTCTTCGACATAAGTGGAATCGAAAGATAAAAAAATTCAATCGGATGTTTAGAAGCAAATATGTGGAATAAAACGTATTTTTGAATTCGACATCATCTGTATTTACGCCCCCTATCGGCGAAATTGTACATCGTAAAAAAAACGAAATAAAGGATCATCATTTGCATGTTTCAAGCTTCCGAATGCAAAAAGAATTTTTCAATTCGGACTAATAGTTGCAGAGATATCGTGGGTACAGACGGACAGACGGACGGACAAACCGATAACAGAAGCACGATCTTTTTTTACAAAAGACGTGCTAAAAACACATGAATAAATGTTAGCTTTCACCACCAACAGGCGACTTTATCAGGCAGAAATACAATATAATGTAAGTGGAGAGTTCCAGATATTCAAAATTGAAAACGGTAAACAAAAGGATAATCAATGCCAATGTCAAATCGCATGCACATGGCATGACATAAGTACATTACATTTCAGTGTCGCGGGATTCTCAGAATCGCACGCCAGATGTACGGCAGTTCTATAGATGTCTCCTCGAAGGTAAGTATTTCCATTCCCCTTCCTTTTTGTTTTGTTTCGTAAAAGTAAATAAACTAAAAAAAAAAAAAAGGATTTTTTTTTCACATTTACAGCCATCTCGGATCCTTTTTTAACGCTTTCAAACTGTAGGTTGAAGAAGCGTATATGCTAAACCTTTGTCCGTTTGTCTGTCTGTCAGTCCGTCCGCACGATAACTCGCGGAAAAATGGTTCGGTTTCGATGAAATTTTAGTATGTGGTAGGGAACCACTGGGGACAAACCCTATTGAAAATGGATGAAATGGGGTCAAAGGTCAGGACATAGGAGCAGGATCCATTCCATTGCCCTTATGCGTCATAACGTAGGTAAAAACGTAACCGATTCTGTTGAATATCATCGAAATGAGGTCAAAGGTCAGGACGCAGGAGCGAGATTTATTCCACAGCCATTATCCTCATAACTTGACTAAAAATGCTTCTATTGCGACAAAACTTTAGTACGTTGCTCCGGAGGTATACTGAACCGGTTCACTTGAATATCATCGAAATGGGGTCAAAGGTCAAGGTACAGGAGCAAGATTTATTCCACAGCCATTATCCTCATAACTTGAGAAATAAATTGAGTAATGATTTCTGGTGTGTTGAAAAGCGTATCATAATCAATGAATTGCATGATTTTACTAACTTGTTTTTCTTACCCGGTAAATACCGGGTACCTTTGCTATACGAAATAATCATGGAACACAAAATTTTCTTGGTATATTTGCGCAACCTTAAGTTGTTCTTCTAAGAAATTAATTTCTTCTTCTTCGCCCTGTAGCTCTATTAATTCCTTGGCGTACTTCAAGGCGTTAAAATTATGAAAATTGGCCAACAATTAGGGGTGATCTAATGCGACAGCATTGAATTAGCACAGCCATGTTGGTCCACAGAAATCCACTTCTGACGTCACATGAATAAGGTCTATTGCTCAAATGATTATTTAGGTTGAGCATGACGTCATTCGGTCACCGCTCAGTCATGGAGCAGAGAGCAAATATCCGGTTCTGTTTGAAAATCGGTAAAACTGCATCTGACAAGGGAACGGTACGAAAGTGTCAATCTAGTCGCAAGAGCCAAGACCATTCGGTAGGGCATATTAAGGAATATTTATATTTCCAAAATATTAGGTGCGAGATTAAAACGTTTCAAAGATACACCGCTCAAAAGTGAAGGCATAAATTCCGAAAGTCACTACTTTAATTCAGACTTATTGGGTACAATTTATGTGCAATTTCTGAATTAGAGAGTGGTTCATGCAAAAACATTGTTTACAGTGTGCACACACAAAAAAAGACAGAATTACAGTTAAGTTCGTTACAAACGTCAATATATTCGCATCGAAGCAATGGTCAATTGGTGTAATGAAAGACGAAGTCTCATCTTGTAGGAACCCAGATTGAAAATAGGCATACAGGTCCTTGAACACATGAGCTGAAAACCTGAAATAAGCCAACGATTGCATCCAATTAGAATTGTATGTTCCAGTCAGACGATGATGATATGATTCCACCGGTGACATATTGAACAAAGTTCTTGTATGACCGGAAAAATCCCACATCCAGAGGTTGAATGAATCCCTGGAGGTGTCAAGTTTCGTTGTAAAGGGACATCAATCGAAACTGTACCGTTGACCAATTGATTACCTTTGTTTGAAGACCAGGAAGTCCACAAGTAGCAACAACTCCTTTTGCTAGTTATTTGGCCAAAACATTTTCGTGAAAACCTGAGACCACCTTCTACAGTTTAGTGGAATCGATGCCTCGCCGATTGTGCAAGGGTTTTCCGGGAGAAAGTGGGTGCAACACAGTGGTCATAAAATAATGGCTCATGAGTTTACGTACACGAAGAAAAAGAAGGCGAAGCAAAGATGCACGAGCTAGAAATGCATTTATTAGCATAATGAGTCTCGAGTTTCAGCGAGACGGAAATATTGCTAAAACAACAAATCACGACTGAACAGAATGAGAAATGCACACACAACTGTCGTTATTGAGAGCCTCTTCAATACGGATTTCGGTTACTACGAAAGATATCTTACCTGACGCGTCGTTCCGTATCGAGGATAAAGGAATTATCTCCGATACGGACAGACCAGTATCGCCTTCTAAAGTGAAGTGTCAATGTCACTGAAGCGCTAGCCGGGTGGTTTGAGGTACTGGCTTTTGACCATTCATAGAAACTGGGCCATGGTTCGAATTCCCAGTGAGGCATGAGTGGTGCGTTTGTTGAAAGGCATTGGCACTGCCTTTCCCAGGAACCAGTTGTCCCAAATCATGGACGCCTGACTCTGCCTTTTCCCAGGAACCAGTTGCCCCAAATGAAGGACGGACGACTCCGTCCTTTCCCTGGAACCAATTGCCCCAAATGAAGGACTGGCTGACTCTGTTCTTTCCCAGGAAACAGTTGCCCCAAATCAAGGATGACCGACTCTGCCTTTCCCTGGAACCAATTGCCCAAAATCAAGGACGGCTGACTCTGTCCTTTCCCAAGAACCAGTTGCCCTAAATCAGGGACGGCTGACTCTGCCTTTTCCCAGGAAACAGTTGCCCCAAATCAAGGACGGCCAACTCCGTCCTTTCACTGGAACCAATTGCCCCAAATCAGAGACGGCCGACTCTGTCGTTTCCTAGGAACTAGTTGCTCCAAATCAAGAACTGCCGAATCTTCTCTATTCCAGGGATCAGTTATCACAAGTCAGGAACCGCCGACTCTGCCTTTCCCAAGAAACAGTTGCACCAAATCAAAGACGGCCGAATCTGCCTTATCCCAGGAACCAGTTGCCCATCATCAGGGGCGGCAGACTGCCCTATCCGAGGAATCAGTTGCCCGAAATTAGGTATGGCCGACTCTTCCCTTTTCCATGAATCAGTTACTCCAAATCAGGGATGGCCGACTGCCCATAGCTCTATGAGTTGTTCATAGCGGTCCTTAAACCCCGAAAATAAAGCTATCAGTGGAGCTCCGAATAAACAGTCACCTCATCTAAGATCACATCGCAACAAGCTCATTTGTCATCTACAAAATATGCATGAAATTTCATTTTATTAACTTTTTTATTTAGTGTAATGTTAACAATATGTGTTTTGTAACTTTCTGTTTATTTGGTGACTTGTTTAGTGTATGTTTGTTCGCTGTTTTATCACTAGTATACATTCATACCCCCTTACAAGGTTAAAAAAGCATAGTACTTGATTAAAACTCACTGAGAATTTCAGCCGCCAGATACTCGATAATGCTGGTTGTTAACATTTTTTATTAAGGTGCTAGCATAAACATGATCTTGCAGTTTTTGTAAGGCATATCGTTTAATTTGATACTGTTTTAAATTTCCGCTTAGATCTCCGATAAACACACTTATAAATACAAGGTGTGTTTTTAAGGAATCAAGAATTGAATGATGCGTCCAGAATGAGCAAAACCTCGTCGTACTTTTTTCTAAATAAGTCACTGTTTGTGTTGAGGGAAAAATTCACCACTTTTTATGTGCCCTAGAAAGCACAGTTTCAATTATAGGCAGAGTATTTTTCAAGTTGCATTTTTGGCTGTTTTAAGAAACTGCGTTTGGGGATCTTCTGCAATAAAAACTGATGTACAAGGCAGGATGCATACCAAGTATTCTATAATCTAATTATAAAAACATTTGAATTCCGGACATAAGTTTATGCAGACAAAGAAAAAAATTAGTTTTTTAATGGAAGACATTCCTCGCTGTTTTTAATATTCTACTTGCGTTTACCAGACGTTGACAAACATCTCGACTTAAACGAGCAAAATCATTAAATTAGAAGGATTCTTCATCACTACCTTGCGGCACTTTCTGTTTTGAATCAGATGCGTAAATATTGGTTGCAGGTTTTGCCAAGCTCATTTAAGCGATAACATCATTAGTCTCTCTATTTAAATGATCTTTAAAAACGTAAGAACTGTAATTATATGTTTGTAAAAAAAAAAAAAACTTCTCGTTTGTGTTCAAACCATTCTCCACGGCATTCTACTTTTTTTTTTAGGGTTGGGTCAAACACTAACAAAGCAGTTTTAAAATCGAAAAATCTAAAAAAAAATCAGAAAATTGCATTATTTTTAAACGACTGCGACAGAAACCTCGTTACTTTGCTATCAGTCCATGATAAAACTTTTCTTGGGAACGACTTCTGAAGCGCGACCTGTGATTCTCCAGTGGCGCAGTGGTATAAGTGCTGGCTTCTGACCGTTCGTCCGAGATGAGTCCGGGTTCGAATCCCGTTTCACATTAATGTTGGGTTTGTCCTTTCCCTGGAACTAGTGGCCCTTAATCAGTGATAAGCAACTACTTATACTGTATACCACAGAGTTGCTCAAGGTGGTCGTTAAACTTCCAAACTAAAAAAAGGAAGTCTTGGAGATACCAAGCTATGGTAAAACTTTTCCAGTGTGCGACTTTTGAAGCAAATCTTGGACACACCAGCTCATGAAAAAAATTTTCCGATGTAGAACTTTTGAAGCAAGTCTTGGACACATCAGCCTAAGGTAAAACTTTTCCAGTATAAGACTTTAAAAGAAAGACTTGGACACATCAATCTCACATAAAACTTTTCCGGTGTACAACTTTTGAAGCGAGTGTTGAACACATCAGCCAAATATTAAACTTTTCTGTTGTGCGACTTCTGAACAAGTCCTAGACACATCCCCCTAAGACAACACTTTTCCCGGCAAGCACTTTTGAAACCAGTCTTAGATATATCCCGTAGACATACAAAGTCGGCAATGTTTAAAACACTATAAAGAATTTCACTTTCTTTATCGATATCTAATGCTTTCATAAGTAGCCCATTTTGATTTTTGACCACTTAGTTCCAGCATCAATATCGAATGATCATTAAAAAACACGGGGGTTGTACCGAAAGTAATGCAAAAGTAGGCATAACTTTTTTATTAACTTACAGAGGTCGTTAAAATTGCACATGTTGGTAGAGTAACTCTTTCTCTATAGAAAGGTACTACTCAACATAATCTCCATCACAAGCGATGCACTTGCGCCATTGCTGAACCCAACTCTCGAATCCATTTCGAAAAAATTCAGATGTGGACTGTTGTACCCACTTCTTCACATTGACTTTAACCTCGTCTATTTGACCAAATCGTTGTCCCCGGTGTAAAGTACCAGGAGATGTGACGTACCTGCCCGAAGGACGCACACGACATAAAGGCAGATAGGAATCAGAATAAAACGTCCGCGTAGCTCAATTGGTAGAGCAACTTATTCCGGAATGAGGAGACCCGGGTTCGAATCCTGGCGCGGATAAAAATGACGGAGAAATTTACTTCGTTGTCCCCGGAGACTGTCCTTCATTGGACCTAACAGGTGGAAGTCGGTGGGCGCCAGATCTATGCTGTACGATGAATGGGAGAACACCGACCTGCCTAATTTGCTGATCATCTGATTTGTTACCAAAAATGTGTGTGGTCTCGAATTGTCATGGTGAATGTGGATCCTTTTCAGATTCATGTTCGGTCTCTTTCTCCTTATGGCTTCTCTAAGCTTCTTGAGTGTCTCAATGTACCGCTGTATGGTCACGGTACAGCCACGTTCCGGAAAATCAAGGACAATGACATCCCTGTCATCCCAAAAAGCAGTCACCATGACTTTCTGTGCTGATCGCTGGCTCTTGAAATTCGTAGGCCTCGGTTAAGAGGTGTGACGCGATTCCATGGATTGATTCTTCGTTTCCGGAACGTACAGATAAGCCTAGGTTTCATCCTTTATCACCAGATCGGAAACAAAATGTCTTCATTGGCTTCAAGCGCTTCCAGCAGAACAGAGCAAACTTCCGCCCTTCTCTCCTTCAAATCGAGTGTCAACTGTCGAGTTACCCATTTTGCACCCATTTTCCGATACCCTAAGTTTTCCACCATCTTCTTTATTCCATTGTGACAACAGTCTAGGCTGTGCACCAAGCTCACGGATTGTGACTCGTCTCTCCGCGCGAATCAATTCATTCACTCGCTGTCGATTCGTATCAGTGGTCACAGATGATGGTCTCGCACAGCGTGGTTTGTCTTCAATGCTGGCTTCCCCTTCTTTAAACTTCTTTATCCATCTGTGAACATTGGTCTTGTCAATGGTGTTACCTCCGAAAAATTTCTTTAGGCTTCGGTGGATGTCGGACAGTCTGCACCCTTCCTTCGTCAAGAACTCAATAATGGCACTTTGCTTTTGCTTGGAATCCATTATTAATCTGCAATGAAGAAGAAAGGTTACTATACAGGAAGAGTTACTCTACCAACATGTGAAATTTGAACGACCTCTGTGAGTTAATAAAAAGTTATGTCCACTTTTTCATTACTTTCGGTACAACCCTCGAAGGTTTCCGAGAGGACATAAGAAATTTTGAGGGCTGTAGCGAAATGTAAACCACAGAAGATAATGTAAACGGAAACACGACAGTTCGTCAAAATTATGAAAGCTGAATCTGCAAAAAGTGGGATATTTTACTTAGATGAATAAGTATTATCTTCTACAAAGTTACTTTAACACCGCAAACGCTTAATTTCGTTCATGGTAAGTTTGTTCAGTTCTACGCATAATTAAATTTTCTTGTTTTGACTTAGTAGTGATAAATTTGCGTCTATTGGGAAAAGTAAGTGCTTATGGAATAACCTTATTTTGCCTGTTCGGCTGTCTGCAGAAACCAAAACCCTGCTCCAAGTAGTCCGATTTGCGAATGTTTTTTTCTATTGGCAAGCCATCCAGAACAAAGATCCACACATTTTCGAAGGAATGAGAATTACACGAGGCTTACCTTGGTCATTCAGTACGTAAGCTTACCTTAATTAGTTGGTTAGCCTGATTTATATCGCACACCGCACTCACGTGCCCATGTCTTATATGTATTGCAGCAAGCAATTTATATGACGAGGGCAGCTGTGCCTAATAAACTGAAATCTTAGTACATTACATACACTATATTGACAAAAGTCACCGGACACCTAGAAGAGAAACACAACATAGCATTTATTGGCATACATTACTACGGTGTCGGTCCATCTTTGGCCTTAATGCATGCATTGGCTCTTCGAGACATGCTTTTGACACGGTTTAGGAACACAGCGATAGGTATGCACTTCCATTCACTACATAATGCTTCCGCTAACTGTTGCTTCGTAGTAGACCTTGGTTCCAAACTTCTTATGTGGCGCTCTAATTCATCCCATAGGTGCTCTATGGGATTAAGATCAGGGCTCTGTGCTGGCCAGTCCATACACGATACGGAATTATCGTCAAACCACGCTATAACGGTCCTTGCTTTATGGCTCGGTGCATTATCCTGCTGGTACCAACAAGGCTCGGTTCCATAGTATTGCCACAGAATTGGTAGGGCATAATTGTCCAGAATATGTAGACATGCTGGTTAACAGGTTTGTCCACGATAACCAATGGGCCTGGACCATACCACGAAAAACACCCCCACACGAGTACACTGCCAGCTTCAAACTTGACCGTAGGAACAATACACTGTGGTAAATAGAGTTCTTTCGGCTGCCGCAATACACACACACGGCCATCAGACTGATGGATCGTGTATCTTGATTCATTAGTCCATAGGACCCGTTTCCATTGATCTACGGAACACGATAAATGTTCTTTACGCCATGCTAAACGACGAGTAGCATTCTGAGTTGAGATGAAAGGCTTATGAGCGGCCGCACAACCACGGTAACCCATGGAATGAAGTTATCTGCTAATGGTACGTGTATCTGCCGAGGTTCCAGCATTTTTACTCACCTGTACACTGAGGTCTTGTACATACTTCGTCGATTAGATGTAACGACTCTCCTGAGGCTTCGACGTACTCTATCACTCATTTTCTTTGGTATGCCGGTACGTTTTGCTGCTTCAGGCACGCCATGTGTCCTTCGTTTATTCAGTACATCCAAAACAGTTGACTTGGGTATGTTTAAACGCCTCTTGGTTTCTCTTATGGGCAACCCACTAATAAAACACCCAACAATGTTTCCTTTCTCAAAGTCATTTCTCTAGCCGCGAGATTTTCACTCAACCTCACAGTGCGGTGTGATCGCGGTCAGCTGCAGGTTTGTTTTTACACCGTCCACATCTTAACAACGCAGCGGATCGGTTCATTTGCTTTTGAAGGGGTATCCGGTGACTTATGCCAATATAGTTTAGTTCTAAAGCAGGAATATCTAAATAATTGACTCTGGTTTGTTCTCCAAACAGCGACTACAAATACACTGTATAAATCAAACGTATTCCGACGATACCAAGCATTTGCATAAGTGTAAAGAACGATTACGAAGGAAGGTGCGCTGTGAGTGTGGAGGTAGGTGTATAAAGCTGAGATGTTCTGTCGTGTTATCAGTTTCCTATTGGGCACTCTAGCCCAAATCTCCCAGCATCCTATTTTTAAGGGTTTTTTAAGACCTGGGGTCAGACACTCCCTTCCTAAAATCCTCTACAAATGATCTGATCTGATCGTGTTATCAGTAACGTTTAAGAAGATATGCCGCATGGACGTGAAATTCCCGAGTTCCAGCGTGGGTTGGTCATAGGATGTCATTTGAGTCAAGTTTCCATGTGGAGCATTGCAATTAAACTAAACATTTCAAAATCGACTGTAAGTGATATCATGAGGAGATGGAAGCAAGACGGTGCAACGAGAGTAACAAAACGTTCAGGAAGGCCGCACAAACTGAACTGACGAAGCGTGACAGAAAAGCCATGGTAAGAAATGTTAAGAAACCCCGTTCTTCCTCTGCCGTTCCTGGTGAAGTACGAAATGCTTGTAATGGTTCGGTTAGTACCATAACTATGCGCAGAGAGTTGCGTGTTGTGGGTGATTATGGTAGAACAGCGGCACACAAGCCACACATCACTACCGTGAATGCGAAGCGCCGTTTGGAGTGGTGTGTCTCCCGTCGTTCCTCGACCATAGGCAACTGGAAAGCTGTTTTTTAGTGTGATGAGTCACCCTTTTCTCTCTTCCGATCTGATGGGCGTGCTTGGATTTAGCGCCAACCCGGTGAACGATTTTCGTTGGATTGTATTCCTCCAACTGTTCAGTTCGGAGGAACATTATGGTATGGAGTTGTTTTTCGTGGATGGATTTCTCTGCCCATTGGTTATTATAATACAAACCATGGACTCTGAAATGTACCTCGACGTTCTGGACGATTCTGCTCTACCAGTAATGTAGTAATATTATGGAAATGACCGTTGTCTCTTCAAACACGATCGAGCTCTCTGCCACACTGCATGGCGTGTGCAGGACTGGTTTCTTGAAAATGAAGTGGAATTGTTTGACTGGCTTGCTCAGAGTCCTGATCTGAACCCCATAGAACAACTATGGGATGCACTGGAGCGACGGATACGATATCGAACACGACGACTGTCTTTGCTCTCGATTCTGGAAGCAGCTTTGTTGGACGAATGGCACACCATTTCTGTTGAGAACTGCCGGAAATTGGTTGATTGTATGCCTCGACGTGTTGCCGCTGTCATACAAGCAAAAGGTGGGCCTACTAACTACTAATTGGGATAGTAAAACCATTTGTCCCAAAACATTGCGATGTCCGCATACCTTTGAAAATATAGTGTATGTCCGAATTATGGTACTTGTCTTCTGAGCACAGATAAGCTACATACAAGTGGTTTGTCTTGCACTTTAGTGGTTGTGTACCACAACAACAAAAGGCGTCAGTCTGCAGCTGCCTTCACGGAGAAAGAGAGAGGGAATCCTCTTTCTTGATGCTCGAAGTTTGTTCCTTCTCAGCGGCAGTATGCAGCTGGACTGCTGCTCTTGGGGCACCTACGAAGAAATCGGAAGTCTCCAGTATTTGCTCTGAGATTTCTATGGTGCAGTGGAGCACTCAGTAGGGTGACCCAAGGGTTCGAGCTCTCCCCATGAGGCATCACTTGGTTCTTCGTTCATTGTTATTGGCTGCTTATTTTTAAATATATATGTATCAGTGCTGAGACGGGTTGAGCCCGACCCCAGTTCGGGCTCTGGGGGGGTTTAGGCTCCATAATGTTTACTACGGTTTGGGCTCGGATGGGATCAGGCTCTAAATTTTCTTTTCTTTTTCAAACTGTGATTTTAACACTTCTTAGTTAGTAAAGAAATCATCCTCCAAATACGTGGCGTCAGTGAATAAACAAAGACATCGCTCTTTTCGCGTTCCAGAAACACATGGCAACCGAAAAGTTGTTATTCGGTCACCGCTGGGGATCCGAATCCCAGATCTCTCGATATCTAGCCGAGCGCGTTAGCCTTACACTACGGTGGCCAACAATTCACGTTGCTATGTGTGTTCTTCTGTCAGCTTTTGACATCATAAATCCGTAATATGGGCTCAGCTAAAGAAATTATTCTACAACTGTGTCTGTGAGTGGAGCGGGGACTGGGGAGGGATATTTACACTGGGCTTTTAGAGCATAAAGACCATAGGACACCCACTAGTGGACTTCTGGGGAGGAGGAAAAGCTTGTTCAAGAACTGTAGACACTAGATAGCAGATACCACGCTTTCGAAAGTTCACCACATCCTCCCACGCAACAATTCTCTGCGAATTTTATTGGGCAACGTACTTCGATTGCAGCACATCCCTATTCTGTCGGATGGCCGGAAGCATTTTAGTAGGGCACGAATGTTTAGGAAAAACCATGCGTCTGTACTACGTATAAAAACGGACACATGCCCCTGAACCTCTCCTCATTTGAGAAAGACATTGGTTCATTGAAGGGAGAGGAGAGAATGGAATTCTGTAAAAGCAGGTTTTTTTTTAAATAATGCCAAAACAGGTTAGTCATAGTTTTCGGGCTCACTCGGGTCTGGAATTGCTCGGGATGACGTACTTCGGGCTCGGTCTCTTTAAGTTGAGCCCGAACTCAGCACGGATGTGTATTATAATGTAACCCTTTTTACGTTATGTAAGATTTCCGGCTGAATAGATGTTAAACTAAGGATATATGCGATTCAACTAATTGTATCGGATAGCTCAAATTAAGGTTTTACGGCCAGATGACACATATACAGAAGTCCAACTTACGTCAACTTTTTATTGGTCAAGCAACATTACACGAAATCCAAAATATAGCACGGAGAGCTATACATACACTTCACATACCTCAATTATCTGTCGTATAATCTAGCTTAACAACGATCGAAGATCTCCACACACCAAAGCAACTGCTGCATCGTCTTTTTATCTAACGTTCTTATCACATACATTCATCACTCTTGTTCCGACCACAGATTGTTGCCAACATTACTCTCGTTTGAAGGAAAAGACATAACGTTAAGGTTTGAAAATGTCTAAGAGAACGAACTCAAATTTACATAGAAAAAGAAACTCAAAAGGAAAGTTAAAATAGAATATATGTTACAGTATTAGGTGTGCAAATAAATTTTAAAGCGTTTTTTGTGTGACGTATGCCGCTAATTGCATGTCTGACATTCCCTCGCGTTGTTGTCATGTGACCGTAACTGGTCCAGAGTATGAAATGTGACACAGAACTTTGACCAACAGTCAAACGCACTTGCACATTGGTAGGTGAAAGATGGCAAGCGATACTACATTTATTCGACACTGCATTCGTTACGAATTTCATTCAGGAAAAAGTGCTGCAAAAGCATGTGCATCGATCTGTTCTGTTCTGGAGGAGAATATTGTATCGAAAAGCACGTGTGAGTTTTGTTCTAGACGGTTTAAATATTTTGATGTGTAACTTTTGGTTTAGACGGTTTTTTATTTTGATGTTAGAGATCGAGAACGTAGCGGCGCCCCGCAGAAGGTTGCACATGAGAAACTGCAAGCATTGCTGGATGAAGATTCATCTTAACCCCCAAAAAAAACTAGCTCAACAACTGGGGGTAACTCAAACCATTTCCAATCGTTTACGCGCAATGGTGGAAGAAAAATGGGTGCCACATGGCCTGAGCCATGAGGATGAGCGTGTCATGAAGTGTTTGAATCTGTTGAATAAACAGCACAGAAAGTCTTTGCTGTGGAAAATTGTTACGGGTGATGAAAAGTGGATATGGTACGACAATCCCAAATGCAAAAAACACTGGGTAGACCTCGCTGAAGCAACGACTTTGACACCGAAACGCAATATTCACTCCAGGGAAGTTCTGCTGTGCATCTGGTGGGATATGAAGGGTGTGCTCTATTATGAAATACTGGAACAGGGTCAAACTGTTACTGCTGATTGCTACAAGCAACAATTGATGCGATTGAACCAGGAAATCTGTCGGAAACGTCCATTCACAGGCAAAGGATTGCGTCCAGGGAAATTACTGCATGACAACGCTAGGCCGCATATCACGAAATCGGTCAAAGAAACGTTATTGATGCTTGGCTGGGAAGTTTTGGAGCACCCGGCGTATAGTCCCGACATAGCTCCTTCAGACTATCATTTGTTCCGATCGATGCAACATGGTTTGTTTGCTGTACGGTTCCGGACATCTGACGAAGTGCAAAAATGGGTTGACGATTAAAAATGGGTTGACGACGAAGTATTCTTCATGGCTGGAATCCGTCAGCTGCCCGAGCGATGGCGCAAGGTGATAGATAATGACAGCACATATTTTTATTCGTAAAGGTATTGTTGTTTTCTCTAAAATTACATGTTGCGTTGTCTTAAAACGCTTTAAGACTTATTTGTACACCTAATACATGCTTTTAAATAGGCCTATATATTTTATGAATCATTGGAACTGCGCTTTAATATGACGGACATATTTTGGAAAACATTTTCTCAGGGGTATTTATATTTGCATGTGCAATATACCCCATATAGAAATCTTGGGTACGCCACTTCTATGGTGTCATCAGAATTCGTCTAAAAAAAAACACCCCTCTTACAGGCCTAGTCTCGCTTTCGTACTCCAACCCTCTTGGAAAAATCTCTCTCTCTCTCTCTCTCTCTCTCTCTCTCTCTCTCTCTCTCTCTCTCTCTGTTTTGTTCTTTCTTTTTTACGCTTTCCAACCGTGGGTTGAGAAGAAGCGTACATGCTCCGCTTTGTCCGTCCGTCCGTCCGTCCTTCTGTCGGCACAGTAAGTCGCGTAAAAACGATTCGATTTCAATAAAATTTTAGTATGTGGTAACGACCACCTGAGGACGACCCCTATTGAAAATAGACGAAATGGAGTCAAAGGTCAGGACGTCGGATCGGGATCCATTCCATCGCCCTTATCCCATGCTATTAAAGGAGCAATTCTTGTATGTATGTAAATTTTATTTTGAAAACGGCTCTAAGGATTTTGATGAAAGTCGTTAACCTACCGTTTTCTGGTACTAAAAATCGATTTAACTTGATCTCGACTTTAGGAAAATTCGTTTAGTGCGTTAAATAACCATCCCGAATTACCACGTTTTTGGTGTCATGGTGTCGTTTGTCTCATTACGTCACGCGTTGTGTGTGGATCCTATTAAAGTTTTATGACGTCACACTCTTTCGAGCAGATGGTCGCGATTCCCATCTGCCTCATTACGTCACGCGTTGTGTGCGTATGCCCGTCCGCACGATAACTCGCGTAACAATCGTTCGATTTCGATGAACTTTTAGTATGTGGAAGGGGAACACCTGGGAAGGAACCCTATTGAAAGCGAACGAAATGGGGTCAAAGGTCAGGACACAGGAGCGGGATCCATTCCACTGCTCTCATGCGTCATACCTAACGTAAAAAAGATTCGATTTCGATTAAATTTTAGTATGTGGTAGGGGACCACCTGGGGACAACCCCTATTGAAAATGGGCGAAATGGGGACAAAGTCAGGACATAGGAGCGGGATCACTTTCATCGCCATTATGCGTCAAAACGTACGAAAAAAATCTAAAATCTTCGATTTGGATGAAATGTTAGTATGTCGTAGGGGCCTGCCTGGGGACGAATCCTATCGAAAATGGGCGAAATGGGGTCAAAGGTTAGGACACAGGAGCGGGATCTATTCCATAGCCCTTATGCATCATAACTTACGTAAAAATGCTTCCATTGCGACAAAACTTTAACATGTTATTTCGGAGGATTCTGAACCGGTATAACGAAGTGAATTTCTCCGTCATTTTTATCCGCGCCAGGATTCGAACCCGGGTCCACTCATTCTGGAATAAGTTGCTCTACCAATTAAGCTACGCGGACGTTTTATTCTGATTCCTATCTGCCTTTATGTCGTGTGCGTCCTTCTGGCAGGTACGTCACATCTCCTGGTACGTTACACCGGTTCTGTTGAATATAATCGAAATGGGATCAAAGGTCAGGGCACAGGACCGAGATTTATTCCATAGTCATTATCCTCATAACTTGAGGAATGATTTCTGGTATGTTGGAAAGCGTACTATAATCAATGCATTGCATGATTTTACTAACTTGTTTAAAATTTCATCACTCAGCTCACTACGCATTTCAGGCCACAGAGTGCAGTCCGCAGGCCTTTACTTTCCTTCTCACATGCACCTGTAGTTTTTTTCAGTTACTTTCCTACTTCAGGGTCTGTGTGACCTTCCTTCTTCTGCATCCTCCTCTGAGGCGGCACCCAACACAACTGCGTTTCTCTCCTTTTGCCCCTAGCACAGCTTATGTCACAACCAAACTCTTGAAAATTTAATTATGACAGTCTGGACATCACGTGACTTACTGACTTACTACGCCCCAAAAATAAGCGGATTTAATGCGCTACATGCGTTTTTTGAGTGCAGTGCATCATATTTACATTTAATTAAACATTTCTACTGTCGGACGTTAGCATAAAAACAAATCTCCCATAACGTAAGAGGTTTACGATATAAGCGTGTAAAAGCCACCTGCGGTTGGGATTCGAACCCATCATCCTTCTGCTCCGGAGCCGAATACTTTCCCAATTAAGCTAGACCGACGAAGCTTATCGCTGCAACTTCGCCGTCTTGGCTTGTGCGTCACCTCTGAGGTAGGTACATCATAATATCCCATATCAGGGCTCGTGCGTCAGCCAGCCGTAAGCATTTTCAACATATTCAGCCACTTCGTTAATAGCCAATTTGCTGACATTAAAGAATTAAATTAAGCGCTTATGGTACAGATCGTTCTGAGTTACTATCGAACATCCAAAAGCGTTCGCTACTCTTAACAGCAAAACGTACAATTTTATGACGCTAAACTGAAAAAATATTCTATCTGCAAGAAGTTTGCATTTTTGTTTCACTCCTATGCGATGTTTTCGCAAAATTTCACGTTCTTCACGAGCGTTGATTTAAACATTTCGAAAACATCGAATTTTGAGAAACATTATGTCGTCGAATGCAATGACTAAAACTCATCGAATACGTCTTCCCGGTCAGTTCTATCTGATTTCAATTTTCAAAAGCTTAACATGCAGGTGAATATTCTGTAAATCCCTTACGACGAATTATTTGTTCTCCTTTATGCTCAAAATAACGGAGGTGTATTGTCTGAGAAACATCCTCGAGACGTTCTGTTGTTCCTTTTCAACCGGTCCCTCATTAAAGGCTACTTTATTTATGAGACTAGAACTAAGCCAGGTATAATCACGGCTTCATACGCTGCCCCCCCCCTACATTTTTCCATGTCAGGAGAAAATGGGATGACTAAAACTCTCAATGCATTCTGAAAAGGATTATGGAGTATTCCCTTCGAAGAGAATGAGATTCTTTTATTCCTCCTAACGATTGTGTCATCTTCCTGCGTGTGCATTTATTCGTACGGAAAAATTGACTTTCCCGGAGCGAGAACATTGGTGACACAAAACAGGAAAACAGCTCTATTGTTAGATGTCACAGTAAGAGCGTGAAACATGAGCCTATCGGACGAAACCTTGGCAACCAGAAATTCCAAATTCAACTGAAGGGAAAACAACGGGATGCCGCAAAATACTCCGAGTTGATAAACACGAGAAAGTACCTGAGATCTTAACACTCCAGTGATGCAGGGTTCAACAAAGTAATGGAAACGGCTTCCTTAAAAGTTTTTTTTTTTGTAATGGCTCACATATTTGAAGGACTCTGGTGTAAACCATGGTAACCAACACTTCTGTCGTTGTGAGATACGTAGATTACAAGATATAAACGTTTGCACTTACCATAAATTGAAAGTTGTATTATGGCGCCATATGTAGACATAAATGTACTGTATAATAAATACTCTAAAATGCTCAGATTACCGCCGCAGTTGTTTTTCGTAAGCAGCTCATTTTTTTAAAAATGTTGGTTACCATGGTTTACGCTCGAACACTTTATTTATGAATACATACATACTACATACATATCACTAAGCTGTTCTCTGAGATTCAGAGGTTAGCTCCAAAAAGAAATACAAACTACCAGATATTTTTACTTACTGTTGTCGTATCAAACTTCTCCATTTACAGCGATCTTGACTCATTTATGAATACGCATCTTTTAAATAAAAAAAGTCATCGCTCTTTCCACGTTTTTCTTTAATTAACACACAGCAACCGAAAAATTGTATTTCGACACCGCTGGGATCGAATCCCAGACCTCTCGCTAACTAGCCGAATGCGTTCGCTTTGCGCTACGGTGGCCAACAATACACGGCGCTATGTGTGCTTATCTGTCAGCATCTGCCTCCACAAACCGTAGGGATGGGTTATTTTTTTTTATTTGACGTTTAAGGACCACCGTGAGCAACTCGATGGGCTATAAGCAGTCGTCCGTCCATAACTTAGGGCCACTGGTTCGAGGGAAGGGACAGAGCCAGCGCCGTTAGAAAAACACAACATCCATGCCTCAACGGGATTCGAACCCGGACCCCTCTCCTACGAATGATGCCATCACAAACTATTCAATCGGCGGTATTATCTATAATTAACTATTGCCTATAATTTAAATAGCTTGTGCCGTTAAGCCCCACCAGATGGAGACACTAATTATTAGCTATTAGCTAATTAGCAATTATTAGCTATTAGCTAACTAGCTATTATTAGCTAATTAGCTATTAATAGCTATAATTAAATAGCTTGCGCAGTTAAGCCCCACCAGACGGAGACGTCTCTGTTCCTGAGCGTCTCCCTACGGATTTGTGAAGTCAGATGCTGACAGATAAACACACATAGCGCCGTGGATTGTTGGCACCGTAGCGTATGGTGACGTCTCAGTTGCTGAGCCCATCCCTACGGATTTGTGAAGTCAGATGCTGACAGATAAACACACATAGCGCCGTGGATTGCTGGCACCGTAGTGTATGGTGATGTCTCAGTTGCTGAGTCCATCTCTACGGATTTGTGAAGTCAGATGCTGACAGATAAACACACATAGCGCCGTGGATTGTTGGCACCGTAGCGTATGGTGATGTCTCAGTTGCTGAGTCCATCCCTACGGATTTGTGAAGTCAGATGCTGACAGATAAACACACATAGCGCCGTGGATTGTTGGCACCGTAGCGTATGGTGATGTCTCAGTTGCTCAGTCCATCTCTACGGATTTGTGAAGTCAGATGCTGACAGATAAACACACATAGCGCCGTGGATTGTTGGCCACCGTAGCGTATGGTGACGTCTCAGTTGCTGAGCCCATCCCTACGGATTTATGAAGTCAGATGCTGACAGATAAACAAACATAGCGCCGTGGATTGTTGGCACCATAGCGTATGGTGATGCCTCAGTTGCTGAGCCCATCCCTACGGATTTATGAAGTCAGATGCTGACAGATAAACACACATAGCGCCGTGGATTGTTGGCCACCGTAGCGTATGGTGACGTCTCAGTTGCTGAGCCCATCCCTACCAATTTGTGAAGTCAGATGCTGACAGATAAACACACATATCGCCGTGGATTGTTGGCACCGTAGCGTATGGGGACGTCTCAGTTGCTGAGCCCATCCCTACGGATTTGTGAAGTCAGATGCTGACAGATAAACACACATATCGCCGTGGATTGTTGGCACCGTAGCGTATGGGGACGTCTCAGTTGCTGAGTCCATCTCTACGGATTTGTGAAGTCAGATGCTGACAGATAAACACACATAGCACCGTGGATTGTTGGCCACCGTAGCGTAAGGCGAACCCACTCGGCTAGTTATCGAGAGATCTGGGGTTCTATTGCTGTTTGTTAATTAAAGAAAAACGTGGGAAGAGCGATGACTTTGTCTATTTACATTGTCTCCACGTATTTGGAAGATTTTTACTCATCTCTTGTTTTGTTTGCTTTGATTCCGGAAGGTTTCTTTAGGGAACCTGATTGCCCGTAGTAGGTTTGCCTTCCGGTTCTCCGTAAGTATTTAGTTACCGTTACCGGGAAACAACCATGTCGCTGTCGAACACAAGAGCAAATACATTGGGCGATATCCAGCTTATGCAGCGAATAACTTTATTAATCAACCAGCACACCAATCGTCGTTGACACAGGCCTACAACACATATCAGTGTCACGTACCCTCGCTACGGAATTCACCCCAGAGCTGGAAACGGGTCAAAAATTTTGGGCCCGGACCTGACCCGAAAGATGTGCTTTTATTCGAATCTCAATTTATAATTATACATAATCTTGTAAACTGAAAGGACAAATTATTACGTACACCCCCCGGTGAAGCAGGACAGCAGCAATTCGCGGTGTGCATGAAAACCGGTTGAGGCTATAAATACATAGAAGTCAGTCGGTACGCACAGGAATACATACCGTCAAATGCTACAATGAGTCGAGGACGAGACTTAAGTGAGTTTGATCGAGGGCAAGTCGTGGGAGCCAGGACGACCGGATGTTCAATCAGCGCAACGGCGAAACTGTTTGGAATTCTGCGACAAACCGTATGCAAGTGTGTAACAGGAGTACGTGTAATCCGGCAAAACTGCCAACAGTCGGATGAAATGTGGCCGTAAAAGTGCATTGGATGATCGAGGGCGCCGACGATTGGCCCGCATCGTACAGACATATCGGAAGACTCGTTTGCAGAAAATCACGTCACAATTTAATGAAGGAGCATCCACAAGCCTATGGTCAAATACAATCCGTCGACACATGGCACAAATATGCTGAGGCAGTCGACGAACACATCGTATCCCGATGTTAACGGCACAGGAGCGCATGATTCTGCTGCAGTTTGCGAACGCCCATCGAAACTGGAGCATGGAATGATTGGAAACGCGTCATATGGTCTGACGAATCCTGTTTCACACTGTATCGCGCCGATAGATGGTAGCATGTGTGGCATAAACCACACGAAGCTATGGATGTCACGTGCCAAGTTGGGTTACTACAGACCGGTGGAGGATGTGTAAATGTTTGGGTAGCTGTCACGTGTTCCGACCTGGGTCCATTGGTACCTCTTGAGTCTTCCGTCACTGGTTCCAGCTATGTGCAGCTCCTGGACGACCATCTCCACCCTTTCATTACGTGCTTCTGTCCGAACAAAGTTCCGATCTTTCAACAGGACAACGCTCCACCCCATCGTTCCCGACTAGCGATCGACTTGCTCCAGGAACATAGCAGTGAGCTTACCACACTCGAATGCCCTCTCGTTTACCGGACATGAACCCCATAGAGAATTTATGGGGCATAACGAAACGAGCTGTTCGTGATAAACCATCCCCAACTACGTCTTTGCCTGCTCTACGCCAAGTACTCTTAGACTGTTGGTCAGCGTTACCTGAGTCTGTGTTTGGGAACCTCATTGCGTCCGTACCACGACGTTTGGATGCTGTCCTGCGTGCAAAAGGTGCCAAGCACTCTTAGATTGTTGGTCAGCGATACCTTAGTCTGTGTTTCGGAACCTCATTGCGTCGTACCACGACGTGTGGATGCTGTCCTGCGTGCAAAAGGTGCCAAGCACTGTTAGATTGTTGGTCAGCGATACATGAGTCTGTGTTTCGGAACCTCATTGCGTCCGTACCACGACGTTTGATTGCTGTCCTGCGTGCGAAAAGGTGCCAAGCACTCTTAGATTGTTGGTCAGCTATACCTGAGTCTGTGTTTCGGAACCTCATTGCGTCCGTACCACGACGTGTGGATGCTGTCCTGCGTGCAAAAGGTGCCAATCACTCTTAGATTGTTGGTCAGCGATACATGAGCCTGTGTTTCGGAACCTCATTGCGTCCGTACCACGACGTTTGGATGCTTTCTTGCGTGCAAAAGGTGCCACACACTCTTAGATTGTTGGTCAGCGATACCTGAGTCTGTGTTTGGGAACCTCATTGCGTCCGTTCCACGACGTTCGAATACTGTCTTGCGTGCAAAAGGTGCCAAGCCAAGCACTCTTAGATTGTTGGTCAGCGATACATGAGTCTGTGTTTCGGAACCTCATTGCGTCCGTACCACGACGTTTGGATGCTGTCCTACGTGGAAAAGGTGCCAAGCACTCTTAGATTGTTGGTCAGCGATACCTTAGTCTGTGTTTCGGAACCTCATTGCGTCGTACCACGACGTGTGGATGCTGTCCTGCGTGCAAAAGGTGCCAAGCACTCTTAGATTGTTGGTCAGCGATACATGAGTCTGTGTTTCGGAACCTCATTGCGTCCGTACCACGACGTTTGATTGCTGTCCTGCGTGCGAAAGGTGCCAAGCACTCTTAGATTGTTGGTCAGCTATACCTTAGTCTGTGTTTCGGAACCTCATCGCGTCGTACCACGACGTGTGGATGCTGTCCTGCGTGCAAAAGGTGCCAATCACTCTTAGATTGTTGGTCAGCGATACATGAGCCTGTGTTTCGGAACCTCATTGCGTCCGTACCACGACGTTTGGATGCTTTCTTTCGTGCAAAAGGTGCCAAGCACTGTTAGATTGTTGGTCAGCGATACTTGAGCCTGTGTTTCGGAACCTCATTGCGTCCGTACCACGACGTATGGATGCTTTCCTGCGTGCAAAAGGTGCCAAGCACTCTTAGATTGTTGGTCAGCGATACCTGAGCCTGTGTTTCGGAACCTCATTGCGTCCGTACCACGACGTATGGATGCTGTCCTGCGTGCAAAAGGTGCCAAGCACTCTTAGATTGTTGGTCAGCGATACCTGAGCCTGTGTTTCGGAACCTCATTGCGTCCGTACCACGACGTATAGATGCTGTCCTGCGTGCAAAAGGTGCCAAGCACTCTTAGATTGTTGGTCAGCGATACCTGAGCCTATGTTTCGGAACCTCATTGCGTCCGTACCACGACGTATGGATGCTGTCCTGCGTGCAAAAGGTGCCAAGCACTCTTAGATTGTTGGTCAGCGATACCTGAGCCTGTGTTTCGGAACCTCATTGCGTCCGTACCACGACGTATGGATGCTGTCCTGCGTGCAAAAGGTGCCAAGCACTCTTAGATTGTTGGTCAGCGATACATGAGTCTGTGTTTCGGAACCTCATTGCGTCCGTTCCACGACGTATGGATGCTGTTCTGCGTGCAAAAGGTGGTGCCACATGCAATTTGGTAAAGTGCACGTACTTATTTGTGCTTTCAGTGTATAATTATAATGCATCATCATATATATACACAGGGTGTTCAAAACGTCACTCAGCGGTGGGTATAGTAGGTTATATAGAAATAATATGAAAGTATTACGGAAACGTATAATTTATTCACTTGCAGAAAGTGTTGAACCTGTTGTCCTTCATACCACCTAACTGTTTTGCACATGTTTTCAAACACATCTGCGAGAGTCAAAAAGTTGCTCCGTAGTAATGTTAAGGCTGTTGCACTTAATTTTGATGGTTCTACAGACAAAAGGTTTGAATTAAGTACCTTGTTGTATGTTTAATTTCACTTTTTGCTGTTTTCTTGAAAACATATCAAGTTTCAGAATATGTGGTAGTTGGTGTTGCTGTGAAACATGTTATGGTTTACAAATTTTGAAGATGACAATCCGATTTTTGGCGTAAATGTGACAAGGATGGTAAGGACGATGAAAATTGTCAAGTTTTCAAATATTATCTGACTTACCATCCTTGTCACATTTACGCCAAAAATTGGATTGTCATCTTCAAAATTTGTATTATATGGCGTAATCCCGTATTTATTTCATGTTATGGTTTCTTAATGAGACGAAACAACTTCCAGCATTCACTCTTCCCATTTTTGTTTTCAACAAGCACATATTTGTTGGCCTCGAGTCCTTTTTCAATCTCCTTCATATTAAATTCTTCCATATTAACAAATAAGGCATTCATTCCAAAACGACATGCAGTGAAACTGGATATAAGCACGTCAAACGAAAACCTCTGAATGCTCAATGAAAAAGATTCGATGTAAAAAGAAATTCTCGTCAGTCTTACAATGTGACACGAGGGGTGTGACAGAATGAATCACCAGAGAAGCAGGCGACAGGCGTTTGCCTGTATCTTGCTCCGGACAATCGCACAGAAAACAAACGCAAAGAAAGTATCGTTTTACGACGTGGTATCGTTGGTCTGTGGAAATCTTCTTTGCTTTAAGAAAGAGACGGCGATATTTTTGTATGACTAATCATTTTGCACTCCGCGCTGGCATCAAGCACAAAATTCCACAATACGCATTTTTATTTTAAATATTTTTTTCTTTTAGAAAATAAAACGGAAGTAAAACCAGGTCGAAATCGCGTAAGGAACACTTTGACCGGCAAGAAATTCTTGACCAGTTGACCCCTGACCCGTTTCCATCTCTGGTTCACCCCTGACTGCCTGAACGCTTTTCGAGCACGCTTCCTCCACCCACATTTTCGTTGTTGTTGTTTTCCCCCTGAAAAAGTTACGCGTCACTTCTGGCGAAACTGACTCGCCGTACAAGACTTTGTTGACCACACTCCTGCCGTTAGTTGGGTGTGGTATGCGAACATCACTTTAAGAATTTCGTGTTACAGTTTTTCATTGAATCTTAAAAGAAAAAAATGCATGTTGCCACAATAAAGCTTCTACAGTATTATAATCAAGAACTGAGAACAAGTTAGTAAAGTCATGCAATGCATTGATTATAATACGCAGCGCTTTCCAACATACCAGAAATCATTACTCAAGTTATGAGGAAAATGGCTGTGGAATAAATTTCGCTCATGCGTCTTGACCTTTGACCTCATTTCGATCATATTAAACAGAATTGGTTCAGTATACCTCTGAAACAACATACTAAAGATTTGTCGCTATAGAAACATTTTTAATCAAGTTATGAGGATAATGGCTGTGGAATAAATCTCGCTCCAGTGCACCTAACCCCATTTCGATGATATTCAACAGAACCGGTTCAGTATACCTCCAGCATTTCGATGATATTCAGCAGAAACCGGTTCAGTATACCTTCGGAACAACATATAAAAGTTTTGTGGCAATAGAAGCATTTTTAGTCAAGTTATGAGGATAATGGCTGTGGAATAAATCTCGCTCCTGTGTCCTGACCTGTGACCCCATTTCGATGATATTCAACAGAACCGGTTCAGTATATCTCCGCAACAACAAGATAACGTTTTGTCGCAATGGAATCATTTTTACGTAAGTTATGATGCATAAGGGCAATGGAATGGATCCCGCTCCTATGTCCTGACCTTTGACCCAATTTCTTCCATTTTCAATAGGGTTCGTCCTCCGGTGGTCCCCTACCACATACTGAAATGTCATCCAATTGAACCATTTTTACGCCAGTTATTGTGCGGACGGACAAAGCTGGATCACATACGCTTCTTCAACCTACGGTTGGAAAGCGTTAATAAAAGCAGTATCATCTTCACATGTGATAAAAAATCGTACATGAGGCAAAATGGCCGACCTGTCTAAATTCCAAAGAGAGCGAACTGGTGAAGCCCGTTTAGCAGAGTCATCGATTTGATGACTGCAACTGTGGATCTGTTGAATATATCCAGAACAACTACGTGCATCAAAAGTTATGACATAATTCAACATATGGAATTTTAACTTTAAATAGCAAGTACTTTAACCTTTAGGCGGCAGATGCACTTGAACCAAATGGTGGCCAAAATTTTCAGCTCTGCCTAAACAGAAATGTTCACATAGCGGCCGGGTTTTACAAAAGCTATGACAAAACAATTCCTTTCCTCTCTCATCTGAGCAGGACCGACCATAAACCTGCCACAGACGATAAGCGCTGCCGTCTAGTCCCTTATTCTCTGCTCCATGACCCAAGTCATGATGATAGGATGGGCTAATCCCCCTGACACGGATATCACGGCACTGGATAGAAACAAACATCTCTTTCCTTTCTGAGTTCGTAACCATTGTTGAAGCCCATTTAACAGGTAATCAGTCACGAAGGATTAGTACACTGGCACCCAAAACTTAAGGACAAAGTTGAAAGAGTAAAATAACGCCCGTAAATACACTGCCTGACAGAGAAAATACCACACCACGAAGACGTGAGAGCAGCGCCATGCAAATTGCAGGGTGGATGCACACGTACAAGTTATGCAAATGATTGCATTTGCAGGCCAATAGCGCACGGATTATAAGCAGACAACAAGCCCCTGAGGCATTAGTCGAGACGTCGTCGCGGCCGCGATTAGTGAGTGGTTCTGCTGTTACCGTGTCTAGAGAACGAACAAGGAGTGCCAATGCCGTTAAGACGCCGTCGTACGCGATTTTGTCAAACGGAAGAGTTTCACGATAGGTGTCATCGTAGGCCTTCGTACCGCCGGATAGTGCTTGCGTTGTACTGCGGAACAAACGCAACGTAATGCCACAACCGTCGAACGCGGGTCCTAGGAGGGGTCTGAGCAACGTCGTAGGGGGACCGGAGTACGGAGACGGACGTCCGAGCGCACCGATCGTCACATCCGTCGTCATGTCCTAGCGGCCACACAGGCCACAACCGGCGATATTTTGCGGAGTGTACGGAGAGGTTTGGATGCCGCGATATCGACGCAGAGAGTGTCGCGCAGATTAGCTGCGTCTGGTTTGCTGTCCAGCCGTCCGTTGTGAAGACTACCTTTAACAGTGAACCATCGTCGTCACCGCTTGGCGTGGTGTCGCTCCAGAGCTGCGTGGTGTGCCGAATGGAACAGTGTGGTGTTTAGCTACGAATCGCGGTGTCGTCTCACCACGGATGATCGCCGTGTGAGAGTCAGAATGCGACGTGGCCAATGGGCGGATTCCTCTGCCACTGTGGAGTGCCACACGGCCCGGCAACGTAGAATCATAGTGTGGTGTGCTATCAGTGCCAATAGCCACTCACCTCTGGTACGCATTACAGAGAAAAATTGACGGCAAGGCGCTATATTGACGAGGTGCTGCGGCTCGTGGAACTACTGTATCTGGAGGGCATCCCAAACACCGTTTTTCAACAGGATAACGCTAGGTCACATACCGCTCGGATCAGCCTGAATGCTTTACACGGTATTCGGATGCTTCCGTGGCTAGCACTATCCCCTGACCTCTCGTCCATCGAATGTGGGATCCGATTGGACGTTGGTTGAGTACCCTACCACCCCCGCAGAATGAAGATGAACTGTGGACTCGGATCAACCCCACATGGTCCACGATACCCCAGGACTCTATTCGGACCCTCATTGCCTCGATGCAGCGTCGTATTCAACTCTGTGTCGCTTAAAATGGGGGCCACACTCCTTATTGATCATCCTGTATATTTGGCCACTGGAGCCTGGTCTGTATGTGACAATTAAATCATTTATTCAGGACCTACTTGGCAATCTGTGTGTGCAGTTGTGTCTGTTTTCAAGCATTCGTTCATGTTGTGGCATTTTCTCTGTCAGGCACTGCAGCTGCAGCACCCAAACACAAATTAACTTAGGACCGTGTCTGGGAACCGGATCAATAGCGCATGCGTAGTAATGGAGTATGACGTGTGGTGCACGCGTAGTAATGGAGCATGTGTATATGTCGGTTCAAGGAACTGTAAAAAGGAACGATGTGCCAAAATGGAGACTGACAGTGTCCTAGAAACTTTTCGTCCTTCAACTAATACATATTCTTGTTTTCGTTAATATTGAAATATAATTCAAGTTTGTTTGTTTTATTTCATAGAGTCAATATTAAGTAATAAATAACTACAGAAAAGTAATTCGAAAATATCAGGATTATTATTTCTGAAGTCTGTCGAATGTGAACATATATGCCGTAGCAAAGCACCTACTGTTTGATGGTAGTTCTAATGTTGTACGTATGGTGCTCATTATTTGAACTCGAAGTACACAGACATAGAAAGAACACTTCCAATTTTTGAGCTTTTCCCATCAAAGGCTCATTGATCATACATCTGAAATCACTTTTTTTTTAACTGAATTAGCTGCAATGTTGAAAACTGATGCTTTACGGAAACTATTCTATGACACTGGTAGTCGTACGTAATTCTCGAGCAATTTAATTTTAGTTCTGTCGCTCGTGGAGTACTCACAGGCACGTTTAAAGAGAAGAAAAACCTCAAAGAAATAACAGCATTTGGAAATATTTCGCAATTTTCTATGAAATTTCTTAAAATTTACTGCATGGTATTTGTTTCAGTTTTCTGTCTCATCAGTGCCCGGCCACTAGAGCCTGGTCTGTATGTGGTAATTAAATAATTTATACAGGAGACCTATTTGGCAATCTGTGTGCACATCCCCATAAAATACGTCAAAATTTTGAGAAACGGCAGTCTGCTTGTCCATATATGTATACACTGTGTTTGCAAAACTAATCGGACAACGCCACATATGCCAATAAACGTCGGAGCAGAGGTTAAAGCGCTGGCTTCAGACTGTTCGTCCAAGATGGGCCCAGGTTTGAATCACGCTGAGGCATTGATTTTATGTTTGCCTTATGATACTGGCCTTCTCCCTTCTGTGGAACTGCAGAGGATGCTCACACATTTTTAGGACGTTTTTGGTAAGAAATTACAAAAAGTAAAAGTTAGAAAAAATGGAAATTGGCAACAGGATGTTAGATAAACACGAAAGAAACAACTGCTGCAGTTAAATACAGTCTGCTAAGAGAATGGCGTACGTAAACAACCTGTGGATAGAAGGTTATGCTTTTGCTCTTTATTTATGCTTTTGATGTAATTAAAAAACGCTGTAGAAACCACGAAATTAGAATTTCTAAATGTAAAATAAGCAATATTATTAATAATAAACAGAAAAATCGTCAAGTATTGCTTTTAACAGAAAAAGAACACCATTATCCAATGAAGGTACGTACTTTTGCGACTATTTGAAAAGTAAGGTTTCTGGTCTTAAAAGAAATTCCACCGGCCCAAAGAGCAATCGCTAAGTCGGTAAAAATCTCCATCTCAACTGTAAAGAAGGTAATAAACAAAGATTTGAATCTGAAAAAACAAACAAAAAGCATAATCTTCACCGGCTTTTGCCTATAGGCACACGACTTAGCGTAGAACACGGTGTGAACTTCTTTATGAAAATCACTTAGCCGGAGACAGATGGGAATTTATTGTGACTATTGATGAAGCATAAATCCATCCAAATGATTGCAACAAAAACGGTCGATTTACAAAAGACTAGAAAAAGACTTTCGAACTTGGTTCCAAGAATCTAAAGAAAGCTTCAGTAAGAGATTCATGATAATTGCCGGTTTCCCATGCAACGGAAAATTGAAGTTAAGAAACGTTGAAAGAATGTTAAAATCCATTCTACATATTACCAGAATAATGCTTTAACTTATATATTTAAAGAGTAAATACCATTCCTTTATCCACAGAGCCTTCAAAGATTAGAACTCCATCAGGATAAGGCTACCAGGCAAACATCCAAATCTACCACTCTCTTTCTTGAAAAAATTAAAAAAGAGACGGGTATCAAATCTATACCTTTTGCTCATATTCCTTCAAAGTCCCCTGGTGTGCCACCAAGGGACTATTGTGTCTTCGGATTGCTGGAAAGAGCGCTCAGACCTAAAAAAGAGACGGGTTTCAGGTGCATATCTTTTGCTCATATTCCTTCAAAGTCCCCTGGTGTGCCACCAAGGGACTATTGTGCCTTCGGACTGCTAGAAAGAGCGCTTAGACCTAAGAAAGAGACGGGTATCAAGTGCATACCTTTTGCTCATATTCCTTCAAAGTCCCCTGGTGTGCCACCAAGGGACTGTTGTGCCTTCGGACTGCTAGAAAGAGCGCTCAGACCTAAAAAAGAGACGGGTTTCAGGTGCATATCTTTTGCTCATATTCCTTCAAAGTCCCCTGGTGTGCCACCAAGGGACTATTGTGCCTTCGGACTGCTAGAAAGAGCGCTCAGACCTAAAAAAGAGACGGGTATCAAGTGCATACCTTTTGCTCATATTCCTTCAAAGTCCCCTGGTGTGCCACCAAGGGACTATTGTGCCTTCGGACTGCTAGAAAGAGCGCTCAGACTTAAAAAAGAGACGGGTATCAAGTGCATATCTTTTGCTCATATTCCTTCAAAGTCCCCTGGTGTGCCACCAAGGGACTATTGTGCCTTCGGACTGCTAGAAAGAGTGCTCAGACCTAAAACAGAGACGGGTATCAAGTGCATACCTTTTTCTCATATTCCTTCAAAGTTCCCTGATGTGCCACCAATGGACTATATTGTGCCTTCGGACTGCTAAAAAGAGTGCTTTCTAAACGCAGACTTAAAACAATGATTGGAATATGGAGAGCAGTGGAAGAGGAGTGGAATAAAATACCACTATTAGTTTTAAGAATTGTCCTGTTATCTTGGAAATCTAGATGTAGGTTCACAGTCCAGGGAAAGGGCTATAAGATAGAACATTTAGGAAAGAAATAATTTTATTTTAAACATTAATTTTATTGCTGGAAATCGTTCTAAAAATGGGTGAATTTAATCTTTAGTGACCCTAAAGTAGGGACAGATGAATGCTTATAGCCCATTGAGTTGCTCACAGTGGAAGTTAAATCCCCACAATTAAAATATAAATAAATAAAATAAACTTGCGTTTTGCAGAGGCAGATGCACATTGAGTGGGGTTTATTTCTTTTTGTGGATGTATTACAAAATGTATAAAAATCCGGCTTATCTTTATCTTTTTTTTTTCGTAACCATTTCAATACACTATGAAGAACATTGCCTACATTACGCATTTTTTATTTACACTGTAAAATAATTTTCTGAAATTCACGAGCCACTTTCCGTCATTTCTTCCGTGAATTAACAAAGCATATTTCTGATACAACCTTTTCCGTGAAACGACGGAAAGAAACCTGAATTTCACGGATTTTTGGTACCGCGGGAAAATTCTGAATTTTTAGAAACCTTTCCGCATGCAGTTTCTTTCTTATATTGAGGGTAAATTACCGGTTTAGAGATGTGTTAACAGAAAATTTCGAATTTCCAGAAACCTTTCCAGAATTCCTTTCGTATATTAACGGAAAAACTCCGTTCTCACTTTTTCCGTATCCGTCTGGCGAGAAATTGCGGGTAATGGGAGCGATTAGTAAGAATACTTGAAGTCTGATTAAATTTTAAATTTCAATCGTCTGTCGAATTTTGAAGTTCCGGACCGAGATCGGATATTGTGGATAGCATATCGCATGAAATTTATTTACTGTTTCACAGGATATTTCTTCTCTTCTCCCCTATCTTGTGCACTAGCTATTTATTATATATTGTGTTTCTGTAAGAAATCGGGTACTTAACTTATTGCACACATGACTATACGATGTCTATGTATCAGTCTTTGGACAATTTAAGACAAAAGCTATTATAGCTATCAAGAGTAAATTTTATATTTAGGAGGGTTTGTGTATGTAGGTGTGTGTGTGTGTGTGTGCGCGCGCGTGTGTGAAATAATATATAAAAGTACATTTCACCTTTTTAAAAGACAAATGAAAGCCATTGTCAGTTTTAAAAATCAAGTTGCAAAGCATTTTGTTGCTTCCAAAAATCACGATGAAAAATGTTTAATTTGTGGAAAATCGTCCTACAGTAAACAAAATTATTGCAAACCTATTCAGAAAAATAATAAGCTCCAACAGAAAATAAAATGACTAAATCACTCGCATTATTGACAAAAAAGAAATTCATCGTTCCGTAATTTGTTTTACGATGTACGTGATTCGCGTTTCCGAGCGTTTGTGGCTCAGTGGTTAAAGGCGTGCGTTATCTGTTGAACCAACCCAAACGTCGGGGTTAGATCCTGCCTGAAATGGATGGATTGGCCTGAAATGATCCTGGGGTTAGACCCTGCCTGAAGTGGATGGATTACCTGTGGTAAGGGCTGAAAAATTCAGGGTCGTCGGTTTTGCGGAATTTCAGTTTAAATACGTGAAAACCTGAAATGGACTTTTCTGAAATAAACGGAGTTTCTGAACTACGGAAAATCTGTGAAAATACGGAAGTCAAAATAAAAGGGCACTTTTAAAAACGGAAATATCTGGAAAAGACGAACTCCTGGCAACAACTTTGCTGCACGTTATTTTCAGAAATTTTCCGTGAATTCACACCACTTAATTTTTACAGTGTACGCGCAGATCTTCCCTTGGATCCGTAAAGGAACTCGCTTTTCCGCCGATTTTTTCATCTAAAAATCTGTTTTCAAGTATATACTCGTATATACAGTATATGTATATTGTGCAGGAAAGGATTCAAAAGACGTACTCATTACATTTGACAGTTGTCTGAGATTGAGAATCAATAAGCTCGCAATTTTCTGAAAGCCACAGTGACGTCGGAAACTACCAGAGAATTTGGTGTCATTTTTCTTTTTGTTTGTTCTACAGCTATCGTATATTTCTTTCCTTCACAATATGTAGAATCAATAAGCTCGCAATTCGAGTTTCCTTGCTTCGATAAAGGAGTGCTAGCTATAATCGTTATCGATAAGACGATACAGCTCAGAATTGTGCCGTTAAGCAGGAGAGAAAAGGAAAACTGCAGTAACGTCGGAAATCTCAGTCTAGCTTATCTTAATGAAGCAATACATAACTCGAATAAAAATGAAGCTCCGAAAACATACTTAGAAAAACTGAACACCTTTGCATCTGCTACGAGATTCTTTTCCAAAATGGTAATCAGACGTGGTGTGTATTTACCATGCTTTGAAAGTTTTCCTTAAATTATGAATTGTAAAGTACAGCTTTACAGAAACTACTACTGTGTTAATTTTCTAATTAAAGATACTAATCGGTTCAGAACCGAGCACGCGAAATGCCTTCATTTGCCCACGATTTCGTTAAACAGCTTCGATACAGACATGCATAATTATCATCAACAGGAGCATTATTTTTATTTCTTCGATCACGAAAGAGTTCCAAACGAGTTTAGATGTTACTTCTCAAAGAATATAACGAACGAAATATTGTCAGCCAGCACGCAATCGCTGAATATTTGCAGCTCGTTAACTTAAGATTATTCCTTCCTTTAACTCGGGAAAAACAAATTATTAGACACTAAGTCCTCATTAAACTTTTATTTCGTTCGTTACAAAAACCGAGCACGATTTCTTGAGAAGTTGGAATTACGTTAATTTTCCAGCAATGGTGGCGATGATCTGTGAGCATTTCCGAAATTTTAATTTAGCTTTAGCCCATAAATGTTTTCCATGCGCATTTTAAGAGCATTTGTGTAAGACAATGCAATACGAAACTAACTCTGATGTCAGCTTGAACGAATCGATATATTTCTTATCTATGAAAACTTCTTTAACTATTTCTAAAGAATTTCGTAGCATTTTCATTTTTTAATTTACCTAACGCCCAAAGACTACAACAAGACTTGAAATAAACCTCAGACTTTCGAAGAACGAAAGTTTCAAGTATTTTGGAGCCTACTTAGGCTGTAAAAAGAAATCTGCGTTCGATGGCTCGTAAAAGTCATAAATGTGGACTGTCGTAAAAAAAAAACAAAAGAATAAAACAAGATGATGACTCAGAAAACTCAGTTGCTTTGAAAGTAGGTCACTATACAATTTAAGCTGAAAAAAAGGGGGAAACACCGCCTTCAGGGCACTCAAAGAAAGAATTTCTCTAGGTGGAACATGAAGAATAAAAGTTGTATTGTAAAATTCCTTGTGTACCAATTTACTCAAATTGCATAGAGGATAGCCCTTTGCTAAAAGTTCCGAAGAAACTGCTTATAGGTTAAGAAAAGAAACTATTCAGACAGATGCATGGTAAAAAACAAATATGTAAAATGCAAGAACCACTATTTCCCCAAAATAAAGAATTTAGCAAAGCCTTAATAAGTTAAAAAATCACAAGAAATGAAAAATAATAAGTTAATAGGACGGTTGTACCGAAAGTAATACAAACAGGAAAGATGACACCGAATTTTCGGGTGTAATAAGCACGTCTTTTGAATCAGTTCTGACGCAAATTAAATTTATTAAAGCTATTCAAAGTCAATGGAACCGGTATGGAAAACAATAGTATCTGACGGAAGAAACAAGTTTTTCAATCGGGTCTTTAATCCCTCAGATATTGCTGTAAACGAAATCGTGAGCTTATGAAGTCTTAGAAGCAGAGTTATCGACAAAAATAAGATGGGACTTTACGTCTTCTTGTGGGAAAACCATGCATTATTTTAGGAAGAAAGTATTCTCAAAAGGTTTTTCCATATGACCACTATCGGTGCAAGATAAAAAAGTTCAGTCGAGTTTTCAGGATCCCAGATTTTGCTACAAATACATCAGAAGCAGAAATTAACGCTTATGCCCCCTGGTGGCCAAACCATTCTTTACCAAACATTAGAAATCATGTGAAAAACATTTTGCATCAGGTTTTGTATGCGATACAGGAATAATTTTTCAAATCGGAGTTTTAGAACAGAAATAACGCAGAAAACTCAATTTACCCTTGTGCCACCTAGCGGAAAGTCTATGATTTACTTGAAAATTTTAAATTTATAGAAAAAGCACTTCGCATCGGAAACACTATCTAACAAAGAAGGAATTTTTCAAATCGGACTTCTAGAAGTAGAGATATTGACAAAAATAAGATATATATCTACGCCCCCTGGCGTAGAAGCCATGCATTATTTCAAGAAGAAAAGGTTCCTAAAAGGTTTGTCGACATGAGTAGTATCGGTGAACAAACCACTTTTTTTCAATCCAGATTTTAGAAGCTCATATTTTGCTGCAAATACATCAGAAGCGGAAATTAAGACTTACGCCACTTGGTAGCCAAACCATTTTTTCAAAAATTGGAAATTATGTGCAAAGGATTTCTCATCCGGAGCTGTATCCGGTGCAGAAATAATTTTTAAAATCGGAGATTTAGAAGCAGAGATGTAGGGGGAAAGCAATTTACCATTACGCCCCCTAGCGTAAAGTCTATGAATTAATTGAAAATTTTGAAATTATATGAAAAACATGTCACACTGGAAACACTATCCAACAAAGAAGGAATTTTTCAAATCAACTCCTAGAAGTAGAGATGTTGGCAAAAATAAAATATACATCTACGCCCCCTGGCGTAGAAACCATGCATTATTTTAAAAAGAAAATGTTTCTAAAAGGTTTGTCGACATGAGTACTATCTGTCTACAAACGACGAATTTTTTCAATCAAGAATTTAGAAGCTCATATTTTGCTGCAAATACATCAGAAGCGGAAATTAAGAATTAATCCCCCTATTGGCCAAACCATTTTTTTACAGAAATTAGAAATTATGTGCAAACGATTTCCCATCAGGAGCTGTATCCGTCCCCTAGTGGAAAGTCTATGATACACTTGGAAATGTTTAAATTGTATGAAACACATGTCACACTGGAGACACTATCCAACAAAGAAAGAATTTTTCAAATCGGACTCCTAGAAATAGAGATATTGACAAAAATAAGATATACATCTACGCCCCCTGGTGGATAAACTGTAGAATATTTTAAGAAGAAAATATTCCGGAAATGTTTATCGATGTGAGTGACATCAGCCCACGAAATAATTTTTTCAATCGATATTTTAGAAGCTCAGATTTTATGGCAAATACATCAGAAGCAAAAATTAACACTTACCCCCCCCTGGTGGCTAAAGTATTCTTTACCAAAAATTTGAAATTAGATGCAAAAGATTTTCCATCAGGAGATGTATCCGCTGAAGAATTTTTTTTTCAAATCGGAGTTTTAGAAGAAGAGCTATCAGGAAAAATGTAATTTACTTTTACTCCCCCTAGCGGAAAATCTAAGCGTGATTTGAAAAAGAAACTATATCTAAAATAGACATAAGTGGAATCGAAAGATAAAGGAATTTTTTCAATCGGATGTTTAGAAGCAAATATGTGAATAAAACGTATTTTTCAATTCGACATCATATGCATTTACACCCCCTAGCGGCGAAATTGTACCTCGTAAAAAAAAACGAAACAAAGGATCAGCATTCGCATATTTCAAGCTTCCCAATGCAAAAAGAATTTTTTAAATCGGACTAATAGTTTCAGAGATATGGTGGGTACAGACGGACGGACGGACGGACAAACCGGTAGCATAAGCACGATCTTTTTTCAAAAGACGTGCTAAAAAGGGCATAACTTCTTTATTAACTGACAGGGGTCGCTCAAATTTCCCATGCTGGTAGAGTAACCCTTTCTCTATACAAAGGTACTCCTCAACATAGTCTATCTCACAAGCAATGCATTTTCGTTATCGCTGAACCCAGCTCTCAAATCCTCTTTGAAAAAATTCAGGTATGCGGACTGTTCCGCCCATTTCTTCACAGCCACTTAAGCCGCGTCTGTGTCGTCAAGTTCTTGCCCCGAAGACTGTTCCTCATTGCACCGAACATGTGGAAGTCGGAGGGTGCCATATCTGGGCTGTACGGTGAATGGGGGCCACCAACCAGCCTAATTTGCTGATCGCCTGATTTGTTGCGAAAGATGTGTGTGGTTTCGCATAGTCATGGTGAATTCAGATCCTTTTCAGATTCTTGTTCCGTCTCTTCCTCCTTATGGCTTCTCTAAGCTTCTTGAGTGTCTCAATATACCGCTCGCCGGTCACGGTACAGCCACGTTCCAGAAAATCAAGGAGAATGACACCCCTGTCATTCCAAAAAACAGTCACCATGACTTCCTGCGCTGATAGCTGGCTCTTGAACTTCTTAGGCCTTGGTGAAGAGGTGTGATGCCATTCCATGGATTGATTCTTCGTTTTCGGATCGTAAAGATACGCCCAAGTTACATCCCCTGTCACCAGATCGGAAAAAACTTGTCTTCATTTGCTTCAAGCGCTTCCAGCTGATCAAAGCAGATTTCCACCCTTCTCTCCTTCAAATCGGGTGTCAACTGCCGAAGTACCCACTTTGGACACACTTTCTGATACCCTAAATCTTCCACCATCTTCTGTATAGCAGTATGACCACAGTCCGGTTGTGCAACAAGCTCACGGATTGTGACTAATCTCTCCGCGCGAATCAATTCATCCATTCGCTGACGACTCGTGTCAGTGGTCGCAGATCATGGTCTCACTCTGCGTGGTTTGTGTTCAATGCTGGTTTCCCCTTCTTTAAACCTCTTCATCCATCTGTGCCCATTGCTCTTGTCAATGGTGTCATCTCCGTAAACGTTCTGTAGTCTTCTGTGGATGTCGGACAGCCTGCACCCTTCCTTTGTCAAAAACTCAATGATGGCACGTTGCTTCTGCTTGGAATCCTTTACTTACCTGCAATGAAGAAGAAGGGTTACTATTGAGAAAGGGTTGCTCTACCAATATGTGCAATTTGAACGACCTTAGTCAGTTAATAAAAAAGTTATGCCCACTTTTGCATTACTTTCCGTACAACCCTCGTACATACACATCTGTATGTTAAAAATGCAATATCAAGAAAGACCTGATATATTGATGTGAGATTTATAAGGAACATTAGTTATTAATACAAAAGGTAAGTGACTGGAAATACAGACCTGTAAATGATGTGGAACACACAATACCCAGCAACTTGTGTACCCACCACAAGCAGCGATAACGGCTCGTACATGGAGTGGCATCGACTGGAAGTGCTTATGGATGTCGACCTGTCTTTCCATGCTGTCTTGATTGGGACCCAGGTTTCATCTTGGGCAACTGGCGGCGGACCCTAACGGGTCAGGCGTCGAGCGACTATATCCCACAATTATTCAATCGGCTATAAATCAGGTGAACGCGGTGGCTAAGGTCGACGTGACACATGTCAGGCATCCAGGAGCAATAAGACATTCCGCGCCACATGCGGTCGGGCATTGTGCTGTTGAACAATGGTACCGGGAACCGTTAAAAATATGGCAGCACTTCAGCGCTCAGACTATCCGCAATGGACCGCTGGCTGGTCGTGGTTCCTGTAATTCGTATGAGGCTGGAATGTTAAATGAACTCAATAGCATTCCACACCACAACTCCCTATGTCGGACTCATATGATGCCGCATATTGCATGCTTCCAGCAGCCTTTCACCACGGTGTCGACGTACGAGGATATGTTCATCATGGGTCATTAATATTAACCGCGACTCATCGGAAAACACTATGTGCTACCAATCATCATGCCAGTGTCTGCATTCTTAGCCCCATTGCAGCCGCTGACGACTGTGGCTAAAGGCCAAGAGAAGTCGAAGCAACGGTCGGCGAGCGAAATCAAATGGCGTCATTTGATTGATCCATCAGCGACGGAATGAATTACTGTCTCTATCAGCGACCGAATGAATTATTGTCTCTATCAGCGACGGGATGAATTATTGTCTCTATCAGCAACGGAATGAATTAATGTCCCTATCAGCGACGGAATGAATTATTGTCTGTATCAGCGACGGAATGAATTATTGTCTCTATCAGCAACGGAATGAATTATTGTCTCTATCAGCAATGGAATGAATTATTGTCTCTATCAGCGACGGAATGAATTATTGTCTCTATCAGCGACGTAATGAATCATTCCGTCCCTGATAGAGACAGACAAGCTCTCTAGATAATGGACCCTTTTCTTCATTCATTTGTGTTTGCGGAAACGATATTCCTGTTTCAAAACGTCAGACTGTTAAAAGAATTTCTCTGCTCTGTAAAGGAAAACGTAAGCATAAGAATTCAGACATCTTTCCGTTCGTCCATTTATTCGTCAGTTCATCTGTCTATTCGCCCGTTCGTCTGCAGAAACGACATAACCGCTTCTAATCATAAGAGAGGCTGTAAAACAATATTCTGAAGCGCAATATATTATCAATAAAACAACAATGAAATTAAAAATACAAGTTACTTAATTCAAACATTTTGACTGTAGCACTATCAAAATTATGCGGAACAGCCTTAAGTTACTGCGGACTTTTTGACTCTCGCAGATGTGTTTGAAAATACGTGTAAAACAGTTAGGTTATGTAAAGAACGCCAGTTTCAACACTTTCTGTAAGTGAGTAAATTATACATTTCCGTACCCACTACTGAGAGATTTTTTGAACGTCCTGTGCATATATATACACTCCTCGCCAAAAACATTGTTGCACCCAGAGAGATGCAACCGACAGGAATGAAACTTAGTGGGTAGGTTTGACACTATGAGACATGCAAATGATTCAAGTACCACGCTCGGCCACGCATGTGACGCAAGCAAGGAGGGGTCGTAGCACTGTGCCTGACCGACTATATAAGGTCGTCCCATTGCGCAAGCTTGCCATTCTGACTCGTGCTGTTGTGTTGTTTGCATCTTTGCAAGTGAAGTATGCCTGGTTGAAAAGTGCAGAAGCAATTGGAGCAGTTGGAGGAGTTCGAGAGGGGCCGCATCGTCGTGCTCCGAGAAGCGGGATGGTCTTATTGCCGTATTGCGCGCCATACAGGACGTGCGGATATCCCCATAGCACGCTGTTAGCGGCAGTGGATAGAACAAGGCACGCAGCAGCGACAGGAAGGGTCTGGGAGACCTAAACGAACCACGGAGGGAAAGGACCGACGGGTTGTCCGACATGCGCGGAGTGACCCAACAGCCACGAATGCGGATATTCAGCAAGAAGTGGCGCCCTCCATGCATCGTCCGGTTAGTGCCAGCACCATTGGCAGACGGCTGCACGACGTAGCACTACACGCACGCAGACCGTTACGACGACTGCCCTTAACACAAGTGCATCGTCGCCAAAGACTGTAATGGTGTCGTGCCTGACTGTCATGGAGCCACTCAAAATGGCAGTGTGGGATCTTCAGTGACGAGACCCGCTTTTGACTTGGAGGAGACGACCAACGAATCCGTGTGTAAAGGCACCGTGGTCAGCGCCTGGAAGACCTGTTTGTTGTCGAGCGTCACACGTTCAGAAGGCCTGGTGTCGTGGTGTGGGGTGCAAATGCTTACGATGCCAGATCACCTTTGGTGTTCATCACAGGCACTTTGACAGCCCAACGTTACGTTAATGAGGTCCCGCAGCCAGTGGCCCTACCTTTTTCTGAACACTCAACCCGGTGCGATTTTCCAACACGAAAACGCTCGTCCGCATACTGCTGCTATCTCGAGAGCTTCTTTTCAAGGCGCTGACACTCTGTCATATGGCCAGCCGCATCGCCAGACCTATCTCCGATTGAAAATGAGTGGAATGCTATTGGACGCGATATCCACATTCCACCCCTACAGCACAATCTGCAGGAACTGCGTGAGAAGATTCAATCTGCATGGGATGGCTTATCGCAGGACACCATTAGGAACCTGTACAACTCCATGCCGAGACGTCTGGCATGCCGTTTGAGCAAAGATGGCGGCCCGATGCCATACTGAGAGACACTACTTATTGCGGTGTAACTCAATAAATATTGCCCATATCAGTCTCAGTGTTGAATATCATTTATTGTTCCTGGTAACCTTTACCTTTCTCCCGAATAGCATTGCAATTCGACACGTCTTTCTAGATGCAACTATTTTTTGACGATGAGTATATATATATATATATATATATATACACTCAGTGGCCACTTTATTATGACCACCCCTCAATACGTCGTTGGGCCACCTTTTGCCTTTAATACTGCGTCGATTCTTCGTGGCATGGACTCCACGAGATGTTGATAGGTTGTTTGTGGAATCTGAGACCATGCTTGATGAATAGCACTTTCCAGGAGTGTGAGATTGCAGGGTTGTGGATCCAGCTGTCTGATGGCTCGTCCAACTTCATCCCCCAAATTATCAATGGGGTTGAGATCTGGAGATTGTGGGGGCCACCAAAGCAAAGTAAACTCACCGGCATGTTCCTGAAACCAATCCTGTGCAATACCAGCACTATGGAAGGACACATTATCTTATTGAAAGTAGCCATCGCCATTGGGATAAACCATCCTCATGACAGGATGCACTTAGTCGGCAACGATGTTTAGATATGATGTGCCAGTCAGACGTTGATCAACACGAATTATAGGGCCCAAAGCATGCCAGGAAAACATTCCCCAAACCATAACGTTGCCTCCACCAGCTTGAAGGGTTGTAGCAATGCATTTGAAGTCCATGCTTTCGTACTGTTTCCTCCAAATTCTCACTCGGCCATCGGCACGGTGCAACTGAAAACGTGATTCATCGGACCACATAATTTGTTTCCAATTATCGACTGTCCAATCCTTGTGCTCATGTGAGAACTGGAGACGTTTTGTCTTGTTAACTGCAGAAAGCAAAGGTGTTCGAACAGGCCTTCGGCTTCCATATCCCATCCGATGGAGTGTATGGCTAACAGTGCGTGTAGAGATCATTTGAGGGGATCCTCGATTAAGATGGTCTGTAATTTGCTCCACTGTTGCACTTCTGTTGTCTGTTACCAGTCTGGACACTCTCCGCTCCGCCCGAGCAGTCACTAATCGATGACGACCACACGTTGCATTTAGAGATTCAGTTTTCTAGCTGACAGTCCAGTCTTTAAACACTTTAACAACAGCTGCTCTGGAACATTTCACGAATGAGGCGGTTTCGGTGATACTCGCTCCATGGCTCCGAGCTCCTACAATCATCCCACGTTGAAAGTCCGTCAAATCACATTTTTTACCTATCTCGCCACCCAAAAATCACTTCTACTACTGTCGCAAGCACTAAGCTTTCCCTTTTCATACTAGCTTCGCCCTCTGGCGGCAACAGCATGCAATCATAGCTCATTTGCTTAAAACTGTCAGGTGGTCATAATAAAGTGGCCACACAGTGTATAATTATGTATTATTATAAATTGAGTTTCGAATTTATAGTTCAAAGGGGATTTTTCCGGGTCTGGTTGTGGTCGGGTCAAGTTATGTGACGTCCGGGTCGGCTTCGGGTCCAAGATTTTTGGCTCGTTTCCAACTCTGGTAGAGGTAGGCATGCGCATAAGATTAACGATGTTTGTACCTTCCCTTCGCGTTCGTCGGCCACAAAATACTTCCATTTCAGAATTCTAGATTTTTAAAATTCTTTCTTTGCCCTGTAGAGCAAAACATGAGCATAAGGTTTCAAACATTCCTCCGTTCGGCCATCTATTCGTCAGTTTAAATGTCCGTCTCACAGCGCGAAAAAATTACATCTCTGCTTCTTATACCAGTGGGGGAGAGTGCGTCGCAATTGTTTTACCGATTGCAGAAATCAGGCAGAAAAACATCTCTTCTTTTCACTGGTTCCATTCGTTGCACACATTGAATAATGTTCAATTCTTTAGCTAGGGATGTAAAGACAGTTCGTTTCTGTTCATTTCCTTTCCTGATTATCCGCTTCGAAAACTTCTTTCTGAGTATGGTAGGAATGAAAAGACGTGCTCATTACTCCCGAGAATTTGGTGTCATCTTTCTTGTTAGAAAATGAGATTCCTATATAAACTTTGATTCGCGTAAAGTGGGTGCCAGAATGCTTATGATGATGCATTTTCTGATGTAGATTAAAGTCTAATATATTTTCGGAAACAAATTTTATACATATTCTTAGTTTCTTCAGTGATGCTTCATTAACCACATTAATTTGCGTTAGATAACAAGCATTAGCCGTTCCTCTGGGTTTGGCGGCAAGTTATATATGAAGATAATGGCTCTGCTTCTTTGATCCTGTTTATTATCGTTAACACCAAGGAAGAAACCAGAAAAAGAAACGCATTATTTTATCAAAGCCCATAAAAGCGAAATCATTGTTCGGTGTTTGTAAATTTTAAAATAGCTTAAAATGTACTAAACAAAATATAGTTTGCAATCGGCCATAACAAAATAACGTTATGAATACTTAATTATTTATTTCTGGGCTTATTGTAGTTAATTTACGAAGCTATCCCGTAAAATATTTAAAACGTTATTTACTCGGTAGAAATTAAACAAAATGCAAGTCTCTTAATGTGTGCATTTTCCAATAGAAAAAGGGCAGAATTCATCGGGTGTAAATTCTTCTGCACTTAACCGTAACAAGAGAAAAACAAGTATACAGGAATTCGAAACACAAACCGCTATACAGCGCACACTGGTAATGAATACCAAAAACAGCAGCTTTTAATTGCAACCATTAGATGTGGTAAGCGGCACTTCTCCAAGTGGATTTTCATGTTGCATTAAATTCATATCTGATCACTTACTTCTGGTAAACAAGAAAAATTAAACTGAATTTTCTGTTGTACTGATCACGTCTTTTAATGATTTCAGGGAGACAACTGCATTATTTAAAAAGTATAATGTTCACAACCTTTATTGTAGCGAAATATAACACTGTAAAAAGAAAAGAAAGTTTTAAGTACGATTTTTAGAAGCCGAGATAGAATTGCAAACAAAAATACACACTCTCGAACTTTTAGAAGCAGAGATATCGAGAAAAACAATTTAAATATTTCTGCCCCCTGACAGAGAAACTGTGCATTACTCAAGTTATGAGGATAATGGCTGTAGAATAAATCTTGCTCCTGTGTCCTGACCTTTGATCTCATCTCGATGATATTCAACAGAATTGGTTCAGTATACCTCCGGAACAACATGCTAAAGTTTTGTCGCAGTCGAAGCATTTTTACATAAGTTATAACTCATAAGGGCAATGGAATGGACCCCGCACCTATGTCCTGACCTTTGACCCCTTTTCGTCCATTTTCAACAGGGTTCGTCCCCAGGCGGTCTCCTACCACATACTAAACTTTCATCGAAATCGAACCATTTTTCCGCAAGTTATCGTGCGGACAGACAGACAAACGGACAAAGCTGGAGCATATACCTTTGAACCTATGTTTGGAAAGCGTAAACAAATTAGTAAAATCATGCAATGCATTGATTATTATACGCTTACCAACATACCAGAAATCATTACTCAAGTTATGAGGATAATGGCTGTAGAATAAATCTCACTCCTATGCGCTGATCTTTAACCCCATTTCGACGATATTCAACAGAATTGGTTAAGTATACTTCCGAAACAACATCATAAATATTTGTCTCAATCGAAGTATTTTTACCAAGTTATGACTCATAAGGGCAATGGAATGGATCCCGCGCCTATGTCCAACCCTTTGACCCCATTTCGTCCATTTTCAAAAGGGTTCGTTCCCAGGTTGTCCCCTACCGCATACTACAATTTCATCGAAATCGAACCATTTTTACGCAAGTTATGATGGCGCATAAGGGCAATGGAATGGACCCCGTTCCTATGTCCTGACCTTTGACACCATTTAGTCCATTTTCAATAGGGTTCGTCCCCAGGTTGTCCCCTACCGCATACTACAATTTCATCGAAATCGAACCATTTTTACGCAAGTTGTGACGCATTAGGGCAGTGGAATGGATCCCTCTCCTATGTCCTTACCTTTGACCCCATTTATCCCATTTTTAATAGAGATTGTCCGCAGGTAGTCCCCTACCACATACTAAAATTTCATCGAAATCGAACCATTTTTACCAAGTTATAACTCATAAGGGCAATGGAATGGATCCCGCTCCTATGTCCAGACCTTTGACCCCATTTCGTCCATTTTCAATAGGGTTCGTGCCAAGGTGATCCCCTTTCACATACGAAAATTTGTTCGAAATCGAACCATGTTTAAGTACGTTATGACACATAAAGGCAATGGGCTGGATCCCGATCCTGTCTCCTGACCTTTGACCCCATTTCGCCCCGTTTCAATAGGGTTCGTCCGTAGGCGGTGTCCTACCACATACTAAAATTTCATCGAAATAGAACCATTTTTACGCAAGTTATCGTACGGACAGGCGGACAAAGCTGGAGCATATAGCCTTCTTCAACCAACCTACGGTTGGAAAGCGTAAACAAGTTAATAAAATCATGCAATGCTTTGATTATTATACGCTTTCCAACATACCAGAAATCATTACTCAAGTTATGAGGATAATAGCTGTGGAATAAATCTCGCTCCTGTGCCCTGACCTTTGATCCCATTTCGATGATATTCAACAGAACCGGTTTAGTATACCTCCGAAATAACATGATAAAGTTTTGTCGCAATAGAAGCATTTTTACGAAAGTTATGACGCATAATGGCGATGGAAGTTATTCCGCTCCTATGTCCTGACCTTTGGCCCGCTTTCGCACATTTTCAATAGGGTTCGTCCACAGGTGGTTACCTACCACATACTAAAATTTCATTGAAATCGAATCATATTTACGCAAGTTATGAGGCATAAGGGCAATGGAATGGATCGCGCTCCTATGTCGTGACCACCTTTAACCCCATTTGTCCCATATTCAATAGGGTTCGTCCCCAGGTGGTCCCCTAACACATACTAAAATTTCATCGAAATCGAACCATTTTTACGAGAGTTATCGTGGCGACAGACGGACGGAAAAAGCTGGAGCATATACGCTTCTTCAGCCTACGGTTGGAAAGCGTAAAAAAGCATGCAATGTATTGATTATGATACGCTTACCAATATACCAGAAATCATTACTCAAGTTATTACTCAAGTTATGAGGATAGTGGCTGTAGAATAAATATCACTCCTATTCCCTGACCTCTGACCCCATTTCGATGATATTCAACATAACCGGTTAAGTACACTTCCGGAACAACATCATAAAGTTTTGTCTCAATCGAAGCATTTTTACGTAAGTTATGACTCATAAGGACACTGGAATGGATCCCGCTCCTATGTCCAGAACTTTGACCCCATTTCGTGCATTTTCAACAGGGTTCGTCCCCAGATTGTCCCCTGCCGCATACTAGTAGCAATTTTATCGAAATCGAACCATTTTTACACAAGTTATGATGGCGCATAAGGGCAATGGAATTGACCCCGTTCTTATGTCCTGACCTTTGACACCATTTAGTCCATTTTCAATAGGGTTCGTCCCCAGTTGGTCTTCTACCCAGCAAAAACCCAAGTGCTGGGAAACTGCTGGCCAGCAGCTGGCAGTGATGGGCCAATGCTGGCTGAAATCTGCCGCTTACGGCCCGGTAGCGGTCCGTTGGTGGCAGCGCTGTAAGTTGGCGAGCCATTGATGGCCGTGCAGCATCGCCGTGAATTGTGGGCCTCCAAGCAAGTGCCACTAGTGGCCCGTTGCTGGCAACCAATGCAACCCCAAAGCAGGTGGAAACAACGGGACTGCGCATGCGCAGAAGCAACACTTGCTGTGTCTCTCAGTTAGTTGAAGACGACGCTATCGCCATCGTGTTATTTTAGTGGATGTTAAGAAAAAAATCCATATGTAGAGAGGCGAATTAATTCCCTAATGAAATTCTACGTCGACGAAGATATCAGATTAAGCCGGAAAGTACTAGATTACAGCCATGAAATACACCCACTCCATTACCATAAATAACAATTTATGGAATGGAGTGGATGAATAATAAGAAAAAATTTGAAACCGCTTGAAACAAATGTCCTGGAAAACCATTAAAACAACGTTTGTTGGAAAAAAAAAAAGAATTATACGCGTACAAAATTTATTAATTATTTGAAAGAAAGAAAAAGCAACGCTATGTGGTGTACTCATCTATGGGTTGAATACACAAAACTGGGAGGAATTCGCTTCTAAAAATAACGAGAAGTAAAATAAAATAACTTTCCTCTTTAAAACAAATGTAGCTTCGGACAACTGAAAGGAAAGAAACAACGTTAAAAATGTAACAGAATGTGATATGAACCCGGGTAAATATATATTTATTCAACAATCTCTTTTCAAGACGACAAGGACAGTACAAAACTTTGGAAAGCGACTCTAAGTATGTACACTCCTTGAAAGTGAGTGAAGTTCCCTTAGCCGCCCCGGTGGCGCAGTGGTCTAAGGCGTTGGCCTCTGATCATTCGTCCAAAGGGGTCCGGGTTCGAATCCCGGTCAGGCATGGATGTTGTGTTTGTCTTACGGCACTGGCTCTCTCCCTTCCCTGGAGCCAGTGACCCTAAATTAGGGACGGGCGACTGCTTATAGCCCATTGAGTTGCTCACGGTGGTCGTTAAACCTCCAATCAAAAAAAAAAAAAAAAAAAAAAAAACAGTTCCCTTAAGGTAAAAAAAAACTTTTGTTGTGTTGAAAAAATAGATTTATGAATTATATGAAACTGACTTTTATGAAAAATACCTCGCAATATTGTAAAATGAAAGAGGGAAGCATTCGGTTACATATTATGTACGAAACAGACAGTTCAAGCATGCTCTCGAGGTGGCAAATTAGTCCGGTCGGTAGAAAGCTCGGCTACCATGCGAACGGCCTTGGTTCAAATCCACTCAGATGCGAGCGGGCGATTTTCCAGTCTGTTGAGAAAATTTCCCCAGCGCAGTGCAATAATTCACAAGTTTCGTAAATGTAAAAAAAAAAAAAAATTGTAGCTTTGGGAAACTGCGGTTATCCTTGTTTTTTTATTATTATGGCTACTACTGGGAAATTGGCGGGCAAGATTCGGCAAGCCACCAGTTATGTCACGTGGTTGCTGGTTGCCACTACCGGCAAACTAGCGGACCACATTAGGCTAGCCATCATTTCTGGCACGTGCTTGCAGGGCCACTGAAGGGCTACTTGTGGCAGCTATTGCCTGTGATGGAAAACTGATGGCCCTGTTGTAGCATATGACAACTGATAGGGTGCCAACTGTTGGCCAGCTGTTGTCCTGAACTGTTGGCCGCCCGGACATTTTATTGACGATTCGGCAGCGGCAACATAGTGCTGGCCATTGCTGGCAGTGCTGGCCCAGAAAGACTGTTTTTGCTGGGTACCAGATACTAAAATTCGAAATCGAACCATTTGTACTTGAGTTATCGTGCGGACAGACGGACAAAGCTGGAGCATGTACGCTTCTTCAACTTACGGTTGGAAAGCGTTTAACAGCGCCTTTGCCAATTTCAGGCTCTTCATTGATTAAAAAATTCTTATTTACCCGCGTATGTAAACCGGTTCATCAGACCAACCGAGAGATTCCTAGGGCCCGAAATTTTTCACCTGAATATGTATTTTTTTATAGTTTTCATACTAGCATTTCAAAATACATACTTTTACAACGTAATTATATACAGTTTGTGCATTTCCCCCCCCTCACGTTTGTAAATTAATCATGTTACCTATAGTTATTACAACTGAATTCGAATGTACACTATGTTACGCATTCAAAATTATTTCTCTGGTCGTTACAGTTTTTATGTGTATTGCCTCCTTCTCTCTCTCTCTCTCTCTCTCTTTCTCTCTCTCTCTGCTAGTGCGAAAACACAGCGGTTTCTGTGCAGTAGGGGGACTGTAAAGTGTCACTTCACATAGTACATTTACTGTATCGCTTAAAGCCTTATATTGAATATCTGTGGTTCGTACAACAGTAAAGTCAGAATATGTTTCGTGGTGTGAGAAATGGGAAAGGAAACAGATAAATTCATATCCGCCGATGGTGCTACAGCTCTTTCAGACTGGGAACAGGAATTCCACGCAAGTATTCAGAGGCTATTAAAAGTTCCTAGCCCCCGGTCTCAACGGCAAATAAACGATCCTTTTCGATGATGAAGAGGGTTAAATCGATTTTAAGGGGGGGGAGGGACTAGACAGCAACGACTGAATGGTTTGTATCTTCTTTTAGTGCAGACGAAGTCTTTAAATGTAATGTCTCTCCGCTCAAGGTGCCTCCCTTTTTCTCTTTAAAAAAATGCTTTTATAGTAATAAAAAGTACCCAAATAATATTTACAGAACAAAACATGAAATGCAGTCATGTTACGGGACATAAAATAAACTGACAGAATTTCAGTAATTTCAATTAAAAAGAAAAAGAAAGAATTTTAATTAAACTTAAATTATATATATTTTTAATTGAACTGAAATTACACATTCCTTCAACTGAATTTAAATTTTTAAAAATAAATACATATCATTATATACACACGCACGTATAGTAAGAGTGTCAGATAGAAATGAAATCCTCGATACGTCACTGACCAGCAGGAATCTTTTCTCCATGATCGCGTTATAAATATCGAGCTCATCGCATAAACATGTGAAATACTACCGATTTCTTTCAGCTACTACTCCTACTACTTTCCATGCCTATTGGTACATAAGGCTGAAACGCTTGCTTTCTATCTGCCTCTGTCTCTCGCAGCCGCTCTTGCTTATTTATGCTCAGCTCACCCATCCAGCCTCATTCATTTCGGATTCCATCATTCTCTTTTATGTTAATTTTGGGCAACCCCTAGAGTGTTTACCTTCTGGTGCCCAAGTCAATGCTACTTGGAGAATTCTATTTGTCTCCATGCGTAAAAATGAATTTCTTTCAGCAGTTCTTCACCCCCCCTTAAAATGCTGGTGTTTTCTTCTATCAACATCTGTGTTAGTATAAAATCTCAGAGGAACAAGTTGTATCAAATACTTTCATTTAAAACAAAAAGGAATAACAAACATGTACTGCACAATCCTTTGGCTGGATATTAGCAATTCTTTCTGATATATCAGAAATTCCGCTCTGCACAGTCGTTCTTCATAAACTTATTCCTTTGTAAAAAAAGAATTACGGAACCTTTCATCACAAAAGAACAGCATATATTTTTGACAAACTCTTTAACAGATTTAGACAAAAAGCAAAGGAAAATATTGTTGCACATTACCTCCTAAGAAAATGGAAGTTAAATAGCAAGAGAAAGATTGTAGCATGTTTGCCTTCTGTTTCTTGTATTTTTATTTAAGGGCATAAAGTACATGGTTGAAAACTTACGTTTATAAATACAGAGGAACCTGAAAAGAGAAGCGTTTCTTTATAGAATTTATTTGGAAAGATTTTAATTTTAATGTATTTGTCTGAGGAGTGAAAATTAAAAAAGAAAAAAAAACTATACATGATCAGAGGCGCTGATTATTACGATAGAATGGCCACACCTAATCTAACCGTCACTGTTCTCAGGAAGGTCTAGTGTTTAATCCCAAAGAAAAGAAAGCGAAAACTATGAGGGTTGTATACTGAAAGTAATGCAAAAATAGGCATAACTTTTTTTATTAACTGACAAAGGTCGTCCAAATTCTACATGTTAGTAGAGAAACTTTTCCTCTACAGTAACCCTTCTTCATTGCAGGTAAATAATGGATTCCAAACAAAAGCAACATGCCGTCATTGAGTTCTTGACGAAGGAAATGTTCAGGCTGTCCAACATCCACAGAAGACTAGAGAATGTTTACGGAGATGACACCATTGACAAGAGCAATGTGCACAGATGGATGAAGAAGTTCAAAGAAGAGGAAACCAGCATTGAAGACAAACCACGCAGTGGGAGACTATCATCTGCGACCACTGACACGAATCGTCAGCGAGTGGGTGAATTGATTCGCGCGGAAGGACGAGTCACAATCCGTGAGCTTTTTGCACAACTGGACTGTGGTCATACTGCCATACAGAAGATGGTGAAAGATTTAGGGTATCGGAAAGTGTGTGCAAAGTGAGTACCTCGGCAGTTGACACCTGATTTGAGGAAGAGAAAGGAGAAAGTCTACTCTGATCTGCTGGAAGCGCTTGAAGCCGAAGAAGAAGCGGGGTTTTTTTTTCAATCTGGTGACAGGGGATGAAACGTGGATGTATCTTTACGATCCGGAAACGAAGAATCAATCCATGGAATGGCGTCACATCTCTTCACCGAGTCCTAAGAAGTTCAAGAGCCAGCGATCAGCTCAGAAAGTCATAGTGACTGTTTTCTGGGATGACATACGTGTCATTCTCCTTGATTTTCTGGAAATTGGCAGTACCGTGACCAGCGAGCGGTACATTGGGGCACTCAAGAAGCTTAGAGAAGCCGTAAGGAGGAAGAGACCGAACAAGAATCCGAAAATAATCCACATTCACCATGACAATGCGAGACCACACATCTTTGCCAACAAATCAGGCGATCAGCAAATTAGGCAGGTCGGTTATCCACCATACAGCCTAGATCTGGCACCCACCGACTTGCACCTGTTCGGTTCAGTAAAGAACAGTCTCCGAGGACGACGATTTAATGACACAGACGAGATGAAAGTGGCTGTGAAGAAGTGGGTACAACAGTTCATACCTGCATTTTTTCAAAGAGGATTCGAGAGTTGGGTTCAGCGATGGCGCAAGTGCACCGCTTGTGATGGAGACTATATTGAGTAGTACCTTTCTATAGAGAAAGAGTTACTCTACCAGCATGTGCAATTAACGACCTCTGGCCGTTAATAAAAACAGTTATGCCCACTTTTGCATTATTTTCAGTACAACTCTCGTAAAATCTTTTCCATTATAACCCGGTGAAATCTTTTCCATTATAACCCGGTGAAAAACCATGCAAAATTTCTCTATAGATTCACCAAAACATAGCCATGATCTCTTTCGTTCCTAAACATAAATTATTTTTATAAAAATTTAGCAATGAAACAAAAAGGTAGAAAGTTAGTTTGAATTGCGGGGTAACAATAGAACATGTCATCATCATCGTTATTATTGTTGTTATTGTCAACTTTCTCGGCAAGGGCCAGACCAAAAGACAAAGATATTCATCTCAGGCCTTGAAACTGAGGAATTGTCTAGTGATATGCATGGCAGGTCTGCAGAATGACTACTTTTGACAAGATAAAAAAAAATAATAATAACTTTAAGTTCCTTTCCCTTACCCATTAAATGCGCTTGAGAATTTCTGTTCTCCCAGTGGCTGTCCCCATCTCTGTGGGTCAGCGAACTTGGAGGACACATGACAGTGGAGTCCCATAAAAGAGGGGGGAGGAGTTCCCTGCCCGTTCGCAGAAGAATTTGTTTGCTCGTTATCTATCTTGGCAGATGTTTTTTACACTGGCAATCTCACCGTAGACGCATGCTTTTTCTTCTATTAGGCATCGCTGCTCTGTATTAGAGAAAGTTTATTATTCCTTAATTAACCTGCTAATTGCATGAAGTGTTCATTTAAAAATTGGGTTACAAATTATTATTATTATTAATAATAATTGGAAAAGTCGATTTAAAATCTCTCCTTGTGTCATTATCCTCTGTGAAAACACAAATTCGTTCGTGACGGCTCACTCCGCAGTAAGTTGCTCTCCCAACTAAACTCCACCGACGGAATGTATCGCTGCTGATTTGTCTTCTTGACACGTGCCTTTAGCTTTGTAGTACGTAACATCATCTCCCTATATATATATTTTTTTTAAGAACGAATTTTTTATTAATTCCAGACGATGTGTGGAACAAACAACACATTTTTCGAATAACCCAGCGGCCAGTAGATCCATTTTTACGTTCGGGCGCCAATGTGAAAACACAAATTTGTCCGTGACGGGGATCGAACCTGCGCCCCTTCACTTCGGAGTAAATTGCTCTCCCAACTAAGCTACACAGACGGAATGTATCGCTCCAGATGTGTCGTCTTGACACGTGCTTTACCTCTGTAGTACGACACACCTCCGAAATGTAAGAAATTTTAAAATAATGTGAAGTAACTTTTACTTTCCGGGGTAACCAAAGGAGCGTTAAACGTTAGCTGGTAGTACGAGAAGGTATAACAATTTAAGTGAGAAAACGCGGGGTCTGTTTTGTGAATTCGAAATCAGGCTACGTAAGCTGGGAGAGAAGGACAAGGAGCTGCGCAGGTGACGCAGTGGTCTAAGCGGTAGCTTCTAACCATTCGTCAAAGATGGGTCCGGCTTCGAATCCCGCCAGAAAGGCGTGGATGCTGTGTTTGTCTTACAGCATTGGCTCTACCCTTCAATGGAAATAATTGGCACAAATCAGGGACAGGCGATCACTTATAGCCTATTACGTTGCTCACGGTGGTCGTTAAACCACCAAACGTAAAAAAAAAAAAAAGGCTGAAAGTGTGGATTCTGAAAATTCATTAAGAAGACAGGAACTCAAAGGAAAGTTCAAATTAGAGGTATATGTTACAACGGTTAACCCCCGCTTCATCAATTAGATTTGGACTAATTCATCAATTACATTTGGACTAATCAAGAGCTGCCCATTTTTTATGGTTAATGGAAAATTCCTCAGTCTTATGAATTTTTTCTTTTTTTACTTATAGTGAATCGATCACAAAAAACAAAATCTATGCCACATGACACCATATGATATTTCCGCTTCACACGGAACTTCTCAGGAATAGTTTGCCTGTCCTTGATTTCAATTTCAAATAGCTAATGGCTGCAAATATCCGGGTAAAAAAAAATTCATGTAAAATACTGGACTGTGCTGATGTAAGAGTAATGGAGTATTTCCAGCATTATTTTTAGCACGTTTTTTGTAAAAAAAGATCGTGCGTCTGTTATCGGTTTGTCCGTCCGTCTGTACCCCCAAATATCTCTAAAACTATTAGTCCGATTTGAAAAATTCTTTTTACATTGGGAAGCTTGAAATATGCAAATGATGATCCTTCATTTCGTTTTTTTTTTACGATGTACAATTTCGCCGCTAGAGGGCGTAAATGCAGATGATGTCGAATTCAAAAATATGTTTTATTCCACATATTTGCTTCTAAACATCCGATTGAAAAAAAAATTTTATCTTTCGATTCCATTTATGTCGAAGACTTTTTTTAGATATAGTTACTTTTTCAAATTACGCATAGATTTTCCGCAAGGGGGCGTTAAAGTAAATTGAATTTTTCCCGATAACTCTTCTTCTAAAACTCCGATTTAATTTTTTTTTTTTATTGAAGGTTTAACGACCGCCGTGAGCAACTCAATGGGCTATAAGCAGTCGCCCGTCCCTAATTTAAGGTCACTGGTTCCAGGGAAGGGAGAGAGCCAGTACCGTAAGACAAACACAACATCCATGCCTCACCGGGATTCGAACCCGGACCTCATTCGGACGAATGATCAGAGGCCATCGCTTAGACCACTGTGCCACCGGGGCGGCAATTTTTTTTTTTTTTTTCAGCGGATACATCTTCTGATGGAAAATCTTTTACATATAATTTCAAATTTTTGGTAAAAATACTTTGGCCACCAGGGGCCGTAAAGGTTAATTTTTGCTTCTGATGTATTTGCCATAAAATCGGAGCTTCTAAAATATCGATTGAAAAAATTCTTTCGTGGACTGATGCCACTCACATCGATAAACCTTTTCGGAATATTTCTTCTTAAAATATTCCACAGTTTCTCCGCCAGGGGGCGTAGATGTGTACCTTCTTTTTGTCAATATCTCTACTTCTAGAAGTCCGATTTGAAAAATTCCTTCTTTGTTGGATAGTGTTTCTAGTGTGACATGTGGTTCATATAATTTCAAAATTTTCAAGTATTTCATAGACTTTCCGGTAGGGGCGTAAATGTAAACTGCGTTTCCCCCTATACCTCTGCTTGTAAATCTCCGATTTGAAAAATTCTTTCTGCACCGCATACAGCTACTGATGGGAAATCGTTTGCACATAATTTCTAATTTTTGTAAGAAATGGTTTGGCCACCAGGTGGCGTAAGTCTTAATTTCCGCTTCTGTTGTATTTGCAGCAAAATATGAGCTTCTAAAATCTCGATTGAAAAAAAAAGTCTTTTGTTGACCAATACTACTCCTCATGTCGACAAACCTCTTAGGAAAATTTTCTTCTTGAAAAAATGCATGGCTTCTACGCCAGGGGGCGTAGATGTATATCTTATTTTTGTCAATATCTCTACTTCTAAGAGTACGATTTGAAAAATTCCTTCTTTGTTGGATAGTGTTTCCGATGCGAAATGTTTTTCCTATAAATTCAAAATTTTCAAGTAAATCATAGACTTTCCGCTAGGTGGCACAAAGGTAAATTGCGTTTTCTGCGTTATTTCTGCTCCTAAAGATCTGATTTGAAAAATTCTTCCTGTATCGCATACAAGACCTGATGGAAAATATTTTTCACATAATTTCTAATGTTTGGTAAAGAATGGTTTAGCCACCAGAGGTTATAACTTTTAATTTCTGCTTTTGAAGTATTTGTTGCAAAATCTCGGCTCCTGAAAACTCGACTAATTATTTTTTCTTGAACCGATACCGCTTACATGGATAAACCTTTTGAGAATACTTTCTTCCTAAAATAATGCATGGTTTTCCCACCAGGGGACGTTAAGTCACATCTTATTTTTGTTGATATCTCTGTTTCTAAGAGTTCGTAAGCTCACGATTCCGTTTACAGCAATATCTGAAGGATTAAAAACCCGATTGAAAAACTTCTTTCTTCCGTCAGATCTATTGTTTTCCATGCCGGTTCCATTGACTTTGAATAGCTTTGATAAATTTAATTTGCGTCAGAACTGATTCAAAAGACGTGCTTATTACACCCGAAAATTCGGTGTAATTTTTCTTGTTTTTTTACTCTTGTCCAAACGGGGTTTTCTGTTTTTGGGGTGATGATTTTGATTTCCATTCACACACAGAATTGATGTTTCGTCCGTGTATCATACATAAAACACCATATATCGTCTTGTGCGATTGTGATGTTTAGAAAACTGTTGTCTTTATCAGCAATGTTCACTCTAAGCTGTGCGTACGCGCGGCCGCTAAGCGACTTAACTTCCTCTGCGCAGCTCAAATATCTTCGGCACAGTAAGCATTTTAGATTAAATTTCCCAAATCCCTAATTAATTTTCATAAATCGAAAATCAATTATCTGCAAAAATATATAAAAATAAATAAAATAAACTTGGGCTCTCAAAAGTCAAAACAACACTTTTCTTAAATGCCGTTCGACTCCTAAGTTCGTCTCATTGTCCTCTTCATTCTCAAAGGCTTCTCCGCCGAGTTAAATTGTAAGCCCCTGGTAAAGGGGTTTTGCTCAAATCTTTGTCAAATAATAAGCCAGATTTCTTCCAACATCAAAGACGCTGAAAGACGCCTTGTGTTTACGCGTTCAAGTTCATTTTTGTGCAGTATTTTTTTTTTTTTTTTTTTGTTAAATTTAATAATCTCTGAACGAAAGAATCCTAAATTCCCACGGTCAAATCCCGCACGGGGATAACTGGTTTTCCAGTTATTTGGGGAGCGGCGCCCCAACGGCCCGAGCTGACCTTGTGACGGTTTTTTGCTTTCTTGTATTTGTGCTTTCACGTTACCGCAGGGACAGCTGTTCATCCAGCTGATGGGGAGCAGCGACCCCACGGCCCCAGCCGACATGTTATGTTTGGTTCTTCTCATTACAACTTTGTGTTGCCACCACCTTGACAGCACCCGCCTCAGTTGTAGGTTGCTGAGGTTGTGATTATGCGCCAGCCCTTTCCTTTCCTCTCGCTTTCCTCTCCCTTTCCTGTTTTTACTTTCTTCTCCACTACCTGTTCTTCTTTTCTTCTCCATTCTCTACTCGACTTGCTTCTCCATTATCTGTTCCTCTCTTGTTTTTCCGGGCTGGTTTGCTAGACCTACCTGCAAGTTTGCCGTGTGCGGTGACCCGTAAGGTGGAAAAGGGGATGCTGGAGGCTGAGGTTTCTGGTGGCCAGGTTGTAGTTGTCGCCAGTCGCCAACACTCCTCTTTGCCCCCTGCTTCACCCTAAACGGGCGGCTAGGAACTAACCCGCTCCTAGTCAATCGGCTTGTTGTTATGTACAACAGGGTGAGTTTGGGGATAGTGCAGGTATGCCAAAGGGGTGTTACCAAGACCTGGGAAAGTCGCGGTACTCGCTGAGCGCATGTCTGCACTATCAACATGCTACATCCGTTGCTTAACCCTAGAGTCGTGTCCTGCGTCCAATTGGGCTTGCGGACCTCCGGTTCTCCCCTGTTGGGCTCGGTTGTGGGCGGGGAAATCGGCGGACGAACTTTTCACTTCTATTCATGGCTAACCAAAAAATTTCCCAAGAACTTCAAACAAAGCGGCCCATTGAGGGAGGGTCACCCCCTCCCAACAAGAAACCTACACCTGATTCTGCCAATGTTCGGTTCTTTTGCATCCACTCCTTGGACGCTTCAAACCCATTAAACACCAGAAGCCCCTTCTGGATAAATAAAGCATTGCAATCAATTGCCAGCTCTCCTAAGAGCGTTAAGAAGCTCCAATCTGGAGATCTTCTTGTTGAGATGTCGAGTCCCAGATATGCTACAGTGCTTTTAAATACTACCTCTTTTTTAGATTGTCCAGTAAAAGTTACCCCTCACGGCTACCTCAATTCCTCACGAGGTGTTATCTCTTCTCAAGACCTTCTGGAGTGCAGTGACCAAGTTCTGGAGGAATTGAAAGACCAACAAGTGAGTGGAGTCCGGCGCATCCTATTTCGGCGAAATGGCCAATCTGTCCCATCTCGAAACATCATACTGACCTTTAACACCCCATCCCTGCCAACATCAATCAAGGCAGGGTATCTACACCTTGAAGTGCGCCCCTTCATACCAAGTCCTCTACGATGCTTCAAATGCCAAGCATATGGTCACTCCCAGCAGTCTTGCAGGAGCACTGCTCGGTGTGGGCGTTGTACAGCAACAGACCATACTTTGCAAGATTGCCATGCCGAAGCCGAGCTGTGCTTCAACTGCAAGGGATCCCATGCAGCATCATCGAGAGACTGTCCAAAGTGGAAAGAGGAAAAAGAGATCCAACGCATTAAGACCGTTGAAGGAATCTCCTACCCAGAGGCCAGAAGAAAGGTCGTTCCAAGTCAATTAAATCGGCGATCCTATGCATCAGCGGTTGTTGCAAGGACTACAGTCGGTACACAGACTGATAGTCAAATCCCAGTAAATTGTCCCTACAAGCTAGACGACATCATAGCTGCTGGTCTGGCAGCACTGCAATCCCGAGCTAGGGACGCGAAAGCTCCAACAACCACTATGCCTAAACCTGCTGCAACTAACACCAGCACCACCGGGACTTCAACAACCCCGGGAGGAAAGAGAAAGGAAAAAGAGAAGAAATCTCCAAACTCTCACCATAAGAACCAGGATCGGGCAAGATCATCTGCGACACAGGAACCAAAATACCGCCCCATTTTACCACCAGAGACTACAGGGCGTCGGACAAAACAGTCCCAAGCGCAAATGGACATTGCTGACAAAATGATGGAATCGGACAACTATTAGTTGCCCCAGTCTTTCTCGGGTTTTGTTTTTCGTTTTTCTTTTTCTCATTCACCACACTCCAAACCATGGGTCAAATCGTTCAGTGGAACTGTCGAGGCTTTCGGACAAGACATGACGACGTGAAACATCTGCTTTCGTCATACTCTCCGGTGTGCCTTTGCCTCCAGGAGACAAAACTTAAACCATCAGACCTCCTTTCAGTTCGAGGCTACAGTGCATTTCGGAAAGATAATGTTTCAGGAGATATAGCCTGCGGGGGAGTTGCCATCCTTGTCCCCCACAGTGTTCCAGTTTCTCCCGTTGCGGTCTCAACATCTTTACAAGCCGTTGCGGTGCGTATCTCCATGCCTGTGCCTCTAACTGTTTGCAGCGTCTATCTGCCGCCGGATAAGGACGTGAGCGTGTCCGTTCTTGAGAGCTTAGTTGAGCAGCTGCCGTCACCTGCTCTTCTTCTGGGTGACTTCAATGCTCATAATCCATTGTGGGGTAGTGTCAGAACAGACACACGAGGCCGTAGGATCGAATCTCTTCTTTCCTCGACGTCTTTGTGCCTGTTTAACATCGGTGCTGACACTTACTTCCACGAGCCTACACGAAGTTTTAGTGCAATCGATTTATCTTTGGGTCAACCATCGGTTATGGCCGACTGGTCGTGGACTGTGTGTGACGACCTCCATGGAAGCGACCACTTCCCAATTGTACTTAGGTATAATGTGAGCGTGCCATCTTCTGCCTCCCGCCCTCCTCGTTGGAGGATGGATCGTGCCAAGGGGGAGGTCTTCACATCGTCCGCAGTGATATCTTTTGCCATGGTGACCCGGGGGTCAATTGACGCAGCTGTTACTGATGTCACAACGTGTATCATTCAGGCAGCAGATCTCTCTATCCCAAAAGCATCAACGACGCTCCCAAGACGTCCGAAGCCTTGGTGGAACCCTGATTGCGCAGCGGCTAGGAGAGTTCAACATAAGGCCTGGTGTACTTTTCGGCGTTATCCGACCGATGCTAATCTTGTTAAATTTAAAAGAGCAAAATCTTACGCTCGGTTGGTGCGTCGACGAAGCAAAAGGGAGTCTTGGATAAAGTACGTTTCATCTATCAATTCACGTGCCAGTTCAAAAACTGTTTGGGAAAAAATTCGTAAGATCCGGGGAAACTATAGTTCCCGCCAAATTTCAATTCTTGAGAATAACGGCTGCACGTATGCTGAAGTAGGGGAGATTGTGGATTGCTTGGGCGAAGCATTTGCCTCAGTTTTTAGTTCTCAGGCGTATCTCCCGTCCTTTCAGAGGATTAGAACAACCGCGGAACGCCAGAAAATCTCCTTTGTGCCTTTTTATAACACTGAGTATAACTCTCCCTTCAGCATGGTTGAACTACGGGTGGCTCTGCATCGGTCCGGTGCAACATCTGTCGGTCCCGACGGCATCCACTATGACATGATTCGTCATCTCTCGCAGTCGTCCCTCGAGAATCTGTTAGTGCTTTTCAACCGCATTTGGTTGGAGCACAGTTTCCCGGACTCTTGACGAAGAGCTTTTGTTTTACCTTTTCCCAAGCCTGGCAAAGACCCCAAGTCTCCCTCTAGTTATCGGCCAATTGCCCTCACTAGCTGTCTGTGCAAAATCCTTGAACGAATGGTTAATTCCCGGCTAATATATTTTCTAGAAGAACATCGAATACTGTCTCCATCACAAAGCGGCTTCCGCCGTCATCGTTCAGCTCCTGACCATCTCCTGCTCCTTGAGACGTCTGTTCGTGAGGCGTTCGTACGTTGGCAGCACCTGGTACCCTCTTGGTGTCATGGTTGATACCAGCTTTACATCTTTTGACAAGTCCTCAACCCCTGCGTCAGTGTACCAGCAGCTCTTCGCTGAACACCGTTACGTCAATGCAGACTTTATTCCTGTTTTCACCGATGGATCTAAGGCGGCTGGTGTTGTTGGATCCGCCGCCGTCTGCGTTGACGAAGTTTCTGTTGCCCGCATTCCTACTGAGGCCACGGTGTTTTCGGCGGAGATGCATGCTGTGTATCTTGCACTTGTTCACGTGCAGTCGAGCTCTCATCAGCGTGCTATTGTGTACACTGTTTCGTTGAGTGTTGTGCAATCATTGTCATCTTTGGATTTCACAGGACACCCACTTCTTTTTACCGTACGGAGACTTCTTCTTTCTTTGCTCGAGGCTGATGTCCAGATTTGATTCTGCTGGATTCCTGGGCATGTTGGGATCCCAGGGAACGAGTCTTCTGATGCTGCTGCTAGATCTGCCTCCTCTTTGGTCGTCACACCCTTGCCACTGTTTCACCGTGATTTTCGCTTTCTTGTTCACGATCATATCAGACGAACGTGGCTGCGTCTGTGGGACCAACAGGTGGAGAATAAACTGCACCGTGTTAAACCTATCCTTGGAGTCTGGAAATCATCGTGTCGCCGGAACCGTAGGGAAGAAGTTGTTCTTGCACGTCTCCGCATTGGGCATCGTCGCTTCACGCATAGCTTTTTGCTCTGTGGCGACACTTCCCCGGTGTGTGAGACATGCGACTGTTTACTCACCGTCTCTCATGTTTTGTGCAGTTGTGTTCGTTTTCGTAATAATCGGTTTCACTATTTTCAGTCTCATCTGCTGGACGAAGGCGCAGCTACGCTGCAAAAGCTTTTGGGCGACCACTGCGACACTTTCGCAGTATTTTCCTTTTAAAACAGATTAACGTTTTAAAACTTATTTTAAAAAAAAAGGTTATAGTAATTATAATAGTAAATTAATAACTTTAGATATAAACCTAATTAACTAACTAGTCTTCACAACTTTCATCATTCTCCTTTCTAACTTTTACCAAGCCTGTCTGCTCTTAATCATTTCACCCCGCTTTTAAAAGTCTTTAGCTGATAGTTCTGTCTGGCGCTCTTTGGCCAAGCCTGGCCCTTGCGCCACTAAAATCAATTAACTAACTAACTAACCACGGTCAAGTCTTCGGTTTCGGGGAAAAATTGAGAGGCGATTTATTCCTTAAAAGGACTGTCAGATCAAAACGATTTTGCACTTGTTCTATTTGAACTAATTATTTTGCATTTAGTTGTTATTTTTGTTTCTTTCTCTCCTTGGTATTTTGATATGCAAAGAAACTGTATTGTGCGAAATATGCTTTCCTAATTTCCAGTGCTTTTATTCCAGAAGAAAGTTTGAGCTTCTCACTTTTTATAAAATAAAAATTTAATTAATGAAATGTTTTTAATATTTTTCTTATTTAAAATCATTTGCTGCAAGAACGGTGATAAAAATGGAGGGATTATAAAAAATAAGGATTCCAATCCAAGTTCCAACTTCTACTGCATTAGTAAGAGAAGCTGAGAAAATAAATGTTTTTGCCCAAGTGATTTTGATGCCTGTCCAGCTAATTGAGTTTGGCGTACATTGCCCACGTCCGCTTTGAGGGAATGTTGATCAACCAAAGTGATTAGATCTCTCACAAGGGTAATTCGCGTTTCTTGTTCGGGAATTTGCATATTTGGAACCAAGTGTTGACAAACGCAATGCATGTTCAAATAATAGTGGAGAATGAATGCTGTGAACCCACTTCTGACCACTCGTCCAAGATGGGGATGGGTTCGAATCCCAGTGAGGCATGGATGTTGTGTTTGTATTACGGCACCGGCTCTCTCCCTTTCTTAGAACCAGCCCAGGCAGCATAGGTTTGCAGTTCAACGTAGCCCCAACACTGAGGCACCGTCTTTTAGGAATAGAAGACGGTAGATCAGTGTTGGGCCTACGTTAAACTGCAAGGCTGTGCTACCTGGAAGTGGCCCTGAATTGAGGACGGGTGATTACTTATAGCTAACCGAATTGCTTACGGTGGTCGTTAAACTCCCAAACAAACAAAAAAGGAAGCGCGAAGAAATTTCAAAAGGGGCGCGAGTCTCTGTTAAACTTTCATAATGAAAATATAGGCTCATCCGTTTAAGAAAATGTTTCCTAATAATCGCGAGTACATCAAATGTACAAATTGAAAGCGCTTATACATGTACTATGGAATATGATTAGTAGCCTTGTACACGAACTAGAAAGTTGGCATGAAATAAATCTTCGTCTATGGAACTGTCAGTGGCTAGACATCATTACTAAGGAAAGCAAGCATGTTGCAAAACAAGCGTAATAAATAACACATAATAGTCTACTGCTCGTGCTGTCTTTCTTTCTTTCTTTTTTTTTTTTTTTTTTTTTTTTTGATTAAAAGTTTAACGACCACCGTGAGCAACTCAGTGGCTTATAAGCATTCGCCCGTCGCTAAGTTTGAGTCGCTGGTCCCAGGGAAGGGAGAGAACCAGAGCCGTAAGACAAACACAACAACTATGCCTCACCGGGATTCGAACCCCGACCTATCTCGGACGAATGGTCATAAGCCAGCCCTGAAACCACTGTGCCACCGGGGCGGCATTTTCACGCTATTTCAAAAATCAACTTTTTCTTTTACGCACTCTGTCCTTATCTGCATTTTCAAAACAGCCTCGCATTTCGAAAGTGAAACTTGGCCTTTTATATAATCTGCGAAAACACAGATTTGTCAGTGACAACGATCGAACTCGCGCCCTCTCACTCTAGAGTAAGTTGCTCTCCCACCTACGCTACACGGAAGGAATGTATCTCTGCAGATTTGTCGTCTTCTCACCTGTAATACACTGGCGCGCAAAAATTAAGGACGAGACGGTTTTTCGAATGTAACGTCGTGCAGAACTGCTCCACATGAACTCAAATCATACCATAAGATCCCCAAGATGTAAGAATACGGGACAAGTGAGCAAAACCGTCCAAACAAGGAATCCAAAGGATACAAAGGCACTTTACTGAAAAGGTAGCTTCGAGCACAACTGGACAAAAGACAGAAACGTCCATGTGACAGGCGGCTGCCAAGAAAAATCCAGTCTTTAGTAGGAGATATGATCACCCCTGACTGCGTTGCAGGATTTACAACGTCTGTCCATGCTGAGGACGAGGTTGTCAAGGAGCAGTTGAGGCATCGCGGCCTATTCTTCTTGTAGCGCCAATTGCAGCTGCGGAATCGTTGCTGGTGGCAGGTGACGTGATGCCAAGCGTCTCCCGAGAAGGTCCCACACGTGTTCGATTGGATTTAGGTCCGGGGACCTCGCGGGCCAATCTATGCGTTGAATATCTTCACTCTCCAACAGCTCTGCGACAGCCACTGTATGATGAGGTGTAGCCTTGTCGTCCATGAAGAGGAACTCAGGACCCACAGCACCTCTAAACAGACGCACGTGAGGCAGGAGAACCTCGGTACAATAGCAGACACCAGTGATTCAACCTCCTTGGAAGATGTGGAGGTCAGTACGGCAACCAAGCATGATACCGCCCCAAACGAGAACTCCACCACCTCCAAACCGGTCCCTTTCGATGATGTTGGAGGTGTGATTGCGTGTTTCCTGCTCTCTCTAGATGTGTATGCGTCCAGAATCGCTCGTCAGACTAAATCGGCTCTCATCCGTAAAGAGAACTCGACCCCATTGCTGATGTGTCCAGTTCTTGTGTTCCTGGCACCACAGAAACCGCCGTCTCCGATGAGCAGGCGTTAATGGCACACACCGTACTGGTCGTCGTGCAAATAGACCACCTTTGTGCAGCCCCCTGGCCACGATAAAACGCGATAATGGGCGTCCAGTTGTCTGTTGCATGTGCCTAGCGGTTTTTTCAGCTGCCTGCCGTCTGTCTCTTCTCGCCTGTAGGACAATATACCCATCGTCCGCCGCCGTGGTTGCTCGTGGACGACCACTGCTAAACTCTCGGAGAGCTGTTCCTGTCGTTTGAAATGCTCTCCAAGCTCGTGAAAAGATGCTGTGAGCGATCCCGAACTCCTCGGTCACACTAGTCACACTTTGACTTTCTTCCAACTTCCCAATGACGCGACCTCGGGTAAAGTCATCCAGATGTCGTCTACTGGATTGCCTGTTGGCCATATCACACGGTGGCAGCAACTCGACGTCGTTCAAACCGATGTACACCTGCAATAGATTTCGCCGAATTGCTGAGCATGATCATGATCATATGTAGACGATTTTAGGGAGTGTCTGACCCCAGGTCTTAAGCTACCCTTAGAAATAGGAAACTAGGAGATTTGGGCTAGAGTGCCTGATAGGAAAGTGACACGGAAGCGAAGTAGAACGGGGAGGAAGACGCCCTTATTTATTACCGGGGGCCAATACCCGGGGTCCGACGGCTTAAAGTGCCCATCCGCCACACGGAGGGAGGGTATTTAGCGGATCGAGCGTTCGTACCTGCCTGGGATCGAACCTGACGCCCTTCCCGTGGCAGTCACGAACGTTGCCCACTTGGCCACCCGCGGCCCCGAATTGCTGAGCGTACACCGCCCGTTTGCTTTATACCCTTCTGACACCCCCTTCCCCCTACGCCCGTGTGCTTTATACCCTTCTGACACCCCCCCCTACGTCATGCTGCATATATGCGCATGCCCTACCGTACCGGACCCTAGTCTATCTCCTGAGTGGTCTTTCAGTCCGTTCTGCCTGCTCGTTCCCCTGTTATGCTAATTTCTCCTCTTGATCCTTAATTTTTGCACACCAGTGTACGTCACATAATCACTCTCTTACCTTTTTTTTCTTTTTTGAAGCGGAGAACGAATTTTTTTTTAATTCTAGACGATGTGTGGAACAAACATCACACATATTTTTCGAGCCTCACAACCAAGAGATTTATTTACGTTCGGGCAGCAATATAGCATATAAATAACCTTTCGCAAGTGGTGGATCCACGTCTTCTTGTTCTGGAGCGACTGTTTTTCCAACTGAACTACGCTGGCAGACTTATCGCTGCAACACTGCCGATTTGACTCCGCAGTAGGTTTGACTCCGCATCTACTTCATGTCACGTACAACGTTAAAAGCATATTACATCAGTAAATAAATGGATTCATATTACGCTATAAGCGCTTTCAAATTTTCCATTTTCAAATTTCACCCGAAATGAAATATAATTCAAGAGGGAAAGATGTTTCGACAATTCAAGTTTAGAGGAATTTTGGATAAAATATTTTCCAATTCATCCGAAGGTTGGAGAGAAGCTCTACGTATATTGACTATTACAACTGTATATAGACTATTTACAACTGTGGAAAAAAGATTTTCAATTTTAATCACAATTAAAGCACTAGATACAGAAAATAGTCTATGTTGCTCTCTTTCGTTTTGCAAAAATCGGATTTCCCAAATCACGAAGAAAATGCAGCAGCATCTGTCACTTAATTTCGCTTTTTTTACTGCTGTTTCTTAAAGTAAATAACATTTTTATTAGCTTCTTATGATGAACAAAAACTGTGCATATTTTTACAAAGTTTTTGTATACAATTTTAAATTACTTTACGAATTAATTTTTTATTAAAAGTGCATTGGATAATGGTAAAAGATAAATGGAGAGAGAGGTATAAAAGTTTCTGAAAAATTGAAAGGAGCGGGACTGGGTGCAGAGTCGTAGCTATGGAGACCGAAGTCCCGGGGCAACACCTTTAATTTGCACCCCATGGAAACAATAACATTTTATAAGCAGTATCATCCTATACATTTCCGCCCACGCCTGGGCAACGGCGCTTATCATCCCCTCGTTACACATCAGGGGGAAATGCCGAAAAATTTGAAAACCCCTGGTGTAGAATAACACGGAGTAGGGATTTATACACACTTACCCCTAACACCCTCCAACCCCCCCCCCCAAATTTCATCAACACCCCTCATTAGGTGTGTAACACCGACCCCTCTCCCAAACACACACACAAAGGTGTTTTTATACTTTTTTGTATTATTCCTTTTAGTTTTAGCATTTGCATTTACAGGAATTCCCCAGCTTTAATCTGAAGTATGTTCTATCATAGTGCAATATTTTTTTCTTTCTTTCTTTAATTTGAAGTCCATGTGTGTGGCAGTCATGTTTCTGGTTTTTTTTATTTTTTTTTTTATTTTTGTTTAATTCGTATGTTTAACGTCCGTTATGCAACCATGAAACGTGTGTACGTATTACTCCATTTCAGTGTGTTACAGAGTTTGCAGATATACTTCTGAATAATTTCAGCATGCACAAGATTTGTCAAAATATCAATATCTACTGTTTCAGCAACACATTTTAACACTTCTTTGATCTAGCCTTGTTTACGAAGTCATTTGGACATGAGAACTAAAAATAAAAACAGCACAAAAACCAATTAGCCAGCGTGTAGTTTTTGGAAAAAAGTTTCCTGGTTATAACGGTTCTTAACTGTAAGAAATCAGCCGCTCTCAATTTTTTGGAGTTTCCCCAATTTTTAAAACTAGGTTTAAATCCCAAATATTTCACTATCAGAATTTTCAGCTTTTAGAAGTTTCCCTTCATCCCACCCCCTTACCTCAATTTTTTTAATATCCCCAAAAATTTTCAGCCTAGGTTAAAATCCTAAATATTCCACACACACACCCCCTCCCAATTTTTTCAATACTTCCAAATTCATCCTTCCCCCTCCCCCACCCACCAAATTTTTTCGACACCCCCAAATATTTCATCACTCTTCCAACATGAAATCCCGGGGTAAAAACACCTGGCACGGAGGAACTGGGTGCAAACACCTGGCACGGAGGAACTGGGAGGGCAAAGTGGTTTAAGGAATATTTTTTTTTTTTTATTAGAAGTTTAACGACCACCGAGAGCAACTCAATGGGCTATAAACAGTCGCCCGTTCCTATTATAGGGTCACTGGTTCCAGGGAAGGGAGAGAGCCAGTGCCGTAAGACAAACACAACATCCATGCGTCACGGGATTCGAACCCGGACCCCGTTCGGACGAATGATCAGAGGCCATCGCTTAGACCACTGCGCCACCGGAGCGGCGTTTAAAAAATAGCTGCTAATCTTTCGTCCGAGATAGGTCTGCGTTCGAATCCTGTGAGGCATGGATGTTGTGTTTGTTTTACGGCACTGGATCTCTCCCTTCCCTGGAACCGGTGACCCTAAATTAGGGAAGGGGGACTGCTTAAAGCCCGCTGAGTTGTCCACGGTGGTCGTTAACCTCTCCCCCACCCCTAAAAAACCCAGACTGAGTGCGTTTAAGCCTGGCCGACTGCACTATAATTTTCCTACTGGTACCTATTTATGCGTTTTAAAACATAAATATGTAAAATAAAAATCATTAAGGCAATGAACTAATAAATAAATCTGTAAATAAGTATTTAACATACCTGTAACAAGGGTGTACCAGTTAGGGTAAGAATTGGAAGGGAATATTGGAGTAACGTAAGGAGCCCTAACTCCATTTTCAGCCAATCTTCTAAAACCTTTCAGATTTGGATCTTGATCTGGGTAATCCCATCGACAACCGTCGACCAGTATCAGAAGCAGTTTTCGCCCCGAGGTGGTTGTATCACATTGCACGTGGTTCAACATCATCGTCACAAACAGCGCGATGCAGCACACGGCTGGCAATCCCGATGCAAAGAATTCGCGAGAACTCATGGCTTACGAACACAAAACGAACGATATCTCAAAAGTTTCTATGCCGTTCCTGCTTCCAAAACGAAAAAATGAAAAGAAAAAAAAAAGGACTCTGAGACTTTTAGGAGAGAATTCTGCCGCCGCTAGAAAACTGGCTTCTCTACACTCACGCACATACACACACGATCAACCTTTCAAAGAGACCCGCCTTGGAGTCTGGCTCAGCTGCAACCAGAGCTCAGTTCACTCTGACGACATGAAGCCAGCCAGCGCTCGAAGAAGAGTCGCCGCGGTGGAGGAGGGAAGCTGCTAGTGAGGCTGGGAATGAGCTTCCGCATGCACTTACACATGCTTTTCGACTGAGACCGTAACCGGAGGAGGTCTGCTGTCCGGTCACGTGACTGAGAAGCCCACATCCGACGGGGAGTTGCTCTTCGGCGATCTCCCCAGCAGAAAACAAATGATCCGTCCGCGGCATCCTGTTTTATTCCTTACGGAGCGCTGAAGAAAATAGGGAAGTGTTCTTGAAATATTTAGTACGCCCCCAACGACATCTTACACCTTTACCCGGCTACGCACGCTGTTCGCATTCCACCGTTATTTAGAATGTGGCAACTGCAATATTTTTATACCTCGAAGGAAAGGGGTAATTTTTCAACTACCCTCCAAAATATCGTGGTTGCTAAAGTTTTCGAGTGAAATGTTTTCCCAGGGAGAGAGAGAAAAATGTGCGAAGGAACACGCCATTTCTGAACACTTGGTTTAAGACAGATATGCAAAATTTATTTTCCCAGATGAAAAATAAGGGGAAGCAGTAGATGTAATATTTACCTCAAAGGCGTGAAAAATGATAGTGCACAAGGAAAATTGTACGTTTCATGGAGTCTTTTGAGAAAACACGATGGAAGCCATAGTGAGAGTTGTAACAAGCCAGCAACAATGGCAATTACAAGCGTGTTAGGGGCCTCACCCCCCCTCCTCCCCTTCTCCTTCCTCAAAATTTTTAACATAGAGCGCGTAATTTTTTGACCTTTGTCCCACTTTTGCATATGTGTGTGATATTCCAAAATATTTCCTACATTCGCGGTTAACTGCTACAGAGAAGGAGAAAACTAAAACACGATATCCCTAGACTTAGCCAGTAAGCGGTTCAATAATAAATATCCAACAGTTGAACCACAACAATGCCTCTGTAATGCAAGGAATAATGTACAACAACCAGCCCACATTTACTAAAACACTTTTTTTTGCATAAGCCGCCCCCGTAGCTGAGTGGTCAGAGGCCGGATTGCTGGCTACTCGCCCGATATTTACTTTTTGTTTGGAGGTTTAACGACCACAGTGAGCAACTGGATGGGCTATAAGCAGTCGTCCGTTCATAATTTAGGGCCACGGGTTCCAGGGAAGGGAGAAAGCCAGCGGCGTAAGACAAACACAATATCCATGCGTCACCAGGATTAGAATCTGGACCCATCTCGTACCAATGGTCAGAAGCAGAGTTGAAAACGGGTAAAAAATTTTAGACTCGTACCCGGCCGTCACATATTTGGACCCGCTAAAATATGCTTTGAACTATAAATTTGAATATATCATCCTCATCATCATCATTGCCAATCATTATCAATCCACTCCTGGATGAAGGTCTCCCCAAGTTTCTTCAACAATGGACTGTCTTGGGCCAGTCTCCTCCATCCACCCATCTCCAACGTGGTCTTCTTCTGAGTGTTTTCCTTTCCCTTGGAATCCAGTTTAAATTTCGGTTGTCCATCGGTGGTCCATTCTCCCGGCAGTGTGTCGAGCCTATTGCCATTTCAGGGATTTTACTCTGATCATGATGTCTACCACTTTTGTCATTTTCCTTATACATGAGTTCCTCTTATCTTTCCTAGTCACATTAAGCATGCGCCTCTCCATGCAGTCTTTGTATGTTTTTAATTAAGGTCCACGTCTCTGCTCAAGCACTGGAAGGATGCATTGATGAAACACTTTTCATTTAAGACATAATGGCACATTGCTCTTAAAAATCGTACTGTTTCTTCCAAAACTCTCCAACCAAGTATTTTACGCAAATTAATTTTTAGGGGTTCTAAAACAACGTGTGAACTGAACTTAAGATGAAGTTTTTCATCAATGTGACCCTCGCTTGCTGCCCAAAGTAAACACAGGTATCGGTTATCTCCAGCTTTTTCCCATCAATTGATAAATCTTTATTTCTTGTAAAAAGCATTGCACTTCAGTTTTGTCTTCTGAAAGTTTACTTTTAATCCCACTTCTTTACCCTTCTCAGCAAGTTCCTGGATCATACTCTGCAACTCTGATGTATTATTTCAAAGATCTTTTAAAGGTTCTTTGAATTTTTTTTTTACTATTCAAAAGTAAAACAGAAATGAAACGGGTCGAAATCGAGTCAAGATCACCTTGACCCGACCCTTTTGACCCGGAAGAAATCGTCGACCCGGTGACCTGCTGACCCGTGACCCGTTTCCGTCTCAGTCGTCCGAGATGCAATGATGCAATGGCGGATTTGGCTCAGCCATGTTTGAAAAATAACGTTTCTTGCTCCCTCTCCTTTTGGGTTCCCACATGATTGGACTGCTTTCATGGTGCATGGTGGTGTGTATCTGTGGTTTGTTACCGCCATACGCCAAAACCTATTATAGCTATCAAGACGAAATTCGGTATCCAGGGGTTTTGTGATACCCCGATGAGAGAGAAGCAGCGGAAGTTACAAATGAAAAAGTCTTTGTTAAGGAAGAAAAGTTCGAGACTTTAATAAGGAGGGAGAAGCGCAGTACTAGCATTTAACATGTTAGTTTATGACACTGTTTTAATTGCCATTTATTCTACATGCGGTGTGGGATCCAGTGGTGCACCCACAGGGGGCACCCCACTGGGCTGACAGAGCGAAACATTATTACGTCGAAGTTGAAACAAAAAATCACGATACGCGATCTGCATGTACTTTTTAATCAGGTACCGTATAATTATGACATACAATAATTATAAGGGAGTAGTTCTGTTAAATAAATTTTAAAAAATTTAACGAGAAAAAGAATTTTATCTACTGCTTCTTCTATCATTTAACGTTCTTATACTGTAGCATTACTATTAACGGGTAAGAGTATACAAAAGTCAACCTCCTTCTTAATTGTTATGACACCTGACTATTTTTCGTGGTAAATTTTGGGAATATTCTGTGCGCCATGCTCCTCACCACCCCGCACCCCCGTTGGGAAATTTCTGAGTGCGCTACTGATGGGATCTGCTGCCATATATCATCAGACAGTTCTCGTAAAGTTCCCGAACATGGATGAAGTTTTTATTAGCGTGTGTCATAAAACCAGCTTTTCCAGTGCCGTTTTATTGGTATGGTAATAGCCTCATGGTTGTCTCTTAAACTGGGCTGAATGAGGAAAAAGAAATTTCAAGGGAAAGACTGCATGGCGGTCATATAAAATACAAAATTAAACAGCAAAATGTTCATTACATTCTAAACAAATCTTTCATAAATAGCACCCTCCCCCCCCCCATCTCTGAGCTCAGTTGTAATGTAATTAAATAATCTATATATTAATAAAGGTTTTTTACTGTAAGACCAGTTGTGAGAGAACGGCTGAACGTAAACATACGGTTGAGGTATCAAAATAAAGGTCTTGCCATGTAGATGTGCCAGTCGAAGAGAAAAAAGAGATTGGGGCAACGGTTCGGGCGTTGTTTCGCGGCAACGTTATCATGTTAAGTCTATGGGAGAAGCGTGCGGTTGATATTCGATCGCCTGCGGTTGACTCACGCTCTGTTGAAAGCGGAAGCATGGAGGCACTGAGATAGTCCAAAGTCCGAAGTCTTCTTTTTTCTGAGCGAACCGTTGCACAAAGCAACGCTAGCAGGCATTCGTATGAAAGTTCTTCTCATCGGAACAGCGAACACTCTCGAAGACCTGATTGCGTTATGCCGTTGGACCGTGCGATGTATATATACAATTTAACATTCATTCGATCCAGTCTGTTCACGTAGGTAAGACGTTTTCCTTCATGTAAAGATGTAAATACACATTCCGTTGACCATTGTTAGTGAAAATATTTAGAATGTACATATTGAGTTGCGCCATCAATATCTTCAATTCTATAAGGTTTTTTATTGAGAGACCTATTTTGAGAGAACGACTGAACGTAAAAATATGGTTCAGGTATCAAAATAAAGGTCTTACGATGTACAGGTGACAGTTGAAGAGAAAACTGAGATTGGGGCAACGGTTCGGGCGTGGCGGGGCTACAAAGTCCCATGTAACGTCTGTGGGAGAAGCGTGCGGCCCTTATCTGCATCTGGCGCTCAGTTCAGTGTCAGACTTGGTGTGTGCATGGTGTTCTATGATCAGCCCTAAAGTAAATAAATACTTTATTACATACTTACCCTTAACAGAATGTCTCTCCCGCAGAAAAAGCAGAAAGAAAGAAAACGTAAGAGCCTTACTGGAAGGCGTGAGAGATCAATGGGTCGCAACTATATGTCTCAGACAAGAGAGAATGAAGAATATTCGCAACGCGAATCTCATTCCAACAACATTTACAAACACAGTTGTGACTGAAGATGAGAGTGAAAGAGTGCGCTATCCAGTTGAATTTTTGCCCACGATCTAGATGAGTGGACTTTCGCCTCATAGTCTACGACTGAAAAGGATGCAGTCGTGATGCTCCTCACGAACCTGGCAGGCCCGGTGGCGCGTTGGCCTAAGCGCTGTCTTATGATGATTCGTTTGTGAAGGGTGAGGCAGGGTTGTTATTAGGGTCACTGGCTCCATGGATGTTATGAATCTCGGTGAGGCATAGATGTTATGTTTGTCTTACGCCACTGACGCTGTCCCTTCCCTGGAGCCAGTGACCCTAAATTAGGGACGGGCTACAGCTTATAGTCCATTGAGTTGCTCAAGGTGGTCGTTAAACCTTCATTCAAACATAAAACAAGAAAGATGACACCAAATTTTCGGGTGTAATAAGCACGTCTTTTGAATCCGTTCTGACACAAATTAAATTTATCAAAGCTATTCAAAGTCAATGGAACCGGTATGGAAAACAATAGATCTGACGAAAGAAAGAAGATTTTCAATCGGGTTTTTAATCCCTCAGATATTGCTGTAAACGGAATCGTGAGCTTACGAACTCCTATAGAAACAGAGATATCGACAAAAATAAGATGTGACGACCATGCATTATTTAGGAAGAAAGTATTCTCAAAAGGTGTATCCATATAAGCGGTATCGGTCGAAGAAAAAAAAATTAGTCGAGTTTTCAGGAGCCCAGATTTTGCAACAAATACTTCAGAAGCCGAAATTAACACTTATGATTCCTAATGGCTAAACCATTCCTTACCAAACATTAGAAATTATGTGAAAATATTTTCCATCAGGTCTTGTATGCGATACAGGAAGAATTTTCAAATCAGAGAGCTTTAGAAGCAGAAATAACGCAGAAAACGCAATTTACCTTTGTGCCCCTAGCGGAAAGTCTATGATTTACTTGAAAATTTTGAATTTATAGGAAAAACATTTCGCATCGGAAACACTATCCAACAAAGAAGGAATTTTTCAAATCGTACTCTTAGAAGTAGAGATATTGACAAAAATAAGATATATATCTACGCCCCGTGGCGTAGAAACCATGCATTTTTTCAAGAAGAAAATTTTCCTAAGAGGTTTGTCGACATGAGGAGTAGTATCGGTCAACAAACGACTTTTTTTCAATCGAAATTTTAGAAGCTCATATTTTGCTGCAAATACAACTGAAGCGGAAATTAAGACTTACGCCACCTGGTGGCCAAACCATTTCTTACAAAAAATTAGAAAATATGTGCAAACGATTTCCCATCAGGAGCTGTATGCGGTGCAGAAAGAATTTTTCAAATCGGAGATTTAGAAGCAGAGGTGTAGGGGGAAACGCAATTTACATTTGCGCCCCTAGCGGAATGTCTATGAATTACTTGAAAATTTTGAATTTATAGGAAAAACATTTCGCATCGGAAACACTATCCAACAAAGAAGGCATTTTTCAAATCGGACTCTTAGAAGTAGAGATATTGACAAAAATATTATATACATCTACGCCTTCTGCGGTAGAAACGATGCACTATTTTAAGAACAAAATGTTTCTAAAAGGTTTGTCGACATGAGTAGTGTCGGTCAACAAACGACGTTTTTTTCAATCGAGAATTTAGAACATCATATTTTGCTGCAAATACAACAGAAGCGGAAATTAAAATTTACGCCCCCTGGTGGCCAAACTATTTTTTTTACAAAAATTAGAAATTATGTGCAAACGATTTCCCATCAGGAATTCCATTGATATTTACTATTATCATTAATTATATAATGTTAATAGTAAATATCCCATTGATATTTACTGTTATCATTAATTATATTTACTATAATCAATAATTTTGCCACCAACAGCAATTGAATCTACAGTATGATCCTCTTGTCTTTATGGAAATGAAGCCAAGTACGGACCCAATGATTGGTGGTTTGAAAATCGCCTTATGTTGTGGCACGCATGAGTACAGTGGCGAGCGTTCTGGGTATGCCGCGTAAGCACTCTATGATCATCATCATCATCCATTATTAATTCACTTTTGGATGAAGGTCTCCCTAGTCTCTTGCGAAATTTTCTGTCTGAAGCAATTCTTTTCTAAATCCCCCCCCCTCCCCCCACCATGCTCTTTAATTTCATCCTGGTGCTTTCCTGTTCTATGACTTTTTCTGATCTATTGCAACGTAGTCTAAATCTGCACTTATCGCATAATGTAGGACGCCTTGACACTCTTTCTGCCACAAGATTTGTTGTCAGGCCCGCTCAAATTTTTATTACTCGAACGCCACAGACAGCGGTATTTGGCGCAGTTTGGACCTCTCGACAGAAGACCTTTGTGAGTTTATTTCTTTCCATGAAGCAGGTGGCACTCGTTAAGACTTTTCGAAAGTGGGACGCAGGACATTGTATGATTTGTGCGGGAGTTTTTTTTTTGCGATATCGGTCTTACCGGAGCCGTAGTTGTCTTCGGAAGACCGTTTGGCCGTTCTGCGTCAACGCCTTGTCTCGTCAACGCGGACGGAGCAGCCCTATTGCGTTTTCTAACCGTTAACTGTCTTCAATGCATTGTTCATAGTCTGATAGCAATTGCAGACGCACATCCACAAGACATTCCTCATCATATTGACTACTTCTGTCATTCCTCGCACACCATTCTTGCTTCTGCGCGTACGTGACACAAATGTGAAACCCGAAATTTCTATACCGTTGGGTTTTGTACTTTCTCAATCACCATTCTGGATTGACAACCTTTCCAAAGCCTTGTCCCTGCATGGGTTCCAAATCGTAATGTGACCATTCGTCCGAGTTGGGATTGGGCTTGAATAACGGTGATTCATGGATGTTGAGTTTGTCTTACGGTGTTGGCTCTCTCCCTTCCCTGGAACCAGTGGCCCTAAATTAGGGACAGGCGACTGCTTATAGCCCATTGAGTTGTTCACCGTGGTCGTTAAACCTTCAATCAAAAAATATCGTAATGTCGCTAGCTTTTTTCAACAGCTTATGTGTAACTCATCTTACATTCTAAGAAAATAAAGCCAAAGAATTTTATTTTTCGTTTTTGTATTACCTATTTTTTTGTTCAGATATCAAATCAAATAAATGGGAATCGAAAGTGGGATGGCCATGTTGAAGTTATTTCTCGGGAGCTCAGTCCACGAACAATTCTATCTAGAGTTTTCAGTCTATCACCACTAAAGATAAAATTAATACTTTATTATTCTTTCATTTATCCCTATTTGAATTTTTATCCAGTTGCTCGAGGTAGGACAACTAAGAGTAATATTAATAGAATTTTTTCTTTACAAAAAAAGTTGTTCGTTTGTTGAATTTTTCGGGAAATGGGGAGGTTTTGTTTAGTCGTTATAAATTATTGATATTTGCGAAACTGTATAGTTATCGACTGATGATGTTATTGCATTATCGACTGATGATTTTAATGCTTGAGCCAATAAACATATCAATCTAATAAATACGTGTTATCCTAAACTTAGTTATCAAACTCGTAGGTACGCTAAGTTTTTGATTCCTAGAGCTCGTATAAATGCCCAGAATTTTAATATTGATGCTTATTGACCCCAGCTCTGAAACGGGTTACCGATTTATATAAATTCGTCTGTCAGTTTTACGTCATTTAAAAATGTACTAAAGGAACAACATGTTTCTAGTAAAATTACTGTATTTCAGTTATATTGTATTTATAAGTAGCAAAATAAGCTTGACTTGACATTTTTCTTTCTTTAGATACCAGGGGCTAGTCAGATTAACAACATTAGCCTTTTCCTTGGTTCACTGTTGTGTTGCACTATGGGTATTTATATACACTATATTGACAAAAGTCACAGGACGCCCCTTCAAAATCAAATGAACTGATCTGCTGCATTGTTAAGATGCGAGGTACAGCTGCAAACGGTATAAAAACAAGCCTGCAGCTGACCGCTATCATACCGCACTGTGAGGTTGAGCGAAAATGTCTCAGCGGGAGAGAACTGACTTTGAGAAAGGAAAATTGCTGAGTGTTATATTAGTGGGTTGTCCATAAGAAAACCGAGAGGAGTTTAAACATACCCAGGTCAACTGTTTTGAATGTACTAAATAAGTAGAAGACACATGGCGTGCCTAAAGCAGCAAAACGTACCGGCAGACCAAAGAAAATCAGTTATAGAGGACGTCGAAGCCTCAGGAGAGTTGCTACAGCTAATCGACGGAGTATTGCACAAAATCTCAGCGGACAGGTGAATACAAATGCTGGAACCTCGGTATGTACACGTACCATTCGCAGAGAATTTCATTCCATGGGTTACCGTGGTCGTGCGGCTGCTCATAAGCCTTTCATTTCCACTCGGAATGCTGCTCGTCATTTAGCATGGTGTAAAGAACATTTATCGTGGACCGTAGATCAATGGAAACGGGTCATATGGACTGATGATTCCAGATATACGATCCATCAGTCTGATGGCCGTGTGTGGGTATGGCGGCAGCCAGGGGGAATGATATTTACCGCAGTCTGCTGTTCCTACGGTCATGTTTGGAGCTGGCAGTGTACTCATGTGGGGGTGTTTTTCGTGGTATGATCCCGGCCCATTGGTTATCGTGGAAAATCTTGTTAGACAGCACGTCTACCTCGATATTCCGGACAATTATGCCCTACCAACTCTGTGGCAATGCTATGGAACCGAGCCTTGTTAGTACCAGCAGAATAATACACTGGGTCATAACGCAAGGACTGTTATGGCGTGGTTTGACGATAATTGCGTATCGTGTGTGGACTGGCCAGTACGGAGCCCTAATATTAATCCCATAAAGCACCTATGGGATGAATTAGAACGCTGCATAAGAAGTTTGGAACCAAGGCCTACTACTAAACCACAGTTAGTGGCATCATTATGTACTCAATGGAAGCGCATACCTATCGCTGTGTTCCAAAACCTTGTCGAAAGCATGTATTGAATGGTCAGTGCATGCATTAAGGCCAAAGATGGACCGACACCGTACTAATGTATGTCAATAAATACTATGTTGTGTTTCTCTTCTAGGTGTCTGGTGACTTTTATCATTATAGTGTATGTGTTTCTTAAAACTATACCGTGCTCCACAGAAGTATAGGACCAGATGTCAGGTAGCTATTAGAACGGCACTGCGTATATTCCAATATCAGTTTCCTTTGAAGATGAACTATGCCGCGCGGTGTGCAAACGCAAAAAGGTTTAATCAAAGCTTATCATCGGTGTGGAAAAGGTGTTTTGAAAATTGCACGAGTGATTTGGAGATCTCATAATGTTGTTGGCAGTTTCTTGCGTAATAGGGCAACATAATCAACCAGGCCCCAAAGGATTTTCCTTATACTCTGCTTTCAAAACAGAATATCTTAGAGCCACTTCATCATTCAATCTTGAACCCGTGTTACCCGCCAAAATAAAACAGAAATACATAAAGCAAACCCCTTTCCCCCAATCGCTAAAAGGAAGCTGTTATCGTCTGCGAGTTACCTAACCCCCCCCCCCCAAAAAAAAACTATCACTATCGTCAATCTTCTTAATAGTTTAACAATCAATCCTATAAACAAGGAATAAACGCAATATCGTCAGATCAGAATCGAATCAGAATAAATTCTATCTGCAAGGAATGTACGCCACATTTTCAGAGCAGAATCGAATTCTTTGCTATCTACGACGGAGGTACGGCAGAGGTACAACATCAAAGTCTTCTCGGAAACCGTTCGGCGGGTTTATAAAGTCGAACATTCACATTTTTCGAGCAAAATTGCAGAAAGCACCGTATTTGAAGCCCATTCACAAACAGAGGGGACTAGAAATTTCTCGTAAAAACATGGACAGAAATTGGAGCAAGGTAAAACAGTTTTCTCTTGTCTTCACTGAATTAATTTGGTTTGTTTTTGTGGATCCCAAAGTCTAATTATTGCTACATGTATTTCTAGCTAGGTCGTATTCAGTGACGAGAAAGATTCGAACTAGACTGTCCGGATGGATTTAATTCCTACTGGCACGATTTGCGGAAAGAGCCCGAAGTTCTTGTCTAAGAGAAATTTTGGAGGAGCGAGTTGCATGGTTTGGGGAGCCTTCAGTGCTCGTGGAACTGTTTCCTTGGAGTTTGTGTCAACCAAAATGAACAGCGCTTCATATCAATCTATTCTTCAAAAAAGCCTTTTGCCGTATTTAAGTGGGTTTCGCCGAAATCGTCCCATGTATCAGCAAGGCAACGCAATGATACACGTCAGCAGCAGCACTAAACAATGGTTAGCTACTCAGAACGTGTTGGTACTGGACAAGCCAGCTTGTTTGCCCGACTGTAACCTTATGGAAAATGTTTGGGAACTCCTCGTTCGCGAAATCTTTGCGAATAACGTGACTTACGGTTCTGTTGCAGAATTACAGCGAGCTATTCAGAATGCATGGACTAATTTTGACCGTACCACCCTAAAAAATCTTGCTAACAGTATGAAATCCAGAATTTTTAGTCTCATTCAAAAAAATGGTGGTCCCATGAATTTTGGTGTGCATGGACTTATATTTATGTGTAAGACCACATATGGCCTTTTGTTCATAAAACAATAAAACAGTATTGTTTGTTGCAGTTGTTGCATTTCGTTGCAGTTTGTGCGTATGTGTGATGGAAAGAACTAGTAATAACATTAAAAACGTTCTACGTGTGCCCGGTTTGAGGTGAATTACGGTGAGCCTATACTTGTCTGGAGCACTGTATAATGTGATTTTCATTTGGGTTGTTCATTTCTGTTTTTATCAAGGATTTGTAGTACATGTTATAACGTAAAGTCTTTTCGTACTGATTCTTTGTCGCTGTTCTTACGTTATTTTAAAAACATTACCATACGATGAAATAGTTCCTAAATTAAACCTTAACGGCCAGACGAAACATTTAAACAGAAGTCAAACTTATGGAAATTGGCTTTATTCCAGATGTTTTCATCAATACATAATAGCACTTCAGGATTGCATAGAAATCACATACCACTTCTCTCACACAACTCAACACCCCACACTCCACCCTAGCAACTGTTGTCTCGTAGTTTATATCTCTGGTTCTTATCTCATAACAGGCATACGCCACGTTCATTCTACCTCAGTTGTGTTGCCAACAGTATTCGTTTAAGAGATGAGATATCACGTTAAGTATGAAGTATAACTGAGAAAAAACTCAAGATTTACATAGGGAAAGAAACTAAAAATTAAAGTTAATTTAGAATATACGTCACAATGTTCTTAACTGCATGTAACATGGCGAATAAATAAACAAAACAACAAAGTATTATACATAATTTATGACTATAAACTTGTGGTGTTGAGATAAAATAAAAATACCAACGTTTACCACAATCAAAGGTTTATTGTGAAGGAAATACGGGATTACGCCATATAATACAAATTTTGAAGATGACAATCCGATTTTTGGCGTAAATGTGACAAGAAAACTTGAAACTTGGTCGTTCTGGGTGGTGTAGTGGTTAGGATATCCGGGCGTTTTTCTGGGAGACGCGGGTTCGAGTCCCGCTCCAGGACGATGAAAATTTTCAAGTTTTCGGATATTATCTGACTTACCATCCTTGTCACATTTACGCCAAAAATCGGATTGTCATCTTCAAAATTTGTAAGGTTTATTGTAGTTTCGCAGAACTTCTGACTTGGATTCATCAGGACGAATGGAGCGTAAACATTCAAAATCATTGTGACATCATCAGAGTTCAGACCGTCACGGTTTTTGGTGAATTGTTTCCACTCGCTTGAAAGAAATGGAGTCGGCGTCATGTCGTTGACAAGCCGTGAAGAGTTCCGGTATATGTGAAAAGCGTCTAATATATTAAGCTTGATAGTTGAATCAGTTTTATCAATGAACGTAGGCCGCCCCGGTGGCGCTGGCCTCTTATCATTCGTCCGTAAGGGGTGCGGGTTCGAATCCCGGTCAGGCATGGATGTTGTGTTTGTCTTACGGTACTGGCTCTCTCCCTTCCCTGGAACCAGTGACCCTAAATTAGGGACGGGCGACTGCTTATAGCCCATTGAGTTGCTCACGGTGGTCGTTAAACCTCCAATCAAAAAAAAAAAAAATGAACGTAGCGTTTCAAAAAACCGTGACCGTCAGAACTCTGATGAGATTTTTATTTTTTTTGATTGGAGGTTTAACGACCACCGTGAGCAACTCAATGGGCTATAAGCAGTCGCCCGTCCCTAATTTAGGGTCACTGGTTCCAGGGAAAGGAGAGAGCCAGTGCCGTAAGACAAACACAACATCCATGCCTGACCGGGATTCGAACCCGGACCCTTACGGACGAATGATCAGAGGCCAGCGCCTTAGACCACTGCGCCACCGGGGCGGCACTCTGATGAGATGATGTCACAATGATTTGAATGTTTACGCTCCATTCGTCTTGATGAAGCCGAGCCTACAGTCGATGTCGATGTATGCGAAACTATAGGCGATGTATGATAAACCTTTGGTTGCGGTAAACGTTGATATTTTAATTTTATCATCAAAATATTGTTAAGTTTGAAATTTGGGGCTTGTTTCTTTCTGCACAAATGTTGAATCCATGGCCAAATTTTTGTCAAACACACTCGTTATTCTTCCTCGACTTATAATGAGCGATTTCGTCCTTTGCTTTTAATGTTTGTCAGACACGAAGAGGCTTGTTCATCCAGAAATTTGCAAAGGACCGAAACGAAACTATACACCTCAAGCGAAATCGCCCCTTAAAATAAATCACTCAAAGAGTACCACCATCGCTGAAATCCGAGGAACCACAGTCTACTCAAAATTGTCCAGACTGCCAGAAAAGAAGAATCTCCTCGAACAATCTGGAGATCAGAGAGATCGAGAAAATTTCAGAAACTCGGAGAATTGTAGGTCGGCATGCGACAGGGGTTCTCGGGATTTGACATGCAGTTAGACACACCGCTTCCATGAAAAGTGCACCTTTCCATCGGTACTGATTACGCAGGGGAGAATCCAGAGAAGCTTCCCTTAGGTAAGAGAAGGGGGCGATTGTGCTGTTTTTAAAAAAAAAAAAAAAAAAGAAAAGAGATTGATTCAGAGACTTCTTTGGAAGTGTTACACGTCACAAGCACACAACACAAACTGGCAGAGATATCCCTCCCTGGCATTACACAGTTTTTTAAAAAACTTTTCCATAAAAAAAAAAAGAAAGAAATAGTATTGAAGTTTAAAATCACGAAGTGGGAAAAAAATTGAAAAATCTGCACTATCTTCCTGAAGTTCAATTACCGGCTTTGCGAAGAAAACAGCTCAGTGCTGTTTAAATATCGAGTATGGACAGAATCTTTGAAAACAAACTTGAGCCCTTTTATTCAAACGACTTAATTTAATTGGTAAATTTTCAACTTAAATTAGCGAATCATTCCTAAACGACATCACCGGTAATTCCTGTCTAAAATGTTCGTTAATTCTTTCTCCATGCATGATTCCCAACTCTGGAAGGAACTTTCATTTACTTCACTTAATCAAATCACACCTGCCTCATTCATTGTCTTACTGGTGATTTTCTCTCGGAAGGTTGTGGAAATAGTATAGCCGCCTTCGGTGGCGCAGTGGTCTAAGCGATGGCTTTTGATCGTTCGTCCGGAAGGAGTTCGAGTTCGAATCCCGGCGAGACATGGATGTTGTGTTTGTATTACAGCAGTCGCTCTCTCCCTTTCCTGTTCCCTGGAGTCAGTGGCCCTAAATTAGGGACGGAAGACTGCTTATAGCCCATTGCGTTGCTCACGGTGGTCGTTAAATCTCGTATCAAAAAAAATATATATAGATTATATGTATTAAACAAAGCACACCTATTGTTTTTCACGAACAGGGAAATCTCTTTTCCTTCAGCTCTTAGCTTTCTGTGTTTCTGAAATTCCATTTCTCTCTCTCTCTCTCTCTCTCTCTCTTCTGAACCTTCGACAGAACACTTAATCTCCAAATTCACAGCAAGTTTTAATTGCTATGAAAAATTTTACGAAAATCTGTGCATTTATTACTATAATTTTGCAAAAGTGAAAACATTAATTGTTTACGATCGTGGTCATATAAAAAAGAAAAGTCTGGTTTTATTTTATTTTTGGTGGGGGCCCGCTGGATTGGCTACTGAGTTTAGGTGTAACTATACAGTACAACTAAATATAGTCTCAGGTATAAACTCAGCAAGACAAAACAAAACGAGTCAGTAGTGCACGCAGGTCTTGGTGACACAAGACTCGCCTTTCTGTCGCCACTGATGGGTGTCTCTGTAACATTGCGAATCAAACACAGGCACAATACACCAAATATAAACTTTATTAAGTTATATTTGATGTATTTTAAAACTTGCTACAACATTTTTAAAATACACCAAATCTAACTTAATAAAGTTAAAAAAATTGCTATAACCGTTTGTAGTGATTTACACTGAGAAGTGAAAGTTCCCTCCTTCTGTGACTTGCAGTATCTGTGACAGTGCGGTAGAGAATTATTGGTAAGAAGTTCTTACTGATTAGCTTTGCGAAGTCGAAGTTCCTTCCTCTCCTAAACCTTAGCACCAGCAAGACCTGTAGCTATAGGAAGATAATTAATGGCACAACCGTTCCCAGTAATTTGCCTTGAGAAGTCCAATTTCTTTCTTTCGCCGAACCTGAACATCGACAAGCCCTGTGGCAATGCGGCAGATAATAACTAATACTACCGTTCCTCGTAATTCAGTTTCAGAATTCGAATTTCCTTCGCTCCCTGATGCATTTAGCACAAACAAGCCCTGTGGTCGTGCAATAGATGAATACTGACACACCCGTTCCTATTGATTCACCTTGAGCAAAAAAAAAAAAGTTCCTTCCTCGCCTGAACTTTCCTGAAACTTAGCATCAAGGATCAAATTCACAGCAAGTTTTAAAGACCCAGCCGTGTGCCCACGCTCACTGCACGTCATCACCAAGCTATAGTCCATGAAGCTACACTGAAGAGCAATTGAATAAGAGATACCTGTCTAGTAACATGTAGCACCACCTTTCGTCCTAATGACGACGGCGATTTGTCTCGGCATGGACTCGACAAGACACCGGAAGCGATCGGAAGCCATACGGATCCACGACCCCTGAAAAAGCTCCCACAGTTCACGAAGATTTGATGGAGCGGGGTCAGAGCCTCAAACATCTCTCTCGATGGTATCCCAGATGTGCTCGATGGGATTGAAGTCAGGTGACCTTGCTGGCCACGGAAGCGAGGTCACGTTGGTGGAGTGTTCATCCAACCATTCGGATGCAATTCGGGAGCGATGGCACGGTGCATTGTCTTTTTGCAGGATGAGGTCTCCAGTGGGATGTTGAAGACGCACAAACGGGAGCAAATGGTCGTCCAGGACATCCCGGTCGAGTTGACCTGTGAGGGACGATGTCACACATACCAGGAGTCCCATTTCAGTCCACGTAAACAGTCCCCAGACGGGAATGCCACCCCCACCAGCTTGAAGAGTATCCATCGCTTCATGTGGTTTGCGCCATACTCATATCTTGCCATCCGTATGTACCAATGTGAATCTCGACTAATCAGTCCAGGCAACATTTTTCCACATGTCTAGGGTCCAGTGGCGATGTTCCCGCGCCCATGCTAATCTTTGCACCCTGTGATGTGCGGTCAGCAGCGGTACCCCCGTGGGACGATGGCTTCTGTACCACATAGCGAGGAGATGGTTCTGGGTGGTGTCGCTGCTTACACGTTTTTGTGCACCAGCGTTAAATTGCCGAGTGATTTCTTGCACTGTGGCCCGTCTATCCGCTGTTACAATGCGAGCAAGTCGACGATGACCCCGCTCATCCACACGCTGTTGTCCACGGCAGTTCGCCCTTGCAGGATGGTTTTACCAGATTCGATGTACTCACGTTGCACCCGTGACACAGTGGCTCGTGAAAATTCCAGTGCCTGCACGATTTCCGAGATAGAGTGGCCCATTCGTCGGGCCCCGACAATTTGCCCATGATCAAATGCGCTTAGATCATTCGTCTTACCCATACTGTGTCCGACTCTTACTGATTCCCGTCGCTATACTCGCAGCATACGTCATGTCGTTTCCGTTTACAGGGCCGCCCGAAGCGCTACATTTGCATAACGCCAGCTGTCTCTAATTCAAGTGCCCTTCAGTGTATATATAGCCCATACGGCAGAAATTTATTGTATAGCATTTCCCACTGTTTGAATTTAAGATATCCAAGGTCCTTTTCCGCTGAACCTGAGCATCAACAAGCCTTGTAGCAATGCCGCAGAAAATTACTGATACAACCGTTCTTAGTGATTCCCTTTGAGAAGACGATATTCCTTCGTTCCCTGACCTTCAGCAGCAATATGTCTTGTGGCCATTCAACAGAGAATTACAATTACAACCTACGTACTTGAGAAACAGAAGTTTCTTATTCACCTGAACCTTTGTATTAACGAGCCCTATGTTCATGCGGCAAAGAACTACTGGTACAGCCGTTCACACTAATTCTTTTAAGACATCAAAATTTCTTTTAAGTTATTCATCATTTGTTCTGTTTCGTATCATTTTTTTTTTGTAAAAAATTCAATGTAAAAACAAATAAGATAAAATATTTAAATTCATGTAAAATTAATTTTCATGAACTGCAAAAAATTATTAACATTATAACATCAAAAAACAGAGATGTTTATGCGCAATTAAAAATTAATAGCAGCAAGAGGAATGCTTTCTAACAAAAAGCAGTCACAACAAAGTCTTTAAAAAGGTTAGTTAATTTTAGAATTAAAATTTTTTTTTCATTTTTGAAGTTAGTTAGTACATCGTAAGATTTTTACAGAATAATGTTTATTTGTATTGATATCTAATTGAAGTTTCTTGAATGCGGCCTTGTTAAATTACAGTTAATGCGGTGTTCCAAGATGAAAAAATTCCCCGCCTCTGACCTAAATGCTCACAGTGGACGTTATAAACCCTAAACCCAGAAACAACAAGAAAGAATACACCGAATTTTCGGGTGTAATAAGCACGTCTTTTGAATCCGTTCTGACGCAAATTAGATTTATCAAAGCTATTCAAAGTCAATGGAACCGGTATGGAAAACAATAGTATCTGACGGAAGAAAGAAGTTTTTCAATCGGGTTTTTAATCCCTCAGATATTGCTGTAAACGGAATCGTGAGCTTACGAACTCTTAGACACAGAGTTATCGACAAAAATAAGATGTGACTTTACGTCCCTTAGTGGGAGAACCATGCATTATTTTAGGAAGAAAGTATTCACAAAAGGTTTATCTATATGAGCGGTATCGGTCCAAGAAAAAAATTTTAGTCGAGTTTTCAGGAGCTCAGATTTTGCTACAAACACATCAGAAGTAGAAATTAACACTTATGACCCCTGGTGGCCAAACCATTCTTTACCAAACATTAGAAATTTCGTGAAAAATATGTTCCGTCAGGTTTTGTATGCGATACAGGAAGAATTTTTCAAATCGGAGTTTTAGGAGCAGAAAACGCAATTTATCATTGTGCGCCCTAGCGGAAATTCTATGATTTACTTGAAAATTTTGTATTTATAGGAAAAACATTTCGCATCGGAAACACTATCCAACAAAGAAGGAATTTTTCAAATCGGACTTTTAGAAGTAGAGATATTGACAAAAATAAGATATACATCTACGCCCCTGGCGTAGAAACCATGCATTATTTCAAGAAGAAAATGTTCCTAAAATGTTTGTCGACATGAGTAGTATCGGTCCACAAAAGACTTTTTTCAATCGAGATTTTAGAAGCTCATATTTTGCTACAAATACACCAGAAGCGGAAATTAAGACTTACGCCACCGGGTGGCCAAATAATTTTTTACAAAAATTTGAAATTACGTGCAAACGATTTCCCATCAGGAGCTGTATCCGGTGCAGAAAGAATTTTTCAGATCGGAGAATTAGAAGCAGAGATATAGGGGAAGGCGCAGTTTACCTTCACGCCCCCTAGCGAAAAGTCTATGAATTACTTGAAAATTTTGAATTTATAGGAAAAACATGTCACACTAGAAACACTATCCTACAAAGAAGGAATTTTTTAAATCGGACTCGTAGAAGTCGAGATATTGACAAAAATAAGATATACATCTACGCCCACTGGCGTAGAAACCGTGCACTATTTTAAGAAGAAAATGTTTCTAAAAGGTTTGTAGACATGAGTAGTATCGGTCTACAAACGATGTTATTGTCATTCGAGAATTTAGAAGCTCATATTTTGCTGCAAATACATCAGAAGCGGAAATTAAGGTTTACGCGCCCTGGTGGCCAAACCATTTTTTTACAAAAATTAGAAATTATGTGCAAACGATTTCCCATCAGGAGCTGTATCCGGTGCAGAAAAAAATTTTCAGATCGGAGATTTAGAAGCAGAGATATAGGGGAAAGTGCAATTTACCTTTACGCCCCCTAGCGGAAAGTCTATGAATTACTTGAAAATTTGGAAATTATATGAAAAACATGTCACACGGAAAACACTATCCAACAAAGAAGGAATTTTTCAAATCGGACTCCTAGAAGTCGAGAAATTGACAAAAATAAGATATACATCTGCGTTCCCTGGCGGAGAAACTGTGGAATATTTTAGGAAGAAAATATTCCGAAAAGGTTTATTGATGTGAGTGGCATCAGTCCACGAAATAATTTTTTCAATCGATATCTTAGAAGCTCAGAATCTATGGCAAATACATCAGAAGCGAAAATTAACACTTACGCCCCCTTGTGGCCAAAGTATTCTTTACCAAAAATTCGAAATTATATGCAAAAGATTGTGCATCAGGAGATGTATCCGCTGAAAAAAAAATTCAGATCGGGGTTTTAGAAGAAGAGTTATCGGAAAAAATGCAATTTACGTTTACGCCCCCTAGCGGAAAATCTATGCGTAATTTGAAAAAGAAACTATATCCAAAATACTCTTCGACATAAATGGAATCGAAAGATAAAATAATTTTTTCAATCGGATGTTTAGAAGCAAATATGTGGAATAAAACGTATTTTTGAATTCGACATCATCTGCGTTTACGCCCTCTAGCGGCGAAATTGTACATCGTAGAAAAAAAAACGAAATAAAGGATCATCATTCGCATATTTCTAGCTTTCGAATGCAAAAACAATTTTTCAAATCGGACTAATAGTTGCAGAGATACCGTGGGTACAGACGGACGGACAAACCGATAACATAAGCACGATCTTTTTTTACAAAAGACGTGCTAAAAAGGAGAAAAGAAGACTACAATATTTCGAAAGACTGCTATAAATCGTTAACAAAACAGCTTGGAATAGGCGTAATTGGAAATGGAAAGGGGAATGAGAGAAAAATGCAAAAAGTAGTGGAAAGGAGCAAATCGCTCATACGGAAAACAGTACCTTATTTACTTCCCTATATGTATCCCGAATGATTCAAACAGTCTCCTTTTGAAGGTTCTGTTAGAGATCAGGTTCGCCGCAGTTCCATGATTTTACACCCCGAAAAACAGAGTTGTATACTCTAAAAATATGCCTTAGCTCTAGGACACGTAATGGAAACATCGATTGTATACTTCGTGTGAAACCTCAGAGTGGCGATAAAGGACGGCAAAATTGATTGTTAGCAATTCTACGAACAGACAGTAGAAAAGGATACTTTACGAGCTAAGAAACGAAGAATACGTCGCACCGTTGCGTATTCTTTCGTGCGCTTCTCTGCTCATTAAATTTAGAAGAGCTCATTATTCTAATTCACTTCTTTTGAGGAGCAATTAGAGACCTGAAAGCAGCAACATTAGCTGAACTCCAGATTTTGGGGTAATAAAGGAATCGTGAGCAGATGCGGAACAATAAAGATAGGAAGCGGATTCCTGAAAAAATGTGAGATAATTGATAGATACGTAGTGCTTTCAGAAAGTCCTGCTTATTACGTAATAACGTTTTACTAGAATACATAGAGAGAGTCAATACACATTGCTTATCCCAAAATAACTAAGAATGTTTTTATAAAAAAATCGCAATACAGTGTTCGAGTCACGAATAAACGGTAGTCGTTGTAGCAACCGGCCACACCTGTTTATCACATATGCGTCGTCTATAGTAAGCAGTTGAACAAGCATTGTTTCGCGTACCCCTAACAAATGTTTTCGCGCTGTGAGTTTTCGAAAAAGAATGGATGTGAAAGAGGAACAAAGATGCGCCATTAAATTTTGCTGTCGACTTAAGAAGTCTGTTACACACACTTTCCGTCTTATGCAAGAATCTTATAAAGATGAATGTCTAGAAAAATCAACAATTTAGAGATGGCATAAAGAATTGACGGATGAAATAGGAAATATTTTCGCATGTAATGGTGTAGTTATCAAGTATATAAGGGTTGCCTCTGTTGGATCCCGTGGCGCATTGACCAGTAGATGGGGACGGAAGATCCCCGAAAGCGCTAGTCTGCTTTTAACCCGCTTTTAATTTGTAAATAAATTGATTTTAATTTGCTTATTGAAGACGTGGTTTGCTTTTATCGCATGTATAGACAGCTTATTTTGTACATATAACATATTGACGGATGGTCGTGAATCGGCAGTTTTAATTACGCATGGAGGAAGACCTTCAACCAGTGTTACATAAGTAAACATCAATACAATAGATGTTATTATACGGGAAGACAGACACCTATCATAGATATCGAAGGTACGTTTCACATTTCAAAATCATCAATTCACAAAATTTTAACCAAGCATATGGACATGAAACGAGTTTGTTCATCTTGGGTTCCCCATTTCTTTTCATGTAAGGTCTGGCCATATACAAAGACGCACATGGCCAGTTCTGTCGTTCCTTATTTGGAGAAAATGAATATTAAGTTGATGCCCCAACCTGTATATAGTCCAGATTTGCCACCATGTGGCTTCTGGTTATTCCCTAATTTAAAAAAGACATTACGGGGGCGACAATTTGAGACTGATCAACAACTTATTACAGCAGCTCAAAATACCGTATTTTTCGGCATATTAAACTCATATACTCCACAACGACGTATTTATTAAAATTTCTTAATGAGGAAAAAATATATATCTTTGCCTTAAATTCAGTCGTGATCTAAGTCAAGCTCCCTGAATGGGAATATTAGGTTCTTAAGAAACCATTCCGAAAGCGTACGAAAGGTAACATTCCGTTCACTAAGAACTTGTTCAAAAGCTGCTGAAAGGGATGTTTCCGTTCGGCAGAAATATTAAAATCTCCGTGACCTATTTGCAGTGGCACCTGTCGGTTTTAATTCCGTCTCCCTTGCGATCTCTGCAAGATCACGTGGGTGGCATTCACCTCTGTTATTGCAAAGCCTCCAAAATTACAATGGGTGCATCTCACTTATCTCTCAATAATTAAAATTCTGAAACACGTCGCTGCCACACAGTTCATTGGCTGGTGATAATCGTGTTGACAAATCGGCTGCGCATGCGCTTTAAGAGTAGCAATTACCAACTTCTAGAGAAGGCTTTTTTGTGTGTGTGTGTGTGTGTGTGTGTGTGTGTGTGTGTGTGTGAGAACATGAGTATATATCTTCATAATCCTTTTAATATGTGAACACGAGTTTGAAAAGAAGATCACTGTCCTAAATGCAGACGTGACGATGTTAAGTACGAGCATTAAAAACAGAAATATGTAAAATCTCTTTTGCACAGCGTTAAGACGAGGCCCCGAATATTCGGAAATATTCTCAATGGGTTTTAGAAGGTACTTTTGTAGATGTGTAGCATTCTTAACTATTTGAAACGTACTGTATGTAGTCTCGAGAACACTATCTAAGATTTCCTCTTTTTATTTACTCTCTCTCGAAGTGAAATAAAAGTCACTCAAATAAAGTTTCCGAAAGTCTTACTTACTGTTAACTCTTTTATTCCCTCAGTATCGTATATGGGCACTATACTTGAATATTGCAAAATACTTGAGGAATTAATCACAATAGTAGTAATACTTCAAAACTAATTCACTAAAGTTAGTAAGCAGAAAACTTGATTAACTTCAAACGCTAAATATATAACAACAACACCCTAACACGCAACCTCCAAATAGACACAGTTTCAGGTAACGCAACTTATGACATCAGACTACTACGCCACATTTTCGGCTGCTGCTCCAACATTATATATCTCTAGTTCTTATCTGTCAATATTCATACATCACGCTCTCTGACCTCTCATTCCGTGAGAGAGAAGATGTAACGTTACGGTTGAAAACGCTAAAAGAGAATGTACTCAAATTTACATAGAGAAAACTACTAAAAATGGAATTTAATTTAGAGTATGCATCGTAGATGTTAGGTTCGTGCAGAGCAGAAACACTCCAACTGAGTCGCTTCAAGTCGCCCTGACTGAGAGTCAAGCAAATCCGCTTCTAAAAAGAACATTAAAATGTCTCTGTTCACAGCAAGGTGAAGAGAAGGAATTTCTGTCACTGCTTGGAATTCGTGCCACACTCGAAAGCCTCTAAGGTCAAGAGGTCACTGCAGAAGAGAAACTGAAGGATGGAAATGCGGAGGGAACAACTGAAATACACCGTGGGAAAAGATCTGCCGGTCTGTCCTATTGCTTGCGCTTGACAGCAGCGAATATGGGAGCTTATTCCCGGTGATTCCATCTCACGTGCCGGGATTGGCCTACTGAGGCCCTGCAATTCTGCGGCAAACGACAAACTTTCAGCGGAAGGAATCAACTGCGTTCAGCAAAGAAGATTATCGAGTGAAAATACCCCTCCGAACTGGGAAATTGTCGATATCTGGCCATTGGAAGGTAGCGTGAACGAAGGATTGACGGGGAAAGCCTATTTCTTCCAGAGGAATTTTGGAAAGCGTTTGCTCGCGTGGGAGTGAATAATCAGATGGCTATCTGTAACTGCATCAGCTCTCCAATGAGCGTGATTTCGAAATGTTTATTATTGGATTACCTGGCATCACAGCAGAAGCACCATCCATACTGTAACTGTTTTTACTTTTGCATGCCAACTCTCTGCCTGTAATCGTTGGAACAGAACTGTTGTGCTTAGCCGAAGAAACAAGATAACGGAGAGCAGAGCTGGTTCTTAAAAGTGCTTATCTTCCTTTTATTTTTTAGGCGTATTCTCGTTGCTCCCAAAGAACATTTACAAATAGGTGTGTTAATTGTTTGCAAATACTGTACCACAATAAATGCACCTGTGTTATCCTAAGTCCTAGGCATGTCAGTGCTTGAACAGTTGCTCTTGTTTCATCTCATGTGACATAGGTAAAAGCACGTGTCAAGAGCACAAATCTGCAGCGACGCATTCCGTCCGTGTAGCTTAGTTGGGAGAGCAACTTACTCCGGAGTGAGGGGTGCGGCTTCAATCACCGTCACGTACAAATTTGTGTTTTCACACTCACTCGGATCCAATGCTCGGGATGCTCCCTCTGACTTGAGTAATTTAAAGGCGACAATATTCAGCCCGGTCATTCTCGGGCCCCGGGTCGTAACCAGTTATTGGTTTATTAAAAAGGATTCGTATCCAAAGTGCCCCAAAATAAGGGGCCAACGTAAGAATAGTTTGTTGCAAACACTGCGCATTCGTGATGCGCTGGGTAGCAGGTTGCCTGCGCGAGTCCTCGGGGAGGTTAAGAAGTGGCTTATGCGGACCACGATCTCTTGAGAGCGTGAGAGTATGTTCGAGTAGCATTGATTTACTCTGGGGAAAAAGCAGGTTAAAGCGTTCTTTTACATCGCATTTGTGGTGCGCTGGGCGGTTTGAAAAGTTTTAACACTACGTCGAAGAGGTGACTGACACTGTCAGAGTGTTACCATTAAACCTTACAAAGCGGCGCTGAGCAGTTTTCACACAAGGAAGTAATTAGATAAGTCTGAGTTTTAGGGAGTGAGGCACCGTCGAAAGTTATGTGTTGTCATTCACCGGGATCTTCAAATTGTGTCGCGGAAAATAAGAGCAATATCAATCACGTGATACGGAACTATTTTCACTAGATGAAGTGAATTTAGTTCAGCCTTTTCTTCTAATAGAGGGTGTATACGAAGGTCGTTCAAACCTGATTTTACCTGCGGCAGATGTGTAATGCAGTAAAGACGCTTACACTTACATATTTTCGAAGCATTCTCTGTCCATCTGAATGCACCAGTCCCATCTTTCTATCCACTTCCGGAAGGTGTGTTCGAAGCCCAGCCTTGACATGTGGTTCAGGATACTGATCGCAGCATTGTTCAGTTCAGTGTTTGATGCAAATCGACGCCCACGAAGTTGTTTTTGCAATTCAGGGAATAAATGGAAGTCGCACGACGACACATCCGGTGAACACGGAGGGTGAGCTATCATTTTTATGCCTAGATCTTGGATTACCTGCTGGGTAAGCAAGGCACGATGTGCAGAGGCATTATCTTGATGCAAAATTCAACCAGTTTGTACATATCCTTGACGTTTGGGGGAAATTGTTTCTTTAGAGGACCTTTGAGAACTTCAGAATAATAGGCACAGGTAGCAGTTTTCCTTGTGGAACAACATGGTCATATCATCATCATCATTGTCAACCATTATCAATCCACTGCTGGACGGAGGTCTCCCCAAGTTTTCTCCACAACGGTCGGTCTTGTGCCAGTCTCCTCCATGTCACTCCCACATACTTTCGAATTTCATCCACCCATCTCCCATGTGGTCTTCTTCTGGGTCTTTTCCTGTCCCTTGAAATCCAATCTAAAATTTCGGCTGTCCATCGATGGTCTGTCCTTCTGGCAGCATGTCCAGCCCATTGCCATTTCAGGGATTTAACTCTGATCATGATATCTTCCACTCTTGTCATTTTTCGGATCCACGAGTTCCTCTTCTTATCTCTCCTGGTTACACCAAGCATGCACCTCTCCATGCTGCTTTGAGTTGTCTGCAGCCTTTGTATGTCTCTTTTAGTTAAGGTCCACGTCTCTGCACCATACGTAAGCACTAGAAGGATGCATTGGTCAAACACTTTTCGTTTAAGACATGATAGCATATTGCTCTTGAAAATTATGCTGTTTCTTCCAAAAGCTCTCCAGGCAAGTTTTGTACACCGATTAATTTCTTCATCAATGTGACCGTCACTTGATATCTGCTGTCCAAGATAAACGTACGTGTCTGTTATCTCCAGCTTTTCTCCATCAATCGATAAATCTTCATTTCTTGTAAAAGCATTGAACATCACTTTTGTCTTCTGAAAGTTCATTTTTAATCCCACTGCTTTACTCTTGTCAGCAAGTTCCTGGATCATTCTCTGCAGCTCTGATGGGGTAGTTGCAAAAATGACTACGTCATCAGCAAAACGAAGACAATTCCCTTTTTATCGTAGAACGCCAAGTGCATGATTTTCCTGCACTTGCTTGAACCTTTGATTTCTTTGATGGGGGCTCTGAGTATTCCCATTGGGTGCTTTGTTGTTTTGTTTCTGGATCGAAATGGTGAAAAAAATGTTCATCACATGTGACGAAACGATCCAAAACGTGTGACTCACGTCGTAGCCGGCACTTCCATTGGCAACAAATGATAACACGATTCACCTTGTGCTTATCCATGAGCAAATGGGGAATCCACTTTGCAAGGACTTCGGTACCACAACCGGTTTCTCACAATATTCTCAACGGAACCAGCGGACTTCTGCATGACATTAGCAACTTCCTCAATGGTCATTCGGCGGTCTTCGCGCAGTAGTGCCTCGATGGTATTGACATTAACCTCCGTAGTCGATATCAAAGGCCTACCGGAGCGTGGCGCATCTTCAAGACATTCTTCACTATTCACAAATTTCTTGTGCCACTAAAAACTCTTCCACGGAACAAAGCATCTTCCTTATAGGATGTTTTAATAATGTCATGCGTTTTTGTGTCTGTTTTATTCAAACAGCACGCAAAATTTTATACCTGCTTTTTGCTCCAGTTTTAAATCCATACTGGGTTACAGAAATACGTCTGAACTGTACGCGTCTACTACAAAAATGAACTAGCGGATCGCTGTAACGACGCGTTGTTGTTATGTGACTGACCTTGCGGGTGCTCCGACACAAGCAGGTGCATTTTTCTGCGTGGATTTGTTTTCACGTTATGACGTCAGTCTGAATAGTTACTTTTTTGAGCGACCTACGTATATGGTTAGGACTCCGAAAAAGGTTTCAGAGCGCAATATATCCGAAAAGGCTCTTAATACCATTTTCAATCATTTTATTTCAATCATTATTATCTCATTGTTCTCGGATATTTGTACATATGGATAACCAATGTCTACCGTATACCTTTAGTTTAACCTTTCTTTTTAGTTCATGTGTTCTAATGTAAATCAGACTAATCCTCGTTAAATATTTTCTCACTTAACGGCACATTATTTCTCTTTAGGAGTTTTTCAAAGTCAGCATCCTAACAGTGGGTCAAAGTTCAAGCAAAGACAAATAAAGCGATATGTAGAGAAATGGGAGAGAGCAGTGTTCTGAGCACGACATTGTATGTGTTAGGTGAAGAGCTAATGACAAAATTATGCGATTAAATATTTAAGTGGATTACGTTTGTTATATAGCGAGCTAGAAGATTCTGTCTTGTTGAGGTAGTTTGAAGAACTTGATTTCTGTAAGCAGTTGGTTATTACGAAGTGCATAGTATGTCAAGGCTTTCATTTTGACATGCCCTTCTGATCCAATAAAAGTGGATATTGAACTCGTAAGTACTGTTTTCTGCTGAATTCTTGAACCTGGTAGTTTTACTAGTTTACTAGATATTGAATTTCGCATGTTTAATTAAGACTGAAATATTGCAGCTACGAGACCTTCAAACAACGACAAAACTTAAAGAATAAGAGTTAATCGAATTAAGTTTAAGCCAACAACATTTAAGTTGGAGTGAGGTTAAAATCTACAGGCGTCATAACTTATTATTCTATAAATGTTTCAATTGATAACATACAAAGGTATGTGAATTCAGTCCTTATACGCATTTAGTTTGGTATATCGGGCTCGCATTTTTCATACTGCTCAATTACAGCTATCGAGAACTACTGCCGGAAGCAATTGGCCAAACAGACACAAAGCCTTGCTCTTCTCTGGTAGATACAACGAAGACAAATGCATCTCGTTCTATTTATCTTACATCTTATGTCGAAATATTCCCTCCTCTCTGTGTGTCGTGGTTTTCTACATCTGCAGTATTAAGCGCTCACCCTCAGCAATAACAGAAGCTGAAAAATCTCGTTTAAACTTCCTTCATCCTATCCAAAAAGGGAGAGCATATAGAAAGGACCGCTACAGTTACAAGCACAAGTATAAATCAATTCCATCAAGTAAGGAGGAATAGAAAAAAATTCGGTTTTTTTATGCATTCGAAAAAACTAAAAAATATCCAAAAAGGCGTTTGCGTGCTTTTCCGTATCAGACATAAAGACAGTTTTTCCTGTCGGTTTTCTGAAAGTGGAGATACCTTGTCTACAGACTGATGAAGAAAGTGAGAATATGAACAATTCTTTATTTTTCGAGAGTCGTGCTGGATATCTGTCGCTTTTAATAAATTACACACATAGATTTTCGGCCCGTAAATGGATTTGACCTTGTTGTACGAATTATATACACTATATTGACAAAAGTCACCGGACACCCCTTCAAAAGCAAATGAACGGATTCGCTGCGTCGTTAAGATGCGCAGTAAAGCTGCAAACGGTATAAAAGCAAGCCTGCATATCGCACTGTGAGGTTCAGTGAAAACGTCGCGGCGGCAGAAAACTGACTTTGAGAAAGGAAAGATTGTTGGGTGTTATACACTGGCGTGCAAAAATTAAGGACACGACGGTTTTTCGAAAGTAACATCGTGCAGAAGGGCTCCACATCGACTCAAATCAACCATGAGATCACCAAGATGTAAGAATATGGGACAAGTGAGCAGAACCGTCCAAACAAGGAATCCAAAGGATACAAAGGCATTTTATTGAAAAGGTAGCTTCCAGCACAACTGGACAGAAGACAGAAACGTCCATGTCACAGGTGGCTGCCAAGAAAAATCCAGACTTTAGTAGGGGATATGATCACCCCTGACTGCGTTGCAGGATTTACAACGTCTGTCCATGCTGAGGACGAGGTTGTCAAGGAGCTGTTGAGGCATCGCGGCCCATTCCTCTTGTAGCGCCAATCGCAGCTGCGGAATCGTTGCTGGCGGCTGGTGACGTGCTGCCAAGCGTCTCCCGAGAAGGTCCCACACGTGTTCTATTGGATTTGGGTCCGGGGACCTTGCGGGCTAATCCACGCTTTGAATATCTTCACTCTCCAACAGCTCTGCGACAGCCACTGTACGATGAGCTGTAGCATTGTCGTTCATAAAGAGGAACTCAGAATCCACAGCACCTCTAAACAGACGAACGTGAGGCAGGAGAACCTCGGTACAATAGCGGACACTAGTGACTGTACCTCCTTGGAAGATGTGGAGGTCAGTACGGCTGCCAAGCATGATACCGCCCCAAACGAGAACTCCGCCACCTTCAAACCGGTCCCTTTCGATGATGTTGGAGGTGTGATTGCGTGTTCCCCGCTCTGTCCAGATGTGTATACGTCCAGAATCGCTCGTCAGACTAAATCGGCTCTCACCCGTAAAGAGAACTCGACCCCATTGCTGATGTGTTTAGTTTTTGTGTGTTCCTGGCACCACAGAAACCGCCGTCTCCGATCAGCAAGTGTTAATAGCACACACCGTACTGGTCCCCGTGCAAATATACCACCTTTGTGCAGCCTCATGGCCGCGGTAAAACGCGATAACGGACGTCCAATTGTCTGTTGCATGTGCCTTGCGATTTCTCCCGCTGCCTGCGATCTGTCTCTTCTCGCCTGTTTGAAAATATACCGGTCGTAAGCCGCCGTAGTTGCTCATAGACGACCACGACTAAACTCTCGGATATAGCTGTTCCTGTCGTTTGAAATGCTCTCCAAGCTCGTGAAACGATGCTGTGAGTGATCTGAACTCCTCGGCCACACTAGTCACACTTCGACCTTCTTCCAACTTCCTAATGACGCGACCTCGGGTAAAGTCATATAGATGTCGTCTACTGGATTGCCTGTTGGCCATATGACACGGTGGCAGCAACTCGACGTCGTTCAAAGCGATGTACACCGTGCAATAGCTTTCACCGAATTGCTGAGCGTACACCGCCCGTGTGCTTTATACACTTCCGACAACCCCCACCCCTGCGTCATGCTGCATATATGCATATTCCCTACTGTGCCGGACCCTAGTCTATGTCCTGAGTGGTCTTTCGGTCCGTTCTGCCTGCTCGTTCCGCTGTTATGCTAATTTCTCCTCTTTGTCCTTAGTTTTTGCACACCAGTGTATTAGTGGGTTGTCCTTAAGAGAAACCGAGAGGCGTTTAAACTTACCCAAGTCAACTGTTTTGGATGTACTGAATAAGTGAAAGACACATGGCGTGCCTGAAGCAGCAAAACGTACTGGTAGACTAAAGAAAATCACTGATAGAGGACGTCGAATCCTCAGGAGAGTCGTTGCTGCTAATCGACGGAGTACTACACAAGAACTCAGTGTATAGGTCAGTAAACATGCTGGAACCTCGATATGTACACGTACCATTCGCAGAGAACTTCATTCCATGATTTAACGTGGTCGTGCGCTGCTGCTCATAAGTCTTTCATCTCCATTTGGAATGCTACTCGTCGTTTAGCATGGTGTAAAGAACATTTATCATGGACCGTAGATCAATGGAAACGGGTCATATGGACTGATGAATCCAGATACACGATCCATTAGTCTGATGGCCGTGTGTGGGTATGGCAGAACGCTATTTATCACAGTGTACTGTTCCTACGGTCAAGTTTGAAAATGGCAGTGTACTCGTGTCGGGTGTTTTTCGTGGTATGGACCCGGCCCATTGGTTATCGTGGACAAACCTGTTAACCAGCACGTCTACCTCGATATTCTGGACAATTATGCCCTACCAACTCTGTGGCAATGCTATGGAACCGATCCTTGTTGGTACCATCAGAATAATGCGCCGGGCTATAACGCAAGGACTGTTACGGCGTGGTTTGACGATAATTCCGTATCATGTGTGGGCTGGCCAGCACAGAGCACTGAATTTAATCCCGTAGAGCACCTATGGGATGAATCATAGCGCCGCATAAGAAGTTTGGAACCAAGGCCTACTACTAAGCAACAGTTAGCGGCAGCATTATGTACTGAATGGAAGCGCATATACCTATCGCTGTGTTCTAAAACTTTGTCGAAAACATGTCTCGAAGGGTCAGTGCTTGCATTAAGGCCAAAGGTGGTTTCAGAATCGCTTTAATGTAACAAAACAGAGGAGACGAGAAACATGGAATCGTCTTAAAGAAAAAAAAAAAAAGAACAGGAATGGTACAAACTGATAAAAGCGATGATATGTACATTGAATGAGTAATGACAAATTTACAACGTGATACAGACAGAGAAATGCTTGGGGAAGAACGAAATGATCACAGGCGGGGCACCGCAGTGCGAAAGAACAACAAAAAGTTAATGCAGAGTCTTAACTCACCGTGAGATGTAACGGACTTGGTGTAACAGTGAACCACGGGGTCACTGGCGGCCACGTAGCATAGAAGGAGCTTTCACGGCATGCGGAGATGGCAGACTGATACTCCTGCTGTACCACCGTCCACAGAGTAACGGAAAGCATGGTGAGAGGGGAAACCCCAAGTGCGCCATTAATGAAAAAGTGTCGACGAGTGGCAGTTCGTCTCTTGCAGAAGGAGTAAGTCGGCCCCAAGAAGCGAGAGATCTACCAGAACGAGAGCGTTAGCGAGGGTGTTAGCAACCCCTACAATTCAGAGTGGCGACCTTGAATGGGTAAGTCCGACGTCGGATGAAGAGAAGCTATGGCAGCTTTCTGGAATGCGTCGAGGCGATTGATGATACCACGACACCACAAGACGTAGTCGAGTTGCTTGGCATTATGCCGGAGGAATTTGAGGATGTAGGTTGCTTGGTCGAATACCATGGGAAGAACTGCTTCAAACTCCTGTAAAAAGATGAGAGGAGCCTCCCGATGTGTTTTATCATTGAGAAATTCGAAATGATTTTCAAAGGAGACAGGTTCTGAAGAAAGAGAAGCATTGGTAAGCAGAGTCGAGAAATCTTCGAACGTCGGCAGAGGATCCTTGGACTTTGAAGAGGAAGAGCTAGAACGTGATAGGGGGGACTTGAAGCCTGCTAGACGGGTGGAACGGTATGGGCGGCCAGTCGGAGAAGGTGACTTTTTCTTTTTCCTCCAAGCCTCGGTACTGGTAGTAGAGTGACATTTGCAGTGGATCGGTGACACACAAGATATGGAATCAGAGAAAAGGTCCACCTCATCGCCCGGAGCAAAAGTGCCGACGGTGAATTAAGCTTGAAGATCAGCCCTGATGTCTTCTAAAAGAGAAAAACCACGGGAAGGCGAGGAGGAGTCAAGCGGAGGAAAATCCGACAGAGTGGAGAAAGCAGCATCAGAGCACGCGTGTTAATCGAAGGCTTGAATTAGATTTTCGGCAGAACTGGGTCCAGGAGTTGCAGACGCGGAAGGAGACATGGCAGCAGAAACGGAGAAAGAGGTAGAATGCTGCCTTGGAGCAGCAGGAGTCAGTCGCTCTGCATGAGGGCAATGAGCCTGCTGATAGCCGTAAGCCTTGCAGCGTGAGCAATGAGCAGAGGTGAGGAGCTCAATCCGGCGGCGCTCGTCACCGCCACGAACATCGAGGAACCGTGTAAACTTTATGAGATGCTCTTCCGATGGAAAAATGATGCGAGCAGTTCTACGGAAGCCACAGATATGTTTATCATCGGGGTCAGAGGGAAAAGAGGAGAGAGTTTTCACTGGGCCGACTACTCTGCCGCATCGACTAAGTGCAGCACACAGCATATCATCAGAGATCTCCGGGGGTACAGGATGTAGAGGGACCAGAACAAGACGCTGGGTGATGGATTCGGCTAAGAGGTGACGATCGCCAATTGATAGGCCCCGAGACAAGACAAGCTCAGCATATTCTTTTTCGAAAAATAAACAATCACAGTTCGTGGCTTTCGGGTGAGGTGGGTGATGGCACCAGAAGGAAGCATCTTCTTGAGAGCGGAGCTGTACTGCTTCAAAGGAGTGTTGGGCAACGCATCAAAACAAACCCCCAACTCGAGGATCGAATGAAGACGCTGACCAGCAGGAGAGTTCTCGGGAATGCCTAATAAAATGGTGTCACCGTTGAGAGTAACGTAAGAAGCCATAGGGGGAAGACGAGACGAGGAGGAAACCGGTGGGATACCAGGGGCAGCCGCAGAATACGTGCGCGCAGAAGCGCCTCCTCTGGAAGGCATTGGCGCAGCATGAGACAATGTACTGGAAGCAGAGGCAGTAGAAACTATAAAGGGCAGATTAGCAACGCCGTCAGAGACGTCCATGAATTCATCATCGTCAACAGAGGCCAGGGACGTCACATTCACGTTCTCAATGGCAGAGTTGGAGACCTGAGTAGGAGAAGACGTGCAAATGACAGGAGGAAAATTAAGAGGCTCTCCAACAAGCAAGCAAAGATGATTGATCGACTGCGTCTGCCGTTGAAGAGGCGACGCGAGGAGCTGCAGCGATGAGGGCGGGAACAGCGCCCTCATCGGCAGATGCCATAATCAATGGCAAGGGTTAACGAAGAAAACGACCAGCTCGGTGTGGAAATCAAAACACTGATAATGAAAAAAAAATAAGCACTCACCTACTCGTGAGGGATCTTAAACGAAAGCACAGACCTTTAACTTCGGCACACACATAGAAGAACAATGATGGGACACACAAAACACGTACGTGAAGCACTCAAACACGGAGCTCGTGAAGACACGTGTAGGCCAAAGGTGGACTGACACCGTGCTAGTGTATGTCAATAAATGCTATGTTGTGTTTCTCTGCTAGGTGTTCGGTGACTTTGGTCAATATAGTGTATGTACATATAACGTAACTATTATCGGCTATAAAAGGTTGATTCAGATGCATTTTTTTATTAGTGCATGCAAGTGAACCCAAAAACAATGACGACTCCTTTACACATCTCTACACAGAAAACGGCACATTAGGAAGTGCAAGGGCATAACTGGGACCGGGAAGATGAGGCAGACGCCCCGGGCGCAGCTCAAGAGAAGGCGCAAAAATGATCGCTCGCAATCTGCTTAAAATTGAAATTGGAAATTTTACATCTCTTTTTGGTAACTTAAAATTCGAATTTCTCCCTCCAAATGTTTAGATGCTAGATGCTCACATTCAGAAATGAAAGTGGTTGTATAGCTAGTCCAAATGAAGAAGAACTAGGGTCTTCTTCGACAAAATGGAGCTCCATACAGTACGGACCTTACAGCATCCTCAATACGGTTAGGATCTTACTCCATCCTACTACCACCAGCCACCGGTTTCACTTCATGGACCATTCCCTACAAGGACGGCACGCCGCCCCGGTGGTGCAGTGGTCTAAGGCGCTGGCCTCTGATCATTGTCCGTAAGGGGTCTGGGTTCGAATCCCGGTGAGGCATGGATGTTGTGTTTGTCTTACGGCACTGGCTCTCTCCCTTCCCTGGAACCAGTGACCCTAAATTAGGGACGGGCGACTGCTTATAGCCCATTGAGTTGCTCACGGTGGTCGTTAAACCTCCAATCAAAAAAAAAAAAAAAAAAAAAAAAAAGGACGGCACTGCGCTTCAATGGTGGATATAGAATCTGACATCAAAGACTTTCTGTCCTCGAAATGTGCCGAACGGTGTCGCCATGGAGTCGGGGCTCTGGTGGAGCGTTTGCAATGGACAATAGAAAACAACAGTCTGCACTGTGCCGAATGAAGTGATCGTGTGCACTCTTACATCATCAAACTTTTCAGATGCAAAAGGGACAAACTTTTAGCTCAACCTGGTAGCCTTATTATTGAACAAATAAACTTCAAAAACCACAACTTCAGAGGGGCAAGCTTCGCATGCATTTCTTGCAGGGCAACTATGAATTCAAGAGCACCTGAGGGAATTCTACATGAATATAACAAATCCCTAAGTCTCCTAGAACGTAATTTTTTTAATGAAAAAATGCGAAATGTGTCGAACATTTTGCGGGAGTTTGAGAAATGGATTTTTTAAACAGTTTTAGCCGGCAGGTTTCTTTTTTAAATGCGTCATGTAAAATTAGTTAACATTTATCTATATTCTTTGCCTGAAAATAAAAGAAACGAAGCATCCTGAGAAAGTTGTTTGATCCTGACGAAACTCCGCTTGCAAGAAACCCAGGGCAGAATATGCAAATAATTAAACAAGTTAGTAAAATCATGCAATGCATTGATTATGATGCGCTTTGCAACATACCAGAAATCATTACTCAAGTTACGAGGATAATGGCTGTGGAATAAATCTCGCGCCTGCGCTCTGACCTTCGACCCCATTTCGATTATATTCAACAGAATTGGTTCGGTATACCTCCAGAACAACATACTGAAGTTTTGTTGCAATAGAAACATTTTTAAACAAGTTATGAGGACAATGGTTGTGGAATAAATCTCACTCCTGTGCCCTGTCCTTTGACGCCATTTCGATGATATTCAACAGAACTAGTTCAATTAATACATACATTTAACGTGGACCAGGAACATCAAACAAAGATCTTCGCTTTTTCCACGTTTATAAGTGAGTCACGGAAAAATTCTCATTGGCCGCCACCGGGAGTCGAACCCAGGGTCTTTCGGCCAATGAGAATTTTTCCGTGACTCACTTACAAACGTGGAAAGAGCGAAGATCTTTGTTTGATGTTCCTGGCCCTCGTTAAATATATGTATTAATTATTCATTCGCCTTCTAATTATTTCTTCAATTGCTGCTTACCATCTTTGGTGAATCCCCAGCATTGTGCGGGGCTCCAAGAACCAACCTGCCAAATTGGCTTCGCAGTTAGCGTGTGTGAGTCTGGAGGAATTCGAGGCTGCTCTGGTGTAGCGGAAGCATATCCGGCGCGTAACTGAAAGACCCTGGGTTCGACTCCCGGTGGCGGCAAATGAGAATTTTCCCGTGACTCACTTATAAACGTGGAAAGAGCGAAGATCTTTGTTTGATGAGAACTAGTTCAGTATATTTCCAGACAACATACTAATGTTTTGCCGCAATAGAAGCATTTTTAGTTAAGTTATGAGGATAATGGGTGTGGAATAAAACTCACTCCTGTGTCCTGACCTTTGACCCCATTTCGATTATATTAAGCAGAACCGGTTCAGTACATCTCCGGAACAACACGATAAAGTTTTGTCGCAATAGAACAGTTTTGCGCAAGTTATGACGCAGCATGAGGGCAATGGAATTGATCCCGCTCCTATGTCCTGACCTTTGACCCCATTTCTCCCATTTTTAAAATAGGTTTCATTCCCAGGTGGTCCCCTACCACATACTAAAATTTATTCGAAATCGAACCATTTTTACTCAAGTTATCGTGCGGACTGACGGACGGACGGACAGACAGACGGACGAAGCTGGAGCATATACGCTTCTTCAACCTACGGTTGGAAAGCGTAAAAAAGAGAGAAATATTGGAAGGGAGCAACTTGCCTTCATTTCCCCACTCAAGTTACCCCCACGCGGCTCATGACTATATATAGTATGGAGCAAAGAATTTAGTTTTAAACAGGAACACGATGTTTGAAACAGGTTTAAAAAGAAAACAACTATCTGTGATCTTCATGTCCTTGTTATGAAAGAGTTCACCATCCTTCTCAGGCTGTGACATGAGCTTATTAATTTCACTTCGAACTGTCAATAGAGCTGTCGACTGCACTTCTAGGGATTAATGGCGAACGTATTCTACCCAGAAATAAACCCAGCAATATTTGACATTGTAGTTGAATACACCTGCCAAACTGAATGTTCAAAGCTGACCGACATGTATTTTCGCTTCGCAATTCCTGTGGCTCATGGTATCGATGAGTACAAACTTCTTAACCTTTAAAGCAAGGTAATGAACAGCAGAGAAAAATGACGTTTCAGCAACACATGCGCTTCTCCCAGTAATACATGACAACTGTGTGTGATGTAAAATGAAGTGACCAAGGTTCAAATGTCGATATCTTTTCTTCATCGCAACACTATGCACTGTGATTAATGTAAATATGAGAAAATAGATGCACTGCTGGTAAAATAACAAAATTTAAAATTTTACTTTTTTCACTGATGATTGAAAGGGTCTAGTTTTTGTCTTTCCGTATTAAGAATTCCTAAGCGCCGACAGTAAGGATGGGGTATTTTAACACGAAAAGACGCTGTTGCATCTTTAGTTAGGATAACTGAAAGGGAAATGTCAAGGAAATGTGCTTTCTTTATTCTCTTCCTTTAATATAAAAATGTCTTTCTTTGCTTCTTTTCATTTTCTTTTTCTTTATGATGATGTTGTAAAGATTTTGCTTTTCTTTACTTCATAAAGTTCATTCAGTGTTCACTGCAATGCGGATATTTTATTATGATGCAAATAAGAAGCTTTTGAATGTCTTTTGCAATGTAATTACGCAAAACGAACGAACTAAATAGCACACGCTCGGAATGGGGAAAATACATAGTTATTATTCATGTGCTTCAAAATAAATCCACTTACTATCTTCATAAGGTAATCTGAGGATGTTATGATTAGTATTGGTCCTCGAATATATTTTCGGTTCTTTGTTTGTTATATTGTTTTCTCTTGGACTTTACAAAGATAAAAACTGTGTTGTAGTTCAATGCAAAAAAGAAAAAACAAGAAAGGGAGAAATTTCAGAAAAGAAAATTACATGTCGTATCACCGAACTTATGGACAGCAGTCACATCTCAATGTGGAATAAAGTTTGCCGTGTTTTTATAGTGACACGCTTTTCCATTAATTACGTAAATTAGGGCCTGGTATTTTCACGTGGTACTCCAACATGCATTTTTAATCCGCTTTGAACCAGAGAACCTATCACGCACTGAAAAAAAAAAGAGATTATTATGGAAAAGGGCGAAGGAAGGAAAAATCGAACAAGAAAAAACGATGAAGGAGCCTCTAAGTATTATAAACGTTATGCTGCATAACTTTGCTGCAAAGAAGTTGCAGTAGAATTTTGTCCCAGCTTATAGATCCGATTTGAAAAGTATTTTGCATTGGATATGTTCTACTATGTGGAATATTTTACTTATACATATTTTCCCATTTTTTTTATGCATAGTGTTGTCTTTAGGGGACGAAAATTCTATTTGCAATTATGTTTGCGTGGGATTTTTTTTTTTTTTTGTACTGAATACAACTAATCGCGACGAAAAAAATGCGAACATTTTCTACTGCACAGGACGTTGTTCTTTATGATGAACATTTTGATGGATATCATAAACTCTTGATTATAACATTTCGCAAGGAAACAAATGCTTGATAATCGCACTTTTTTTTTCTATTGATACACCTTCTCTGCAGTGAAGCATCGATGACTTCATTTCGGGGGTGGTCCTGAATCCTACGTCACATTCTTAATATACGAATGTATGTTTGTGTGTATTAAAAATACATCGAGAGGACAGGAATCATGGGATACCAGGTTTTCGGGCAACATGACGCTGTCATTCCTCTCGCTAGTTGAGGAACCATTTAGGTAGGAATAAGGGGAGAAAGCACTCTCCGTTGGCTCAATGCAATCCAAGTGAAGCCAGCGAGACGTCACGCCCGTGACGTCACGGCGGCCATCTTAAGACTGACATGAGCAGACTGTGCAATAGCTGTTAACGCTGTGTGAGGCATGAAGTTATCAATTTGCTTTTAATATTAATAAATTTGTCCTTCTTTAGTATATTAATCGTTGATATACTTTTCTTAAGGATATTATTAGTTGATTTATCAATATTTAGGGCGTTACTGCAACTTCCAGGTATTTAGAATTTAGGAAACATTTCGGCTGGCTTCTGGGGAAGCAGCGCCGGTACAAGAGTTTTTCTTATTCTGTAGGTAAAACTGCTGTGTAATTCCATAGTTTTTAAAGTTGTGTGTATGATAATCTAAGTTTAGTGACGTTTTACAGAGATCTGCTCTGTTAAAATGAAGACAATACGATAGTGTACGCAAATTAATGTTAAGTTGTAATACCCCAATATTACTTTGTATTAGATATACATATTATGATGTAAATATATCTATCACCAAGGAAGGGCACAATTTCAAAAGCAATACAAAACCCTTACATTTCTACAGTATTTGGAAAAGCAATACAAATCCTTACATTTCAACACCACTATATAAGTCTTAAAGAGTGCATGCAGATTTCAGTTACATATCCCCAGCTTATAATACACCTTGACTGTAGGATCTAAATGGGGAAATGCCTTTTCACCTGTGAACATGCATATGCCTTGAAAGATGACTTTCCCGAGGAAATTGCTTGGAACATATATCACATTGGTAAGGGTTTTCATCTGTGTATGCATAAGCATATTCTTTGAAAGATGACTTTTCCGAATTTCAATTCGATTTTTTTCCTCTGTTAGCAAAACAAAATGTCATACTGTTCAGTGCCATTCTATCAATCAAAATGGGAAATTAGGCCGGCCATATCTAAATTGACTTCATAGACGAACTTGACTACTATCTGCTCTTCGGAAAGTAAAAGTTTTCATGTTAAATGTTTCGCCGTTACTTACCGGTCAAAAGTAATTCCAGGAGGTGGTCGCCCGGAATTGTTGTGACATCGCAACAACACACCATTTCTAAATTAAAAAAAAAAAACTTCAAATTTCGAAAATCAAATTTGTCACGTACGTAACCCAATGGCTCAAAACGCCTAATAGAGTCTAAAGATGGCCTCCACACCGTCAGCGTCGTCTGCTAAGAAAGCTTCACGTTTATGACGTCATGCTTTCTCCCCTTATTCCTATCTCCATGGGACAAACCCACCCCTTGGTAGGTATATACTCTACTGGTTGTGAAAATTGCAACAGTATGAGGAACGTCTGGTATTAGCTTCAAACTTACAGGATATATACAACAGGCTAGGACATGCAATGATTACATTGAGTCAAAAGGGTGTTTTTTGTGTCTCACTATGCCCCGTCGCTGAAGAAAGTCGCATTATGAACGCCTGAAGGAGTTTGAGCGAGGAAGGCTTTTTGGGATGAGAGAAGCTGAACTTTTCCTACCGCGAAATTGTCACTCGTACGGAACGAAACGCCAGTACAGTGATGCGAACGTGACGTCAGAAAACAGATGAGGCTCGGACGCACAGAAATCCGAGAAATCTACCGCAAAATTGCAGGACTACACGGGATGACAGGCACCATTGGCGCACCCACGGAAGGGGCTTTGGGGGCTTAAGCCCCTCCAAGAAGATTAAGAACGACGTACATCAGAAAAAAATATTACTTTACATGTTCAAAAAATTACATAGTGTCTTCTATTACATGGTGTCTTTTTACCAAAGCCCTAAAGAGATTAAAAGCGACGTACAGCACAAATGAAACATTCAAAAACATTATTTTACATGTTCAAAACATTACGTAGTGTCTTCTATTACATGGTGTCTTTTTACCAAAGCCCGAAAGGGATTAACAGCGACGTACGTCACAAATTAAACATTCAAAAATATTACTTTACATGTTCAAAAAATTGCATAGTATCTTCTATTACATGCTGTCTTTTTCCCAAAGCCCCAAAGAGATTAAGAGCGACGTACGGCACAAATTAAACCTTCAAAAATATTATTTTACATGTTCAAAAAATTACATAGTGTCTTCTATTACATGATGTCTTTTTCCCAAAGCACAAAAGATATTAAGAGCGACGTACAGCACAAATTAAACATTCAAAAACATTATTTCACATGTTAAAAAAATTACATAGGGTCTTCTATTACATGGTGTCTTTTTCCCAAAGCCACAAAGAGATTAAGAGCGAAGTACGTCACAACCGTGTATAAACTATAGGCGTACACTTTACATATATACACACATTCTGTACGTATAGCAGTACCTTCCAACAAGAATTTCTGGGTTCGCCACTGACAGGCACCTCTACCGCATGGCAGTGTCCCAACTCACAGCGACAGTTAGCACAGCAGTGGAGCACTGTCTCAGGTCAGGCTTTGTCCTCTATCACAGTTCGACGTTGTCTGCTGAACAGAGGACTCCAGAGGACTAGCAGTCTATTGATGCGTATTCCTTTGACTCTCAACCAGAGACGCCTCAGGTGGCAATGGTGTCTCGAACACAGACATTCAGCTTGATGCAACATGATGGTCGCATACGTGTTCAAAAACACAGTGGAGAACGGTACCTTGCTGCGTCATACCGGCCCAACGTCAAGCGTTATGGTTTGACTCACCATTCGATTCAATTCGCCATCTCGCCCGAAACTAATTGAGGAAACCCTCAACAGCCAGATATACATCACGAACATTTTAGAAGCAGACGTGATACCCTTCCTTCCGAGTTAGTCCTTGCTTTATATTCCAGCACGGTAATGCTGTGGAACATATGGCCTGGAATGCACAAGACATCTTCCATGCACGGCCGATATCCCTTCTTTCCTGGCCTGCAAGTTTGCCGGATCTGTCCCCAATCGAACAAGTCAGGGACATGATAAATAAGCAACTGGCGCGTCAACTGCTTCCGTCAGTCCCCACAAATGAACTCTGGTCTCGCACAGAAGCAGTCTGGCAGGCTATTTCTCAGGACTATATCAGAAGCTCCTTCCATTCAATGCCACGCCGTGTACACTTAAAAACGCCATGTTGGTTTTGTGGTCACAATGAGTGCGAGTTTGGAAAATTTTAAAGAAGTGTTCACTTAAGTTAATAAGGTAAGTGATTAAAAAAATTTTTGTAGCACATATGCTGTATACTGGTGTTCCTGACATAATTATTTTCACTTTGAACTTTCTGATGAAAAAACTTTTGATGATCCTAGCCACGTGTAGGACAATACAATTTTAGTTCACTGAGTAGGTTGTTCACATGGAAGTAGCTTTCAATGTACTACAACAAGCTCAAATTGCGGCATTAATTGGCCAAGTGTATTGATCTTGAAATTGAGACTATATGTGCTTACATAAGCAATGAAGATTAAAATTTTCCGAACATGCGAGAAAAAATTTAAAAAGAAAAAAAAGGAGCCTTTTATTCCTAAATTGATGAAACGAACAGAAACTTTTTGGAACTGTACACAGAAACCTTGCTTTCAAAATATTTTATCCGTAAAGCTGTGATGTAAAAACACCACACTTATTAAAATTTTGGTGATGCCTTGCACCAATAAGTGGAATTACACCAGCTGTACCACATTTTGGAAACGTTACACCAACAAGGGGTGCAACTTTGCACCATATTATTGAGTAAGATTGCACTATAAAATGGTGCATCCTTACATTTCATGGTGTAAGATTGCACCATAAAATGGTGAAACTATACAGCATATTCTGGTGCAACCTTACCCCATAAAGTGGTATATGGCAGCACCACATTGTTGGGTTTTGTTTGCACCACATAATGGGGCATCTTTTCTCAGATAGTGGTGCAGCTGGTGTAGCACCACTTTTTGGTGCAACCTATCCCCAAATTTTTAACAGTGTAGAGGCTGCTACTGTTGCTCGAGGTGGTTTCACACTATACTCAGTTTTGAAGCGAAAAGATCTTGTATAGCTCTACAAATGTAACCAGTTATCTCCTGAAACGTGATAAATCTGTGAGAGTAGGTAGGTGGACTTTACTGCATTCACGTTGAAGCTAATTCTATGTCAGTAGGATAAACGTCTTGAGTTAACAGAGTTTGAAAGAGGGATGACAGTGGGTTCCATGCGCATGGATCCCTCTATCACAGAGGTGGTACAGGAATTGCAGTATCCTCATTCGATACGATCAAGAGTGTATTGAGACTATGCCATTTTCGAAATGATATCGCATCGTGCACGTCAATGACATTAGTCCTAACATCGAGCATTGCCGTCAACGTCTATCTCACATTGTTCCAATCAACCGGAGATCGACAGTAACATAAATCACGACAGATCTCAACGAGGGAGATGCCAGAAACGTCATCTTTCCATCTCTTGTTTTCCTTTACCCCTCTCACCCCCTTTCTGTTTCTTTCTTTTCGCCTCTCTCTTTCTTCCATTCTTCCTTTCTACCTGTGAAGGAAATTGAGCAAATTCCTAACACACAATGACTACAGAAGACTAATTCAGCTTGTCATAGTTCACCGAAATCTTCCTCTTTAATTTCACTTTCATCCTGTTTCTCACTCTGTCTCCCTCTCTCACCCTCTGTTTTCTTTCTACTTCTTTCTCTCCGGATTTTTTTGCGCTCGCTTTCTTTCTCTTTTCAATCTTGTTTCGTTTTGCTTCTCTCCTTCTCTTAACTTCCTTTGCCTTGCTGCTTTTCTCTCCGTCTCGCTTTCGCTCTCTTTCATCTCCACTCTTCCTTTCTCTCTCTCTCCCGCCCCCTTTTCTCCTTCATTCTTTCTTTTCCTTTTTTTCTTACCTTTTAAATGTTCTTCTCTTTCGCGTTTACTTTCTTTATGTCTATTGTCTCCCCCACCCCTGTTCCTTTCTCTTGTCCTGCTTTTCTTTTGTTTCTCTTCTCTTTCCTTCTCTCCCTTTATCTTTTTGTATCTCTCATTCTCCAGCCTTAACTTACTTCCTTTTTCTCTCATTCTTTCTTTCTTGTTCTCGTTATAACTCCCTGCTTCGTTCTCACTATTTCCCTCTCCTTCGTTTTCTGTCTTTTGAACGTCAAATGCTGCGCTTTATTGACTTTTGCAGTTTAGAGGTGATGACAGTTTCCGTGAGATTTTAATCGTGATGACAGCCGTAGCTGAAAAGCGGTTAACAAGAAATTTTGAAAATGATCCATTCATATTCAGATGTTGAATATTCCATGAGCTCAAGATTTCTGAGTTACCACTTCTATTCGACTGCATAATCACTCGACGCTCCACATTTAAATTAATGACATTTTGCGAAGATGAGTCCTGATATTTTCTTGATTTTGTCGCTACCTCTAGTATGAACATCTGGCTGCCCTAATAATACCTGAGGGAAGCGCAGCAGGGAAAGCCACTCCGCTCGAAACCAACGTCGAAGAGTGCATACCGTCATCTTAAAGAGGATGGCATTTCAAGGCCATTCCAATAACAAAGACGAGCGTCACGCAGGATGCCCGGAAGACATCTTAATGAGTTTCGAAAACAGAGCTTATTCAGTACTTCAAGAAGAGAGAAACTAGCTAATACGGCTCATGTTTCCACTCCAATTGAATGGAATAAAGTGCGCTCAATGCAAGATGCACTATTGTCATTAATTCCACAGCCCTCTGTGCAGCCGCGGCATTTGCTCAAATGAGAGACGGCCGATTGAAAGAACTGAACCCCTAATTGTGTTTTAGATATCTTCGGCAAACACTGGGATTAAGAGGAAGGCTGCATTTAATTGTAAATGCTTCCACAAACAGTTAATGCCCAACGGACCCTATCGTCCATCAATCTTCACCGCGAAGAGAGAAAGTATACAATAGCTATTATCCAGCCGCAACAATAGTTTATTGAAATACTCACCTTGTATGTAGCTCTACAGGCATGGGGTCTTTTTTCTTCCTTTCTGAAGATTCCATTATTTAAATACCAAAAGACTGCCATTATTTCTTTTCTTAAGAAATATCTTCCTAGTAAAACAAGTTTTAAGTCTTGGAAGCACCCGGGGGGGGGGGGGGCGGGGGTTTTAGGTAATATCTCATTTCTATGCGAATATGGCACATCCATCGTTCATTCGATTTCGAAAATGCCTCTTAATTTAAATGCAAATTGGTAGTAGTGTTGTTAGCAAAAATGAGATCACCGTAGGTTATATATATGCTTATTAAATTCCATTTTTTCTTCGAAATAAATGCTAACAGAACAGGCAGAGAATTTTCTTAAATGTAAACGCAAACAATAGTGATAAATATAATTTTTGAAGATAACAATCCGAATTTTGGCGTAAATGTGACAAGGATGGTAAGTCAGATAATATCCGAAAACTTTAAAATTTTCATTGTCCTGGAGCGGGACTCGAAATCGCGTCTCCCAGAAAACGCCCGGGTATGCTAACCACTACACCACCCAGAACGACCGGGTTTCAAGTTTCCGATCAATTTGATTATAACCATCACAGGATTCGCTAGTCGAAGCAACCGGCATTCATACCCGGGCGTTTCCTGGGAGACGTGGGTTCGAGTCCCGCTCCAGGACGATGAAAAATTTCAAGTTTTCGGATATTATCTGACTTACCATCCTTGTCACATTTACGCCAAAAATCGGATTGTCATCTTCAAAATTTGTATTATAAGGCGTAATCCCGTATTTCTTTCATGAGGGATAAATGTTTTTGTTATATCTTTAAAGTGTCAGTTATCAAGGCACACAAGCTTGGAAAATGGTTTAGTGAAAAACGTTTCAGTGCTGAAAGTTTGCCAATTCTAATGGTCATTAAGTGATAATGATGCGGCCTTCCACAGAGCCTTTGCTGGAATCACTGATGGCCGTGTTTCTTCTGTTTCTGTGACCTCCCCTTCACGGAGCCACTTAATCTGTCTTGTTCAGTAAGCGTAGCCATGAGTAATAAAAGCGTGCTTCTTTTCCTCCATTCTGGTCATCTCATTACGCTGGAGACAATAACCCTAAATGATGGAAGGACGATTACCTATTGTTCCGAAAACTTAAAAAAAAAAAAAAAAAAAAAAAAGCTCAGTCAAACCGTCAATTTGTTTTGAAGGCTTATAAAGCTTTAAACCACAATTAATTTACTCCCCTTAAAACACAGCAGGAAATTGCATGAGCTTAATAGTATATACACTATACTATTAAGCACTATACTACTAAGCTCAAGAGTGAATGACGTTTCGGCCGAAATTCCCCTGATGCTAAAAAAATTACCATTGATAAATTCCTAGAAAGTAAGAATATGTTGGACAATTGAAGACGTCGCGGTGTTTCGGAAGAAGTCTTGGAATGAGTACGGAAAGCATTTTCCCGAAGCCCGAGGAAACCACCCCGACAAACTGCTCCACAATTTAAAATTCCCCCGCACACAACATTGATGCGAATTTTCCGTAGAATACTGATGTTAAACGCATGCAAAATCCAGATTTTTCGATGTTTGAAGGAAAACGTTAAGCCTCGCCGTTTTGGATTTGCTGTAACTTAATGGATAGGCTAAATAATGACGAACAGTTCCTTGAACGTGTGTGTTTTAGTGTTGGAACAACATTTCCACGTATCAGAAGCAGTTAATAAACATAACGTGCGCATATGTGGCTCGGAAAACCCTTATGTCTTGCGAATGCATACTCGTGATAGCCTCAAAAGTCAGTGTTTAGAGTGAGTTTATGCAAAACAACAGGGTCCTTTTTTCTTCTTGGAAAAATCTATCAATGCGAATTTCTACTTAAAAATGCTGTAAATTTTTGTTGTACCACAAGTTGAAGACCTTGAGCTTATGTTGTCTTTCATCTAGATGGAGCTCCACCCCACTGGGAATAAGTGTTCGGGAACTATTTATATGCTGTGTTCCCAAGATGCTGGTTGGCCAAGATTTTCAGATTCCAAGACTAGCCCATTCATCTGATATAATTTTTTATGGAAATTTCTCAAAGGCATAGTTTACAGAACAAAAGAGAGTCATGCTAAGGACCTAAAGGGACGGATCACGAATGCCATAGCTGCTGTTGATATGGAGTTATTACAACAGACATGGCGACAGACTGAGTACAGGTTGGACATTTTCCGTGCAACTAAGGAAAGGTTTTTATCATAAAAACTTTAGATGTCTACTTTTCAAACGCAGCAAAGGATATGTCGGTAAGTGGTGTAGTTTATTTTTAATAATTTTCTAAAAATACAAGTTTTTGTGACATACTACAGAGGTGAAGCACGTATCAAGACGACAAATCTGCAGCGATACATTCTGTCGGTGTAGTTTAGTCGGTTAGAACAAATGACTCCGGAGCGAGGAGGCGCAGACGCGACTTAGATCTTCGTCACATACGAATTTGTGTTTTCACAACTTTTGGACCACTCAGTATAATTTGCAACTAGGCAAAAAAAAAAAGAACGGATGCTGGTGAAAATGTGAATTGCTCAGAAAAACTCAAGGAAAACGATAAAAAACAAGTTAGTAAAATCATGCAATGCATTGATTATGACACGCTTTCCAATATACCAGAAATCATTACTCAAGCTATTACTCAAGTTATGAGGAAAATGGCTGTGGAATAAATCTCACCCCTGTGCCCTGACCTTTGATCCATTTGGATGATATTCAACAGAACTGGTTCAGTATATCTCCGAAATAACATGATAAAATTTTGTCGCAATCGAAGCAATTTTACGGAAGTTATGATGCATAAGCGCTATGGAATACATCCAGCTCCTGTGTCCTAACCTTTCACCCCACTTCGCCCATTTTCAATAGGATTCGTCCCCAGGAAGGTCCCTACAACATACCAACATTTCATCCAAATCGAAACATTTCTACGTAAGTTATGACTCATAATGGCGATGGAAGTGATTCCGCTCCTATGTCCTGACCTTTGACCCCCATTTCGCCAATTTTCAATAGGGTTTGTCCCCAGGTGGTCCCCTACCACATACTAAAATTTAATCGAAATCGAACCTTTTTTACGTTAGTTATGACGCATAAGAGCAGTGGAATGGATCCCGCTCTTATGCCCTGACCTTTGACCCCATTTCGTTCACTTTCAATAGGGTTCCTTCCCAGGTGTGCCCCTACCACATACTAATATTTCATCGAAATCGAACGATTTTTACGCAAGTTATCGTGCGGACGAACATACGCACACAACGCGTGACGTAATGAGGCAGATGGGAATCGCGACCATCTACTAGCAAGGTGTGACGTCATAAAACTTTAATAGGATCCACAAACAACGCGTGACGTAATGAGATAGATGGCATGACCGCGTGCCAATTTCTAAAGGGGAGACGCCATGACACTACACTGCAAACTTGGTAATTCGGGGTGGTTATTTAACCCACTAAACAAATTTTCTTAAAGTCGAGATCAAGCTAAATCGATTTCTAGTACCAGAAAACGGTAGGTTAACGACTTTCATCAAAATATTCAGAGCCGTTTTCAAAATAAAATTCACATACATACAAGAATTGCTCCTTTAAGGTGAACGTCAAGTAATTTTGCTTCCTGTACTTCGAATGGAAACATTTCTGTACACATTTTCGTCCAAATTAATGCGTTCCCAAGGATGAAAATTTGAACATCGATTAACATATCTTCATTTTATAACTTGGAATACTTAATATTTTCTAAAACATAACCATAATTATGCAATCCAACATTATTTTGTCTGCTGACGTCATGAAAATACAGGTCGCGCCATCTTTTTTCTGGACAATTAATGCGTTCACAAGGATGAAAATTTGAACATCGATTAAAATAGCTTCATTTTATAACTTGCAATACTTAATATTTTCTAAAACATAACCATAATTATGCAATCCAACATTTGTTTGTCTACTGACGTCATCAAAGTACAGGTCGCGCCATCTTTTTTCTGGTTTCAACACCACTAAAGGAAAAGTTATTGATATTTAATGTAATTATGGTTATGTTTTAGAAAATATTAAGTATTCCAAGTTGTAATAAAGTTATTTTAATCGATGTTCAAATTTTCATCCTTGGGAACACATTAATTGTGAAGGAAATGTGTACAAAAGTTTTTTCATTGGAAGTATGGTAAGCAAAATTACTTGACGTCCACCTTAATAATATGAGATAAGAACGATGGAATGGATCGCAATCCTATGTCCTGACCTTTGATCCGATTTCGTCAACATTCAATAGGGTTCGTCCCAAGGTGGTCCCCTACCACATACTGAAATTTCATCGAAATCGAACCATTTTTACGCACGTTATGAAGCATAAGGGCAATGGAAGGATCTCGCTCCTACGTCGTGATCTTTGACCTCATTTGTCCCATTTTCAATAGGGTTCGTCCCATGGTGGTTCCCTACCACATACTAAAATTTCATCGAAATCGAACCATTTTTACGCACGTTATGACGCATAAGGGCAACGAAATGCATCCCGCTCTTATGTTCTAACCTTTGACTCCACTTCACCCATTTTAAATAAGATTCGTCCCCAGGCGGTCCCCTACCACATACTAAGATTTAATTGAAATCGAACCATATTTACGGAAGTTATGACGCATAAGGGCAATGGAATGATCCCGCTCCTACGTCGTGACCTTTGACCCCATTTGTCCCATTTTCAATAGGGTTCGTCCCATGGTGGTCCCCTACCACATACTAATATGTCATCCAATTGAACCATTTTTACGCCAGTTGTGCGGACGGACAAAGCTGGAGCATATACGCTTCTTCAACCTCCGGTTGGAAAGCATAAAAAACCAGTATGATGACAAAGCCACAGTTGATATTCCAGAGACACATTTGTAGTATTGTATATTACTATAAAATCTTGGTACTGTTACTTTGCAAATTTCAATCCTTTAAATTAAAATTTTGGTAATGTGAAGGCATAATTTTGGACCTATAGTGGTAATTCCGGTCCATCTATAAACAGGCTAAAATAAGTACTGCTTCGTTCTTTTGAAAGAAAATACGTCACTTGCTGGGTATTTAGTGGATGTTCGATTAACTGAGTTTGCTTGCATGAAATATTCCACAGGAATCCAAAAGTATTTAATACGTTTCAGGTCCGCATTCTGTTTCGGCTGATTTCAATTTTTTTATATACCCACAGCCCCGTGCTTTGTGGCTCAACAAAGCGTGATAGCATTGATAGCATCCATTTTCAGATTACCGTGGAGAGACAATTTCTTGCATTTACCTGGAATGTCTAAATAAGCAGTGACAATAAAAACTTCATGCTCCTCAAAAATCAACCAGTGAAAACGGCAGAATGAATAGTAGGACCGAAACCCCATTTCTAAACTTCACAGGTGAAATAATGCAGAACGTATATACAATACACTCTTAGACAACAACAACAACAAAGAATCGACGCATCCCGAAGAAAGCGTCCCATAGTAATGACATTTAGCATTTGCATTCTGAAGTGCCGTTCTGGGTGGTCTAAGCTCTGGCCTCTGACCATTCGTCCGTTAAGGGTTCGGGTTCGAATCCCGTGAGGCATGGATGTTGTGTTTGTATTACGGAACTGGCTCACTCCCTTTCCTGGAACCAATGGTCCAAAATTAGGGACTGCTTATAACCCACTGAGTTGCTCAAGGTGCCTGTTAGGCCAAAACAAAAACATTCTGTAGGAAGAGATAAAGAAGTGATTACAATATCACAGCAGTGAGACTTTATTTCAAAAGAGGCGTAGCATAAATGTTACAGATTTGTACCTCGCAAAGTCAACTCTTACTGTGTTGCGCGCTGATGTACAGCGTGGTGAGGAGTCAAACAAAACTCACGTTGTTCTGCGACAGATTGTGCCATGATTCCCGACATTGCTGCACAAGGTCCCCGATATATAGTGAATGTCACAACCGATGTCATAGCATGTCCCAAACATGTTCTACTGGAGAAAGATCCGGGGATATGGATGGCCAAGAGAGGGTTATATCACTACGGAGGTAATCCAGAGATAGACGAGACTTGTGTGACCGGGCGCTAACTTGATGCAGGAACGGCTCCCAAACGCGATGTAAAAAGCAAATTGTCGGGTCGCGGGATCTCTTGAACATATTTGTGTGGTTTTGTCGCCTATGTTGCCACAACTATGGGTGTTTATATGTCAGTTCGTTTCTTAAAAAAAGGCGCGACGCCAGTCAAAAGCCGACTCTGATTCTCGGGCCTGGCACCACTTCAGACGGAGCCGCCGATGTAGGGTGGTGAACGGAATATGTCTGAAAGAGTGACGAGAATAGAGTCGTGATACAGGAAGCTGTATAGAGCTAGCCACTTCTCACTGGATGGTGGACACAGAAGCTATCAGAGCAGTTCTGGCTTGTCGAACTATGGCACGAGCCTCTAGCTCAGTTATCTGCCTGGGCTAACCAGAACCTTCTCGGCATGATGCGTGTCAACACGTGCCGACTGCTGACAACGCCCTCTCGCTATTAAAGTATATCATTACGGTTCAGATGGTGGGCGGTTCGTCGACACGACCAGCTTGCTTCCCTCAGAACAACGATGCGGCCGCTTTCAAATGGGATTAGTTGTTCGTAGGATCTTCTAGGTCATCGTTAAAGCATGGTTAATGGAAACTGAAACGAAGTCATCCAAAAAACGTAGCCAGAATGTTCTCATAGAGCGTCCGACAGCCCTGATCTAGGACACATGGTGCGCGTTTCAAATGCGCTATGGGAAAGATCTGGACGTTCATTGGAGGAGAAATTTTAGAAATTTGAATCCTGGCCTAAAGGTATTTGTACACTGGCTTTCACGACTCGATGGTGTTTTTATTTGGTCGATTTTTTAATCTATGAGCGTACGTATAAGTGTGGTTTTCTTGTATTCACTGGAATCTAACCTGATGGTCTGGATAACAGATAGCGAAACGTAACACAGAGTATGTGTCTTAGTACTTCATATCCCTGAAACGATGGATTTTTATTAATACATACCGGCTCTTTAGCGTTGCAATTATGGCGTGCACCAGTGCTCAGATGGGTCGAGCCCCGGCCGGAACAGGGCTCAGACTGAATAATAGCATAATATTTGTTGAGGCTCGGGCTCTGAAAGAGAGGGATTTTTTTTTTTTTTTTTTTTTTACGAATGTGATTTCGCATGATCACAGGAGACTTTTCTTACACTTTCAAGTAGGCAAAGATAATTATTCGGCAAATGGGTCTGGGTGGGGAGTGGTGACTCGGGAGGGCTATTTATTCCGGACTTTGGTAGCAAATAGAATAGGCCGTGCATTAGCGGATTTCTGCTGAAAATAAAAAGTAGGAGGTAAAAAATATCAGGCAACTGTCTTCTTTGCTCGATACATTAAAAACCTTAAAAACCCAAAGGAGTTGAAACCCTTCACAAGTCCTAAAGGATTTTATTGATTAAAAAACCTTAAAACCTTAAAACATGAGATTTCATTCATCTGAGGATAAGCTTAGTGGAAGCCCGAAAGATCTAATGTTTTAAGGTTTTAAGGTTTTAAGGTTTTTTAATCAATAAAATCCTTTAGGACTTGTGAAGGTTTCAAACTCCTTCGGGTTTTTAAGGTTTTTAATGTATCGTGCAAAGAAGACAGCTGCCTGATATTTTTTACTTCCTACTTTATGTTAGGCACGAAATAAACACGTTCTTCATGAAAAGGAAAAGATTCTTCTACAGAACTGTAGATGCTCCAGTACGAATCCAGGCAATGGCGAGCAGTCTGTTTAGCCTAGATATGATCATGCCTATACTACTACCAGATCGAAGATAGCACTCCGATGAAATTTTGCTCCCTTCTTCCACGCGGCAGCTCCTTGCTAATTTTATTCAGCAACGTACGCAAATTGGGCAGCCCGATCTTTCAGAATACCCGGCCTTCCCGAAGCATTTCGGGAGCAAACAAATGGACAAAGAAAATCGTGCAATCGTGTGGCTGTACTGTAGAAACAGATAGAGAGAGGTCTCATACTCATTCCGCGGTTGAGAGAGATATCGGATAATTGCAAGGGAAGGAGAAAGTGGAAGTCTGGAAGAGGACATTTTTTTTTAATGGTAATCACAGTTTTCGAGCTCGTTCGGGCCCGGGCTCTATCTCGCAATATAAAATTTGGGCTCTGGCTCGGACGAGCTCCTAAAAATGATCCAGAACTCAGCGCATGCAAAGCAGTTTCGCCATTGCAACCAAAGACAGAGTTCCCTACAAGCACGGAAACATCCAACTGCTACACCTGCGCGTAAAACAGCACATCTATTCCTGTTTGTACAGACAACTGCGATTGGTTCTGATTGCTTTTCTCAGAAAATGCTATTTCTGTCAACCGATTCTTGTAACCTAAGATAGCGACGACATAAAAGGCTAGTATTTCAGGCTGCTGATGCATGTACTAGTAGCACTCAGTGACGAACTGGCGATTCATAAACGGCTCTGAAAGCTGATTTTGAGATGCCCACTTATGTTAAAATTTATCAGCTACCGACTTAGCCCCACCCCTCCCCAAGTTATGTCAGCATTACAGTTTACGGCCTTAACCTCTTTTCAAAAGCATTCTACGAATCATGACGGTTTTTTCGTATTGACACAATAATATTTAAAAACATTTTTTTGGTCCCACTTTCCTGGACACACTGCAGCACTCTATTAAAATGTAGTGTAAGAAAAAAATAACTTTCGTTGTTGAGAAGCAACAAACTTTCTCGAAGAGAGACTGTAGAAGACTTTACTCTATTCCTATGAATTTTATTGCGATAACTGAATTCAGAATTTTTAATAGTTTCTTCAATTTTAGTGAGGACGAAAATCCAAATCTGCCGAAGACTAATTTCTTTTTCTAAACTAATAAACTAATTACAAAAAAAATATCTTGAGAAAATTAGAAATGTCCAGAATTTCAATATAAATTTATAAAGTGAGAGAAATTAAAAAATGTGGAAATTAGGTTTTATTTAATTGTTACTTTCAACTGGAAAAATCCTTTTTGCTGTAGTTAAAATAGACTTCCCAGAACTGCAGCTAAAGAATTCGTGTAACTAGAAGGTCCGAAAGATAGTAAATCAGATGCAGATCTTGTACAAAAAAGAAACAGAATGTACATATAACAAATTAGTAAAATCATGCGATGAATTGATTATGATACGCTTTCCAACATACCAGAAATCATTACTCAAGTTATGACGATAATGGCTGTGGAATAAATTTCGCTCCTGTGCCCTGATCTTTGACCCGATTTCGACGATATTAAACAGAATTGGTTCAGTATACCTCCGGAACAACATACTAAAGGTTTTGCCGCAATCGAAGCATTTTTACGTAAGTCATGACGCATAAGAGCGATGCAATGAATTCCGCTCCTGTGCCCTGACGTATGACCCCATTTCGCCCATTTTCAATAGGGTTCGTTCCCAGGTTGTTCCCTACCATATGCTAAACTTTCATCGAAACCGAACCATTTTTACACGAGTTGTTGTACGGACAGACAGACAGACAGAAGGACAAAGCTGGAGTATATACGCTTCTTCAACCTATATTTGGAAAGCATAAAAAGCATTAAAAAAGCAAAAATGAATTTTGGGTTTTTCTCTCATACTATGATATTTATTGCATATTTGATTTTAGATTGTATTTATTATTCTACTGCAATCCCGGAAAAAGCCGACTGAGATGGCTGAGATGGAGGGTGTCATCACAAAAGGACGGGGCTTGAATTTGGAATTCAAGAAAGGGAAGGGGTGTTCCAAAATAGGGTTTGACCAAATAGGACATACGCTAGGTGAGTTTTTTTTTTTTTCGAAATTGTCAAAGTAATAGACAAAGTTTGTTGTTTTTTAGCATCAACTTGCTTTTCTTCTTCAAGAATATCGAAATACAAGAATAGATTTACTTTCTTTTTCTTGAGTTAGCATAAGGTCTACCGGCCGAGAATATGGCGACCCACCGGGAATTCTCCCGGTATCCCTGCGTCCCAGTCCGCCCCTGGTAGCACTCCGACAAATAAAAATGCTGTGATTTGCACTAAATCAGAAGGGATACCCATGCCCTCGGCTCCCATTACTCCCATTATATGTTCAGAACTGAAATACCAAACTGAGACACATTGTGCTACGTAGCTCACTTGTGACGTAATCGAACGTGGCGAGTGTTAGGAATTTTCTTCGTCTCCCTTGAATGTGGAATTAAAAACATGGAAAGTTTTTCAAAGGATTCTTCGATGCTCAAAAGGTTCAAGAACATTTTATAGGGTCTAAACCAGGTTTATTAAAAAAATTTAATAACTTAAAAATTTCTGAATTAAAGACATTTCTGGAGTTTTGTGTTCTGAATTAAAGACATTTCTGGAGTTTTGTGTTCTGAATGGTAATTTATAAGTAGCAACTGTACACCAATTATACTCCAAATAGTATAGTATACAAATAATCCGAATTTCTTGGAGTAAAATAAAAATAAAACTTTCCAAGCTTTCGCACATCAACCAGATGGCGATTTCAAGGAAGATAGACAGCCAACTGTCCATCTTCCTTGAAAAGGCCTGTGGTTGATGTGCGAAAGCTTGGAAAGTTTTATTTTTATTCTACGCCAAGAAATTCGGATTATGAGTATAGTTATACTATTTGGAGTTCTGAATGGTATTTAATTCAGTGAACAGCATTCCTTGTATTTAAGCAATGAGCTGTTCGTTTTTTTAACTGCTCTGAATTATTACGAGTACAGTGTATGTAAATTACTGAACTGGAACCACAATGTATTGCACTGCTGTACAGAACAAGCCAGACTGATTTCAAATGTTTGAAAGTAACATATAGGGACGGACACAGGGTTAGACAAATCTTGTTGCCAGCTCAGACTAAGAAGCACTTTTCTTCAGCAAGTAGCTTGCGTGCTAGTTTCGTATCTGCTTGTTTTTGAACAATGACTTTCGGTTATATATTATGAATGTTCTTTATGATTATGAGTGACACCTCGCAGTTCTGTTTAAATACATGCGAACAAGAAAGATGACACTGAATCCTCCGGTAGAATTACAATGTCTTCTGGGTCCATTTTGATTCGAAAAATATATTTCAAAGCAGATTTCTATAAGAAAAAAACTGCAGCCAAGAAGAGAACTCATTTATGCTTCCAAGAGAAAGTCTGCGAATAATTTAATAAAAATATTTCAAAGCAGATTTCTATAACAAAAGAATTCAGCGAAAAAGGCAATGCATTTATGCCTCCAAGAGAAAATCTGTTCATACTTTAAAATACGCAGAGTAAGCAGGGCAAAATCATAGTGTATTGAGCCGGTTGAAAAAAAATCAATCAATTAATTAAAACCAAATACCTACACAATTGTTAAAATATCTACAAATAGAAATAGTTACTTCCGACCACTAGCTGGTAAAATGCGTGCTACCAAAAAAAAAAAATAAATAAATAAAAAAACGTAAACACGAACTGTGCGCAAAGCATTTCTTATAACGGAGAATATCCAAGACAAGGAGAACTCTTTAAATCGGGTTCTTAGGAACGAAGATATGGTTCCATGTATGGTACAAATAGAAATGGACACTTACGGCCCCTAGTGGCAAGACTGCGTGGTACAAAAATTGGCCGATACATGAAAAATATTCCTCGCCAAAAACGCTATCACTAGCAAAGGAAATTTTTTAAATCGGACTTTCAGAAGCGAAGATATCATTCTTACAGGGATGTGCATTAACCCCTAGCAAGGAAACTAAACACTTTTTTGAGGGGGGGGAATGCACATAAGTGTTTTATCACGGTCAGTAACGTGTGACAGAGAAAGAACTTTTAAAGTTGCATTTTTGGAAACGAAGGTCGTGAAAACATAGGCTTGTCCACGCCGGGCATCGAATCCAGGTCCCCTTACTCTAGAGTAAGTCGCTCTCCCGACAGATCTACGCGCACATGTGCCCTCACAGCTATCTGCTTTTATCTCATATGCGTCCTGCAGTGCAGGCACGTCACCCACCCACCCCCTCCCCCGAAAGAGGGCCGGGGGCATGGGCAACGGGTCAGCCGGGACCATGTGTCGCTGTAGGCAGTCATCCGCTGAAGAACGTACACTTGAGAAATCCCAGACAATTCGGTGTGTCGAACGTAACATCGCACTGATTTAAGTTTTGGAAGCACTGAAGAAAGGATTCTCATTTTTCCTGTCACGCCGTGTTTGGAAATAGAATCACATCATTGCGAGGAACTTAACCAGCCGGGTCAACCTGGAAGTTCGGTCGCCAATGTGAAAACACAGGTTTGTCTACGCCGGACGTCGAATCCCCTCACTCCGGAGTAAGGCGCTCTCCCAACTGAGCTACGCGGACATGTGCTCTCACTGCTCTGTGCCTTTATCTCACGTGCGCCCTGCGGTGCAGGCACGTCACAAGGTACAAATGCAAACATATTATAAACGGAAATATGCACTTACGCCCTCTAGTGGCCAAAAACATTGTCCCAAAATATTGTGAAATGCATGCAAAAGATTCATCGTCGTAATATCTATTTAACACAGAAATAATTTCTAAAATCTGATTTTCAGAAGCAGAAATTTCGAAAAAAAAAGATTATATATATATATATATATATATATATGGGATGTAAGGTCAGGTGATGCGTAACATCACAGCCTCTCCTTGACAAATGTCAACCCCGCCTTCTCGTGGTGCATCCTGTTACCACTAAAGGGGCTCTGACGACCGCCAATAGCGGTATAACTATACCATCGGGATTAGAGGAAATTCTATCCCACACTCACCAACCCGCTTGGCCAGCGTGGTGAGTTATGGCCAAGCCCCTCCAAAATGACTCCACAACTTAAATCTTGGCCCTCAGTCTCCGGCAGCTGGAATGTACCTGGCCAAGGCAGCGTCCAGTGCGACATGAAGGCAGAGGGTGCTAAGAATCCCCGGAGGACCGGACTAGGCTGCCATCTGATGCTGACCTTCGCAACGTACAATGGACGCTCCCTATCTTCTGATTCAAGGCTTCTTGAATTGGAAGAGGAACTACAAAGGATCAAGTGGGACATCGTGGGGCTAAGTGAGGTAAGGAGAAAAGGAGAAGATCTCATCGAACTGAAAAGTGGCCATCTCTTCTACTATCGTAGGACAGATACTGGCAGAACTAGTGGTGTTGGATTTATAATAAACAAGAAACTGAAGGATAAAGTGGTAGAAGTTGAAAGTTCCTCTGACAGAGCTGCACGACTCGTTATCCAACTCTCGAGAAGATACCAGGCTCAGATTATTCAAACTTATGCACCCACCACAAGTCATCCTGAAGAAGAAATTGAAGAATTTTATAAGGAAATTTGTCATCTAAATAATAAAGGTAAGCAGCACTTGAAAATAATTATGGGAGATTTCAATGCAAAAATAGGGCAACGGCAACAGAATGAAACTTCAGTAGGTAAATTCGGTCACGGCAACAGAAACCAGCGTGGAAATACTCTCGTAGAGTTTGCAGAGGCAGAAGGGTTTTTCATCTTGAACTCCTTCTTCAAGAAAAAGCCACACAGGAAATGGACATGGAGATATCCAAATAGGACGACAAGTGAAATTGATTTTATTATGTGTAACAAAAAATTCGTCATAGAAGACTGCAGTGTGCTAAACAAGTTCAACACAAGTAGTGACCATAGATTGGTGAGATGTAAGATGCACCTCAACACTAAACTTGAACGTGGCAAGCTCATAAGACAAACAAAATGTATTGACAAAACCAACCTTAAAAAACACCATAATACCTTCAAGTTGGAACTGAAGAACAGGTTCTCTGCTTTAGAAGGCCTAACATCGGAAGAAGTGGACATCTCTGAAGTTAACAGAAAAATAAGCAAAGCTCTTATGGAAACAGCAACAAAATTAGCTGGGTCTACGAACAAGTTGCATGTAAACAAATTATCAGGAAAAACGAAAATGTTGATGCAAAAAAGAAGAGAGATGAGGACAACTAAAGAAGATGTGACTTCCAAAGTGGAATATATAGAGCTATGCAAGACAGTACGAAAAAGTATCACTGAAGACGTAAGAAAATTCAACTGTGAACTAGTGAGGAAAGCAATTGAAAACAACCAAAACCTAAAGATAGCAAAGGGACATCTCAGTAAGGGAAGAAAACAGATTATGGCACTGAGAAAAGAAGATGGTTCTGTAACAAGAAATAGAGGCGAAATTTTGACAAGAGTGAAATATTTCTACTCCAAATTACATGAAAGGGATGATACATGCACTCCAGACATCATGAAAGATACCAGTACCAGAGTTCCTCCAGTCCTTCCAGCAGACGTTGCACATGCAATCAAGAACATGACGCGGGGAAAAGCTCCAGGAGAAGATGGAATTACTGTAGACATCATACAAGAAGCAAGTGGAGAAATCGAAACAGTACTCGCCCAAATTTTCACTCGATGCCTTAATGAAGGAAAGATTCCTGAGGATTGGAACACCGCTACAATGATCCTGCTACATAAGAAAGGTGACATTGAGGATCTCAGAAGCTACAGACCTATCAGCCTCCTATCAGTAGTTTATAAAATCTTCACTAAAGTTCTTTCACACCGCTTGAAGGTAACACTGGACATGGCTCAACCGAGAGAACAAGCTGGATTCAGGAGTGGCTACAGCACAATAGATCATATCCATGTGCTGAGAGAACTAATTGAAAGAGCGAGGGAATATGAACTTCCATTGTGCATGGCTTTTATCGATTATGAAAAAGCCTTTGATTCGGTGAAACCATCAGCAGTTACAATGGCTCTGAAAACCTGCGGTATTAAAGATGCATACATTAATATTATTATTAACATCTATGAAAATGCAAGTGCAAAGATTAGGCTGTTTGAAAATACAACACACATAAAAATTGGAAAGGGAGTGAGACAAGGTGACACCATATCTCCGAAGCTCTTTAATGCCACATTGGAGGGTGTTTTTCAGTCACTGAGCTGGGAAAACAAGGGGATAAAGATTAATGGAGATTATCTAACCCACCTTCGTTTTGCTGATGACGTAGTCATTTTTGCAACTAGCCCATCAGAGCTGCAGAGTATGATCCAGGAACTTGCTGACAAGAGTAGAGAAGTGGGATTAAAAATGAACTTTCAGAAGACAAAAGTGATGTTCAATGCTTTTACAAGAAATGAAGATTTATCGATTGATGGAGAAAAGCTGGAGATAACAGATACGTACGTTTATCTTGGACAGCAGATATCAAGTGAGGGTCACATTAATGAAGAAATTAATCGGCGTACAAAACTTGCCTGGAGAGCTTTTGGAAGAAACAGCATAATTTTCAAGAGCAATATGCCATTATGTCTTAAAAGAAAAGTGTTTGATCAACGCATCCTTCCAGTGCTTACGTATGGTGCAGAGACGTGGACCTTAACTAAAAGAGACATACAAAGGCTGCAGACAACTCAAAGGAGCATGGAGAGGTGCATACTTGGTGTAACCAGGAGAGATAAGAAGAGGAACTCGTGGATCCGAAAAATGACAAGAGTGGAAGACATCATGATCAGAGTTAAATCCCTGAAATGGCAATGGGCTGGACATACTGCCAGAAGGACAGATCATCGATGGACAGCCGAAATTTTAGATTGGATTCCAAGGGACAGGAAAAGACCCAGAAGAAGACCACATGGAAGATGGGTGGATGAAATTCGAAAGTATGCAGGAGTGACATGGAGGAGACTGGCACAAGACAGACCGTTGTGGAGGAAACTTGGGGAGATCTTCGTCCAGCAGTGGATTGATAATGGTTGACAATGATGATGATATATATGATGATGATATATATCATATATATATATGACATGGAGGAGACTGGCACAAGACAGTCTCCATATATATATATATATATATATATATCATCATCATCATCATCATTGTCAACCATTATCAATCCACTGCTGGACGAAGATCTCCCCAAGTTTCCTCCACAACGGTCTGTCTTGTGCCAGTCTCCTCCATGTCACTCCCGCATACTTTCGAATTTCATCCACCCATCTTCCATGTGGTCTTCTTCTGGGTCTTTTCCTGTCCCTTGGAATCCAATCTAAAATTTCGACTGTCCATCGATGGTCTGTTCTTCTGGCAGTATGTCCAGCCCATTGCCATTTCAGGGATTTAACTCTGATCATGATGTCTTCCACTCTTGTCATTTTTCGGATCCATGTGTTCCTCTTCTTATCTCTCCTGGTTACACCAAGCATGCACCTCTCCATGCTTCTTTGAGTTGTCTGCAGCCTTTGTATGTCTCTTTTAGCTAAGGTCCACGTCTCTGCACCATACGTAAGCACTGGAAGGATGCATTGATCAAACACTTTTCTTTTAAGACATAATGGCATATTGCTCTTGAAAATTATGCTGTTTCTTCCAAAAGCTCTCCAGGCAAGTTTTGTACGCCGATTAATTTCTTCACCAATGTGACCCTCACTTGATATCTGCTGTCCAAGATAAACGTACGTGTCTGTTATCTCCAGCTTTTCTCCATCAATCGATAAATCTTCATTTCTTGTAAAAGCATTGTACATCACTTTTGTTTTTTGAAAGTTCATTTTTAATCCCACTTCTTTACTCTTGTCAGCAAGTTCCTGGATCATACTCTGTAACTCTGATGGGGTAGTTGCAAAAATGACTATGTCATCAGCAAAACGACGGTGGGTTAGATAATCTCCATTAATCTTTATCCCTTTGTTTTCCCAGTTCAGTGATTGAAAGATATTTTCCAATGTGGCATTAAAGAGCTTCGGAGATATGGTGTCACCTTGTCTCACTCCTTTTCGAATTTTTATGTGTGTTGTATTTCCAAACAGCCGAATCTTTGCACTTGCATTTTCATAGATGTTATTAATAATATTAATGTATGCATCTTCAATACCGCAGGATTTCAGAGCCATTGCAACTGCTGATGGTTTCACCGAATCAAAGGCTTTTTCATAATCGATAAAAGCCATGCACAATGGAAGTTCATATTCCCTCGCTCTTTCAATTAGTTCTCTCAGTACGTGGATATGATCTATTGTGCTGTAGCCACTCCTGAATCCAGCTTGTTCTCTCGGTTGAGCCATGTCCAATGTCACCTGCAAGCGGTGTGAAAGAACTTTAGTGAAGATTTTATAAGCCACTGATAGGAGGCTGATAGGTCTGTAGTTCCTGAGATCCTCAATGTCACCTTTTTTATGTAGCAAGATCATTGTAGCGTTGTTCCAATCCTCAGGAATTTTCCCTTCATTAAGGCATCGAGTGAAAATTTGAGCGAGTACTGTTTCGATTTCTCCACTTGCTTCTTGTATGATGTCTACAGTAATTCCATCTTCTCCTGGAGCTTTTCCCCGCTTCATGTTCTTGATTGCATGTGCAACTTCTGCTGGAAGGACTGGAAGAACTCTGGTACTGGTACCTTTCATGATGTCTGGGGTACATGTATCATCCCTTTCATATAATTTGGAGTAGAAATCTTTCACTCTTGTCAAAATTTCGCCTCTATTTCTTGTTACAGAACCATCTTCTTTTCTCAGTGCCATAATCTGTTTTTTCCCCTTACTGAGATGTCCCTTTGCTATCTTTAGGCTTTGGTTGTTTTCAATTGCTTTCCTTACTAGTTCACAGTTGAATTTCCTTACGTCTTCAGTGATACTTTTTCGTACTGTCTTGCATAGCTCTATATATTCCACTTTGGAAGTCACATCTTCTTTAGTTGTCCTCATCACTCTTCTTTTTTGCATCAACATTTTGGTTGTTCCTGATAATTTGTTTACATGCAATTTGTTCTTAGACCCAGCTAATTTTGTTGCTGTTTCCATAAGAGCTTTGGTTACTTTTCTGTTAACTTCAGAAATATCCACTTCTTCCGATGTTAGGCCTTCTAAAGCAGAGAATCTGTTCTTCAGTTCCAATTTGAAGGTATTATGGTGTTTTTTAAGGTTGGTTATGTCAATACATTTTGTTTGTCTTATGAGCTTGCTACGTTCGAGTTTAGTGTTGAGGTGCATCTTACATCTCACCAATCTATGGTCACTGCCTGTGTTGAACTTGTTTAGCACACTGCAGTCTTCTATGACGAATTTTTTGTTACACATAATAAAATCAATTTCACTTGTCGTCCCATTTGGATGTCTCCATGTCCATTTCCTGTGTGGCTTTTTCTTGAAAAAGGAGTTCAAGATGAAAAACCCTTCTGCCTCTGCAAACTCAACGAGAGTATTTCCACGCTGGTTTCTGTTGCCGTGACCGAATTTACCTACTGAAGTTTCATTCTGTTGCCGTTGCCCTATTTTTGCATTGAAATCTCCCATAATTATCTTCAAGTGCTGCTTACCTTTATTATTTAGATCACGAATTTCCTCATAAAATTCTTCAATTTCTTCTTCAGCATGACTTGTGGTGGGTGCATAAGTTTGAATAATCTGAGCCTGGTATCTTCTCGAGAGTTGGATAACGAGTCGTGCAGCTCTATCAGAGGAACTTTCAACTTCTACAACTTTATCCTTCAGTTTCTTGTTTATTATAAATCCAACACCACTAGTTCTGCCAGTATCTGTCCCACGATAGTAGAAGAGATGTCCACTTTTCAGTTCAATGAGATCTTCTCCTTTGCTCCTTACCTCACTTAGCCCCACGATGTCCCACTTGATCCTTTGTAGTTCCTTTTCCAATTCAAGAAGCCTTGAATCAGAAGATAGGGAGCGTCCGTTATACGTCGCCAAGGTCAGCATCAGATGGCAGCCTAGTCCGGTCCTCCGGGGATTCTTAGTACCCTCTGCCTTCATGTCGCACTGGACGCTGCCTTGGCAAGGTACATTCCAGCTGCCGGAGACTGAGGGCCAAGATTTAAGTTGTGGAGTCATTTTGGAGGGTTTGGCCATAACTCACCACGCTGGCCAAGCGGGTTGGTGAGTGTGGGATAGCATTTCCTCTAATCCTGATGGTATAGTTATACCGCTATTGGCGGTCGTCAGAGCCCGTTTAGTGGGAACAGGATGTACCACGAGAAGGCGGGGTTGACATTTGTCAAGGAGAGGCTGTGATGTTACGCATCACCTGACCCCACATCCCATATATATATATATATATATCCCCCTTCCCCAGTGGTGGCAGCATGCATTATTTCAACTAAAAACTGTATGTAAAATGCCTTCTTAACAAAAGCTATCGAAAGGTAAGAAAAAACAAGCTTGAATCGGAGTTTTTAAGCAGTGGTGTAGATTAGAATATATTTTGAATTCAATAGCATCACCCCTAGGGGTGAGGATACCTTAAAAAGACCAACCGCACAGATCGGCGTTCCCACAGTTCAGAATTTCGACTGAATTATTCAAATAGGACTAGTAGCTGAAGAAATATGGTGTCCACAGACGGATGGACGGGCATAGTGATATCATAGACACCCCCGTTTTTTTCGAAGGTCGTGCTAAAAAAATAAACACGAATTTTCTCCGCTCACGCAGTGTACGGAGACTGGAAATTACTGTCAAACTGACGTAATAGAGCACAGTGGACTTTATTAGAATTCTACCGAGGTGGTGAGGTAGTTTATGATTCGGATAATCACACAGGAGACAGAATAAAAGAAATTGTTTCCAAATATGTATCTCTTTTTTTTTTTTTTTTTTTTGATTGGAGGTTTAACGACCACCGTGAGCAACTCAATGGGCTATAAGCAGTCGCCCGTCCCTAATTTAGGGTCACTGGTTCCAGGGAAGGGAGAGAGCCAGTGCCGTAAGACAAACACAACATCCATGCCTCACCGGGATTCGAACCCGGACCCCATACGGACGAATGATCAGAGGTCAACGCCTTAGACCACTGCGCCACCGGGGCGGCCCAAATATGTATCTCAAACCGAAAAGAACTGTGCCAATATAGTTGAGTGAATATGATATTAGCTCCTCTAAATGCATTTGTCACTATTAATGTGCACCGTCATAGTGTGCATTAGGAACATCTTCCAAATAAAGAAGCATAATTGTTTCATTTTCACCAATGCGCAGAAAGCAAAAAAAAAAAAAAAAAAAAATGAAAAGAAGAAAGAAAGGTGACACCGAATATTCGGTTGTAATGAGAAGAGTTGGAAACGGGACAAAACTTTTGGACCCGGAAGCCACATAATTGGACCAGACAGGGACCTGACCCGGACAATTCTTCTCTTAACGATGAATTCGAAATTCATACTATAATTAGACATAATCACACACACACACACGCACGCACGCGCACACATGGCGTTAAAAAGTCTTTCCGCAGTGGGTATCGTAGGTTATATAGGAATCATATAGATCGAATATGGAAACGCATAATTTACTCACTTACAGAAAGTCTTCAAACTGTCGTTCTTCACAAAACCTAAATGTTTTGCACATGTTTTAAAACACATCTGCTAGAGTCAGAGTCTCTCCGGAGTAATGTTAAGGCTGTTCCATTTACAATCGTGGCCAAAAGTCCTGCACCATAGACCGAAAGTCAAAAGTTTGATGTTTGTAGTCAACTTATACAGCGTAATGGTAAAGTCAGGAATACATATTATACGTACATCATTTTAAATGAAATTTTATGCTGAATTCAAATATTTTTACAGAATGTTATTACCAGAAACAGAAGTGAAGTTACAAGCACAATTACAGCGTCTAGTCATAAAAAGCAACAAATAGTGGAATTTGTGAAATTATTGTGCAATGCATTCAACGTAAAATCACTGTACAGTACATTATTGAAACTTGCATGACACTTGAAATAACTTACCAACAAGCAAAATACACTTTAATATTTAATTGGATAACCATGATTTCTTAGTAACAAGTGCACCTTCTTGGCATGAAACTAATGAGCTTCTCTAGTTGTCCATTGGTGATAACACTGTGCCATTCGGCCCTTACAGACTCAATTAAAGACTATAATTAAAGACTTTAAGTGAGTCTGGCTTTAACTGAGACCGACCTTACAGACTCAATTAAAGACTACAATTAAAGACGGGCCTTACAGACTCAATTAAAGACTTTAATTGTGTCTATTAATTGAGTTTGACTTTAATTTAATCTGACTTTAATTGAGTGCGACCTTATAGACTCAGTTAAAGACTACAATTAAATTGAAGACTACAATTAAAGACCTCCATATGTAGCCCTAAACCAACTTTGATTTTATGTTTTTTATTTCTTTAAATTTTAGTGTCTGGTTTGAACACATACTGTTGAATGTATAAAAGCAGATGCCACAAAATGATGAAATTTAATTGGCTATTTTATGAATGCGAAAAATATTAAGGTGATTACAATACAGCAGATCGCATCATCTGTACGGCAAAGGGCGTTAACCTATTCGAAAATAGGGATGGAAACTAAAAAAAAAAAACTTACAAAAACTTTTTTAAGATCCTCGCGTCCCAAAACTTACAAAAAAAAATAATTGTTATAAAAATATTCTGCAGCAAATGATTTTTTCCTAAACTGCGGGACCCCTCGAAGACACGGGGCCCTGAGTTACCGCCCCAGTTGCCCCTATGGTCCAGTCGGCCCTGATGTAAATATTTTGCATCCTCTCCTGAATTAATGCCTTACAAAGCAAGAATTTTTCAAATTGAACTGTGAGAAGCAGAAATATAGACAAAAATATGAGATATGTTTAAGCCGCTGGAAGAAGAACTGGAGGTTATTAGGAGCAGGAACTATGCGCAAAACGTTTTTCTTAGTGACTGGTATCTGATCGAAAAAGAATTTTTTCAATAAAGCTTTCAGAAACGCAGATATTATTGTAAATACAGTACATTGGGTACAGAAATATGCGCTTACGAATCTTAGTGGGAAAGCTGTTCTTTAAAAAAAAAACAAGTAGAAATTATATGAAAACGTTTCTCACTACGAACTCTAAGCGAATGAAAAAGAATTTAACATATCGAAAGTTTAGGAGCATTTATATCAATGAAAATGCAATTTATATTTACCCCTCTCCCTCCCCTCTGCTGCGCGCAAGCTGCACATTATTTAAAAAAAAAAAAAAAAGAACTGTCCCCAAAATGGTTTTCGTTGCAAACGTATCGAAGGAATAACTGTATTTTCAGCTGGATGTTTAGAAACATTAACATGGAACAAAATGTGTTTTAAATTCGATAACATCTGCATTTACGCCCTCTAGGGGCGAAGTTCTTCGTTGAAAAAAAAGGGGGGGTAGGGGGTAATGGCTCTCACCCTTCTGGCGTTCGACTGAAAAAAGAATTTTTCATATGGGACTAATAGTTGCAAAGATATGGTATTTACAGACGGACGGATAGAGTGACCATTTAAGTGGGTACTTTTTGTGTTCTTCAAAAAGACGTGCTAAAAAAGAGGGGGATGGGCGCTTTCGAATTTGACAAGTTGTGGTTACAGTTTCAATTTCGCATGCAATATCCGTCAATTAGAACATAGTTCATTTCTAGACCTCAAGACTTGAGAAGTTCTGAATTTTTCGAAATTCCATTTGGTACTGAAACGTCATAAACATGAATTTTTGATTTTTGAAACAAACCGAATAATTGGGTTATTGCAAAATAGTGCAACATTTAACAAGAAAATGAAAAAAGAAAGAAAGAAAGAAAAGGACTTACCGATATCATGGTGAAACAGATAGAGCTCATTAAAACGACTTGCCGTTGGTTCCTTAAAGTGCACACTCGAGATGTCCTCCTTTAGCGGTAATGCAATTTTCTTGGACATGAGATAACATGGCTCTATTGACTTCTACATACATACACATCCAGACTAGCACCATAAAACTTCACGTACACCTAAAGGGCAACAGTGAACGAAGAGAGGTCAGATCTTCCGAACCTAATTCATTTGTTACCGGAAACACGTCCCAGAAAGTTGTACACCGGAAGAGCGATGTGCGATGGAACTCCATCATGCTGTATTATCACCCCAGTACCTTATTGTCAACAAGGTAGTCATCGTCCAACTCCTTAAAAGTAGGGTTCTTCCACTATAAAAATGGAATAAATTATCCTATGATTTCAAATTTCACATGTCTGTAGAACACTGCTCTTGGTATCTGGTATGTGTCGTCCAACACAGAGTTTCAAATTCCGGTAAAGATGGCAATCCCTCTTTTAAATGCAATCACAAGAAAAGTAGAAGTTTTCGCAGAACTATAGGAAAAATTGCAGAAGTCACAACGTAATCTGTCAAATCCTGTTCTTGTAGTGCATGACACAGGTGCAGTCCATTTCGTTTCAGTATTACGGTGTAGTGTAGACCTCACTGTCTGCCAACACGTCGCAAGCTGCTATGAGGATAAAAAAAAAAAAAACTTACGTAACAGTACTTTCATCATGTCCTCAGCGTACGCCCATTTACGCCCAGTCCGTTATCCAGTTGTGAGACAATTTTTCTCGAACACATTTCACAGTACGAAGAATGGTTTTATGAACTGGATGCCGTAAATCAGGAAAACGTTCCGCGAATAATCTAGCAGAGGCACTCGCATTCAGCGCAAATTGATAACATCTCGAACAGCTATTCAATAGAATACTGATACATTTGAGAGTGTTTCTCCACCTAATTTGCATGAACGCGGATTTCTCCCCGATTTGTTTACCTAAATTCATTTGCGTTCATTCTATCTGGTTAATTTGCATAAATTCATTTGCACTCACCTTATCTGATTTATTTGCAAACAAATTGAGTAAGCTAAAATAACTCACACAAGATAAATAAGACTAATTTACATAAATCACATAAAAGTAATGCAAATACTTTTTTATTCAATGAAAACTCTTGTTCACATTTTTACAGTGATGACCGTCAGAGTAAAATTGCGAATATTCTAAGATTTTACAGAGTTCAATTTCATAAGCAAAAAAATGTATTTCCGATGCATTATTCTAATAGAAAACGGTCATTTTATATTAAAAAAAACGTTTTCTAACAGAGCTGTTTAACTGTTCTTTTATATTTAAAAAACATAGCAATTTTCTAATAGAGCAATTTACCTACCCGTTTTTATTACGCTTTCCAACCGTAGGTTGAAGAAGCGTATATGCTCCAGCTTTGTCCGTCTGCCTGTCCCTGTCCGCACGATAACTCGCGTAAAAATGGGTTTATTTCGATGAAATTTTAGTATGTGGTAGGGGACAACCTTGGAAGGAACCCTACTGAAAATGGATGAAATGGGGTCAAAGGTCAGGACATAGGAGCGGGATCCATTCCATTGCTCTTATGCATCAGAATTTGCGTAAAAATGGTTCGATTTTGATAAAATTTTAGTATGTGGCAGGGGACCACCTGGTGACAAATCCTATTGAAAATGGGATAAAGGAGCAGAAACCATTCCATTGCTCTTATTTAATTTTTTTATTTTTTTTATTGATGGTTTAACGACCACCGTGAGCAACTCAATGGGCTATAAGCAGTCACCCGTCCCTAATTTAGGGTCACTGGTTCCAGGAACGGGAGAGAGCCAGTGCCGTAAGACAAACACAACATCCATGTCTCACCGGGATTCGAACCCGGATCCCGTTCGGACGAATGATCAGAGGCCATCGCTTACGCCACCGGGGCGGACATTGCTCTTATGCATCGTAACTTACATAAACATGGTTCGATTTCGATGAAATTTTAGTATCTGGTAAGGGACAACCTGGGGACGAACCCTATTGAAAATGAACGAAATGGGGTCAATGGTCAGGACATATGAGCGGGATCCATTTCATTGCCTTTATGCGTCATAACTTACCTAAAATACTTCGATTGCGACAAAACTTTAGCATGTTGTTCCGGAGGTATACTGAACCAATTCTGTTTAATATCATCGAAATGGGGTCAAAGATCAGGACACAGGAGCGAGATTTATTCCACAGCCATTATCCTCATAACTGGACTAGAAATTCTTCGATTGCGACAAAACTTTAGTATGTCGTTCCGGAGGTATACTGAACTGGTTCTGTTTCATATCATTGAAATCGAGTCAAAGGTCAGGACACAGGAGCGATATTTTTTCCACTGCAATTATCCTCAGAACTTGACTTAAAATGCTTGGATTGCGACAAAACTTTAGTATGTTGTTCCGGAGGTATACTGAACTGGTTCTGTTTAATACAATCGAAATGGGGTCAAAGGTCAGATCAGAGGAGCGAGATTTATTCCTCATAACTTGAGTAATGATTTCTGGTATGTTGGAAAGCGTATCATAATCAATGCATTGCATGGTTTTACTAACTTGTTTTAGCAAATCTTTTATAAAATAGCTACGTGCTCATTTTGCCACTTCGTCCGTCGGTCTGTGCGTTTGTGGACACTATTTCTCTGCTACTATTAGTCCGATTTGAAAAATTCTTTCTGCATTGTGAAAATCGAAATGTGTGAATGATGATCCTTGCTTTCCGCTTTCCGTGCAAAACTTCGTCATTTTATTCCATAACACTGTTTCTGAATATCCCAGTTAGAAAATTCTTTCTTCCATTCGGTACCATTTGTAACGAAGACTATTCTGTGCGCAATTTCGTTTTCAAGTAGTGCTGAGTTTTGCCGCTAGGGGCGTAAGATAATATTGCGATTTCCTCAATATCTTTGCTTCCAAAAGTAACAGCCGTCCACGGTGGCACAGTGGTCAAAGCGAGAAGGGTCCGGGTTCGAATCCCGGAGAAGCAAGGATGCTGTGTTTGTCTTACGGCACTGCCTCTCTCCCTGGAGCCAGAGGCCCTAAATTAGCGACGGGCGACTGTTTATAGCCCATTGAATTGCTCACGGTGGTCGTTAAACCTTCAATCCAAAAAACAAAAAAGTCCGATTTGCAAAATTATTTTTGCATCGGATAGAGCTCTTGATGGGAAATGTTGTGCATACAATTTCTAATTTTGCCAACGAATACTTCATCCAGTAGTGGACGTAAGTACATTTCTATCTCTGGCGTATTTGTAATAATATCTGAGCTTCTAAAAATTCGACTGAAAAAATTCTTTTGTGATCAAATATCGCTCACTACGAAACATGTTTTGAGGCTACCTTCTGCTTAAAATAGTAAATACTTTTTCCGTCAGGGGGCGTAGTTTATATAACATATTTTTCTTGATGTATCTGCTTCCAAAACTGTCGGATTCAAAATATTCCTTTTTTATCGGTGCGCTTCTCTGGTGCGATATTTTTTTCATGGAATTCAAGACCTTTAACGCACAGGTTTGCCACTTGATAGCATCAGTAACGTTTTCATTTACAGCAATACCTACGCGGCTAAGCACCTGGTTTGAAAAATCTTCTTTCGGTCCGATACAACTAACTACGAAAACATTTTGTGCTAATTTCCGTCCCAAAATAGTGCATAATTCACCTGCTAGGGTAGCAAATGGTTAATAGGTTTTTATCTATATCCCTACTTCTAAAAGTCCAATTAAAAAAATTTAACACTGGATACCATTCACCATGCGGGGCACGTTGCCTAAAACTCTTTTTTTACGCTTTCCAACCGTAGGTTGAAGAAGTGTATATGCTCAAGCTTTGTTCGTACGTCTGTCCGTCAGTCTGTCGACACTATAACTCGCATAAAAATGCTTCGATTTCGATGAAATTTTAGTATGTGGAAGGGGACCACCCGGGGACGAACCCTATTGAAAATGAGTCAAATGGGGTCAAAGGTCACGTCATAGGAGCGGGATCCAATCCATTGTCCTTATGCGTCATAACTTGCGTAAATATGGTTCGATGTCGATGAAAGTTTAGCATATTGTAGGGGACCACCTGGGGATGAACCCTACTGAAAATGATTGAAGTGGGGTCAACGGTCACGGCATAGGATCGGGATCCATTCCATTGCCCTTATGCGTCATAACTTGCGTAAATATGGTTCGATGTCGATGAAAGTTTAGTATATTGCAGGGGACCACCTGGGAATGAAACCTATTGAAAATGGGTGAAGTGGGGTCAAAGGTCAGTACATAGGAGCGGAATGCATTCTATTGCTTTTATGCATCGTAACGTGCGTATAAGTGGTTCGATATCGATGAAATTTTATTATGTGGTAGGGAACCACCTGGGGACGATCTTATGACGTCACAATCTCGCGCTTGAGATGTTGGCGCGCGGTCACGCCATCTGTCTTGTTACGTCACGCATTGTGTGTGGTTCCTATTAAAGCTTTATGACGTCACACTCTTGCTAGCAGATGGTCGCGATTCCCATCTGCCTCATTACGTCACGCGTTGTGTGCGAATGTCCGTCCATACGATAACTCGCGTAAAAATTGTTCGATTTCGATAAACGTTTAGTATGTGGAAATGGATCATCTGGGAAGGAACCCTATTGAAAGTAAACGAAATGGGGTGAAAGGTTAGGACATAGGAACGGGATCCATTCCACTGCTCTTGTGCGTCATAACTAACGTAAAAAAGGTTCTATTTAGATTAAATTTTAGTATGTGGTAGGGGACCACTTGGGAACAAACTCTATTGAAAATGGGTGAAATGGAGTCAAAGGTCACGACATAGGAGCGGAAACACTTCCATCGCCATTATGCGTCATAACTTACGTAAACATTATTCGATTTGGATGAAATGTTAGTATGTTGTAGGGGCCTGCCTGGGGACAAATCCTATTGAAAATGGGTGAAATGGGGTCAAAGGTTTGGACACACGAGCGGAATCTATTCCATAGCCCTTATGCATCATAACTTACGTAAAAATGTTTCCATTGCGACAAAACTTTATCATGTTATTTCGGAGATACACTGAACCGGTTCTGTTAAATATAATCGAAATGGGATCAAAGGCAAGGGACATGACCGAGATTTATTCCACAGCTATTATCCTCATAACTTGAGTAATGATTTCTGGTATGTTGGAAAGCGTATCATAAGCAATGCATTGCATGATTTTACTAACTTATTTTAAGGGGGGGGGGGGGTCATAGTTCTCTGCCACTATGTGGTGTTAGTGTGTGTTTATGTATTCAACCTTGTTCCCGCTTCTGGAATTCCTATTAAAAATCTCTTTTCATACTGTATTCATACTTTTTTTTTTTTAAGCAGGTATTTGCATTTTTCGATGTTTTATCGATTGTAGAAATCCGTCTGATTTTTGTTTAACCGTTACCTTTGATTATGAATATCCCTGCTCTTATTACGTATTTTAAATTATGCGCAGCTTTTTCCCAGGTGGTAAGAGTATTTTCTTTTTTTCTGATTTTTTTTTTCTAATTTTCTAAAAACCTGCTTTGAAATACATTGAAGTGCCAGAAGAACTGGTACAGATGAACTTATGCAAAATACATAGCAACGTCACTTATGCGCCTACTCGGTTGCGTCTGCCAGTACGTATATAAAGCGATAGACATCCTTGCCCGCTGTCAGGGGGGCTGCGGGTGGCCTAGTGGACAACGTTCGTGACTGCCACGGAAAGGGCCTCAGGTTCGATCCCAGGCAGGTACGAACGCTCGATCCACTAAATATCCGCCGTGCGCGGGATGGGCACGTTAAGCCATCGGACCCCGGGTACTGCCCCCCCAGTAATAAATAAGGGCGTCTTCCTCCCCTTTCTACTTCGCTTCTGTGTCACTTTCCTATCGGGCGCTCTAGCCCAAATCTCCTGGTTCCCTATTTCTAAGGGTTGTTTAAGACCTGGGGTCAGACACTCCCTTCCTAAAAATACTCTACATATGATCATGCCAGCTGTCAGAGAAGTTCGGATTTTCACGGACGACCATTATAAGGGTGTACCGTGACTACAAGAATTCCGGCAAAACCTCTAACCTACGATACCAGTGTGGCCGTAAAAAGACATTGGGTGAAAGTGACCATCGTCGGCTGTCAAGAATCGTTTCACGCGATAGGCGTGCTCTCGCAGGTATCATCGGAATTCAATGCTGGAGCCTCAACAAGCACCAGCGTCCGGACTGTGCAACGTACCCTGCATGATATGGCCTTTGGGAGCCGACGCCCAACTCGAGTTCCCTTGATGGGTGCACGACACAGAGCTATGCGCCTCGCTTGGGCACGGCAACACCGCCAATGGACACTTGATGACTGGAAACAAGTAGCCTGGTCTAGCGAGTCGCGTTTCCAACTGTATCGGGCTGATGGAAGTATTCGAATGTGGCCCAAACCCCATGAAGCCATGGATCCCGTCTGTCAACAGAGAACTGTACCGGCTGGTGGGGGGTCCGTAATGGTATGGGGTGTGTTTAGCTGGACTTCACTGGGACTCCTGTTACGTCTACAAACCGTCTGTGACCGGCCAACGCTATGTGCGTATCCTTTCTGATGAGGTACACCCGTTCATGTCCTGCATTCATGCTGATGGGTTGGGCCGTTCCAACAGGACGATGCACCTCCACACTAAGTGTCGGGACGCCACATTATTGTTAGAGGAGCATTCATCTGAGTTTGGGTGTTGCCATTCCCACCTAAGTCCCCAGATCTGAACGTGATAGAACACATTTGGGATGCCATGCAACGCGCTATCGAACACAGGAATCTGAGACCTCGGAATACACCCGAATTGTGGAACACTCTGCAAGAAGTATGGTGTGCATTGCCTACAGCATATTTCCAGAAGCTAGTGGAGTCCATGCCCCGTCGTATTTCTGCAGTCCTGCGCTTCCCGTGGGGGACCTACCAAGTATTAGACTGGTGTGTACCAGTTTTTCTGGCATTTCAGTGTATACGCTACTGTTTGTGAAAATTGCAATACCAAGAAAGAATCGCACTATTCAAATAAAATGTATATAACAGAATTCTCATGTTGCAGGAGATAACTGGTTACATTTGTAGAGCTGTACAAGATTTTTTTCGCTTCAAAACTCAGTATCGTGTGAAGCCACCGCGAGCAACAATAACAATCTCTGCACAGCGTGACATTGAATGGAAGAGGATTTTGATATCCTCTTGAAGAATAGCATGCCAGGCGGCTTCTATGTAAGACAAGAACTGATTTGTGGTGATTAGCAGAGGCGCTTGACGGACCAGTCGCTTAGCTACTATGTACCAGACATGTTCGGTCGGGGACATATCCGGGGAATGTGCAAGCCAGTGAAGAAGCAGTATCTACCGTGCATGGTCGAGGCCTTAGATATTTCGAACCACATGTGGCCGATTACTGTCCCGCTGGATTATAGCGCGAGTACAACTCTGAAGGAAGGATATCACCTCTCCCTCTGAAACTTCCCTGATGTATCGCTGGCTGTTGAGGGTTCCCTCCATTCGTATCAGGCGAGATCGCAAATTGAACCCAATGGCGCTCCAAACATGACGCCTAACGTTGGGCCGGTATGACGCTGCGAGGTACTGTTCACCACGATGTCTTCAAACACGTATACGATCATCGTGGGTCATCAAACTGAATCGTGTCTCGTCACAAATCACCACCTGTTGCCAATCAGCGTGTCAATGTCTGTGTTCGAGACTCCATTGCAGACTGAGACGTCTGTGGTTGAGGGTCAAAGGAATGAACAGCAATTGGCTGATAGCGAACAGTCCTCTGTTAAGCAGATGACGTCGAACTGCGCTGGAGTACAAAGCCTGCACTGTTAAAAATTGTTGTTTAGAAATGAGCAAAATGTACTCGTTTTTGAGTACATTCTGGGCTTATAATAACTCCGAGTACTTTTGTCTCATTTTTGGAAAAGACACGTACTCATTTTTTAGTACACACAGGGAGTCAATTTTGAGTATATCTTGTATTTCTAATTTGAAATATATGTACTCACTTTTGAGTGCATATATTTAAAATATATGTACTAAAAAAATCCATATACGAGGACCGATCAAAAAGATCTAAGTCTAGGCCGATATAAATGTACAACAAAGTACGTAGGTTACTTAAGTCTGGCTACAATCTTCCTCAAAGTAGTGTTTTTGCCACTATTGGAACACTCCCTGGAAGTCCTGTTCTCGGATCGTGTCAAGCACCGTCTGCGATTCGTGCTGGATCACTTCCACGGTTTCAAACCGGCGACCCTTGAGCCTTAGCTTCATCTTCGGGAACAGACAGAAGTCGCAGGGGGCCAAATCCGGCGAGTAAGGCGGGTGAGGAAGGGTAGTCATGCTGTTGCGGCTGCATAACTGGCGTGTTGCTAACGCTCTGTGAGCTGCTGCATTGTCGTGATCTGGAAATCACCTCCAGATTTCAGGACGTTTGCAGCGAATGATCTCCCTAAGATGCCGCAGAACATCGCAGTAAAAAAGGGTCTTGACGGTCTGGCCCTCAGGGACGAATTAACGGTGCACAACCCCACGAATGTCGAAGAATACGATCAGCAAGCTTTTGGTTGCGCTCCGGACCTGTTGGGCATTCTATGGTCGTAGAGATGCCGGGCTCTTCCACTGCGACGACTGTTGCTTGGTCTCCGGGTCATAACCGTAGATTTAAGTCCCGTCTCCATTGATGACTCGCGACAGGAACATTTCATGCGTTTCCGTTCCAGATTTGGCGAGTTTGACGCAGAATTTCCTGTTCGCTCCCTGCTCTATTTTGCAGACCATACCGAAATCGCAGTTGTGTTCTGCACGTGGCCACCAAATATCGTGTAGCACAGCTCCTGATTTTCACAGAACGATGCCGCTTGGCACAATGACTCATGAAGATCACTGCCCTCGGTCGCTGCTCGCACATCTGCGTACTATCATCTGTTGGCGAGCTAAGTACCTAGTCTCGGAACTTTTTGATCGCACTACGTATTTCAAAATTAATATATGTGCTCTAACTTCATTCAGTTTCTGTGCCCTTTCGGGCAGGGAAGTTAAAGCTAATCTAACGATTCTGACAGGATAGTTTGTAAGAGAGCACACTAGATGGCGCCACCGTACGATTTTGCACATAAAAGGCAGAGATAAATTAGAGGGAGGGGCTTAGGAACTTTAACCGGGGGATTCCTACCCGGGTGCCGTCACTGAACGTGCTCGTCTCATGCACTGCGGATATTCAGTGATTGTTAGAAATTCACACTACGAGGCTAGGTTTGAACCTTGGGTACCTCCATCAGTAGGCTGAATCTCTAACCACCAAGCCATCCGCGGCTCGATTTCAAATTTGGAGTCCGTGTACTACATACATACTCATTTATTCATAGCATCAACTGGAAGTATATTATTCGATGGCACATCTGGAATAATACGTATACTTGTTGTCACATGTTGGGCAAATGAACCGCACAATTTTATGACAAATATAGTGATTAAACAACAATATATTATTTATGAGATCGACATAAATATAGTTAATGTAAAAACGTACACAAAGATACTTTATGCATAATTAAATTACTTGTGATCAGTGACTTTGTTGTACTAATTATTTATGTGTGTCACTCTACACATTTATTAAACAACTTCTCTTGAAATCTACATGCATAATATCTAAAATGAAGTAATACAAGATTATATTTATATTTATTGACACACTTATATATATATATATATATATCTTTCATTTACATACAAAGTTTTGCAACTCGCCATTTCACACATTTCTTTTGGCTTACTAGGACGTTATCTAACCGCGACCACTTTAGCGTTTTCGCATATATTTGTGTTCTTGTGGATCGTTGGTCCAGTTTGTTTTGGTCTTCATTTGTGGCGTTGTCTTGTCTGGTCTGCCGGTAAGCCTTTTTTATCATTTTTTCAGTGTTTACATTTTTGTTCTTTGAATTCTTGAGTCTGGTTTGGTGTTCGGTCTGGTGGCCTAGGGAGCATGGCCAACCGACATTTTTGGTTCTCCTTGTCATTTGTTGGTACTAGAAAGGCCACTCCCGCAGGTTGATGCTCATCTGATGACGGCAACCTGTTTTTTTATTTTTTTTTATTTTTCGGTTTTCAATTTTGTACTTTCATTTTGAATTTATTTCTGCGTTTTTTATGAAATTTTGATTCTTTGCAAGTTTGATCTTTTACAATTCACTCTATCATCATCATCATCATCATTGTCAACCATTATCAATCCACTGCTGGACGAAGGTCTCCCCAAGTTTCCTCCACAACGGTCTGTCTTGTGCCAGTCTCCTCCATGTCACTCCCGCATATTTACGAATTTCATCCACCCATCTCCCATGTGGTCTTTTTCTGGGTCTTTTCCTGTCCCTTGGAATCCAATCTAAAATTTCGGCTGTCCATCTATGGTCTGTCCTTCTGGCAGTATGTCCAGCCCATTGCCATTTCAGGGATTTAACTCTGATCATGATGTCTTCCACTCTCGTCATTTTTCGGATCCACGAGTTCCTCTTCTTATCTCTCCTGGTTACACCAAGCATGCACCTCTCCATGCTGCTTTGAGTTGTCTGCAGCCTTTGTATGTCTCTTTTAGTTAAGGTCCACGTCTCTGCACCATACGTAAGCACTGGAAGGATGCATTGATCAAACACTTTTCTTTTAAGACATAATGGCATATTGCTCTTGAAAATTATGCTGTTTCTTCCAAAAGCTTTCCAGGCAAGTTTTGTACGCCGATTAATTTCTTCATCAATGTGACCCTCACTTGATATCTGCTGTCCAAGATAAACGTACGTGTCTGTTATCTCCAGCTTTTCTCCATCAATCGATAAATCTTCATTTCTTGTAAAAGCATTGAACATCACTTTTGTCTTCTGAAAGTTCATTTTTAATCCCACTTCTTTACTCTTGTCAGCAAGTTCCTGGATCATACTCTGCAGCTCTGATGGGGTAGTTGCAAAAATGACTACGTCATCAGCAAAACGAAGGTGGGTTAGATAATCTCCATTAATCTTTATCCCTTTGTTTTCCCAGTTCAGTGATTGAAAGACATTTTCCAATGTGGCATTAAAGAGCTTCGGAGATATGGTGTCACCTTGTCTCACTCCCTTTCCAATTTTTATGTGTGTTGTATTTTCAAACAGCCGAATCTTTGCACTTGCATTTTCATAGATGTTATTAATAATATTAATGTATGCATCTTCAATACCGCAGGATTTCAGAGCCGTGGTAACTGCTGATGGTTTCACCGAATCAAAGGCTTTTTCATAATCGATAAAAGCCATGCACAATGGAAGTTCATATTCCCTCGCTCTTTCAATTAGTTCTCTCAGTACGTGGATATGATCTATTGTGCTGTAGCCACTCCTGAATCCAGCTTGTTCTCTCGGTTGAGCCATGTCCAGTGTTACCTTCAAGCGGTGTGAAAGAACTTTAGTGAAGATTTTATAAACCACTGATAGGAGGCTGATAGGTCTGTAGTTCCTAAGATCCTCAATGTCACCTTTTTTATGTAGCAGGATCATTGTAGCATTGTTCCAATCCTCAGGAATCTTCCCTTTATTAAGGCATCGAGTGAAAATTTGGGCGAGTACTGTTTCAATTTCTCCACTTGCTTCTTGTATGATGTCTATAGTAATTCCATCTTCTCCTGGAGCTTTCCCTCGCTTCATGTTCTTGATTGCATGAGCAACTTCTGCTGGGAGGACTGGAAGAACTCTGGTACCTTTCATGATGTCTGGAGTACATGTATCATCCCTTTCATATAATTTGGAGTAGAAATCTTTCACTCTTGTCAAAATTTCGCCTCTATTTCTTGTTATAGAACCATCTTCTTTTCTCAGAGCCATAATCTGTTTTCTTCCCTTACTGAGATGTTCCTTTGCTATCTTAAGGCTTTGGTTGTTTTCAATTGCTTTTCTCACTAGCTCACAGTTGAATTTCCTTACGTCTTCAGTGATACTTTTTCGTGTTGTCTTGCATAGCTCTATATATTCCACTTTGGAAGTCACATCTACTTTAGTTGTCCTCATCTCTCTTCTTTTTTGCATCAACATTTTGGTTTTTCCTGATAATTTGTTCATGCAACTTGTTCTTAGACCCAGCTAATTTTGTTGCTGTTTCCATTAGAGCTTTGGTTACTTTTCTGTTAACTTCCGAAATATCCACTTCTTCCGATGTTAGGCCTTCTAAAGCAGAGAATCTGTTCTTCAGTTCCAACTTGAAAGTATTATGGTGTTTTTTAAGGTTGGTTATGTCAATACATTTTGTTTGTCTTATGAGCTTGCCACGTTCCAGTTTAGTGTTGAGGTGCATCTTACATCTCACCAATCTATGGTCACTACCTGTGTTGAACTTGTTCAGCATACTGCAGTCTTCGATGACGAATTTTTTGTTACACATAATAAAATCAATTTCACTTGTCGTCCCAATTGGATGTCTCCATGTCCATTTCCTGTGTGGCTTTTTCTTGAAAAAGGAGTTCAAGATGAAAAAATCCTTCTGCCTCTGCAAACTCAACGAGAGTATTTCCACGCTGGTTTCTGTTGCCGTGACCGAATTTACCTACTGAAGTTTCATTCTGTTGCCGTTGCCCTATTTTTGCATTGAAATCTCCCATAATTATCTTCAAGTGCTGCTTACCTTTATTATTTAGATGACGAATTTCCTCATAAAATTCTTCAATTTCTTCTTCAGGATGACTTGTGGTGGGTGCATAAGTTTGAATAATCTGAGCCTGGTATCTTCTCGATAGTTGGATAACGAGTCGTGCAGCTCTGTCAGAGGAACTTTCAACTTCTACCATTTTATCCTTCAGTTTCTTGTTTATTATAAATCCAACACCACTAGTTCTGCCAGTATCTGTCCCACGATAATAGAAGAGATGTCCACTTTTCAGTTCAATGAGATCTTCTCCTTTTCTCCTTACCTCACTTAGCCCGACCATGTCCCACTTAATCCTTTGTAGTTCCTCTTCCAATTCAAGAAGCCTTGAATCAGAAGATAGGGAGCGTCCGTTATAGGTAGCCAAGGTCAGCATCAAATGGCAGCCTAGTCCGGTCCTCCGGGGATTCTTAGCACCCTCTGCCTTCATGTCGCACTGGCCGCTGCCTTGGCCAGGTACATTCCAGCTGCCGGAGACTGAGGGCCAAGATTTAAGTTGTAGAGTCATTTTGGAGGTGTTTGGCCATAACTCACCACGCTGGCCAAGCGGGTTGGTGAGTGTGGGATAGCATTTCCTCTGATCCCGATGGCATAGTTATACCGCTATTGGCGGTCGTCAGAGCCCCTTTAGTGGGAACAGGATGCACCACGAGAAGGCGGGGTTGACATTTGTCAAGGATAGGCTGTGATGTTACGCATCACCTGACGTTACATCCCATTTTATCCCATTTAATTCACTCTATACATGCTACTATATACATGAGGTGCATGCAGCTGCTTTCGGCGCTTCTCATGGTACTAGCTATATTTTTTGCGATATGTTTTTTTCTTTTCTATTTTTGCAAATTATTTTATATATATATATATATATATATATATATATATATGGGATGTAAGGTCAGGTGATATATGGGATGTAAGGTCAGGTGATGCGTAACATCACAGCCTCTCCTTGACAAATGTCAACCCCGCCTTCTCGTGGTGCATCCTGTTCCCACTAAAGGGGCTCTGACGACCGCCAATAGCGGTATAACTATACCATCGGGATTAGAGGAAATTCTATCCCACACTCACCAACCAGCTTGGCCAGCGTGGTGAGTTATGGCCAAACCCCTCCAAAATGATTCCACAACTTAAATCTTGGCCCTCAGTCTCCGGCAGCTGGAATGTACCTGGCCAAGGCAGCAGCCAGTGCGACATGAAGGCAGAGGGTGCTAAGAATCCCCGGAGGACCGGACTAGGCTGCCATCTGATGCTGACCTTGGCTACTTACAATGGACGCTCCCTATCTTCTGATTCAAGGCTTCTTGAATTGGAAGAGGAACTACAAAGGATCAAGTGGGACATCGTGGGGCTAAGTGAGGTAAGGAGAAAAGGAGAAGATCTCATCGAACTGAAAAGTGGACATCTCTTCTACTATCGTGGGGCAGATACTGGCAGAACTAGTGGTGTTGGATTTATAATAAACAAGAAACTGAAGGATAAAGTTGTAGAAGTTGAAAGTTCCTCTGACAGAGCTGCACGACTTGTTATCCAACTCTCGAAAAGATACCAGGCTCAAATTATTCAAACTTATGCACCCACCACAAGTCATCCTGAAGAAGAAATTGAAGAATTTTATGAGGAAATTCGTGATCTAAATAATAAAGGTAAGCAGCACTTGAAAATAATTATGGGAGATTTCAATGCAAAAATAGGGCAACGGCAACAGAATGAAACTTCAGTAGGTAAATTCGGTCACGGCAACAGAAACCAGCGTGGAAATACTCTCGTTGAGTTTGCAGAGGCAGAAGGGTTTTTCATCTTGAACTCCTTCTTCAAGAAAAAGCCACACAGGAAATGGACATGGAGACATCCAAATGGGACGACAAGTGAAATAGATTTTATTATGTGTAACAAAAAATTTGTCATAGAAGACTGCAGTGTGCTAAACAAGTTCAACACAGGTAGTGACCATAGATTGGTGAGATGTAAGATGCACCTCAACACTAAACTTGAACGTGGCAAGCTCATAAGACAAAAAAAAATCTATTGACATAACCAACCTTAAAAAACACCATAATACCTTCAAGTTAGAACTGAAGGACAGGTTCTCTGCTTTAGAAGGCCTAACATCGGAAGAAGTGGACATCTCTGAAGTTAACAGAAAAGTAACCAAAGCTCTTATGGAAACAGCAACAAAATTAGCTGGGTCTAAGAACAAGTTGCATGTGAACAAATTATCAGGAAAAACCAAAATTTTGATGCAAAAAAGAAGAGAGATGAGGACAACTAAAGAAGATGTGACTTCCAAAGTGGAATATATAGAGCTATGCAAGACAGTAAGAAAAAGTATCACTGAAGACGTAAGAAAATTCAACTGTGAACTAGTGAGGAAAGCAATTGAAAACAACCAAAGCCTAAAGATAGCAAAGGGACATCTCAGTAAGGGAAGAAAACAGATTATGGCACTGAGAAAAGAAAATGGTTCTGTAACAAGAAATAGAGGCGAAATTTTGACAAGAGTGAAAGATTTCTACTCCAAATTATATGAAAGGCATGATATATTCACTCCAGACATCATGAAAGATACCAGTACCAGAGTTCCTCCAGTCCTTCCAGCAGAAGTTGCACATGCAATCAAGAACATGAAGCGAGGAAAAGCTCCAGGAGAAGATGGAATTACTGTAGACATCATACAAGAAGCAAGTGGAGAAATCGAAACAGTACTCGCCCAAATTTTCACTCGATGCCTTAATGAAGGAAAGATTCCTGAGGATTGGAACACCGCTACAATGATCCTGCTACATAAGAAAGGTGACATTGAGGATCTCGGAAACTACAGACCTATCAGCCTCCTATCAGTAGTTTATAAAATCTTCACTAAAGTTCTTTCACACCGCTTGAAGGTAACACTGGACATGGCTCAACCGAGAGAACAAGCTGGATTCATTAGTGGCTACAGCACAATAGATCATATCCACGTGCTGAGAGAACTAATTGAAAGAGCGAGGGAATATGAACTTCCATTGTGCATGGCTTTTATCGATTATGAAAAAGCCTTTGATTCGGTGAAACCATCAGCAGTTACAATGGCTCTGAAATCCTGCGGTATTGAAGATGCATACATTAATATTATTAATAACATCTATGAAAATGCAAGTGCAAAGATTAGGCTGTTTGAAAATACAACACACGTAAAAATTGGAAAGGGAGTAAGACAAAGTGACACCATATCTCCGAAGCTCTTTAATGCCACATTGGAGGGTGTCTTTCAGTCGCTGAGCTGGGAAAACAAGGGGATAAAGATTAATGGAGATTATCTAACCCACCTTCGTTTTGCTGATGACGTAGTCATTTTGCAACTACCCCATCAGAGCTGCAGAGTATGATCCAGGAACTTGCTGGCAAGAGTAAAGAAGTGGGATTAAAAATGAACTTTCAGAAGACAAAAGTGATGTTCAATGCTTTTACAAGAAATGAAGATTTATCGATTGATGGAGAAAAGCTGGAGATAACAGACACGTACGTTTATCTTGGACAGCAGATATCAAGTGAGGGTCACATTGATGAAGAAATTAATCGGCGTACAAAACTTGCCTGGAGAGCTTTTGGAAGAAACAGCATAATTTTCAAGAGCAATATGCCATTATGTCTTAAAAGAAAAGTGTTTGATCAATGCATCCTTCCAGTGCTTACGTATGGTGCAGAGACGTGGACCTTAACTAAAAGAGACATACAAAGGCTGCAGACAACTCAAAGTAGCATGGAGAGGTGCATACTTGGTGTAACCAGGAGAGATAAGAAGAGGAACTCGTGGATCCGAAAAATGACAAGAGTGGAAGACATCATGATCAGAGTTAAATCCCTGAAATGGCAATGGGCTGGACGTACTGCCAGAAGGACAGATCATCGATGGACCGCCGAAATTTTAGATTGGATTCCCAGTGACAGGAAAAGACCCAGAAGAAGATCACATGGGAGATGGGTGGATGAAATTCGAAAGTATGCAGGGGTGACATGGAGGAGACTGGCACAAGACAGACCGTTGTGGAGGAAACTTGGGGAGACCTTCGTCCAGCAGTGGATTGATAATGGTTGACAATGATGATGATGATGATGATATATATATATATGTATATACGTATGGCTATTTATATTTGAGCATGTCATGCACTCGTTTACGATTCGATTGTACTTAAAAACAAGAAAGATGACACCGAATTTTCGGGTGTAATAAGCACGTTTTTTGAATCCGTTCTGATGCAAATTAAATTTATCAAAGCTATTCAAAGTCAATGGAACCGGTATGGAAGACAATAGATCTGACGAAAGAAAGAAGATTTTCAATCAAGTTTTTAATCCCTCAGATATTGCTGTAAACGGAATCGTGAGCTTACGAACTCTTAGAAACAGAGATATCGACAAAAATAAGATGTGACTTTACGTCCCCTGAAGGGAAAACCATGCATTATTTTAGGAAGAAAATATTCTCAAAAGGTTTATCCATATAAGCGGTATCGGTCCAAGAAAAAAAAATTAGTCGAGTTTTCTGGAGCTCAGATTTTGCAACAAATACTTCAGAAGCAGAAATTAACACTTATGACCCCTGGTGGCCAAACCATTCTTTACCAAACATTAGAAACTATGTGAAAAATATTTTGCATCAGGTCTTGCATGTGATACAGGAAGAATTTTTCAAATCGGAGCTTTAAGAGCAGAAATAACGCAATTTACCTTTGTGCCCCCTAGCGGAAAGTCTATGATTTACTTGAAAATTTAAATTTATAAGAAAAACATTTCGAATCGGAAACACTATCCAACAAAAAAGGAATTTTTCAAATCAGACTCCTAGAAGTAGAGATATTTACAAAAATAAGATATACATCTATGCCCCCTGGCGTAGAAACCATGCATTTTTCAAGAAGAAAATATTCCTAAAAGGTTTGTCGACATGAGTAGTATCGGTCAACAAACGACTTTTTTCAATCGAGATTTTAGAAGCTCATATTTTGCTGCAAATACATCAGAAGCGGAAATTAAGACTTACACCACCTGGTGGCCAAACCATTTCTTACAAAAATTAGAAATTATGTGCAAACGATTTCCCATCAGGAGCTGTATGCGGTGCAGAAATAATTTTTCAAATCGGAGATTTAGAAGCAGAGATACAGGAGGAAACACAATTTACATTTACGCCCCCTAGCGGAAAGTCTATGAATTACTTGAAAATTTTGAAATTATATGAACCACATGTCACACTAGAAACACTATCCAACAAAGAAGGAATTTTTCAAATCGAACTCCTAGAAGTAGAGATATTGACAAAAATAAGATATACATTTACGCCCCCTGGCGTAGAAACCATGTACTATTCTGAGAAGAAAATGTTTCTAAAAGGTTTGTCGACATGAGTAGTATCGGTCAACATACGACGATTTTTTCAATCGAGAATTTAGAACATCATATTTTGCTGCAAATACAACAGAAGCGGAAATTAAGATTTACGCCCCCTGGTGGCCAAACTATTTTTTACAAAAAATAGAAATTATGTGCAAACGATTTCCCATCAGGAGTTGTATCCGCTGCAGAAATAATATTTCAAATCGGAGATTTAAAAGCAGAGATATAGGGGAAAACACAATTTACCGCTACGTCCCCTAGCGGAAAGTCTATGAATAACTTTGAAAATTTTTAAATCATGTGAAAACCATGTCACACGGAAAACACTATCCATCAAAGAAAGAATTTTTCAAATCGGACTCCTAGAAGTAGAGATATTGACAAAAATAAGATGTACGGCTACGCCCCCTGGTGGAGAAACTGTGAAATATTTTAAAAAGAAAATATTCCGAAAAGGGTTATCGATACGAGTGGCATCAGTCCACGAAAGAATTTTTTCAATCGATATTATAGAAGCTCCGATTTTATGGCAAATACATCAGAAGCAAAAATTAACACTTACGGCCCATGGTGGCTAAAGTATTCTTTACCAAAAATTTAAAATTATATGCAAAAGATTTTTCCATCAGGAGATGTATTCGCTGATGGAAAAATCTTTCAAATCGGAATTTTAGAAGAAGAGTTATCGGGAAAAATGTAATTTACTTTTACGCCCCCTAGCGGAAAATCTATGCGTAATTTGAAAAAGTAACTATATCTAAAATACTCTTCGACATAAATGGAATCGAAAGGTAAAAAAAAAATTTCAATCGGATGTTTAGAAACAAATATGTGGAATAAAACGTATTTTTGAATTCGACATCATCTGCATTTACGCCCTCTACCGGCAAAATTGTTCATCGTTAAAAAACCCGAAATAAAGGATCATCATTTGCATATTTACATCTTCCCAATGCAAAAAGAATGTTTCAAATCAGACTAATAGTTGCAGAGATATCGTGGGTACAGGCGGACGGACGGACGGACAAACCGATAACAGAAGCACGATCTTCTTTTTACAAAAGACGTGCAAAAAAAACGAGTAGGTTCAGGTTCTCATTTTTAAGTAGATTTTTTGTAACAGTGTGACCTGTGATAGTGCTCCACTGCTGCACTAACACCGCGGATGTCACGGTGCGATCGATCACTGCTATGCGTTAGTGGTGTCTGTCATCCCGTGAAATCCTGCAATTTTGCTGTCCATTTCCCGGATTTTTGTACGTCCGAGTCTCATCTGTCTTTTGAACTCTCCGTGCGCATCACTGTACTGATGTTTCGTTCCGTACCAGTGGCAATTTCGCGGCAGAAAAATCAAGCTTCTCTCATCCCAGCAATCCTTCCTCGCTCAAAGTCCGTCAGATGCTCTTCGGATAGTGAAACACCCTTTCGACTCAATGTCGAACAAGAAACACCCTTTCAACTCAATGTCGGCTCTTCACTGATTCCAACATATCGTTTAAGCTAGCTCTTTATATACCCAAGACCGGGCAGTTGAGAAGGCGCTGCTCTCGCATGCGTATTTTCACTCACGCTTTAATCAACTGCATGTCCCAGCCTGCTGCATACAGGGTGATTCAGAACTTATGGGACAAACTTTAAGGGTTGGTAGAGCACACTGCAACAAACATTTTTTGTATAGGAATGTATGGGCGCAAGTGACACGTTGAGGCACAAACACAAGAAATAGACATGAAAGGAAACATAAATTGCGTACTTACAGCATCATTGACAAGTGCTTCTTTACAGCAATGTTTACAATAATTGCTCAAAATTGCGTCCACCAACAGTAATACATGCGTGGCAGCGTCGACGGAGTGATTATCGTGTACTGTTGCCGGTAGAGGGCAGTAGGTGGCTTGCACATTATGCATCTGCTTGGCCCATATCTACTACCAACGCGACTCGATGCTAGATGTTATCGTATTTTTCTGGAAGCGGTTTTACCAGAATTGCTTCAAGATGTACCACTGGCCGTCCGACAAGGGCTGTGGTTTCAGCATGATGGTTTCAAAATCGCTTTATTATTATTTATCATAAGAAAACATAAGAGGGAGACGTCCTTGCTTTATGGGACGTAAGTCGTGTCTGTTTTGAGCTCCGTGTTTCGCCGTCTACTGAGTGTGTTTTGTGTGCTCTGTCGTTTAACTTTTGTGCGTGCCTTCAAGACGAAGGTTGTATCTTTCATTTAAGACATCTCCCGAGTCGGTGAGTACTATTTTCAATTAGCTATCAGCACTTTATTTTCTCGACGAGTTGGTCAATTAGGCCTCGCCATCGGCGATGGCGACTGCTGATAAGAGCAGCATTCCCGCTCTCGTCCCAGCTTCTCCTACTACGTCGATCCTTATCTCTGACGGAGCAAACCAATCAGCGTCCGTCCTTGATGATAGGGAATATCGTCCTCCTCCTGATGCCTATTGCTCTTCTTCTACGCTTCGGCTCTCTGACTCCACCACCCCTCCTGGTGGTGAGGCTATGACGTTCGTTCCTGATGCTGCCGATGACGTAATGGATATCTCTGAGGGCGTTGCTTCTCTGCCCTCGGTAGCCTTGCCCAGCGTTGTGTCAGCTCCTTCATCCAGCGCTGCACCTCTGCCTTCCAATGGAGGATTGCCTTCCCGCTCTTATTCTAGCGTTACCTCAGGTGCGTCCCTACCAACGCAATCGACTCGCCTTCCCCTTGCAGATGCCCATGTCCAGATACATGGTGACTCACTTCAATTGGACGTTCCGCACTTCTCACCCGCTGCGCAGGAACTTCACTCCACCCGTGAGTTGGGAGTGTGCCTAGATGCTCTTCCGAATACACCGCTGAAAGTCTATTGTGATACGCTCCTTGCTTTTCTTCCAGCCGGAGCCATTACTCACCTCACCCGCCGGCCGCGGACGGTGATTGTTTATTTCACATCCAAAGAGCATGAAGACACGCTTCTAAACTTTGGTCTTGACCTGGGAGACCACCACCTGGAAGCTGAACCGATTGCCAGGCGCCCTGTTCAGGTCTCCTTGCATCCGGTGACCCCGAAATTCAGCATGATGGGGCGCTAGCCCATTTCAGCATTAATGTGCGCAATTACCTGGATGCCACTTTTGGGGCGCGATTGATCGGCCGTGGTGGACCGGTCCATTTGGCCACCCTGATCGCCCGATTTATCGAGCTTCGATTACTTCTTATGGGGACATCTGAAGGACCTCTTTTACGATACTCCAGTTGACCCTGTTGAGGACCTCGTCGCTCGAATATCCGTTGCGGCTGCACGTGTGCGAGAAATACCTGCCATCTTTGAAACTGTAAGCCAATCACTCCGTCGACGCTACCAAGCATGTATTGCTGTTGGCGGACGCTAGTTTGAGCAATTATTGTAAGCATTGCTGTAAAGAAGCACTTGTCAACGATGCTGTAAGCACACAATTTGTTTTGTTTCATGTCTGTTTCTGCCGCCCCGGTGGCGCAGTGGTCTAAGCGATGGCCTCTGATCATTCGTCCGTAAGGGGTCCGGGTTCGAATCCCGGTCAGGCATGGATGTTGTGTTTGTCTTACGGCACTGGCTCTCTCCCTTCCCTGGAACCAGTGACCCTAAATTAGGGACGGGCGACTGCTTATAGCCCATTGAGTTGCTCACGGTGGTCGTTAAACCTCAAAAAAAAAAAAAAAAAATGTCTGTTTCTTGTGTTTGTGCCTCAACGGGTCACTTCTGCCCTTACATTCCTATACAAAAAATGTTTGTTGCAGTGTGCTCTACCACCCCTTAAAGTTTACCCCATGAGTTCTGAATCACCCAGTATATGCGGTAATTTCCAAGCTTCATGGTGTCTCAGTCCTTTTTGGTGTCGCAATTTTTGCAAACAGCGGTGTGTGTCTCATGTCGAAAAGGATTCAAAAGATGTGCTCATTACACCCGTGAATTTGCTGTCATCTATCTACGTTTTTATTGGCACGTCTTTTGTAAATATAATATGTGCTGATTATATCACTTTGTCCGCCCGCCGGTCTGTGGGCACGATATATCTGCAACTATTACTCCGACTTGAAAAAACCTTTATTTGGCGTTGCTTGAAATTTTAGAACCATAACCCCTGCTTTCGGTCTTCTTCTTCTTTTTTTTTTTTTTCTTCGATGCATAACTTCCCTGTGTGTGGACGTAAATGCACATGCTATCGAATTCAAAATACATTTTATTCCATATATTTTTTTCATCATACCCGATTGAAACAATTAGTTCTTCCATTCCATACCATATATAACGAGCCGCCCCGGTGGCGCAGTGGTCTAAGGCGTTGGCCTCTGATCATTCGTCGGAAGGGGTCCGGGTTCGAATCCCGGTGAGGCATGGATGTTGTGTTTGTCTTACGGCACTGGCTCTCTCCCTTCCCTGGAACCAGTGACTCTAAATTAGGGACGGGCGACTGCTTATAGCCCATTGAGTTGCTCACGGTGGTCGTTAAACCTCAAAAAAAAAAAAAATATATATATATATATAACGAAGACTATTTTGGGTAATATTTCTTTTTCAAGTAGTGCCCAGTTTTTCCGCTAGAGAGATAAACTGGGCACTACTTGAAAAAAAAAAAAAAAAGAAGTAAGGTTAAACTGCAATTTCCTCAATATGTCTGCTTCTAAAAGTCCGATTTGCAATACGCTTTTTGCATCGGATAGAGCTCCTGATGGGAAATGTTCTGCATAAAATCCTAAAATGCAGATGCTGTCCAATTCATAATACATTTTGTGCCATGTCATTACTTCTAAACATATCAATGAAAAACATTTTCTTCTGTTCGATACCATTTACAATAACGACCATTTTGGGCACGGTTTATTTTTTAAATAATGCATATTTTCCCGCTAAGGGGTTAATACAAATCACGTTTTTCTCGATAGGTCTGCGTTTAGAAGTCCGATCAAAGAAATTCCTTTTGCGTCAAATAGGGTTCATAGTAAGCCGTGCGGTGCACGTTACGCCTTTTAAAGCAGGCCTAACACACACACACACACACACACACACACACACACATGATCATCATCATCATCATTGTCAACCATTATCAATCCACTGCTGGACGAAGGTCTCCCCAAGTTTCCTCCACAATGGTCTGTCTTGTGCCAGTCTCCTCCATGTCACTCCCGCATACTTTCGAATTTCATCCACCCATCTCCCATGTAGTCTTCGTTTGGGTCTTTTCCTGTCCCTTGGAATCCAATCTAAAATTTCGTTCGGCTGCCCATCGATGGTCTGTCCTTTTGGTTATATATTTATATATATACAAGTTTCTTAAGGAAGTTCGTTTATTTACCCCCCTCCCCCAGCTTTTCACACCGCTTGAAGGTAACAGCGGACATGGCTCAACCAAGAGAACAAGCTGGTTTCAGGAGTGGCACAGCACTATAAGAGAATATGAACTTCTATTATGCATGGCTTTTATCGATTATGAAAAGGCCTTTGATTCGGTGAAACCATCAGCAGTTGCAATGGCTTTGAAATCCTGCGGTATTGAATATGCATGCATTAATATTATTCATAACATATATAAAATGCAAGTGCAAAGATTTGGCTATTTAAGAATACAGCACACATAAAAATTGGAAAGGGAGTGAGACGAGGTGACACTATATCTCCCAAACTCTTTAATGCAGCATTGGAAAATGTCTTTGAATCACTGAACTGGGAAAACAAAGGGATGAAGATTAATGGAGATTATCTAACTCACATTCGTTTTACTGATGACCTAGTCATTTTTGCGACTACCCCATCAGAGTTGCAGAGTATGACCCAGAAACTTGCTGACAGAAGTGGGGTTAAAAATGAACTTACAGAAGACAAATGTGATGTACACAAGAAACGAAGATTTATCGATTGATGGGAAAAAGCTGGAGATAATCAATACCTACATTTATCTTGCACAGCAGATATCAAGTAAGGGTCACATTCATGAAGAAATTAATTGGCGTATAAAATTTGCCTGGAGAGCTTTTGGAAGAAACAGTATAATTTTCAAGAACAATATGCCCTTATGTCTTAAAAGAAAAGTGTTTGATCAATGCATCCTTCCAGTGCCTACATATGGTGCAGAGACGTGGATCTTGACTAAAAGAGACATACAAAGACTGCAGACAACTCATAGTAGCATGGAGAGGTGCATGCTTAGTGTAACCAGGAGAGATAAGAAGAGGAACTCGTGGATCAGAAAACTGACAAGAGTGGAAGACATCATGATCAGAGTAAAATCCCTGAAATGGCAATGGGCTGAACATATTGCCAGAAGGGCAGACCATCAATGAACAGCTGCCTTTTTAGACTGGATTCCGAGGGACAGGAAAAGACCCAGAAAAAGACCACATGGTTGATGGGCGGATGAAATTCGAAAGTATGTGGGAGTAACATTGAGGAGACTGGCACAAGGCAGACCGTTGTGGAAGAAACTTTGGGAGACCTTCGTCCAGCAGTGGATTTATAATGGTTGACAATGATGATGATGATGATATAGACAGGGTTCTTAGGAAGGTCCGTTTACCCCACCCCTCACCCCCACCCCCATCCAGCTTTTAAACAGCGTATCGTACCGCCACGGAAGTAACGTGTCCCTATAGAAAAGTGATCATACGAAATCGATTGGACGTGGTTGTAGCGCCCCTAGTGGCGAAATACGGAACTTATTAAAACTTACTCAGAAAGCAAGAGAGATAAGCAAAAAAGTCCAATTACAAAATAAAAGGGCGGTGTTTAGTTAGTACAAAACGACACTTGGTTCAACAGGAATCTTGTTTATACTTAAATCTGTTATACTTCTTTCTACTCTCTCTTTACTCTTTATTCTCTACTCTTCTCTCTACTTTGCTCTGTCTACTCTCTCTTTAATCTTTCTACTCTACTGTTCTCTCTTCTTTCTTTAACTCTCTATTCTCTGCTCTCTCCCTCTTTCTTTGCTCTTTTATTTTCTTACTACCTTCTCTCTGTACTACTCTCTCTCTCTCTCTCTCTCTCTCTCTCTCTCTCTCTCTCTCTCTCTCTCTCTCTCTACTCTCGGTTCCCTATTCTCTCTTCATCCTCTATTCTCTTTTCTCTGAACTCTGTCTTTATTCTCTTCTCTGTATATTATTTTCTCTCTCTACTGTTCTCTCTCTCTCTCTCTCTCTCTGTGTACTCTGTTTCTCTCTACTCCCTTTCTGTTTACTCTCTACTTTATTTTTCTTTACTCTCTCTCTCTCTCTCTCTCTCTCTCTCTGCTACTCACGCTTTACCCTTAATTTATGTGCTCTCTACTCTGTTTTCTCATAACATGCAAGCTTACAGGATGAAAATTACGTCCACCTGCTCTTTTATGCAATGGGGATGAGAATTCAATTGTATATTTTTTCATCCGTTGCACATAGTTCGAGGGCAACTGCCACATCTACAAATTATGAATCCCCTTCCAAACTGCATTTTCAAATGCTTCTAGGACAGCTAAAACTAGATTGATGAAAGACTCGCTGCCCCTTTCCTAAAGAACACTATTCACCTGTGCTAGTCTGCACGCGTTCTGCAAACGAGAGCAAAGAAATGCTTAAAAAAAAAATAGCTTCGAAGCTTCCTGTTCACAATACACCTGATCATCAAAGTACTCGTGTGGGCTTCTTTAGAACACGGCACAGAGGAAGAGAAAAGAGCCGTTAAGCTTGCAGACAAAAGTTTTGGGAAATCTTTCATCTGGATTTTCGAATAATATGCAGAATAAGGAAATTTTCAATGCAAATATTACATCTACATAAATAAATAAGCTGATCTTGCGCCTTGATGGATTTCTTTAGCGATGTATGAAATAGAAAATAGACATTTGCCTGGGATCGATTCAGCCAAACGTACTTTCTGCCCGAAAGATGTTAATGCATTTTGTGAAAGCGTGTTAGAACCTTGTGCGGAAATTTCCTCAAAATACAGAACAAAAAAGAAGTACAAGAGTGTAATACAGTAAATGTTAGCTTGGTTTTTATCTTTTTTGTAAAGAAAGCAACCATACATTTGCCTCTGTCTCTTCTGTGTAGCTGCCAGGATGTATAACTCTTCAGCAAACTACGTTATACTGAAGATTATCTACGAAAGCGAAACAAATGACGTCATTTGGAAAGTTTTTCCTTTCTCCCGACTTTTTTTTTTTTTTTTGAAGGGAGTAGCGGCAGTATAAAATGGCTGGTGAAAGTTTAAAAGTTCCTGTATGAGGAAGAGCATCATAAATTGAAATAACAATTTTTCTTCTTCTTTTTACGGTCCTTAGGAACCATTTACTAAGCACAATGATTTATTTGTATCATATATAACATAAATTTAAAGCAAAGTAATACTTTTCAGTCCAAGCAGATTTATGTGGCTTAAACTGTGAATAGACGGTAAGAAAACAGTACTTTTGCGGGGGATAATTGCTTAAGCTCATGCGTATTATTTGCACGTACAATTGTGTGCGCACCGTTGATTCAGATAAGCGTTTTGCACTGTTTATGTGAGTGCAGATCATTTTTATTATTAGAAAATTTCGCTAATCTAAACGCACACAATTTACTATATGTATACTATTTGTGCTACACGCACATTTTCTGTGGAAACCAGAAAGTTCTCATAACAAGAATAGCAATCATTCCGTCATGATGTACACTGAGAGCACATTTTATCGTACACACCACCAGAGTTGGAAACCAGTCAAACATTTGGGACCCGGAACGGACCCGGCAGTCACATAATTGAGCCCGACCAGAACACGACCCGGTCCTGACCCGGACAAATCTGCTATCAGCTATGAACTCGAATATATCATCGTCACCATCATCATCATCATAGTCATCATTGTCAATCATTATCAATCCATTGCTGGATGAAGGTCTCCTCATGTTTCTTCCACAACGGACTCTCTTTAGCCGAATTCCTCCATCCATCCATCTCCCTCGTGGTCTTCTGGGTCTTTTCCTGTCCCTTGGAATCCAGTCTAAAATATCGGTTGTTCATCGGTGGTTCGTTCTCGTGGCAACATTTCCAGCTCATTGCCATTTTAGGAATTTTACTGTGATCATGATGCCTTCCACTCTTGTCATTTTCCTCATCCTCTTGTTTGTCTTTTTATATTTCCTGGTTACACAAAGTATGCATCTCTCCATGCCTCTTTCAGTTGTCTGCATTCTTTGTATGTCTTTTTTAGTTAAGGTTCTTGGCTCTGCTGCGTAAGTAAGCACTGGAAGGATACATTGATTAAAACTTTTCGTTTAAGAAATAATGGCATATTACTCTTAAAAATTGTACTGTTTCTTCCAAAAACACTTCAACCAAATTTTATGCTCCAATTAATTTCTTCATCAATGTGACCCTCGCTTGATATCTGCTGCCCAAGGTAAACGTAGGAATTGGTTATCTCCAACTTTTCCCCATCAATTGATAAATCTTCATTCCTTGTAAAAAGCACTGTACATCAGTTTTGTGGTCTGAAAGTTCATTTTTAATCGCCATTTCTTTACCCTTCTCAGCAAGTTCGTGGCTCATACTCTGCAGCTCTGAAGTATTGTTTCAAAGACCTCTGAAGCGTTCTCTGAAATATTTTTTCTATTCAAAAATGAAACAGAGAAATAAAACGGGTCGAAATCGGGTCAGGAATGCCTTGACCCGACCCGTTTGACCTGCTAGAAATTGTGGACCCGGTGATCCGTTGTCCCGATGATCCGTTGTCCCGATGACCCGTTTCCATCTCAGCACACCATACCAATTAACAAACCTCTCCCACCCTTCAACAATAACACGCGAAGATAAATTTTCCCACCCGTTGCGAGCTATGAATAGCTCAAATATCTATCTGCTCTATATCATACCAGTGGTGATAGTAAAACACGAAGACTAGGATGAGTTCGATCGTGGGCAGATAGTCGGTGCGAGAAGGACACTGAGCTCGATCTCCGCGACTCCAAAACGTCCGGGATTTGGACGTTCGCCCGTCGCACGTGTTTACCAGAGAACTAAATCAAAACCAGCAGCCTCTGGGGAAAATGTGGCCGGTAAAGGTTGTTGATGTTTGAGGTGAGAGCCCCCTCGTAACCCCCTTCTCAAGACGAGGGATGATGTAACATACTACGCAACATGACTTACTGCTGAGGTGATACATGAATATAATCGACAATGTTACAGCGATAAGCCTGCCGGCATAGTTCAGTTGGGAGAACAGCCACTTAGGACGGCGTGAGTTCGAATCCTACCCCGGGAAAAAGGTTATATGTCGTACTCTGTCCTGTATCGTAATGTCGGATCGGAGGGCTACGGTGGAGAAGATAACGTCGGCATTCAAACAAAGTTTATGCAAAGACGATTCGATGTACGACAGCACGTCTGGATTATACAGGCGTGCTACAGTCATAATCTAGTCATGCCGTCTCCCAGTATGATTCGTAACCGGCTTAGGAGGCGTACTGGGAGAAGGATCATTGCCTCTTACCGGCGGGAGACTGGAAATAGGTAAGGAATTGAGATTACCTAACTGTTTGAGCGTGTTTATATCGCTTAGACCAGGGGTGGTGAACCTGCTGCCTTCTAGGTCACTAAATGCGACCTTTTGAGTGAATCTAAATTTTGCAGAACAAATCCTTTTAGTTTTATTAATATGCTTTTGTTCGTCTTTTATTATTTTTATTTTAATCTTAAAATGACCATATTTAAAATACCAAAGAGTAAAAGAAGATTCAATGAAAAAATTCTTCCCGACTGACGGCCACAATTAAATCATTAATAAGTCATAAGGGCTATTTTGACACCTTCTGGGTTGATGATTTCGTCCTATCGCTCCTAAAGAACTACAAATGGAATTGATTTAGCTCTCAGAAGATGACATTTTAAAGTCCTTATTTAACGCTAAGAAAGATTCAAGTGAAATATGGAAAAATGCAATAGAATACCCACGCGTTCGGCAACATGCACGGAAAATGCTTTCTTGCTTTTCAACCATTTTATCTACATTCTCCTAACTAACCCAAATCATGACGTCATTAAGATCACAAATGGCGGATACGCATCTAAAGGGTCAGCTAAAAGTGCGGACCTCCATTTTGCAACTAAATATTCGAGTGCTTTCCAATAAAAGCAGTCACAACAAAGTAATTAAAAGGTTAATTAACTTTAGAATTTTTTTCATTTTTTGAAGTTAGTTAGTGCATCGCAAGATTTTTGCAAAATAATGTTTATTTCGAAGGATATTTAATTGAAGTTTCTTGAATGCCGCCTTGTTAGATTACAGCTCACTTAATGCGGCCTTTATAACGTACAAGTTTTTCCGCGCCGGGCATCGAAACCGGGTCCCCTCACTCTGTAGTAAGTCGCTCTCCCAACTGAGCTACACGGACATATGCTCTAACTGCTATCTGCCTTTATCTCATATGCGTCCTGCGGTGCAGGCACGTCACATCTCCCCTGCCCCCGAGAGAGGGCCGAGGGTATGACCCACAGGTCAGCCAAGACCATGTGTAGCTGTAGGCAGTCATCCCATGAGGAACGCGCACTTGAGAAATCCCAGGCAATATGGTGTGAGGAACGTAACATCACACTGATTTATTTTTTCGAAGCACTGAAGTTGGGATTCTCATTTTTCCTGCCTCGCCGTGTGGAAAGAACATCCCATCATTGCGAGAAACTTAACAGCCAGGTCCTCCTGGAAGTTCGGGCGCCAATGTGAAAACAGAGCTTTGTTCACGCCGGGCATCAAATCCGGGTTCCCTCACTCCGGAGTAAGTCGCTCTTTCAACAAAGCCCCACGAACACGTGCTCTCACTGCTATCTGTCTTTATCTCATGTGCCCCCTGCGGTGCAGGTATGTCACACTTTCTAACATGAAAAGTTTCCCCACTTCTGACTTAGACCATAAGAGACCATGGAACCACCTGCCCCGTCGGTGTCTCAGAGCCCGGTGGAAGCTGTGCTGTGCGCTGGGAGTGTTCACACGGGCCAGCTGTGCCTGTTTAAACCACCCCGGGCTCTTTGTACTTACTAACACCACCATCCCCTCAGAAGGGTATGTTGGCATACTCGCTGATTACCTACTCCAGCACGTGGCTATCAATTTCTCACAGACGGATGTGTTGTTTCAACAGAAGGACGCTCTGTCTGTAGTGTTCTTTAGTGTTTTACAACTTGTGTATGTGGCTTTTGGAACACTACGTAAAGTTTGCTGTTCTCATTCCCTCAAATTAAGAAAAACAAAGTCACTCAAATAAAGTTCACGAAATATTTACTTTCAGTTGTCCTTTTATCCAGCAGCACTTTACCAAATCATAGCCCATATAATAACAATGGGTGCTTAGTCAAATTTACTTGAATTGGGAAACGTAGTAGTTTGAAAAGACTAACACGAAATGTATACAAGGTGGAAAGAAACGACCGCATGAACACCCCAGGAGGTGATTCCTTGGGTCAATTCAATCATCAAATGTGCTATGACATTTTTGGATTTAGGGCTTTGTTTTCCAGATATAAGCCCCCAAAGGTGCGTGACGTCACATCCGGAATCGCCTGTTTTTGAGACTTCTAGAACAACCCGAGTGCCATGCAGGGAAGCGCGTGGCTGATGCCTGATGCTGCAATCGCAGTACAACAACAGTCATCCAGCCTGTTTCCGGAGTCGTTTTACGTCCGCAATTGTCGAGACGAACGGAATTGGTCACCATGTTGCATGACATACGTACTCGGAGAGCACTGCGATATGTAAATCAGTCGTGATGACTGCCGAGGTACTGAGCTAGCAGAATCAGGCATCCCCTACGAGTTTTCCTGTATGACACTCGGGTTGCTTGAAGCCTCAAAAACAGGCGATTCCGGACGTGACGTCACGTACTTTTGGGGGCTTATATCTGGAAAACTAAACCCTAAATCCAAAATGTCACAAAACATTTTGTGCTTGAATTGACCCAAAATGTTTTGTGACATTTTGGGGGTGTTTATGCTGTCGTTTCTTTCCACCCTGTATATATACACCACAGACAGAGTCGGATTTCCCAATATACCGACTAAACCCGGGCCTAGGGGGTAAATTTTACTGGTAGTTAAAATTAATAATTTGTTAAAACCCATAAAAAATAATGAAAGAAAAATTTAAAATTAAAGTGGAAATTGACATTTAGTCTGAAAACTGCTGTATACGAGACTTTGTTTCGGAATTCCCGTAATCCCCTTCCTCTTCGACTCGAGAAACTATAGACAAACATATGTTTATCTGCTTAACTATGCTTAAGAACTGAAATGAATACAAACGGGTAGTGGAGGGACCGAGCGGGGTGTTAACTTTGTTCTTTTGAACCCGATAATATTTTTCGGGCTTAGGTAAAGGAAGATCGCTGTTGGCTTTAGAAGGGGGGCATTTGCAAGATCTTCACGCAAAGCCATCTCATCTCCCCTCAGAATGAATACAATGGTAGGGGGCAGGGCAAGAGCTGAATTGCGCTGCTATGTATCAAAACATTAAAAAATATTTAAAAAAAGGGAAAAAAAGAAGACAGAAACTTTTAACAAAGCAACTGATTAATTACAAATATTTAATCAATTTAGGAATTCATGGCGAAAGTCAAAAGTAAGGAATTTTTGTCAACGACAGACGAAATTTTGTTACTAATTGTTATAAGAAAAATTCTTGTTTGTTGTTTCACCATATTTAAGCTATAAATTAATGTTTTTATTTGTATTTAGCTTTGGATAGGCTACATTCCTCTCCCACATCCCCATAACATTTCGTTTTTCTCCTGGATCGAATCCGTATGAGTTGCATGAAATTGAGGCCATCAAATTCTTTATTTTAAAAGGGAGTTGGGGCGGCAAATCCCTAAATACGTCTCTGACCACTGATCAATAGACGCTATCTGCATGAAAGAATACAGCTTACCAATTCGTACAACACCCACGACTACCACTAAACCACCACACACAGCTTGCTAAATTAACACATTACATCTGCAGCTACCTTGCTTGTCACCGATGCATACGTCATTCACACTTGACCTCAAGACTGTTTCCAGATGACATTCAGTGAGTATGAAAATATAACGTTAAGATTGAAATGCTTAGAGAGGACAAACTAAAAATTTACATAGAGAAAGACAACAAAATATGAAAGTTAAATTAAAGTATACGTCATATGTCTCACCTCCCCCGCAGAGATGAAAACGGGTTACGGGTCAATGGGTCAACCGGTCGACAATTTCTTGAGGATCCAACGGGTCGAGTCAAGGTGTTCCTGACCCGATTCTGACCCAGTTTTATTCCCGTTTTATTTTTGAAAAGAGAGAATTATATTCCAAAGAAAAATGCGCATTGTGGAATTCTGTAGTCGGTACTGGTGCCCACGGAGTGAATAATAATTTGCCATGCAAAAATATTGTCGTCTCTTTCTTAAAGCAACGAAGATTTCTACCGACCGACGCCAGGCATACTGACACCATATCGTAAAAAGATACTTCCTTTGCATTCTTTTACAGTGCGATTGTCCAGGGCAAGGTACAGGCAAACGCCATTCGCCTACTTCTCAGCTGATTCACTCTCTCCGTGCGAAGTTCACTGTAAGACTAAGAGCTGCTTTTCACATCGCATCTTTTACATTGAGCATTTAGAAGTATCCGATTGATGTGCTAACATCCCGTTCCCATGACATGTCATGTCGAAATTAACTCCTTTATTTGTTAATATGGATGGATTTAATATTATGGAGGTTGAGATACGCGTCGAGACCAACAATACGTGCTTGTTAATAGCCACAAGGGGAAGAGTGAATGCTGGAAGTTGCTTCGCCTCATTAAGGAACCGGTGAATAATTCTGTGTTGTTTGGTCTTGCTTGTTGTTCAAAATGTGGAAAGTGCATAATTACGAAGAAAGATGTCGCTGGTGTAATAAAAGAGTATGGAACCAAAAATCTAACGGACCATATAAAAGTATGCGCACCGTCATCAAAGCGTGGAAAGAGTGAATAATCTAAATACATTTAAAAAAATACATATGCGTAATCGTAAATAATGATTCCCATTTGTAATATACTCCATGGTCACGGTCATAGTCAGCCATTACTTCTGGATTACACAAAATAGTGGCACTAAAAATGTCACTAAAATTTAGCAAGTAACAAAATTTTATTATTGAAAAAGGATTTCAGTTCTTAAATATGAAACAGTTATTGGAAATAATATATATAAATTGAGTTTCGAATTTATAGTTCAAAGCTGATTTGCCTGGGTCAGTTACGGGTTCGGATCGGGTCGGATCCAGTTTCCAACTCTACTCCCCCGTTTGGCGAAACACTGGTTGGAGGAGCATTCCAATGAGTTTGCATCCATCGAATGGCAGTCCCACTCTCCGGATCTGAATCTAATTGGGAATGCATTCTCATACATCCAGAGAGAATAGATACCAGTCATACATCCAAATGTTCCACTCTATTTCTTGATAAAATGAAAAACGAGACGGGTATCAAGTCTGTACTTTTTGCTCACATTCCTTCAAAGTCCCCTGATGTGTCACCAATGGGCTATTCTGCCTTCGGACTACTAAAAAGAGAGCTCAGACGTAAAACAGAGACGGGTGTCAAGTCCATACCGTTTGCTCATGCTCCTTCAAAGTCCCCTGATGTGTCATCAATGGACTATTGTGCCTTCGGACTGCTAAAAAGAGCGCTCAGACCTAAAACAGAGACGGTGTATTAAGTCCATACCGTTTGCTCATATTCCTTCAAAGTCCCCTGATGTGTCACCAATGGACTATTGTGCCTTCGGACTACTAAAAAGAGCGCTCAGACGTAAAACAGAAACGGGTGTCAAGTCCATACCGTTTGCTCATATTCCTTCAAAGTACCCTGATGTGTCATCAATGGACTATTGTGCCTTCGGACTGCTAAAAAGAGCGCTCAGACCTAAAACAGAGACGGGTATTAAGTCCATACCGTTTGCTCACATTCCTTCAAAGTCCCCTGATGTGTCACCAATGGACTATTGTGCTTTCGGACTGCCAAAAAGAGCGCTCAGACCTAAAACAGAGACGGGCATCAAGTCCATACCGTTTGCTCATATTCCTTCAAAGTCCCCTGATGTGTCACCAATGGACTATTGTGCTTTCGGACTGCTAAAAAGAGTGCTTTCTAAACGCAGACGTAAAACAATGATTGGACTACGGACAGAAGTGGAGGAGGAGTGGAAAAAAATGCCACTACCAATTTTAAGAAATGTCCTGTTATCTTGGAAATCTAGATGTAGATTCATAGTCCAGAGAAAGGGATTTCAGACAGAATATTTAGGAAAAAATATTATTATTTTATTAATTATATCGCTAGAAAATCGTTCTAAAAGTGTGCGAACATCCTCTGCATAAGCTGTGTAACCTTGCGGGTGTTTTGCTCAAACTACAGAATATGTTCAGCCGATCGCTTTTTGGCATATTTTGAGTTAACTCCCATGCTGTTGGCAAGACATAAATGTTTCTTTACTTAAACACTGCTTCAGCATTTTTTTCTTTATTCTGGTATGTTGGAATGTATATGTACTTCTCAGTGTAGCTGCATTTCAAGTGATTTCTTTCAAATGCACTTTTCTTGCCAAATCAGTAATTCACTGACTTGTTCATCCCCAGGGAAACTGCAACCGTTGGGCCGATGTTCAAAATCAATGAGCAGCTTCTCCTCCCTGAAAGAATCGAAAACATGAATGTTTATGGATTTCTGACATAAAAACCTTTTCATATTTTTAGCTTAAAATGCCTTGCATCAGCGTTCGTGGTGTATGTGATTGAATTGAACGCTAAAAATGTTCAATCGCTTCAATTTTTACGACGTCTGCAAAAGAATAACAACATTAATATTCCTTCAGGGTTAAAATATTCTTCGTGGAGACTCTTAAAAAGAGAACAAGGGGGAAAGTGTATTTCCTTTTACTTGCAAAATGAATTGATTAAAATAAAAAACCAGAAAAAAAAGTGCAGTCAAAAATAGAAACAAGCCACTTGTGTTTCCTAGATACAAAAATCGAAACGAAAGTCTTTCATACATGAGCGAAGATAGGAAAACGAAGCTAGATGGGGAAAAACGAAATCTAAAACTGGGCGCAGAAATCTTAAATGAAGGAGTTATTAAATTTGAAAAAGTTACACACATGTGTACAAAACAATCATTCCGAGTATAAGATCCGGAATAATTAATCAAAAAACAGAAAAAGAAAGAGGTTTCACACACAGACACACGAGAACATCCTAAAAACGAACTTGAAACATCAAAAAAGAAGGCGCACTTTAAAATGTTTTCCAAAAACAACTTAAAGTTGGCGATGGAAATCTCCCTGGGGATGCAAGTAGCATGAAAAGCGATTTAAAGTTTCGATGATTTCATCGCTTTAATGAAGAAGAATAAATGACAGACAAGGTAACGGGAGTTCTGCAAGACTGTCAAGCAGGATAACGACAAATCGCTTCTTCAATGCGTTATTAGTGAGAAATGAAAGAATATGGGCTCTTTGACAAATTAGTACTAGAATGACTAACAGCTCATTGCAAGTAGGGTGATCAAATGGAACCAGCTAAAGAAACAAATGGACAAATATACAGACACTGGACAAAGAATTAGTCACCTTCAGAAATTTGTTTTTAATACTTAGTTACATAACCATATACTGAAATCACAGCATTAATTCTTGCTGGAAGAGATTCAACAAGATGATTTAAGTAACTTGCGTCAATTTTTGACCATTCTAAGAATAGTTTGTCTCGCAATTCGTTAAGATTCCTGGAATGCTGAAGTTTGGTTTTTAAAACTTTCTTCAAGATGGTCCCGTAGATTCTCGATGGGATTTAAATCTGGAGATTTAGCTGGCCAGTCCATGTGTCCCAAATTATATCATGCTCCTCACACCAATCCATAGTGGTTTTAGCTCTAGTTGTCATCCTGGTGAATCGGATAAGTCACTCGATGAGAATCCTACAAATGTGCAAAAGAAAGCATGATTGCCTAAAATTTATCTGTAAGCATGCTGATTTCTCGTATTCTTCACCTCTACTAGTGGGCCTAGTTCACAAGCATTAAAACAACCCCACAGCATTACAGACCCACCTTCTTTGGCAAGAAGACTTTGAACACACTCAGAATTGAATGTTTCTTCAGACCTCCTGTTGATTGCGTCATTTGAGTATAGGCAAAATTTGGATTCATCAGACCATATGAAAGTCTTCCACTGATTAACAGACCATGCTCGGTGAACCTTGGCTCAAGCTAATCAAGCTTGAGCCAAGGTTCATAGCTAATCGAGATTATATATATAAAATAAATAGAAATATACGATATTAAACAATTAGGTATATTGCTGCAGGTGACTAATTTTTTGTCCGGTGTCTTTAATTTTCATGGTAAAACTAACGTCTTATACTGCGATAGATGGCGCCACGGGTCATCTTGCTGGTTGTGATTTCAGTGGAAAGAGCCAGAAGAACGATGGAGGCGCATACAGAATTTTTCACAAAAATGGAGGTCAGAGCATTGATGCATTTCGGATCACATAGCGAACTTCTGATAATACCTGGGGTAATCATTTTTGAGACTAAATGCTCCAGTAGGGAACAGCTGCATTCAATCTATCAGAAAACAGAAAGAAAAGAAAGAAACTTAAAAACAACTTCCTTCTCACAGTAGGTAATGTTAATTAAGTTCTGCGGGAAGTTTTCGAGACTTATCCGAAAAAGAAAGAACTATCAATGGTACATCCTAATAAAATCTTAAGAAATACCTGAAATCGGCAATCTGGTCTGAATGACGGGGGATTGCCTATACAGATTTCATTTCCAGCAAGGTAACTCTCGAACGCACAATTCAGAGGCGGGTTTACCTATCAGGGGACTTAGCAGCAGGTTATGCCGTTCGTGTGTGGTTTAAAGATCACAATGAGCAACTCGTTTGGCTCCATCCCAAATTTTAGACCATTGGATTCAGGAAAGGGAGAGAGAGAGCCAGCCCCGTAGAATCAAAAGAGATCTGCACAGGCTTAAATTTGGAAATCCCGGCCCGATACAGACTTTCTAGTTTACGGGCTGGCCCGTTTTGGACATTCATCACGCGTTCTCCGCCATTATTGCAAAAAATGCGAGGCAGTCCCTGGAGTAACAAAGCTGCTCTACTCTACCTCAGTGGTAAACGGAATGCAGTGCTGAAAGACGTGCCACTTCTCGTAGGAATTCCTCCTACAGATGAGGTTTAGACCTGACTACATACTGCTGTTACAAACGCAAACGCATTTCTTTAAGTATAAACAAGATAGCCTTGATCCCTAAATACGTAGAAAAAACTTCAAACTTCCTCATCTTCGTTGTAGCAAAGAATCGCACCAGACATTCGGTCCTCTGATTTCTTGTAGCTGAAAAGTCTAATTATGTAAACATTTCTTAGCAAAGAATAAAGTTTTAGTCACCAAAACCAAGGAAATGAAAACGGAATTTATAGAAACAAGCCGTCTCATTTCAGACTCTCATCTTACAGTCCAGCTTGTCGATTGATTAATCAACACATCCGCTGGCGGATGCACTTCCATGTCTTTCGTTTCACTCAGCGACCTTCGGCATCTGATTATTTAACAAGTCAAGCTTTGTTTTGTGAATTTTTAAACTAATGAAAAAAAAAATACCAGCCGGGCCAGGTCCGTGCCAGAAACGTCAAACATTTTGGATCCGGACTCGACCCGGACCTGACCCAGGACAAATCTGTTTCGAACTATGAATTCGCAACTTCATATACAGGGTGTCCGAAAAATAAATGAACTGAGAGTAACACCATATTGAACTGGTTCCTACAGGAGGTATTTGAAATGGGCCCCACCAACGTCCAGACATTTCTGCACACGCTTCTGCATGTTGGTGAAGACCTTTCTCGGATTATGTGGTGTGATTTGTTGAATGGGGGTCGTTATTGCAACCTGTAGCTCTTAAAGTGTATGCATATTACCTGGGTATACCTTCCTTTTCAGTGCACTCCATAGAAAAAAGTTGAGCGATGTCAGATTCGGTGACCGGGCAGGACACAGTCCCCGGAAAATGATGCGATTTCCGAAGAATTCCTCCAGAAGCTGTATTGATGCGCCAGCGGTGTGAGCAGTTGCACTGCACTTTCGTGCTGGAACCATCTTTCATTCATTTCCCGTTGCGTGAGTTCGGATATGAATGGTTGGATAATCTGGACACGGTATCGTTCTGAGTTAATGGTTTCACTGAAGAAAATGGGCCCAATAATGCGCATACGGGTCATGACACACCGAACACCGACCATCTGGTAGCGGAGAGGCACTTTCTTAAATTCGTGGGTATTTTCAGTACCCCACAGACGAGTGTTTTGGCTGTTTATGTACCCGGACAGGTGGGACTATGCCTCATCTGTAAAGGAAGTCACCAAATGTCCTCACCTCCTTCGGACAGGAACACTTGAAACCACCTGCAGTACCGAACACGGGTCTCGTGGTCTGTTTCTTTCAGCTGATGAGCGACAGACATTTTGTACCAGGTGGAAACGCAACTTCCTTTTCCGAATACCGTCTGTTGTACTCTTTGGCACATTAGCTTGTTGTGACAGCCGCCTCACGGACTTGTGTGGAATCCTCTGTACCCAGTCCTGTCATTTGTACTGTAATTCCATTCAAAATTTATTTATTAGTACATTACTGCAATTCGTACAGTGCACACACACACACACACACACACACACACACACACACACACAGGGCATTCAAAAAGTCTCTCCGCAGTGGGTATCGTAGGTTATATACATAGAGGTCACATAAATGTTTACGGAAACATATCATTTACACACTTGCTTACAGAAAGTGTTGAATTTGTCATTCAAATTCAACAACTGTTTTATACATGTTTTCAAACACATCTGCGAGAGTCAATAAGTCCCTCCACAGTAATGTTAAGGCTGTCCCTCTTAATTTTGCTTGTGCTACAGTCAAAATTTCTGAATTAAGCAACTTGTTTTATTAATACAGACATTTGACGTGGGCCAGGAACATCAAACAGAAGTCATCGCTCTTTCCACGTTTATAAATGAGTAACGGAAAAATTCTCATTGGCCGCCACCGGGAATCGAGCAAAGGGTCTTCCGTTTTGCCGCCGCAGAGAATCGAATCAAAATCTTCCATTGGCCGCAGGCCTTGGAAGACCAGGTCTTCCATTGGCGGCCACCGGGAATCGAACCCAGGATCTATTCATTCGCCTTCTAATTATTTGTTCAGTTGCTGCTTACCATCTTTGGTGAATCCCCAGCATTGTGCGGGGCTCCAAAAAGCAACCTACCAAATTGGCTTGGTAGTTAGTGTGTGTGAGTCTGGAGGAATTCAAGGCCGCTGTGGTGCAGCGGAAGCACATCCGGCGCGTAACTGGAAGACCTGAGTTCGATTCCCGGTGGCGGCCAATCAGAATTTTTCCGTGACTCACTTATAAACGTGGAAAGAGCGATGACTTCTGTTTGCACTTGTTTTGTGTTTAATTTCAGTTTTTGCTGTTTGCTTGATAACATACTAAGCTTCAGAATATATTTCACAGCAACACCAATTTACAACAGCTTCTGATGAGTTGAAAGTTTCAACACTGTGGATGTTGATTTCGTCATTGCCCCTCAGAAGCTAGGAACACCCATGAAATCAAAATTCACATTTTGGAAATTTTCAGCTCATCACAAGCTTGTGAAAATCGGTGTCGCTGTGAAGCATTTTCTGATTTCTTAATGAGGTGAAACAACTTCTGGAATTCACCCTTGCCTTTTTGTTTTCAAGAAGAATGTATTTGTTGGCATCGACGCCTTTTTCAATCTCCTTAATATTAAATTCATCCATATTAACGAATAAGGCACTCATTCAGACACGATATGCAATGAAACGGGATGATAGCACGTCAAACGATATCCTCTAATGCTCAATGCAAAAGTTGCTCTCAGTCGTACAACGTGACATGCGGGGTGTGAGACAACGAATCATTAGAGAAGTGGGTAACAATTAAAGTAAGTAACTTTCAGTCTTACAATGTGACACAAGTAACAAAGTAACTCTCAGTCTTACAATGTGACACGCGGGCTGTGAGAGAACGAATCATCAGAGAAGTATGTAACTAGTAAAGTAAGTAACTCTCAGTCTTACAATGTGACACAAGTAACAAAGTAACTGTCAGTCTTACAATTTGACACAAGTAACAAAGTAGCTCTCAGTCTTACAATGTGACAAGTAACAAAGTAACTCTCAGTCTTACAATGTGATACAAGTAACAAAGTAGCTCTCAGTCTTACAATGTGACAAGTAACAAAGTAACTCTCAGTCTTACAATGTGATACAAGTAACAAAGTAGCTCTCAGTCTTACAATGTGACAAGTAACAAAGTAACTCTCAGTCTTACAATGTGACACAAGTAACAAAGTAACTCTCAGTCATACAATGTGACACGCGGGGTGTGACAGAATGAATCACCAGAGAAGTGAACGACAGGCTTTTGCCTGTAACTTGCTCTGGACAATCTCGCTGAAAACAAACGCAAAGGAAGTATGTTGTTTTACGATGTGGTATCGTCGGTCGATTAAATGGCTTTCAGGAAAAGACGGCAAAATTTAAGTGTGACAAATCATTTTTCACTCCGCTAGTACCAGCATCGAGTGCAAAATTCCACACTACGCATTTTTCTGTTAAATATATTTTATTCTTTTCAAAAATAAAATGGAAATAAAACGGGGTCGAAATCGGGTCAGGAACACCTTGACCGGACCTGTTTGACTCACAAGAAACTGTCGACCCGTTGACCCACTGAAACCTTGACCCGTATCCATCTATGGTCCGTGCAGATATCTAGAGAAAAGCAAAAACCAGCGCCTCTGACAATTGGACTAGATAGGTAGCAGCGGCCACCTAGGAAAATGTGCTGTAAACTTATAAAATTTACGGTCCCTTCACTGTCTTAGTTAAGGAGCCTAAGCTCTACTTTGATCTTGATGCAGGGACCACCCCCGATATGTAGCCTTATGATAAAGCCTCTGTTAAAGATGTCCGTTTCATAATAAGATTTCACATTGCGTAGCCATGACATTCTCACTCTTTACACGTTCTTTCGACAACGAGATCGCTTAGTTGCACTGCCCCATACACCCGAGTGAGGACGAACAAACTTAGCTATATATGAAACTATAAAACTAGCCATTTATTATATAATCTAGGTAATGCACTCAATGGACAAAACATTAGAGATACTTGTCTAATACCGTGTTGCTCCTTCTCTACCTGAATAACAGCCTGTACAAGACCAGGCAACAACTCCAGTAGTTTTCGGAGGTAAAAACCAGTCATGTCTGTTGCAGCATTGTCTACAACTCCGCCCGAGACGTCAGTTCAGAGTCCATGGATGTTTCGCTCTACGGCATCTCACAGAGTTTCTACAGGGTTTAAATCCGGAGACCTTGAGAGCCTGTGGATGGTTCCAACCTCAGGTGAGTGTTTCTCGAGCCGTGCCTTGGTGGTTGCGGCCCGCTGAAGCAACACAGCGTGTAGGTTATCAGCCAGCAGATGCACAGCGGTTAAAGAAATCTCCAGACACACTAAGGGACTTAATATGTCGTATAAGAAAGCTTTCCAAACCATCATAGAGCCTCCACCGCCTTGAACAGACCCGACCTGTTACTACGGGGCCAAGGCCTTATGCTGTCGACGCCATACTGGCACTATCCCGTCAGCTCGGTACAGCTGAAAACTGGATTCATCTGGCTACACGACGTGACGTCATCCTGCGGAGGTCCAGTTTTTATGTTTCTGGCACCTGGCAAGGCGTAATGCCCGATGACGACAGAGTGACATCACTTTAATAGCATGGCCAATGATGCCATGTCTACTATTTACGGTTTCCAAACCACTTTCTTTTTTAACATAGAAGCATGTTAGGTGTGTGAGCAACAAGTCGTTCGTAAAACATGATAAACATGATGCGTTGAGCAGAAATTTTGAATTATACTTCCCAATATGGATGAATGCTCACTCAATACAAGGTTCTTGTCGACTACAAGTTTCAGGTACAAGGATCGTTTCACATGTGCACGTTCCTGAATTTTTCTCTCAACATAAGTGCAGTTCGTTTAACATTTCGCTTTCCTGAATTGCTCGCTACAGTAAATATAACTCTATTCTCTTGGTAACAGTGAATATCGCTCTATTCTCTTGGAAACAGTGAATATCGCTTTGTGCTCTTCGTAACAGTGAATATTGCTCTGTTCTCTTCGTAACAGTGATTATCGCTCTGTTCTTTTTGTAACAGTGAATATCGCTCTATTCTTTTGGCAACCGTGAATATCGCTCTTGTCTCTTCGTAACAGTGAATATCGCTCTCTTATCTTAGTAACAGTGAATTTCGCTCTGTTCTCTTGGTAACAGTGAATATGGCTCTGTTATCTTGGCAACAGTGAATATCGCTGCACACCCTCTGAGCTTATCTCAGAAGTTTTTTTTTTTTGTTTTTTTTTACATTAGATTGCACTTTGACAGCTGTCAGAACTGCCAACATCAAATTCACCGGGAGAAACTTTGTGGCGTTAATAGAAGTCATTTAACGAGAAGAAACCAAATTTACATAAGATCACAGAAACTCAAAATGAAGTTAAATTAAATGTTTACGTCACAATTTCCCGCTTTGTTATCTCACTGTCTCGCTGCTTTGCTTAGCTATTTTATCAAATCGCTTTGAGAGTTTCGTTCGTTGATATTCATTAAGTTATGAATTCTGAAATTAATTTTTTTTATTCCACGTGGTGATAACACTTTATTATCTGCATTGAATTCACTAATTTGTTTCATTCGGGGGAATTTTTTCACTCCTCGGCCAGGAGGAGGGATATTTTTTTTCACATCTGTTAATTACTGTAAGTGTAATTTTCTCTCTCGTCTGTTGAGAATATAAAAGGGTGTAACATTTTTTAATTCATTAATATTTTATTGGTTTACAAGTTTTTATTTTCCCTTCTGCTGCACAATCTTATTAAGTGCTGGGAGCTCATTTCTTCAGCTGTAATTTAATTGTTTTATATTTTTTTTAACATCTTTCGGGATGCTAAGTAAAAAGTAGAAGCAGGAGATCAGAGACTTTTTGTAGATAATTGTAGAAGTTTTGTTTTATGGATTACAACTGAAGAAATAGCAGGAAATAAAAGCTGCACATTCCTACTCTACGAGACGAAATGAAAAGGGCGAGAATCTTTTTTCGGTCTGTTTGTTTTTATTTTATTTTATTTTTCCACGGCAGAGCTAAACAAGGAATTTCCATTAGTCGATTTGCAAAGTTCCGCTCCGTACGACGTTACTTTCTACCAATACCTAACTTGCCAGTCGTAAAATGCGTTCTGCATTCTTACGAATAGGAAAGTATTTCCACCGTTTGGAGAAAAAGCAAATTCAGTACGACCCTGAAATCTAAAAAGCTTGTGTCGTATTTTCGTAAATGCGAAGACTTTCCCGACTTCTGTTGCTTGTGATCTACGTTGAGTGGCTTTGCTTCGTTCTTTGATGGGTGTTTTGACACTTTTGTTCCGGCATCCATCATTTTTTGGGAAAAACGTATTGAATGGATAGCCAATATAAAAAACTGAATCGACATTCTTTCACGCATATTTGTAAGGTAAGTTTTGTCTTAGTTATTCCACTCTGTGTATTTTCTGAGCGAAATAAAATTCTGACTTTGTTCTTCTGCTTTCTGGTGCCAGCTCTCCTTCACTTCTACTCATCCGAGAGATAAAAAAAAGCGTACTGAGATTGCGCCTACAAAAATTTATGTGTTTTATTTATAGGCTTGAGAGGTTAATAATATCGTTGAAAACTGGCTTCTATAAACTCATTTTTTCTGTGGGTAGCTTCCTAAAAGCTATTCGTGAACATGTAAAAAGCTATTGAGATGATAACTTATTTAGAAATCACATAATATCAATTAATCGAATGCGTGATAACTATGGAACGGATTTTTAGGTAAATAATTATTTTCACATAAAAGCACATACAGTGGAACCTTGGTTATACAGGGTGTTCCACTCGCCACCGAACCCAGCATTTCTTTAATAATATTAACACCAATGAAGATATTGCAACGACATATGAAGTGGACTTACCGCATTTCGTGCGAAATGTGATGACATCACAACATGTGCTGGAAGTGGCCTCCATTTGTGTCCAGATAGCATTGAACCCGGCGCACCATATTGTGGAAAGTCCTTGCCAGTACATCCGACGTCATTCTTCGGTGGTTTGCTTTCAAGGCATCTATGGTTCGCGGTTTCTTTTGGTAAACTCTCCCTTTTAGATATCCTCATAAAAAACAATCAGGAGGCGTCAGATCGGGCAAGCGTGGTAGCCATAGACCCTTCGAAATGACGCGGTCGCCAAACGAGGACTGAATTTCGGCCATACTTGTGTGTGATGTCGCTCCATCATGTTCGTAATATCCAATGGAGAGTTCTTCGTCCTCCGATTTCCGTTTTCCAATAAGTGCGAACAATAAACACTCGCTCCTCTGGAGTATACCGATATATTTTCACACGTACGCGAACAGCCGCGAGCACCAGCACTCACTATCAACAACCGTATTGTGTAGACACGCTCAGCGAAATGGCATAGCAAAGCAGCAGAGAGGCGCGTCCGGCTGGCTGGCGGACAGCGACGGATTCAATGCTTTCTGGACGCAAATGGTGGCCACCTCCAGCACATGTGGTGATGTCATCACATTTCGAACGAAATGAGATAAGTCCACTTCAAATTAATTTAAACACTCGACGTAGATCAGGACCACCAAACAGAAATCATCGCTCTTTCCACGTTAATAAGTAAGTCACGGAAAAAATTCTCGTCGGCCGCCACCGGGAATGACAATTTTTCCGTGACTCACTTATTAACGATGATATTTTTTCCGTGACTCACTTATTATTGATGATAATTTTTCCGTGACTCACTTATTAACTATTATAATTTTCCCGTGGCTCACTTATTAACGATGATAATTTTTCCGTGACTCACTTATTAACGATGATATTTTTCCGTGACTCGCTTATTAACTATGACAATTTTTCCGTGACTCACTTATTAACGATGATAATTTTCCCGTGACTCACTTATTAACGATGATAATTTTTCCGTGACTCACTTATTAACGATGATAATGTTTCCGTGACTCACTTGTTAACGATGATATTTTTTCCGTGACTCACTTATTAACGATTATAATTTTTCCGTGACTCACTTATTAACGATGATAATTTTTCCGTGACTCACTTTTTAAAGTGGAAAGAGCGATGATTTCTGTTTGGTGTTCCCGATCCCCGTCAAGTGTTTGAATTAATTATCCATTCGCCTCCTACTTATTTGTTCAGTTGCTGCTTTCCATCTTTGGTGAATCCCCAGCATTGTGCGGGGCTCCATGAAGCAACCTGCCATGTAGTTTGGCAGTTAATCACATGTGAGTCAGGAGAATTCGTGGCCGCTGTGGTACAGTGGTAGCATGTCCGGCGCGTAACTGGAAGACCCTGGGTTTGTTTCCCGGATGCGGCCAATAAGAATTTTTCCGTGAATCACTTATTAACGTGGAAAGAGCGATGATTTCTGTTTGGTGTTGTCCACTTCAAATTTCGTTGCAATATCTTCATTGGTGTTAATATTATTAAAGAAATGTCGGGTTCGGTAGCGAGTGGGACGCAATGTACGTTTTTCACATTTACACATAATTCTGCATCCTTCTTTTTAAATCTACAGCTCTGTGTGGGCTGATGAGTCACTTTTTTCAGAGCTTTTTCCCGAGATCTCGTTACGAGATATTGTTGACAAGGTGGGGTCGTTAGTCCCACGCCTAACTCCCAATCTGGAGGACCAAGGAACAAAGTACATCCGGGCCAACTTCACAGGGAACCATTTATATATGCATTCGCGTCCTCAAACAGAGAGTCTGCGGGAAACCCGGAAAATCGCAGACTAGATGGACTGAGATTCGGACACCTGTCAGAAACGTCCACTTCCCATATGCGTACAGCGACTTAACCAACTGCGATATGCCGGTGGTTAATGCTGCTTTAGTCCCGATATTTTACTGTAGCTTCTATTAGCTGTGCAACTTAATTTTCGGCCCCTAACTGCAAGCGATCAGAGAACGTCGGCAAATGCAAATAGCTGTGTGCGATAATATCTGATTGAAGAGCCATGCAACAGCTTTCCAGGCAACCGTAACCGCTCACAGCTGTAGTGACCGAAGGGACAAAAGTTAAAGGTGAAAGCAATGTGTTCGAGAAGCAACATTTGAGACACTGCCTCCTGTTTGCGTCTTAGCTGAATAAAAGTGCCTCGAAAGCCCAGCAAATGATCTGTGCTGCTTTGGGTGATGCTGCTGTGTCCTACAGTACGTGTAAGAAGTGGTTCCAGCGGTTTAAGCCGGGAAATTTCGATCTCCGTGATGCATAACGTCCGGGACAGCCACAGAAATTTGACGATGAGGAACTGGAACAATTGTTGGACGCGGATCCCTGTCGCACACAGTCAGAGCTCACCCAGGAACTCGGAGTAACACGGCAAGCCATTGCAAAGCGCCTGCACAAGCTTGAACGGATCCACAAGAAGGGCCGTTGTGTGTCCCACCAACTCGCAGCTGCGAACAAGTCTAAGCGCTACGTTGTTGCTGTGTCCTTGCTCTCCAGATTCAAAAAGAAGGATTTCCTCCACAGGATTTTTACCTGTGATGAGAAGTGGATTCTCTACGATAATCCACAACGGCTAAAATCGTGGGTTTTATCCAGGTCAGCCTACCACCAGTACAGCCTAACCGAATATCCATGCCAGGAAGTTGTTGCTGTGCATATGGTGGGATCAGCACAGTGTCGTACACCACGAGTTGTTCAAACCTGGTGAAACGGTCATTGCTTAGCGTTATTGTCAGCAACTCATTCGTGTGAGTGACGCAAGGCAGGCGAAAAGGTCATACACCGGCAAGAGCAGAAGGTCGGTCCTGTTGCTCCAGGATAACGCGCGTCGTCACACCGCGAAAACGACTTTAAACACGATCACGATTTTGTCCCACCCGGCGTATTTTCCAGACTTCGCCTCGTCGGATTGTCACCTCTTTCGCTCCCTGCAACATCACCTGAGTGATACGCCCTTCACTTCTGTCGAGGAGGTCCCCACAAGTATTGATGACTTTATCAACTCGAAACAGCCCTCTTTTTTCCGCAGTGGCATTCGGCAGCTCCCTAATCGATAGCCCAAATGTATCCAACACGACGGAGTTTATTTCCCTGATTAGGCACGTATTCGATTTGCTATAATTTGCTGTCAACGTGTCGTGCCTGTGGCCGAGAATTAAGTTGCGCACCTAATAAAATTTTTTAACTGTGCTATGCGTAATTCATTTATACGCCATTCGTTAAAATTAAAATTTCAGATTATTAAAAATATACGGTTCTATGATTATTTTTTACGTAACCAGGTATGCTATAACTTTGAGAGAAACCGAGACAGTTTTGCTAAGTTCTTTCTTGGTGCAGCCAAAGTTGAACCTTCGTCTCACCAAACAGAGATATGTTGTTTACTTTCGTTTTAGATGAAGAATTGGTTTCGCATTTCGTGACTCATACACAGAGCTTGAAAAATACATTGTCTGCTCGTCTGCGACGAGTGAAAAGTTTTAGGTGACGAGTAAAAAATTCAGTAGAGAAGTTTAAATTCAATCGTTAAATATTTATACAATATTATGTTTATTCTTGGATACGTAAGAAAAACATATTTTTAATTAAGCTTACTTTCATTCACAGAACTGGTGTGCGGTTGGGCACCAGTATGGGAACCGGTTTCTCTGCGTAAGAAATTTGATATTGAATGCTGTGATTCGCGAGGAAAGAAGCCGCAAGCCCTGTATAATCATTTCCCTAAACACTGTGTGAAAAGACAGGCAGTGAAAGAGTCACATGCGCATCGTTAGCTGCCATCCTTCTGCTCCGGAACCGAATGTTTTCCCATTTAAGCTACACCGACATAATTTATTGTTGCAACTTTGCCGTCCGTCTTGACGTGTACTTTACTCTGTAGCACATCACAGGATATCGGAGGCAAGAGATATTTTTCAAAAAAAAAAAATAAAGATTAGAAAAATATATATATGGAAGAAGACCTGATTTAATTTTACACCTGTTAGCAGAAAAGAGAAAATACTGGGGGCAAAGTATTCTTCGCGGTGAAGTATATTCTAACACAAAATTAAATTTCCATGAGAATTTTAGAATGAGAGATATTCTTTAATTCACCTTGCGCTTCTCATGGAGCAACCATGTCATGCGGAGAACGAGACTCGGACGACAAATCACACCATGATCCCGACTGACGCAATAATAATTGCATGCATGTGGGATGTAAGGTCAGGTGATGCGTAACATCACAGCCTCTCCTTGACAAATGTCAACCCCGCCTTCTCGTGGTGCATCCTGTTCCCACTAAAGGGGCTCTGACGACCGCCCATAGCGGTATAACTATACCATCGGGATCAGACGAAATTCTATCCCACACTCACCAACCCGCTTGGCCAGCGTGGTGAGTTATGGCCAAACCCCTCCAAAATGATTCCACAACTTAAATCTTGGCCCTCAGTCTCCGGCAGCTGGAATGTACCTGGCCAAGGCAGCGGCCAGTGCGACATGAAGGCAGAGGGTGCTAAGAATCCCCGGAGGACCGGACTAGGCTGCCATCTGATGCTGACCTTGGCTACTTACAATGGACGCTCCCTATCTTCTGATTCAAGGCTTCTTGAATTGGAAGAGGAACTACAAAGTATCAAGTGGGACATCGTGGGGCTAAGTGAGGTAAGGAGAAAGGAGAAGATCTCATCGAACTGAAAAGTGGACATCTCTTCTACTATCGTGGGACAGATACTGGCAGAACTAGTGGTGTTGGATTTATAATAAACAAGAAACTGAAGGATAAAGTTGTAGAAGTTGAAAGTTCCTCTGACAGAGCTGCACGACTTGTTATCCAACTCTCGAAAAGATACCAGGCTCAGATTATTCAAACTTATACCCACCACAAGTCATCCTGAAGAAGAAATTGAAGAATTTTATGAGGAAATTTGTCATCTAAATAATAAAGGTAAGCAGCACTTGAAAATAATTATGGGAGATTTCAATGCAAAAAATAGGGCAACGGCAACAGAATGAAACTTCAGTAGGTAAATTCGGTCATGGCAACAGAAACCAGCGTGGAAATACTCTCGTTGAGTTTGCAGAGGCAGAAGGGTTTTTCATCTTGAACTCCTTCTTCAAGAAAAAGCCACACAGGAAATGGACATGGAGACATCCAAATGGGACGACAAGTGAAATTGATTTTATTATGTGTAACAAAAAAATTCGTCATAGAAGACTGCAGTGTGCTAAACAAGTTCAACACAGGTAGTGACCATAGATTGGTGAGATGTAAGATGCACCTCAACACTAAACTTGAACGTGGCAAGCTCATAAGACAAACAAAATCTATTGACATAACCAACCTTAAAAAACACCATAATACCTTCAAGTTAGAACTGAAGAACAGGTTCTCTGCTTTAGAAGACCTAACATCGGAAGAAGTGGACATCTCTGAAGTTAACAGAAAAGTAACCAAAGCTCTTATGGAAACAGCAACAAAATTAGCTGGGTCTAAGAACAAGTTGCATGTGAACAAATTATCAGGAAAAACCAAAATGTTGATGCAAAAAGAAGAGAGATGAGGACAACTAAAGAAGATGTGACTTCCAAAGTGGAATATATAGAGCTATGCAAGACAGTAAGAAAAAGTATCACTGAAGACGTAAGGAAATTCAACTGTGAACTAGTGAGGAAAGCAATTGAAAACAACCAAAGCCTAAAGATAGCAAAGGGACATCTCAGTAAGGGAAGAAAACAGATTATGGCACTGAGAAGAAGAAGGGTTCTGTAACAAGAAATAGAGGCGAAATTTTGATAAGAGTGAAAGACTTCTACTCCAACTTATATGAAAGGGATGATATATGCACTCCAGACATCATGAAAGATACCAGTACCAGAGTTCCTCCAGTCCTTCCAGCAGAAGTTGCACATGCAATCAAGAACATGAAGCGAGGAAAAGCTCCAGGAGAAGATGGAATTACTGTAGACATCATACAAGAAGCAAGTGGAGAAATCGAAACAGTACTCGCCCAAATTTTCACTCGATGCCTTAATGAAGGAAAGATTCCTGAGGATTGGAACACCGCTACAATGATCCTGCTACATAAGAAAGGTGACATTGAGGATCTCGGAAACTACAGACCTATCAGCCTCCTATCAGTAGTTTATAAAATCTTCACTAAAGTTCTTTCACACCGCTTGAAGGTAGCACTAGACATGGCTCAACCGAGAGAACAAGCTGGATTCAGGAGTGGCTACAGCACAATAGATCATATCCACGTGCTGAGAGAACTAATTGAAAGAGCGAGGAATATGAACTTCCATTGTGCATGGCTTTTATCGATTATGAAAAAGCCTTTGATTCATTGAAACCATCAGCAGTTACAATGGCTCTGAAAACCTGCGGTATTGAAGATGCATACATTAATATTATTAATAACATCTATGAAAATGCAACTGCAAAGATTAGGCTGTTTGAAAATACAACACACGTAAAAATAGGAAAGGGAGTGAGACAAGGTGACACCATATCTCCGAAGCTCTTTAATGCCACATTGGAGGGTGTTTTTCAGTCGCTGAGCTGGGAAAACAAGGGGATAAAGATTAATGGAGATTATCTAACCCACCTTCGTTTTGCTGATGACATAGTCATTTTTGCAACTACCCCATCAGAGCTGCAGAGTATGATCCAGGAACTTGCTGACAAGAGTAAAGAAGTGGGATTAAAAATGAACTTTCAGAAGACAAAGAAAGTGATGTTCAATGCTTTTACAAGAAATGAAGATTTATCGATTGATGGAGAAAAGCTGGAGATAACAGACACGTACGTTTATCTTGGACAGCAGATATCAAGTGAGGTCACATTGATGAAGAAATTAATCGGCGTACAAAACTTGCCTGGAGAGCTTTTGGAAGAAACAGCATAATTTTCAAGAGCAATATGCCATTATGTCTTAAAAGAAAAGTGTTTGATCAATGCATCCTTCCAGTGCTTACGTATGGTGCAGAGACGTGGACCTTAACTAAAAGAGACATACAAAGTCTGCAGACAACTCAAAGCAGCATGGAGAGGTGCATACTTGGTGTAACCAGGAGAGATAAGAAGAGGAACTCGTGGATCCGAAAAATGACAAAAGAGTGGAAGACATCATGATCAGAGTTAAATCCCTGAAATGGCAATGGGCTGGACATACTGCCAGAAGGACAGATCATCGATGGACAGCCGAAATTTTAGATTGGATTCCAAGGGACAGGAAAAGACCCAGAAGAAGACCACATAGGAGATGGGTGGATGAAATTCGAAAGTATGCAGGGGTGACATGGAGGAGACTGGCACAAGACAGACCGTTGTGGAGGAAACTTGGGGAGACCTTCGTCCAGCAGTGGATTGATAATGGTTGACAATGATGATGATGATGATGAATTGCATGTAGGGTATACATCCACACAGAAGGTTTCGACTCAACCAACTATAACTATTACAGGCTTTTGAGCTGACTACCAGAAACAAAAAGACATTGGGTGGAACCTAGATGCCACGACAGGAAAGAGGTTAGACAGAGAATGCCTAGCAACTGATGCGCGTCGCTAACGCGACTGACTAACGTCACACAATGTCGACGTACACAATAACAAAGATTGTGTAAAGAGCAGACACCCTTATTTTTAATGCAGGAGGGGGAGTACTTCGGGTATGACGACTTAACGTGCTCATCCGACGCAAGGTAGATATTTTGCAGTTCAGCACATCCGACCTAACTGGGATCGATCCTGAGACACCTCCTTTGGCAGGCAGAAGTTGTAACGTACCAGGAGATGTGACGTACCTGCCAGAAGAACGCACACGACATAAAAGCAGATAGGAATCAGAATAAAACGTCCGCGTAGCTCAATTGGTAGAGCAACTTATTCCGGAATGAGGGGACCCGGGTTCGAATCCTGGCGCGGATAAAAATGACGGAGAAATTCACTTCGTTATAAAGTATAATCTGCACTGTTCTTGTCTGACTCGGAAAGCCCGAGCCCAAGCTGGCCAGTCTTAAAAAAATTTCAGTTAATTATTTTTTAACTCCTTGCTAACGCAGGGCCTGCACTGCAAGATTTATCGTGTTGCACTTGAATTAAAAAAAATTTGTGCCACAAAACTAAGCCTATCTTGCTAAATTATCAGATGGCGAAGTTCACTGAGTGAAACGAATCTGCCATCGGATGCATTAATTAATTACAGCTTAAGCCCACAAGTTGGACTGTAAGATGAGTCTTTCAATTAGGACGGTTTATTTGTGTTAAGGTTGGAATCAAAGTCCATTTTCAAGTCGCTGGCTTTAGACTTCGCTTTCTTTTTCCGAAATATGGTATCAGTTTCTCGAAACCAAAACCAAAACGAATTTCTGGCGCCATTCGTTACTACAGCAGAGATGAGGAGGTTCGAAGTCTTTTTTTTTTGGGGGGGGGGGCTGGGATTGGGGGGAGGCTTGATTATATTTAACTGTAGAAGAGAAAAAGCATTTTCATTTGTATCAGAAGAATGTATTTAAGCTGAAACTTTAACCATGTGAGGAATTCTAACACGGAATGGCACGTATGTGTAACATTCCCTGAACAACTGAGATAGTTTTGTTCAGTACTGCGCATTTGTTTCTCTAAACCCGGGGGAGGAGAGGGGGTTGGAACTTTCCTGAATCGCGGACACACACAACATGGCAAAATGAAATGGGACTCGGGGGCCACATAGAAAACAAAAATAAAAATGAAAGTGTTTATTATGAATATCGATTATTTCAGAGAGGTTTCGAATCCCAAAACTTAACTTTCCGAAAAAGGAGCGATACAGTTAACATGATATCTGTGATATAAAGAATTCCAAAGTAGGTACGTGATATAACTATATTTTTAGTACTCTTCAAAAATTTCAATTATATAATGCAGCGCTGAATAACTCATAGCAGATTTGGGAATTCAAAGTCCATGTGCCTAAAGTAATTTTGTGTGTGTGTGTGTGTGTGTGAAAGTGTGTTCATTTCGAAAATGTATTTTCTTCCTCTTTAGAATGACCTTTGTGGACAACGTCTCGTGGGCCACTAAAAGTCTTCTTCTTAAACCAGGTTGAAGACCCTGTTCAAGAAGAAGACTTGCGTTATTTGCAATAAATGGTGGAGAGCTCTTGATAAAACTCTTAAATGGGCAAGGCCGGGACATAAACTGGGATTTCTGAGCCGAGCCGGGTTTTCCTAATTAAGGCCCATGCAGACCTCAAGGCAGACGCGCTAGCCACAAGGTTATCCACGATCCCAATGGCGCTATCTCACTGACTCAGCTGGGCATTTTCATGTAGGACTTCCGTCCACAGAGAAGGTTTAGGTCCAAACCGCCTACAGCGGGTCCGCCTCTTGGGCAGGGCACAGAAACGGAAGGAGTGAGAGCAAGTCTAGCTACTTTGACAGAACAGTTTGTAAGTGGGATAGAGCACACTAGATGGCGCCACCGTACAAGTGCAATGTTGCTCATAGAGACGTGAGAGAAATTCAGGAGGGAGTGGGAATGGATACCCAACGTAACCGGGGGGTCCAATCCGGGGGCTGTCATTTAACGTACTCGTCTGATGCACGGCGAATGTTCAGTGATTGTTAGCAAATCACACCACCTCTGGAAGATCAACCCAGACTTGAACCTGGAGACCCTCCATCAGTAGTCTGAGTCGCTAACCACTAAGCCATCCGCGGATGTAATGGCGCTATCTATTTCATTTCTAATGACGACATGGGGAAGTTCCGAACCTCACGCGCTGCAGTTGTTTGTGCTCTCATTCCCACTATTATAAAATATTGCCTCGTCTAAGAAGATACACTGTATTATCTGAAGTATTCGGACACCACAATGTTTTGGGACAAATGGCTATCGCAGTTATTACTTAGTTGGCCCACCTTTTGCTTGTATGTCAGCGGCAACACGTCGAGGCATACTATCAACTAATTTTTTGTAGGTCTCGACAGGAATGGCTCGCCATTCGTCCTGCAAAGCTGCTGCCAGAGTGTATAGTGAAGACGGTCGTCGTGTTCGATATCGTATCCGTCGCTGCAGTGACACAGAAGTTTGCAGAGGTGTTTTATAGGATTAAGATCAAGACTCTCAGCAAGCAGCAATTTCACCTCATTTTCAAGAAACCATTTCTGTACATGACGTGCCGTGTGGCAGGGAGCTCGGTCGTGTTGGAAGAGACAACGGTCATAACACTGCCACATTTTTGATAACACAGAATTATCCAGAACGTCGAAGTGCACTTCAGAGTTCATGATTTGAGGTATAGTAACAAACGGCCCGAATCTCATCCACGAAAAACAACTACATACCGTGATGGAGCCTCCGCCGAACTTAACAGTAGGAAGAACACAGTCCGACGAAAATCGTTCGCGGACCTGTCGCTAAACCCAAACATGCCCATCGTATTGGAAGAGTGAAAAGCGTGACTCATCACTCCAAAGACCAGCTTTCCTGGTGCCCACAGTCCAGAAACGACGGGAAACACGCCGCTGCAAACGGCACTTCGCATGCACTGTTGTGAACTGATGCTCTACCATAATAGCCCACACTGTGCAACTCTCTGCAGATAGTTATGGTACTAACCGTGCTCGTTTTTTGTGTGACGTATACCGCTAATTTACATATCCGACATTCCCCCGCGTTGTTGTCATGTGACCGAAACTGGTCCAGAGTGTGAAATGTGACACAGAAGTTTGCCCAACAGTCAAACGCACTTGCACACCTGTAGCTGAAAGATGGCAATCGATACTGCATTTATTCAGCACTGTATTCGTTATGAATTTCATCAAGGAAAAAGTGCTGCAAAAGCATGTGTATCGATTTGTTGTGTTGTGAGAGAGAATATTGTATCGAAAAGTACTTGTGAGTTTTGGTTTAGACGGTTTAAAGCAGGTGATTTTGATGTTAGCCATCGAGAACGTAGTGGCCCCCCGCAGAAGGTTGCACATGAGAAACTGCAAGCACTGCTGGATGAAGATTAGTCTCAATGGCCAAAAAAATAGCTGAACGACTGGGGGTAACTCAACAAACGTTTACGCGCAGTGGGGAAGATTCAGAAGGAAGGAAAATGGGGGCCACATGACCTGAGCCAGAGGAAAGAAGATGATCGTGTCATGAAGTATTTGAATCTGTTGAATAAACAACACAAAAAGTCTCTCCTGTTGGGAATCGTTACGGGTGATGAAAGGTGAATATAGTACGACAATCCCAAATGCAAAAGACACTGGGTAGACCACGGTGAAATAAGGACTTCGACACCGAAACGCAATATTCACTCCAAGAAGGTTCTGCTCTGCATCTGGTGGGATATGAAGGGTGTGCTCTATTATGAACTATTGGAACAGGATCAAACTGTTACTACTGATCGCTACAAGCAACAATTGCTGCGATTGAACCAGGAAATCTGTCACAACCGTCCATTTACAGGCAAAGGATTGTGTCCAGTGAAATTACTGCATGACAACGCTAGACCGCATGTTGCGAAATCAGTCAAGGAAACGTTATTGACGCTTGGCTGGGAAGTTTTGGAGCACCCAGCGTATAACCCTGACATAGCCGCTTGAGACTATCATTTGTTCCGATCGATGCAACATGGTTATTAAGTATTAAGCAACATGGTTTGTCTGCTGTACGGTTCCGGACATGTGACGAAGTGCAAAAATGGGTTGACGACTTCATCGCGTCACACGACGAAGTATTCTTCACGGCTGGAATCCGTCAGCTGCCCAACCGATGGCCGAAGGCGATAGATAATGACGGCGCATATTTTGATTCGTAAAGGTATCGTTGTTTTCTCTCAAATTACATGTTGCGTTGTCTTAAAGCGCTTTGAAACTTATTTGTACACCTAATACAAGCATTTTCTACTTCAGCAACGTTGGAAACAGCAGAGGAAGAACGGGATTTCTTAACATTTCTTATTAATATGGCTTTTGTGTCACGTTCCGTCAGTTTGTGCGGCCTTCCTGAACGCTTTTTTTTTTTAGTGTGTCTTTGTTTTGTTTTTTCATGTTGCTGTTGCTGCTGCAGTACAGTCCTGCTTCCATCTGTTCACTACATCACTTACAGTCGATTTTGTTATGTTTAGTTTAGCTGAAATGCTTCGTATGGAAACTTGACATCCTATGACAAGCCCCCAACTCGGAAAGGTGAGGAACACGCGGCGATATCCGCTTCAAAGTTATACTGATAATATGATACAGATTAAGAAACGGAGATTCAAAAATTTGAAGCGAAGCTTCAGTAACTTTGAAAGCCGTGTTCGATTACTGGTCCCTCAAAATATTTAGACGGCAGCATGCAATTCTTACGAATCTCAACAGACGGAAAACACGAGACGCCGTAGGTCCAACCGTCTGGAAAATACAATAGAAATGAACAGATGTTCAGATAAGAAAGCTTTAAAGTAGAAGTTCCATTCGGATCAAAAATGTAGCGATTTTTAGGATTGCCAGCCCCTGAGCAGGTGACGCGACGTACAGTTGTCTGTGTGAAAAACAGGGGTCCTCCTAATTAATGCCAGCCACTGCCAATGACTGGATGATGCAGTAATATTTCTGCGAAAAAGAAAAAAAAAGGAGCCTAAACGGCTGTAAATGTGGAAAATAAAAAAAAATTACGTTAATTACCTTTTACGAAACAAAAATGAAAGGAAGAGGAATGGAAATACTTACCTTCGAGGAGACATCTATAGAACTGCCGTACATCTGGCGTGCGATTCTGAGAATCCCATGACACTGAAATGCAATGTGCCTATGAAATGTCGCATGCGTGCGACTTGGCGTTGGCTTTGATCATCCTTTTGTTTACCGTTTTCAATTTTGAATATCCGGAACTCTCTATTTACATTATATTTTATTTCTGCCAGATGAAGCCGCCCGTTGGTGTTCAAAGCTAACGCTTATTCATTTGTGTTTTTAATTCTCCATTAAACGGCTATTTTTTGAACTTTATTGTTATCTACGGTTTCTAACTTAGACAGCAGATCGAGTATTGGAGTGCTGAATTGTGTTGCAGTTCTTAAAAGTAGCAAGTTAGTGAAATCATGCTATGCATTGATTATGATATGCTTTCCAACATATACCAGAAATCGTTACTCAAGTTACGAGGATAATGGCTGTGGAATAAATCTCGCTCCTGTGCCCTGACCTTTGACCCCATTTCAATTATATCAAACAGAATTAGTTCAGCATACCTTCGAAACAACATACTAAAGAGTCGTCGCAATAAGAGCATTTTTAGTCAAGTTATAAGGATAATGGCTGTAGAATGAATCTCGCTCCTGTGCCCTGACCTTTGACCCCATTTCAATTATATTAAACAGAATTAGTTCAGCATACCTTCGAAACAACATACTAAAGTTTCGTCGCAATAAGAGCATTTTTAGTCAAGTTATGAGGATAATGGCTGTGGAATAATTCTCGCTCCTCTGCTCTGACCTTTGACACCATTTCGATGATATTCAACAGAACCGGTTCAATATACCTCCGGAACAACACGATAAAGTTTTGTCGCAATCGAAGCATTTTTTACGCTTTCCAACAGTAGGTTGAATCAGCGGATATGCTACAGCGTTGTCCGTCTGTCCGTCCGTCCGTCCGCACGACAACTCGCGTAAAAATGGTTCGATTTCTATTAAATGTTAGTATGTAGTAGGGGACCACTGGGAACGAACCCTATTGAAAATGGGCAAAATGGGGTTAAAGGTCAGGACATAGGAGCGGGATCCATTCCATTGTCTTTTGCGTCATAACTTACGTAAAAATGCTTCTATCGCGACAAAACTTTAGTATGTTGTTCCGGAAGTATACTGAACCGGTTCTGTTGAATATCATCGAAATGGGATCAAATGTCAGGGCACATGAGCGTGTTTTATTCCACAGCCATTATCCTCATAACTTAAATAATAATTGAGTAATGATGTCTGTGGTGTTGGAAAGCGTATCATAATCAATGCATAGCATGATTTTACGAACTTGTTACGTATGTTATGACGCATATGGGCAATGGAATGAATCCCGCTTCTATGTCCTAACCTTTGACCCCATTTTGCCTATTTTCAATAGGGTTTGTCCCCAGGTGGTCCCCTACCACCTACTAAAATTTCATCGAAATCGAACCATTTTTACGCGAGTTATCGTGCGGACGGGCGGACGGACCGACAGACAGACGGACAAAGCTGGAGCATATATGCTTCTTCAAGCTACTGTTGGAAAGCATAAAAAAATGGAACTTTTTACGAAAATTGGAATGGGAGCCTCTTGACCCCGGGCTCCGATCCCATCCGAAAACAGTCTACGGTCTAAGGTAGGGTACCATGAGATAGTAGGCCAAATTTGGTGGTTTTAAATTGAAACGATAGATTTTACGAAAATTTTGAGTTGGGGGCCCCTTGACCCCGGGTTCCGACCGACCCCTTCCAAAAATCATCTACGATTTGAGTTAGAGTACCATGAGATAGTACACCAAATTTGGTGGTCCTAAATTGTAAACTGTAGATTTTACGAAAAGTTTGTATACGGACCCCTTGACCCCGGGCTCTGACTCCTTTCAAAAACCATCTACAGTCTACGTTAGGATACCATGAGATAGTATACCAAATTTGGTGGTTCTAAATTGAAAACTGTAGATTTGTATAGCGTACATACAAACAAACATTCAATTTTATATATATATAGGTGGAATATACGCAGCGATCATTATAATATGGATTATTAGGAGATTAAATGCTCGAAAATAGCCTAAAGGTTTTGTTTTGGCATCTCCGGTCCGCGAATGCAAAAAGGTTGGGAACTACTGGTCTAAGCCATATAGCCTAAAGGTTTTGTTTTGGCATCTCCGGTCCGCGAATGCAAAAAGGTTGGGAACTACTGGTGTAAGCCATACGATTTTCCTCCTTTTGCGACTACATCCCATTTGCTGTTGGAGTTTAAATACCATATCACTCGGATTTGAAACTGTTAACAGCCGGTCAAAATTTATGGGAGGAATACAGCACACGACAGAAGCAAACTTCCACGTGATAGATAAATTTGAGAGCAACGTGCAAGAATCTGGCCCATGAGCAATTTATTTATGAGACAATATCGACCATATTTACACGTATCGATGTATCTTAGTTCTGTATGGTAAAGGATTTCCATAACTCAAGAGCAAAGAGAAAAAATCATAGTAAAGGATTCTCAAAAAATGTAAAAAAAAAAAAAAAAAGAGGAAAGTAATCGCGGAAGAGAGATGACATTAATTTGACAAGAAAGAAAACTGATGGCCAAACTTTGTTAATAACGAAAACATATCGCAACATGCACCAGTAGGAACGACTCGTGTGATATAGAAGGGCAAATATACAGAAACTCGCCCAATGACACTCAGGATTAATGACAAATTTCTGAAGAAACTTTTCAGAAACTAGAAAATATCAGGAGCCATTGCATGAGCCTCAATTAAACTACACTCTTTTTTTCTTGTGCTGTAACATCAGGGATTTTTTAGCCACCATTTTCAATTTTGAGTAGTTCGAGAATAATTTATTTCCAAGTAGAACAACACAAATGACTTCAGACGTGCAATATATCTGTAATATTCACTGATATACGCAAACTAAATACAATATATCTTGATGCAGATACACATGGTCGTATTAGAATAATATGACCACCGCCGGAATCACATTGTACCAGCCCAGGCGAGGTCACACAGTGCACGTGACAAGATCGACCACACGGAAATATTTGTGACCGGCCAGGATAGAGGAGCCATAGTGCGTAACGTGAGCACAATGGGCAGAGGTAGTGATTGATTTGACGGACGTTCAAAAAGGAATGATCATCGGCTACCGCGACAAGTGGAAGCATTTCAGACTGCGAGGGTTATTCGCTAAGTGCTGTAGTAAGGGTGTACCAATAATGGACCGCTGGCACACCGAGTACCTCCCGACATCATAACTGTGGAGCTCCAAAAGCCTTCGACCCCAGAGGAGAACTTCGCCTCCGTCGACTGGTAAAGGGCAATCGAAGCGCAACAGTGCAGCAATTGGACACGCTAATGAACGCTGGAGCACCCAGGTACGTGGTGTCCCTGATGACAGTAGAGTGAACCCTGTTACGCGTGAGTCTCCGGAGTCGACGCTGCGTCAAGACACCCATGTTAACCCAGGTCCATCGGCAACGACGCCTGCATTTCGCATGGGATTACCGTCATTGGATAGTAGAAGAGTTGGAAAAGGTTGCCTCCTCCGACAAATGGAGATCTCTACTACACAGACGGCGTCAGACACACGAGAACTAACACCCGGACACGCTTGTCGTCATGTAGAGGCCAGCGGTGGCAGTGTACCTGTGTGGGGTATGCTTTCCTGGTATGACATGGGACCGCTGGTACCACTGGATGGGTCCCTGAACGCCAATGGCTACCTATCCATCATCGCTGACCACATGCATGTTGGACGTTTACCCTGGTGGTGATGGTGTCTACCAACAAAACAATTCACCGTGCCACGTCGCTAAGGGGGTGCATGACTGGTTCCAGGAACACAACAGAGATGTCTCCGTTCTCCTTTGACAGGCGAAATCGCCCTACCTCAATCCCATGGAGCACTTGTAGGACTATTTGGATCGACAGGTTCGACGTGCCGACCCACAACCACATCATCTCCGAGACATCCGTGCTCTGCTGCAGTCCGAACGAGCACGTGTGAATCGGGCAACCTTACAGGGTCTCATTGCGTCCATGCCACGTCGTCTCTCCGCTGTCATCGGGGCCAAGGGTGGTTGTTCTCAGTGTTATGTAGGTGGTCATATTATTCTGATACGACTGTGTATTTAAACGTCACTTACGCAACGTATATACAAAATACTTGGCCCCACGTGATCTAGGCAACTACACGCATTGTCATAAAAATCCGTGCACCCAGAAAAAAAACGTGCAATTAATGCGAAACTCGGCGAATAACTACGGGGAGGGCAGACATGCAAATGATTAAAGTTTCGTGTGATCCCGCATGCCCGCGCGTCCAAGACCGACACTGCAATCGCAATCCTTGGGGCTTATAAGGCGCCACGCAGGGGACTCCATATTCATTGCGAAGTGCACAGTACGAGTCAGGTGAGATTTCTCAGCGATAGACATGCCGAGGAGCCGCTGTAGATGTGCGTACGGGCAACTGACGGAGTTTGAACGAGATCGTATCGTCGGGATGAGAGAGGCAGGGTGGCCGGCGCGCCGAATCGGCTGTTATTTGGGCCGGTCGGACAGTACAGTGCGATCGTGTTGGGAGCAATGGACACAGGAAGGCACCCAGACACACCATCCGCTGAAAGGACCGTTGGATCGTGAGAACGGCACGCACAGATGTAACGACGTCCTTGTCCAATATCCAGAGACCTGTGGCGGCTATACAAGGGACTCTGGGGTCCGCCAGAACCATTTCCAGACGCCTGGTGGAGGCAAATCTGCAATCTCGATGGCCCTTACGTTTTTTGCCATTAACATCTGACCATCGTCTGCGTCGATTGCAGTGGTATCAACAGCGAGCAACGTGGAACGCTAAGCACAGGCAAAGTATAGTGTTTAGCGACGAATCCCGCTTCTGTATGGGAACGGACGACCACCGTGATGTGTGGAGGACCGCAGATGAGCGCTACAATCCCAACCTCACTGTACAGCGGCACACGTTCCGAACGACCTGCGTGATGGTCTGGGGAGCCATCTCATATGACAGCCGGACTTCCCTCGCAGTGATCAGAGGGACGTTCACAGACTAGCGCTACGTACAGAACATCCTGCGGCCCCATGTGCTGCCTTTCCTGGCGCTGCCCTGAGCCATTTTACGACAAGATAACGCCCGTCCGCACACGGTTTGGGTTTCCCAGGACTGTCTATGTCATGCTTCGACGCTTCCGTGGCCTGCCAGATCACCTGATCTTTCGCCCATCGAGCCCGTGTGAGACCAGATGGGACGCCAGCTTTCTCCATGTCCTAGTGTTCGTGATTTAGAGCGTTAGTTGCAAGAAGTGTGGGCCAATCTGTCCCAGTATAACATACGGCTTCTCTTTGACTCCATGCCGGACCGTATCACCGCATGTATCTGAGCAGGAGGCGGTCCGACGCGGTACTAACGCTGACCGGAATGTGTACCGTATGTCCGCGGGAAATTGTCCTGCTGCTGTGTTCATGTAATCACTTCTGTCTTTGGTATATACCATCTCACTACTGAAATCTCATTTCAATCCGACGCCTCCTTTTGGTTCGCAGATTTTTAGGACAATCAGTGTATTAAGACTGTTGATCATAGTGCAAAATACACAGGATCTTTCGGAATTCGATAAAGGGCTTATTACCCACAAGTGTTGCGGTTTCCAAAATGGATACACTAGACTTCCACTCGTAAACTCCGACAAATTCTTGTTTTTAACCAATAACATCCGTAACTTCGCCCTCAGCTGAACCACCAACCACTTACAGTATATGCCCCCTTTCAGCCTACAGGTGGCGCTCTCGTTACGTCAGTATCGGGTGCTACTTACTTTGCGTAAGGGTGGTCGGAAATCAGCAAGCATTAAGTGTGTATCGCACATATAAAAATTCTACTGTCGTCTTAAAATTTTTCGCTTAAGTTGAATATAAGAGTGTTGGATATAAAATAGTGACAACATACCTGTATGTTCTAAAATATTTATTCACATAGAAGAAAAAGTTTACATCCCTTCAAAATATTCTCCTCCCGTATTGATGGCCTTCTGCCACACATCCAGAAGGCGCTGGATATCGTCAGCTGAGCCGTTTTTGTTGATATCAGAGCGCAAACGCCTTACCGTTCGGAAGATTTCCGCCTTGTGTGAAAACGCATTCCTCGCAATGTTTCTTTCAGTTTTGTGAAGAGATCATGTCGAGATAATAAGGCGGCAGTTCGAGTAACTTCCACTATCATCGTGCTAACAAGTTCCTTAGAGGAACAGCAGCAGTGTGACATTGCACTTTGTCACAAGGACGTCGCGAGACTTCAAAATCGGTGTAGGCGAGTATTAGTTTTGCTGGGGTCAGGTTTTATAGGAACTTTATTAACGCAACATCAAAAGAAATGTTTAATGCTTTTTACTACCGCCTACAAAGGAATTCGTACAATCTCTCTTTGGGCACACAAACACATATAATATAATGTTATCTTGTTCGTTTACCAATCGTATATAGTTACACGATTGGTAAACGAACAAGATAACATTATAATTAGGAATGGGACATTCGAATCCTCGAATCCCGCGAATCTTAAAGAAAATTCGATATTCGAAAACTCGAATCTTAGCGCTTTTTTCGTCATTCGAATCTTTCGAATCTTAACCTAAAAAACTTGGCGTTTGGTGCTTGTTCTAGATCGATATTTGTTAGAATTTTTGTCAGCATGACGAGTTCTAACCTTAGAAAACAATCGTCTAGAGTGTGTGCACAGCTATTTGAAATAGCTCGTTACTTCCAAACCGGATGCAACAGGGAAGGAATTGTTCAGCCAAACACAGAGAGCAACCGCCGAAGCGACTGGCGTCTCCCATCGGACAGTGGCTTAGCCACCATACCTCAAGTACAGTGGGAAAAGTTACTTAGCCATATTTTATCTTTTTCCCGGATGCTGTTACCATGGTAACGAGCGTGAGAACGGAGGGGGAGTGTGACATTGAGCCGCGTCGCCTACATGACTCAAGTTATTCTGTCTACAGCTCAGCGTTTCTTGTTCTTAATTCTCTGCAGCGTCTCACTTGCACACGCTATCAGTATACGCTCGGCGTTATTGGGTTTTTATCTCTTCTCTCAATCTCAGCGTTTCTCACGCTTTATTCTTTTTGTTCCTGCGTAGTTTCTATTGCCAACCACGGCCTTTACTCATACTTAGAAGCGATTTATCTTGTGCCTGTAAATAAAAAATATGAAAAAGGTAATTGTTAAATTATGTTCAGAAAATGGAAATGAACCTCAAGACTCAATGACTTCATTTAGTAAACGTAAATTATAAATTAATTAAATTTAATTTGTATCTTCTTAAAAAGTACGGGCATATTTTTTGAAAACTGTATTCTTTAATTTGCTTTTTCATTAAACACAGATTTTAAATTTTGCTTCAATTTTAAACTTTTAATTTTAAGTAGAAGTATTTTCTTTCCCGTTTTTTCTCATAATTATTCTTACATGAAGGATTTGAGAGATTCGAGATTCGGAAGATTCGAGGGATTCGAGAACCTTTTAGGATTCGGATTCGAGAAAATTTAGGATTCGTCGCTCCTCTAATTATAATGACTAGTGGGTTATTGGTGTTAGATACAAGTGTTGGCAAAATGTCGCCTTCAACTCTTTTCTTGCTGTGAAAGCATTATCTTAATTGCTTTTCAAATTTTTGCATTTTATCTTGTTAAAATGGTACTGTGCTGGAACGGTTTATTTAAAGCAAAAATTTTTTTTTTTATTTACCTGAATCAAATTTGAACGTCGTAACACGCAGACACAATACCTTCACTTCTCCTTAACTTCCTTCATTCAAGCCAGCAACCTTGCTTTACATTCCTCTCCTCTAAAGCACCAGTCAGAAACGACCTGCTCCTCCACTGTCCCCGGGCAGTCTTGTACATACTGATTTACTAGGGATTGAACACTTATTTTTTAATTAACTTATGATTACAATAGCACATTTGAATGAAATTAATATAAAACATACCTCAAGTCCATGACAAAAATAAATGGCTCATAGAAGATGCTGGAAGTTCCCACCGCAAGCGTCCAGGCACATATTCATCAGATGCTCCATATTGGCGAATGTGCGATGTAGCTTAGCGATGTCGATAGCAGCAATTTCTGTAATGTTGTCTTTCAGTTCCTCAATCGACCTTGACTAGTTGGCATAAACTTTGCTTTTTAAATGTCACCCACAGAAAGAAATCTGGTGGTGACAGGTCGGGAGACCGTGGCACGTTGCACCGTCTTGTTGAAAGTAGCCATCTGCAAGTTTCTGATCATCCAGCTGGCTCACAAACTCATTAAAACAGCAATTTCCGTGATGTTGTCTTTCAGTTCCTCAATCGACTTCAAGTGGCTTGTTCAAATAAACTTTGCTTTTTAAAAGTCACCCAGAGAAAGAAATCTGAAGGTGTCAGGTCGGGAGACCTATTATTGGAAGCGTGGCACGTTGCACCCTCTTGTTGAAAATAATCATCTGCAAGTTTCTGATCATCCAGCTGTCTCACAAACTCATTAAAGCAGCAATTTCCGTGATGTTGTCTTTCAGTTCCTCAATCCACCTTGGCTTGTTGGCATAAACTTTGCTTTTCAAAAGTCACCCAGAGAAAGAAATCTGGGGGTGTCAGGTCGGGAGACCTCTTATTGGAAGCGTGGTACGTTGCACCGTCTTGTTGAAAGTAACCATCTGCAAGTTTCTGATCATCCAGCTGTCTCACAAACTCATTAAAGCAGCAATTTCCGTGATGTTGTCTTTCAGTTCCTCAATCCACCTTGGCTTGTTGGCATAAACTTTGCTTTTCAAAAGTCACCCAGAGAAAGAAATCTGGGGGTGTCAGGTCGGGAGACCTCTTATTGGAAGCGTGGTACGTTGCACCGTCTTGTTGAAAGTAACCATCTGCAAGTTTCTGATCATCCAGCTGGCTCACAAACTCATTAAAGCAGCAATTTCCGTGATGTTTTCTTTCAGTTCCTCAATCGACCTCAAGTGGCTTGTTGGCATAAACTTTGCTTTTTAAAAGTCACCCAGAGAAAGAAATCTGGAGGTGTCAGGTCGGGAGACCTATTATTGAAAGCGTGGCAAGTTGCACCGTCTTGTTGAAAGTAACCAGCTGCAAGTTTCTGATCATCCAGCTGGCTCACAAACTCATTAAAACAGCAATTTCCGTGATGTTGTCTTTCAGTTCCTCAATCAACCTTGGCTTGTTGGCATAAACTTTGCTTTTCAGAAGTCACCCAGAGAAAGAAATCTGGGGGTGTCAGGTCGGGAGACCTTTTATTGGAAGCGTGGCACGTTGCACCGTCTTGTTGAAAGTAACCATCTGCAAGTTTCTGATCATCCAGCTGGCTCACAAACTCATTAAAGCAGCAATTTTCGTGATGTTGTCTTCCAGTTCCTCAATCGACCTCAAGTGGCTTGTTGGCATAAACTTTGCTTTTTGAAAGTCACCCAGAGAAAGACATCTGGGGGTGTCAGGTCGGGAGACCTTTTATTGGAAGCGTGGCACGTTGCACCGTCTTGTTGAAAGTAACCATCTGCAAGTTTCTGATCATCCAGCTGGCTCACAAACTCATTAAAGCAGCAATTTTCGTGATGTTGTCTTCCAGTTCCGACCTCAAGTGGCTTGTTGGCATAAACTTTGCTTTTTGAAAGTCACCCAGAGAAAGACATTTGGGGGTGTCAGGTCGGGAGACCTTTTATTGGAAGCGTGGCACGTTGCACCGTCTTGTTGAAAGTAACCATCTGCAAGTTTCTGATCATCCAGCTGGCTCACAAACTCATTAAAACAGCAATTTCCGTGATGTTGTCTTCCAGTTCCTCAATCGACCTCAAGTGGCTTGTTGGCATAAACTTTGCTTTTTGAAAGTCACCCAGAGAAAGAAATCTGGGGCTGTCAGGTCGGGAGACCTCTTATTGGAAGCGTGGCACGTTGCACCGTCTTGTTGAAAGTAACCATCTGCAAGTTTCTGATCATCCAGCTGGCTCACAAACTCATTAAAACAGCAATTTCCGTGATGTTGTCTTTCAGTTCCTCAATCGACTTCAAGTGGCTTGTTCGCATAAACTTTGCTTTTTAAAAGTCACCCAGAGAAAGAAATCTGAAGGTGTCAGGTCGGGAGACCTATTATTGGAAGCGTGGCACGTTGCACCGTCTTGTTGAAAATAATCATCTGCAAGTTTCTGATCATCCAGCTGGCTCACAAACTCATTAAAGCAGCAATTTCCGTGATGTTGTCTTTCAGTTCCTCAATCCACCTTGGCTTGTTGGCATAAACTTTGCTTTTCAGAAGTCACCCAGAGAAAGAAATCTGGAGCTGTCAGGTCGGGAGACCTCTTATTGGAAGCGTGGCACGTTGCACCGTCGTGTTGAAAGTAACCATCTGCAAGTTTCTGATCATCCAGCTGGCTCACATACTCATTAAAGCAGCAATTTCCGTGATGTTGTCTTTCAGTTCCTCAATCGACCTCAAGTGGCTTGTTGGCATAAACTTTGCTTTTTAAAAGTCACCCAGAGAAAGACATCTGGGGGTGTCAGGTCGGGAGACCTTTTATTGGAAGCGTGGCACGTTGCACCGTCTTGTTGAAAGTAACCATCTGCAAGTTTCTGATCATCCAGCTGGCTCACAAACTCATTAAAACAGCAATTTCCGTGATGTTGTCTTTCAGTTCCTCAATCGACCTCAAGTGGCTTGTTGGCATAAACTTTGCTTTTTAAAAGTCACCCAGATAAAGAAATCTGGGGCTGTCAGGTCGGGAGACCTCTTATTGGAAGCGTGGCATGTTGCACCGTCGTGTTGAAAGTAACTATCTGCAAGTTTCTGATCATCCAGCTGGTTCACAAACTCATTAAAACAGCAATTTCCGTGATGTTGTCTTTCAGTTCCTCAATCGACCTGAAGTGGCTTGTTCGCATAAACTTTGCTTTTTGAAAGTCACCCAGAGAAAGAAATCTGGAGGTGTCAGGTCGGGAGACCTATTATTGGAAGTGTGGCACGTTGCACCGTCTTGTTGAAAGTAACCATCTGCAAGTTTCTGATCATCCAGCTAGCTCACAAACTCATTAAAGATTTCCAAGTATCGGTCGGTATTCACCGTGTCTTTAAAGAGGATTGGCCCAATGATGACACCGCACACCAGACACCGATTTTCACTGGATTCAATGGCTCCTCATGGATGACGTGGAAGTCCATTGAGCCAATGAGCCAGCCAGCCGGATAAATGGAACCATGCTTCGTCAGTAAACCATGTCATATCCAACAGGGTGGGGTTTTCTGCGAAAAATTTGGCAAACCATTGACAATATGCCAATCGCTTTGCAAAATCAGGAGGCTGTAACTCGTTCCTAGCCGTGACATGGAACGGCTTAGTCTTCACCTGTTTGGCTGCTCTTTGACATGTCGAATATGATCGTCCAGTCTCTTGGAACAGCCACCGAATATATTTTCATGGGGATGCCAATAACCGCTGCTTAACATCCTCTACTGTGTCGTCCGCTATCTGCGTTGTCAAGCTTCCCGTTCACTCCAGCTTTTTCACCAATTTCGAAATGGTGGCTCTGGTAGGTGGTTTACGACCACGAAATTTCTTCAGAAACTCTTTCTGACATTTTTGAAGGAACAGGTTACTGACGCACAATGAACACACGCTCTTCAATTGAACACACCATCTTCATTCGACCTCTTCGTTTAAACTATCTGTGGAGACATGCTATTCCCTCACCACTACTGGACTGGTGGCGCGTCAGTGCTGCGCCACCCAGCTGCTGGGGAGACATTTTATTCACAGGTAATGTATGTCGACTGCTTCGTGAGGGAATACTCAGCCGCTCCGTTCAGATTTCACGCTCATGGTATAATACCCATCTCATATATTCCACATAATAAGTGTTCAGTCCCGAGTGAATCACCCTGTCGCTTTAGACTCCATTTTCCATGTTAGAATCCCCTATTTATTATCTAAAACAAACACCAGAGCAATTAGTGATGGCCTTCTTTAATGATTTCCTATCCACCGTCTTCATGCGCCCTTGGCCATACTAACACGAAAAAAAGAATGCTTAAACTAATAGTTTGGAAGAGTGGAGGACAACTGAATGTTTATGGTCCTGAGGATGCTATTTTGATAACTGTTCTACGGAGAAATAAATAACTCACTACCCTGGGGAAAATACTACACGATAAATAACGTGAAACTTGTATTATTACTTGACCAAATCCAGATTTTAAAGTTAAAAAAAAATAAAAACTAGTAGATGTTGAACTGGGTGGGCGACATGGGTGGATAAGGCAATATTCGGCGTCCCTTGTCATGCAAGACAACGAAAATGTTCGGAAATGTGGCCGCTTTGCCGCAGAGCAGGGTAAAGACGATGTTCCGGTAAATGTTGGTAGTACTGGGTATTAACAGTTTGATGCCGCGGAATTGCATGATGGAGTATTACACCCTGGACATCATACGCCACGATCAGCATCACTTTGAGATTCTCGGCTTGTGGCGTACTTTTTTGAACGGGGAAACGATGGATGCCACCATTCATTGGATTGTCATTTCAGTTCTGGTTCCTACGACCTCCCCCACGTTTCATCCTGAGCCAGGGGCGGATTGGCCCACCGAGACACCGGAATATTTCCCGGTGGACCACTCGAGAAACGTCCCACCTTCTCGTTTCCTCTTTGTCTGAATTTTTTGGAAACAACGAATACTTATTTTCGGACTTATAAATAACAATCGTTAATTTCATTTCAGCTTTATATTTTCTGTCTAAAACGTTACTGTCTTAAAAAAAGCCATTTCCTTCTCTTTACATAAATGTTGGGCGTTTGCTTTAAAGTGGCAAAGAAAAATTATCTTTACTTCAGTGGAAAATTTGCTGCTGAACCAGTCACCCTATTGAAAATAAATGAAACTAGCTACGGTTAAGCGTAGGTCGTTGGACTTGGAACCGAAGGGACATCGGTAGGTCCTACTCTTCTTTTGTAATCTTGAAAAAGGCATTAGTAAGAATTTTGATGGTCCATCATCCCACACCCTTATCCACGTTGTGACGTATATTCTAAATTAACTTTCATTTTTAGTTTCTTTCCCTATGTAACTATTGAGTTTGCTCTCCGTTATACTTCCAAACTTAGCGTGACATCTTCTCTCTCACGAGAATACTGTTGGCAGCACAACTGAGGTCAGAGTGAACGTGACGTATGAGATAAGAACGATAGATAAAAGGAGGAGATAACAGTTGCTTCTGTAGATATGATAGACCTTGATTGTTAAGTAAAATGTGAAAGTGCCATGTGAGATGTTCTACGACTAAGTGCTGGAATAAAAAGTATTCCCGTAAGTTGACTTCTGTTTTATGATTCGTCTGGCCGTAATAATTCAATTATGAACTATTGTATCGTATTCTTATCTAGTGGTTTAAACATAACGTAAGAAAGGCAATATTTCAGCACGAAAAGAAATTACTTTATAATGTACAGACATAGAACACAAAGCGATTCTCCGGCAGAAATGTTTCGAAATCCACGTCCCACCCACATTTATCTTAAAAGGAACAACGATTTAGAAGTACTGGTTCGTTGACCAAAATGGTAGATCATTAGTCAAAATAATGGGTAGTTTTTAAAAATGGCGTCTTTATACGAACACCGTTGCGCAGTAGACGATCAGTAACCAAATAAATATAATTATCTAATACAACAGCCCGTTTTGAGTATGGTTTGATTTGTTACATTTAAATGAGTGGATTTTTAATTATTTTGTTGTTGTTGAGGGTTTAACGACCACCGTGAGCAACTCAATGGGGCTATAAGCAGTCGTTCGTCCCTAATTTAGGACCACTGGTTCCAGGGAAGGAACAGAGCCAGTGCCGTAAGACAAACAACATCCATGTCTTACAGGGATTCGAAACCCGATCCAGTTTGACGAACGGTCATAAGCCAGCACTTAGATCACTGCACCACCGGGGCAGCTTAAAATTATGTTAAAATTTGTTCAGCACTGAATTAGTTTTACAATGCATATTTTAACAGTTCTTCATCCAGGAGTTAACACAATTTTTTCAAGAGGAAATTTATAAGGTGTTCTCTTGTGGGTACGTGTGTTTCTGTAGTGAACCACGAGACTAAAATCCCCGGCCTGCTTTTGTCGACCCAATCCGCCTCTGTCCAGAGCTATGATCCTCTCCAAGAACGTACGATTTTCTCTGGTGTAAGGTTCCAAACGCTCACTGGCAAGGGTGTAGCGGTGTAATTTCCTAACTTCCATAAGATTATGAAGTACCTATCGTGCTGCAGTTTTTCTGTAATCAAGCACGTCTATTTTATGCAAAACTATTTTGTAGCATATTGACTAACAGTCTTGCTGACTAACTAACTTCTGCGACTAACTAACAGTCTTTTTGTCCATCATCGATCCACCGCCACCAACGATTGAATCCACTCCACGCAAGGGCAGGGAAAGGAAGGGGACCTGGGAGTCCGGACCCCGGGGAATTTCATGGTCCCCTTCATTGGAGGAGTCTTCCTACCAAACGTTTTAAAATTTTGTGGTTCACATATGAATAAACATTCTTTTTTATGAAGATTTCGTGGAGACCTTCACTACGTTCAGCAGCTTTCTGGAAAACGCTTCAAGTACAATTTTGAGAATTGATTTTACACAAACAACCTGAAAAGTTAACTCAGCGTGTAACGTACCAGGTGATGTGACGTACCTGCCCGAAGGACGCACACGACATAAAGGCAGATAGGAATCAGAATAAAAGTCCGCGTAGCTCAATTGGTAGAGCGACTTATTCCGGAATGAGGGGATCCGGGTTCGAATCCTGGCGTGGACAGAAATGACGGAGAAATTTACTTCGTTATAATGGAGCCCGAACTATCCGGATGACCCGACCGTTCAAAATCTCGCATTGGTGTGATGTTATTTCCACACCGCGAGATAGGAAAAATAAGAGAATCCTTTCTCCAGCACTTCGAAAAAAAAAATAAATAAAAAAAAATAAGGGGAGATGATGTAACGTACCAGGTGATGTGACGTACCTGCCCGAAGGACGCACACGACATAAAGGCAGATAGGAATCAGAATAAAACGTCCGCGTAGCTCAATTGGTAGAGCGACTTATTCTGGAATGAGGGGATCCGGGTTCGAATCCTGGCGTGGACAGAAATGACGGATAAATTTACTTCGTTATAAGCGTTGTGTTCCTCACTTTAAAAAAAATCGTTAAAAATTCTCAATTGACAATGGGCTGAATACATTGCTAGAGCTCAACACCGATGGACAACTGAAATATTAGAATGGATATCAAGGGATGGACAAAACCCAGAAGACTACCTGATTCGAAAGCATGCTGGAGTGACATGGAAAGTCACTCCAGCATGCTTTCGAATCAGGTGGTCTTCATTTTTAGGAACATCATTCTAGCATGCTTTCGGATCAGGTGGTCTTCAATTTTATGAAGGTCACTCCAGAATACTTTCGAATCAGGTGGTCTTCATTTTTAGGAAGGTCACTCCAGCATGCTTTCGAATCAGGTGGTCTTCATTTTTAGGAAGGTCACTCCAGCATGCTTTTGAATCACGTGGTCTTCCTTTTTAGGAAGGTCACTCCAGCATGCTTTCGAATCAGGTGGTCTTCATTTTTAGGAAGGTCACTTCAGAATGCTTTCGAATCAGGTGGTCTTCATTTTTAGGAAGGCCACTCCAGCATGCTTTCGGATAAGGTTTTCTTCATTTTTAGGAAGGTCACTCCAGCATGCTTTCGGATCAGGTGATCTTCTTTTTTAGGAAGGTCACTGCAGCATGCTTTCGAATCAGGTTTTCTTCATTTTTAGGAAGGTCACTCCAGCATGCTTTCGAATCAGGTGGTCTTCATTGTTAAGAAGGTCACTCCAGCAGTTTCTGATCAGGTGGTCTTCATTTTTAGGAAGGTCACTCCAGCATGCTTTCAAGTCAGGTGATCTTCATTTTTAGGAAGGTCACTCTAGCATGCTTTCGGATCAGGTGGTCTTCAATTTTATAAAGGTCACTCCAGAATGCTTTCGAAGCAGGTAGTCTTCATTTTTAGGAACGTCACTCTAGCATGCTTTCGGATCAGGTGGTCTTCAATTTTATGAAGGTCACTCCTGAATGCTTTCGAATCAGGTGATCTTCTTTTAGGAAGGTCACTGCAGCATGCTTTCGAATCAGGTTTTCTTCATTTTTAGGAAGGTCACTCCAGCATGCTTTCGAATCATGGGGTCTTCATTTTTAAGAAGGTCACTCCAGCAGTTTCTGATCAGGTGGTCTTCATTTTTAGGAAGGTCACTCCAGCATGCTTTCGAGTCAGGTGGTCTTCATTTTTAGGAAGGTCACTCCAGCAGGCTTTCGGATCAGGTGGTCTTCATTTTTTGGAAGGTAACTCCAGCATGCTTTCGAATCAGGTGGTCATCATTTTTAGGAAGGTCACTCTAGCATGCTTTCGGATCAGGTGGTCTTCAATTTTATGAAGGTCACTCCAGAATGCTTTCGATTCAGGTGGTCTTCATTTTTAGGAAGGTCACTCTACCATGCTTTCGGATCAGGTGGTCTTTAATTTTATGAAGGTCACTCCAGAATGCTTTCGAATCAAATAGTCTTCATTTTTAGGAAGGTCACTCCAGCATGCTTTCTAATTAGGTGGTCTTCATTTTTAGGAAGGTCACTTCAGCATGCTTTCGAATCAGGTGGTTTTCATTTTTAGGAAGGTCACTCCAGCAGGCTTTCGGATCAGGTGGCCTTCATTTTTAGGAAGGTCACTCCAGTATGCTTTCAAATCCGGTGGTCTTAATTTTTAGGAAGGTCACTCTAGCATGCTTTCGGATCAGGGGGTCTTCAATTTTATGAAGGTCACTTCAGAATGCTTTCGAATCAGGTGGTCTTCATTTTTAGGAAGGTCACTCCAGCAGGCTTTCGGACCAGGTGGTCTTCAATTTTATGAAGGTCACTCCAGAATGTTTTCGAATCAGGTAGTCTTCATTTTTAGGAAAGTCACTCCAGCATACTTTCGAATCAAGTGGTCTTCATTTTTAGGAAGGTCACTCCAGCAGGCTTTCGGATCAGGTGGTTTTCATTTTCAGGAAGGTCACTCCAGCATGCTTTCGAATCAGGTAGTCTTCATTTTTAGGAAGGTCATTCCAGCATGCTTTCGAATCAGGTGGTCTTCATTTTTGTCAAGACATAAAAGGGGGTTTGATAACGGTCGATAATGGTACGTACTGGTAAATACCGTACGTACATGGGGTTGGACAGGATAATGTGAACACCACGCTCAGAGACGTGACTTTTTATGTAGCTGCGTACGTCGCAATACGCAAAGGTATCCACTACTTTTTTGGGTATAATATCTTTGTTTAGAACTTCAATGTCATGTTTAAGTGCATTTAAAGTGTATTGTTGCAAACTTTCTTTCAGGGTGACGACCAAATGAGCGACCTAACGGACTTCGAACTGTTAGAGGCCGGCTAGCTGGTGCCACCACGACAACAAGCTCTAGAGCAGTGGGGGTATCGAGAGCTACTGTGCCTAGCGTCATAACAGCATATCGTGTTCGTGGCAAAACCTGGTCTTCGAAACACAAGAGCGGAAGGAAAACGACCCTGCCTGATAGAGACAGGAGAGCATTAAAGAGGATTGTTACCCGTAATAAGAAGACTACGGCGCCGAAAATTATTGCAAAGCCCAATATGTATCTCCAGACCCCAGTATCAACGAAAACAGTGATCAGGAAACTGCATAAACAAGATATTCATGGCAGGGCTGCTATTGCAAAACCTCTGGTGACCCGGGAGAATGCACAACGGCAATGGTAATGGTGCCAAGAGCATACAACGTGGACTGCCGATGCATGGAAGCGTGTAAGGTGGTCGGATGAATCCACATTCACACTATTCCCCAACGCGGGACGTGCTTACATGTGGAGAACACCGTCAGAAGCGTACAACCCAGACTGTCTGCTCCCAACAGTGCAGCATGGTAGTGGTTCTGTCATGCTCTATGTGGTCATATCGTGGTTTTCAGCATTTCCCCATGTCACCTTGAAAGGACGGATGACTGGCAAAGGGCATGAAACCATTTTGGTAGACCAAGATCATCCAATGGCTCAGGCATTGTTTCCTGCAGGGGATGCCATCTATCAAGATGATAACGCCCCAATTCACAAAGCTCATAATGTCCAGTCATGGTTTGAGGAACATGAGGACGAACTTCCATGCCTTCCTTGGCCTCCCCAATCACCAGACACTGTGATCTGTGCTGGAGAACAGAGTCAGATCCCGTTAACTTCCTCCTGGATCTCACAAGGACCTGGAGCAGTTTCTGCATGAAGAACGGTGTAAAATCTCACTCACTAACCACCATCCAGGATTTGTATGCGTTGTTATTTCAAGGAGGATTGATACGGTTTCGAATGCCAAAGGTGGTCCCACACCCTATTAGGTACGTAAAACCTTCTTTTCCTAGGTGTTCATATTATTCTGTCCAACCCCTGTATATATCCTATGCATAGACGCCGACTTGAAAAATTATTGGGCGTTCCGGAAATTTTTAATCGAATTACCCATGCATTTTTCAAAGTATTTAAGTCTAATTTAAATTTCATTCAGTCATATTATCTGGCACAATAAGACGCCTGAAGTGCTAAAATGAAGCAAATTATAGTAAATTACAGAAACATATTTTTTCTAGATAATTATTTATTTCCTCTTGTAGGCGCGACATTATTATATACAATACACAGATACTGTGAATTTCCAACTCAATTGTCTTTATAAAAGTAACAAAAACATGTAAAATTTATTTTAAGTTTTTCTTGACCAATTTTAAAAATGCCAACAATTTTTTTTTCAAATAATTTCTGACTTAAAACAGGAGGTTAGAACGGTGATCATACAGCATCAGCCGTACGACCGGCGTTTTCGGTGGGCTCCACTTCGTATCAGCTGTGAATGCCCAACTTGGGCTGTTTCTGTTCCTTCTATGGAGAAATCGTCGACTTTGAGGAGGTTTTAGAGGCACTTGTGCAGCATGTAGGTCAGGAAAAAATGAAACTCAAATATACATGCACATAACTAAAAATTTGCAAAAAATTACAGAAATGCTGTTTAGTATTTTCTAAAAAAAAATGAACAAAATTATGCTTCTTAGAGCGGAAGTGCATGTTGCGCGTTAGCCAATCACGGCCTTGCTAAAACTGTGGGAGCCTTGTTGACCTTCAGGGACTGCTGTAGTTAGTAAGAGACGGCCGCTATCAACCAGTGCTGTAGCACAGGTTTTCAGGAAGTGACGTCACGTCACTGAACCCTCCCCACCCGGAAGGCGTAACAAACCAGATGATCAGATTTGGCTTTACCAGCGGCTGCTGATGCCATCTCCTCTCTCTCTCTCTCTCTCTCTTCTAACCTCCTTGGTCCCCGACTGTCCGAAGATAAGGTGGGTCAACTGACTGTACAACATATTTCCGCCTTTGTCACTATGACCTCGAATAGGTTCTCGTCTCCGAACGTAAAGCTGGACTTTTGTATTTTGTGGGAACCCAGACAAACCAAAGAATTTTCTTTTATAAAGGATGCAATTTTAAATGCTCTTAAACAACGGTACTTAAGGTATTGTCTGTCGCGTTACGTTTGATGAGCGCAAACAAACACTAATTCGTTTTTTAGAAACAAAGTCTCATGGGTAAATTTCTATACACACTTTCTATATATACACTGGCGGAAAGCAAAAAAAGGAACACCAAGAAGAAATTGGCGGACGATCATGAAATTTACATATGTTAATGGGGTCGAGTTTACGTAGGTGTGATGTTAATTTCGGGACCAACCGGTGAGCGCTTACTCCACAGCACGGCATAATATGCAAATAATCGTCGGTGGTATTTAAGGAGTACGGCGAAGTGAATGTAATCAGTCGTCGGCGTACGGACACGTGCGAAGACCCTGAAGAAGCTGCAATGCCTGGACATCGAAGACGTGTACAATTTCAGCAGTTATCTGACTTTGAGTGAGGTCGTCTAGTCGGACTCCGCGAGGCCGGGTGGTCGTATCGTCGTATTGCGGAGCTAATTGGACTGGGAGTATCGGTGGTGGTGGTACGATGGTGGCGTAGATGGTCCGAAGAACATTCCCACACGAGAAGACGTGAAATCGGGAGTCACAGACGGACTGATGAGCGGACCGATCGACGCATAAGTAGAGCGGCGTTGTCAAGCAGAACATCCACTGCGACGCAAATCCGAGCTGCCGTTGCACCTGAGGTAACTGTGCGAACAATCCGCAACCATCTACTGGATGCAGGACTACGTGCACGTGTGCCTCTGGCATGTGTACCTCTGACTCCAGCCCACCGTCAGGAACGGCTGCAGTGGTGTCGCCAACGTCTGCACTGGAAAACGCAATGGCGATCTGTCGTGTTCAGCGATGAAAGCAGATTCTGCTTGGGAGCCTCCGATGGCCTTATGCGTGCTCGCAGACGCACAGGGGAGCGTCTCCAACCTTCTTGCATCCGCCAGCGACACACAGTGCCTACACCTGGTCTCCTGGTGTGGGGAGCGATCGGCTATCACTCCCGTACACAACTAGTGTTTGTACCGGGTACGTTAAACAGCACCTCCTACATCAACAACATCATTCAGCCCGTTGTTGTGCCATTTGTAAGGTCGGTCCATCGTGGTGTTTTCCAGCAAGATAACGCACGCCCACACACGGCACGTGCAACGCAACATGCACTTCAGCGTGTGAGACAACTTCCATGGCCTGCACGTTCACCGGATTTGTCTCCCATTGAGCACGTGTGGGATTTTATGGGACAACGACTTATCCGGTCTCCACGGCCAGCCACGACCATCCCCGATTTACGCGTCCAGGTTGAGGATGCTTGGAACTCAATACCCCAAACTTACATCCAACATCTGTACGACAGACTCCATGCCAGAATTGCACAGTGTGACGCAGTTCATGGCAGTTCAACCTCGTAATAACCACGTTACATAGAAATGTTATTTTTCAGTTTATCAGCAAATACAGCTGTATTTTGTCATAATGTTTTGATCTTTGATCACGTTATCCTCTGTATTCCGTTATTATGCTGTATAAATTTCGTTGGTATCAGACGTCTCCTTCTTGGTGTTCTTTTTAGCACGTCTTTTGTAAAAAAAGATCGTGATTCTGTTATCGGTTTGTCCGTCCGTCTGTACCCACGGAATCTCTGTAACTATTAGTCCGATTTAAAAAATTAAAAAATTCTTTTTGCATTCGGAAGCTTGAAATATGCAAATGATCATCCTTTATTTCGGTTTTTTATTTACGATGCACAATTTCGCCGGTAGGGGGCGTTAATGCAGATGATGTCGAATTCAAAATTACGTTTTAATCCACATATTTGCTTCTAAACTTCCGATGGAAAAATGGTTTTTATCTTTCGATTCCATTTATGTCGAAGAGTGTTTTAGATACAGTTTCATTTTCAAATTACGCATAGACTTTCCGCTAGGGGGCGTAAAAGTAAATTACATTTTTTTCGATAACTCTTCTCCTAAAACTCCGATTTGAAAAATCTTTTTTCAGCGGATACATCTCCTAATGGAAAATCTGTTGCACGTAATTTTGAATTTTTGGTAAGGAATACTTTGGCCACCAGGGGGCGTAAGTGTTAATTTTTGCTTCTGATGTATTTGCCATAAAATCTGGGCTTCTAAAATATGGACTGAAAAAATTCTTTCGTGGACTGATGCACTCACATCGATAAATCTTTTCGAAATATTTTCTTCCTAAAATATCCCACAATTTTTCCGCCAGGGGGCGTAGTGGTATATCTTATTTTTGTCAATATCTCTACTTCTAGGAGTCCGATTTGAAAAATTCCTTCTCTGTGGGATAGTGTTTTCCTTGTGACATGTTTTTCACATAATTTCAAAATTTTCAAGTAATTCATAGACTTTCCGCTAGGTGGCGTAAGGGTAAATTGCGTTTCCCCCTATATCTCTGCTTCTAAATCTCCGATTTGAAAAGTTCTTTCTGCACCGGATACAGCTCCTGATGAGAAATCGTTTGCACATAATTTCTAATTTTTGTAAAAAAATGGTTTGGCCATTAGGGGACGTAATTCTTAATTTCCGCTTCTGATGTATTTACAGCAAAATATGAGCTTCTAAATTCTCGATTAAAAAAAACGTCGTTTGTAGACCGATACTACTCATGGCGACAAACCTTTTAAGAACAATTTCTTCTTAAAATAGTGCATGGTTTCTACGCCAGGGGGCGTAGATGTACATCTTATTTTTGTCAATATCTCTACTTCTAGGGGTTCGATTTAAAAAATTCCTTTTTTGTTGGATAGTGTTTCCAGTATGACATGTGCTTCACATAATTTCAAAATTTTCAAGTAATTCATAGACTTTCCGCTAGGGGGCGTAAAGCTAAATTGCGTTTCTGCCTATATCTCTGCTTCTAAATCTCCGACTTGAAAAATTCTTTCTGCACCGGATACAGCTCCTGATGAGAAATCGATTGCACATAATTTCTAATTTTTGTAAAAAAAAATGGTTTGGCCACCAGGGGGCGTAAACCTTAATATCCGCTTCTGATGTATTTTCAGCAAAATATAAGCTTCTGAATTCTCGATTGAAAAAAACGTCGTTGGTAGACTGAACTACTCGTGTCGACAAACCTTTTAGACACATTTTCTTCTTAAAATAGTGCATGGTTTCTGCGCCAGGGGGCGTAGACGTATATCTTATTTTTATCAATATCTCTACTTCTCGGAGTCCGATTTAAAAAATTCCTTCTTTGTTGGATGGTGTTTCTAGTGTGACATGTTTTTCCTAAAAATTCAAAATTTTCAAGTAATTCATAGACTTTTCGCTAGGGGGTGTAAAGGTAAATTGCGTTTCCCACTATTTCTCTGATTCTAAACCTCCGATTTGAAAAATTGCTTCTGCACTGGATACAGCTCTTGATGGAAAATCCTTTGCACATAATTTTTAATTTTTGTGAAAAAATAGCATGGCCACCAGGTGGCGTAAGTCTTAATTTCCACTTCTGATGTATTTGCAGCAAAATATGAGCTTCTAAAATCTCGATTGAAAAAAAAAAAGAGTGCCGTCCCTGTGGCGCAGTGGTCTAAGCGATGGCCTGTGATCATTTGTCCGAACGCGGTCCGGGTTGGAATCCCGGTGAGGCATGGATGTTGTGTTTGTCTTACGGCACTGGCTCTCTCCCTTCCCTGGAACCAGTGACCCAAAATTAGGGACGGGCGACTGCTTATAGCCCATTGAGTTGCTCACGGCGGTCGTTAAACCTTCAATTAAAATAAAAAAAGTCTTTTGTTGACCGATGCTATACTCATGTCGACAAACCTTTTAGGAACACTTTCTTCTTGAAATAATGCATGGTTTTTACGCCAGGGGGCGTAGATGTATATCTTATTTTTGTCAATATCTCTACTTCTAAAAATCCAATTTGAAAAATTCCTTCGTTGTTGGATAGTGTTTTCGATGCAAAAAGTTTTTCCTATAAATTCAAAAAATTTTACGTATTAAGACTTTCTGCTAGGGCGGATAAAGGCAAATTGCGTTTTCTGCTCCTAAAACTCCGATTTGAAAAATTCTTCCTGTATCGCACACAAGACCTGATGGAAAATATTTTTCACATAATTTCTAATGTTTTGTAAAGAATGGTTTGTCCACCAGGGGTCATAAGTGTTAATTTCTGCTTCTGATGTATTTGTAGCAAAATCTGGGCTCCTGAAAACTGGACTAAATTTTTTTTCTTGGACCGATACCGCTCATATGGAAAAACCTTTTGAGAATACTTTCTTCCTAAAATAATGCATGGTTTTCCCACCAGGGGACGTAAAGTCACATCTTATTTTTGTCGATAACTCTGTTTCTAAGAGTTCGTAAGCTCAAGATTCCGTTTACACCAATATCTGAGGGATTAAAGACCCGATTGAAAAACTTCTTTCTTCCGTCAGATACTATTGTTTTCCATACCAGTTCCATTGCCTTTGAATAGCTTTGATAAATTTAATTTGCGTCAGAACGGATTCAAAAGACGTGCTTATTACACCCGAAAATTCGGTGTCATCTTTCTTGTTTCACTTTCCGCCAGTGTAGTAAACGGAGAATCAATAATAAAACACTTGAAGAATTGATAACGAAAAAGCAATTTATACATATACGTGTACGTGTATTTTTCCCATGAAATACTCGCACAACTATTAGGGGTTCGAGGAACCCACAACAAAATCATTGGGGGTTGAAAAAGTGTCTCGAACCCACGAAGTCGGCGCCTATGATCCTATGGTTTGTTCTCTCCTTTTTTTATTGTTTTAGCTTTCGGAGAAGTTGGAACCCCCTGTAATTATTGAGTTCCGCCGCCCATGACTCCACGTGATGGTCTTGGATGCCAGATCGACTTGAACGTGCCACATCCTCCACCCTAGCGCGACTTCGGCGGAACGCTGTAACCAATCGTGCCACTGTTTGTTATGATAATACTTGGTTACCACGTGTTTCCGAAGAATTTGATGCCGCTTCGGGGGCGCAGTGGTCTAAGCGATGGCCTCTGATCATTCGTCCGAACGGGGTCCGGGTTCGAATCCCGTGAGGCATGGATGTTGTGTTTGTCTTACGGCACTGGCTCTCTCCCTTCCCTGGAACCAGTGACCGTAAATTAGGGACGGGCGACTGCTTATAGCCCATTGAGTTGCTCACGGTGGTCGTTAAACCTCCAACAAAAAAAAAAAAAAAAAAAGAATTTGATACCATTCCGTAGCATTCTTTCCATGCGCCACCTCGATTTTGGTCCATGCACGATATTCTAATTTGAAAGACCTGTCTTTAAGGCTGTCCTGTTTGACAACGGTATTTTAACGTTGGGTACACTTTCCTGCCTATGCCTTAAATTGGCGAAACTGTGTGCGTGGAACAGCGACGCCCTCTCGCTGCGAGTGCTTGGAACTGCAATGTCCTCACGTGTGCATCAGCAAAATGGGGACAATATTACCACTATTTTATATACAACCTTTTTTTTTTTTTTTTTTTTTTTTTTGATTGGAGGTTTAAGCCCATTGAGCAACTCAATGGGCTATAAGCAGTCGCCCGTCCCTAATTTAGGGTCACTGGTTCCAGGGAAGGGAGAGAGCCAGTGCCGTAAGACAAACACAACATCCATGCCTCACCGGGATTCGAACCCGGACCCCGTTCTGACGAATGATCAAAGGCCATCGCTTAGACCACTGCGCCACTGCGGCTATCCAACCTTCGTATGTATTAAATTTTGCACAGTTCTAAATAAAGTATTAAAGGAGAACGTACTGTCAGTTTTCATTATAGACTAGGTTTGTCGTCACATATAGAAGTATCCTTTAAATAGAAAATCAAAGATTGGAGGCTGGAATTCAAAGAGCGTAGATTGTGTTGTACCATTCCTTCACAATTTCAGTTGCATTCTTATACGGAAATCTGTAAAGAAAACAACTCGTTACTATCAGCAAAGCAATTACAAAAATTCGTTCACCATGTAATTACAGTATAAATGGCAGTTCTGCCTCTGTGACCGCAATCAGTTTCAACAGAAATAAATAATGTTACACCCCGGACGCCAGACTATTGAGCAGATATCACTTTCTGAATTTAGATGATAGGCTGTCAGGCTTCGACCGACGACTCGGAGGTAAACTTTAAAATAGTAGTTATTTGTGAATTCTTTATCGCCGAAATCTTAATTATTGGCAAGAGAATTTGGCCTATAAATTTAGCCAATCAAAAGTCCAGAAATTCCTCTGACACTCGTAAATTGCTCATTCAACTGCAGGACTGGCACGAGACAAGTCATTTAATTGCTTTACACAAAATAGATAATGAAAATGAAGAAGACGTCCATATATAGAGGAAGAAGTAGGGGTGTCAAACAAACTCGCCCTCTTGCGATAGCTCATAGGCTGAAGTTATTGTTAGTTCATTGATTATTCATTGTCATATACTGTCCGGCTTTAAACAGTTCTCAGCCGGTGAATGTCTGTTGGCTGACCTGAGCCAATTTGATCAGCAACTGACATGAAAAAGAAGATGCAGTACTTACAGGGATGTTGCTTTCTCGGAAAATCTATACACATATAAAATTACCGCACTGTCTAAAAACACACATATTAGTCAGCTTTGTGGCGTACTACAGAGGTGAAAACGTGTATCAAGACGACAAATCTGCATCGAGACATTCTGTCCGCGCAGCTCAGTTGGGAGAGCGACTTACTCCGGAGTGAGAGGACACGGTTTCGATGCCCGTCACGGACAAACTTGTGTTGTTTTTTTTTGTTTTTTTTTATTGGAGGTTTAACGACCACCGTGAGCAACTTAATGGGCTATAAGCAGTCGCCCGTCCCTAATATAGGGTCACTGGTTCCAGGGAAGGGAGAGAGCCAGTGCCGTAAGACAAACACAACATCCATGCCTCACCGGGATTCGAACCCGGACCCCGTTCTGACGAATGATCAGAGGCCATCGCTTAGACCACTGCGCCACCGGGGCGGCAAACTTGTGTTTTCCCCAGCTTTTTCTGGCAAGACCAATTAACAAGCACACTGTTGACAATACAGAGGGGAGTCGAACCCCATCCCCTGAAGAACTCGTACACACGCCCACTATAGTTGACTTAAGGCAACTAACAGCAAGATATCGCTATTTATGTCACGATGTACCGATGCTGTTGACTTATTAGAGGAATCCGTACGTTCTCGTTTCCATCCGTCTGTTCTTCTTTGCATCACGAGTTGTCTGACGTCCTAACCACTCAGAGCTGCAATAGAATGATCTTTGGAAGGCTGTTCTGCAGCTCCGCTCCAATATTCTGACATCAACCATATTTTTAATGGCTAGAATTTTAGGTTGCTTGTAATTTCTGTAATGCCGGAAGTGGCCTAAAAAGAGTGGCATTCCCAAGATAAATTATTCCGCAAATCTTCAGTCTTACGTGCAATCATGCACCAGAAAAGGGTATCTCCAACCTTTTCCTCGCGATGACACCAACCGCACCGGCAAGCTCTTAGCTGACCCGGCAGACTTCTTCAGACAGAAGTTTTTCATCTGTCAAACACCGCAGCGCGGGATCATTTTAGATCCGGCTACCGAGTCTGACTCTCTTCACGGGCGTGTTCAAGACTGCTCTTCTTCGGTAATTCGCATTTCGCCAAAGCGTTTCTTTCTCTTTTCCTAGGATTCTATCTTAACTCCGTCGTCAATTTTAATTGCTCTAAAAGCATTCAGCACGATGCAATAATTGTAAGAGTACACAGCTCTTCGCTCGGAATAAATGGCGATCATCGATCACATTAGTGTCCCTAACACATAACTCAGTTGCTACCCTTCTGAATTGTCACTTCGGCCCACGAGAACTCCGCAAACTTTCCAGTCGGTTGACACTTCTCGGTTCTCGGACTTACACAGACCTCCCAAACAGCGGTTGTGTGGGCCGAAGCACATGAGGAGAGACAATACGGACCTCCCAAATAGCACACCAACGCACACCCTCTGCCTTCATTTTCCGGAGCTACAAGCGTCTCAAAGAATTCTCTGTCTTTCTTGATTCCTTATCTTCGCAAAGGGAAAGCCACAAACTGCTCATTTTTGTAACCAAAAATTAACGCAATCACCCATTCATGCAAATACCGCTAACTGAATTAATTACAGCACCCAAAATTCGTAACAATCATTATGTAATGAAAAAATAACATTGAATTCTGACGTACATATTTGAAATTTTATTTAAATTTAAATTTAAATTTTATTCAGTAATAAATATTATTTTTTGATTGGAGGTTTAACGACCACCGTGAGCAACTCAATGGGCTATAAGCAGTCTCTCGTCCCTAATTTAGGGTCACTGGTTCCAAGGAAGGGAGAGAGCCAGTGCCGTAAGACAAACACAACAACCAAGACCCCTTCCGGACGAATGCTTAGACCACTGCGACACCGAGGCGGCGTAATAAATAATGCTACTATAATTCAAATCATTTTCTAAAACAAAAGCATGCTAAAATTCCGTAAAAATTCCTGGATCCTCCACTGAAGCTCTTGATAGGTTTTCTCCGTATAGCATTTATATGTTTTCAAAACAGAAAAGAAAAAGCAGCACATCGTTTTGAGTCAGATGAAAACATTAACTATAATATTATCGGTGAATTTTTTCGAGCAGCCTTTCCTGGCAAAATGACGACATTATATTGCAAGTGTAAAGCCAGGTAGTGAGAGCACTTAAAACGTGGCCTCGCCCTCTGGCAGGAGTTCCTTAAATGCCATTTTTATTCCCGGGAGTAAGTGTGGATACTTCAATGTCGGATTTCATATAGATAGATAGATAGATAGATAGATAAATAAATAAGTATCATCATCATGACTAAAAGATCGGCTAATGCAAGTAGTAGAAGGAACAGAATTTATCAAAACAGACATTTCTATATCGAATATTTAGATGAAGATAGGAACTCACTATTTACATTCCACTGGGTTTCAGAAATTTGAATAGGAGTGGACTGATCCTTACCATCCATCTCTAAAGTTTTAGGAAGACGTTTATTTCTACCAGTTCTGTCTAGGAACAGATCTGAATTGGGCACACACACACACACACACACCTTGAGTCTAATAAAAAATTTATCGGATGCATCATGAGCCAATGACACGACGCCTCAGTAAAAAACGCAAAACGCGAGAAATTTCTGACCGGCATTCAAAATGACCCTCAATAAGTCTTCTATGACATCTGAAATGAAATATGCATGTATATATATGCATATATGCATACGTAGAAATATTTCTTTGGCACTCGTTGCACCGCTATCTACACCTTCACTGTCAATATTATTAACGATAAATTTTGTTTCTTTATTTTTTTGACATTAGCAGTGGAGCATTAAATAGTCAATTCCTTCTGAGACCTTAGAATTTTAGAAATTTTTTAATATTGTGTTAAGTTGCTGGGCTCCCAGATTGGGTAAAACAGGTATTGTCTCTCCGGGCGACGAGTAGCTCATTGGTGTCGGGATTTAGTCACTCTCATGATTGGAATCTGGGTTCAAGTCCCCGGTAAGACATGAATATCTTGTTCGTTCTCTCCCCTCAGGAACAAAATTACAGAAACCCGCAGAGCGTATCCTCGCTTTGAAATCCTCCCACGCTATTTTTTTTTATGAATATTATCCGTCTTCGTGCTCACAGTCTATCACATGTTAGAACTGGAGTTTTGAATCATCAATAATTCGGGTTCTGTTCAAAATCCTGCCAACCAATCATTATACCCATTTATTAATAATTATCATGCTTACAATCCAGAAGATGTTGTCACTGGAGCTTTGAATCATCAGTTATTCTGCCTATCTATAATAATAATAATAATTATTATTATTATTATTAAAAGAAAAGATAAAGATATTCCACCTCTTCCTGAGGTTTTTCTTTTCTTCCTTCCGGGACGGGTACGACGTACCAAGTTTGGGGAGTGGGATTTCTTTCTCTCAGATGTCCAGGAACTTCCTTACTATCCTACAAGTGTTCAGGATAGCTGCCTTCTGTAGTTCCATGTAGGTGTTTGGTTGAAGGTCTAGTGTCTGTATCTTTTTATTATTATTATTATTATTATTGTTGTTGTTGTTGTTGTTATTATTTGGTTTAGCTTCGTCTATGATTCAGGTTCTATTCATTAATCTTCACAACCAATCATTATTTTTATTAATTATCGTATTTACAGCTTAGCAGATGCCGTGACTAGAGTTTCGGTCTATCAGTGGTTCGGGTTACATGCAAGAATGCCTCCGAGACATTTTTATTATTATTATACACAATTATGAAACAAATTTCTCCGAAGAAATAATTCTTCATAAACACATGGCAGGCATTGTAATGCTATAATTAGCGTATTTTCACTGTATTCCATGTATCCACTTGCTTCAGATCCATGTATCCACTTCTTTATTATTCTTATTATTTCTCTTGTCGTCGACTTTCTCGGCCAGAGCCGGTGAGCAAACGGAAATATTCATCTCCAGCCTAGATATTTCGGAATTTTCTATAGCGGTATGGCAGGTTTGTAGAATGACTGCCTTTTGGATTGGGTGAAGCAGTCTTTGTGGCAATCCTAAATCCTCAAGATTTTTGCGAAAGTTATTTGGTACCACTGCGGTTGCCGAAACGACAACTGGTACGATGGTTTGTTTTCAGATCCTTTGGATTTCCATTTGCAGATTCTCGTATTCCGAGATTTTCTCAGATACTGTTATTTGGATATTTTCCGTAAGGGGAACTGCTACGACCATCAATTGTGTCTCAGCAAATTATCATTGACTGGTATTGTTAAACTGATACGAGTTTCCACCGGAGACCTAGGTATCAGTCAAGAATCGGCGTAAAATATATGATGTCCCGAGTAAAGCTGTCTTCTGCAGTTCTGTAGGTGGCATATCAGAAAGCTGCAATTTTTCAAAGTGATACATAACATTTTTTGGCATTGTTCCAAGTGCCCCGATGACAATGGGGACTACCGTTGTGTGTTTAGTCCACAACCCGGTAACTTCTATGGCCAGGTCTCTATAGTTAGTCATTTTTTTCCAATTTTTTGTCATTGACTCTGGCATCTCCAGCGATCGCTATATCAATTAGCCAGACTTTCCGATTTTCTCTGACTGTTATGTCTGGTGTATTATGTTCTATGTATCAATCGGTTTGAATTCTGAAATCCCACAAGATCTTGACTTCATTATTTTCTATGACTTTCTCAGCCTTGTGTTCCCATGAGTTTTTCGATCCTGACAGATTGTGCTTTCTGCATAATGACCAATGAATCAATTGTGCAACCCTGTCATGTCTAACTTTGTAATCTGTCTGTGCAATTTTGCTACATTCACATATTAGATGAGACACAGTTTCATCTTTTTCTTGACAAAGTCGACACTTTGGATTATCACTGACTTTCTGGATTTTAGCCTTCATAACATTTGTTTGCAATGCCTGTTCTTGTGCAGCAAAAATCAGACCTTCTGTTTCTTTCTTGATGGAATCCGATTTCAGCCATGCCCAAGTCAACTTGTTGTCACTTTTTCCATCAATATTCTTTAGAAATTGTCCATGCAGTGGCTTGTTCTTCCAGCCGTCTAATCTGCTTTCAAACTGTTTCCTCTTGTATTTAGCCTTGTTTTCTGTTGTTTTTAAGATATTTTCATTATTCACTGCCTGAAGTAGCTTTTCTCGGCTTCTGTTGACGTAACCATTCAGGCTTCTTTTTTCTTCCTCTACTACCTGTTGTACTTGTAGTAGCCCTTTGCCTCCAATAATGTGTGTACGTACTATTTATTATATTATTAATAAAATATATAAAACTTTTGAAAAAGATAAAAAACGAAATAATAATAAATTTAATTCCATTACCATTTTCCAAACACTTTATTCGAAAAGTCCGACTACGATATTTGTTTAGAAGACCAAAAATTTTTTCCTCGCTGATTAGTCTCGCAAATATTTCAGCGTAAGAAGCTGGGCAGTATCACATTCATTCTGCTGCTTCTGCCATTTCGTTGCTATTTTAAGACAGTTGATGTCTTCACTATAAGAGAGAGGCGATTCATAACTTCTTTCTTACCTTCTTCACCTCCAGTGTTATACTCTTCTTGAATACCGTCAACAATGCTAGAAGCTGTAGCCGCCCCGACACCATGACTTTCGGCAATTTTCTTCCCTGATTACCTGTTTTTCAACAAACTAACTATTTTCACTTTGTCTGCCACTTTCAGAAGCAACACGTTCTCGTTTACCTAACACAGCAGAATATTAGCGTGCATAATAATTACGAATGAGTTTGAAAATCAAACAGAACACACGCACACTGACATGTCCCAACAATTTGAAGAAGAGCTATCTTCTTCTACAGAGAGCTTTCTTTCAAGTGTGGTTCGCCGGCTGACCCGGAAACCTATGATTCCGTCACATATCTTTCTCAACGGGGGGATATATGTGACATACCTATATCTCTGAGGTGAAGCACATATCAAGACGGCAACTAGCAACGAAAATCCTTTGCCGGTGTAGCTCAATTGGGAAAGCATTCGGCTCCAGAGCAGAAGGATGTGGTTCGAGTGCTATCACCGGCAAATTACGGTATCACATTGGCTTTTGAACGTTAAAATGGATCTACTAACCGTTAAGTTCTTCGAAAAATGTGTGATGTTATTTCCACTCATCGTCTGGAATTAATCAGAATTCCCTCTTCGTTTCGAAAAAGTGTGATGCTTCTTCCACACATCCTCTGCAATTAATGAGAATTCCTTCTTCGCTTCGAAAAATGTGTGATGATTCTTCCACACATCGTCTGGAATTAATAAGAATTCCTTCTTTGCTTCAAAAAAATGTGTGGTGCTTCTTCCACGTGCTTCTTCCACACGTCGTCTGGAATTAATGAAAATTCCTTCTTCGCTTCCAAAATTGTGTGATGCTTTTTCCATGCATCGTCTGGAATTAATGAGAATCCCTGCTCCGCTTCGAAAAATGCGTGATGCTTCTTCCACGCATCGTCTGGAATTAATGAAAATCCCTTCTTCACTTTGAAATATATGTGATGCTTCTTCCACACATCGTCTGGAATGAATGTGAGTTCCTCCTTCGCTTCGCAAAAAGGGGGCTTCTTCTTCAACACATCGTCCGGAATTCATCAGAATTCATTCTTCGTTTCGAAAAATGCGTAATGCTTCTTCCACATATCGTCTGGAATGAATGAGAATTCCTTCGCTTCGAAAAAGGTGTGATGCTTCTTCCACACATCGTCTGGAGTCAACGTGAATTCCTCCTTTGCTTCGAAAAATGTGTTATGCTTCTTCCACACATGGTCTGGAATGAATGATAATTCCATCTTCGCTTGGAAAAATGTATGACGCTTCTTCCACACATCGTCTGGAATTAATGAGAATTCCTTCTCTTCGAAAAAGGTGTGATGCTTCTTCCACACATCGTCTGGAATTAATGAGAATTCTTTCTCTTCGAAAAAGGTGTGATGCTTCTTCCACACATCGTCTGGAATTAATGAGAATTGCTTATCTTCGAAAAAATGTGTGATGCTTCTTCTACACATCGTCTGGAATTAATGAGAATCCCTTCTTCTACAGAGAGTTACTTTAAGCATGGCTTGCGGCGGACCCGAAACCTGCAGTTTCTTGACCCCGCCTTTCTCAAGGGGGCGGGATATATGTGACGTATTACAGGATTGACACACATATCAAGACGGCAAGTAGCAGTGATAAGCCCTTGCCGGCGTAACTTAATTAGGAAAGCATTCGGTTCCGGAGTAGAAGGATGTGGGTTCGAGTCCCGTTATATTTGGGTTTCCCAAAACTTACTTGCACTTTGGAATAACTATAAATTACGCTGATCACTACAAAACAGAAAGATGCAGATGTTTCAAACGTTTCAAATTTTGTATATTCACAGTCAATAAAGACTGCTGTTTCCAGCAGATTGTGCCGTGACACGAAGTATAGATTTTAATTTTCTTTGTATTCCGTTCCTTTTGTTACTGAAACATATTTCAGTTAAATGTTTCCGTGCAATAAATCATAATCATAATTTCAGGAAAACTCGCAAAACTCTGTCGCAGAAGCTGATTGATGTATGTTTTGTTAAATCCGGTCAAAGCCAGGTTCCTTTGCTAGTACAGAATAAAATCAGAGTCCGCGATTTATCGCATTAATAAAACTTTAAATCTCACGAAATCTAAAATCATTGCTGTTGGGCAAAGAAAAGAGCAGATTTTTTTAACCTCGTGGTGTATGGAAACATGAAGTATGTGTTACGAAAAAAAAATTTTATATGATTCTCAACAGATGATGGTTTGAAAAACATAGCACATGGAGAAAAATGATGATCCAAACAAATTTCTAATTATTTCAAACGAAACACATTTTCTTCGGAAACGTTTTTGTTTCCTCTTCTTAAATGTTTTTTCAGCTCCTTCTCTTTTTATTGGCAGTGTTAATGATGTTTTTCACTGCATGACAACCTCGAACATTTAATACTTTTTTATCTAATTATTTGCTAACATAATTGGTATGTTAAATGACAAAGTATCACAAATAATGAGTCATATCTGAAACTATGCTCATTAAGTTAAAAAAAATAGCTTTCGGGATGGGGATATCGAAAAACTGTCAAACAAATGAGATCTCTCGAAGTCTTGCGTCTACATTCATTAAAAATTAAAACAGCAATTAAATACTGAGCCTCTATTTTTTTCTGTTCGTCGGGAATGCTTCCAGATATTGATTTAGTTGATCATTTTCAGTGCCTTATGTGAGGCTGATAGTTTTCTTTTTGTTGACTTTTGATTTCTGAACACACGCCTTGACGACGTAACTTCTTTATTAATCTTTACGTTAATCTCAGTAATAAACACAAGATAAAAGCATATATCGGTTTTGAATAGTACCGTAACGTTTAGGTAATAGCGGAATTCTTGTTTTGGAAAAGATATCTTCTTCGCAGTTTCGAAAACAAAAAATAAACGATAAGAATGGCACCAGATTATCGAGCTCGTGTTTTGTAATTTTCCAGAAAGAAATATCGGATTTTGCGCCACACAACGAGAAGCTTTTGCATCAGGAAAACTAGAAAATGTATTGAAAATTTTAATCATGGTTACCCCAGCTGAATATAAAAATACGCTGAGTTACCTTTCCATTAAGAACACCTACTTAATAACGCGTTAATCCACCTTTCTCTGCAATCATGTCTCGCAGGCGCCTAAGAACAGATTCTACAGATCTGTTCCTAGGAATGATTGGAACATATTTTATGTTACTTGACTGACTTGACTGATTCTATAAGGTGTCGAACATCACGCATGCGCAATTTTAGCTATGTCCGCACCAGCAGCTCTGTCAGTTCATTCTCATTCCGTAGAGGAGGATCAGCAGTTCTCACACCTCGTTCTAGCATTTTCTACAGATGTTCAATTGCGTTACAGTCAGGGGAGTTTGAGGGCTAAGGTAATGTGGCGAATTCGTTGTCGTGTTCCTCTAACCACTCACTACATATACGAGCCCGATGACACGGTGCGTTGTCCTGTTCAAATATAGCACTCTGATCCGGATAAACCTTCTTCAGATATGGGTGGATACGGTCGGCTAACAGGTCGTTGTATCGTCAACCATTCAGTGTTTGTGGGATGATAACACTGAACAGCAATGGTTTTCTCACAAAGAAAACTTTAACGGTTTTGTATGAATTACGGGTGCTGAAATTAAATATGAAGTCACAATTGCTCCACTGGGCTCCAATTTCTTATAATGGAACTCTCTATTGGGGTGAATCTTGTGTTACTTAAAGGAATTTGCCTGTTTCCCAACGGAGACATCTGTCTGCAGTCAAGATAGCTGTGTCTCTGAGAATTGGCGCCATTACTTCCTGTTATGCAATTCCTTCTGGAAAGCTGGAACAAAGCAGAATTTTCGGCATTCGAATGCATTTAATCGGGATTGAAGGACGTGCATTTTTTGGTGGTTTTTAAAAGTTGTGTAGATTGTGCAAAGACAATTTACTTTAAAGTCTCAAAGGCAACATTTCACACCGTTGATTAGAAAATCGTATGAACTTCCTTTCCAGTGAAAAATGGGTGATGAAGATAAATCTTGGGTGCCTCACATTTGTTGTAATTCATGTGTAACTTTGTTGACTGGCTGGATGAAGGGATCACGTCAAATGTCATTTGCGGTACCAATGGTTTCGAGGGAACCGAAAGACCACACAACAGACTGTTACTTCTGCATCATTAAGATATCTGGAATTACAGCTAAGACCAAAGACTCGATTCAGTATCCCAGTATTTTTTCGGCCATCAGACCTGTTCCTCATAGTCCAGATCTTCCTGTTCCTGTACCTCAACAGTCATGGGGTTTAGATGATAGTGATACAAATGAAATAAATCCTCACAGCGAATAAGGTATTGAAGTACAAAACCCTGATTTCTCCGAAGATTCTGTGCCTCACCTTAAGTCAGGAAGAATTAAATGCTCTGTTCGTGACCTTCATTTAGCAAAAACATCAGACCGAGATATTGGTTTCAAGATTGAAGGGATGGAATCTTTTACAACCAAGTACAAAAGTATGTAGTTTTCGTCGACGACAGCAAGAGTTTGAACTCTTATCTTGTGTACTGCAATGATATAGACTTATTGTTTGAAGCTTTAGGACAGCAACTCAAACCTGAAGAATGGAGACTTTTTATAGATTCCTCAAAAATAGGCTTAAAAGCTGTCCTTCTTCATAAGGGAAACATGTATCTGTCAGTACCTGTTGCATATGCTGCATACATGAAAGAAACATATGCAAATATGAACTGTTGCTTCAAAGCATAGTATACAAAAAACACTCATGGAATATTTGTGGCGATCTTAAAGTGATAGTTTTACTCCTTGGTCTACAACTTGGATACACAAAATACTACTTTTCCCTCTGTGAACGGAACAGTAGGGACAGAAATTCTCATTACATTAAAAATACATTTTTTATACCTTAATTCCAGGTAATAAAAATGTTGTTTCTGAGCCTTTAGTAAGTCCTCATAACGTGTACTTACCACCGCTTCACATTGAACTGGGTTTGATAAAAAAAAAAATTGTAAAGGCATTGAATAAAGATGGAGAAGCGTTTCGTTTTCTAAATAACATGTTTCCCAAAATATCTGAAGCCAAAATTAAACAAGGCGTTTTTATTGGTCCACAAATAAGGGAACTAATGCATGATCTTGCATTTTAAGTAACTTTGAATGAGAGTGAAGCTGCTGCATGGAAGCCCTTTAAAGATGTGGTACTGAACGTTTTAGGTAACCGAAAGGCAGAAAACTATAAATAACTTGTTACTGAGTGTATAGAAAACTATAAGGCCATATGTCCCTTAAAATACATTTCCTTCAGTCGTATCTGGACTTTTTCCCACATAACTCAGGATCTGTAAGCGATGAGCACAGAAAACGCTTTCATCAGGACATATGTACCATAGAAAACCAGTATAAAGGAAAATGGAGTTCTAAAATGCTAGCTGATTACTGTTGGACTTTATAAAAGGATGTAGTACAACCAAAGTACAGGAGAAAATCTAAAATAATAACTTTTTAAAGAAAGTGTAATTAATTGCTTGTAGCGAAATATACATGCCAAAATGAAGGCTTATTGTACACTGAAACAACAGGTTACTCGAGAACTATGCCCGATAGCACAATTTAGCAAGCATATTTGTAATCAGCATGACAAATGCTGTATGTTTCGGCGTATGCAGTCTTTGTAACAAATAAAAAGTTTATTTTTGTTTTTCAGTGTAACCAACAAACCTGGAGCCTGCCAGGAAAAAGCTTCCCAGACCAGAACACCACCTCTATCATCCTGTTGAACCACAACTGTGCAACCACGGGATAGGGCTTCATGCTTTTCACGTCATATGCGAACCCGGCCATCAGCATGGTGCAGCAAGAAACCGGACTCATCACTTCATACGACCTTCCATCTGTCGAGGGTCTATTGTCGACGTTTCTTGGCCCATACGAGGCGTTGTTTGCGATGACTGGGCGTCATCATGGGTACCCTCTTTGGTCTACGGTTGTGGAACCCCAGGAGAAGCAAGGTACGGCACATGGTGCATGTGAAAATAGGTCGACGCTATTGTATTGGTGTATGAGCTGGGCCAATGTTGCACGTCGCTGCTATGATACTACTCGTGACACCCGAAGCTCACCTCTAAAATCAACTGCGCGTGGCTGACCGATTTGAGCCCTTCTGCTGGATGTCTGTGAATGGTTAATCCAGTCCTGATACACCCTTGATACAATAGTACGGGAGCAGCCAACAAGTGTGGCTGACCAATGTGAGCCCTTCTGCTGGATGTCTGTGCATGGTTAATCCAATTCTGTTACACCCTTGATACAGTAGTACGGGAACAGCCAACAAGTGTGGCTGACCAATCTGAGCCCTTCTGCTGGATGTCTGTGCATGGTTAATCTAGTCCTGGTACATCCTTGATACATCAGTACGGGAGCAGCCAACAAGTGTGGCTGACCAATGTGAGCCCTTCTGCTGGATGTCTGTGCATGTATAATCCAGTCCTGGTAGATGCAGTAGTAGCGGGAGCAGCAAACGAGTGCTGTTGTTTCCTAAATACTGGCACCTGCTCGCCGGGTTTCAACTATCTGGAAGCGATCGAATCGGCTTACATCGCCACATTTCCCCATTACTGGCAAACGTTTACTAATTACAGAAATCAGATCAGATGTAGAGGATTTTAGGAAGGGAGTGTCAGACCCCAGGTTTTAAGCACCCCTTAGAAATAGTAAGCTGTGAGATTTGGGCTAGAGTGCCAGACAGGAAAGTCACACCTAAGCGAGATAGAAATGGTGAGGAAAACGCCCTTATTTATAACCGGGGGGCTAGTACCCAGGGTCAAACGGCTTAACGTGCCCATCCGACGCACGGCGGATATTTAGTGGTTCGAGCGTTCGTACCTACCTTGGATCGAACCTGATATTTCTCCGTGGCAGTCACGAACATTGACCACTAGGCCATACACGGCCCGATTATGTACAGAGGATAGGTCTGCACAATTTATAGTAGCCACCCGTGACGTTGATATCACGTGGTACTTCGTTATCGCTCCGAATATGCAAAACGGGTGATGTTCCTAATGCAAGACTAACTCAGTGTGATTAAAGAAGAAAATGGCACCGAGTTATCTGGTGCAACGAGCACAGATTTTGAATCAAAGCAATGTTCGGCCAAAATAAATAAATGAAGTCATTGTAAATCATTTTGAATCATATAACTAGCGATTCATTATGACTAAAAAAGGGTCCGCCATGCAGAATGCAGTCCGACTGAAACCTCCTACCACAAAACTAAATTTTCCTTGTAGAAAATGCCAGAAAGCTGAGTTTTTTTTTGTTTTTTGTTTTTTTTCTCAAGAAGAAATCTATTCCAAGCAAAAAAGGTTTTTGGTGGAACTTTCACGAAAGGAAACGCGAACACAAAAAAAAAAAATCTCACTTGTGCTCTTAATGGAAATACTGTCCATCAATAAAAAAGGAAATCTGCGTAATTTTTTTGTAATAGTGACTGGTATCTTTTGCAGAAAAAATTCCCTTAATCGATATTTTGAAAACATAGCTACTACCCAAGTGCAAATAATGATAGCAAATAGAATTGAAAACTTGGTCCCTCTAATCGAAATACTGTGCATCAATAAAAGCAAGAAATGCGCGTGAATCTTTGTCGTAGTGACTGGTATTCTAATCGTGATAAACTCCGCTACCTCCAGTCCAACCTTCATTCTACGTTTCCCGCTTTCGTTGGTGCCTAGAGTTTGATTTGATCTGGCCCCAGTCTTTGTTCTTTCCTTTTCGTTCCAGCAAAACATGTCGCTTATAAGTTTCATCTGACTTTGCGAGATAATACGTCTTATCCGTCTCTGATGTGCGCTCAAACGCAAATCGTAACGCTCTTTCGTTCGTCTGTGGTTTCCAGCCTTGAGCTTGAACCAGAGATTACGTTAAACGTCTCTGACCACTGGCGGACTTCTTTTTGATTTGGGATCCTGGGAGTGTGTGGTTTCGCACTGCCTAGACTCGAGTTGCTCATCATGTTTACCCGCCGGTCAGTCCGTTTTTGTTTGTTTGTTTGTTTTTCTTTTTTCTGTTTGGTTCCCGAGGTTTTGGGAGCTTTTTCCCATTTTATTACTGGTTTTCCAGAAGTTTTTCTCTTTTTTTTTCTTGTATCTCCTTGATATGACTGGAGTGGTCCCTGGTCAGCGTAGTGATTTTCTTTTTTTCCCGTGCGACAGAGTTTTCCAGGGTGCCTACCGTTTAGGCTGATTTTACACACACAAGCACACATGAAAAACAATCTGTCAAATTTTGAGGTGTCTGCCGTTTAGGCTGATTTTACACACACAAGTACACATGGAAAACAATCTGTCGAATTTTGAGTTGTCTGCCGTTTAGGCTGATTTTACACACACAAGCACACATGGAAAACAATCTGTCAAATTTTGAGGTGTCTGCCGTTTAGGCTGATTTTACACACACAAGCACACATGGAAAACAATCTGTCGAATTTTGAGGTGTCTGCCGTTTAGGCTGATTTTACACACACAAGCACACATGGAAAACAATCTGTCAAATTTTGAGGTGTCTACAGTTTAGGCTGATTTTACACACACGAATACACATGGGAAACAATCTGTCGAATTTTGAGGTGTCTGCCGTTTAGGCTGATTTTACACACACAAGCACACATGGAAAACAATCTGCCAAATTTTGAGGAGTCTACCGTTTAGGCTGATTTTACACACACAAGCACACATGGAAAACAATCTGTAAAATTTTGAGGAGTCTACAATTTATACTGATTTTACACACACGAACACACATGGGAAACAATCTGTCGAATTTTGAGGTGTCTGCCGTTTAAGCTGATTTATGACTCTCTTTCTCTCACTCTCTCTCTCTCTCTCTGATCTTAAAGCCCCTCCGGTAGCGCAGTGGTCTGACCATTCGTTCGAGATTGGTCCGGGTACGAGTCCCGGTGAGGAATTGGTGTAGTGTTTGCGTTACTGCACTGGCTTTCTTCCTTCCCTCGAACCAGTATCTCTAAATTAGGGACAAGCAACTGCTTATAGCCCATCGAGTTGCTTACTGTGGTCACTAAACTCTCAAACAAACAAAACAAAAAGCTTCTTAAACGAAAACAGAAGAAGACTGATACGAATATATTACTTCAAAATCAGAAATGAAACGCAAATGTATCTCCATCATAAAAGAATTTTAAACAAGAAAGATGACACCGAATTTTCCGGTGTAATAAGCACGTCTTTTGAATCCGTTCTGACGCAAATTAAATTTGTCAAAGCTATTCAAAGTCAATGGAACCGGTATGGAAAGTAATAGTATCTGACGGAAGAAAGAAGTTTTTCAGTCGGGTTTTTAATCCCTCAGATATTGCTGTAAACGGAATCGTGAGCTTACGCCCACTGGTTTCAGACTCGTGCGTTAAGAAAAACATGAATTTATATGAGAAACATTTCGCACCGCAAAAGCTCTCCAACACAGAAATAATTTTTGAAATCAGACTCTTTGCCGCCCCGGTGGCGCAGTGGTCTAAGGCGCTTGCCTATGATCATTCGTCCGTAAGGGGTCCGGGTTCGAATCCCGGTCAGGCATGGATGTTGTGTTTGTCTTACGGCACTGGCTCTCTCCCTTCCCTGGAGCCAATGACCCTAAATTAGGGACGAGCGACTGCTTATAGCCCATTGAGTTGCTCACGGTGGTCGTTAAACCTCCAACTAAAAAAAAAAAAAAGAAATCAGACTCTTAGAAACAGAGATATCGTTAAAAATAAGATGTGACTTTACGTCCCCTGGTGGGAAAACCATGCATTATTTTAGGAAGAAAGTATTCTCAAAAGCTTTTCCATATGAGTGGTATCGGTCCAAGAAAAAAATTTTTTGTCGAGTTTTCAGGATCCCAGAATTTGCTATAAATACATCAGAAGCAGAAATTAACACTTATGCGACCTGGTGGCCAAACCACTCTTTACAAAACATTAGAAATTATGTGAAAAATATTTTTCATCAGGTCTCGTATGCGATACAGGAAGAATTTTTCAAATCGGAGTTTTAGAAGCAGAAATAACGCAGAAAACGCAGTTTACCTTTGGGCCCCCAAGTGGAAAGTCTGTGATTTACTTGAAGATTTTGAGTTTATAGGGAAAACATTTCGCATCGGAAACACTATTCAACAAAATAGTAATTTTTCAAATCGGACTCCTTGAAGTAGAGATATTGACAAAAATAAGATATGCATCTACGCCCCTGGCGTAGAAACCATGCATTATTTTAAGATGAAAATGTTTCTAAAAGGTTTGTCGACATGAGTAATATAGGTCTACAAACGACGTTTTTTTCAATCGATAATTTTGAAGTTCGTATTTTGCTGCAAATACATCAGGAGCGGAAATTAAGATTTACTCCCCCTGGTAACCAAACCATTTTTTTACAAAAATTAGAAATTATGTGCAAACGATTTCTCATCAGGAGCTGTATCCGGCGCAGAAAGAATTTTTTGAATGAATTGGAGATTTAGAAGCAGAGATATAGGGGGAAGCAATTTACCTCTACACCCCCTAGCAAAAAGTCTATGAATTATTTGAAAATTTTGAAATTGTATGAAAAACATGTCACACTGAAAACACTATCCAACAAAGAAGGAATTTTTCAAATCGGATTCCTAGAAGTAGAGATATTGGCAAAAATAAGATAAACATCTACGCCCCCTTACGGAGAAACTGTGAAATATTTTAAGAAGAAAATATTCCGAAAAGGTTTATCGATGTGAGTGGCATCAGTCCACGAAAGAATTTTTTCAATCGATATTTTAGAAGCTCATACTTTATGGTAAATACATCAGAAGCAAAAGTTAACACTTACGCCCCTGGTGGCCAAAGTATTCTTTACCAAAAACTTGAAATTATATTCAAAAGATTTTCCATCAGGAGGTGTATCCGCTGAAGAAAACATTTTTCAAATCGGAGTTTTAGAAGAAGAGTTATCGGGGAAAATGTAATTTACTTTTACGCCCCTAGCGGAGAATCTATGCGTAATTTAAAAAAGTAACTATATCTAAAATACTCTTCGACATAAATGGAATCAAAAGATAAAATAATTTTTCAATCGGATGTTTGGAAGCAAATATGTGGAATAAAATGTATTTTTGAATTCGACAACATCTGCATTTACGCCTTCTAGCGGCGAAATTGTAAATTGTAAAAAAATTAAATCAAGGATCAGCATTCGCATATTTTAAGCTTCCCAATGCAAAATAATTTTTCAAATCGGACTAATAGTTGAACAGATATCGTGGGTACAGACGGACGGACAAACCGGTAACATAATCCCGATCTTTTTTTTTACAAAAGACGTGCTAAAAAATGCCATAGGTTTACAAAAAGAAGATTGCGACGCTTGATGTTTGTGTACTTCATAAAACAAAGCCCGTATTCTTTTGTGTTTTTTAGGTTATTCTTAACAGATATATTTTCAGACTATAAGTACAAATATTTAATACTGTCTTCGTCATGAAGCGCAGCGTGCTTTACTCATAAGGTCAGCGCAGATTAACTTGCATTGAATTTATTTATTTATTTCCACATCGGGCTCCAGCACTCCTTTTTCGTCTTTTCTGCTGGTTCTTTCGCCTCGTGTGTTTGTAGCTTTTTTGTATGCACGCCACATCAAAGAAAAGAAACTGAGAATCTTGTCTGGGGAACAGAGAACGTCAGATGATGAAGTAAATTTTCTTTTCGCAGAAGTGAAAGTGCCTTCTTTTAAAATGAAATACCGATGTGAATACATTGCTTCAAAGGTTAAAATAAATGCTAATGTAAATTATAGAAGAGTTCTTGCTTTAAAATATTTCGCAGAATTACGTGAGCTTAGATAAAATGAAAAAAATAACGCGGTTCTACCCAGTCAGACTTACTGAGTACAAAAAAAAAAAATGCTTATATTTCCCGTAGTGAAACATAAACATTATATTGCACATATCGCAGATATATGACAAATCGCACATATATGTGTATGTGTGTGTTTAATAAAAATGCCTTAGACACTACGAATACACAGTCGTATCTGAATAATATGACCACCTAATTAATAATAGGAATAACCACCCTTGGCCCGGATGACATAGGCGAGACGGCGTGGCATGGACGCAATGAGGCCCTGGAAGGTTTGCCCGAGGCACACGTTCCTATTCGGATTGCAGCAGAGCACGGAGGTCCCGGAAATGACGTGATTTTGGGTCGTCATGTCGAACCTATCTTGCCAAATAGTCCCACAAGTGCTCTGTGGGATTGAAGTCGGGCGATTTCTCTTGCCGAAGAAGAACGGAGACATCGCTGTCGTATTTCTAGAACCAGTCACGCACCCTTTTAGCGACGGGCACTGCGCATTGTCTTGTTGGTAGACACCATTACTACCAGGGTAAACGTCCAACATGAAGGGATGCATGTGGTCAGTGAGGATGGATAGGTAACCATTGGCATACAGGTATCCATCTAGTCCAGATCATTTCAGGAAAACATACCCCAGGCATTCACACTGCCACCTCCGGCCTCTACTTGACCGACAAGCGTGTCCGGGTGTTTGTTCTCGTGTGTGTCTGACGCCGTATCCGCCACCGCATGTCTCTTCTGTGGAGTAGATAGAAATCTCGATTCGTCGGAGAGGCAACCTTTTCCCACTTTTCCACTGTCCAATGACGGTATTCCAATGCGAACTGCAGGCGTCGTTGCCGATGGACATGTGTTAACATGGAGGCCTTGACGCAGCGTTGACTCCTGAGACCCATGCGTAACAAGATTCGCTCTACTGTTTTCGGGCACACGTACCTGGGTGCCCCAGCGCTCATTTGCGATGGAAATTGCTGCACTGTTGCGCGTCGATTGCCCTTTACCAGTCTTCTTTTCTGGGACCGACGGCCTTTGGGGCTCCTCAGTCATGACGTCGGGAGGTACTCTGTGTGGCAGCGGGCCATCCTTGGTACACCTTTACTACAACACCTTGAGAACAGCAAAAGAAGTCTGTTGTTTTTGCGGTGCTTCGACCCTTGGCGCGGTAGCCGATGATCATTCCTTTTTGAACGTCCGTCAAATCACTACCTTTGGCCATTGTGCTCACGTGACGCACTATGGTTCTTCTGTCCTGACTGGCCGTTTATATTTCGGTGTAGTCGACCTTGTCACGTGCACTCTGTGACGCGCCGGAGTGGGTACACTGTGATTTCGGGGATGGTCATATTATACCGTGGATATACACTGAAGAGCAATGGAATTAGAGACACCTGTCTAGTAACGTGTAGCACCACCATTCGTCCTGATGACGGCGGCGATTCGTCTCAGCATGGACTCGACAAGACACCGGAAGCGTTGGGAAGCCATACGGATCCACCACCACCCCTGAACAAGCTCCCACAGTTCATGAAGATTTGATGGAGGGGTGTCAGAGCCTCCAACATCTCTCTCGATGGCATCCCAGATGTGCTCGATGGGATTGAGGTCAGGTCACCTAGCTGGCCAAGGAGGCGAGGTCACGTCGGCGGAGTGTTCATCCAACCATTCGGATACAATTCGGGAGCTGCATTGTCTTGTTGCAGGATGAGGTCCCCAGTGGGATGTTGAAGACGCACAAACGGGAGCAAATGGTCGTCCAGGATATCTCGGTAGCGTTGGCCTGTGAGGGACGATGTCACACGTACCAGGGGTCCCATTTCAGTCCACGTAAACAGTCCCCAGACAAGAATGTCACCCACACCAGCTTGAAGAGTACCCTGCTGGCAAGATGGATCCATCGCTTCATGTGGTTTGCGCCGTACTTGTATCCTGCCACCCTCATGTACCAACGTGAATCTCGACTCATCATTCCAGGCAACATTTTTCCACATGTCTACGGTCCAGTGGCGATATTCCCGCGCCCATGCTAATCTTTGCACCCTGTGATGTGCGGTCAGCAGCGGTACCCTCGTGGGACGATGGCTTCTGTACCCCATAGCGAGGAGATGGTTCTGGATGGTGTGGCTGCTTACACGTTTTTGTGCACCAGCGTTAAATTGCCGAGTGATTTCTTGCACTGTGGCCCGCCTATCCGCTGTTACAATGCGAGCTAGCTGACGATGACCTTGCTCATCCACACGCTGTTGTCCACGGCAGTTAGCCCTTATCAGATGGATTCGATGTACTCACGGTGCACCCGTGACACAGTGGCTCGTGAAAATCCCAGTGCCTGCACGACTTCCGAGATGGAGTGACCCATTCGTTGGGCCCCGACAATTTGACCACGATCAAATGCGCTTAGATCCTTCGTCTTACCCATACTGCGTCCGACTCTTACTGATTCCCGTCGCATCACTCCTTATATTGTCGGATCGCTGCATACGTCATGTTGTTTCCGTTTACAGGGCCGCCCACAGCGCCACATTTGCATAACGCCAGCTGTCTCGAATTCAATTGCTCTTCAGTGTACACTAGTATGCAAAATTAAAGGGTAATAGAAGAAGTCGCGCTAAACACGCTGTTCTTTAATGGAAATGCAATGAAAAGGGATGGATATGGAAAAAATGACAACGAAGGAGAAACCATGTGCACGTGCGTCTCTGTTAACGCAAATTATGAAAATGAAGGTCGCGTTATAACGTTGGTAGATAGGCTCGCTTTTTATTGCACCTCGTATTACTTCTCGAGGTAGGCTGGACAGCTTTGCGATGTTAGATTGAGTTCAAAATGTCTGGAAAGCAGCATCTGCACAATGCACTGCTGTGGCGAATAATTGGTACAACGTCGGCAGATCAATCTCAGTCGAAGGTGTCCAGAACGTTAAATATACCACAAAATGTCCTCTAAAAACTACGTAGGCGTTTCCTTAGTACAAGAGAGGTTCGTGATCGATAAGGCAAGGCCGCCCCAGCGCTACCAGACCGTATGTGGTTTTAACAACAAGAAAATATCCCAGATAATATTTATGCAACTGACTCTGGAGCACTCAGCAGCCACTGGCACGGGAATAACTCGATTTACAGTTTACAGTAGTTTACGTGAGAGAGGTCTCTATGATAGGAGACGTATGGTATATGTCTCCCTAACTCCGTTCTCAGAGGGGCGCGTTAAAGATGAAGTTGCCTGTGAAGCCCACACTAATGGACACGAGTGCTTTTCATGGATGAATCGCGATACAGTTTAAAATATTAATTCCCGGAGTGCTCTCATCTGACCAAAACCAGGTTCTCGCGACAGGTCCTTAAATATCCGTGAAAGGTTCAGTTTTCACGGCTGGGGCTTTCTTATCCGGGGAGGCATCTTACAAACGGTGGCATCTACCTGCACGTGTGTCTGAGTGGGTCTGTCACCAGCCGAAGATAAAAACAATATGACTACCTCCTGAACCACAGTGTACCCGCCCAGGCGCGTCACAGAGTGCACGTGACAAGGTCGACCACACTGAGATAAAAGAATCCGGCCAGAAGAGATGAGCCACAGTGCGTAACGTGAGCACAATGGGCAGAGGTAATGATTTGACGAACGTTCGAAAAAAGAATGATCATCGGCTACCGCACCAAGGGTGGAAGCATCTCAGAAACAGCAGACTTCGTGCGCAGTTCACGAGGTGTTGTAGTAAGGGTGCACCAAGAATGTACCGCTGAAACGCCGAGTACCTCCCGATGTCATAACTGTGGAACCCTAAAGGCCCTGAACCGCAGAGGAGAACGTCACCTCCGATGACTGGTAAAGGGCAATCGACACGCAACAGTGCAGCAATTGACCACGCAAATGAACGTTGGGTTACTCAGGTACGTGTCCCCGATAACAGTAGAGCCAACCCTGTTACGCATGGGTCTCCGTAGTCGACGCTTCATCAAGGCGCCAATGTTAACTCAGGTCCATCAACAACGACGCCTACAGTTCGCATGGAACTACCGTCATTGAACAGGGGAAGAGTGGGAAAAGGTTGCCTTCTCCGACGAATCGAGTTTACTCCACAGAAGTAAAGGGCGGTGGCGGATATGACGTCAGACACACGAAAACCAACACCCGGACACGCTTGTCGGTCAAGTACAGGACGGCGGTGGCAGTGCGCATGTCTGGGGGGATATTTTTCTGTTACCACTGAGTGGGTCCTTGAGCACCAATGGCTACCTTACAGCCTCGCTGACCGCATGCATCCCTTTATGTTGGACCTTTACTCTGGTAGTGATGGTGTCTACCAACAGTGCCACGTCGCTAATGGGGTACGTGACTGGTTCCAAGAACACGACAGTGATGTCTTCGTTCTCTCTTGGCTGGCGAAATCGCCCTACCTCAATCCCATGGAGCACTTGTGGGACTATTTGGATCGACAGGTTCTACGTGCCGACCCACAACCACGTCATCTCCGGGACCTCCGAGCTCTTCTGCAGTCCGAATGAGCACGTATGCCTCGGGCAACCTTCGAAGGTCCTCATTGTGTCCATGCCACGCCGTCTCTATTCCCATTATTTGGTAGGTAGTCATATTATTCTGATACCATTGTGTATAGGGATGAGATTCTGGAGTTAGGCGATTCAGGGGTGCCATTGACCCAGATATCCTTTTGATGGACGATAACGCCATACCGCATCAGACTCAACTGGAAGATAAGTATCTGGAAAAAAGAAGATACCACACGAATAGATTAGCCAGTCTACCCACCGGATATTAATCCTATTGAGCATGTCTAGGATACCTTGGAAATATGAATTTTAGAACGCTAGCCCCCACCTAGTACCTTCTATTAACTCCGAATGTCGTTTTGGAGGAGTGGCTCTTTAGCAATGTGGGAAGTCAGATTCGTATTAATTTGTTCCGGACAACGACAATGGATAACTCCTGTTATGCTCTTCTAGCTCCCATGTGAATATTTTATGTGTATGATTTAATTGGTAAGTTCTGCAATGTGTAAATCTTGTATTATGTCTCAATTAAAGTTCCTGTCAAATTTCACTGTATTTCCTTCCTGTCATGGCGAGTAATGTAGGAGTTTGCAGATTACTCTTTAATTTTGCATGCCAGTGTATTTTCTTGTACCATTTTTTCTTTGAATGCGAAGAGATAAATTTGCCACGTACTCTCTCTCTCTCTCTCTCTCTCTCTCTCTCTCTTCTCTTCTCGAGGCACCTATTTCACACGCACAGCATGTTCAGTGATTGACAGTTCATGTCGGCGAGGAGGGGAAATATCAACAGAAGAAACGCTTTGCATAAATAAATCACCGGTGCAAAAATTCTGCATACATCTCACGAAAGAGAGAGGGGAAATAAATGAAAAACGATGTAGCTTGATAGATAACCTTGGAACATCAATACAGGTCACATTGTTCGCCCCTTTACTTACCAAGTGAAAAAACCGCTGAACCATCCAGTTTACACTAAATTTAGATATACGACCTAGAGCTCGAATGTCCTTCAGGTTCACCGATGTCAGTGTTATCTCCACTGCATCTACATACGCGACAATAGAAACATAAATTTTATGTGCAAACTCTTCTATAAAATTCTCACCCGTGAAATTGCACTGCGAATGACACTGCTCCGGAAGCACAGCACTTTACAGTAAACAGTTGAAAACATCAATTCGGAAGGGGTTCCTAGAAACATTTCGAAACATAGATTCTCAGAGAGTCCCTCTCACAGAAGAAATCTGTCGAGGAAAGATAGTAGATTTTTTTTTACTAAACGAATTTTGCAACACATTTTCCAAGCTCAGATTTTCCTGGAGAAATACGCACCTCTATTCGCAACCTCTCTAATCTCATAGCACAGTATCAGAAGAAATTATATTTTATACTGTGAAAACTAAGTGGTGTGAATTCACGGGAAATTTCTGAAAATAACGTGCAGCAAAGTTGCCGGTAGGTATCAGTCTGTCTCAGAAATTTCCGTTTTTAAAAGTGCCCGTTTATTTTAAATTCCGTATTTTCATAGATTTTCCGTTGTCAGTAATTCCATTTATTTCAGAAAAGTCCGTTTTAAATTTTTTCGCATTTATACGGGAATTTCGCAAAATCGAAGGTGCTGCATTTCTCAGGCCGTAGGCCACAGAACCCTTTCGCGCCGGTAGTGGGGATAAAGCTGAAGTCGTTTCAGTGAGAAACGGCGCGTTTTAACACGGAGCCAGCTTGTCTTCGAAATCACGCTCACGTTCAAGGTAAAACTAACTGGGCGATGATGAATTCCTTTTCCTTTTCATTAATGTGAGTGATTCAGTCATTTTTCTTTTTTTTTTTTTCTTTTTTTTTTTTTGCATTGGAGCCAAATATTTTTTAATACGTTTGTAATATTTTTTTTGTAGTAGGACTTATTACAAAGTAAGTATTTTTTCAACGTGATATTTGGAAGCAACAGAATGCTTTGTAACTTGAGATCATTTTTTTTTAACTGACAATAACTTTCAATTATCTTTAAGAAAACGGGAAGTGTACTGATTTACATCATTACTTCACAAAACTTTTAAATATAAAAGTTACTCTTGATAGCTACAATAACTTTTGTCTTAAGGGGTCCATAAACTGAAACATAGACATCCTACAAATCACCTGCATAATAATTTCAGTTATTAGGTGTGCAACTTAATTCTCGGCCCCTAACGGCAAGCGATCATAGAACGTCGGCAAATGCAAATTGTTATAACGAAGTGAACTTCTCAGTCATTTTTATCCGTGCCAGGATTCGAACCCGGGTCCCCTCATTCCGGAATAAGTTGCTCTACCAATTGAGCTACGCGGACGTTTTATTCTGATTCCTGTCTGCCTTTATGTCGTGTGCGTCCTTCTGGCAGGTACGTCACATCTCCTGGTACGTTACATCATCTCCTACTTATTTTTTTTTTTTCGAAGTGCTGGAGAAGGGATTCTCTTATTTTTCCTATCTCGCGGTGTGGAAATAACATCACACCAATGCGAGATTTTGAACGGTCGGGTCATCCGGATAGTTCGGGCGCCATTATAACGAAGTGAATTTCTCCGTCATTTTTATCCGCGTCAGGATTCGAACCCGGTTCCCCTCATTCCGGTGTAAGTTGCTCTACCAATTGAGCTACGCGGACGTTTTATTCTGATTCCTATCTGCCTTTATGTCGTGCGCGTCCTTCTGGCAGGTACGTCACATCTCCTGGTACGTTACAGTGTGCGATAATGGCTGATTGCAGCGCTATCCAACATCTTTCCAGGCAACCGTAACCGCTCACAGCTGTAGTGACAGAAGGGACGAAAGTTGACAGTGAAAGCAATGTCGTTCGAGAAGCAAACATTTGAGGCACTGCCTCCTGTTCGCGTTTCAGCTAAAAAAAGTGCCGCGAAAGCCCAGGAAATGATTTGTGCTGTTTTGGGTGAGGCTTTTGTGTCCTGCAGTACGTGTAAGAAGTGGTTCCAGCAGTTTAAGCAGAGAAATTTCGATCTCCGTGATGCAGAACGTCCAGGTGAGCCACAGAAAGTTTACGATTAGGAACTGGAACAACTGTTGGACGCGGATCCATGTCGCTCACAGTCAGAGCTCGCCAAGGAACTCGGAGTAACACGGCAAGCCATTGCAAAGCGCCTGCACAAGCTTGGACGGATTCACAAGGAGAGCCGTTGGGTGCCCTACTAACTCACAGCAGCGAACACGTCTAGGCGTTACGATGTTGCTGTGTTCTTGGTCTCCAGACTCAAAAAGAAGGATTTCCTCCACAAGATTTTGACCTATGATGAGAAGTGGATCTTCTACGATAATCCTAAGCGGCGCAAATCGCGGGTTTAACCAGGTCAGCCTACCACTAGTACCGCCAAACCGAATATCCATGCCAGGAAGTTGTTGCTGTGCATATGGTGGAATCAGCGCGGTATCGTACACTATGAGCTGCTCAAACCTGGAGAAATGGTCAATGCTGAGCATTATTGTCAGCAACTCATTCGTGTGAGTGACGCAGTGGAGACGAAAAGGCCATACACCGGCAAGGGCAGAAGGTGGGTCCTGTTGCTTCAGGATAACGCGCGTCCTCACACCGCGAAAACGACTTTAAACACGATCACCTACCAGGTTTGGGTGATTTTGTCCCACCCGGCGTATTCTCCAGATATCGCCCCATCGGATTATCACCTCTTTCGCTCCCCGCAACATCACCTGAGTGATACGCACTTCACTTCTGTCGAGGAGGTCCACACAAGTGTTGATGACTTTATCAACTCGAAACAGCCCAGTGGCATTTGGCAGCTCCCTGACCGATGGCTCAAATGTATCCAACACGACGGGGATTATTTCCCTGATTAGGTACGTATTCGATTTGCTATAATTTACTGTCAACGTGCTGTGCCTGTGGTCGAGAATTAAGTTGCACACCTAATAGTACCCGGTTACTTAGAGTTTACAATACAATATATAATAGCTGGTGCACAAATTGGGGGAGAGCGAAAGAAATATCTTGTGCTTCAATAACAAAAATACATGCGATATTATATCCACAATATCCGATCTCGCTACTGAACTTCAAAATCTGATCCTTCGACAGAGGATTTAAATTTAACAGTTAATCAAACCTCAAGTATTTCCGCGAATCTCTCCTATAACCGGAAATTTTCTGTCACATAGATACGGAAAAGGTGAGAACGGAGTTTTTCCGTTAATTGCGGAAAGGGTTCCGAAAATTTAGAATTTTCCTGGAGTACGAAAAATCCGTGAAACTCAGGTCACTTTTCGTCATTTCACGGAAAATGTTGTATCAAAAATATTCTTCGTTAATTCACGAAAGAAATGACGGAAAGTGGCTCGTGAATTTCAGAAAATCTTTTACAGTGTACTTAACCTGTAGAAGGGGACGTTAAAAAACGTATAAAACTTTGTTGGAGAGTATTTGGAAGAAACAGTGCAATTTTCAAGAGCTATTTATGTTTTGAAAAGGAAAGTGTTTAATCAACGTGCCTTTCCAGTTCTTGCTTATGGATCAGAGGCACAGAACGTATCTGAAAAAGACGTTCAGATGCTGGAGACAACTGAAAGAATCATGGAGAGATGAATGCTTCTCTCCATGCTTCTTTTAGACAACGGGTTTGGTATATTGCTAGACATACTGACCGCCGTGGACCAACTGAACACCAGCAAACCAAGGGACAGGAAAAGGCTCAGAAGAAAACTACTTGGGAGACGGGTAAATGAAATTCGAAAGCATGCCGGATTGGCATGGAAAATAATTCCGCAACACAGGAAGTTTAAGGAAGAGACTTGGAAGATTTTTACCCACAGTGGATTGAGAATAGTTGACGATGACATTTGCACATAGAATGTACAATTCCCGCAACAATCGAAATCACTCTTTTATATTTCATCTTTAGCATTTCCGCGTGATTTGACGGGCTTTGCGGGACAACAAAGTCGTGGGGTCTGCACTGTGGTGTCTGAATAGTGAGCGATTTGGTTGATTTGCAGAGATTTGACATCAAGTTGAAGATGGAAGACCAAACTGTGCATTTTCGCCATATTTTACTGTTTTACTTCCGTAAAGGGAAGAACGCGCGTCAAGCTTGTGAAAAGTTGCGTAAAGTGTACAGTGATAATGCTCTACAAGAACGTCAGTGGCAGCGGTGGTTCGCAAAATTTCGTGCTGGTGATTTTCATCTCAACGATGCTCCTCGGTCCGGGAGGCCAACCGAGGTTGATGACGACAAAATCAAGGCATTGAGCGAGTCAAACCCACGTTACATGACACGAGAGATTGCAGACACATTGCACATCCATCATTCAAGCGTTAACGACCACCTGAAGAAGCTAGGATACGTAAGCAAGCTCGATGTGTGGGTTCCTCATGAACTCAAAGAAGCTGAATTGACTCAAAGAAGCTGAATGATATGCTCATTAAACGTGAGGAAAATGATCCTTTTTTGAAGTGACTGATAACTGGTGACGAAAAGTGGATTGTGTACAACAATGTGCTGCGCAAACGGTCTTGGTCCCGACGTGCTGCTTCGCCTCAAACGACATCCAAAGCAGACATTCATCAGCGGAAGGTTCTGGTCTCAGTGTGGTGGGATTTTAAAGGTGTCGTGTTTTTCGAGCCCCTACCACGGAATCAAACAATCAATTGGAATGTCTACTGTCAGCAAATGGACAGTTTGAAAGAATCCATCATCCAGAAACGTCCAGAGCTCGTTCATCGTAAAGGTGTTGTGTTCCATCACGACAACGCGAGACAACACACAAGTTTGATCACCCGCCAAAAATTATTGGAGCTTGGGTGGGATGTGTTGCCACACCCAGCATACTAGCCTGACCTTGCGCCGTCAGACTTCGACTTGCTTCGCACTTTTCAACAGCCCTTGCGTGGTATAACGTTCAATTCAGATGAGGCTGTAAATCAGCACCTTGTATAGTTTTTCGCCACGAAAGGCAGGTCGTCCTATGAACGAGGCATTCTGCAGCTCACTGAAAGATGGCAAAAGGTTATCGAACAAAACGGGCTTTATATCATTGATTGATCTTTGTTCTTTCTATCAATAAATGACCTTTGCAAAATATGGCTAAAACACGTCATGACTTTTCCGACAACCCAATAAAATTAATGTACAAGGCTTTTTGAATGATTGCCCAAGACTGTAATTACCCCCGGATATAACAACAAGCTTTGTTGTTGCCCCACGCATAGTGCCTCTACTAATTAAGTTGGATGAACTCTTAAAAACTACCTCGACAATGAATAAAAAAGATTAGGTGACTGTACTGTACGCGGAAAGAACCTAAGCGATGGCGTTTGGCAGTGCATTTCGCATTGCATTTTGATTAGGAATTGTCCAGCGCCTTTCAGACACTATCGCTGTCTATTGTATTTATAGATGCATGCATGCGTGCGTGATGACGAAATAGACAATCCTGATCTGTCTTCGGAATATCCATGTGCGCAGATTGCTATATGCTGATGACACAGTCCTGTTGGCAGAGAGCAATAGTGAGTTGCAGAATATGTTGTCCCGGATGTACGAAGTTTATATGAAATTCAAACATAATAAATAAGGGGAAAAACAAAGTTATGGTTTTTGAGCAAGGAACTGTTAGTACTGAATGCATGATCAGTCTGTATTGCACAGAGGTAGACTAGGTGGATGAATTTGTAAAGTTAGGAAGCATGTTTGACAGGGAAAACAGATTGCATGGTAAAATTAGTAGGCAAGTGAATTCATCTTTGAAGTCATAGATGCATTAGGAGGTTTTCACAAGAATGATGAGTTCTGGAAAAAGTCCCGAATGACTGTGTATGAAAGCGTAATTGTTCTTACTCAAAGAAGTAGCTTGTGTACATCGAAAAGATGTACGATTGCTTACGGGGGGGTAAGCAGGGTGCAGCAAGACACGTTCTGATCATGTGAAGAATGAAAATGTGTTGCAGATGTGTAATGTGAAACAAAATGGTGTTAGTAAGATAAAGACAAATATACTGAGGTGGTTTGGTCACTTTGAAAGAACGAGCAATGTAATGCTTACTAAGAGGATTTAATCAGCTCAAGCAGTAGGAAAGAAAGATCGAGGAAAGCCAAGAAAATCATGGACTAGATTCAGGAATGTGCACGAGAAAAAAAAATGATTATTCAGTACAAAAGGTCTTCTGTTAGGCGTGTGTTAGATGTCAGTGAAGCTCGAGTTGTGTGCCAAGATCGCTGTAAATGGAGACTTTTAAAATCTAGCATCATCAGTTTTAAACTTTGATCTGGCAGATGAGCTTTCTTTGAGGAGCTAACCTCTGAATCTCAGAGAACCGCTTAGGGATATGTATGTACAAGGGTTGTCCAAAACAACTGAGAATGTTTTTATAAAAAAAAAAAAAAAAAAAATATGTGTACCTTAATTATCAAGGAAGTGGTCATATTTTTCGAAATACTATCCAATGCATCGAATACAGGTGTCCCAAAGTTCCTGCTACTTTTTGAATGTCTTCTGGAATTCTTCTGAAATGCTGCTGAAGCACCCCTGCGCAGCTGTAAAAAGTCGTTGATCAGTCTCAAATTGCCGTCCCCGTAATGTCTTTTTTACGCTTCAAACCGTAGGTTGAAGAACCGTATATGCTCCAGCTTTGTCCGTCTGTCCGTCCGTTCGTCCGTCCGTCCGTCCGCACGATAACTCACGTGAAAATGGTTCGATTTGAACGAAATTTTAGTATTTTGTAGGGGTCCACCTGGGGACGAACCCTATTGAAAATGGGTGAAGCAGGATCAAAGGTCAGGACATAGGAGCGGGATCCATTCCATTGCTCTTATGCGTCATAACTTGCGTAAAAATTGTTCGATTTCGATGAAATTTTAGTATGTGGTAGGGAACTACCTGGGCACGAACCCTATTGAAAATGGGCAAAATGGGGTCAAAGGTCAGGTAGGGCATAAGAGCGGGCTATATTCCATTGCCCTCATGCGTCATAACTTGCGTAAAAATGATTCGATTTCGATCAAATTTTAGCATGTGGTAAGGAACTACTTGGGGACGAACCCTATTGAAAATGGGCGGAATGGGGTCAAAGGTCAGGACGTAAAAGCGGGATCCATTCCATTGCCTTTTTGCGTCATAACATGCGTAAATACGGTTCGATATCGATGAAATTTTAATATGTGTTAGGGAACCACCTCGGTACGACTTCTATTGAAAATGGGCGAAATGGGGTCAAAGGTCAGGCAGGGCATAAGAGCGAGATTTATTCCATTGCCCTTATGCGTCATAACTTGCATAAAAATGGCTCGATTTCGATGAAATTTTAGTATGTGGTAAGGAACCACATGGGAACGAACCCTATTGAAAATGGGTGAAATGGGGTCAAAGGTCAGGCAGGGCATAAGAGCGGGATTTATTCCATTGTCTTTATGCGTCATAACTTGCGTAAAAATGGTTCGATTTCGATGAAATTTTAGTGTGTGGTGGGGAGCCCCTGGGGACTAACCCTATTGAAAATGGGCGCATTGGGGTCAAAGGTCAGGACACTGGAATGGGATCCATTCCATTGCCCTTGCGCATCATAACTTAACTAAAATGCTTGGATTGCGACAAAACTTTATCCTTTTGTTCCGGAGGTATAGTGAACCGGTTCTGTTGAATATCAACGAAATGGGGTCAAAGGTCATTGCACAAAAGCCAGATTTTTTCCTCAGCCATTATTCTCATAACTTGCGTAAAACTGCTTCTATTGCAACAAGACTTTATCATGTTGTTCCGTAGGTATAGTGAACCGGTTCTGTTGTCATCGAAATGGGGTCAAAGGTCAGGACACAGGAGCGAGATTTATTCCACAGCCATCCACATAACTTGAGTAATAATTTCTGGTATGTTGGAAAGCGTATCATAATCAACGCATTGCATGATTTTACTAACTTGTTTTTTTTTTAATGGGGAACAACCAGAAGTCACGTGATAACAAGTACGGACTTTATGTAGGTTGAGGCGTCAACTTAATATTCATTTTCTCCAAAGAAGAAATCACATAACTTTTCATGTGCAGGCCTTACACATGAAAAGAAATGGGGAACCCAAGTTGAATAAGCTCATTTCATGCCCCCAAATGCTCGGTTAAAATTCTGTGAATTGATGATTTTGAAATAATGGCATCTTCGATATCTCTAATTGATAAGGGCCTATCTTCCCCTATAATAATACCCTTGTATTGATGTTTACTTCTGTAAGACTCGTTGAAGCTCTTCCTCCATGCGCGATTAAAGCCGCCGGCTCACGACCATCCATAAATTCTTTATGCCATCTGTAAATTGTTGATTTTCCTAGACATTCATCTTTATAAGCTTCTTTCATAAGACGAAAAGTCTGTCCGACAGACTTCTTAAGTCGACAGAAAAATTCAATGGCGCATCTCTGTTTCTCTATCACATGCATTTTTTTGAAAAATCACATCACGAAAACACTTGTTAGGGGTTCACGAAACAACAGTTATTAAACTGCGCGCTACTGACGACGCTTGCATGATAAACACGTGTGGCTGGTTGCTATGGTTACTACAACGACTACCGTTTCTTTTTTAGAGACTCGTGCGAAGGTCGAACGCAGTATTGCACATTTTTTATAAAAGCATTCTGCTCTGCGGTTGAGTTGAGTTGTTTTGGGACAAGCTATATATGTACTATACCTCTAAGCCTGTGTACAAATATTTAACATAAAAATAACAAATTTCAACTTTAAATTATTTGTAGCACAATGCAATGCTTTTACAACCAACTACTGATGTTCAATTTTATTCTCGCTAAAATTTTACATAACAGAGAAAGCACGTTAGTCGTATTCTGCAGCTAAAAGAACATTTGTGTTTATTTTGTTTATCTTAAAAGCGATTTCTTCATGCAGTTAAGTAAATAAGTTATTTTTTCTCAACTTTTCGTCAAATATGAACAGTTAATTTTTATTAATCCCCGTCATTTAGCCTGGAATCGTTGTCATCATCTGCACATTTTGGAACAAAGTGCGGAAAAGGTCAGAGCTCCAACACTATTCATCAAACCCCATGGTCCACATGGAAAGACGGCGAACGCATTTCTAATTTTGTCTTCTCCTTATGGCATCACCCGGACGTCTGGAAATTACTCTTCCACTAAATATTGTCTAAAATATGGGCGGGACGAACTTAGGGAAAGCAGATGTTCTTTTGAATTATTAACAAGAGCGCTTTTGTGTTTCGTCTGGGTAGGGCTGACTGGGCGCTTAGTCTTTGTTTGTGAATAGAGTATTCAGATTTAGAAACGATAAACAAAAAAAAAAAAAAAAAAAAAACAGTAAACGAGTAATCTTATACTTTCCGCTTTTCTGCCCTTTAACAGATCAAGTTATTCATGCCAATTTTGCCGGCGGATGTTCAAGACAAACAACACCAAACTGGATTCTTTTTCACTTGACTCACAGACACTTACATGAAGAAAATGACAATGCGGCAGCTTAGAGTTGATCTTATTATCGCTAATGAAATAATGAGCCACTAAGTTCACTCAGAACGACATTTTTTTCTCTTTGTAGATGATATTTCGAAGGTCATATGAGATGACATTCCCAGACCACCGAACTTTCTCCAGTGTATGAAACTCACTCCCGATGCTTCAAGGATCTCATTACTGGGTAACGGATTGTTAGGTAATAAATATTTTCACATAAAAACACAGATTTTTCAAAGTCTGCTATGAAATGACATGTTTTGCAAAATTCCGTAATAAATGCATTAATTTGCGTGTTTCTTCCATTTTTATTTTTTAGTGTAAAAAAACCTAAAGAAAAATTCAATAGAATTTTTTTTAAAAAGCAACAGTATTGTAAAGAGAGGGTGGGATATACGCCCCTTTTCTCCTCCACGAGAACTCGTCTCATCGGCGTCTGCGTGTTGGTGAATTACACCTTCTTTTTCCCGCTCGGAGAAGAGAAACCGGAAATTCTCCCGTGCCACGGAGGCTTAGATAACTCGTAAATAGGTGTTAACGAGATTTTACACTTTATGTAGGAAGGGAGTGTCTCACCTCAGATAGGTCGAAAAGTACAACACGGTGAGCACACTGAAGAGCAATTGAATTAGAGACACCTAGCGTTATGCAAATGTGGCGCTGTGGGAGGCCCTGTAAACGGAAACGACATGACGTATGCAGCGATCCGACAATATAAGGAGTGATGCGACGGGAATCAGTAAGAGTCGGACGCAGTATGGGCAAGACAAAGGTTCTAAGCGCATTTGATCGTGGGCAAATTGTCGGGGCCCGACGAATGGGTCACTCCATCTCGGAAGTTGTGCAGGCACTGAGATTTTCACGAGCAACTGTGTCACGGGTGCACCGTGAGATAATCGAATCCGGTAAAGCCATCCCTTCAAGGGCCAACTGCCGTGGACAACAGCGTGTGGATGAGTGGCGTCATCGTCGGCTAGCTCGCATTGTAACAGCGGATAGACGGGCCACAGGGCAAGATATCACTCGGCAATTTAACGCTAGTGCACAAAAACGTGTAAGCAGCCACACCATCCAGAACCATCTCCTCGCTATGGGGTACAGAAGCCATCGTCCCACGAGGGTACCGCTGCTGACCGCACATCACAGGGTGCAAAGATTAGCATGGGCGTGGGAACATCGCCACTGGACTCTAGACATGTGGAAAAATGTTACCTGGACTGATGAGTCGAGATTCACGTTGATACATGCGGATGGCAGGATACGAGTACGGAGCAAACCACATCAAGCGATGGATCCTTCTTGCCAGCAGGGTACTCTTCAGGCTGGTCGGGGTGGCATTCTCGTCTGGGGACTGTTTACGTGGACTGAAATGGGACCCCTGGTACGTGTGACATCGTCCCTCACAGGTCAACGTTACCGGGATATCCTGAACGACCATTTGCTCCCGTTTGTGAGTCTTCAACATCCCACTGGTAACCTCATCCTGCAACAAGACAATGCAGCTCCCGAATTGTATCCGAATGGTTGGATGAACACTCCACCGACGTAACCTCGTTTCTTTTTTCTTTTCTTTTTTTTTTTTTTTTTTTGATTGGAGGTTTAACAACCACCGTGAGCAACTCAATGGGCTATAAGCAGTCGCCCGTCCCTAATTTAGGGTCACTGGTACCAAGGAAGGGAGAGAGCCAGTGCCGTAAGACAAACACAACATCCATGCCAGACCGCGATTCGAACCCGGACCCCTTACGGACGAATGATCAGAGGACAGCGCCTTAGACCACTGCGCCACCGGGGCTGCATTAACCTCGTTTCCTTGGCCAGCTAGGTAACCTGACCTCAACCCCATCGAGCACATCTATTATGCCATCGAGAGAGATGTTCGAGGCTCTGACCCCCTCCATCAAATCTTCGTGAACTGTGGGAGCTTGTTCAGGGGTCGTGGATCCGTATGGCTTCCCAACGCTTCCGATATATTGTGGAGTCCATGCCGAGATGAATCGCCGCCGTCATCAGGGCGAAAGGTGGTGCTACACGTTACTAGACAAGAATCTCTAATTCAATGGCTCTTCAGTGTATATATACGCCGCTCACATTACTCTCGTTGCTGTTGATGCGGTTATGCTGTATTGGTGCGGTCGCCATGTTCTTCTTACTGGGACAGTATTCTTCTCCTTTATTGCTTGCTAAAGTGCGGTTGATTATTTCTGGAAGCTCTATCACTGTGCCAAATAAATTTCTGTGCTGAGTTTTAGCAAGTGTTCTGCCTCTTTCATTGCGATTTTACGAGTGAAAAAAGATCCTCCGAATCCGAAGCGCAAGGAAAAGTAACTAAAACGTAACAGCACTCAAAGACTCCCTCCAAGTCTTTCCGCTGTTTATCTGAATTTCATAAATGTTTCGTACACCAGGAAAATTCTGATTTTTTAAAAACCCTTCAGCAATTCGTTTCGTATATTAAAGGAAAAACTACGTTATCGCTTTCTTCGTATCCATATGACGAAACATTTCCGCTAATAGAGCAATTTCCGGGATTACTTGAGGTTTAATTAATTGTTAGAATTCAGTCGTCTGTCAAACGATCTGATTTTGAAGTTCAGTAGCGAGATGGGATGATGTGAATAGCAAATCGCATGAATTTTTGTTACTGTGGCACAGGATGTTGATTTTCCTCCCCCCTATTTTGTGCACCACCTATTATATATTGTGCTATCGTAAGAAACCGGGTACTGAAATTATTGTACAGGAGATTGTGCGATGTCTATGTATAAGTCTGTGGAGTCCTTAAGACCAAAACTATTATAGCTATCAAAAGCAAATTTTATGTTTAGAGTTTTTGTGAAATAATACTGTAAAACAGAACATTTAATCTTTTCTTAAAGATAATTGAAAGTCTTTGTTAGTTTAAAAGATATCAAGTTCCAAAACATTCTGTTGCTTCGAAAAATTGCAATGTAAAAATGCTTAATTTCTGATGTCAAATTTTGAAGATATGAATCCGTTTTTTGGTGCAAATATGATATGGATGGTCAGTAAGATAATATCCGAAAGCTTGAAAATTTCGGCTTTTTTTTTTTTTGATTGGAGGTTTAACGACCACCGTGAGCAACTTAATGGGCTATAAGCAGTCGCCCGTCCCTAATTTAGGGTCACTGGTTCCTGGGAAGGGAGAGAGCCAGTGCCGTAAGACAAACACAACGTCCATGCCTCATCGGGATTCGAACCCGGACCCCAGACGGACGAATGTTCAGAGGCCAGCGCCTTAGACCACTGCGCCACCGGGGCGGCAATTTCGGCTTCCTGGAGTGGGAATCGAATCTGCTTCTCCCAGAGAGCGCTCGAGAATGCTAACCACTACACCACCCAGAACGAGTAAGTTCCAAGTTTACAATGAATTTGAATATTAACCATCATAGGATTTGCTAATCGAAGCAACCGGCATTCATGTTTAGCTAATCTGGAGGTTAAGAATTTTCTATCCCGTGATTTCCCGGAAGAGCAATCATGGTCAGCATAATCGGTTAGCATACTCGGGATACTGTTAGTATACGCGGACGCAATCCGGGAGACGCTGGTTCGATTCCCGTTCCAGGGCAACGACATTTTCAAGTTTTTGGATATTATCTTACTTACCATCCATGTCATCTTTGCACCAAAAAACGGATTCACGTCTTCAAAATTTGTATTGTGTGGTGTAATCCCGCATTCCATTCATTATTGTGATGAGTCCTCCTACACGAAAAGTAAAATTATGACATAACTATTCAAAAAAATGCTAGGCTCGAACAGAAAATAAAATTACAGAATCATTCGCATTAATGACAAAAATAATTTTATCACCGCGCATTAAGAGTTTTACCATGAACGACGGCGGTGTTTAAGCCCCACCGCCGCGAAAGAGTTCTCTGTTGTACACTGATGTGCCAAAAAAAAAAAAAAAAACTGGGAATGGAGCTACCTATTTCATTGCATGCCACCACACCCATTCGATCAATGATATCGTCCGCAAATGACGTGTACGCGTATATAGAAGCATATATCTCTGCAAGCTCATGTAATAGCATTCGCAATTCAGATGGCAGCTTATCAGAATTTAAACTATTTCGAACGTGGTATCATAGTTGGCGCTCGGGAGATGGGCCACTCAATCTCGGAAATTACCACGAAATTTGGATTTACACCGTAAAAAAATTCAAGGGTGTACCTGGACTACAGAAACTCAGTGAGGAAATTCAGAGCGAGAGACACGTGGGGCCGTAGAAAAGCCCTGGACGATCGTGGAAAGCGGAGTCTGGCATGCATCGTAACATCCAACTTTGCCACAAATCACAGCGCAATTTAGTGCTGAGAGCCAGAAGTGGCATCAGCGTTAGGACAGTGTAACGTTCCATGTGTTCTGCGAGGTTCCGGAGTTGACGGCCCACCCGGTAATTATTGCTGACCCGACAACACAAGACTCTGCGCCACGCCTGTGCTCGGGAATACCACCATTGGAGCAAAGATGACTGGAAACGTGTAGCCTGGTTCAACGACACAGCGCGGTGCGCCTCGCCTGAGCTTGAGAACACCGCCATTGGACGCAAGATGACTAGAAACGTGTAGCCCGGTCCGACGACACAAGTGGGGGGATTGGCACTTCAGGGTAAGGTCTAAAAGATTCAGCGCCTTCGGATTTGTGAAATTTCTGCATTGACTACGGTAAATCCGCGAAAGTGCGGAAGTAAAAAAAAAAAAAAAAAAAAACGAAAACTTTTCAAACCGGAATTTTTTTTAAAAAACGGACACCAACCTTGCTGCATGTCATTTTCGGAAGTTTTCCGTTAATTCACACCACTTATTTTTTTTTACTGTGCAGTTGAAAACGCTCCCTTAGACTACCCAGCATAAAAAAAGGTACTTCCGTTGCCTTTAACGAATGCTGTGCTATAAAATGAAAAAAATCAATATTTCAATATTATTTTTTAAATATAATAAAAATATATTACATGAAAAAAATATTAAATAAAAAAAACATTAAAACAGATGAAATTAAAAAATAAATATTTTGATTTTTTTAAATCATTAAAAAAATTGTATTCTGATTTTTTTGAATCATTAAAAAAATTTATTTTGATTTTGTAAATCATTAAAATAGAATAGTAATTTTATATTTTTAAAAAATATGAATTTTTAAAAATCATTAAAATAAATGAATTTGTTTATTTAATATTTAAAAAATAATAAAGAAAAATAATCATTTAATAGCTGAAAATGTTTTTAATCTATTAAATGAAAAAAATTCAATAATATTTTAGTATTTTTTTTTAAATATTTTTCTTACATAACTTGAAAACGCACCCTTAGAGTACCTAGCTCAAAAAATTGTACTTTTGTTGCCTTTAACGAATGCCGTGCTATTAAATGCGTACTTTCAATACTTTTGTGCTGAAAACTGTACTTTCGACATTGTGTAGAGCTTTTAAGTTTGCAATTAGAAAGTGCTGGTCAGGGGGAAGGAAACATGAAAAGTAAACACGAATTTTGGAATAATTTTCTAAAAGCATTGATAAAATCGATAAAAGACAGCAAATCGAATATTTCTTTCTCACCTTCTTATACGGTACGCTCCTTTACCTCTTTCAGTGATCGCTATTGACAATGGCAGCAGCATTGTCAAAATCAGTTTATGCTTTTCAAGTTCAGAAAGTTTATCGCTGTGCTATACGCCTCCGAATCTTGACGAAAAATCACGAGGCATGTAGAAACACAAAATCGTATCATCGTGAGACCAGTAGTATGGAAAATCTTTGCTTGGAGTTCCGTTGATTGGATAAAATAAAAGACGATTTTTCTGAAGAGTTCGGGTTGCCTTCGCATGACATAAACGGATTAGCATGACACACTCATCCGGTTTTCCATTCTATCACCTTTAACTTCGGTATTTTATCCGTTATTGTTTCTTATTATTCTTGAAGACTGTTTTTCTGATTGCATTTACATTAATGCAAGCTTCTCCATAATTTTAATTTATGCCATATCAAACAATCACAGTCAATGCAATGGCATGCAGGTTTGTTTTTGTCTTACTTTGTTTCGAGGGATTAAAAACACTTATGAGCAACTCTGAGAGCTTCAAGCAGTCGCCCGTCCCTGATCTAGAACCACTGGTTCCAGAAAAAGGACGCCCAGCGCTGGTTAGGACAAAAGCACCACCCAGACCTGATCAGGAACTCGAACCCCAACTCCAGATCGGAATTGCCAGAATCCTACGCCTCTGACCACTCGGCCACCTGTAAGCGGTGTAAATTTTCTGCTTCTACCGAGGATGCTCACACATTTTTAAAACAACTTTCCAGCAATATAACTAATGTTTAAAATAAAATTAGCTCTTCCTCAAATGTTCTATCTGATAGCCCTTTTTCTGAGAATCTGCATCTAGATTTCCAACATAGCAGGGCATTTCTTAAGATTTGTAATGGTATTTTATTGCACTCCTCTACCACTGCTTTCCATATTCTAATCATTGTTTTAGGTCTGCATTTAGAAAGCGCTCTTTTTAGCAGTCCGAAGGCACAATAGACCATTGGTGACACATCAGGGGACTTTGAAGGAATATGAGCAAAAGGTATGGACTTGATACCCGTCTCTGTTTTACGTATGAGCGCTCTTTTTAGCAGTCCGTAGGTAGAATAGTCCATTGGTGGCACATCAGGGGACTTTGAAGGAATGTGAGCAAAAGGTATGGACAACCTCCTTTTTTTTTTTTTTTTTTTTTTTTAAGAAATAGAGTGTAGATTTCGATGTATGACTAGTAGACTTATCCTGATATAATATGTTCTCTTTGAAGGCTTTGTGGATAAAGGAATCGTATTTCCTCTTTAAATATAACAGTTAAAACATCAATATTAAAACATCAATTTGGTAATAGGTAAAATTGATTTTAAGATTCTTTTCAACTCTTCTTAACTTTGATATCCCATTGTACGAGAAACCTGCGTTAATCATAAATCCTTTACGGAAACTTTCTTTGGATACTTGGAACCAAGTTTGTAAGTTTTTTTTTTGCTCTTTTACGATAGTAAATCGACCAATTACACTCAAAATAGTATAACTATACTAATAATCCAAAATTTCTTGGCGTAGAATATAAATACAACTTTCCAAGTTTTCGCGCATCAACCAGATGGCTTTTTCAAGGAAGGTAGACAGCTAACTGCAAACTGGATAACAGAACGTTTCAACAATTTTTCAACACGCGTTCAAATTGTTGAAACGTTCTATCATCCAGTTTGCAGTTAGCTGTCTACCTTCCTTGGAAAAGCCATCTGGTTGATGTGCGAAAGCTTGGAAAGTTTGATTTCTATTCTACGCCAAGAAATTTCGGATTATTAGTATGGTTATGCTATTTTGAGTATAATTGGTGTGCAGTTTCTGCTTATCGACCTTTTTTAGTTACAGTCGTTTAGGTAGATCCATATTTTATCAACAGTTACAGTAAATTTCCATCTGTCTCCGGCTAAGTGATTTTCATAAAGAAGTCTACACCGTATTCTGCGCTCAGCCACGTGCCTAGGCAAAAGTAGGTGAACATTGTGTTTCTTGGTGGTTGTTTTTCAGATCCAAATCTTTGTTTATTACCTTGTTTACAGTTGATATAAAGACTTTTAAGGACTTAGCCATTGCTTTTTGAATCAATGGATTTTCTTTTAAGACCAGAGACCTTACTTTTGAAATACTCGTAAAAGTGCATACATTCTTTGGATGTTCAATTGGTGTTCTTTTTCCTGTGAAAAGCAATGCTTGACGATTTTTCCCTTTATTAATAATAATATGGCTTATTTTATTTTTAGAAATGCTAATTCCATGATTTTCACAGCGTGTTTTAGCTACAGAATACGAATATTTCTCTTCGTAAACAGCAAAAACGTAACCACAGTTTGTTCGCGTGCGCCATTTTCTTAGCAGACGATATTTAACTGCAGCAGATGTTTCTTTCGTGTTCATCTAATACGCTGTTGCCAGTTTCCATTCTTCGAACTTCTTTTATAAAATGTTTATATTTTCCTTAGTGATGTGTTTAATAAAAATACCTTAGACACGACGAATACACAGTCGTATCAGAATTATGTGTATGTGTGTGCGTTAATAAAAATGCCTTAGACTTTAGGAATACACAGTCGTATCGTATCTCATAACGGAGTTCGTTCGTGTAACTAAAATTAACAAAGGGACTTTTTATTGGAACGCCCTTTTAGTTTATTATGGGAAGAAGAAAAAAAACCGTTAAAGACTTGTTCTCACATCGACCAAATATTTGCTTGGTGCAAAAACATAAGAGAATCAGTAGAAAAATTTTAATGTGGAGTTATAGCAAAATATCCTGGTTCAGTGGAAACGAAAGCAAACACACATTCTCCTGTTTCTGCTCTTTTCGTTTATGTTATACAGCACTGCATTACAGAGTGTCCGAGAATTATTGGACACATTACAAAATCATATAAAACAAAACATTAAACAGATAGAAAGAAACTGACTGTACTAACTTACGATGTAACTACACAAATTAATAAATTTCGATGTGAGATCCCTTGGTTGCTCGTAGTACGTCTAAGCGATACTCGATTTCATGCCATGTATTGGCAAGCATCTGAAGAGTTACGGAATTAATAGCAGCTGTGATACGCTGCTTCAGTTCCTGCAAATCAGTACAAGGCGTCTGATAGACACGATCATTCACATAACCCTACATGAAGTAATCCAATGGAGTTAGATCTGGAGATTGAGGAGGCCACGGAATGGGACCACCCTGCCCAATCCATCTGATGGGGAAATGCTCATTTAGGCACTTGCGTACACACGTTGACCAATGCGGAGGCGTGCCGTCTTGTTGGAAAACGACGTTGTCATATCTTTTGATCTGGGGTATAGTGAAATTTTCTAGCATATTTTCTAGCCAAGTAAATGTCACCATTTATGTTTTTTTTTCACAGAAAAAGAAAGGGCCAATCATTTCTCTTTCTAATAGGGCGTACCACACTTTAACTTTTGGAGAATCACGTTCCAGTTCAATAGCAGCATGAGGCGGTCCACTGCCCCATATCCTAGAGTTGTGACGATTCACAATACCTGATACATGAAATGTGGATTCATCACTAAAAATTACAGTACTGCGAAAGTTTTCGTCGTTTCCCACTCGATTCAGCATAACCACAGCAAATCGTATCGCAAAGTGTGATCATTTACATGCATCTTTTGCACTGTTTGCATTTTATAAGCATGAAACTTTAATTTCTTGTGCAAGATATCGTGAACTGTCGATTTCGGAATGAACAGTTCTCTGCTTGCTTTACGAACGGATTTCCTGGGGCTTCGTCGGAAACTTTCATTAACTTAGTCAACCGTCTCACCGGTGACGCTATGCCTACCGGCTCCTCCACGATGTTCCACATTGCCAGTTTCTTTAAACTGTTTCATCCACCGCTTAATTGAATTCGTTGACGGAGGATTACAACCACACTCTAAACCCTACCGTCTTTTAACTTTAATGACAGACTTTAATTCCGCAAGCAATAACACACACATCGCCTTCTGCTGTACGAATGACATGACTACTGATTGCGCATTTCTCATTCATTCCTCATCAGGCCACACCTAGCGCCATCTATCGGATTCTGGGAATAACAATTCTATAAAACAAAAATGTAGAAACCGTGTTAGTAATACGTGACATAGAAAAACAGACAATGCTCATAGTTTTTTTTTTGTACATAATTTTGTAATGTGTCCAATAATTCTCGGACACCCTGTATATAAAAATAATTTCTACTTTATTCTTCGTGGTTAAGTATGATTTCAGCAAAAGGCGTTTGGAATCCTCGCAATCCACTGAAATTATACTTCACAGTACGGGAGAAGGTTGAGAGGAATTGTAGAAATATTTAGCCCGGATAAATTTTAGGTCACCCTACGCCACTGCCGGTTACAATCCTTTTGAACTCATACCTGAAAACGGCCGTAATTTGGGCATTCAGATCATATAACGGAACTCGAGCTGGAGGTATTCGGTGACGGTCTCGCGGGGGTAGCAACAGCCGGCTAGTCGCACGGCTGATCCGTGCCGGGGGCTCAGACCTCCGGACTTCAACTTCCGAATGGGACTGCCGTCGCAACGCCTTCAATGAAATCTTTCCGAATGAGTCCCATTTATCCCTGAAGGGGTTCTCAAACTTTTTGAGACCACGCCGCCCTTAACATGTCACATTTTCCGTGCGACGCCCATGTACTAAAAATAAAAAAATAAAATGCCCAAATTGAGTTTGTGGAATTACTTTAAAAGAAAATAGTCATTTACATTACTAGCTTGTATTCTTTTTAATGTAATAATTGACACCATCTCCTCAGCAATTGTGTGAGATTTCTTGCTACGTGCAATTCGGTATGCCACTTCGTAGGGCGCAAGGAGGCCTTTGCTGAGGATTATGGTTTGTTTACGGAGATGAGTCTTCTGCTCACGCACTTTTTGTAACTTGCATGAAAAGTAATATCTGGGCTTACCCACTAAACTACTGTGTACGGTTTCAAGGTGAGGTTTCAGATTGTTCGGAAGCATACTCTCAGCTGCCAACACTTTCAGGCAGGATAGTGACGTCGTTGCTGACACCATTGCTGACGTCAGAGCTGACAGGAGAGCTCTGAAGTCGACAGCAGAAGCAAGAGACGGAGTGAAGAGCGTGGAGAGAGAGTTTGTTTGTTTTTATTTGTAGGGAGGACGACAGGGCATAAGAATCGTGTTGTTATTGTTTATTAAATTAAATGTTACGCGTTGTGAAATTTATAATAGTCATAAATGAGTATTCTTGATGATTACTAAGACGCCACAGCTTTAATGTGTATAAATGGTGCCACCGTGGTGGGATTTGATAGTGTATTGCTTTCCTTCAAGGAATTTTTTTTTTTTCGGATGCCATCTTGGATAACTGCGAAATTTGTGAACAGTGGATAAGTCAAGTTATGACCGGATGTTGATCAGCTGTATATATGTGCTTTAAAACTAAGAATGGAAAACGTCAGTGCTGTTGGTATGAGATATAATTTTGTGTTTCACTTTCAAAATAGTTCCTTTTTAATTTAGAACACTCGTAACATACGAAAGTAAAAGTGTTCCTTAAGTGCGTCAGTACGAATGAAAGTGAGTTTTGAAAATATATATATACGACAGTATAAAATTTGTAGTAATCGGTATTGAGGAAATTTTGTACGCTAGTACTAATAGTTAGAATTACAAATTCTTGTAGGTTGATAAGTTCACTGAATCTATGTTTACTGTTTAATGACGCAAAATGGCATATTTAGCGAAGGCAAAAAAAGAAGACTTGCGACATTTGGCAGAAGAGTTAGGAGAGAAAGTATCTCCCGACTATAAGATAAGTGGTTTAAAAAAAAAAAATTAGGAAGTCAAGAGTACGAAGAAGAATTCGTGAAAGAATTATTAGCCACAATTATAAGAGTGTGAATAGATAAAGAGGAACTCGAGGAATGGAAAAGGAAAGAAGAAATAGAACAGCAGAGAAAAGAGGAAAGAGAATATGAATTGGAATTACGACGAATTGAAGCTGCAAGTAGAACACAAGGTAATGATTCAGAACAAACTGTAGGAGGAATGTTAGGAAGACCTAAAATTGATTTACATAATCTGATACCAACTTTTGATCCTAAGGTAGACGACATAAGTCCATATTTGGTCTTGTTCGAAAGGCAAGTGCGTAAAGCACAAATCAAAAAAGCAGATTGGGTTTCGCATTTGATGGGATTACTATCGTATGAGATTAATCAGCTTATAGCCAGAGAACCGGAAGAAGAGGCAGACAATTATGAATATGTAAAAACTCTGTTGCTAAAAAGATTTAAGTAAGTCCAGAAAACTTTAGGCAAATGTTTGTGAAACATCAAAAGAAAGCAGAATTGTCGTGGCGTGATTTTAGCTATGAACTTAGAAATTATTGCAATGAATGGGTTACAGGTCTTAAAATTTGTAATTTGGAACAGCTACTGGATCTAATGGTGACCGATCAGATGAAACGTCGAGTACCAATAGAAGTTCGTGAGCATTTTATTTCGTCATCGTCCAAACTTTCTGAGATGTTGGATGACTATTACAATGTCCGGGGAAGTATAAAAAATGCTTCAGTAAACATTTAGCAAAAAGAGAAGAATGTGCCCAAATGGCGAACAAAAAACTTGTACGATAATAGCAGTAGAAGTGAGCCTATCACATCTCAAAGACATCGAGTTCACGGAGAATTTAATGTTTGTAGAACTAGGAATTTTGAAAATTTTGAACGCCGGAAGAGATGACGATGTTTTGAATGTGGATCGTATAACCATCTTAGACCTCAATGTCCAAATTTGAAAAAAAGTCATGAAGCAGTTTCTGCAACTGTAAATAGAATTTCAGAACTGACGGAGGATGAATTGTTGATACCGTTTACAACTACCGGCAAAGTAAATGGGTTTGAAATGCCCATTTTATGAGATTCTGGAGCGACTATTGATATTGTTTGTCATAAACATATCACATCTCAGATGTTAACAGGAGAATATGTTTGAGCTCAGTAGCCCCTTGATGTCGCACCAACTTGTTTACCTTTAGCTCAAGCACAACTGATAGGATCAGCTGTAATTAGAAATGAACTTGACCAAGACAGATATTTACTGGGAAATCGTACTGATGCTTTATTAGATCAGATTAAGCACGATAAAGAATTAGTTCATCATGAATTAAATGCCGTGCAGACTAGGTCACAGAAGTTTTTGGAGGAAATGTCTAATGTTCCAGAAAGTAGTGGGAAAGAACTTGAAAAGAGAAAAAATGAGAGCTCGCCTAGTAATGTTGAAGTGTCGGGAATAGAGACTGAGCCGAAAGAGGAAGATGGTGTACGTATTATTGCCAGTTATACAAAATGATATCGATCCAATAAGTACGCTTTTAGAAATAGATTCTGATATTTTTGCTGCTGCACAACGTCGAAGTGAGGATTTGAAACCGTTATTTGATACTGTTGGGAATCCTTCCACTGATTTGTCGAAGGAATCGTATATTTTGAGGAACACATTATTAGTGAAACGGAGGGTAGAAAAGACCGATGTTGAGAGAGAACTACTCGTAGTTCCTGAAGAATATAGGGAACGCCTCAAAGCTTTGTGTCATGAAGGAACCTCAGCTCACCTAGGTGTGACGAAAACTAAGGATAGAATATTCCGATATTTTTTCTGTCCTAGATGTTATAAAGAAGTAGAAAATTATGTGCGATCTTGTGAAAATTGTCAAAGAGCAAGAAAATCAGGTAATAAGAAAAAAGCTCCCTTAAAACTATAATAGTGCCAGTTATCGAGGAAATTTTTCCAAGATAAATGTAGATGCATGTGGTCCCTTACCACCTACTCCTACAGGAAAAAAGATATGTTATCACTGCAATGTGTTTGTCTTCAAAATATCCTGATGCCGTGGCTGTGACTGACATTGGGTCCGTATCAGTGATCGATGCGTTACTGCAGATTTTTAGTCGTATGGGGTTTCCTAAAGAACTACAGTGTGATCAAAGAACTTCTTTCATGAGCGCTTTAACAACAGAATTTTTGGAACGATTTGGAATAAAAGTAAAACATAGTTCGATTTATCATCCACAGAGCAATGCAATCCTGTTGAAAGATTTCACAGCACGATTAAACGTATACTGCGAGTATTGTGTTTGGAAGCAGCGCCATATTGGGAACAGCACGTTCATTCAGCATTATTTGCGCTTCGAACTGTGACGCATGAAAGTACTGGGTTTACTCCCGCAGAATTAGTCCATGGTAAGAATTTGAGAATACCAGTTACCCTGCTGTATGAGAAGTGGATGAAACCTGAAGGCATCGATGAAGAAAATTCAGTAGTGAAATATGTGTTTCAGTTGATAAATCGATTTAAAAAATGCCAGACAGTGGCTGTACAAAAAATGAGAGAAATGCAGGTAAAGAGAAAACCCTGGTATGATAAGAAATCTGCAAAAGAGAATTTAAAGAAGGTGATTTGGTGCTAGTATTGGCTACTTCTAGACCAAATAAGTTAGCTGTCTAATGGACTGGTCCAGGTACTATTGAGAGTAGAATCTCTGATACTAACTATATTGTTAAGGTTCCTGGAAAGAAAATACCATCGCAGATATATCATGTCAATATGCTCAAACTGTTCTACAAAAGACCAGAGTTAATTAATTTCTTATCCAGTAGTGAACCACCGGATCAACATGGGTTGGAAATAGAAATTCCTGGAATAGAAAAGGATCCTAATGTTTTTAATTTTGCCGAAATTGTTCAGGAAAGTCGTTTGGAAGAAAGGCTATAGAGGTAGAAAAAATTCGACAATTGCAGGATTTGCTTTGTAAATACGCAACAACTTTTTCTAATGAACCTGGTTTCCTCATGAAAAAAAAAAAAAAAAAAAAGAAAGAAGGGACCGTAAACCTTATGTTTGTTAAGTGCACAAAACACATTTTCCTTTGAGCTGTCGCGAACATGTTCCAGAGATCAGCGTGGATTTTCGGCGCTGGATTTTCAATCCTGCAGTTGTAGGTGTTAACCTTACCACTGACATGAACTGTCGATTCATCACTGAAGATAACGTAGTTCAGGAATGCCACGTCTTTCTCTATCCGATGTAACATTTCCGCACAGAGTTTCTGACGAGCCATGCAATCTGCGCTACTAATTTCTTGAACCATGGTAAATCTGTGGTTTTACGTGCAAACGTTTTCCTAAAACTTGCCTAACCGTCAGTTGTAAAATACCCATTTCACAAGACACGCGTCGTGTTGATTTCGTGGAACTACAAACGAAGCTCTCCCTCACTTGTTCCACGACAATAGCAGAAGCACGCGGGCGACCAGGGGATTTCTCATGGCGAACAAAACATTCACTCTCAACAAAATTCTTATGCCAAGAGTAAATTGTAGGTCTAATGAGAGGATCCCTACGACACTGGGTGCGAAATTTCCGTTGAATAGTTGTCGCGGATTTCTTTTTTCAAACCAAAACACACAGCCACACCTGTGAAAACAGCCATATTGAAATACACGCATTTGACGGTCGCGATTATGGAATTCGGTGCTATGGCCTTACGTGAAGTAAAACTTGATGTGTTTTGCTACAGATTAACGCCTCCAAAAATTTTGTAAGTATTCTGAATAAGTTTCTGTACGCTTTCGAAGTTGTAAATTATTTTTTGAATCACCCTGTATATTCCTAACAGTATTTTTCTGAACCGTTAGACTTGGTGCTCTTTGGCCTATTGAGGCTCTTGAACCCTTAAGCCAAAATCAACCAACCCAACAGTTCTGCATTGAGGCAGTTGCACCATTAAACAAAAATCAACCAACCCTACAGTTCAGCATTGAGGTTCTTGCGCCATTAAGCAAAAATCAACCAATCCAACAGTTCGGCATTGAGGCCGTTGCATCATCAAACAAAAATCAACCAACCCGACAGTTCAGCATCCTGGCTCTTGCACCATTAAACAAAAAACAACCAACCCAACAGTTCAGCATTGAAGCCGTTGCACCATTAAGCAAAAATCACCCATCCAAACAGTTCGGCATTGAGGCCCTTGCACCATTAAGCACAAATCAACCAACCCAACAGTTCAGCATTGAGGCCGTTGCACCATTAAGCAAAAAATAACCAACCTAACAGTTCAGCATTAAGGCCCTTGCACCATTAAGCAAAAATCCGACCAACCCAACAGTTCAGCATTGAGGCTCTTGCACTATTAAGCAAAAATCAATGAGCCCGATAGTTCAGTAGATCGATTCCAATGCATGCAGTTCCGTAGTTGCTCAAAGTCACCTAAGAACGTGGGTCTCGTTGAGTTTTTCCACAGCACGTGATCGTTTGTTGTAGTTGTTTGTTGGTTTGTTTTTGCATCGGGGTTTAACGACCATCGCGAGCAACTCAATGGGCTACTATAAGCAATCGCCCGTTCCTAATTTAGGGCCACTGGTTCCAGGGAATAGAGAGAGAGGACTAGTGCTGTAAGACAAACACAACATCCATGGCTCACTCGGATTCCAACCCGGACCTATCTCGGACGAATGGTCAGAAGTCAGCGCTTAGAAAACTGCTCCATCGGGGTGGCCCACGTGATCGTTCGTGAGAGCAAATAACGTTACATCGTATTTTCGGTCGAGATGCGTGTAAGTAAAAAATGAAAAACTTCTTTCCAACTGTTTCCGGTCCTCCGTTTTCGTATTGCGATAGGTTTTCCTGTTAATAACGCATTTCTGGTAATTTTCCATATAAACGATCTCTCCTCACAGTTTGGACGCGGACTTTTTTAAATTCAAAGTGGCGGAAAAAATATTTATATTTTTTAAAAACGGATTATGATCCACAGAACCTTAATTTATAACTTTTTAACAGGTAATCTGCGAATTACATGACGAAAAATATGGTACCGATACTTATTTCAATCTAATTACATAATATGTTACGTAAATCCAAAAATATTTCCGTAATTTGTTGAGTAAGTTTTTAAACTGAATAGGTAGTTTCACTGGTTTAGCAGCTGAGCATTTGTTATCGATTGCAAAGCAAGGAATTCATTGGTGATCTAAATAAATGCAGCAGCTGTGTAGTGTCTTGTTCAGTCTTAAACAGATGGTACCCTTAGGAAGAAAAAGGAAATCTCTGTGGCCTGAAACGACGACAATTCACGTCACGTCATTGGTGGGAGGCGAGGTGGAGTAAAAAATTAAAAAAAAAGTGTGGCAAAAAAGTATCGAAAGCTTTTGCTCCTGAAAAGTTGGAGTAAAAGAACTAGTACGGTATCAGTGTGCCAAAGTATAATCCCAAGGAAAGGAGGTGCAGACGGGAAACCTGGAGGGAGGATCAAGCGGAGGAGTGTTATTCCGTTTCTTTTCTTTCGTTAGACTAAAGGGAATAAAAAACGGAAATGAAGGAACAAAAAAAAAGATGGAAACGGCATTCGCTTTCATTAGTCACTTTCCTGCATACTTAGAATGAGCGGAACTGCATTTGCGTAGTGGAGTTTTATGTTTCAAGTTGAAAACTACTTTTAATTGCTCTTAACTGATGCGAAAGAAATCGGCTGCACTGGAATTACGTATGCAGGCATGACCTTGCAAGGTGGCGGATGGGAACCCATCCAAAGTTTTAACGAGTGATGATGATTCTTTTTTTTTTTTTTTTTATTGTTATGGCGCCCAAAAGTATTCATAAGAAACTTTGCTTGATTTCCGTTCTTCCTCTAAAGACGTACGAAAAAACCACACCAAAGTAAATTCCTACGGTATCTGTTCCGAAGTGTACTTGCTTTTGTTTTTCTAGCACGTCGTTAGAAACAAGTGCGTGTTTACTTGTTGTATTAGTTAGTTTGTTTGTTAATATGCTATATAACAACATCTCTATGGTAGATTAGAAAAATTTTGTTTGCAGTTTACAAGTTCATGAGGATAATAATCCTGCCTTTTACTCTCCTCATTTCCCTCATAGTTCTTGTAGTTTTATACACATGACCCATTCTAAGAATCTTACTAGGAAAATTCTATCATTGTGATACATGGAACGATGCACTGAGATTTCCGCGTGCTTATTGCTTTGCAATGTGCAGTTTTCTGCTATGAGGCACAAATATGAATTTTTATTTCACACAATATATCCGTTTCTGAAAGACAATTTTTTTTATATATATAAAATAGTTACTCTCTTAGAGGTCTGCATGGGCCGGTTCGGGCTTTTTTAGTTTAGAGAACAAAGCAATGGGCAAGGCCGGGTAGGCCCAAGTCGACCGATTCTTTTTATCGCAGTGGTAAAGAAAGAACAAAGTCGTGTTTTCCGATTTCCTGCTGGGTTTAACTGTTGCTAGTTTTACTTAGTTCCATGACGAGAGGCACTCACAGTGTTTTTACCATCTGTAGGTATTAAGCAGATAAAAACACTTCGGGGCATGTTGGCAACACAAAGATTCGACTCCGAGCAAGTGTGTGTGTTATATGGAGTGGGGAATGGAGGGAGTCTGCAGTGGGGGGGGGGGGGGTCGTGTGTGTGTGTGTGTGTGTGTGTGTGTGAGAGAGAGAGAGAGAGAGAGAGTGAGTGGGGCACGACATATCGATTGTTTTTTCTATCCTTAATCCGTATAGGGATTGACTTTTGTAGTATAGGGATTGACTTTTGTAGTATAGGGATTGACTTTTGTAGTATAGGGATTGACTTGCTAGTTCAGAGAAAGAGAGATTTTGAACGCGCTTAGTCTCTCTCTCTCTCTCTCTCTCTCTCTCTCTCTCTCTCTCTCTCTTTAAAGGTTATGTTCTTCGATAATTGCCAAAATTCAGTTAATATTTTAGGCTTACTTTCAACTAAAGGTTTTCAATAATTGTGACGTGCGTGCCCCGCAGGACGCACATGAGATAAAGGTAGATAGCAGTGAGAGCACATGCCAGTGTAACATAGTGGATAGCATTCGGAGCTCCGGGGCCGAGAGTTGAGGGTTTGAATCCCTCCCCTAGCACAAACAGTATCTCAATTTCATTATTTAGTTTTCCCAATTTAATAAAATACAACAGAAAGACAGAATAATACAAAATGGCACATCACGTTCCAGGCCGGCTCTGGCTGAATAGCTGCAATTGACGAGCTAAATAGCTGAAGTTGACGAGACAGGCCTAAATAGCTGCAATTGACGGGCCGGGTCGGGTTAAATAGCAGCAATTGACAAGCCGGGCCTAAATAGCTGCAATAGACGAGCTAAATAGCTGAAGTTGACGATACAGGCATAAATAGCTGCAATTGACGAGCCGGGCCTAAAAAGCTGCAATAGACGAGCTAAATAGCTGAAGTTGACGAGACAGGCATAATTAGCTGCAATTGACGGGCCGGGTCGGGCTAAAGAGCTGCAATTGACAAGACGGGCACAAATAGCTGCAATTGACAAGACGGGCACAAATAGCTGCAATTGACGAGCCGGGCCTAAATAGCTGCAATAGACGAGCTAAATAGCTGAAGTTGACGAGACAGGCATAATTAGCTGCAATTGACGGGCCGGGTCGGGCTAAAGAGCTGCAATTGACAAGACGGGCACAAATAGCTGCAATTGACGGGTCGAGCCGAGTACCTAATATCTGAAAAGTGCCGGGCCGTGTGTCTAATATATGAAACAGGCCGGGCCGTTTCAGATATTAGACATTCTGGAAGGGGCTGCGCTGGGCCTTAAACGCACGGGCTTGAGCCGGGCCAGGCTCACTATATAAGGCCCGCGCAGAACTCTACTCTCCCTATATCTCTCTCTCGCAGTGCTATTCTGAATGGGAAGTGTGTGTCTTACCGCCAAGCCAGAAGTTCTCGTTACGACCTTTGCAAGGTACAAACCACTCTAACAGCTTGATGATGATTTTTTTTTTTGTTATTAATGTGGGCGAATTAGTTATTTTATTTTCTGCTTTAGCTTATTATTTCTCTGAATACGTTTGTCATAATTTATTTTTTCTGAAGGAGAATTATTACAAATTACGTAATTTTTTCACCGTGATTTTTGGAAGTAACCGAATGCTTTGGAACACGACATCTTTTCAAACTGACAATATCTTCCCGTTATCTTCAAGAAAAGGTCAAATGTTCTGCATTATAATATTATTTCAAAAACTCCTAAATCTAATATTTACTCTTGATAGCAATAATAGCTTTTGTTTTTAAGGGGTCTACAGACTAACACACAGACATCATGCGATTAATTTAATAATTAATCAAACCTCAAGTACAGTTTTTTCGAAATGCGAACTTCTTAGGACATAGTTATATACACACTGTAAAATATTTGCTGAAATTTTCCATATTACCACGAATCGTTCTTATTACCGGAATTGTTTCGTCATATGGATACGAAAAAGTCAGAACAGAATTTTCGGTTAATATACGAAAGGAAGTTTCTGAAAATTCAGAATTTTCCGTTAACCCCGCTTAGGAACGGCATTTTGCCATCAATATCAGAAAGGAATTCAAGAAGGTGTCTGAAAATTCAGAATTTTCCACGCATGAAAACTCCATGAAATGCATGGTTGTTTTTTCCTCCTCAGTTCACACAAAAGGTTGTATCCAAAACATGCTTCTTTAATTTACGAAAGGAATCGCGGAAAATAGCTCGTGAATTTCAGAAAATATTTTACGCTGTGTAAACATTATATTGACAAAAATCACCGGAAACCCCTTCAAAAGCAAATGAACGGATCCACTGCGTTCTTAAGATGCGCGGTAGAGCTGCAAACGCTATAAAAACAAGAGTGCAGCTGTCCGCGATAATATCGCACTGCGAGGTTGAGTGAAAATGCCGCAGCGGAACTGACTTTGAGAAAGGAAAAATTATAAGGTGTTATATCAGTGGGTTGTCCATAAGAGAAACCGAGAGGCGTTTAGACATACCCAAGTCAACTGTTTTGGATGTACTGAATAAGTAGAAGACACGTGACGTGCCTGAAGCAGCAAAACGTACCGGCAGACCAAAGAAAATCTGGGATAGATGACGCCGAATCCTCAGGAGAGTCGTTACAGCTAATCGACAGAGTACTGCACAAGACCTCAGTGTATAGGTGAGTAAAAATGCTGGAACCTCGGTATGTACACGTACCATTCGCAGAGTACTTCATTCCATGGGTTACCGTGGTCCTGCAGCTGCTCATAAGCCTTTCAACTCCACTCGGAATGCTACTTGTCATTTAGTATGGTGTAAAGAACATTTATCGTGGACCGTACATCAATGGAAACGGGTCCTATGGATTGATGAATCCAGATACACAATCCATCTGTCTGATGGCCGCAGGTGGGTATGGCGACACCTGGGGAATGCTATTTACCGCAGTGTACTTGCTGTTCCTACGGTGAAGTTTGGAGCTGGCAGTGTACTCGTGTGGGGTTGTTTTTCGTTGTATGATCCCGGCTCATTGGCTATCGTGGACAAACCTGTTAACCAGCACGTCTACCTCGATATTCTGGACAATTATGCCCTACCAACTCTGTGGCAATACTATAGAACCGAGCCTTGTTGGTACCAGCAGGATAATACACCGAGCCATAAAGCAAAGACTGTTACGGCGTGGTTTGACGATAATTCCGTATCGTGTGTGGACTGTCCAGCACAGAGCCTGTGACGTACCTGCCAGCAGGACGCACACGCCATAAAGGCAGATTGCAGTCAGAATAAAACGTCTGCGTAGCTCAGTTGGTAGAGCGACTTGTTCCGGAATAAGCGGACTCGGGTTCGAATCCCGGCGCAGACCAAAAATGACGGAGAAATTTACTTCGTTATAATGGCGCCCGAACTATCCGGATGACCCGGCCGTTCAAAATCTCGCAATGGTGTGATGTTCTTTCCACACCGCGAGATAGGAAAAATCGGAGAATCCCTTCTCCAGCGCTTCGAAAAATAAATGTGTGCGACGTTGCATTCCAGCGCACGTTCTACAGTGGATGGCTACCTGCAACGATTCATGGTCACGGCTGACCCGTGGGCCATGCCCCCGGCCCTCTTTTGGGGGGGAGATGTGACGTACCTGCCAGCAGGACGGACACGACATAAAGGCAGATTGCAGTCAGAATAAAACGTCTGCGTAGCTCAGTTGGTAGAGCGACTTGTTCCGGAATAAGCGGCCTCGGGTTCGAATCCCGGCGTAGACCAAAAATGACGGAGAAATTTACTTCGTTATAAGCCCTGATCTTAATCCCACAGAGCACCGATGGGATGAATTAGAGCGCCGCATAAGAAGTTGGGAACCAAGGCCTACTACTAAGCAACAGTTAGCGGCAGCATTATGTACCGAATGGAAGCGCATACCTATCGCTGTGTTGCGAAACCTTGTCGAAAGTATGTCTCGAAGGATCAGTGCATGCATTAAGGCCAAAGGTGGACCGACACCGTACTAAGTCAATAAATTCTATGTTGTATTTCTCTTCTAGGTGTCCGGTGACTTTTGTCAATATAATGTATAATTATGTCCTAAGGAGTACGCATTTTGAAATGACTGTATGAAAACAATAAAAAAAATAAGAAAAAATACATCGAATTTTCGGTTATAATAAACACGTTATTATGCACATCTTTTGAGCCCTTTCCGATGTACATAAATAATTTTCAAAGTTATTCATAGTCAATGGAAGCGGTTAGAAAAAAATCAACCGGATTTCTACGATCCATGAAATATCCAGAAATTGAAATAATTATTTACTCCCACCAGCAGCTAAAAAGTATGTTACCGATAGTAACAAATTGTGCACAAAACGTTTTACATGGCATTAGGAAGTATCAGAGTTAAAAGTAGAAATATAGAAGGAAACATGATATAATTCTACGTCCCTTAACGGAAGAATTTTACGTAATGGAAAAGTTGAAAATATGCGAAAATTATTCTTCGTGGCAAAAGCTAAGCTGAAGAAAAAAGATGTTTTCAAACACATCTTCCAGAGGAAAAGACAGCGAGAAGAAGGTTTTGACTTTTACGCCTCCTAGCGGGAAAGCTGTGCATTATTTAAAGAAGATAGTGTTCTACAAATTTATTGCAGCAAATGACAAACAGTAAACAAGGAAAATTTTCAAAGGGTTTTAGAAGCGGAGATACAGCTGCAAACAAAAGTACACAATCACCACCTGGCGGCAAAACTAGGAACTACACGAAACTCCGCAAGTACAAGCCTAAAGTATTCTGCCTACACGAAACTCGGTGGCGCAATGATCTAAGCGATGGCTTCTGATCATTCTTCCGAGATGGGTCCGGGTTCGAATCCCGGTGAAGCATGGACGTTGTTTTTGTCTTACGGCGCTGGCTCTTCCCTGAGGCATGGACGTTGTTTTTGTCTTACGGCGCTGGCTCTTTAAACCTCGAATAAAAAAAAGTGTTCTCTAAGGTAAATGGCATCCAATGATAAAGGGCATTTTAAATTGGACGTTCAGGAGCAGAGATATCGAGAAAAACAGACTGAATATTTGCGCTCCCCTCCCTCTAAGCGGCAATGGGCAATGTGTGCCTAACCGAATGAGTTGGGCAGGCATCAAAACCACTTGGGCAAAAAAAAAAAAAAAAAACCTGAGTCTCTTACTAATGCGGTAGAGAGGAGTACTTGAATTGGAGCCTTTATTTTTTCTAATCCCCCCACTTTTATGACCATTCTTTCATCAATTGATTTTACATAAAAAAAAATATTAAAAACTTTTCACTTGTTAAATTTTTTATTTTATAAAAAGTGAGAAGCTGAAACTTACTTCTGGATAGGAAAAGCATGTTTACGCATAATACACTGTTTTTTTGCATATCAAAATACCTAGGAGATTAAGAAACAAAATATGAACTAAATGAAAAATAATTAGTTCAAATAGAACAAGTTCAAAATCGTTCTGATCTGACAATCTTTTCAAGGAATAAATCGCCTCTTAATTTTTTCCCCCAAACCGAAGTCTCAACCGTGGGAATTTGGAATAACCATCTTGTGTTGTTTTGAGAAAAGACTCAATATCTGCCTCTTTCTCGACGTGCGAAAATCACTAATCGGCATTGATTACGTGCAGAAAGTGACCCTGTAAAAAATCGTGCGCGAAGCGACCCTGCTAATCGAATCATTTTACTTATATATATACACTGAAGAGCAATTCAATTAGAGATACCTGTCTAGTAACGTGTAGCACCACCTTTCGCCCTGATGACGGCGGCGATTCGTCTCGGCATGGACTCGACAAGACACCGGAAGTGTTGGGAAGCCATACGGATCCACGACCCCTGAACAAGCTCACACAGTTCACGAAGATTTGATGGAGGGGGTCAGAGCCTCGAACATCTCACTCTCGATGGCATCCCAGATGTGCTCGATGGGATTGAGGTCAGGTGACCTAGCTGGCCAAGGAAGCGAGGTCACGTCGGTGGAGTGTTCATCCAACCATTCAGATACAATTCGGGAGCGATGGCACGGTGCATTGTCTTGTTGCAAGATGAGGTCCCCAGTGTGATATTGAAAGCGCACAAACGGGAGCAAATGGTCGTCCAGGATATCCCGGTAACGTTGACCTGTGAACGACGATGTCACACGTACCAGGGGTCCCATTTCAGTCCACGTAAACAGTCCCCAGACGAGTATGCCACCCCCACCAGCTAGAAGAGTACTCTGCTGGCAAGAAGGATTCATCGCTTCATGTGGTTTGCGCCGTACTCGTATCCTGCCATACGCATGTACCAACGTGAATCTCGACTCATCAGTCTAGGCAACATTTTTCCACATGTCTAGGGTTCAGTGGCGATGTTCCTGCGCCCATGCAAATCTTTGCACCCTGTGATGTGCGGTCAGCAGTGGTACCCTCGTGGGACGATGGCTTCTGTACCACATAGCGAGGAGATGGTTCTGGATGGTGTGGCTGCTTACACGTTTTTGTGCAACAGCGTTAAATTGCCGAGTGATTTCTTGCACTGTGGCCCGTCTATCCGCTGTTACAATGCGAGCTAGCCGACGATGACCCAGCTCATCCACACGCTCTTGTCCACGGCAGTTGGCCCTTGCAGGGATGGTTTTACCGGATTCGATGTACTCACGGTGCACCCGTGACACAGTTGCTCGTGAAAATCTCAGTGCCTGCACAACTTCCGAGATGGAGTGACCCATTCGTCGGGCCCCGACAATTTGCCCACGATCAAATGCGCTTAGAACCTTTGTCTTGCCCATACTGCGTCCGACTCTTACTGATTCCCGTCGCATCACTCCTTATATTGTCGGATCGCTGCATACGTCATGTCGTTTCCGTTTACAGGGCCACCCACAGCGCCACATTTGCATAACGCCAGCTGTCTCTAATTCAATTGCTCTTCAGTGTATACCAAATCGTAGTCAAATTATTTACATCTAATTAATTAAGTACTTACATCTGAATTTTGTAGTTTTTTGTCCTTTGTACAACTTGGTAACATAGCTTAATGCTTTCAGGCGTTTCTTAAAGTATTTAGAATTTCCATGTTCCGCCATGATATTGCGAATGCGTTCGTCTACTTGTATATACATTTTCTTCCTTTTGGGGCCAAGTTCTTCTAATTCTTTTAATTGTTGTTTGTGCATCACACATCGAATTTGGAAAATCTAAAGACATGAAAAATGCCTGAAAGCATTAAGCTACATTACCAAGTTGGACTAAGGACAAAAGCTGCAAAAATTCAGAAGATGTAAGTACTTAATTACACGTAATTTGATGTAAATAATTTGACTACGATTTGAATATCATCATCATCATCATTGTCAACCATTATCAATCCACTGCTGGACGAAGGTCTCCCCAAGTTTCCTCCACAACGGTCTGTCTTGTGCCAGTCTCCTCCATGTCACCCCTGCATACTTTCGAATTTCATCCACCCATCTCCATGTGGTCTTCTTCTGGGTCTTTTCCTGTCCCTTGGAATCCAATCTAAAATTTCGGCTGTCCATCGATGATCTGTCCTTCTGGCAGTATGTCCAGCCCATTGCCATTTCAGGGATTTAACTCTGATCATGATGTCTTCCACTCTTGTCATTTTTCGGATCCACGAGTTCCTCTTCTTATCTCTCCTGGTTACACCAAGTATGCACCTCTCCATGCTGCTTTGAGTTGTCTGCAGCCTTTGTATGTCTCTTTTAGTTAAGGGCCACGTCTCTGCACCATACGTAAGCACTGGAAGGATGCATTGATCAAACACTTTTCTTTTAAGACATAATGGCATATTGCTCTTGAAAATTATGCTGTTTCTTCCAAAAGCTCTCCAGGCAAAGTTTTGTACGCCGATTAATTTCTTCATCAATGTCACCCTCACTTGATATCTGCTGTCCAAGATAAACGTACGTGTCTGTTATCTCCAGCTTTTCTCCATCAATCGATAAATCTTCATTTCTTGTAAAAGCATTGAACATCACTTTTGTCTTCTGAAAGTTCATTTTTAATCCCACTTCTTTACTCTTGTCAGCAAGTTCCTGGATCATACTCTGCAGCTCTGATGGGCTAGTTGCAAAAATGACTACGTCATCAGCAAAACGAAGGTGGGTTAGATAATCTCCATTAATCTTTATCCCTTTGTTTTCCCAGCTCAGTGACTGAAAAACACCCTCCAATGTGGCATTAAGGAGCTTCGGAGATATGGTGTCACCTTGTCTCACTCCCTTTCCAATTTTTATGTGTGTTGTATTTTCAAACAGCCTAATCTTTGCACTTGCATTTTCATAGATGTTATTAATAATATTAATGTATGCATCTTCAATACCGCAGGTTTTCAGAGCCATTGTAACTGCTGATGGTTTCACCGAATCAAAGGCTTTTTCATAATCGATAGAAGCCATGCACAATGGAAGTTCATATTCCCTCGCTCTTTCAATTAGTTCTCTCAGTACGTGGATATGATCTATTGTGCTGTAGCCACTCCTGAATCCAGCTTGTTCTCTCGGTTGAGCCATGTCCAGTGTTACCTTCAAAAGGTGTGAAAGAACTTTAGTGAAGATTTTATAAATTACTGATACAGGTCTGTAGTTTCCGAGATCCTCAATGTCACCTTTGTTATGTAGCAGGATCATTGTAGCGGTGTTCCAATCCTCAGGAATCTTTCCTTCATTAAGGCATCGAGTGAAAATTTGGGCGAGTACTGTTTCGATTTCTCCAATTGCTTCTTGTATGATGTCTACAGTAATTCCATCTTCTCCTGGAGATTTTCCCCGCTTCATGTTCTTGATTGCATGTGTAACTTCTGCTGGAATGACTGGAGGAACTCTGGTACTGGTATCTTTCATGATGTCTGGAGTGCATGTATCATCCCTTTCATATAATTTGGAGTAGAAATATTTCACTCTTGTCAAAATTTCGCCTCTATTTCTTGTTACAGAACCATCTTCTTTTCTCAGTGCCATAATCTGTTTTCTTCCCTTACTGAGATGTCCCTTTGCTATCTTTAGGCTTTGGTTGTTTTCAATTGCTTTCCTCACTAGTTCACAGTTGAATTTTCTTACGTCTTCAGTGATACTTTTTTTACTGTCTTGCATAGCTCTATATATTCACCTTTGGAAGTCACATCTTCTTTAGTTGTCCTCATCTCTCTTTTTTTTTTTTTTGTGTAACAAAAAATTCGTCATAGAAGACTGCAGTGTGCTAAACAAGTTCAACACAGGTAGTGACCATAGATTGGTGAGATGTAAGATGCACCTCAACACTAAACTTGAACGTGGCAAGCTCATAAGACAAACAAAATCTATTGGCATAACCAACCTTAAAAAACACCATAATACCTTCAAGTTGGAACTGAAGAACAGGTTCTCTGCTTTAGAAGGCCTAACATCGGAAGAAGTGGACATCTCTGAAGTTAACAGAAAAGTAACCAAAGCTCTTATGGAAACAGCAACAAAATCAGCTGGGTCTAAGAACAAGTTGCATGTAAACAAATTATCAGGAAAAACGAAAATGTTGATTTGAATATCATCATCATCATCATCATCGTCAACCATTATCAATCCACTGCTGGACGAAGGTCTCCCCAAGTTTCCTCCACAACGGTCTGTCTTGTGCCAGTCTCCTCCATGTCACCCCTGCCTACTTTCGAATTTCATCCACCCATCTCCCATGTGGTCTTCTTCTGGGTCTTTTCCTGTCCCTTGGAATCCAATCTAAAATTTCGGCTGTCCATCGATGGTCTGTCCTTCTGGCAGTATGTCCAGCCCATTGCCATTTCAGGGATTTAACTCTGATCATGATGTCTTCCACTCTTGTCATTTTTCGGATCCACGAGTTCCTCTTCTTATCTCTCCTGGTTACACCAAGTATGCACTCTCCATGCTTCTTTGAGTTGTCTGCAGCCTTTGTATGTCTCTTTTAGTTAAGGTCCACGTCTCTGCACCATACGTAAGCACTGGAAGGATGCATTGATCAAACACTTTTCTTTTAAGACATAATGGCATATTGCTCTTGAAAATTATGCTGTTTCTTCCAAAAGCTCTCCAGGCAAGTTTTGTACGCCGATTAATTTCTTCATCAATGTGACCCTCACTTGATATCTGCTGTCCAAGATAAACGTACGTGTCTGTTATCTCCAGCTTTTCTCCATCAATCGATAAATCTTCATTTCTTGTAAAAGCATTGAACATCACTTTTGTCTTCTGAAAGTTCATTTTTAATCCCACTTCTTTACTCTTGTCAGCAAGTTCCTGGATCATACTCTGCAGCTCTGATGGGCTAGTTGCAAAAATGACTACGTCATCAGCAAAACGAAGGTGGGTTAGATAATCTCCATTAATCTTTATCCCCTTGTTTTCCCAGCTCAGTGACTGAAAAACACCCTCCAATGTGGCATTAAAGAGCTTCGGAGATATGGTGTCACCTTGTCTCACTCCCTTTCCAATTTTTATGTGTGTTGTATTTTCAAACAGCCTAATCTTTGCACTTGCATTTTCATAGATGTTATTAATAATATTAATGTATGCATCTTCAATACCGCAGGTTTTCAGAGCCATTGTAACTGCTGATGGTTTCACCGAATCAAAGGCTTTTTCATAATCGATAAAAGCCATGCACAATGGAAGTTCATATTCCCTCGCTCTTTCAATTAGTTCTCTCAGCACATGGATATGATCTATTGTGCTGTAGCCACTCCTGAATCCAGCTTGTTCTCTCGGTTGAGCCATGTCCAGTGTTACCTTCAAGCGGTGTGAAAGAACTTTAGTGAAGATTTTATAAACTACTGATAGGAGGCTGATAGGTCTGTAGTTTCCGAGATCCTCAATGTCACCTTTCTTATGTAGCAGGATCATTGTAGCGGTGTTCCAATCCTCAGGAATCTTTCCTTCATTAAGGCATCGAGTGAAAATTTGGGCGAGTACTGTTTCGATTTCTCCACTTGCTTCTTGTATGATGTCTACAGTAATTCCATCTTCTCCTGGAGCTTTTCCCCGCTTCATGTTCGTGATTGCATGTGCAACTTCTGCTGGAAGGACTGGAGGAACTCTGGTACTGGTATCTTTCATGATGTCAGGAGTGCATGTATCATCCCTTTCATATAATTTGGAGTAGAAATATTTCACTCTTGTCAAAATTTCGCCTCTATTTCTTGTTACAGAACCATCTTCTTTTCTCAGTGCCATAATCTGTTTTCTTCCCTTACTGAGATGTCCCTTTGCTATCTTTAGGCTTTGGTTGTTTTCAATTGCTTTCCTCACTAGTTCACAGTTGAATTTTCTTACGTCTTCAGTGATACTTTTTCTTACTGTCTTGCATAGCTCTATATATTCCACTTTGGAAGTCACATCTTCTTTAGTTGTCCTCATCTCTCTTCTTTTTTGCATCAACATTTTCGTTTTTCCTGATAATTTATTTACATGCAACTTGTTCTTAGACCCAGCTAATTTGTTGCTGTTTCCATAACAGCTTTGGTTACTTTTCTGTTAACTTCAGAAATATCCACTTCTTCCTATGTTAGGCCTTCTAAAGCAGAGAACCTGTTCTTCAGTTCCAACTTGAAGGTATTATGGTGTTTTTAAGGTTGGTTATGTCAATAGATTTTGTTTGCCTTATGAGCTTGCCACGTTCAAGTTTAGTGTTGAGGTGCATCTTACATCTCACCAATCTATGGTCACTACCTGTGTTGAACTTGTTTAGCACACTGCAGTCTTCTATGACGAATTTTTGGTTACACATAATAAAATCAATTTCACTTGTCGTCCCATTTGGATGTCTCCATGTCCATTTCCTGTGTGGCTTTTTCTTGAAGAAGGAGTTCAAGATGAAAAACCCTTCTGCCTCTGCAAACTCAATGAGAGTATTTCCACGCTGGTTTCTGTTGCCGTGACCGAATTTACCTACTGAAGTTTCATTCTGTTGCCGTTGCCCTATTTTTGCATTGAAATCTCCCATAATTATTTTCGAGTGCTGCTTACCTTTATTATTTAGATGACGAATTTCCTCATAAAATTCTTCAATTTCTTCTTCAGGATGACTTGTGGTGGGTGCATAAGTTTGAATAATCTGAGCCTGGTATCTTCTCGATAGTTGGATAACGAGTCGTGCAGCTCTGTCAGAGGAACTTTCAACTTCTACCACTTTATCCTTCAGTTTCGTGTTTATTATAAATCCAACACCTCTAGTTCTGCCAGTATCTGTCCTACGATAGTAGAAGAGATGTCCACTTTTCAGTTCGATGAGATCTTCTCCTTTTCTCCTTACCTCACTTAGCCCCACGATGTCCCACTTGATCCTTTGTAGTTCCTCTTCCAATTCAAGAAGCCTTGAATCAGAAGATAGGGAGCGTCCGTTATAGGTAGCCAAGGTCAGCATCAAATGGCAGCCTAGTCCGGTCCTCCGGGGATTCTTAGCACCCTCTGCCTTCATGTCGCACTGGCCGCTGCCTTGGCCAGGTACATTCCAGCTGCCGGAGACTGAGGGCCAAGATTTAAGTTGTGGAGTCATTTTGGAGGGGTTTGGCCATAACTCACCACGCTGGCCAAGCGGGTTGGTGAGTGTGGGATAGAATTTCCTCTAATCCCGATGGTATAGTGTAACGTATACTCTATATTCACTTTCCTTTTGATTTTACTATCTCTGGTTATTTTATTTTCCTATGTAAATTATCTTCCTACTGAACGGAATATTATTTCACCCGCTGAATGAGATCTGGCAATGAGTGTAAGTCATGACGTGGTGGTAGCTCGTATATAGGCGCGTTCATCGAGAAGTGGGTGTTGTGTTGTTGCGTTGGAGTTGTGGGTTGTTGCGTTGTAGTTGTGTTGTTGCGTTGGAGTTGCGTTGCAGTGTGTTGTTATGTAGTAGTGATATATGAGTGCCTTAGTTGACCAGGAGTCATCATAATAAACAAGTTGTTCTGTAAGTTCAGTCTTTTTCAATTCTTAGTTTTGTCAGACCTCTGTCTGGCTGTTAGGTTTATGACTTTGATTACTTAATATAAATAACCAGCGTTGAGACTTTGTTTAAGTTCATAATTAACGAGTAACAACACCCTTTTGGGAATTCATTATTTTGAAGCTTAGAGCATTATTCATTCATAATAATTAGCTTAGCAAAAAGATAAACAAAGCTAATTCATTATAATAGTTATACCGCTATGGGCGGTCGTCAGAGCCCCTTTAGTGGGAACAGGATGCACCACGAGAAGGCGGGGTTGACATTTGTCAAGGAGAGGCTGTGATGTTACGCATCACCTGACCTTACATCCCGATTTGAATATATATATATATATATATACTGCAGAGCAAAGCTGAAAACAAAGGAAAAACTTTGAATTTAAAACTGAAGTTGCAAAATAACCTGAAGATCAAAACGCGCAACGCAGCAGTTCTGAAAATTCAGAATTCACATTCTATTAAGAAGAGACCTAAGCAAAAATATTTTTGACTCATACCAAGTACAACATAGAAAAAGTTTTGTATCTACCGGTGTGAGTAAAAAGAGAAAAATAAAAATAAAATAAAACAACTGAATGTGGAAAGTGTCGAGAATACTGAGCCTTGGCTTTATCAAGGACCAGCAAAAACTCTGCATTTTCTCACTTCCACAAATACCTAGTTGGAAATGGGTTTCTGCTAAGCCATAGATGCAAGTAATTTCAGTTGTTTTATTTTATTTTTATTTTTCTCTTTTACTCACACCGGTAGATACATAACTTTTTCTTTGTTGTACTTGGTATGAGTCAAAAATATTTTTGCTTAGGTCTCTTCTTAATAGAATCATCATCATCATCATTGTCAACCATTATCAATCCACTGCTGGACGAAGGTCTCCCCAAGTTTCCTCCACAACGGTCTGTCTTGTGCGAGTCTCCTCCATGTCACCCCTGCATACTCTCGAATTTCATCCACCCATCTCCCATGTGGTGTTCTTCTGGGTCTTTTCCTGTCCCTTGGAATCCAATCTAAAATTTCGGCTGTCCATCGATGATCTGTCCTTCTGGCAGTATGTCCAGCCCATTGCCATTTCAGGGACTTAACTCTGATCATGATGTCTTCCACTCTTGTCATTTTTCGGATCCACGAGTTCCTCTTCTTATCTCTCCTGGTTACACCAAGTATGCACCTCTCTCTTAATAGAATATATATATATATATATACATATATACTGAAGAGCAAAACTGAAGACTAAGGAAAAACTTTAGAATTTAAAACGAAAGTTGCAAAAAAACCTGAAGATCGAAACGCGCAACGCAGCAGTTTTGAAAATTCAGAATTCACATTCTATTAAGAAGATACCTAAGCAAAAAAATACATATATAATTTTGACTCACACCAAGTACAACATAGAAAAGGTTATGTATCTACCTGTGTGAGTAAAAGGAGAAAAGATAAAAAAATAAAATAAAACAACTGAATGTAGAAGGTGTCGAGAATACTGAGCCTTGGCTTTATCAAGGACCAGCAAAAACTCTGCATTTTCTCACTTCCACAAAGACCTAGTTGGAAATGGGTTTCTGCAAGGCCATAGATGCAAGTAACATTCCCACCTAAAATTGTTTTAAAAAATATATATATGTCATGTCCTCCGCAGAGTTGTATGACCTAGCACTAGTTAACAATTTCGCTTGCATCCATGAACCTTCCTGGCCCGACCCATGCTCTTCATCTGTTACTATTAAACAGAGAGAAGAAGATTAAAGAGAACTCAAGCTGTGAGAGTGACATAATAATTAGGAATAATTTTCAGCTATAACGAAATGCCAAGTTCGTTTGAGAGAGAATTTAAACCTGAAAAACAATGCAAAAGAAATCCAAATTTTTTCATTGCAATTAAAAAAGGAAATATTAATTTTTAAAAAACAGATTTTTGAAAGAAAACTTGAGTCTAAAACCCCCTACTCTACAACTTATGACAGCACGAAAACGAGAATAAGTTAAAGACAATAATTAACTAAAGAAAACTTTGTGAAAGTTATATGACTTAAACAGTTAGTTGCAATATGTACAAAGTATTTCAGCAGTGCTTTAAGTGCATAATTAATTAGTTATTAAGTACTTAACTACTTTGAAAATACAGCGCAAAGAAAATTAACAAGCTTAGCCATCTGCTGTTCCTAGGTTCCCCAAAAGACGCGCAAAGTTACAAAGAAAAGAAAGAGTTAAAACCCGCAAAAATGTTAACAGACAAGCCAGTGCCTAAAAGCTGAAAAAGCAAAAAATCAACAGAGAAAAAGTACATGAAGTACAAACATTGAACTTATAAGACCTAAAACCCAAATACAAGGAAGAGAGCTTACCTCTTGTGCGACGAAACTTTCTCCTCACAAGATTAAAACATGGCTGACCTCTTCCGCCACTCCCTAGTCGCTGGGGGCAGTGTGGGTGGGGCTGATGGCCTCCTCATACAGAAAGAAACCAACTCGCGGAGATTTTAACCAGAGAAAAAAATATATAAACTTAAGACTGTGGATCTGTATGATCAGAAAGAGCAGAATTAACTCTCCAGAATACATGAGAAATATTATAAAATACACGAGTAGTGTATTTAATAATCTTTGCATGTATTAAATCACCTTAGTGAGCTTCTATAGATTAATCAGAATCTTATTAATTTTAATGTTGGTTTTACTGTTTTTAGTATAGCTATCCTAGTGATGAATAACTAGTTTTCTTTTTTATTTGTTTTTATTTTCTTTTATAAACAGATTTTTAAGCTTTTTTTTGTGATTTTGTTTATATTATTTAATTTTTTGTTTTAATAGGACCTTCATATCCGTAGCACTAAGGTTCCTTTAGGTAGTTAATAGGCATCCTCTAGCCAACTTCCTTACGGCTTTGATTGGTCAGAATCATATTATTAACTATGTAGAAAATTAAAGCAGATCTGCCAACCTTACTCTATTATTCAGAATAATTTTTCTTAAAGTTCTTTTGATGAAAGAAGAAGGAATTTCGTTCTCTAGAAAACTATCTAATAGTATATTAATGTGGTAATTGAAGTCCAAATTGTTGCTGCAAATTCTTGAAATTCTTAGGACCTGAGAAATTAGTACATTCTCAATTACTTTGGTTGATATGTTATTATTCCAGTGTAGATATATATATATATATATATATATATATAATGATATTAAAAACTTGTATTTATTATAAAAAACGTGATGTAAGTAATTAATTAGATGTAAATAATTTGACTGCGATTTGTATGTATATGTAAGTAAATTATTCGATTAGCAGGGTCGCTTCGTCCACGATAAAATATAACACGGTCGCTTCGCGCACGATAATTCTCATTCACTATTTGCTCGCAGGAGGCTACTTTGCAAGAAGCTTTTAAGAATGAAGAGGACAATGAGACGAACTTAGAAGGAGGCGAACACCATGTAAGAAAAGTGTTGTTTTGACTTTTGAGAGCCCAAATTTTATTTATTTATTATTATTTGTGCAGGTAATTGATTTTTTCTTTATGAAAATTAATTAGGGATTTAAGAATTTTAATTAAAATGCTTACTGCGCGGAAGATATTTCAGCTGCGCGGCCGGGAGAGCAGCTTAGAGGGAACATTGCCTCCTAGCGGAGGAAGTATATGCATTATTTTAGGACGGAAATACACACAAAATGTTTTCATAGTTTCTAGTATGTGCCGAAGAATTTTTTCAATCGGGTTTTTTAGTCCCACAGATATTGCTGCAAACATGCTGCAAACGGAAGCTAGAGGCACACTGTGCTTTAAGAAAAATTTTAAATTTTGTGTAGAACCTTTCGTTCTGTAAACGCGTTCCAATAAAGAAAGAAATTTTCAAATTGAACTCTACGGAACAGAAAAATCGGCAAAAATAAGATATGTATTTACATTCCCTGGAGGAAAATCAATGCAGTATTTTAAACAGATGGTATTCTCAAAACGTTTACCGAGGTGAGCGGTATCGATCCACGAAGGTTTTATTTTCAATCGAGTGTAAGTGCAGATTTTGCTGCAAATACACCAGAAACAGAAATAAACCCCCCTCCCTGGTGGCCAAGCTATTCTGTATAAGAAATTTAAAATTATATGTAAAACCGAAGCTGTATCCAATGCAGACACCATCTTTTGAAATCGGACTTTTAGAAGCAGAGATATCGGTGAAATCTCAATTTACATTTACGTCCCATAGCGGAAAACATATAGGCCTACATTAATTGATAAAGAAACTGTTCCCCAAACAGTCTTCGTTATGAATGGCATCGAAAGGAGAAATAATTTTTTTAAATCAGATGTTTAGAAGCAAAGATACGAAATAAAATATATTTTGAATTCGACAGCTGCTGCCTTTACGCCCTCTAGCGGCACAGTTACGCATCGGGAAAAACCAGAAAGCAGGGATAATCGTTCTCACATGCAGAAAGAACGTTTCAAATCGAACTAACAGCTGCAGAGATATGATGTCTACAGATAGACGGAGAGACAAAGTGATACTATAACAAGCACGAGCTTTTTTACAAAAGTCGTGCTAAGAAATACTGCAGGTTAAAAATTTCGGGAGAGGTCTGGACCCTTGTGCCGTCCCTTTGGCTGCGCCCCTGTCTACTGGATGTTATTCTGAAGCGAAGTTTCCCATACTGCATTAAAATGTGCAATGGACTCTTCTATTCATTAAAATAATTTCCTATTACCATTACTTTTGCTACATCCTACGTGAAGTAACCGCATTATACCCGATTCATGTTGCGAAAAGAGGAATTATAACCGAAGAAGTTTTCAAAAAAATAGTCAGTAGAGTCACTCAATCTTAGGACCAGAAAACAGAACGAAAATTTCAAAACTTATCGAAGGAAAGATTAAGATGGAAACGAAATTGATTGCTTCTGATGAATAAACATAGCTTAAAGTTGGTAGAAAATCCCTCAGAGATGCGTTTACTTTCTGCGCCCTCCCCTTCTCTTCTTTTTTTTTTTTTTTTTTTTTTTTTTTTTGTCATCTGCTCAGATGGTTTTTCTCCCTTCACGTGCCCACCTTAATAAGATAACAGCAGAACTCTTAACACGACGCAGACTTCATGAGTTCTTCACTTAGGACGGAATCAAGACATATGGTCCTGATCACAAAGCACTTGAAGAGGCCGCAATAAAACAGAGGAACCAAAAACAAACCAACACTTTGTCAAAACCAGAGCAGAGGGAGAGGGAAAATAAAAAGAATGAAAGTCACAGTGTAAAAACATAAGGGACGAAAGCTCTTAAAATGTACAGTTTAGAAAAAAAAAAAAAGACAAAAGTGGAAAAAAAAAAGTTAAGGCTACAGAATGAAAGATAAACTAATTCCTGAGTCGCTTATGCCACGCGACTGCTGATGAAATACAGAGAATGTTCGCACATTTTTAGAAAGATTTTCCAGCTACTACGTTGAAAAGGTATAACGAAGTACATTTCTCCGTCATTTTTGTCCACGCCGGGGCTCGAACCCGGGTCCCCTCATTCCGGAATAAGTCGCTCTACCAATTGAGCTACGCGGACGTTCGTTTTGACTGCTATCTACCTTTATGTCGTGTGCGTCCTGCTGGCAGGCAGTTAGGTTATAACTATATACATTCAACATAGTGAAGAAATTTGTCGAAAATTTACACTAATGCATGTAGGAATGAGTGTATCTCAGCGGTGTTTAGGAACATCACTTACCTTTTAGTTCACTGCATATACTCATGCAAAAAAGTCATTATATATCTGTAACGTTTTTATCTAGAGCGTTTACCGTAAACGACGTATTTCCTTAAATTATTTTACAAATTTCCCAATTTCTTGAAAATTTATATTGATATCATTTTTTTTAACGTTTATGTGTTTTTGTGCGTTAACCTTCCTAAAAAAATAACCCATTCTTGCATTTTTTCAAAAAAGTGCCCCGAACGTAGTGCGATACCTTAATTAGTGCTTAAAATAAAATTATTTATTTTTTAAATGTTTTATCTGATAGTCCTTTTTTTGGAATGAACCCACATCTAGATTTAAAAAAAAAAAGCATTTTTTTAAAATTGGTAGTTGTATTTTATTCCACTCCTCCTTTCCATAGTCCAATCATTGTTTTAGGTGTACGTTTAGAAAGCGCCCTTTTTAGCAGTCCGAAGGCACAATAGTCAATTGGTTACACATCAGGGGTCTTTGAAGGAATATGAGCAAAAGGTATTTACTTGATACCCGTCTCTGTTTTAGGTCTGAGCGTTCTTTTTAGCAGTCCGAAAACACAATATTCCGTTGGTGACACTTCAGGGGACTTTGAAGGAATATGAGCAAAAGGTATGGACTTGATACCCGTCTCTGTTTTAGGTCTGAGCGTTCTTTTTAGCAGTCCGAAGACACAATATTCCGTTGGTGACACATCAGGGGACTTTGAAAGAATATGAGCAAAAGGTATGGACTTGATACCCGTCTCTTGCATATGATGGCCATTTTACTTTGTCACTATAAACGTGAACCAACCTCTGTATTTCAGCATGGTAGTCTTGCAACCTACATCATCAGGCCTCGTTATACTGTTATCTCGCCCATCTCATTCACGTAATCCCTCGGAAATTAAATCACTTTTTGTCCACCCAGTTGTCTACATGCTATAAATTTCGCCTTATTATGTCCATTCCTACACGATGGGATATTTTCTATGACGAGCAGTGTAATTTTGTGAATTGAGACAACTACAGACATAAAGTAGAGCCCGCTTATAACGAGAGCTTAGGACCGTCGGAAACCCTCGTCAAATCCGGATGCTCGCGAAATCCGATCTTGGATAAAAATCCCCACCATGTAAATATACACTGAAGAGCAACTGAATTAGAGATACCTGTCTAGTAACGTGTAGCACCACCTTTCGCCCTGATGACGGCGGCGATTCGTCTCGGCATGGACTCGACAAGACACCGGAAGTGTTGGGAAGCCATACGGATCCACGACCCTTGAACAAGCTCCCACAGTTCACGAAGATTTGATGGAGGGGGGATCAGAGCCTCGAACGTCTTTCTCGATGCGATTGAGGTCAGGTGACCTAGCTGGCCAAGGAAGCGAGGTCACGTGGGTGGAGTGTTCATCTAACCATTCGGATACAATTCGGGAGCGATGGCACGGTGCATTGTCTTGTTGCAGGATGAGGTCCCCAGTGGGATGTTGAAGACGCACAAACGAGAGCAAATGGTCGTCCAGGATATCTCGGTAGCGTTGGCCTGGGAGGGACGATGTCACACGTACCAGGGGTCCCATTTCAGTCCACGTAAACAGTCCCCAGACAAGAACGTCACCCCCACCAGCTTGAAGAGTACCCTGCTGGCAAGAAGGATCCATCGCTTCATGTGGTTTGTGCCGTACTCGTATCCTGCCATCCTCATGTACCAACGTGAATCTCGACTCATCTGTCCAGGCAACATTTTCCCACATGTCTAGGGTCCAGTGGCGATATTCCCGCGCCCATGCGAATCTTTACACCCTGTGATGTGCGGTCAGCAGCGGTACCCTCGTGGGACGATGGCTTCTGTACCCCATAGCGAGGAGATGGTTCTGGATGGTGTGGCTGCTTACACGTTTTTGAGCACCAGCGTTAAATTGCCGAGTGATTTCTTGCACTGTGGCCCGCCTATCCGCTGTTACAATGCGAGCTGGCCGACGACGACCCAGCTCAACCACACGCTGTAGTCCACGGCAGTTGGCCCTTGCAGGGATGGTTTTACCGGATTCGCGGTGCACCCGTGACACAGTGGCTCGTATAAAACCCAGTGCCTGCACGACTTCCGAGATGGAGTGACCTATTCGTCGGGCCCCGACAAATTTCCCACGATCAAATGCGCTTAGATCATTCGTCTTACCCATACTGCGTCCGACTCTTACTGATTCCCGTCGCATCACTCCTTATATTGTCGGATCGCTGCATACGTCATGTCGTTTCCGTTTACAGGGCCACCCAAAGCGCTACATTTGCATAACGCCAGCTGTCTCTAATTCAAGTGCTCTTCAGTGTATGCATACACATTTATATTTTATATCCGTAACAAGTAACAACCGGGTATTCCTGAAAATTTTAATTAACTACAACGGCCGTTCCATAAAAACTGAGAGTTAAATCATACAAAATGAAGAAATATAGGTACAGCAAAATATATGTTATTCCTTCTCAAAGTATCTTCCCTCGGATGATATGGAAGGGTCCCATCGTTCAATCTACTTTTCAAAGCATGTGGCGAAGGCATTTTGTGGAAGCTGCTTTAGCGACCCCTGTACAGCTTGAATAATATCAGCATCTGTGTTGGATGTTGCGCTTCGGAACTTCTCCTTCATTATAGGAAACCAGCAGAAATCGCAAAGGCGAGGTCAGGACTGTAGGCAGGCTGGTGCATGATTTCTATACTGCATTTCGTAAGAAACTATTGAGCACAAACAGCCACATGCGGGTGTTATTATGATGTAGGCACCACTTGCTCACTAGTTTCGGCTGCTTAATCAATATGTGTCGTCGCAAGATTGAAATGTAATACTCATCATTGACAGTAATTTCTGGAGTAACGGCATGCTGGTAGGCTACACCTTTATGATAAAAGAAAATTATCATTATCACCCTCCTAGCGGATTTGGTTTGGAGGACGTTTTACGGAGGAGGGGGAGCCTGTGTGTTTCCAGACACTCGTTGCGCGCTTCGTGAGGGGGACGAAATAGTGGACCCATGTTTCATCGGCAGTTATTACTGTGCTTAGAAAGTTTGGATCCTTTGCAATCCTTTGTTTCCACTCATGACACACCTGAACTCTGGCTAACAATTGTTTTCTCGTCAGGTGGCGAGGTACTGATCTGGAACACACACGATGCAGGAGTAATTTGTCGCGTAGAATGCGGAATGCTAACGTTTTTGAAATATCAGTTGACGCCGCCATGTCTTCACACGTCGTTCGTCTATCTTCTTGCAGGATTGCCCAAACAGTGTTAGCAAAACGCTCTGTCACAATACTTTCAGGTCGACCAGGTCTAGGAGTGAGTTCTGCCGACAAACGACCGTTTCTGAAATCATGGTGCTATCTAAAAATCGTTGAACCCAAACATTTATCTTCGTAAGTTTTTTGCATTAAATCAACTGTTTGTTAAGCCGTTTTACTCAAACGATAGCAAAGTTTTCTCGCACAACACATTTCACTTCTTAACTCTAAATCACTCACCTCCATAGCTGTATGGCGAACTGCAGACGTACCTTAAACAACTGCGCAATAACAAAATCAGAATGGTTTGTCACGGCTAATAACTGTTGCCATAGATATTTCCTTAATTCAGTTAGTCGTCTGCGTGGTTCTTTTTCCCCTTTGCACTATTGCCAAATAAAAAAAAAATCTCATTTTCATGGAACGGCCTTTGTACGTTAGCACTATGGTCAATTAATGAAACATTTCAAGTATGCTCAACTTGACTGCCAAGTTAGACTGACCGCTATTTAACTACACAACACACATGAAGCAAAAGCAGAGCCGATCCTCCCAATGTAATGCTCACTTGGAAGGTGAAATGAGCAATAGATGCAATTCCAGGAAATATCTCGGGTTTCCTCTCCGGCGACATCCACGTTCCATTACATGTGACGTACTACCGATGTGAATCACGTGTCAAGACGACCAATCTGCAGAGATGTATTCCGTCGGTGAAGCTTAATTCGTTAGAGCAACTCACTCCGGAGCGAGGAGAAGCGAGTTCGGTCGCCGACAAATTTGTATTTTCACATACTCTCTTATGTCTCTCTCTCTCTCTCTCTCTCTCTCTCTCTCTCTCTCTCTCTCTCTCAATTGTCACGCGGAAATCCACTTTAATGTGCGTCAGCTGCAGCCATACTCTTTTTGCCTCGGAGTTGGCGGGATGTTTATAACTCTACTGATGCGATACAAAAAAGTTATAGCCTCTTGGAGTGGGTGGCAGGAGAGTGTTTTGCTCAATTCGCTTGTTGAGCATTTGATGAAATTCTTCCTCGTTGCTTTTCTATCAACATTTTTCCACTAGCACACAAGTACACTGGCGTGCAAAAATTAAGGACGAGACGGTTTTTCGAATGTAACGTCGAGAAGAAGTGCTCCACATCGACTCAAATTATACCATAAGATACCCAAGATGTAAGAATATGGGACAAGTGAGCAAAACCATCCAAACAAGGAATCCAAAGGATACAAAGGCACTTTATTGAAAAGGTAGCTTCGAGCACAACTAGACAGAAGACAGAAACGTCCATGTGACAGGCGGCTGCCAAGAAAAATCCAGTCTTTAGTAGGGGATATGATCACTCCTGACTGCGTTGCAGGATTTACAACGTCTGTCCATGCTGAGGACGAGGTTGTCAAGGAGCTGTTGAGGCATCGCGGCCTGTTCCTCTTGTAGCGCCAATCGCAGCTGCGGAATCGTTGCTGGCAGCTGGTGACGTGCTACCAAGCGTCTCCCGAGGAGGTCCCACACGTGTTCGATTGGATTTAGGTCCGGGGACCTTGCGGGCCAATCCATGCGTTGAATATCTTCACTCTCCAACAGCTCTGCTACAGCCACTGTACGATTAGGTGTAGCGTTGTCGTCCATGAAGAGGAACTCAGGACCCACAGCACCTCTAAACAGACGCACGTGAGGCAGGAAGACCTCAGAACAATAGCGGACACCAGTGACTGAACCTCCTTGGAAGATGTGGAGGTCAGTACTGCTACCAAGCATGATACCGCCCCAAACGAGAACTCCGCCACCTTCAAACCGGTCCCTTTCGATGATGTTGGAGGTGTGATTGCGTGTTCCCTGCTCTCTCCAGATGTGTATACGTCCATAATCGCTCGTCAGATTAAATCGGCTCTCATGCGTAAAGAGAACTGGACCCCATTGCTGATGTGTTCAGTTCTTGTGTTCCTGGCACCACAGAAACCGCCGTCTCCGATGAACAGGCGTTAATGGCACACACCGTACTGGTCGTCGTGCAAATAGACCACCTTTGTGCAGCCTGCTGGTCACGGTAAAACGCGATGACGGACGTTCAGTTGTCTGTTGCATGTGCCTTGCGATTTCTCTCGTCTGTCTTTTCTCGCCTGTAGGACAATATATCGGTCGTCCGCCGCCGCCGTGGTTGCTCGTGGACGACCACTGCTAAACTCTCGGACAGCTGTTCCTGTCGTTTGAAATGTTCTCCAAAATCGTGAAACGATGCTGTGAGCGATCCCGAACTCCTCGGCCACACTAGTCACACTTCGACCTTCTTCCAACTTCCTAATGACGCGACCTCGGGTAAAGTCATCCAGATGTCGTCTACTGGATTGCCTGTTGGCCATATGACACGGTGGCAGCAACTCGACGTCGTTCAAAGCGATGTACACCGTGCAATAGCTTTAACCGAATTGCTGAGCGTACACCGCCCGTGTGCTTTATACCCTTCCGACCCCCCCTCATGCTGCATATATGCGCATGTCCTATCGTACCGGACCCTAGTCTATCTCCTGAGTGGTCTTTCGGTCTGTTCTGCGTGCTCGTACCGCTGTTTTGCTAATTTCTCCTCTTCGTCCTTAATTTTTTCACACCAGTGTATTTCCCTGCGCTGTTGTAATTTCGTCCTGTATGCCACCACTTCCCCATTCCAGGACAGTGCGCAGAAGATTTTATCTGCCACGTTAAATATGGAAATTCAAATTTATTTACTTTGGACACATTAAGCCGTCGGACCCCTGGTACTGGCCCCCTGGTACTGGCTCCCCGGTAATAAATAAGGGCGTCTTCCTCCCCCTTTCTACCTCGCTTCCGTGTCACATTCCTGTAGGGCACTCTAGCCCAAATCTCCTAGCTTCCTGCTTCAAAGGGTTGTTTAAAACCTGGGGTCAGACACTCCCTTCCTAAAATCCTCTACATATGATCTGATTTGATTTATTTGCACTGTTTGTTAAAAGTGATCATCTTAGCTTTTCACTCCCTCGCTAAATTCGGGGACTTCATTAAATGTTCGTTTCAAACGGTGAAACAGATTTGAATAAACATTATGCCAAACAAAAGTTTCTGCTTTGCTCGTTAAATCCAGGATCTCGCTAAATACGGGCACGTTATAAGCGGGTGCTCCTGTATTCTTTTTGTTTTTGTATTTAACATCACTGGTATACAAACGGCATTCGGTTAATAGCTGTCTTTTTAATTCAATGCGCCTACAAGGCATTGAAATTCAAAATGTTGCTTTCCCGTTACAATCAGTCTGAAAAGTTTCATTTGATGTGTACTTAAATTTCCACGAAACAAAGTTGTGACTCTCTCAGATCAAATCCTTAAGCAAAGGCGGTTTCTACTGCTCTTAAAAATCGAAATTTCTCCCTAATGCACTGAGGATATTTATCACAGATTTTACAGCTCCCAGATCAGGCAGTGGAAAGACATGAAACTATGTCTACCGCCGCAGCTAGAGACCGAAGTGCTCTCGCATAAAGAAAACACAGAAGAAAGACGAGAAGACATAACACATTTTAAGAAATACAATGATCTGTAAAAAAGAATGCTAAATGTTTAATATAATTCATACTTATGTTGATTTATAAACAGTTTTCGGCGTAAGTTTATTAATACTTTGACCTAGAGGGTAGAAAACTTCATAAATTGTGTAAATATATTTTAAACCGACGGCACAGAATTTTCGGTTGTAATGAGCATGTCTTTTGAACCCCTTCCGACGAGAATAAAATTTATCAAACTTATTCATAGAAAATGTTAGAAAAAAATCAACCCGATTTCTACAATCGATAAAACATCCAGAAGTAGAAAGAGCTACTTGCTTACACCAGCGGCTAAAACTATGTTGCGAAAATTAACAAATAGTGTACAAAAAGTATCAGAGACAAAGAGATTTTCAAATCGAACAGTTAAAAGAAGAAATATGAGTTAATGAAAATTGAGAACTGAAAATACTCAAAATGCGGTTCAGTATATGCAGTAAAGAGCAAGAAGTAAAACCAAATTACCAGAGAAATTGTTTCAATCAATTTCCACATTTATTCTCGTTGTATTGCTTGATGTTTGGTGGTATTTTCTTTTTCAATTTTCGGGTCTGCGCCCTGCTGGACGCTTTTCTTCGATGGAATTTTTGGTGGGTGTTCAGTTTGATTCAGGGTAGATCAGATGGTCATTATTTCACTGGAAGTCGTAGAATTTTAATTTTTCTTTCACTTTCAAATCATGGCATCCTGTCCCGGATTTCAAATATTTCATCCTTTGTCCCAACAAAAGATTTTACGAAATGTAGGAAGTTGGAATTAGACTTTACGTAGAGACGTTTGATTCGATCCCATTCGAACTGAAAAAAACCTCCTAAGATACATACCAGAGAGGCATCCGAAATTCTGTTAGTTATTCAAACAAAGGAAATCTGATTTAGATTACCTAAGTTATCAGTTATACAGTCGAATCCGTATGTAGTTGATGAAGAGTCAAAAAGTTTCGATATATGCGAAGTTGGAGGGAGAGACAAAAGGATTCAATATATGTGAAGTTGAAGAGAGAGTCAAAGCGATTCGACATATGCGAAGTTGAAGAGAAAGTCAAGAAGATTCGACATATGTGAAGTTGAAGGGAGAGTCAAAAAAATTCGATACATGCGAAATAAAATTGCGATTCAAAAATATTGGATACATGCGAAGTTAAAGAGTAAAAAAGATTCAATATATGCGAAGTTGAAGGAAGAGTCAAAAGATTCGACATATGCGAAGTTTGAAGGGACAATCAAAAAGATTCGATGTATGCGAAGTTGATGAGAAAATCCAAAAGATTCGACATATGAGAGGTTGAAGGAAGAGTAAACAAGTTAGTAAAATCATGCAATGCATTGATTTAATACGCTTTCCAACATACCAGAAATCATTACTCAAGTTATCACTCAAGTTATGAGAATAATGGCTGTGGAATAAATCTCGGTCCTGTGCCCTGACCTTTGATCCCATTTCGATGATATTCAACAGAACCGGTTTGGTATACCTCCGAAATAACATGATAACGTTTTGTCGCAATCGAAGCATTTTTACGTAAGTTATGACGCATAAGGGCTATGGAATAGATCCCGCTCCTGTGTCCTAACCTTTGACCCCATTTCGCCCATTTTCAAAAGAATTTGTCCCCAGGCAAGACCCTACAACATACTAACATTTCATCCAAATCGAAGCATTTTTACGTAAGTTATGACGCATAATGGCAATGGAAGTGATTCCGCTTCTATGTCCTGACCTTTGACCCCATTTCGCCCATTTTCAATAAGGTTTGTCGCCAGGTGGTCTCCTACCACATACTAAACTTTCATGGAAATCGAACCTTTTTTACGTTAGTTATGGCGCTTAACAGCAGTGGAATGGATCCCGCTCCTATGTACTGACCTTTGACCCCATTCCGTTCGCTTTAAATAGGGTTCGTTCCCAGGTGATCCCCTACCAGATACTAAAATTTCATCGAAATCGAACGATTTTTACGCGAGTTATCGTGCGGATGGACATACACACGCAACGCGTGACGTAATGAGGCAGATGGGAATCGCGATCATCTGCTCGCCGCAAGAGTGTGACGTCATAAAACTTTAATAGGATCCACAAACAACGCGTGACGTAGTGAGACAGATGGCGTGATCGCGCGCCAACATTCTCAAACGCGAGATCGTGACGTCATAAGATTTCTAAGCATTGGTAACATTAATGGAACAACGCCATCACTAAAAACATTATAATTTGGGGTGGTTATTTAACCCACTAAACGAATTTTCCTAAAGTCGAGATCAAGCAAAATCGATTTCTAGTACCAGAAAACGGTAGGTTAACGACTTTCATCAAAATTCTTAGAGCCGTTTTCAAAATAAAATGTACATACATACATACAAGAATTGCTACTTTTTTTTTTTTTTTTTATTGGAGGTTTAACGACCACCGTGAGCAACTCAATGGGCTATAAGCAGTCGCCCGTCCCTAATTTAGGGTCACTGGTTCCAGGGAAGGAGAGAGCCAGTGCCTTAAGACAAACACAACATCCATGCCTGACCGGGATTCGAACCCGGACCCCTTACGGACGAATGATCATAGGCCAGCGCCTTAGACCACTGCGCCACCGGGGCGGCGCTACTTTAAGGTGGACGTCAAGTAATTTTGCTTCCTATACTTCCAATGGAAAAACTTCTGTACACATTTTCTTCACAATTAATGCATTCCCAAAAATGAAAATTTGAACATCGATTAAAATATCTTCATTTTATAACTTGCAATGCTTAATATTTTCTAAACCATAACCGTAATTATGCAATCCAACATTTTTTTGTCCACTGACGTCATCAAAGTACAGGTCGCGCCATCTTTTCTCTGGTTTTAACACCACCAAAGGAAAAGTTATTGATTTTTAATGTAATTATGGTTATGTTTTAGAAAATATTATGTTTTCCAAGTTATAATATGAAGTTATTTTAATCGATGTTCAAATTTTCATCCTTGGGAACACATTAATTGTGAAGGAAATGTATACAAAAGTTTTTCCATTGGAAGTACAGGAAGCAAAATTACTTGACGTCCACCTTAATAATATGGGATAAGGGCAATGGAATGGATCGCAATCCTATGTCCTGACCTTTGACCACATTTCGTCCATTTTCAATAGGGTTCGTCCCCAGGTGGTCCCCTACTACATACTGAAATTTCATCGAAATCGTACCATTTTTACGGACGTTATGACGCATAAGGGCAATGGAATGCATCCCGATCTTATGTCCTGACCTTTGACCCCACTTCACCCATTTGGAATAGGGTTCGTCCCCAGGCGGTCTCCTACCACGTAGTAAACTTTCATTGAAATCGAACCATATTTACGCAAGTTATGACGCATGAGGGCAATGGAATGATCCCGCTCCTACGGCGTGACCTTTGACCCCAATTTGTCCCATTTTCAATAGGATTCGTCTCTAGGTGGTCCCCTACCACATAGTAAACTTTCATTGAAATCGAACTATGTTTACGCAAGTTATGAGTGACGCATAAGGGCAGTGGAATGATTCCGCTCCTACGTCGTGACCTTTGACCCCATTTGTCCCATTTTCAAAAGGGTTCGTCCCCAGTAGTCCCCTACCACATACTAAAATTTCATCGAAATCGAACCATTTTTACGCCAGTTATCGTGCGGATAGACGGACGGACAAAGCTGGAGCATATACGCTTCTTCAACCTACGCTTGGAAAGCGTAAAAAGATTAGACATATGCGAAGTTGAAGGGAGAGTAAAAAGATTCGATGTATGCGAAATTGATGGGAGTGTCAAAAAGATTCGACATATGCGAAGTTGAAGGGAGAGTAAAAAAAATCGATACTTGCAAAGTTGAAGGGAGAGTCAAAAAAGATTCGATACATGCGAAGTTAAATTGCGATTCAAAAAGATTCGATACATGCGAAGTTGAAGGGAGAGTCAAAAAGATTTGATATGTGCGAAGTTGAAGGGAGACTCAAAAAGATTCGACATATGTGATGTTGATGGGAGAGTAAAAAAATTCGATGTATGCGGAGTTGATTGGAGAGTCAAAAAGATTCGATATATGCGAACTTCGTTATTACTGGATAGATTAAAAAGAGCCATTTTTGGCATATTACATTATGCCAGGTTAAAAATTGTTATTCATAAACTATTTATCAATTAATCAAAGGTAAGTAATACTTTTTAATTGAAAATTGTAGCTATCAAAATAATATGAAAGAGATCGGCAATAAGCAACACATGCGCATTTAACAACAGTAAAAATTAAATAGTAAGTGCCAAAATTTTTAAATTCGACCTGTTACATATTACGTCGAATCTATGTATGCGCCATTTCAAGTTTGTTTTGTGCTTATCATGATCGTTGTTTTAGACGTTTTTCAACTTCCTCTGACGCGATGGTTAAGATGCTTCTAGATGCAAAATAAATTCTAAGTTTTTCTAAGGGGATTCGGTGACTGAAAGTTGGCGAGAGAGGAAAGATAAGAGACAGCATTTGCCCAGGAGATGTATGTTTAGCAAGCGTGGAGTGAAGTAAAACAGCAACTGAAACATTCATGCGAACCACTGGGTGTCGTGAGTAGCAGGTGTTTCCTTGTTTTCCAGTGAAGTAGGAAGCTTTAAAAACTGGGTGAATTCCATTTATTTTGTTTGATTGAACTTTATGTATGCAGTTTCTCCGAAAATTATTGTTCGCAATACGCGGTTAAAATAACAATGAAGATTATTGCGAAATTCAAGGGATCTATAAAAACTTTGGTATATACAGTTTAACATATACCCAGTTCGCACATATGCTCAACTTCATATTATGCGAACTGGGTATATGTGGTTCGACTGTATTACGATAAAAAAAAAAACAAAAAAAACGTTAGGCTACGTAAAATTTCAAATAATAAAGTTTATGCGAAACTTCCTGAATAAAAAGCGCAAGGTCTGTTCTGATGAAAGTAGAACAAACTTATCGTCGTTAACGAACTTCTTCACGGTTTTCACGCATCTGTAAAGGTTCAAATAAAGTCATGATCTCTCCATGTAGATAGAATAGAATACAGCTGCGTTTTAATTTGGTTGAACCCTGAAAAACCAAAAGAAATTTTTAAAATGTTCATAGATGGCAGCACAAAGCTGTTAATGGTTTTTGCATCTTAAACCACAGGTTATAACAACCAAGGTAGCAAGATCGGCTAACATGCCAGTAGTCATTCAGCGCGGGCGGGGCGCTCGACTGGATGATCTACCCACCTGCTCCCTAAAACAGACTTTTCCTTTTTAAATGGCCGCGATCATAAATAATAAAGTTATTTCCTAAATGCACAGATGTTCGTAAAAGTTTTTATAACGCTTAAAATACGCTGTGAATTTGGGGATTAATCCAGCTTCAGAAACGAAAGAGAGAACAGAAAACACACACACACACACACACACACTGAAATTTCAGAAACAGAGAAAGCTGCCAGACTTGATATTTCAAAAGCACGGAGCTCGTTTCCTTGTAGAGCAGGCAACTGAACTCAAGAAAAATACTGTTGATTTTTCAGTTGTTTTTTTCCGATTTCGTGTTTTAAAAACTTAGTGCAATTTTTCTGATGGAAAAAGTCTTTAAAGAGCCCTGCAGTGCCAGGAAGGGAGAATAAGAACGTCGCTAGACTTCAAAGTACTTTCCTGGCCCCTTAATTACCCAGACTTAAACCCAACTGAGCATCTGTGGAACCACCTCGATCGTGTTGTTCACTCTATGGATCTCCACCACGCACCTTCTAGCAGCTGTCAGATGCGCTGCATTCAGCATGGCTCCACATACTTGTGAACACCTTCCAGCACCTTACTGAGTCACTTCCAGCCCGTCTAGTTGTAGTCACATTATTGTGACCACCTGCTAATATTCACAGCGGTTACTCTGAATATTAGCAGGTGGTCACAATAATGTGACTCGACCGTGTATATCCGTTTAATAAACATGGCACACTGCCACCAGCACCAGTAACAAGCCCTGATTTTTTTTTTTTTAAGTCATGCCTGTAAGAAAGGGCTTAAAGCAAATGTTTTCGTGGATTAGGGTTGAAGTGAAATAAGAACAGGCGTATTACACTGAAGAGCAATTGAATTAGAGACAGCTGATGTTATGCAAATGTGGCGCTGTGGGCGGCCCTGTAAACGGAAACGACATAACGTATGCAGCGATCCGACAATATAAGGAGTGATGCGACGGGAATCAGTAAGAGTCGGACGCAGTATGGGTAAGACGAATGATCTAAGCGCATTTGATCGTGGGAAAATTGTCGGGGCCCGACGAATGGGTCACTCCATCTCGGAAGTCATGCAGGCACTGGAATTTTCACGAGCCACTGTGTCACGGGTGCACCGTGAGTACATCGAATCCGGTAAAACCATCCCTGCAAGAGCCAACTGCCGTGGACAACAGCGTGTGGATAAGCGGGGTCATCGTCGGCTAGCTCGCATTTTAACAGCGGATAGACGGGCCACAGTGCAAGAAATCACTCGGCAATTTAACGCTGGTGCACAAAAACGTGTAAGCAGCCACACCATCCAGAACCATCTCCTCGCTATGGGGTACAGAAGCCATCGTCCCACGAGGGTACCACTGCTGACCGCACATCCCAGGATTCAAAGATTAGCATGGACGCGGGAACATCGCCACTGGATCCTAGACATGTGGAAAAATGTTGCCTGGACTGATGAGTCGAGATTCACGTTGGTACATGCGGATGGCAGGATACGAGTACGGCGCAAACCACATGAAGCGATGGATCCTTCTTGCCAGCAGGGTACTCTTCAAGCTGGTGGGGGGTGGCATTCTCGTCTGGGGACTTGTTTACGTGGACTGAAATGGGACCCCTGGTACGTGTGACATCGTCCCTCACAGGTCAACGTTACTGGGATATTCTGGACTACCATTTGCTCCCATTTGTGCGTCTTCAACATCCCACTGGGGACCTCATCTTGCAAGATGAGAAAGCACCGTGCCATCGCTCCCGAATTGTATCCGAATGGTTGGATGAACACTCCACCGACGTGACCTCGCTTCCTTGGCCAGCTAGGTCACCTGACCTCAATCCCATCGAACACATCTGGGATGCCATCGACAGAGATGTTCTAGACTCTGACCCCCTCCATCAAGTCTTCGTGAATTGTGGGAGCTTGTTCAGGGGTTGTGGATCCGTATGGCTTCCCAACGCTTCCGGTGTCTTGTCGAGTCCATGCCGAGACGAATCGCCGCCGTCATCAGGGCGAAAGGTGGTGCTACACGTTACTAGACAGGTATGCCTAATTCAATTGCTCTTCAGTGTATATCTTTCTCCTCCTTAACTTCTTTCCTTTATGCCAGCAATCTTGTCTTACACTCATCTCTTCCAAAGCATTCGTCATATACGTACTACTTCTTCATTGCCCTAGGGCAGGCTTAATAGCGCTGACATAGCTTTAGACTCCGCTTCTGTTTACGAATCACCTACTTAGGACCACAAACACACAGTAGAGCAATCACTAACGTCCTCCAACAACAGCAGGAAGATTATTAATGACCTCAGGGAATACTTCGTCATTCGCTTCTGATCAGATTAACTTGGAACAAGGCTTTAACTGAGGATTTTAAAGAGTGCAGAACAATTAATTTGTTTTTTTCCTTCGTGGTCCTACGGATGGTATTTTGATAACCTTTCTACGGAGAAGTGAAAACCCACTTCCTAGGGGAAAATACGTAGGTCTATACGACGAAAAACACAAGAGTCATTGTTTCTTGGCAAAGTTCAAATTGTATTTATAAGTTAGAAAAAATGTAAATATGGCACATTTTGAATTGGGTGGGCATTTTGAATTGGGTGGGCATTTTGAATTGGGTGGGCATTCTGAATTGGGTGGGCTCGAGCTCACCCTCGCATCCCCTTGGCGACGTCTCTGGAGGGGAAGCTCTGCCAGTTTGTGTAGTGTGTGTGTTTGACCCTTCCACAAAGCATAGGTGCCAATTATGAGGAGGCAAGGTGAATCTTACCCCTTCAATGATTTTACCGAGGAGCGGGCAGTGCCGACCCAATTTTTTTCGTCCTGTATAATCAAATAAATTTTTGTTTTTGTGTGTATTTCATTTTCGAAATGCGTGAGTTGAAATATTTCTATAGAGAAAAAATGTTTTCTCCTTTGGTTCCGGAATATATCTCTCCTACTCCATTCTAATCTACATCCGCCATATCTTTAATTTCCGTGACATGTAGATTTTCATAATTCAATTTTTTTTTTTTTTTTTTTTGGCTGGAGATGTAACGATTACCGTGAGCAACTCGATGGGCTATAGGCAGTCGCCCTTCCTAACTTAGGGCCAATGGTTCCAGGGAAAGGAGAAAGCCAGGGCCGTAGGACAAACACAACATCCATGCCTCACAGGTATTCGAACCCGCCCGGACCCTTCTCAGACAAACGGTCAGAAGCCAACGCTCAGACCACTGCGCCACCTGGAGAAGTTCTGACCAAGTTCTGCTCTTCTCTCGGATTACCTGACCAAGTTCTGATCTTCCGTTGGGTTCTCTTACCCACCCTCCTAGCTTCCTGTTTATCACAGAGGTTGGGATAAACTTGGTCAGATCGTAACATACTGTCATCCAGATTCAGATGCCCAAAAAATGCATTTCTTTCCTTTATAGAAATGTATTATTTTTGTAAGATTATTATTATTTATTATTGATTCTAATTTTTAAAAATGTGGTTTTTTTTTTTTCCTGTATAGAAATGTGTTATTCTTTGTAAGATGGACCAAGCTATATCTTACGAGACCAAAGCGTTTTATGTCCAAAACAATAAATAAAGAACAAAATATGAGTGAAAATATTTTTCCCATATTCAGCATTGCTCATTTGATAACAAACTTGAGTGACAGCTCCGTACTGTGTTTGACATGTTCTCGTGATATGTGGTAAATGTTTAAAACAATTAGCAAACATTAAAAAAATACAGAAACATATAATATCTAGCGCTTTTATTTATCTATTATTTTTTTTTTTTTTTTGCACTTCTCATTCTTTGAGTAACCGTGCTGATATCTCATATTTTTTATAAACGTTTGGAAATAAAATCTCTCTTGTATTTTTATAAAATCACAGGGGGAATTTTATTTTTTAAGTATTAATATTCATCAAAAGAATATTTCTGTTTTCTTGTTCATTTGCTGAGGAGTCATTACAATTGCGTGTTAAAATATACGTCGAATTTCAAAGTTTATCATTTTGCCCCCGCTCCGCTTTTTTTTTTTTCCTCCTGACAATTGAAGAAACATGTCCCTCCCACGTCTGATCTCTTCACGCCTGTCCTCGCAATAATTTGGTGAAGTCGGTGCCCCTGCCTCAAAGCTTCTCTATCAATCCTTTCTTTTTAAAGAAAACCCTCCGTCCAAAGTAAGCTTCTAGATTGGCTCCTTGTAACAAGCTTTGGGTGCTGAAGTGTGAGGGCAAACGTTCTTTGCGGGGGCTCGTCTCCTGAATCCTGGTGCAGCCTACAGCTTTTGCAGAATTTCTGTAGTATCCCGTTGAAGTCTGCCCAGATCACACTTTGACTCTATGTAGTTCTTTTGTTTACAAAAATGTACAGGCGCGCACTGATAGCTCCCGCAACGGGGTCCTCACGGCTAAGAGGAGGGCCTCTAGCTTCAGCAAAAACATTTTACTGAATCCTTTGCGGAAATTTCGTATGAATAAAGAAATGACCAGAATTTTTTTACCGCAAGTTTGAAAGAAGTATATAAAAAAAAACGTAATTCTTGGTTCCTTTTTTCGCGGCATAAAAACTGTATGGCAGGAAAGCAATTATTTCAAAAGTCCTGATGCCCATTTTCACAGTCATAACAATAGTTCATTTACATGCATATTAGCAAGAGAATGTGAAAGAACAGGGCTGGATGGAGCTCTTGCGAGGCCCTGGGCGAAATTTCATTGAGGGCCCAAAGCAAAATTCCATTGTGGGACTAAAAAATAAATCTCATATTTTAATAAAGTCGTTTCTGAAAATTATCGTTCGTGAGGAAGACACACGAACACTACCGTAAAGACAAACGATTATATCAAAGAAGTATTTGCTTTAAGCTTAAGGAAAAGTCCATAAAGTTCAGAGAGAGAAAGAGAGAGAGAAAAGGGAGAGGGAAAGAGATATGGAAAGATAGAAAGAAAGAGAGAGAGAGAGAAAAGAGAGAGGGAGAGAGAGAAAGAGAAAGGGAAGAGACAGAGATAGAGAAAAGGGGAGAGAAGGAAGGAGATATAGAAAGATAGAAAGAAAGAGAGAGAGAGAAAAGAGAGAGGGAGAGAGAGAATGAGAGGGAGAGAGAGGGTGAGAGAGAGAGAGAGAGAGAGAGAGAGAGAGAGAGAGAGAGAGAGAGAGAGAGAGAGAGAGAGAGAGAGAGAGAGAGAGAGAGAGAGAAAGAGAAAGGGAAGAGACAGAGATAGAGAAAAGGGGAGAGAAGGAAGGAGATATAGAAAGATAGAAAGAAAGAGAGAGAGAGAAAAGAGAGAGGGAGAGAGAGAGAATGAGAGGGAGAGAGAGGGTGAGAGAGAGAGAGAGAGAGAGAGAGAGAGAGAGAGAGAGAGAGAGAGAGAGAGAGAGAGAGAGAGAGAGAGAGAGAGAGAGAGAGAGAGAGAGAGAGAGAGAGAGAGAGAGAGAGAGAGAGAGAGAGAGAGAGAAAAAGTATTAAAATCTACGATTTTATTTCTCGGGAGAAGAGGTTTAGGTTGCATTGTGACTGTTATAACAGGTTATTCACAAAATGACAAAAAGATACCTGCTTAGCGAATATTTTTGTATAGGAAATGTAATAAGGATCCCTCTAAAATAAATTGGTATAAACAGTTTTTGCCCCTGATACATGTTTAGTGCTTTATTTTTAATGCACAGTGGAGTAACTGACAAATTAGTAACATTCTAAACTTTTATACGCTTTCATATATGTAATGTTGGAAAAGTGGCCTCCATATGTAGTCCGAAAATAACTTGGATATTGTTTTTTTTATTTCCTTAAATTTAAGTATCAGGTTTTCACACAAATTGTTGGATATATAAAAGTAGGGGACCACAAAATGATGAAATTTAATTTGCTATTTCATGAATGCGGAAAAGATTAAGATGGTTACAAAAATCATTTCGAATCTGCAAATCTCAGTGTCCGTACGACGAACAGGGGGGATAACGTATTCAAAACTGGGGAGATTGGAAACAAACAAAAAAACTTCAAAAATATATTTTTATGGGCCTTGTGCCCCAAAAGTTACAAAAAAAATGTAGTTAAATTTTTTTACCGAAAATTATTTTGTTTTCTAAACTGCAGGGCCCGGGGCGACCGCCCCGCTTGCCCCTATGGTCCAGCCGGCCCTGTGAAAGAAATATCAGTTCAATGAATGAAAAGTTTTTATCTTAAGGTGTAATACATAACACAATTGTTTGCACGTAAATATGCATGTTTCAGAACATAATGAACTGAAAGGTGTTATCGCGGGACGAAGCAGAGACCTGTGTCTTTTTTATTTATAACAGAGTCAAGAGAAAAACATTTACTAAGTACAAATCTTGTAGCATTATGTTAAGTGTGGTTTTTATATTCAGTAGTCAATAATTTAGGTAGTTTTCCTTTTTTCTGTGCCACAATTTTTAACTGTATTCTACTTATTTATTTGCTTACTTAAGTTCTGTATTTTAGTTTAAATTGGGAAAGGTCATTAGACACCGTCATATGGAATTACGTTTTTTGTATGTGTAATTATGAAGAATTCCAAAGAGGCTGGCCTTAGTTCTCTAAGAGAATAAAATTTGCAGGATATATTCAACTTTCGCGTAACTGTTTTGTAGTACTTTCTATTGGTATAAAATCAAAGCAACTATTTCAATTACAACGTGCACATTTGTGTTACACGCAGTGAAAAAGTGCTATAATTTGAGCTTTGCGCAAAATGCCGATAGGTTCCAAAGAATTTTAATTATTAAAACGCCTATAAATCCTAATAAATAATATGGAATTAAAAATTTAACTAACAGATTTTCGCAAGAGGGCCTCGAAGAGGTTTTTGCGGGGGAACCCCGAGTTTTTCCGATACGCCACTGAAAATGTTGTGTTCAGGATCCAAGCAGGCGATGCAAGTTTTGACGGACAGACGTGGCGTCATCTCTCGGTGGTAGATACAAATCAAAATTCTGAGACGCCCAATCCAAAAACTTAAAATTTTGACGTGCCCAATTCAAAAACTTAAAAAGAGAGCAAGCACCTCTTAGGGCAATAACTGAGCAATCGTCTCTTCCTAACTGGGGCTACTGGTTTCGATGGGGAGGGCGTGCACTTAACATTTCAGAGTATTGACAATAGGGAAGAGAGCACAGAGACATTTCATCGCTGAACATAACTATAATGTCCACTGGGCACTGGTGTAACTAAATTTTCGGCATTTGAGCAAAATTATTAAAAATAAAAATACCTACATTTTAACTTCATTAGAAAAAAGCCTTTTATATATACCGTATATATACCGTATATATAGCCTTTTATATATACCGTAGGGATGTAAGGTCAGGTGATGCGTAACATCACAGCCTCTCCTTGACAAATGTCAACCCCGCCTTCTCGTGGTGCATCCTGTTCCCACTAAAGGGGCTCTGACGACCGCCAATAGCGGTATAACTATACCATCGGGATCAGAGGAAATGCTATCCCACACTCACCAACCCGCTTGGCCAGCGTGGTGAGTTATGGCCAAACACCTCCAAAATGACTCTACAACTTAAATCTTGGCCCTCAGTCTCCGGCAGCTGGAATGTACCTGGCCAAGGCAGCGGCCAGTGCGACATGAAGGCAGAGGGTGCTAAGAATCCCCGGAGGACCGGACTAGGCTGCCATTTGATGCTGACCTTGGCTACCTATAACGGACGCTCCCTATCTTCTGATTCAAGGCTTCTTGAATTGGAAGAGGAACTACAAAGGATCAAGTGGGACATCGTCGGGCTAAGTGAGGTAAGGAGAAAAGGAGAAGATCTCATTGAACTGAAAAGTGGACATCTCTTCTATTATCGTGGGACAGATACTGGCAGAACTAGTGGTGTTGGATTTATAATAAACGAGAAACTGAAGGATAAAGTGGTAGAAGTTGAAAGTTCCTCTGACAGAGCTGCACGACTCGTTATCCAACTATCGAGAAGATACCAGGCTCAGATTATTCAAACTTATGCACCCACCACAAGTCATCCTGAAGAAGAAATTGAAGAATTTTATGAGGAAATTCGTCATCTAAATAATAAAGGTAAGCAGCACTTGAAGATAATTATGGGAGATTTCAATGCAAAAATAGGGCAACGGCAACAGAATGAAACTTCAGTAGATAAATTCGGTCACGGCAACAGAAACCAGCGTGGAAATACTCTCGTTGAGTTTGCAGAGGCAGAAGGATTTTTCATCTTGAACTCCTTTTTCAAGAAAAAGCCACACAGGAAATGGACATGGAGACATCCAATTGGGACGACAAGTGAAATTGATTTTATTATGTGTAACAAAAAATTCGTCATCGAAGACTGCAGTGTGCTGAACAAGTTCAACACAGGTAGTGACCATAGATTGGTGAGATGTAAGATGCACCTCAACACTAAACTGGAACGTGGCAAGCTCATAAGACAAACAAAATGTATTGACATAACCAACCTTAAAAAACACCATAATACTTTCAAGTTGGAACTGAAGAACAGATTCTCTGCTTTAGAAGGCCTAACATCGGAAGAAGTGGATATTTCGGAAGTTAACAGAAAAGTAACCAAAGCTCTAATGGAAACAGCAACAAAATTAGCTGGGTCTAAGAACAAGTTGCATGTGAACAAATTATCAGGAAAAACCAAAATGTTGATGCAAAAAAGAAGAGAGATGAGGACAACTAAAGAAGATGTGACTTCCAAAGTGGAATATATAGAGCTATGCAAGACAACACGAAAAAGTATCACTGAAGACGTAAGGAAATTCAACTGTGAGCTAGTGAGGAAAGCAATTGAAAACAACCAAAGCCTAAAGATAGCAAAGGGACATCTCAGTAAGGGAAGAAAACAGATTATGGCTCTGAGAAAAGAAGATGGTTCTATAACAAGAAATAGAGGCGAAAGTTTGACAAGAGTGAAAGATTTCTACTCCAAATTATATGAAAGGGATGATACATGTACTCCAGACATCATGAAAGGTACCAGAGTTCTTCCAGTCCTCCCAGCAGAAGTTGCTCATGCAATCAAGAACATGAAGCGGGGGAAAGCTCCAGGAGAAGATGGAATTACTATAGACATCATACAAGAAGCAAGTGGAGAAATTGAAACAGTACTCGCCCAAATTTTCACTCGATGCCTTAATGAAGGGAAGATTCCTGAGGATTGGAACAATGCTACAATGATCCTGCTACATAAAAAAGGTGACATTGAGGATCTCAGGAACTACAGACCTATCAGCCTCCTATCAGTGGTTTATAAAATCTTCACTAAAGTTCTTTCACACCGCTTGAAGGTAACACTGGACATGGCTCAACCGAGAGAACAAGCTTGATTCAGGAGTGGCTACAGCACCATAGATCATATCCACGTACTGAGAGAACTAATTGAAAGAGCGAGGGAATATGAACTTCCATTGTGCATGGCTTTTATCGATTATGAAAAAGCCTTTGATTCGGTGAAACCATCAGCAGTTACCACGGCTCTGAAATCCTGCGGTATTGAAGATGCATACATTAATATTATTAATAACATCTATGAAAATGCAAGTGCAAAGATTCGGCTGTTTGAAAATACAACACACATAAAAATTGGAAAGGGAGTGAGACAAGGTGACACCATATCTCCGAAGCTCTTTAATGCCACATTGGAAAATGTCTTTCAATCACTGAGCTGGGAAAACAAAGGGATAAAGATTAATGGAGATTATCTAACCCACCTTCGTTTTGCTGATGACGTAGTCATTTTTGCAACTACCCCATCAGAGCTGCAGAGTATGATCCAGGAACTTGCTGACAAGAGTAAAGAAGTGGGATTAAAAATGAACTTTCAGAAGACAAAAGTGATGTTCAATGCTTTTACAAGAAATGAAGATTTATCGATTGATGGAGAAAAACTGGAGATAACAGATACGTATGTTTATCTTGGACAGCAGATATCAAATGAGGGTCACATTGATGAAGAAATTAATCGGCGTACAAAACTTGCCTGGAGAGCTTTTGGAAGAAACAGCATAATTTTCAAGAGCAATATGCCATTATGTCTTAAAAGAAAAGTGTTTGATCAATGCATCCTTCCAGTGCTTACGTATGGTGCAGAGACGTGGACCTTAACTAAAAGAGACATACAAAGGCTGCAGACAACTCAAAGTAGCATGGAGAGGTGCATGCTTGGTATAACCAGGAGAGATAAGAAGAGGAACTCGTGGATCCGAAAAATGACGAGAGTGGAAGACATCATGATCAGAGTTAAATCCCTGAAATGGCAATGGGCTGGACATACTGCCAGAAGGACAGACCATAGATGGACAGCCGAAATTTTAGATTGGATTCCAAGGGACAGGAAAAGACCCAGAAAAAGACCACATGGGAGATGGGTGGATGAAATTCGTAAATATGCGGGAGTGACATGGAGGAGACTGACACAAGACAGACCGTTGTGGAGGAAACTTGGGGAGACCTTCGTCCAGCAGTGGATTGATAATGGTTGACAATGATGATGATGATGATATACCGTATATACAGTAGATAGATTATAATTACTAAAAAATATTTTTTTCCGTACTGGCAAAGTCTATAATTATATATTTTGAATTTAATTTATCTGCCTCTTGGGCGTCAGTGGCAAATAGTGAAAAATATTTCAGTCGTTCTCGACACGTTGAATTTCGCAAGTAATTTTTGGCTATTTTCGCCTTCCTGAATGATCTTTCAGAGGTAGCATCTGTAACGGGTGGTGTTAAATATAGAATAAGTTCTGTAGGGAAGTCAGTGGCGCACCCAGGAATTTTTGTTGGAGGGGCTGTATATATATATAGCATAGGTACACAATGTGTGTACATATATATAGCATACGTACACAATGTTTGTACATATATATAGCGTACGCCTACCGTATATAAACTAATATATGGTTGTGACGTACGTTGCTCTTAATCTTTTTTGGGGGTTTGGAAATAAGACACCATGTAATAGAAGGCACTATGTAATTTTTTTTACGTGTAAAATAATATTTTTGAATGTTTAATTTGTGACGTACGTCACTTTTAATCTCTTTGGGGCTTTGGGAAGAAGACACCATGTAATAGAAAACACTATGTAATTTTTTGAACACGTAAAATAATATTTTTGAATGTTTAATTTGTGACGTACGCCGCTCTTAATCTCTTTGGGGCTTTGGGAAGAAGACATCATGTAATAGTCAAACACTATGTAATTTTTTGAACACGTAAAATAATATTTTTAAATGTTTAATTTGTGACGTACGCCGTTTTTAATCTCCTTGGAGGGGGTTTAAGCCCCCAAAGCCCTCTCCGTGGGTGCGCCAACAAGGGAAGTTCTCGTAACTAACTCCAAGACAATTACTAAACTTCATTATTAACAAATCTGAGAGTTCTTTTATTAAATTTATTGATTTGCTTTCTTCTTTTATAAAGTCATGTAAAACTATATTTGTAAAAACTGAATGGAGAAATCTTTACTTAGATCGTTATCATATATTTTTTTTGCTAACCGTTTGCATATATATGTTTTTTGCTAACCGTTTGCATATATTAAAATATTCCGTTCCGTTAGTGTAAGCAAGTCTTGCGGCTCCAAAATGCGTAATTATCGACATATTTTTTTAAATACCAATAAATCTTTACATGTGTAATACATACGTTGTATGTATACAATTCTGTACACTATGTTTACCCTGAATGCGTTTTCAGCTCTTTTAAATTTGTAATCCAATGTTTGTCGTCATGTCGACGACCCTTGTACAGCTACTTTCAGTTCACTCGTCTCTGATCGGACGCCTGTGATTTCACTCCACTAGTTGACTATTGAAATTGGCGATTTTCATTTGCAGGGGCGGATAGACCCACCGTGATACCAGGACATTTCTCAGTGGACCAGTCAAGAAATGACTCACTTTCTCGTGTTCTCTTTGTTGGGAATTTTTGGAACGAACATATAATTAAATATTTTGGAACTTATAAATAATAATTGTTAATTCCATTTGAGATTTATTTCGGTCTGAAAAAGTTATTTTCTTCAGAAAAAAGGAATGGTTTTTTTTTTTTTTGAGAGGAGGGGGGGGGTGCAACGACTACCGTGAGCAGCTCGATAGGCTATGAGCAGTCGCCCGTCCGTAATTTAGCGCCACAAGTTCCAGAGGAGAGCGGGAGCTAGTGGCGTAAGACAAACACAGATCCATGCCTCATCGGAATTCCAACTCCGACCCACCTGGGACGAATGGTCTGAAGCCAGTTCTTAGACCCTGCGCCACCGTTCCGTCAAAGAAATGTTTCCTTCTATTTATAGGTTGGGCGTTTGCTCTGAAATGCCATAACAAAATTATCTGCACTTATTTGGGAAAAGTGCCGCCGGACCAAACACACTGTTATAGATTAATTAAGCTAAAGCTAAACATAGTTAAACGTAGGTCGTTGGATTTGGAGCCCATGGTCATTGGTATGTCTTTCCCTCTTTTCGTAATCTTTGAGGATTGGGTTTCCCTCTCTCTTCTGTAAAGTACTCCACTTATACCTTCCGACTTCTCTCTTGCAAATATCCGTCTTCTCCCCAAATCTGAAAATCTTTATCTCTCTCTCCAACTGGAAACCCATTAGCATTTTAAACGCCGACCATAAACGCTATACAAAAATTATCTCGCTTCGACTCGATCTCGTCTTTGCTCACTTAACCCATCCAGGCCAAATCCATACCATTCCTCACTCATCCATCTTTTCTAACATCTATATCATACGCAACCTCTACTACCTCAACACCTGCAATAACGAACCTTTTCCTATTTTTATCATCGATCAGCGTCAAATTTTCGATTCTATTAATCGCACGTATTTTTCTGCTGTCCTTCACCAGATTGGCTTTCGCTCTCTCTACTGTAACGCTCTTCGTGCTCTTTTATCATAGCGCTATCCACTGCATCCATATCTCTTCTTTTATGAAAGCTCATATTTCTTTTAACAACGGCAGCTCTGTCGGGTCAACTTTTCTCATTTGCATTCAAACCCTTGCTTATCCAACACCGACTTCGTCTTCTTTCTTTTCTTAATTCCACGGTTGCGAGAGCACTCGACATCATCGCACTATATTATCGGTATATGCAGACGCCCTCACTGTTTTCATTCGAGATGACTCATCATTTGATTTGGTGCCTTCCGTCTACCACGGATATGCAGACGTCCCAATGTTTTCGAATAATGCTGAGAAAAGTGCAAATTTTGGGGCTGGTACGTCAGCTACCGGTATTGATCAGCATTGGGCAGCAGGTTGGTCCAACACGCACCAGAAAATGCTTTTATTCTTCATTGGTAAATCCTTCTCAATGGCTTATTTCAGCGTGGAAACCACTCGTTCGAAGCCTCGAGCAAAAGATCTCACCGCTACAATTTTTGAAGATACACGCCTATTTTTTCTATCGTGCTCCTCTCGTCAACATGCTACCTTTGCCGCTCCTTCAGTACACTGGATCGCCACTATTCTATCCAAGTTCTTCATCGCCCAGTCTCAAAAGGTGTTTGTCAACTTCATCTGGAGCAAGATTCACTGGCTCAAGAGCTCAGCACTTTACACTACTAAACCTTCCTGATGTCTCTCTCAAATTCCAAACGCATCAAACAACGTGTCATTGTGTGGCAGATTGTTGTGAAATTCACAGGACGATTGGTTTTGGCATCGTATCGTCACCAGTGATGAAAAGTGGATATTCCTACGCTATCCTACCACTGGGAACCGATGGCTGAGGCCACGCCAGGAATCCTGACACTGGGAACCAATAGCTTAGGCCACGCCAGCTATCCTACCACTGGAAACTAATGGCTGAGGCCACATCAAGAATCCTACCACTGGGAACCAATGGCTGAGGCCACGCCAATAATCCTACCACTGGGAACTAATGGCTGAGGCCACGCCAAGGGTACTCCTACCAACGGGAACCAATGGCTGAGGCCACGCCAAGAGCAGAAAAACACTTACAAACTTGGTTCCAAGAATCCAAAGAAAGTTTCAGTAAAGGATTCATGATTATTGCTGGTTTCTCCTACAATGAGAAATTAAAATTAAGAAAAGTTGAAAAGAATCTTAAAATCAATTCTACATATTATCAAAATAATGTTTTAACTCCTATATTCAAAGAGGAAATACCATTCCTTTATCCACAGAGACCTCAAAGAGTAGAGCTCTACCAGGATAAGGCTATCAGAGTCATACATCCAAATCTACCACACTATTTCTTGAAAAAATGAAAAAAGAGACGGGTCTATACCTTTTGTTCATGTTTCTTCAAAGACCCCTCATGTGCCACCAATGGACTATTGTGCCTTCGGATTACTAAAAAGAGCGCTTTCTAAACGCACACCTAAAACAATGATTGGACTATGGAAAGCAATGGAAGAGAAGTGGAATGAAATACCAATTTTAAGAAATGCCCAGCTATCTTGGAAACCTAGAAATAGGGTCATTCCAGAGAAAGGGCTATCAGATAGAACATTTAAGAAAGAAATTATTTTATTTTAAACGTTGCTGGAAAGTCATTCTAAAAATGTGTGAGCATCCTCTGTAGATGAAGAATTTCTGTCCTCGAAACCAGCCTCGTTCGTGGCTCTGATGGAACGTTTGAAAAGGACTACAGAAAATAACCGCCTGTGCTTTGCATCACTAAACTTCTTAGCTGCAAACGGGACGAACTTTTGTCTCACGTTGGTATGGAAAGACAAGCAACTTTATTCAAAGGCGCATGTGAAGGTGTACCTAATAAATCTGCCAATCAACTTATAGTAATACTCATAATAATGCATGTTGCAGATATTACCAACATCGCACAAGTATAATTCAAATATCATTTCAATAACACATACCCAGAGTGGTACTCAGCTCAGCGAGAAACTACGCATTATTTTAAGGAACAAATGTTTACAAAATGGTTTCCGTTGTGAAAGGATTATTACGCGACTTTTGTCAATCTGGGTTTTAGAAGCGTTTACCGGGCTGCAAATGCATTGCAAAATAGAAATACTCCGTAGTGGCAAAAAAATGTGCGTTATGAAAAATCATTAAGTGGAAAATATTCTTCAAAGGAACGCCGTCTGACGGCTTTTTAGGAGCAGAGACATCGGGTAAAATTCAGTGTGTATTTACGCTGAGAAAACTGAATTATCTGAAGTAGAAGCTCTACACAAAATGGTCTTCGTGGTGAATGGAATCAGAGAAAACATAACTTTGCCAACCTGATTATTATAGGAGCAATGATGTAGAACGAAATGCATTATGAATCCAATGGCATCAATATTTACGTTCCCAGCGGCAAATTTATGCATCGGAAACAGACCAAACATTATGGATTTTTTTTTCAACTCTTTAAAAGGAATTAGCACGATGTTACCAAAATGAGATGAAATCAGCACAAACGAATACATTCGCTGTCTAAGAAGTGGGCCGAATGCGGCTGAAAGGAGTGAACATGCGCATCAAAAAGCGTTGCTTTATTTTTAGTTTTGTTGTTTAAAATGGTCATTTAAGGAGATGATTGACACTAATCCTTTCTGATTGATCTACAACAATGGCGACGAACCTAAGAAAAGATAGAGAAGATATTTCAGTCACCTGTTTCTTCCCGGTGACATAACGTCAATATATGAAGGACTAGGCCTTTCCCATCATGCCTTGGGTCATGCAGCAGAGAATACAGGAGTGGAGCGCTTATCATCATCTGCAAGATTATAGTCGGTATTGCTGAGATGGGAAGGGAGGGGGAGGCATTGTTTTGCCGTAGCTTTCATAAAACCCAGCAGATATTAGAACATTTCTGCGTGGGAAGAGTAAAAAATTTGGGGTAACATTTGGTTTAGGTACACGGTACCTTAAATGGTTAAGTTTTCCAATGCAAAAAGAATTTTTTTTGAAATCGGACAAATAGGTGATGAGATATGGTTCCCTCAACATTTTTTTCTTTGTTTGTTTGGCCTTTTTTAAGACGTGCTAAAACTGTAGCGATATGTGGTCATTGGTGTATATCTGGTTTTCGGTGGTGGCGTACAGTGATAGTGTATTATATTAGCGCTAAAATGACATAATTTTTTTTTTTTAGTTGGAGGTTTAACGACCACTGTGAGAAATTCAATGGGCTAAAAGCAGTCGCCCGTCCGTAATTTAGGGCCACTGGTTCCTGGGAAGGGAGAGAGCCAGTGCCGTAAGACAAACACAGCATCCATACCTCTCTGGGATTTTCCAGCTCGGACGAATGGTCAGAAGCCGCAGGAGCGGCTCATTATTTTTGAGCGTCGTACGATGCAATATGCTAAGTATGGGCACTTGCGCTGGAAAAAATGAACTCTCCTTGGAATCAAAATTTAGTGCAGAGTTAATGTGCATAGATCATTTTAGATTAAATAGTAATGTGAAATGTGTATGGGTGTGTAGGTGGTGGAAACAGTATGTAATACCCACTGAAAATTTCGCAAGAATAAATTGTAACCAATCGTATCAGTTATATAGATTAAGATAATACAACGTAGTTGTCACAAATGTTTATTTATTGCCGCCCCGGTGGCGCAGTGGTCTAAGCGATGGCCTCTGATCATTCGTCCAGAAGGGGTCCGGGTTCGAATCCCGGTGAGGCATGGATGTTGTGTTTGTCTTACGGCACTGGCTCTCTCCCTTCCCTGGAACCAGTGCCCTAAAATTAGGGACGGGCGACTGCTTATAGCCCATTGAGTTGCTCACGGCGGTCGTTAAACCTCCAATCAAAAAAAAAATGTTTATTTTTTTTTTCAAGCAGACCATGGTTTCGCTGGGTATTGACCTAGCTTCATCAGGACGAATGGCACGTAAAATTCAAATTCTATATGACATCATAAATGGTGGGTGTTTACAGTCATATGCGTCGATTTGAAGAAAAACTTTTCAAACTCGTGAAATTTGACTTATGGATACGATATGTATAGACGATACTTTCGTCCTATGGAAGGGAAAACATTCTGAAATTCCGGAATTAGTCAAACTTATAAATTCCATTGATCCTGACATTCAATTCAGCTACGAAACTGAAAATAACGGATGCCTACCATTCCTTGACGTCCTGGTAACTCGCTTAAATCAATCTCTCGCAACCACAATTTATCGGAAGCCTTTCGCTATTTTTTCACCTCCACATGCCAAATCTAATCACCCTAACCAACAAAAACTCAGCGCCTTTTACAGTTGCGTATATCGCGCGATACATATATGTTCAGATAAGAACAGTTTGGAAAAAGAACTTTATTTCCTTAAACGTGTTGCAGTAGAGCGAGGATACAACCCTTCCATTATAGATAAGGCTCTAACAAAATTCCGGAAACCGAAGCCCATCTCCACATGAGATGGGCCCATTGCGAGACAATTTTGCCATTATTCCATTTTCCCGTGACATTGCCTTCAAAATTACAAAAATTCTCAAAACTTTTAATTTTAAGGTGATTTTTAAACCAATAAACAAAATGATATTCTTAGGATCAAAGAACTATGTTGAAGACAAAAACTCGTTGGGAATTTATCAAATTCCATGTGAATGTGGCGCTTCGTGTATAAGACAGACCCGTAGAGCCTTGCGTTTTCGATTGAAGGAGCACAAGACCTACATTCGGAATTGTGACCTAAAGAAGTCATCGATGGCTAAACACTCTTACGAAAAGGACCACAAATTTCTCTTTGAAGAAGCCAAACTTATTGACAAGCCAGATTCAACCACCAAACTTAATATTTTGGAAGCTTTCCATATATATCAGAAGTCTTCGTAACTTGTTAATGACATGGCATTCACGCCATTTCTATCAAACGCGTGGAAGCATCTAACCAAAACACGTGACTGTAAACACCATTTACGATGTCATATACAATTTGAATATTTACGTGCCATTCGTCCTGATGAAGCTAGGTCAATACCCAGCGAAACCATGGTCGGCTAGAAAAAAAAATTAAAAAAAATAAACATTTGTGACAACTACGTTGTATTATCTTAATCTATATATAATCGTCACAAGACTGTAGTTTTTGAAATAAAAAATCGTATCAGTTCTTTGAGCATTTTCTGAAACAAATAACTTTTTTATAACTTTCAGGTGCGGTTAAATTTGATGGATCGGGTGAGATATTTCTGTGCTAGATACAAAAAGAGATTACTAGAACATTTGATAAGAAAATAAAATCTAGGTTTGTTACCAAATTACACACCTGAACAGATAAGATCTATTTCAGTTGACGAAGGCTACTCACGTCATAGATATGAAAGAATAAAATATATTATCAGGGAAACATGACATATGTTACAAGAGTGGAAATAGAAGAAGAAAAAAAAAAAAAAAAGAAGAGCCCAAGTTTGATTTAAAAAAACGTTATGTCATTCAAGCTTATTTAATTAAGTAGAAAGCAGAAATTTCACTGTCTGCGTTTAAAGTACGCAGAGCTATTAGGTTGTTGGAAAAATAATGGCCGATTTTCTGAGATGCCACATTCATCTCACCTACAATGTTTGCTGACCAACCCGCTCACAGCGCCATTCGTACGAGTTGAAGGGCGACTCAGCCGTCACATACACGCCATAGTCAGTTGAGCTTTTTTTTTTTTTTTGATTGGAATTTTAACGACCGCCGTGAGCAACTCAAAGGGCTATAAGCAGTCGCCCGTACCTAATTTAGGGTCACTGGTTCCAGGGAAGGGAAAGAGCCAGTGCCGTAAGACAAACACAACATCCATGCCTGACCGGGATTCGAACCCGGACCCCTTACGTGCGAATGATCAGAGGCCAACGCCTTAGACCACTGCGCCACCGGGGCGGCGGGGTTGAGCTTCAGTCGTTCTTACTGGCGTGAGAGTGGTTTGTACAATATGTTAGGAAGGAGTGAGTTGCGGGTGATTCTGCTTCATGAGTTGAAACTGCGTCGTAATGCCGGAGAAACTTACCGTAATGGGGTCGAAGCATGGAGGTGAAGAGGCAACATCTGAACGTAAGTTTCGTTCCGATGACACGGACATACAAGATGAGGAGTGCCGAGGACGATATTCGGTCATTGATAACGACTCTCTGAAGGCAAATGTCGCGACAAATCCTCGCGTTGCAGTCAGGAAACTCACCAAACAGTACAGTGTGTGGGTGTGAACCATTTCCGAACATCTCCACCTATTCAGTAAAGTCAAGAAGCTCGATACGTGAGTCTGTGACGTGCCTGCACCACAGGGTGCACATGAGATAAAGGCAGATAGCAGTGAAAGCACATATCCGCGTATCTCAGTTGGGAGAGCGACTTACTCCGGAGTGAGGGGACCGGGTTCGATGCCCGGCGTGGACCAACTTGTGCTTCCACAGTGTAGCCCGAACTTCCCGGATGACCTGGCCGTTACATTTCTCCCAATGGTGTGATGTTCTTTCCACGCTGCGAGACAGGAAAAATAAGAGAATCCCCTCTTTAGTGCTTCGAAAAAATAAATGTGTCTGATGGTACGTTCCACACACCAAATTGTCTGGGATTTCTCAAGTGCACGTTCTTCAGCGGATGACTTCCTACAGCGACACATGGTCCCTACTGGCCCGTGGGCAATGCCCCCGGCCCTCTTTCAGGGGGTGGGGGAGAGATGTGACGTATCTGTGCTGCAGGACGCACGTGAGATAAAAGCAGGTAACAATGAGAGCACATGGCCGCGTATCTCAGTTGGGAGAGCCACTTGCTCGGGAGTGAGAAAGCCTGGCGTGTACAAACCTATGTTTTTATAGGTCCCACATGAACTTATGGAGCATCAGAAACAACAACGGTTTGAGATGTACAGTAACCTTCTGCTTCGCAACGAAAAGGAGCCCCTACTTGATCGCATTGTAAACTGTGATGAAAAGTGGGTGCTGTACGACAACCGTAAGCGATCTGGATAGTGGCTGAACCATGGTGAACCACCGAAACAACATCCTAAACCAAAGTTGACGCCAAAGAAGGTTTTGTTGAGAGTGTGGTGGACTGTTCACGGTATCATGCACTATAGGTTCTTGAGTGCTGGTGAAAGCAATACCTCAGTCACATACTGTGAAGAAACTGACTGAATGCACTAGAAGTTGTATTACAAACAGCCGTCTTTGGTGAACAGGAAGAGTCCCATCCTCCTCCGTGGTAACGCGAGACCACGTGCGTCACAAATGACGAAACAGAAGCTATACTGATTTCCACCTGTTCATGCACTTAGCAGTTATCTCAAGGACAGGACCTTCAGAAGCCGAGAGGATGCTGAAATTGCATTCCGGAACTTTCTTGCATTTAGGGAGCCAGATTTCTTCCGGACTGGCATTGAAGCACTTGTCACTCGCTGTCAGAGATGTGTAGCTGCTGAAGGCACCTATTTTGAATCCAGGGAGCCACATTTCTTCTGGACTGGCCTTGAAGCCTTGTCACTCACTGGCAGAGGTGTGTAGATGCTGAAGGTACCTATTTTGAATCCAGGGAGCCAGATTTCTTCTGGACTGGTATTGAAGCACTTGTCACTCACTGGCAGAGGTGTGTAGCTGCTAAAGGTACCTATTTTGAATCCAGGGAGCCAGATTTCCTTCGGACTGGCCTTTAAGCACTTGTCACTCGCTGGCAGAGTTGTGTAGCTGCTGAAGACCCCTATTTTGAATCCAGGAAGCCATATTTCTTCTTGACTGGCTTTGAAGCCTTGTCACTCGCTGGCAGAGGTGTGTAGATGCTGAAGGCACCAATTTTTAATCCAGGGAGCCAGATTTCTTCTGGACTGGCCTTGAAGCCTTGTCACTCGCTGGCAGAGGTGTGTAGCTGCTGAAGGCACCTATTTTGAATCCAGGGAGCCACATTTCTTCTGGACTGGCCTTGAAGCCTTGTCACTTGCTGGCAGAGGTGTGTAGATGCTGAAGGCACCTATTTTGAATCCAGGGAGCCAGATTCCTTTCGGACTGGTATTGAAGCACTTGTCACTCACTGGCAGAGGTGTGTAGCTGCTAAAGGTACCTATTTTGAATCCAGGGAGCCAGATTTCCCTTCGGACTGGCCTTTAAGCACTTGTCACTCGCTGGCAGAGTTGTGTAGCTGCTGAAGACCCCTATTTTGAATCCAGGGAGCCATATTTCTTCCGGACTGGTATTGAAGCATTTGTCACTCGCTGACAGAGGTGTGTAGCTGCTGAAGACCCCTATTTTGAATCCAGGAAGCCAGATTTCTTTCGGACTGGTATTGAAGCATTTGTCACTCGCTGGCAGAGGTGTGTAGCTGCTGAAGACCCCTATTTTGAAACCAGGGAGCCATATTTCTTCCGGACTGGTATTGAAGCATTTGTCACTCGCTGTCAGAGGTGTGTAGCTGCTGAAGGCACCTATTTTGAATCCAGGGAGCCAGATTTCTTCTGGACTGGCCTTGAAGCCTTGTCACTCGCTGGCAGAGGTGTGTAGATGCTGAAGGCACCTATTTTGAATCCAAGGAGCCACATTTCTTCTGGACTGGCCTTGAAGCCTTGTCACTCACTGGCAGAGGTGTGTAGCTGCTGAAGGTACCTATTTTGAATCCAGGGAGCCAGATTTCCTCCGGACTGGCCTTTAAGCACTTGTCACTCGCTGGCAGAGGTGTGTAGCTGCTGAAGACCCTTATTTTGAATCCAGGGAGCCATATTTCTTCTTGACTGGCTTTGAAGCCTTGTCACTCGCTGGCAGCCTATTTTCAATCCAGGGAGCCAGATTTCTTCTGGACTGGCCTTGAAGCCTTGTCACTCGCTGGCAGAGGTGTGTAGCTGCTGAAGGCACCTATTTTCAATCCAGGGAGTCAGATTTCTTCTGGACTGGCCTTGAAGCTTTGTCACTCGCTGGCAGAGGTGTGTAGATGCTGAAGGCACCTATTTTGAATCCAGGGAGCCAGATTCCTTTCGGACTGCTATTGAAGCATTTGTCACTCACTGGCAGAGGTGTGTAGCTGCTGAAGGTACCCATTTTGAATCCAGGGAGCCAGATTTCCTCCGGACTGGCCTTTAAGCACTTGTCACTCGCTGGCAGAGGTGTGTAGCTGCTGAAGACCCCTATTTTGAATCCAGGGAGCCATATTTCTTCCGGACTGGTATTGAAGCATTTGTCACTCGCTGGCAGAGGTGTGTAGCTGCTTAAGACCCCTATTTTGAATCCAGGAAGCCAGATTTCTTTCGGACTGGCCTTGAAGCACTTGTCACTCGCTGGCAGAGGTGTGTAGCTACTGAAGACCCCTATTTTGAATCCAGGGAGCCATATTTCTTCCGGACTGGTATTGAAGCATTTGTCACTCGCTGGCAGAGGTGTGTAGCTGCTGAAGGCACCTATTTTGAATCCAGGAAGCCAGATTTTTTTTCGGACTGGCCTTGAGCACATGTCACTCGCTGGCAGAGGTGTGCAACTGCTGAAGGCACCTATTTTGAATCCAGGGAGCCAGATTTCTTCCGGACTGGCATTGAAGCACTTGTCACTCGCTGGCAAAGATGTGTAGCCGCTGAAAGCGCCTGTTTCGAATAAAACAAGGTTGTGTGCTGTGAGATATGTCTCTTTCATTTTTACCATCCAAATCGGCCGTTATTATTTTCTGAACGGCCAGGTATTTCACTAACATGATTGAAATTTACACAAAATAGGATCCAAAAGTTCTCGGACAGGTTCCGTAAGTCCAAAGATAGTTCGAGTTACCAAACTGAAGCACATCATCTTCAAAACAAGACCTTCTTGATACAACACACTTCTGCCAGTGCTTCGATGAACTCTACGTTCATCGAAGCACTTCTGAAACCTATTCTTTGCAATGTCCTTCAGTGCAACCAGCGATATGTTTTCCATTATCTTCTGAGCTCGAAAACCGACGCCCCTGAAATTGATGTGTCAGCTTAGGGAAGAGATGGAAGTTGCAGGGGACGAGGTCAAGTGAGTACAGTGAGTGTGGGAGGTCAACAGTTCTAGTTTTGGCGAGAAACACGAAAGAGAAGTGACCTGTGTGCCGGTGCATTGTCGTGCAACGACACACGATTGATCTCCCCACAGCTGAGTCCTCTTCTTGTGGATCGACTCAAGTACATGTCGCATAACGTCCAGATAGAGCTCCTTGTTGACAGTGCGTCATTCAGGAATAAATTCAAGACGAACAATAACCTTGGATATCGAAGATGACCTCTAGCATGATATTATCTTTGCTGCGATCTCGGTGGAATTTCTGCTTGCATAGAGACGATGGTGATTTCCACGCAGCTGATGCCCGCTTAGTCTGTGGGTCGAAAAGGAAGAATCATTTTTCTAAGAAATTGTGGATCTTTGTCGGCGGCGTTAACGAGATCGCCCGCCATTTCCATCCGTATGGCCAACTGATATTCAGTTAGCATGCATGGGACGATGTGTTGGCATACCCACTGCATCTTCAGATCATCTGTTAGTATCCGTTGACACGCAGTCTCAGATATCCCAGCAGCCTCTGCTATTTGCTCGATCGTCTGCTGTCTGTTGGCGCGTACGATGGCCGCAACCTTCGAAATGTTTTGTACCGTGCGAGTTGTCAATGATCGCCCGTTTCGTTCGTCGTCTTCAACCTCATCTCTGCCTTCTCTGAAGCATCAATGCCAATCGAATGTTTGTGACCGCGACAGGGTGTTTTCGCCATAGACTTGCTTCAACATCTTGGGACGTATATTCTAAAATAACTTTCATTTTTAGTTCCTTTTCCTATGCAAATTTGAGTTTGTTCTCTTTTGCACTTTCCAAATTTAACGTGATATCTTCTCTCTCACGTGAATGAGATTGGCAACACTTTTGAGGTCAGAGAGAGTGACGTATGAATGTGATAAGAACGTTAAATAAAAAGGACGATACAGCAGTTGCTTAGTGTATGTGTTATTATGAATATGATTTTACTACTAAGCTAATTATCGTGAATATAGCTTTCACTAATATTATAATGAATTCAATGCTTGTACTAAGCTAACGCTTCTTCTAATGGTTGTTGTGTTATTAATTATGAAAAAACTTTCCTGCTAATAGTGTAGTAATAATAATAATCAAGCTTATAACTGGTAGTAATGTTGTAGTAGTAATTAAGATGAATAAAGTCTTATGCTGGTTGTTACTAATAACACTAAATGAAATAAACCTAACAACCAGACAGAGGTCTGACAGTAACTATGAACTGAGAAAAACGTACTTACAACAAATTCTTTATTATTGAGACTTCTCGCTCTCACATAAACGAACTCTCTTTATACAGCACCAGCTTTCTGACACATAAACCACAGCTCACTTCGTACAACAACAAACGCTCTCTCTATACAACAACAAACGCTCTCCTTCACATAAACCAACGCTCTCTCTTGGTATCGTTGAACGCGCCTATTTATACTGGCTACCACCACGTCATGACTTACATGACTTACACTCATTGCCAGATCTCATTCAGCGGGTGAAATAACATCTCGTTCAGTAAGAAGATAATTTACATAGTAAAATAAAATAACCAGAGATAGTAAAAATCAAAAGGAAAGTGAATATAGAGTATACGTTACAGTGTGTGTGTGTGTGTGTGGAGATGTTCGATCTTTGTTGATATATTATACGATAGATAATTAAGGTAATATATGTGAAGTGCAATAGTAGCAGTGCTCTATTATGGATGTCATTATTCATTGCTGGACCAATAAAAGGTTATCGTAAGTTTGATTTCTGTATATGTTTTGTCTGGCCGTGAAATCTTAAATTCGAGCCATTTCGTGCATCTATTGCATCGTGTTCTCATTTAGTTCAACATTTCCTTAGTCAAGGTTTTTAGACACCAATCTCGCACACGAAAAAGGGTTACGTTGTAATATCGTAAGTTTCTGTTGCACCTTTGCCCAAATGAAAGCAAAGCTTAATGTTAACGCACTGGTCCAAAAGCGCCATTTTTCAACCATCGTCGAACACGGCGTAAGTTAATCACAATACCGGGATGTACCGCAGTATATTATATATGGTAGAATATATGTATATTCTACCACAAACAGATATTACGATAGAGAATTAAGGTAATATATATATATATATATATATAGAGAGAGAGAGAGAGAATATATATATATTCTGCCAAGTATTTAATTCAAATATATTTATATATATTTTTGATGATTTTTTTATAATAAATGATATTTTTTTATGTTTTATGATTTTTTTTTAATATTTGTTTCGTTATATTTTATAAAATCTTCCGTTTTATAAAACGAATGATAAGAGATTATAAAATAATTTTATTTGTGAAATAAAACGAATAATTCGCATATTTTTTTTACGTACAATACACTATGTTTATTCGCGTCACTCGCGACCACACCGTGGCACAGACGTAAGTGGAATTAAAACACAACAAACAATAAGGTTCGCCAAGTCCTAACATTGAGCGGTCTTAGGAAGGTGTGTTAATGAATGTTATTGTCGTAAAAACAATGAAATATTATATCTGAGCCATGAAAGTGAATATTTACAAAAATATGGCGGCGGCAATAGTGAGCATTTAGGCTGTTTGGCTTTACAAAAACAATATTTATAAAGTAATGAGACTGAATTTTAAAAACATGGAAAAGAAGCAAACCTTACGTGAATGTATTTCATTTGAAGTACATTCCTCTTGTGTTAATAAGAGAAGTGGCACGATTAGCCAACGAAAGGAAGGACTTGCAGAGGTAATCTTTTGGTATGGAGTGATAAGCTGATGTCACAGTTCTTTGTATATCTTCATATTTATTCGAAGTACATTCCTCCTGTGTTAATACAAGAAGTGGCACAATCAGCCAACGAAAGGAAGGACTTGCAGAGGTAATCTTTTGGTATGGAGTGAAGAGCTGATGTCACAGTTCTTTGTATGTCTTCATATTTATTCAAAGTACATTCCTCCTATGTTAATACAAGAAGTGTCACGATCAGCCAACGAAAGGAAGGACTTGCGCAGGCCATCTTTTGGTATGGCGTGAAGAGCTTATGTCACAGCTCTTTGTATGTCTTCATATTTATTCAAAGTACATTCCTCCTGTGTTAATACAAGAAGTGGCACAATCAGCCAACGAAAGGAAAGACGTGCAGAGGTAATCTTTTGGTATGGAGTGAAGAGCTGATGTCACAGTTCTTTGTATGTCTTCATATTTATTCGAAGTACATTCCTCTGGTGTTAATACAAGAAGTGGTACGATCAGCCAACGAAAGGAAGGACGTGCAGAGGTAATCTTTTGGTGTGGAGTGAAGAGATGATGTCACAGTTCTTTGTATGTCTTCATATTTATTCGAAGTACATTCCTCCTGTGTTAATACAAGAAGTGGCACGATCAGCCAACGAAAGGAAGGACTTGCAGAGGTAATCTTTTGGAATGGAGTGAAGAGCTGATGTCACAGTTCTTTGTATGTCTTCATATTTATTCGAAGTACATTCCTCCTGTTTTAATACAAAAAGTGGCACGATCAGCCAACGAAAGGAATGACTTGCCAAGGTCATCTTTTGGTATGGAGTGAAGAGCTGATGTCACAGTTCTTTCTATGTTTTCATATTTATTCGAAATACATTCCTCCTGTTTTATTACAAGAAGTGGCACGATCAGCCAACGAAAGGAAAAACTTGCAGACGTCATCTTTTGGTATGGAGTGAAAAGCTGATGTCACAGTTCTTTGTATGTCTTCATATTTATTCGAAGTACATTCCTCCTGTGTTAATACAAGAAGTGGCACGATCAGCCAACGAAAGGAAGGACGTGCAGAGGTAATCTTTTGGTGTGGAGTGAAGAGCTGATGTCACAGTTCTTTGTAACTCTTCATATTTATTCGAAGTACATTCCTCCTGTGTTAATACAAAAAGTGGTACGATCAGCCAACGAAGGAAGGTCGTGCAGAGGTCATCTTTCGGTATGGAGTGAAGAGCGGATGTCACAGTTCTTTGTACGTCTTCAAATTTATTCGACGTACATTCCTCCTGTGTTAATACAAGAAGTGGCACGATCAGCCAACGAAAGGAAGGTCGTGCAGAGGTCATCTTTCGGTATGGAGTGAAGAGCTGATGTCACAGTTCTTTGTATGTCTTCAAATTTATTCGAAGTACATTCCTCCTGTGTTAATACAAGAAGTGGCACGATCAGTCAACGAAAGGAAGGACGTGCAGAGGTAATCTTTTGGAATGGAGTGAAGTGCTGATGTCACAGTTCTTTGTATGTCTTCATATTTATTCGAAGTACATTCCTCCTGTTTTAATACAAAAAGTGGCACGATCAGCCAACGAAAGGAATGACTTGCCAAGGTCATCTTTTGGTATGGAGTGAAGAGCTGATGTCACAGTTCTTTCTATGTTTTCATATTTATTCGAAATACATTCCTCCTGTTTTATTACAAGAAGTGGCACGATCAGCCAACGAAAGGAAAGACTTGCAGACGTCATCTTTTGGTATGGAGTGAAAAGCTGATGTCACAGTTCTTTGTATGTCTTCATATTTATTCGAAGTACATTCCTCCTGTGTTAATACAAGAAGTGGCACGATCAGCCAACGAAAGGAAGGACGTGCAGAGGTAATCTTTTGGTGTGGAGTGAAGAGCTGATGTCACAGTTCTTTGTAACTCTTCATATTTATTCGAAGTACATTCCTCCTGTGTTAATACAAAAAGTGGTACGATCAGCCAACGAAGGAAGGTCGTGCAGAGGTCATCTTTCGGTATGGAGTGAAGAGCGGATGTCACAGTTCTTTGTACGTCTTCAAATTTATTCGACGTACATTCCTCCTGTGTTAATACAAGAAGTGGCACGATCAGCCAACGAAAGGAAGGTCGTGCAGAGGTCATCTTTCGGTATGGAGTGAAGAGCTGATGTCACAGTTCTTTGTATGTCTTCAAATTTATTCGAAGTACATTCCTCCTGTGTTAATACAAGAAGTGGCACGATCAGTCAACGAAAGGAAGGACGTGCAGAGGTAATCTTTTGGTGTGGAGTGAAGAGCTGATGTCACAGTTCTTTGTAACTCTTCATATTTATTCGAAGTACATTAATCCTGTGTTAATACAAGAAGTGGTACGATCAGCCAACGAAGGAAGGTCGTGCAGAGGTCATCTTTCGGTATGGAGTGAAGAGCTGATGTCACAGTTCTTTGTATGTCTTCAAATTTATTCGACGTACATTCCTCCTGTGTTAATACAAGAAGTGGCACGATCAGCCAACGAAAGGAAGGTCGTGCAGAGGTCATCTTTCGGTATGGAGTGAAAAGCTGATGTCACAGTTCTTTGTATGTCTTCAAATTTATTCGAAGTACATTCCTCCTGTGTTAATACAAGAAGTGGCACGATCAGCCAACGAAAGGAAGGACGTGCAGAGGTAATCTTTTGGTGTGGAGTGAAGAGCTGATGTTACAGTTCTTTCTATGTTTTCATATTTATTCGAAATACATTCCTCCTGTTTTATTACAAGAAGTGGCACGATCAGCCAACGAAAGGAAAGACTTGCAGACGTCATCTTTTGGTATGGAGTGAAAAGCTGATGTCACAGTTCTTTGTATGTCTTCATATTTATTCGAAGTACATTCCTCCTGTGTTAATACAAGAAGTGGCACGATCAGCCAACGAAAGGAAGGACTTGCGCAGGCCATCTTTTGGTATGGCGTGAAGAGCTTATATCACAGTTCTTTGTATGTCTTCATATTTATTCAAAGTACATTCCTCCTGTGTTAATACAAGAAGTGGCACGATCAGCCAACGAAAGGAAGGAATTGCAGAGGTCATCTTTTGGTATGGAGTGAAGAGCTGATGTCCCAGTTCTTTCTATGTCTTCTTATTTATTCGAAGTACATTCCTCCTGTGTTAATAGAAGAAGTAGCACGATCAGCCAACGAAAGGAAGGAATTGCAGAGGTCATTTTTTGGTAAGGAGTGAAGAGCTGATGTCACAGTTCTTCGTATGTCTTCATATTTATTCGAAGTACATTCCTCCTGTGTTAATACAAGAAGTGGCACGATTAGCCAACGAAAGGAAGGACTTGCAGAGGTAATCTTTTGGTATGGAGTGAAAAGCTGATGTCACAGTTCTTTGTATGTCTTCAAATTTATTCGAAGTACATTCCTCCTGTGTTAATACAACAAGTGGTACGATCAGCCAACGAAAGGAAGGACTTGCAGAGGTAATCTTTTGGTATGGAGTGAAGAGCTGATGTCACAGTTCTTTGTATGTCTTCAAATTTATTCGAAGTACATTCCTCCTGTGTTAATACAAGAAGTGGCACAATCAGCAAACGAAAGGAAGGAATTGCAGAGGTCATTTTTTGGCAAGGAGTTAAGAGCTGTTGACATAGTTCTTTATATGTCTTCAATATCTTGAAAAACTTTTCCTTTTAAAGGCAGCTTTAATTTTGGTAATTTTGGGAATAGAAAGCAGTCACACGGTGACAAACCGGGAGAAAGAGGAATGGTTGAGTACAAACGCTTGTTTTCGTACCAGAAATTGCTGTACACTGACTGCTCTGCGTACGGGTGCGTTATCTTGAAGAAGGAATCATTTCCCGTTCTTGTGCTCAGGCCTAACACGAACAATTCTCTTCCACAATCGTTCAAAATAGATGTGTAAGCATTACCAGTGACAGTTGCGCCCTCAGGAGTGAATTTCCTTGCTGTCGTAAAAGCACACGAGCATTGTCTTGATGTTGGACTTCTGTAACTTGATCTTTCCTTTGGGTGACTGTGGCGACTTCTGATGAGCACTCTGACGCTTCGTTTCAGGATCATAACGAGAACACCACGTCTTGTCACCTGCCACAATGCTTTGGAGAAAATTTTCCATTGTTTCTGCAGTCTCCAAGATGTCTTTTGCGTAATCCACTCGTGCATGTTCTGGTCGTCTGACGAAGCATGCGGAACAAAACGAACACAAACGTTTTTTTCCTCTTGCACTGAAATGTGGCGAATCGTCTCGTTATTAATACAGACCTCACATTCCGGCATCCTCAAGGTCACACAAAGATCACTTTTTGCCCTTTCGGGAACTTTCTCAATGAGTTTAGACATGTGCACTGAAATCGGGCGTCCGGGTCTTTCGTCATTTTTCAAATCTTCCCGCCCATCCTTGAAACGTGCACACCATCGGAATATTTGCGCACGAGATAGGCAATGAGCCCCATACACATCATGCATCAATTGAATTGTCTCAGATACAGTTTTACCTATTTTCAAACAGAACCGAGTATTTGCTCTCTGTTCCGTGACAGTGTTCTTCCACCGAATGACGTCATGCACAGCGTAAATAATCATCTGCGTAATTCTCACACTAACGCTGTTGTCACCACATAGTTGATAAATTACTTATAAAAAAGCATGACTTCCTGACCCGTTCACAGGGATTAAAAAAATCAGTCTCATCACGTAATTTGCTGCACTGTGTATATCATTCAGATTTAGACGAATATTAGAAACGACCCTGACACCGATGAAATGTGATGTAGCTACGAAAATCCATCTGCGCACGCGCAAGCTAAAATCTGACCTCAAAATAGAAAAGTTGAATCGCAAGTGTGTTAGTGAGCGGGGATTGATAACTTTTTGTCAAGGATATCTACATGCAGGGGCGGATTACCGGCTAGGCGCACTAGGCGCGCTGTTTGAGGGGCCCCGAAAACATATAATTGGATCTTCAGTTTTGGGTTTCGCTGACCGAAGCAAATCAATCCTTAAAGCGACTACTTTGTACTGTCAATTGATGTTTTACTTTCTCATATTAATAATAATATATATATATTTTTTTTTTTGCTGTTGCTGATATTCCGAATTTTCGAGTTTTTATCGATGTACTTATTTTGAAAGGAACGGTTAAAATAATTTTGAGTTCCTTGTTGTGGTTGGTAAAGAAGGTATTCACGCTTCCCACACTTTTCATTGTTTAAGGCGAATTCTTAACTGGCCTGCTATGCTATAAATTTCTTTCATGCTACTTCCAGCCAAGGGTTGTTCCCTTGGCATCTGTGTTGGAATCTTCCCACCTTCTTCCCGAGTTGCGATGAGGAGTACTTATAAAAAACTTTCCTGATGATCGGGCGTGTTTGCTGTTAATAGTTTTCTTCCTTCGTATTAGGATAACAAATGAAAAAAAAATATTCTTCACAGGATAACTCTTCTTAGAACAATCAAGTTCTTTTTCGGCCCTAATCCCCCTAAACCATCTTAAACGAAAAGAGTTATTAATATTTATGATGAAAAAATAAAGAAATTTGAAAATATCACACTATCTTATTTAATAGTGTTAAAAGTAATTTATATTGTATTGCAACAACATTTTCTCATTACTTTCTACTCCCTTGGTTTAATACTGATAACTATCAAGTATTCGCACCTTTTCTATTCCTTAAATCGACTTAAAACTAGCTTTTGAAACAGCAATAAAAAAGTTTCAATGATACTCTTACTCAAAAACCTGCAGTTCCTACTTTTCCATTTTCAAACCGGATCTTTTGCATTTAATTTGTATGCTTCTGCTTTTGATAACTGCAGTGCAGGTATAAATGGGATACTGGTATTTAAAGTGCCAAACATATCATCCATTGATTCCCTATTAGCCTCAAAATTCTGTTTATGATAACTGCAGTGCATGAAGTATATGGGATATTAAAAGTGACAAACTTAATATCCATTGATTCCCTATTAGCCGCAAAATAATTTTTGAGATATCTCTCAAATCAAAAAGTTCGATGTGTACGGACAGACAAAATTATTACACTAGCACTGTTTCTTACAGAACATTTTAATAATAGGAAGCGATGGCATTTTAAAAAAGTGTAAAACCCGTTTTCCTGACTCGGCCCCTTTTTTTGTTAATCTGACGGATGAAAATTTCTGAAGTGATAAGAAGGGGAAGGGGGGCCCCTGAACCTTTTAGCACCTTGGGCCCCAAAAGATCTAAAGTCTTCCTCTGTCTACAGGTTACACCCCGTCATGGTGTACATCATTTTGAAGCTCTCGTCATTAGCAGTAACGTCCCTTGGGGAAAAGGATGTCGAAAGGAAGTCAAATTTTGCCACGAAGCATACTTTACTTCAGTCGGGAACTATGAATATCATCAAAATGCATTTTTGTAATGGCCTTTAACACATTTAGCATGAGGTTCTCGTAATTTACGCAGATTGTAATTGGATATTGTTACGTTCATGTAAATCGTGATGAAATTATGTTCGACGATAGTTTAGTAAATATATATTGCTGAGTAACAATGAAATTAACTATTGTTGCGTTACTTCATGGGAGAGCATTCAAAAAATCAGATTGCATCAATGGTTTTGACCTTCCTCTCCACTTGTGTTAATTGTACTACGAAACTCTGCGATAACTGAATCGGTCATCAAGTACGGAAACATACCCTCGAGACGAAGAAAATTCTGGATAAAACATCAGAAAATCTTTGTCTAACCGTGAACGTCCTGCAATGGATGATACCGTATTTTTCATTCCTTCGCCGTTCATGTTTTTCCATATACTGCAGGTATGTATACTGTGATACAACATTCGTGCAGAATTTCAATATTGTTTCTTCCTACTGTAAATTCCCAACGTTTTTTCTATTTTTACTTCATGAAAGTGCCATATAAGAATTTGCAATCAAAGTTTGTGTCATAGCAAAACTCTCTGTAGTAACAGAAATGGCATACTTGGATTTCTAGGTGAGGAAAAGACCTCCCCCCTCCTCCTCTTGCCCTCCCATATGGGCACCTATGATCTGAACCTGATGCAAACTTCGTTATAAAACAAGTGTGTGTGTGAGTGTGTGTGTGTGTGTGTGTGTGTGTGTGTGTGCACAACAATATGTACAGAAAGCAGTTGCTGAGGCGTGATATATATATATATATATATATATTAATTTCTTCTTGCCTGGAGAGCTTTTGGAAGAAACAGCATAATTTTCAAGAGCAATATGCCATTATGTCTTAAAAGAAAAGTGTTTGATCAATGCATCCTTCCAGTGCTTACGTATGGTGCGGAGACGTGGACCTTAACTAAAAGAGACATACAAAGGCTGCAGACAACTCAAAGAAGCATGGAGAGGTGCATGCTTGGTGTAACCAGGAGAGATAAGAAGAGGAACTCGTGGATCCGAAAAATGACAAGAGTGGAAGACATCATGATCAGAGTTAAATCCCTGAAATGGCAATGGGCAGGACATACTGCAAGAAGGACAGATCATCGATGGACAGCTGAAATTTTAGATTGGATTCCAAGGGACAGGAAAAGACCCAGAAGAAGACCACATGGGAGATGGGTGGATGAAATTCGAAAGTATGCAGGGGTGACATGGAGGAGACTGGCACAAGACAGACCGTTGTGGAGGAAACTTGGGGAGACCTTCGTCCAGCAGTGGATTGATAATGGTTGACAATGATGATGATGATGATATATATATATATATATATATATATATATATATATATATATATATATCATCATCATCATCATCATCATTGTCAACCATTATCAATCCACTGCTGGACGAAGGTCTCCCCAAGTTTCCTCCACAACGGTCTGTCTTGTGCCAGTCTCCTCCATGTCACATATATATACACTGAAGTGTCAGAAAAACTGGTACACCAGTCTAATACTTGGTAGGTCCCCCACGGAAGCGCAGGACTGCAGAAATACGACGGGCATGGACTCCACTAGCTTCTGGAAATATGCTGTAGGCAATGCACACCACACTTCCTGCAGAGCGTTCCACAATTCGGGTGTATTCCGAGGTCTCGGATTCCTGTGATCGATAGCGCGTTGCATGGCATCCCAAATGTGTTCTATCACGTTCAGATCTGGGGACTTGGGTGGGAATGGCAACACCCCAAACTCAGATGAATGCTCCTCTAACCATAATGTGGCGTCCTGACACTTGTGTGGAGGTGCATTGTCCTGTTGGAACAGGCCCAACCAATCAGCATGAATGCAGGACATGAACTGGTGTACTTCGTCAGGAAGGATGCGCACAGAGCGTTGGCCGGTCACAGACGTTCGTAGACATACCAGGGTTCCCAGTGACCCTATACCATTACGGACCCCCCACCAGCCAGTACAGTTCCCTGTTGACAGGCGGGATCCATAGCTTCATGGGGTTTGCGCCACACACGAATCCTTCCATCTGCCCGATACAGTTGGAAACGCGACTCGTCAGACCAGGCTACTTGTTTCCAGTCATCAAGTGCCCAGTGTGGCGGTGTTGCCGTGCCCAAGCGAGGCGCATAACTCTGGTTCGCTCACCCATCAAGGGGACTCGAGTTGAGCGTCGGCTCCCAAAGCCCATATCGTGCAGGGTACGTTGCACAGTCCGGACGCTGATAGATACTTGTTGAGGCTCCAGCATTGAATTCCGATGATACCTGCGAGAGTGTTGCACGCCTATCGCGTGAAACGATTCTTGACAGCCGACGATGGTCACGCTCACTCAATGTCTTTTTAAGGCCACGCTGGTATCGTAGGTTGGAGGTTTTGCCGGAATTTTTGTAGTCACGGTACACTCTTGCAATGGTCGGCCGTGAAAATCCGACTTCGTGTCTACCTCCGAAATACTATGGCCCATCTCACGAGCGCCAACTATGACACCGTGTTGAAAATCGCTTAAATCGTTATTACTTGTCATGCGGAAAACAGCTCTGACAGCTGGCAAGGATGTCTATCGCTTTATATACGCACTGGAGGACGCAACCGAGTACGCGCATAGGTGACATTGCTATGTATTTTGCATAAGCTCGTCTGTACCAGTTTTTCTGGCACTTCAGTGTATATATATATATGTACATAATGTGTAAAATAGTTTGGGACCTCCCCCCCCTACACACGCGCGCGCCGGAGCAAAGCAGTTGCTGTGGCGCGATCTAACAGGCACGATATAGGCGCCTCTGTTGGCGAATTGTGGAACTTAGCGAACACAACTGTAAGACTATGATAGATACGGCAGAAATGTAAATTACAAAGTTGTAGAGCTGACTTTGCGTATTAGGAATCGATATCGCTGTTTTATTAGAACATTATTATATAATGTGTATCATACACGTGTTTGCATGCTACGAAAAATCACAATCTTATATTATTAAATTTAGTCGGTTCACATCATAAAAAAGTGTGCATTATATCATTTTATTCCCGGAAAATGGGGGGGGGGTCCTTTACATTGGGGATCCCGACTCTGAAAATCTGGAGGGGTCCTGATCCCCCCGACCTTCTCAGTGGTTAGGCCTGTGATAACAGGACATACGTACAGTCGAACTTCATTAAACAGCCATATTTTGTTCCCCGTGCTGAACTGGCGGTCATACAGAAAAAAAAAAGGTGGGAAGTGGGGTGGAATACTTGAATGAGAATATATGGAAGAAATGATATAAACATACGTTCTTATGTATCAGATCTATAATTTTGAGAACGTAGGGATTAAAAACACAGATCTATAATTTTGAGAACGTAGGGATTAAAAACATGCTGTTTTAAAATTTGATGAAAATTTTAAAACAGCATGTTTTTTTACATTTTCCTACAACATCGATACTTCGTTTTTCAATACCATCGGCTTTTATATAGCGAACTATTGTTATTTTATGTATCATCTTTGTACAGCCTTTCTCGTTTTCGTTTGAAATCCATTTTTTGGGTACCATCGTATAAAACAAACCACATTCATCCATGCTATACACTGTAAAAAAAATACTGAAATTCACGAGCCACTTTCCGTGACTCCTTTCGTGAATTAGCGAAGCATATTTCTAATACAAACTTTTCCATGACTCCTTTCGTGAATTAACGAAACATATTTCTGATACAAACTTTTCCGTGACTCCTTTTGTGAATTAACGAAGCATATTTCAGATTCAAACTTTTCCGTGACTCCTTTCGTGAATTAACGAAGCATATTTCTGATACAAACTTTTCCGTGACTTTTTTCGTGAATTAACGAAGCATATTTCTGATACAAACTTTTCCGTGACTTTTTCCGTGACTTTTTTCGTGAATTAACGAAGCATGTTTCTGATACAAAATTTTCCGTGACACCTTTCGTGAATTAACGAAACATATTTCTGATGCAACCTTTTCCCTCAAATGATGGAAAGAAATCTGAATTTCACGGATTTTTCGTACGACAGGAAAATTCTGAATTTCTAGAAACCTTTCCGCAATTCATTTCTCATATTAACAGGAAAACTCCGTTCTCACCTTTTCCGTATTCATATGACGAAAACATTCTGGTAATAGGAGAGATTTGCAGGAATATTTGAGGTTTGATTAACTGTTAAATTCCAATCCTCTGTCAAAGGAACTGATTTTGAAGTTCTGTAACGATATCGAATATTGTGCATAGCATATCGCATGAATTCTTGTTATTGTGGCATAGGATATTTCTTCTCCTCTCCATACTTTCTGCACCAACTATTAAATATTGTGTTACCGTAAGAAACCTGGTATTTAAATTATTGTACAGGTGATTGATTGTACGATGTCTATGAATCAGATTGTGGATTGCTTAAGACAAAAGCTATTGTAGCTATCAAGAATAAATTTTATATTTAGAAGTTTTATGAAATAATAATATAAAACAGTTCATTTTAATATTTCTTAAAGATACATGTAAGTAATTTTCAGTTAAAAAAGGATCTCAAGTTTCAAAACATTCTGCTTCTTCGAAATATCACGTTGAAAAAAATACTTAATTTGTGATAAGTTCTCCTATAGAAAAAATAAAATTATTACAAGCGTATTCTAAAAAATAATAAATTCCAACAGAAAAAAGTTAGTAAAATCATGCAATGCATGATTATGATACGCTTTCCAACATACCAGAAATCATTACTCAAGTTATTACTCAAGTTATGAGGATAATAGCTGTAGAATAAATCGCGCTCCTATGACCTGACCTTTGACCCCATTTCGATGATATTCAACAGAACCGGTAAAGTATACTTCCGGAACAAAATGATAAAGTTTTGTCTCAATCGAAGCATTTTTACATAAGTTATAACGCATAAGGGCGATGGAATGGTTCCCGATCCTATGTCCTGACCTTTGATCCCAATTTGCCCATTTTCAATAGGATTTGTCCCCAGGTAGTCCCCTACCACATACTAAACTTTCATCCAAATCGAAGCATTTTTACGCAAGTTATGACACATAAGGGCAATGGAATGCATCCCCTCCTATGTACTGACCTTTGACCCTACTTCACCCATTTTCAATAAGGTTCTTTCCAAGATGGTCCCCTACCGCATAATAAAATTTCATTGAAATCGAACCATATTTACGCAAGTTATGACGCATAAGGGCAATGGAATGGATCCCGCTGCTATGTCATGACCTTTGACCCCATTAAGCCCATTTTCAATGGGACTTGTCCCCAGGTGGCCCCCTACTACATACTAAAATTTCATCGAAATCGAACCATTTTTATGCGAGTTATCGTGCGGACGGACGGACAGACGGACAAAGCTGAAACATGTACGCTTCTTCAACCAACGGTTGGAAAGCGTAAATAAAATGACTAAATCATTCGCATTAGTAAAAAATATATATATGTATATATCATCGCGAGATCAGTTTTACCTTAAACGTAATTGCAACTCCTAAGACTTCCTGGCTCAGTGGTTAAGACGCACTGCTTGTGTAAATCAAACCCAATCGATCCGAGTTCGATCCTCACCACCGGCGCGAAAGGATTCTCTTGCGTAAGGGATGAAAAATTCAGCGTCTTCGGTTCTGCGAAGTTTCTGTATAAATACGGAAAAACTTAAAACGGACTTTGCTGAAATAAACGGAATTTCTGACTACGTAAAATCTACGAAAATACGGAAGTTTAAAAACAGATATTTTGTTAGAAAACGAACACTTGCCGGCAACTTTGCTGCGCGTTATTTTCAGAAATTTTCCGTGAATTTACCCCACTTATTTTTTACAGGGTTCATATCTTTTAATTTATAGCCAAATATGATTTCTAACCTTCTTTTTCTGACCTCATCCACTGAACTTTCAGCGGTTTCGGCTGTTTCACCATGCCTTATTCTCAACGATAATCCTTGCCAAAGTTTTTAAACTTTGAAGCTAACCATCACTGTAGCTGAATTCTTTAATGAACCATCTCGCATTTTTCAACAATAACTTCATTGTATATAGATTAAGATAATACAACGTAGTTGTCACAAATGTTTATTTTTTCAAGCCAACCATGGTTTCGCTGGGTATTGACCTAGCTTCATTAGGACGAATGGCCTGCTTCCTGATGAAGCTAAGTCAATACCCAGCGAAACCATGGTCGGCTTGAAAAAATAAACATTTGTGACAACTATGTTGTATTATCTTAATCTATATATAATCGTCACAAGACTGTAGTCTTTGAGATAAAGAATAACTTCATTGGTTGTAACTCCATGCGTGGATCAATCCACTGCCGCCCCCGGTGCGATGGCCTCAGATCATTCATTCGAAAGGGGTCTCGGTTCGAATCCCGATGAGGCATGGATGTTGTGTTTGTCTTACGGCACTGGCTGTCTCTCTTCCCTGAAGCCAGTGGCCCTAAATTCTGTACGGGTGACTGCTTATAGCCCATTGAGTTGCTCACGGTGGTCGTTAAACCTCCAATCAAAACAAAACAAAAATCCACAGAACAACAGCTTCCTCTGAATTTCGTGCTTGCCAGTTTTAAATTTTTTTAACTGAGTATTATTGGTTTTCACTTAATATGTATCCTGCTATCGCTCCAAGGAAGAAAAATTTGCATTATTTGAAGCAGAAACTCTCCGCAAAAAAGATCTTCATGGTAAAAGGTATCTGACAGAAGAAAAAAACAAATCATTTGGAGATGTAAAAGCTAAGAGATGTAAATAGCAACAGCGTCCTGCTCTATGCACCATTGCGGCGTAATATGCATCAGAAAAAGAACAAGGTGCGCGGACCATCTGCTACATACTTAGAACCTTGTCATGTGTCCTGAGGCAGATGTCTCGTCTGTTTTATGCTAGTAGCGTTCCTGCAAACTAAATACCTACAATTTTCCTAGATTTCGTATCTAGGCGAGGTAATAGGGTTAGTCAGAAAAACGCGTTTCAGACGTTTTAAGAATGCATTGTCAATGGGGTCCCATTTACTTGCAGAACTTTGAAAAATGCCAAACCACTGTCTTTTCACTTAAAGCCTTTTCTTCGTTACCCTGTTCTCCTTAACATAATATTAACTTACACCACAAATCTTATTAAAAATAAATAATTTTATTTAAGCTATCATGGCTGAAATACTTCAATAAAAAATCAAAACCCTTTTATTCGGCTGTATTTTCCACAGCTAACCATTCAAATAAAATAAATTGATCACACTGAAATATTCTACACTAGCTTTGGGAATTATTTTTGAGTAGTTTTAAAAATGCTTTCTAACGCACTCTTGAAGTTCTCTTAATAAATATGCTGCATTGCTTTTGAAAAAACAAATAGAAAACTACTTTTCATTTCAATTTAAGTTTTAAATCATTAACTTAATTAAATTAATAGCTAAATTAATTTTTATGGGTTTTGCCACCGAAAAAACACTAAGAGGATCATAAGAATGTGAAAGAAGTTTGCTAAAATTTTGAAGTAAATTAAATTGATAAATGTTGGTCATTATTTAAAAAAGGCAACACAGTATGTGGTCTAGATTCCGAAAGGAACAGGACTGTGCGGCTGCAAACAGTACGCCTGGGCCCTCTGTGATAAAGCCTAGATATATTTTCTCCTATAAATATCGCAGTGAAGTTGAATGGAGAGAGAGAGAGAGGAAATAAACAAGAGAAAAAACAACACGCTCTTTCCCCTCCCCCTTTTCCGTTCATCACCCTAGCCTTGCAGTTAAGTAGCGTTGGTGCTTTTTTTAGGCAACGTTGAGGGATTCGTTGAGTCATGACTTCTACACACTCTGCAGAGAGAAGCTGGCAATAGAGGAAATGATTTGTAGCGTTCTGACATTTTCAGTATTCTCAGCTTTTCTTTCTGAATCACACATGGTTGAAGTCGTCTGCATGTCTCACAAGTTTAGCGCGTCGAGTGTAACATCTGAACAGAGGCGTAACTGGAAAATTCTGCGCTCTGGCTAAACCACAAAACATCCCCCTCCCCCTCCCATCTGTCTTTCTATATTGTATATGTACATAACCATGATCATTACGTAATGAACTCTTGTTATATTTTAAGTAGGAGGGCAAACTCATGGAATAAGGAAATTATAAGAACTGGTAACATCATGATCAAGATAAAAACCCTGAACTAATAGTGGGCTAGAAAAATATTGCAAGAGGAACTGACCACCAGTCCCTTCGTATCCTGTCTGAAATGCGAGACTCGATACTAAGGGACAAGAAAAGACCCAGAAGTAGACAACGTGGAAGAAGAGTGAATGAAATACGACAGTATGTCGGAGTGAGACGGAGGAGATTGGCTCAAAACAGACAGTTGTGGAAGAAACTTGGGAAGGCCTTCATCCAGCAGTGGACTGATAATGGTTGATGATGAAAATGATGCATCTAAACGTACGCTGCTCGACAAAGCAAAATTTACATCTCACTCTAATGTTATCTGTAGGTGGGAGACACAATCGAACTGTAATTCTTTGTACAGCTTTACGCAGCTGCTTCATGTTCATATATGTTCAGATGTAAGATGCACCTCAACACTAAACTTGAACGTGGCAAGCTCATAAGACAAACAAAATCTATTGACATAACCAACCTTAAAAAACACCATAATACCTTCAAGTTAGAACTGAAGAACAGGTTTTCTGCTTTAGAAGGCCTAACATCGGAAGAAGTGGACATCTCTGAAGTTAACAGAAAAGTAACCAAAGCTCTTATGGAAACAGCAACAAAATTAGCTGGGTCTAAGAACAAGTTGCATGTGAACAAATTATCAGGAAAAACCAAAATGTTGATGCAAAAAAGAAGAGAGATGAGGACAACTAAAGAAGATGTGACTTCCAAAGTGGAATATATAGAGCTATGCAAGACAGTAAGAAAAAGTATCACTGAAGACGTAAGGAAATTCAACTGTGAACTAGTGAGGAAAGCAATTGAAAACAACCAAAGCCTAAAGATAGCAAAGAGACATCTCAGTAAGGGAAGAAAACAGATTATGGCACTGAGAAAAGAAGATGGTTCTGTAACAAGAAATAGAGGCGAAATTTTGACAAGAGTGAAAGATTTCTACTCCAAATTATATGAAAGGGATGATATATGCACTCCAGACATCATGAAAGATACCAGTACCAGAGTTCCTCCAGTCCTTCCAGCAGAAGTTGCACATGCAATCAAGAACATGAAGCGAGGAAAAGCTCCAGGAGAAGATGGAATTACTGTAGACATCATACAAGAAGCAAGTGGAGAAATCGAAACAGTACTCGCCCAAATTTTCACTCGATGCCTTAATGAAGGAAAGATTCCTGAGGATTGGAACACCGCTACAATGATCCTGCTACATAAGAAAGGTGACATTGAGGATCTCGGAAACTACAGACCTATCAGCCTCCTATCAGTAGTTTATAAAATCTTCACTAAAGTTCTTTCACACCGCTTGAAGGTAACACTGGACATGGCTCAACCGAGAGAACAAGCTGGATTCAGGAGTGGCTACAGCACAATAGATCATATCCACGTGCTGAGAGAACTAATTGAAAGAGCGAGGGAATATGAACTTCCATTGTGCATGGCTTTTATCGATTATGAAAAAGCCTTTGATTCGGTGAAACCATCAGCAGTTACAATGGCTCTGAAAACCTGCGGTATTGAAGATGCATACATTAATATTATTAATAACATCTATGAAAATGCAAGTGCAAAGATTAGGCTATTTGAAAATACAACACACGTAAAAATTGGAAAGGGAGTGAGACAAGGTGACACCATATCTCCGAAGCTCTTTAATGCCAATTGGAGGGTGTTTTTCAGTCGCTGAGCTGGGAAAACAAGGGGATAAAGATTAATGGAGATTATCTAACCCACCTTCGTTTTGCTGATGACGTAGTCATTTTTGCAACTACCCCATCAGAGCTGCACAGTATGATCCAGGAACTTGCTGACAAGAGTAAAGAAGTGGGATTAAAAATGAACTTTCAGAAGACAAAAGTGATGTTCAATGTTTTTACAACAAATGAAGATTTATCGATTGATGGAGAAAAGCTGGAGATAACAGACACGTACGTTTATCTTGGACAGCAGATATCAAGTGAGGGTCACATTGATGAAGAAATTAATCGGCGTACAAAACTTGCCTGGAGAGCTTTTGGAAGAAACAGCATAATTTTCAAGAGCAATATGCCATTATGTCTTAAAAGAAAAGTGTTTGATCAATGCATCCTTCCAGTGCTTACGTATGGTGCAGAGACGTGGACTTTAACTAAAAGAGACATACAAAGGCTGCAGACAACTCAAAGAAGCATGGAGAGGTGCATGCTTGGTGTAACCAGGAGAGATAAGAAGAGGAACTCGTGGATCCGAAAAATGACAAGAGTGGAAGACATCATGATCAGAGTTAAATCCCTGAAATGGCAATGAGCTGGGCATACTGCCAGAAGGACAGACCATCGATGGACAGCCGAAATTTTAGATTGGATTCCAAGGGACAGGAAAAGACCCAGAAGAAGACCACATGGGAGATGGGTGGATGAAATTCGAAAGTATGCAGGGGTGACATGGAGGAGACTGGCACAAGACAGACCGTTGTGGAGGAAACTTGGGGAGACCTTCGTCCAGCAGTGGATTGATAATGGTTGACAATGATGATGATGATGATGACATATGTAGAGGATTTTAGGAAGGGAGTGTCTAACCTCAGGTCTTTAACAACCCTTGAAATACGAAGCTAGGAGATTCGCGCTAGAGTGCCCGATAGGAAAGTGACACGGAAGCGAAGTAGAAAGGGGGAGGAAGACGCCCTTATTTATTACCGGGTAGCCAGTACCCGGGGTCCGACGGTTTAACGTGCCCATCCAACGCACGACGGATATTTAGTGGATCGAGCGTTCGTACCTGTCTGGGATCGAACCTGAGGTCCTTTCCGTGGCAGCCACGATCGTTGCCCTCTATGCCACCCGCGGCCCATCCCAGCTGCTGCGGACTTCTGTCCTTCTGTACATGGGCGCCCATATAGAAGGGGGGGGCAAAAGGGGGAATTTGCCCTCCCTTGGATTTCGAACACCGCCCTTCCTTTTCTTGAAAGTTACTACAGATATTTTCGTGCTAACACTAATTACAATTACTAGTTTTTCTGTAGAATTTCTGAATGCGTGTGTATGCGATAAAAATAGGGAAAACGTAGAGAATTTCCAGTAGAAAAAGCAGAAATTTACAGTAGAAAGTCATTATGAAATTTCCCATTGCATTTTGGAGAACAACATGCATACGAACCGTATGGAAATGTATTAAAGAGGAAGATATTAGAGAGAGAGAGAGAGAAATTTATCATCCTTTGCATAGCAGCTATTCGATGTTCGGCAAAGATCTCTCGAAATTTTCCCCAGAAATTTGCTTTGAAAGTACAGTCAACTCTGGATATCGTGAACTCTGTTATAGTGAACATTCAGCTATATTGAAATTTGCTTTGAAAGTACAGTCAACTCTGGATATCGTGAACTCTGTTATAGTGAACATTCGGCTATATTAAACCTAAATCATTGGTCCTGAACCGCAACATCTTAAATGTACATAAAAATTTTCGTTTATAATGAACTTTCAACTTCGTTATAGTGAACCTAAAAAATAAAACTTCAAAGAAAAGAATGTACTTGTAACATGAAATTGTAACTTATTTCAAAACAAACCTTCTTGTAAAAACTTGAAAGAATGTGTTGAGAACAACATTGTAGGCCTACTACTCCTTAAGTGCATGAAGGACAAAGGTAGGATTAAAAACTTCAGCAACATCAACATGGTGTTCCTGCATGCCAACACCACGTCAATCCTCCAATCCATCGAGCAAAATGCGTTTCGCAGCTTTAAAACCTATTACAGAAGGAAAGTAACGCTTCATTTAATCCAAGCCTTGGAATCAAAGCAGAACACATCCATAAATGTTCTGAATGCTGTACGTTTTGGAAACAAAGCGTGGAGGAGTGTGTCAACTGTCGCTATACAGAACTGTTTCCGGAGGTCTGGTTTGGCTACTGGACGTGTGGCATTCGAAGAGGATGATGTGCCTCTTAAGGACCTCCTTCAGCATATGGGTGTGAATTCCACTGAAGCTGAAGATGTTATCGATGCTGACTGTGAAGTTATAACGAATGAAATCCCGTCGGATGAAACTATTGTCAAGGCTGTGAAAGACGGTTCCAGCCATCACCCCCTAATAGCTTAACAGTCGCGGAGAGGAGCATTACGGCGATGTGCGAACGAACGCGTCTTTACGTACACCAACTAACCAGGTCGTGCGTTCTTTTAGAGTTTCACTGCATTTAAATAAGAACTTGTATGTTAGTTTTCAAATAACTGCAGAGTTAACAAGTTTGTTTAATAATCTTTTAAAATACAGAAGAAAAAGAAATTACAGCATAAAATTTAGCGTAGCAATAATTTCGACTTGAAAGGGTAAGCAAGACAGATTCGTCAACTTAATGAAAGCATCACTGTCATTTCACTGGAAGTGATAAACCATTCCTATAATCGAAATTATAAACTGTTGTCGTAGTTTCACTTGAAGTTATAGTGTCTTTATAGTTTATAGTTAGCCGAACGATTCCTGTACTTGTGAACAAATCGTTCTTGTACTTGAAAGATTAGTTTGAGGGTCCATTACGAAGTATCGCCGTCGTTTCAAAAGATGTCGATTGACATATTTAAGGAATCAGATTTTTCATTCATTGCAAACTTATGACTATGAAAATTTTAGTAATGAAATAATTCCTTTAGTGAAAATGTATTTTATATGCAATTCGTGATCACTAATATATAAAAAAAGGTCAAGAAAAACTGAATTTTTTTCTGTGTTTTTTAATTATTACCAAAGGCTCAATAAAACACGTTTTAACATACATACAGTGAATTGCTGCTTGATCCACTGATTGCATCAAATAAATTAAGATTTCAAGAAAATTATGCAATTGCTACATTATTAAACGTACAATAATGACATAACAAGTTTTCCTAATTTTAGTACCATCTAGTTACGTGTTTGGACAACTTCATTTTGATAAGCAAATATAAAGTTTATAATTTTTGTCTTCCAGAGCACTATTTCAAAAAAGTTACCTTGTCGAAGTTCAACACATCTATATTAAGTATATTAGTAGCATTAAGCAAAACTATTTGGATCCACAATATAAGCATTTCTTTTTATCTGGAAAAATACAAGTAACTTATTGGCAGAAATTTCCTGAAATTTGATTTTCAAGAAGTATTCAGGAAAACTGCCAATGTACATATAATTATGGTTGTGTAGTTCTTTGTGTATCGCAAGCACAATATGATTATGTGTCCGTTAGCTGTTCCTTGAAGAATTTCAAAGACATGTTTCTAAGAAAATCTGAAATTTGTTCCAATAATTTCTTAAAGTATTTTTTCAGATAATTATTATATTTTTTGAGAACTTGACAAATGCACATGCAGTTATTGTACTGAATAAATCTAAGTGATTGTTTTGGTACTATAGGATGTATTTTAAAAGATGTACATGGTTCATTATACATTGACTAACTTGATGTACCATTTTCTCAGAAACTATAAAAAGCAATGGTATAAAATTTTGCACAAATGTTTTGTCATTGCTAAAGCTATTGAAAAAGATTGTTTTTTCCTTTTTTTATGATTTTGGTTTCAAAATAAATTCTATGAAGGATTGAAGAAGTTTTTCCCCATACAAAAATTGACACCCACCCTCACGTTTGGAAGCACACTTTCCAGTAGTTATCGAATAATATGAGATATATTAGTTCCAGTTATTATTGCTGTAGCTTGTGAAGACACAGTGCATGAAGTCTGGAAACAGATAAGTCTAGATAAATGAATAAAAAGTTGATCTCTCATTTTAAGCAAATGTTTTCAAAAAAAAAAAAAAAAAGAAGCGAGTATATATATTTCTACTTGTATTTTAAAAATCTTGTTTGTTTAGAACATAGTTTCCACAATATGTGGATTCATGTCGATCCACGTACTTTTTTTCTCTTAAAAATAACAATATCCAAGGCTTAAAAATACCATGCCCGAGATGCCCAGAACATGTAAATCATTCGTCTGGGCAGGTAAATAAAACATCTAATTGCCTGTGCATGGTAACTAAATTTTAAAATAAAAAAGTTTGTAATAAAATTTCCTACTACACAAGAAAAAAGACAGTCATCACATGTCGTGTTTCATGTCATTGTTAATTAATGGAAGTTGTATTATTGTTACGAAGTACCAAGGAAAGAGTAATATCACATCTTTAATTATGTTATGCTCTACGCCCAGAAATCGAAAACCTAGTTTTGCTCCAAATTTTGTTTATAATCAACAACAAGATGCATGCCTCTGATGTAACTGGCCTCTCATGTTTAGTGACAAAGGGAGAAAACTTTAACAAAAGGAACATGGCATAATCACTTAATTTCCGAAACACCAGTTTCATCATCGTACCATTTCATACCAATTTTAGCATCAGCATCTTAAAAATTGATATACACACGTTTGTGCATTGAACATTTGTAATACAGACCCTTAAAATGGAAGTGCAAACATGTTAAAACAGTTCATATTTTTAACTTAAAAAAAATAGGGTTCTGGTTTGTTATCTTAAAAGATACATTTTCCTGCGCATCCAGCTTTTACTACTTGGGCAAGTAAATAATTTCTTGCCCAGGTAGTACTGATATATTTCACCTAATTTTTAAGAAATTGAATGTTCTGATAAATTCCCATCCTACCACAGATAGAGCATACACACTGCTCACACGAGAGTTCTTCAATGTGTTGGTTTGTAGAAAAATGCTTCAAAATCTTTAAACGGACATTTTAAAGGCAAACTTACTCTTGAACTATGTGTGAACTTCTGTTTTTGTGCATTCATATCTAATTTTTGCTGTCTATACTTGATTCAGTGTTTGTGTTCCTTTAGTAATAAATATTAAAAATGATAATTCAATGCAATTCTCTATGTCTGCAAACACAAAAGATGTATTTCACATGGCAACAAGGCCTTAGCATTTATATAAAAGACATAGGCATGTCAGATGTGTACATGACATACATATATTTCGTATAGGATATAAGTATTTTACAAGCATTTGTGCCCAGAAATAGGGACCCCAAAAAAGTTAATCTGGAGCTGCCTAAACACTTAAATAACTAAGTACGAATGTATCAACATATTACTCTTGGGATCAAAAACATGCAACCCTTATTATTCTGTGTCCATAATAAAGTTTAAAATCCCTTCCTAAATATACATATTTTACTTTGAACTTATTTGATACATTGGCAAAAACATGTTTGGGTTACTATAACAACACAGGTAATCTATTCTTTCCATTACAAACATAAATTTCATTTTTCAAAAATCTTTTCAGTGCTTTGACTTCCCGCTGTGAGATGCATTAGATTATAAAATTAGCCAAATTTAAATTTTCTAGTTCAAATTTTTTATTTTACGAGTAGTTTAAAATAAGGTTAACAAAAGGTTTCCACGTACCTTAGAGTTGAAAATGTTCACGCTTTATTGCTGAAATCCATTTTCTGAGAACCTCCCTATTAGTAGGGTATTTGAATACTTTTAATATTCCTATTTGAAAATAAATTTAGTTGACAATTTGACAACAACAACAACGCACATCCGTAGTCACGCTTACACAGAGTGAGCAAGCTCATGCATGCTCGACCACCCACCACGGATATCAGCCTACTCTTCCCTACGTCATGCAGCTTCCGGCGTTCGGTGTGCGGGCCTGCTAAGCTATTAGGGGGTGATGCTCCAGCACGGAAGAAAACGAGGCTGAATATGATGAGGACGATAATGAAGAACGTGTTGCAACAGTGAAAGAAGTTTTGGGGGTGTCAGGACTGTGCTAAAGTTCCTAGAATGTACGGAAAATGTTGAATCGAGTGGAGAAAAAACTCACTCTAGAAAAGGGCACAGAAAAAATATTTATTAAAACTGTTTACAGCAAGCAACGGCACATAACAGGCGATTTTCATGTTAGTTAAGGTACAATAAAATTAATTTTGTTTATTTAATTTAATGGATATGCACTACGTACATAAAAATATTATTTTTTAGATGCATATGTACATATTTTATTTTCTTGCTCACCATTCCACTCAATTCAGGTTAAGGGAAGACACTTCGGTTTTAGTGAACCTCGGACATAGTGAACGAAATATGCGAGTCCGCAGAGGTTTACTATAAGCGGAGTTGATTGTATTTCTTCATTTTTGATGACCATTTGAGTGATCTGAGGTTTCGTGGTGTAACAAGTAGCTAAATGAATCAAAAGACAACAAAGGAATTTCGTTATTGTCCTACCTAACATGCTGTCTAATTTCATTTATCCATCTTCTTAATATTTAATTTATCCATCTTCGGAAAAATTTTCTAGAAATTTTCAACAGATGAATTCACCCCTACTAGAAGGTCTGTTCTCTCTGAAAAAGTACATTTCTTTGCACGTTTATTTCCATTTTAATATCTACGGTTGGTTTGGGCTGCTGGTGCGGGGGTTTTATGTTGTCTTCAAGTTGTTCTTTTATTTGACTGAGTGAGTAATTTATTAATCCATACTGCTCCAATGATACTTACTTGATTCAAGAAACCTCTTTTTTACTTAAAAACCTATTTTTACAAAATATAGGTTTTTAAAGCCAATTAGACTACCGGTTAGGGTTATTTAAGTCTGTGTAAATATAGGTTTTTAAGTAAAAAGAGGTTTCTTGAATCAAGTAAGTATCATTGGAGCAGTATGGATTAATAAATTACTCACTCAGTCAAATAAAAGAACAACTTGAAGACAACATAAAACCCCCGCACCAGCAGCCCAAACCAACCGTAGATATTAAAATAGAAATAAACGTGTAAAGAAATGTACTTTTTCAGAGAGAACAGACCTTCTAGTAGGGGTAAGTTTCTCTCATTGCTCTCATTAAGGTAATTGTATGCACGTAAATTTTTGAATAGTTATAGTGATACTGTGACTTTTCAAACAAGGAATTAGATAAATTCAATTTCTAATTACATTTATATTGAGAATGTCATATAAAAAAGGTTCAATAACAAGAAGGTACAATGGAAAGTTGCATATGGTATATATATTATTTATATTAAAATTTCTTTTTGCCCCCTCCTAGAAACAGAGCTATGGGCGCCCACGCTTCTGTACCTCATCAAACTGACTGCATGCAGTTATCAGCCATGCCTCGTGGTCGAAGTAGTTAGAATCCCCTGGATAGTTTGAGGAACAAATACGAAATTTAAACTGCTGAAACTGTCGAAACGTATTGTAAGCAAATTCTGTTAATGAAGAAATGACAAAGTATGAGGCAAAAAAATTGCACCAAAAACTGGTGCGAAAGTTTCAATTAAAGTTTTAATCAGATTGTGAATAGTGATTTGAGCTCCCTCTCCTGAGCTACGCCCAGGACAGCCGGATTAGGTCTATGCATCTGAATGCACGCAAACTTGAATTTTCGACTGTGTATAGAATGTGACGTTTTGTCGTTTCATGACTGCGACACTCCTTGTTTCACCGAGAGCAAGAGAGACACGCCGAAAAAAATGAGGACGTCTACACTTGAAATGATTGAAAATAAAAGCTTTGCGGTAAAACACATGCCCTTATTATACACTGCGATGTTCTTAGGTTTTAAGAATGTAAATCAATGTGAAAATGTCAGTTTACCTAGAACACCAGTAGTACGAAGAATCTTGATTAGCTATCGTACTTGATTCCATTTAACTGAAACCCAGGATAGCTTAAAATTTAATGTCCTTAATTAAACAGAAAATTTTCACTTCAGGAACGTATCTAGAGATTGAGTGAAGAAACTTCAAATTTATTCATTCCCTTAGGCACTTAAAAGGGTCAGCACATGCAGGACTTGCCCTGCAGCACATGTCACCATATTACTCGTAACGTGTAATACTCTGTAAGTACAACAACTTTGGTAACAGATTGAAGCTGTAAGCTCGAAACAATATAACAATTGACTTTTAACAAACTTGAGCCTCAGAAATGAGTGTCTCAACACATTAAATTAACAACTCCAAATGGTTAACGTGAAACAGCAATTTTACGTAAATCAACTAGAAAGCATCGGACAACAGCTGGCTGGAACCCCACACCAGGGCCGTAGTACCGGACGGGCAATGAATGTTGTTACCTGCCCTCCCTGGATGGTCATTCCAAGGGCGTAAATTCATTCTCTGAGGGATGTAAAAAATAGAAATTTTAACTAAAAAAGAAAGTTACACCCTTCAGTATTTTCTTTTTAAAGACTTTTCTTAGTCTCACACAGTATTCTACGCAGTTAGCCAGGTTACAGAGTAACATACACTATGAGGTGTGAACATGTCATATCCATGAAGAGAACTTTACAAAAAGAATTAAAGATTCGAGCCGTTTTTATAAAGGTTGTATATGAACTAAAAGGTTTTGCATGTATTAACTTTTATTAGCTCCAATCTAGTTCTTATAGTACAAGAACTTCAAAAAACATTTAGAAAGTAAATTTTCTACCATATTAAGGTTTCTGAAATACTTGTCGGATGCAATTTTTTTACATCGATAAAATGATGATAAAATGGTGATTTATAAAAGACACATATCCCACATAATAATCCCAAGTTAAAAGATGGTAGTTAAAAGTGCATTAGATTCTTTCAATCCCGCGGGGGGATTATCATCAGGTGTAGTAAAGGGCGAGCATACCAGTAGTTGCTAGATATGATGTCCCAATTCGAAAGGCAACGGAGATTGGTCTAAATAGCGCAGACTCAGTGCGAGGATATGACGTTGATGGAAGTACTGATGAAAGAGGTCGGCCAAGAAGAATTAATCCGTAGAAACACAGGGTTCAATAGTCTGTTTCCATGGTAATGGAATTACAAGGGAGTATCTCCATTACAGCTATTGTTGGTGCGATGAAGGATAAACAGGCTTTCCGAAAATAAAGTAAGGAATTTAGAACGAGGTATAGCCAAGAGTGAGGTGTCATTACCAGAGCCCGACTTAAAACTAGTGGAGCCCTGGGCACAAACAACTTGGGAGCCCCCAATTCCCGGGCTCTTAATAAATAAAAAGGGTACTTGAGTATTAAGGCAGACCCCCGTGGTGCTTAATACGCAAGTACCATTTTTTCTATAATTGCGCGTATAATTGTATAAAGCACAAGAAGTGCTGCCTTAATACACAAGTACTATCTGCTTTAATAAATGCAAGAAACAGTAGATGTTCGAAAATTGTAAATTAAAAGTAAACATTTTATCTCCAGTCGCTGACACAAAAGTACATGAACTCACTTTGCACGTTTGCGCTCGGTGAAAATTAACTTGTGCACGCCGCCATCGCCGTTTTTGCAGCTCATAATAATGAAAATTAAATGTTAGTGCTTAAATTGGGAGGGGGGGGGGCTCCAGTCCATGAGGGCCCTGGGCACGGGCCCCGTGTGCCCTTGTGTAAATCAGGCTCTGGTCATTCCATACCGAATAGTGCACTCCTTCATTGACTACTCGTGATAAGGCAGTAGCGCTGGATCCAGTTATTAGAATTTTACAGAACAGTAAATGGAGGCATACAAAACAATATCCCGATATGCCTAACCTCCATGACCTTTCCGAACGTGTCGTTGGGTTGAAGAGCTAATTAATCATTTGTGGTCTGTTGCAGAAAGTTCTCTAAGAGTTTAACCTTGAACGGATTTTTTCCAAGCCCTATTCCTAAAGCTTCTTCCTATTGTTACGTTTTTATCCGATACTCATTTGTTCTGCGCTGGTTTGTTTTTCGTTCTGCATTTCTGTGGAGTGTTGTGCTGTCGGCGTTCACATAACTTTTACGCTTTACTTGGTATTTGCCACCTGTGGTTCTCGGGTATTTACCTAGTTTTTACATTTTTAATGAAATTATGTCAGAAACCAAGTACGATTTTTGAACGATCATAATACTTTCCTATAACGGCGGTGTGTGAGAAAGGAAAAACCAGGTATTATTTGAGCGGAACTCGAAGGGGCATAATTCTGAACTCGAAGGGGCATAATTCTGAACTCGAAGGGGCGTAATTTCAAGTCTCGCCCTCCCAGATAAGAAAAGCTTGCTACGGTTCTGCGCCATACAGCGCGTAAGCCAGCAAACATACCTAGTAAACAACCTTCTCATCTCCACTTTTCACTCAACCTCCGACTTCAATTCATGTTGCCAAAAAACACAAGTACGCCTTCCTTCTTTTAATAAATTTCTTATGCAGCATAAGGAAAGGCAGCGAACCCACAGCTGCTCCATATAAAACACAACGTAATACACTTTGGTCAACCATGAGTTTGAAGACCCTATAATAGGGAGCCCAACCTCATAGTCGAAGCGGTTAGACGAAATTTGGGGGTGGTTTGTTTTCACGGTTTGTGATGATTTACTTACTCTTACTACGGCGAATAAGACGTAGTAGTGCTTCGCGCAACCTTTAATTAGGGCACGGTAATATTACTGTCATTAAAAATTGCAGCAAACTTGTACGGAGGTCAGAACATAAGTTCTGCACACATTAATCTAAAATGGAAGCGGATGATGCAATCGGGAAAATCATTGCGTCATGTCAAGGCCAGACTCTCAGCAACGTAGTGGTGTCATAACGTAGCGCTATCATTTGCTGTGTGGACGTGGGAGGGTTTGGAAATGGAAGCGTGCAGCTCCTCAGGCCGAGTCTCTGGGTTAGACCAGCGCTCGTACGTGAAAATAGAAACTCTGCTGGTAAAAACTCCGACACAGATCCACAGTGCGGATCTGTGTTGATCTAATTCACTGTGGGGAAGGAACTCTTGATCGAAGCACAATTTCTTTCTGAGGACAAAATTGAGACCGAAAATTTGTCAAAATCGACCCAACTTGGGGGAAGCGGGTGCGGTCTTGCTGCATGACAACGCATCGTGGCATGGTGCAGCGTCGGTACGAGGACTTTTGTCGAAATATGGCTGGGAACTTTTTCCCACCCACCATATAGCCCTGATCTCGGTCGACCCGACTTTGATCTTTTCCCAAAGTTAAAAAATTGGCTGCGTGGCATCCGCTACGAATCGTTGGACGAACTGTCATTGGACATGACCCGAGTGATACGACAGCTGAACATAGATGGCGTACTATGGGGGCATCGAAGACCAACCTCACCCTGGCAAGCTGTCATTAGCAACATAGGTGAGTACATTGAACGGCAACAGGGTAAGATTTCTCCGTTACTTCCCATTTTTCTCAAAAATGGACAGTGTGCACAACTTTTGTTATGATCCACGTAGCTAAACATTTAGCTAAGTATTAATATTTATCATAGTTGGGCGTAACAGACTTGGCAATTAAGACAAGAGATGAGAAAAAATTAATAGCGTTTGAAATGAAATGCTTAAGAACAATCAATATAACAAGTTGGACAGAAAAGAAAACAAACAGTCACAAGAGAACTTGTCATATCAAGTGACAACATTGGAAAAAATTAGAAAATAGCAACTTAGACGATTCGGTCACGTTGCATGCACGGTCACAAACAGACTACCTGACATCTTAATAAATACTTTCACGACAGAAAAAAGAAGACCTGGGAGACCGAGACTTGCCTGGCTGAAATTAATAAGGAACATCTCGTGCTGCAGAACATATAGTAAACTTGTTTGGAAAGCAGGGAACAGAGGAGATTGGGAGAATCTGCTCAATGGAAGATTCAACCCGTCTTAGACGGAAGAGAACAAGAGAGAGAGAGAGAGAGAGGGAGAGAGAGAGAGGGATAGAGAAAGAGAGAACAGATTTGAATCGTATATCTTCATTCTTCCTGCACGTAATTTTATCCAATTTCGCATGTTCAACACCAAGTCAACGTGGCATTTACATTTATATTGAATTTGCACTGGGGATTGTTTGTTCTGTATATTCGTATCATTATAGTAATTGTGGAATTTTCAAATACAACAGCTATGTCAAATTTAGCAGCAACAGAGAGTTGAGAACTTCCAAATGAGATTATTAGATTACACTCACGGACAATGAAGTTTGCGCACCTGGAAGAAAACAAGCTACAAGCGGGAAACTTTGCAAATAGCTATTGCTGGTATGCAAATGATCCACGACTGTGTTGGGACAGTAGACATGTGACGGCACTGCCACACGGCGGAGCAGCTCCGGACGAACCGGGAGGACCACCGGTAGAGAGGATCGATGGATCGTGCGCCAGGCACGAAAGGAATCCCACGGAGACCCGGTCCACTATACAGGCAGATGTAGCGACTCCTGTGTGCTCACTAACCATTTCCTGACGCCTCGCGGAAACAAATCAGCAATTCCAGCGTCCCTTACGCGTGCTGCCATTAACACCGGAAAATCGCCGGCTCCGTGTGCAGTGGTGCCAGGCCAGAGCGACATGGAACGTCACAGACTAGTGACGTGTGGTGTTTAGCGATGACTGCCGCTTCGTTTTGGGGACAGATGATCATCGTGCCCGGGTGTGGAGGTCCCCGTGGTCAACGGTACAATCCCAACCTCGTTATCGATCGCTACACCTCGCCCACTGCATGCATTATGGTCTGGGGAGCCATTTCCTACAATAGTCGATCGGCTCTGGTAATGGTACGTGGGTCATTGACAGACCAGCAGTATATGCAGTGGCGTAGGAACGGGGGGGTACAGAGGTACAATGTACCCCCCTAAATTTTGGAGAGGGGTACATTAATATCTACTGTACCCCCCCTCCCAGATATGAGCAAACACAAACCAATCATTCATAAAGAGGGAACTGTAAAATTTATATGCTACTTATTTTTTTTTATTCTCTTTTTTTTCAAAGAAATATCACGGATCAATCATCTGTTGTTTTTTTATCCGAAGCTTGTAGTAGGAGGCTTTTCATCCACCAAAAACTGGCCAACCATCTGGGAAACTTCAGCAAATTAGTTCTGCAGGGAAACGACGAGTGCGAGGTTTTTGTTAATAACTTCAAACAGCATATGGTAGGGCTAGGGCTTGATAACATACTTGTGATCAGTGTTTCTTTTCTCTTAAAATTTCATGCATCTTGATCAGGTTGTCCTTTCTGCACTTTTAAAAAAAAATTTAATGCTCTAGTGGACATTTCAGCGCCCGCAGCCCCGGCACTAAAATTGTTTTCTGTCTTAGGATCTGTAGCAATACAACAAGTGCATTACGGATTTCACATACCACTCATAGAACTCCAATTCCTCGATATCTCCACCATCATTTAGCTTTGCACCAGACCAATGTGCTTTTTACATCAATTGTCAGCCTATGTAACGTTCAAAGTTTTTAATATAGACTTCATAATGCTTCAATGGTACTATCATCGCGGGTAGAGCAGTTTTTATCTTACTGCGGTTTTACTTTATTAACGTAAACAAAAGTGATAAGAAATTTAATTCGTTCTTGTAAAGAGTTATATAACATTTCCTGAGAAATCCCTCTTTTCCAAACCCTGCTGACAGAAATTCATCCTAATGTTGACTTGTCCCTGCTCAATATTTGAATGGAAAAAAAAAGTACAAAAATTAAAAAGAGAGAACACACACACACACACAAAAAAAAAAAAAACTTCTCCATTCATTTTCTGATAAGAAATTAATAATGTGAACTTTTTGTCAGGAATAAAAATAATAATGGTAATAATTAATAATAATATGATAACAATGTTCATTCGGATGAATTCCTGATCAGTATACGTATTTTATAAAAACTCTAATATACTAAACCCCCCTAAAAAAAATTCGGAGGGGGTCATCCATAGATGGCTTAATCCTTGAGATGTAAGGTTCATGAGCTTGTACTCCCCTAAATCAAAAGCGTTCCTACGCCACTAGGTATATGGATGAGATCCTACGGCCCCATGTGCTCCCATTCCTGGCCGATATTCCAGGTGCGGTATACCAGCAGGGTAATGCCCGCCCACATACGGCTCGGGTTGCCCAGGACTTCCTACGCCATGTCTAGACACTTCCATGGCCTGCCCGCTACCCGGACATGTCCCCTATCGAGCATGTGTGGGACCAGTTGAAACGCCAGTTGCCGCCATGCCGCACTATCCTGGATTTGGAGCACACCGTCCAACACGTGTGGGCCAGTCTTCCGCAGAACAACATCAGGCGTCTGTTCGCCTCCATGCCGGACCGTATTGCAGCATGTATTGCCGCACAAGGCGGTTCGACGCGCTATTGAAGATGACCGGACTGCGTGCCACAGATCCCTCTGTAATTGTCCTGCAGCTTTATCATCATATGTATCGTTCATCTGTATCATTACGTCCATAAAATTTCAGTTCAATCCGATGCTTTCTTCTTGGTGCGCAAATTTCATTGTCCGTGAGTGTATTTAGGGTAACAACGCATCTTGTGGTGATTTTTCGAAGCAAATTCGAATATTTGTTTCAATATCGTATTCGAAGTTACTGAAAATGATTAAGCCTGTTTCTGTGCTTATTTCATGTTTCAAAGGAATCAGGTACTTCACGTGATTCTGATAACTTTTCGCCGAAAACTATTCGCATTAATTACAACCTCGATAATAGTCCAGGCTGTAGAGTGTAGGAACCCGGAAAAAAATTAGTAGCTTTTTGAAACTCGGAGGATACTTCCTTTTACCCTATAGACCGTATGCATATGACGTCACAGCAAGGTAAACCATCCTAGCAGACGCCCTGGTGATCAACTGGTGTACAACACTGCTTGGATTTGCATTGTAGAGCGTTAAGGTAGACGGTGTTATGTGCTATTTTTGCCTGCAGTAACTAAAGTGGGAGAGATAATTGTGTGTCCTATTACAGATTACCATCTGAACGAACGAAGTGGGGTCAGAATTATAAAAATTTAATTCAGAAGCGCCAAAATTTATGGTTATCACGTATCGGCAGAGTTAACATTGATGACCGAAAACGGAGGAACATTAGCGTGTAGTTTACATTTTGTAACAGGGTATGTTCATAAATTCATCTACAAAAACTCTATCAAGATCTTTAGACTAGAATTAACCTTTCTTATGAGCAAGATTATGCTGTTCTTTATCGTGAATGTTTCCACTGCTATATAGGGGAGTGAATATCTTATTGAACCTTCATATGTTGGGTTCCCAGGCCGATTTTGGAAAAATGATCTCATGATAACATTCACTAGTTTATTATTATTGTCATTATGATATATAAGGTAAAGAAACTAAGTGCTACTCGCCACAATTATTATTATTATATCCGTATACATAGCCTTACTTGTGTAAAGCAGAGGATTACCTTAGCTCAAGTTTCAGGTTGGGGAATATCTAAATTATTGAAAGGTAAACTTTTAAATTAAATAATTAGCTAAAGATGGCAGGACGTTTTTATCTTAATTAACTGTGTAAATATGCTGTCAGCACAGAAGTTAGTAGCTGTGCTGGAATGCAGAATTTTGAGTTCCTTTCAAGCAAAAACATTCCCCTTCCTACAATATTGTTCAGGAAAAGTGAGCATGGAATTTCATATGGGTCACCACAATTGCCCAATAACTTTAATTTATCAGAACAAAGCTGTTTTTGATCACCAGATAGCCCACTTGCGTAGCCCGTGCAATGCATCTTTGATCTCACAGTTGTTCTGCAAAAAAGCAGCAGACGAAAAAGTGACGCGAACCGCGGGTTCGTGACGTCAATGCATACGGTCTATATAGTCATATCCTAAAAGTCCCCGTATTTCCGACTTTTGCGTCATCCATTATGGCCACCGCCATCTGTAGGCCAATTACGTTTTTGCTTCCTTTTCATCTTGGATTCAATTATACAACTTTATTCGTTTTAACTGAAACCCGGAATAGCTTAAAAAAAACTTATAAATAGTTGAATAGGCCACAGTGGTACTGTACAGAAATATGCAAAAATAAATACTGACAACATAACATACAATTATGCTGAGAAAGAATGAAAAGCATAATTGGCCTACAAATGACGGCGGCCATATTGGATGACGCAAAAGCCGGACATGCGGTTATTTTTTGGGAATATAACTATATAGGGTAAAAGGAACTTATCCTCCAAGTTTCACCTACCTATAGGTTTGTATGCGCTTCCATTCAGTACATATTGCTGCCTCTAACTGTTGCTTAGTAGTAGGCTTTGGTTCCTAACTTCTTATGCGACACTCTAATTCATCCCATAGGGGCTCTATAGGATTAAGATCAGGGCTCTGTGCTGGCCAGTCCACACACGATACGGAATTATCGTCAAACCACGCCGTAACAGTCCTTGCTTTATGGTTCGGTGCATTTTCCTGCTGGTACCAACAAGGCTCGGTTCCATAGTATCGTCACAGAGTTGGTAGGGCATAATTGACCACATTATCGAGGTAGACGTGCTGGTTAACAGGTTTGTCCACGATAACCAATGGGCTGGGACCATACCACGAAAAACACCCCCACACGAGTACACTGCGAGCTCCAAACTTGACCGTAGGAACAGTACACTGTGGTAAATAGCGTTCCCTCGGCTGCCGCCATACCCGCACTTCCATTAGACTGATGGATCGTGTATCTGGATTCATCAGTCCATAGGACCCGTTTCCATTGATCAACGGTCCACGATAAATGTTCTTTATACCATGCTAAACGACGAGTAGTATTCCGAGTGGAGATGAAAGGCTTATGAGCAGCCTCACGACCACGGTAACCCATGGAATGAAGTTCTCTGCGAATGGTACGTGTACATATACCGAGGTTCCAGCATTTTCATTCACCTGTACACTGAGGTCTTGTGTAGTAAGCCGTCGATTAGCTGCAACGACTCTCCTGAGGCTTACATGCTCTATCACTGATTTTCTTTGGTCTGCCGATACATTTTGCTGCTTCAGGTACGCCATGTGTCTTATTCAGTACATCCAAAACAGTTGACTTGAGTATGTTTAAACGCCTCTTATGGACAACCCACTAATATAACACCCAACTATCTTTCCTTTCTCAAAGTCAGTTCTAAAGCGAATAATTAACCAAAGCGAATACTAAACAATGAAAAGTGTAGGAAGCGTGAATCTTTCCTTCACCTACCACTAAAAGGAAGTCTAAATTATTTTAACTGTTCCTTTCAAAAAAAGAAGTAAATCGATAAGAACTCGAAAATTTGGAGTATCAACAAAGCAAGAAAAAATATATGTTACTATTGTAGTATCAGAAAGTAAAATATCAATTGACAATACAAACAAAGTGGTCCCTCTTAGGACTGAGATGTTTCGGTACATGAAAACCAAAACAAAACTGGCAATCCATTTATACGTTTTCGCCCCCTCCCCCAAACTCTGGGGCCTTAGGCTGGCCTAGTCGGAAATCCGCTCTTGCCCATGTTCTTGTGAGAACAGTGAAAAATACTGTAACTGTTTATGAAAGCTCTGCAGGTAATTTATTAGTTTGAAGAATGCACAAGCATATTGCGAGAGTTCCATGTTTTAACGGACTTGAATAATGATTGTCCGCCATAAGTTATTTGGGGCCTCCTCAGATGTCTTAGCTTTTGTAGCCTACTGAGATGTTTTAGCCTAGGGGTCCCACTAAGGCCTTAATCCTACTCAGGGGAAAAAGGCTGCAGGGTGGGCTCAAAGAAAAGTTGAGTAGGCTGAAGCCAGTGGTACAGTCAGCGATGTATTCAGGCATCTTCTCGGGAGTGCTACCCCCTCCCCCGTAGATTTTTGGGCGATCTCCCCTTATATTTAGTCTAATTGTGTTCCTTTATAACTGAATATTTAGAGAAATTAATTTAAAAAATTAAGAAAATATTATAATAATAAAAGAAAAACATCCACAAGGGCTTCAATCTGAAATTTCCATCATCCTTCAACAAAACATTAAACAGTCTTCGCTGAAGGTGAAATTTTTCAATCACTGACAGCTCGGGCTACTTCCGCAATAAAAGCCCAATTCCACACAGTAGATATGTTTGCACTGCAATACATCATCATATTTTGGAAGCTAGCATTCAGTTTTATTTCACCTTTCTGGATGCCGACATTCCATGAATACGGTTAAGCATCAGTGTAGCTAACATGACGTTAGTGCTTCCAAAACAATAAAATATGTGCTACCTAATTTTTAACAATAACAAATTATTAGAAATTGTTTCCATAATAAGTTTTTTTCTTTTTCTGGCAGTGGTGGTTTACATTCTGTGACAACAACAAAAAAAATAAAAAAAAATATAAAAAAATCGAGGCAACTCAAACAGGCATCGAAACGGTTAATTAGTTTGTTTTTTTACTACTATTTGCTAATCTAAAAAATCTAAAGGGGCTGAAACCAAATGGCAGAGGAATGGCTTACACCATACGTTTTCAGGTATCACTGTAATGATTCCTTGATAATAATCAGAAACACGCTTGTGAGGCGAAGACATTTTTACCACTCCTAATGTCTTGGGGGGATTTTCTCCAGCACAGCCTTACCTTTACTAGCGTTCTCAATGTTTTACACCACTCCATGGTGAAATCCGTAGTAAGTTACTGAATTAAAGCAAATGTGTAACATTTTTACATTTTTAATCACTTGTATGTGTAGATTTCTTGGAATCTGCATTTGCGATAGAAGAGCATAAGAAAATTTTTGTACTCTATTTAAAATTTTTTATATATATTAATATATATATAAATAACAGAATTGTGATTATATGTGTATAATCAGACAACAAGTTTTAACCCCCTCGAAATTTGTAATAGCCCCCGGAAAAAACTGAATGCAATACTGGGTGCAGTGCTAATTGAAAAAGTATAGGAACACGTGGTGCCTTTACATCTTGAACACCTTCTTACTCCCCTATAATTCCGCCTCTCCCCTTTTTACTTATATATATAGAATAAGAAAGTATAGTGATCGGCCGAAATCAGACTTCCGTATTTACACGTGACTATAAGATTAATTAAATTTCCCACCTCAGCGTTCTTAACAATAGTAGAAAACGGAGTTTCATGGGACTGACAAGTCAGAATGGATTTAGGGACTAACCCTACCTTTAAGAAAACATAGGACGTTAATTCAACTAACTGCGCAGTTTTTCTGTTGCATTGTTTTTAGCACGTCTTTTGTAAAAAAAGATCGTGCTTCTGTTATGGGGTTGTCCGTCCGTCTGTACCCACGGTATCTCTGCCACTATTAGTCCGATTTGAAAAATTCTTTTTGCATTCGGAAGCTTCAAGTGTGCGAATGATGATCCTTCATTTGGTTTTTTTTTTTTTACGATGTACAATTTTGCCGCTAGAGGACGTAAATGCAGATGATGTCGAATTCAAAATTACGTTTTGATCTACATATTTGCTTCTAAACATCCGATTGAAAAAATTCTTTTATCTTTCGATTCCATTTTCGTCGAAGAGTGTTTTAGATATAGTTTCCTTTCCAAATTACGCATAGATTTCCCGCTAAGGGGCGTAAAAGTAAATAACATTTTTCCCGATAACTCTTTTCCTAAAACTTTTTTTTTTTTTCAGCGGATGCATCTCCTGATGGAAAATCTTTTGCATATAATTTGGAATTTTCGGTAAAGAATACTTTGACCACCAGGGGGCGCAAATGTTAATTTTTGCTTCTGATATATTTGCCATAAAATCTGAGCTTCTAAAATATCGATTGAAAAATTCTTTCGTGGACTGATACCACTCACATCGATAAACCTTTTCGGAATATTTTCTTCCTTAAATATCCCACAGTTTCTCCGTCAGGGGGCGTAGATTTATATCTTATTTTTGTCAATATCTCTACTTCTAGGAGTCCAATTGGAAAAATTCCTTCTTTGTTGGATAGTGTTTTCCGTGTGACATGTTTTTCATATAATTTCAAAATTTTGAAGTAATTCATAGACTTTCCGCTAGGGGGCGTAAAGCTAAATTGCGTTTTCCCCTATATCTCTGCTTCTAAACCTCCGATTTGAAAAATTCTTTCTGCACCGGATACGGCTCCTGATGGGAAATCGTTTGCACATAATTTGTAATTTTTGTAAAAAAAAAAATGGAATGGCCACCAGGTGGCGTAAGCTTTAATTTCCGCTTCTGATGTATTTGCAGCAAATTATGAGCTTCTAAAATCTCGATTGAAAAAAAGTCTTTTGTTGGCCGATGCTACTCATGTCGACAAACCTTTTAGGAACACTTTTTTCTTGAAATAATGCATGGTTTCTACGCCAGGGGGCGAAGATGTATATATCTTATTTTTGTCAATATCTCTACTTCTAAAAGTCCAATTTGAAAAATTCCTTCGTTGTTGGATAGTGTTTCCGATGCGAAATGTTTTTCCTATAAATTCAAAATTTTCACGTAAATCATTTAGACTTTCCGCTAGGGCACATAAAGGTAAATTGCGTTTTCTGCTCCTAAAACTCCGATTTGAAAAAAATATTCCTGTATCGAATACAAGACCTGATGAAAAATATTTTTTACATAATTTCTAATGTTTTGTAAAGAATCGTTTGGCCACCAGGGGTCATAAGTGTTAATTTCTGTTTCTGATGTATTTGTAGCAAAATCTGGGCTCCTGAAAACTCGACTAATTTTTTTTTCTTGGACCGATACTGCTCATATAGATAAACCTTTTGCGAATACTTTCTTCCTAAAATAATGTATGGTTTACTCACCAGCGGACGTAAAGTCACATCTTATTTTTGTCGATAACTCTATTTCTAAGAATTCGTAAGTTCAAGATTCCGTTTGCACCAATATCTGAGGGATTAAAGATCCGATTGAAAAACTTCTTTCTTCCGTCAAATACTATTGTTTTCCATACCGGTTCCATTGCCTTTGAATAGCTTTGATAAATTTAATTTGCGTCAGAACGGATTCAAAAGACGTGCTTATTACATCCGAAAATTCGGTGTCATCTTTCTTGTTTTTATTGGAAAAGAACTACAGGGCATTCGCATTTCATAAAGAAAACAAATTGCGCTGTATAGGGTTTACCGGAACTCGTGCTGGATACAATAAAAAGTACCGGAACGCCTGTTCCGGCCCCACTACACCACTGGCTGAAGCCCAGCCCACTTGTAGCGTCGCGCCTGTGATAAGATGCTGTTAAGAGACTTCCTGACATGGGTGTACTGTTAGTCACGGAAACCCCCGCAGTCGGAGGGGGGGAGGGTTGTCTCACGGCAAGAGGGCCTCTAGTTTCGGAAGAAGGATTTTTCAAAAATTTTGCGGGAACTTTATATGAAACTGATTAAAGAAATAGCCAGGAATTTTTAACGGCAGCTTGAATGAAGGAAGTATTAAAACGAAAAGCAATCTTTGTTTTTTTCAGTAAATAAATAAAATCTTCAAAAAATCATTTTCGCTTTAGTTTATAAAAAACGGATGACGAGAAAGGCGCTATTCCAGAGGGAGGACTTGAGCCCCTTTTTCACAGCCATAACAATAGTTCTTATAGATGTTTAACAAGAGAATGTGAAAGAAATGTCAGCTGGATAAATGAAGTTTTACATCAAGACTTATTACTTGGAAAAGTGCAGATTATATTTTAAATATATTGAAAAATGGCACATTTTGAACTGGGTGGGTGGCAGGGTGGGCAAGACAAATTTCAGGGAGGGCTTGACCCCACCCTCGCACCCCCTTGGCGATGTCTCTAGTTCATTGTTTTGGGGTCAGTAGGAGTGATTTTGCGATGCATGCGTGGGATAAGAAGTGTTAATTGGTGGGAATCTGAGAGTTTTGGCTTATGAGTGGGGAAAGGGAAGTTTTGCTGTTGACTACGATAAGAAGAGAGTACCTCCAAGCACTATTGAAGGGGAATACGCGATTAAATATTGGACAAGAAAGGGCCGAAATTTGGCATCAATGACTGCTTGATGGCATTGCGTGGGTCCACAAAAAGGAACCAGAATACTAAACTAAGAAATAAATAATTATTTCATGTTAGTTGAGAGTTATATTTCCTCCAGCGATAATGGACCTGCAATGCAGCCGCCGTCAAACAAATTCTGATAATGAAATTATTTTTTTTGCATTTCAAATGAGTTTAATTTTCTTTCACTTCTCCCCCCCTTTCACATGGTTCCATTTTTTTTTTAATTTTTGGTATGCGGATGTTTGTCAGTGAAAAAAATTAACAGAAAGAACGAAAATAAAAAGCGAAACTTTCATCTGTATTCGCGTATGAATATAATTTGTCGTTGAGCACATACCTCCCCCAAGATGAGTCTTCAGCCCCCCTCCCCGGTTCTGAGACCTAGCTACGGCCCAGGGTGTAAGTGTATTTTCTTTTTTTGTTGAATTTTAGATTTTCAAAAAAACTGCTGGGAAATGTATTTTTTGTGTCGAAAGGATTCAGAAGACGTGCTCATTACACTGAAAATTCGGGGTCATCCAGGGGCGTGACAATTCAAAAATTATGGAGGGCTCAAGTAGTTTCATACCAAGCACCAAACATAATTGCTAATCTAAGATCATTAATTAATCATTAAGCGTTAATTATCACTAACTGATTATTTAGAATAATTATGTAAATTCATTAATAAATTAACAATTTTATTGATAATTAAAGTACTGATAACCTAGATAAAAACGGGTAGTAATACGCCAAATAACTAAGTAAAGAACGATAATATCCGTTTATTGGCATAAGACAGTAACCAGTTGTTTGCTGTCTTATGCGAATAAACGGATATTATCGTTCTTTACTAAAGTAGTGGTTTTCAAACTTTTGGTACAAAGTTTTATGTAATGTGGAGGGCTATTATATATTTATTAAATGTGTTTAATGTAACATAGAGTACTTCAAATCACCTCAAAAATGCGCTCAGGAGGATGAACTTCGTTGTCGGCATAAGGTCTCTGGCATCTTTGTATACGATGCTTAAGAGAAATATTGACAAGCCCCCTCTTCTCAATGAGGTGTTTATGCCATCCCACCACAATATCCGGACGGCTCCAGGCGATACTACATTGGAATGATCAAACGTTCGTTTGGAATTAAAATCAGCGAACATAAAAAGGATACAAGAAACGGAAAAATAACCACTGCCCTATCAAGAGAAGTCAAGTTCAAGTCCGCCGATCCTATATGGAGTGATATAAAGAAATTAGCTTCATACTCCGCACCCAAATCTACGGCCATTCGCGAAACCTTGACCAGCTGTGAGGCTTGCAATGATAGCGTCTCTCTAGAGTTGCCACGTATTTGGAATCAATTCTTCAAATAATGCTGCGTTTTCTACCGTGGTACCGCGTACCCAACCAACGTGACCTCGTTTCTTCGAATTATTACATTTGCGCCTATTCATTTATATTGTCTAGTCAAGTCACCGCGTTCAAATTGTTGAAACGTTCTATTGTCCAGTTTGCTGTCTACCTTCCTTGAAAAAGCCATCTGGTTGATGTGCGAAAGATTGGAAAGTTTATTTGTATTCTACGCCAAGAAATTTCGGATTTTCAGTATAGTTTTACTATTTTGAGTATAATTTGGTGTACAGTTCCTACTTATTAAACTTATTTTGAGTACTTCTCTCTCAGTATTCAATTTCTCGGAATTATTTATAAAGGCGCAATTTTAAGATTAGTTATTTTATGAAATAAATAATAGTGCAGAATATTGAAAATGTGTTTTGCTAGTACTTTAATAAAATTGTACTTACATATCATAGCATCATTGTACAAGGTATTACCTTCAAAATGTGGATCCTATATTTACTTCTACTTCTCGATGAATGTTCAGCAGTGCAAGTCTGGAAAGTCGCATATCAGACACATTGTGATTCGAAGATACATTTTCGGGCGCCTAAGAGTAGAAAATGTGCTTCCAGAGTGGCTGCTGAGATAGGAAGCATTGATAGAATTTTTAGAAATTGGGGTAAATAAAACAACACCACCACCAACAACAAAAAACAGCAGCTTCACAACTTGATATAAGGATTCTATCGCAGTGGTTCGTCTTTCCTCTTGTCAAATTGTTAATAAAGGCACCTTCCAGGGGTGTGAGCGACAGCGAGTGAAGTTACTTGCACGTGGAAAATTGCGCCAACGAAACGAATTCAAAGGGATTCGAAGAAAATCTGGCCGCCCCGGTGGCGCAGTGGTCTAAGCGATGGCCTCTGATCATGCATCCGAACGGGGTCCGGGTTCGAATCCCGGTGAGGCATGGATGTTGTGTTTGTCTTACGGCACTGGCTCTCTCTATTCCCTGGAGCTAGTGACCCTAAATTAGGGACGGGCGACTTTATAGCCCATTGAGTTGCTCACGCTGGTCGTTAAACCTAAAATAAAAAAAATCCGCGACTTCGTTGGAAAGAAATGTGATTTGTGGGGTTTTTTTATCGGTTTTTCAGATTCATCTTGATGTTTTTAATGAACAAGATTTAAAATTCGGCTTTAAAACGGAAAAAGATATAATGTGATTCGGCGTTTAAGAGAAAAATGTACCTTGATATCCAATGGGGAGGGGGCAGGTCTTGAGCCCCTCCCTTTCTTACGTCAGTGGTGTCATCTTTTTCTTGTTATTTTTGTAACCGCTTATAAGTCATAACTGAAGACAGTGAAAATGTGAATGAAATATGTTGACTCATGGGCGTCGCTGGTAAATAGGAATTGGGGGAGGCAAGCGTGCAGTAATAAAAGAAATGCAAAACACGAAAAGGGTTGCAGTCAGAAATGTGGAGGGTACTCAGAAATATTGGAGGGCATAGGCGCCAACTGGGGGAGGGGGGCAAGGTGAATCTTGCCCCTCCAATAATTTTACTGGGATTGCAATGCCAATATTTTTCGTACATTTTTATTTTTATTCATAAATTTTATATATTATTTTTATATATAAAATTTTTATGTAAAAATAAAAAATATTATTTTTATTTTCATATTTTTTTTACATACCCTCCAATAATTTTACTGGGATTGCAATGCCAATATTTTTCGTACATTTTTATTTTTATTCATAAATTTTATATATTATTTTTATATATAAAATTTTTATGTAAAAATAAAAAATATTATTTTTATTTTCATATTTTTTTTACATATCTTTCGTATATTTTTCCCACCCAATATTTTTCGTCTTGTTTAATTAAATAATCGCTTTAGCCTCATTAGATGGACCAAGCCCCACCTTATGAGGCCAAAGCGATTTATTTCAAAAAATTAATAAATAGCAAGATCAGTAAACTTGTTTTCCATATTCAGCATTGCTCATTTGATAAGAAACCGGATTGTCAGCCAAGTATTGTGTTTGACGTGTTCGCGTGATATATGATAAATGTTTAAAACAATTAACAACAATAAAATAAATAAAAATACAGAAACGTATAATCTCTAGCCCCTTTATTTATCTAATTATTTTTTGCGCTTCTTGTTCTTTGTTTAAGTAGCCCAGCTAGCTAATTTCTCATTTTTTTTTATTAACGTTTGGAAATAAAATCTCTCTGAATGCTTTTATGAAATGACAGGCTGAATTTCATTTTTAAAAATATTAATATTTAGCAAAAAAATATTTCTGTTTCCTTGTTCATTTGCTGATGAGCAATTACAATTGCGTTTTAAAATATTCGTCGAATCTCGTACTTTATCTTTATGTCCCCCTTTTTTTTAATTTTCTTCCTGACAATGGAAGAGACGTGCCGTGCCCCTCAGACGCCTGATCTCTTCAAGCCTGCCTCCCCAATAATTTGGTGAAGTCGACGCCCCTGTTAAAAGGTACATATCCACCCAGTCCCCCCCCCGCCAGGACGCCCATGGTAGACTTCAATTCAGGGGCGCCGACTTCACCGAATTATATATTAGGGGTAGGCGTTAAAAAAAAAAAAGGGGGGGGGGGGGGGAGACTAACTACGAGGTTAGATGTATATTTTAGAACGCAATTGTAATTGCTCATCAGCAAATGAACAGGAAAACAGAAACATTATTTTGGTTAATATTAATATTTTTAAAAATAAAATTCAGTCTGTGATTTTATAAAAATATCTAGAGAGAGATATTGTATTTCCAAATGTTTATAAAAAATGAAAAATTAGCTAGGTTACTTAAACAAAGAGCAAGCACAAAAAATAAATAGATAAATAAAGGCGCTAGAGATTACAAGTTTCTATATTTTTATTTATTTTGTTTTTGGTAATTGTTTTAAACATTTACCACACATCACGAGAACACGTCAAACACAATACGAAGCTGGCAATTAAATATCTTATCAAATGAGCAAGGCTGAACATGGGAAAAAAGTTTACTTATTTTGTTATTTATTATTTTTTTAGAAATAAATCGCTTTGGCGTCATAATGTGGAGCTTTGTTCACCTTATAAGGCTCAAGCGATTATTTTATTAAACAGGACGAAAAATATTGGATAGGCAATGCCCCCTCCCCCTTCAATAAAATTATTGGAGGGGCAAGATTCGCCTTGCCCCTCTATAGTCGGCGGCTCTGCTTCAAATAATTTTTTCCACACAGCGCGAATTTTTTTTTTCTAACGTAATTGTTTGGACGTGCATAAAGAGTTAAAAAGCACACTATAAAAATGACAGGGCCTTTACATCTTTCCTCTAGGCCGCGGGTGGCCGAGTGGGCAACGTTCGTGACTGCCACGGGAAGGGCCTCAGGTTCGATCCCAGGCAGGTACGAACGCTCGATCGACTAAATACCCGCCGTGCGTCGGATGGGCACGTTAAGCCGTCGGACCCCCAGGTAATAAATAAGGGCGTCTTCCTTTTCCTTTCTACTTCGCCTCCGTGTCACTTTCCTATCGGGCGCTCTAGCCCAAATCTCCTAGTTTCCTATTTCTGTTTAAGACCTGGGGTCAGACACTCCCCTCCTAAAATCCCCTACATATGATCATGATCATCATCATCTTTCCTCTACATCGGTGTCCTTATTTGTTGTCCTTCTTTGGAGATCCTACCAAAGAATATAAACGCTTGATCCTACGTTTATCACGCCTGATTTCTAGATTGAGACGGCGTTTCCTCGTTGATCCCTAGATGGCGGTAGCGTATGCCGTGTGATATTTGATGGCTGTGCCACGCTGCGCTGCTTTACCAAAAGTATCGCATTTTAATCGACATTGTTATTGGTCGTCTGTTGGACAGTGGTGAATTTCAGGAAGATGTTTGTTATGATTTCGTAGAGGAAGGCAGGGTTCCGAAGAAACTGTGACAAACTTAAGACTTGTAAAAAAAATCACGACCGTACGAGTTATTCGTTTCCTGCTTATCCCGGGACTAAGTGAATACATCGTTTCGCGATGGTGGTTCGTCCGTAGCTGTAGGATTACGAAAGACCCGACTGACCTAGATTTGTAAGCTCTGTTTTATCTGAGACTTAATAAGTGGTCTTCGCCTTAGCGGTATCACAAAAAAAAAAAAAAAAAAAGGAGAGAGAGCAGAGGGTCTGTGTCATGTTCTGCTACCGAGATATATCTAAAATGCCGCTTCGTCGTTTCTTCTTCCTTCCAAAGGTGTGTTGTAAATTGTGAGTTTGTGGTCAAGGTCTTCACATAAGAGTAGCTCTTTAAATTACAGACCACTGGTGCCTGGAAAAACAGTTATGGTTTTGTAGTTAAACTCCGTGTTTGTATGTTTGTGTACAAATACACTGTAATAACCGTCCTGAACATAAGTGCAGTATTCGTGCCAGATAGCATCGATGATTGCCCTGGTAGTAATTCCATATTACACATGAACTGTCTAGGGTAAGTTAATACTACGCTTAGTATATTTTGAGTTAATAAATATCCATTTCGAGTTTTCATTTTGCGAATTGCTTATACATCTGTTTGTTATTTCTTTATATATTTGGCTGAAATGGTGTCTGTGTAGAATGCAGTAAAAGGCCTTTAAAGTTTGCATGTCAGGTGTAGAATTCCTGTTCTTGACGTATATATTGAATATACGTGGTAATATACATAGCACATGTTCTTCATGTACATTTGTATATGTCAGTAAGGTTAATAAAGCAACATACCTACACTTTTAGTGTAGCTTTAGTTATATGTTTAGATTATTAATACTTGAGGAAAAAACAAGTTATAACGTCTAGCTGTGTAAAGGTGTCTGCACCAACTGCTTCGAATGTATGAGTAGTGTTGCAGTTACATCAAATAAATGGTTGGCATGTTAGTAATTGGATACTTATTAAACCTAAAGCGTTCAGGGTGAATTTTTGGGCTTCACTGAAATATATATCATCATCATTGTCAACTATTATCAATCCACTGCTGGACGAAGGTCTCCCCAAGTTTCTTCCACAACGGTCTGTCTTGTTCCAGTCTCCTCCATGTTACTCCCACATACTTTCGAATTTCATCCACCCATCTCTCGTGTGGTCTTCTTCTGGGTCTTTTCCTGTCCCTTGGAATCCAATCTGAAATTCCGGCTGTTGATCGATGGGCTGTCCTTCTGGCAGTATGTCCAGCCCATTGCCATTTCAGGGATTTAACTCTAATCATGATGTCTTCCACTGTCATTTTTCGGATCCACGAATTCCTCTTCTTATCTCTCCTGGCAAGCATGCACCTCTCCATGGTTCTTTGAGTTGTCTGCAGCCTTTGTATGTCTCTTTTAGTTAAGGTCCACGTCTCTGCACCATACGTAAGCACTGGAAGGATGCATTGATCAAACACTTTTCTTTTAAGACATAATGGCATATTGCTCTTGAAAATTATGCTGTTTCTTCCAAAAGCTCTCCAGGCAAGTTTTGTACGCCGATTAATTTCTTCATCAATGTGACCCTCACTTGATATCTGCTGTCCAAGATAAACGTACGTGTCTGTTATCTCCAGCTTTTCTCCATCAATTGATAAATCTTCATTTCTTGTAAAAGCATTGAACATCACTTTTGTCTTCTGAAAGTTCATTTTCAATCCCACTTCTTTACTCTTGTCAGCAAGTTCCTGGATCATACTCTGCAGCTCTGATGGGGTAGTTGCAAAAATGACTACATCATCAGCAAAACGAAGGTGGGTTAGATAATCTCCATTAATCTTTATCCCTTTGTTTTCCCTGTTCAGTGATTGAAAGACATTTTCCAATGTGGCATTAAAGAGCTTCGGAGATATGGTGTCACCTTGTCTCACTCCCTTTCCAATTTTTGTGTGTTTTGTATTTTCAAACAGCCGAATCTTTGCACTTGCATTTTCATAGATGTTATTAATAATATTAATGAATGCATCTTCAATACCGCAGGATTTCAGAGCCATTGTAACTGCTGATGGTTTCACCGAATCAAAGGCTTTTTCATAATCGATAAAAGACATGCACAATGGAAGTTCATATTCCCTCGCTCTTTCACTTAGTTCTCTCAGTTCGTGGATATGATCTATCGTGCTGTAGCCACTCCTGAATCCAGCTTGTTCTCTCGGTTGAGCCATATCCAGTGTTACCTTCAAGCGGTGTGAAAGAACTTGAGTGAAGATTTTATAAATCACTGATAGCAGGCTGATACGTCTGTAGTTCCAGAGATCCTCTATGTCACCTTTTTTATGTAGCAGGATCATTGTAGCGTTGTTCCAATCCTCAGGAATCTTCCCTTCATTAAGGCATTGAGTGAAAATTTGGGTGAGTACTGTTTTGATTTCTCCACTTGCTTCATGTATGATGTCTACAGTAATTCCATCTTCTCCTGGAGCTTTTCCCCACTTCATGTTCTTGATTGCATGTGCAACTTCTGCTGGGAGGACTGGAAGAACTCTGGTACTGGTACCTTTCATGATGTCTGGAGTACATGTATCATCCCTTTCATATAATTTGGAGTAGAAATCTTTCACTCTTGTCAAAATTTCGCCTCTATTTCTTGTTACAGAACCATCTTCTTTTCTCAGTGCCATAATCTGTTTTCTTCCTTTACTGATATGTCCCTTTGCTGTCTTTAGGCTTTGGTTGTTTTCAATTGCTTTCTTCACCAGTTCACAGTTTAATTTCCTTACGTCTTCAGGGATATTTTTTGTACTGTCTTGCATTGCTCTATATATTCCACTTTGGAAGTCACATCTTCTTTAGTTGCCCTCATCTCTCTTCTTTTTTGCATCAACATTTTGGTTTTCCCTGATACTTTGTTCCCATGCAACTTGTTCTTAGACCCAGCTAATTTTGTTGCTGTTTCCATAAGAGGTTTGGTTACTTTTCTGTTAACTTCAGAAATATTCACTTCTTCCGATGTTAGGCCTTCTAAAGCAGATAATCTGTTCTTCAGTTCCAACTTGAAGGTATTGTGGTGTTTTTAAGGTTGATTATGTCAATACATTTTGTTTGTCTTATGAGCTTGCCACATTTGAGTTTAGTGTTGTGGTGTATCTTACATCTCACCAATCTATGGTCACTACCTGTGTTGAACTTGTTTAGCACACTGCAGTCTTCTATGATGATTTTTTTGTTACACATAATAAAATCAATTTCACTTGTCGTCCCATTTGGATGTCTCCATGTCCATTTCCTGTGTGGCTTTTTCTTGAAAAAGGAGTTCAAGATAAAAAAACCCTTCTGCCTCTGCAAACTACGAAAATGTTTCCATGCTGGTTTCTGTTGCTGTGACCGAATTTACCTACTGAAGTTTCATTCTGTTGCCGTTGCCCTATTTTTGCATTGAAATCTCCCATAATTATCTTCAAGTGCTGCTTACCTTTATTATTTAGATGACGAATTTCCTCATAAAATTCTTCAATTTCTTCTTCAGGATGATTTGTGGTGGGTGCATAAGTTTGAATAATCTGAGCCTTGTATCTTCTCGAGAGTTGGATAACGAGTCCTGCAGCTCTGTCAGAGGAACTTTCAACTTTATCCTTCAGTTTCTTGTTTATTATAAATCCAACACCACTAGTTCTGCCAGTATCTGTTCCACGATAGTAGAAGAGATGTCCACTTTTCAGTTCAATGAGATCTTCTCCTTACCTCACTTAGCCCGATGATGTCCCACTTGATCCTTTGTAGTTCCTCTTCCAATTCAAGAAGCCTTGAATCTGAAGATAGGGAGCATCCATTATACGTAGCCAAGTTCAGCATCAGATGGCAGCCTAGTCCAGTCCTTCGGGGATTCTTAGCACCCTCTGCCTTCATGTCGCACTGGCCGCTGCCTTGGCCAGGTACATTCCAGCTGCCGGAGACTGAGCGCCAAGATTTAAGTTGTGGAGTCATTTTAGAGTGGTTTGGCCATAACTCACCACGCTGGCCAAGCGGGTTGGTGAGTGCGGGATAGCATTTCCTCTAATCCTGATGGTATAGTTATACCGCTATTGGCGGTCGTCAGAGCCCCTTTAGTGGGAACAGGATGTACCACGAGAAGGCGGGGTTCACATTTGTCAAGGAGAGGCTATGATGTTGCACATCACCTGACCTTACATCCCATATATATATACATACTGTTATTTTTTTAAACTAGTTGTACAAAGGTTTGATAGAAATTGTGCCTAACTTAAGATTATGTTAGCAGCCCCGGTGGCTCAGCGGTCTAAGCAATGGCTTCTGACCATTCATATGAGATGGGTCCGAATTCCCGGTGAAGCATGGATGTTGTGTTTGTCTTACAGCACGGGCTCTCTTCTTTCCCTGGAGTCGGTGGTCCTTAATTAGGGACGGGTGACTGCTTACAGCCCATTGAGTTGCTCACGGTGGTCGTTAAACCTACAATAAAAAAATAAAGTTATGTTAAATGCACCGTGCAGAGGTTTTTTGAAATATATTCAGGGGTATGCTAAGAAAGCATTCCCTAAGATTACGGTCAAATTAAAAAATCGTTAGTCACAATTTTTCTTATCAGTCAGGGATAATTTTACTTACATTAGTGTGACAATTATTTGATTTATTTTAACTCCAATTTTAGGGAAATCATGACTATTGAAGAAAACTTATCAGTACATCTTCCTTAGATAAAACAAGATTTGCTGCATGAAACAATGAAAGGGTTTGTATATGTGAACTTTGGTAGATTTTGTTCAGTTATCACCATGCACAGAGATGAAGTGGGGTTAGTTTGAGAGGGGATGGCAGGAAGCAGAAAGAGAACTGTTGTTTCCATTATAGGTGATCACATCAGCAACAGCGGTCCACAGTAACATATCTCGAGCAAGCACCTAGTGCGATGTAACACTTCTCGACTGGCTTCTGTTGTTTATGAGATGCAGGATTGTGATGAGCTTTGCAAATTAAGCTTTTTTTTTTTTTTTTCTTTTGCATATTTCTAATGATGTAAAGACAAAAAGAGATTCACCAGAAATTTGCATGTTACTTTTTTGGTTTGAATTGCTTTTGGGCAAACTTGTAATGTGAGCCCTGTATATGAAGGTAAGGCAAAATAGACATTCACACATATTTGTTGTAGAGTTAGTAGTTTCATATAGTTGCACACTCAGTGGGAATGGCCCAGGGGCATGGGCCCTCTTGTGCAGTATCACTTGGTTCTTTGTTTTTGACAGATTTTTTTTTAAATATTTGTATATCCTAGTTAAAAGTACACCAGACTATGCACATCAAAAACACTTATAGAGTAGTAAAAATCTGTTTATTTACTTGTGTACAAAATATATATAGAATTGCCAAGCTTTAGGCTCTCCAGTGGGAGGCATTTTCAAGGCAGTAGATATAAAATGCTATTTATACATTTTATGTTGATCGCCTTGTAAAAGCATCCCAGTGGAGAGCATAAGTTTTGCAATTTTATGTACTTTTTTATGCCAGTAAATAAACAGATTTGTATTATGCTATAGTGTTAGAATTAGAAATAAATCTTCTACTGGCCTAGCGGGCCACTAGAATTTGCAAACCACTGGTCCACCAAAATGCCCACTGGTCTGTTAAAAAATAATTTAAAAAAAAAACCGCTTAGAGACGTTTACAATATATAAGAAAATAACTAATCTTTTCAGTGGAATTAACTCCAATATTTGTTCACGAAAGAAATACGGGATTACGCCATATAATACAAATTTTGAAGATGACAATCCGATTTTTGGCATAAATGTGACAAGGATAGTAAGTCAGATAATATCCGAAAACTTGAAAAAAATGTTCATCGTCCTGGAGCGGGACTCGAACCCGCATCTCTCAGAAAGCGACCGGGTATGCTAACCACTATACCACCCAGAACAACCAAGTTTCAAGTTTCCGATCAATTTGAATATAACCATCACAGGATTCGCTAGTCGAAGCAATCGGCATTCATGTTTAGCGAATCTGGAGATTAAGAATCTTATCCCGTGTTTGCCCGGAGAAGCAGATAAATCATGAAAGAAATACGGGATTACGCCATATAATACAAATTAAAAAAAATAAAAAAAAATTTCAAGTTTTTGGATATTATCTGACTTACCATCCTTGTCACATTTATGCCAAAAATCGGACCGTCATCTTCAAAATTTGTATTATATGGCGTAATCCTGTATTTCTTTCATGATTTATCTGCTTCTCCGGGCAAACACGTGATAAGATTCTTATTCTTAACCTCCAGATTCGCTAAACATGAATGCCGGTTGCTTCGACTAGCGAATCCCGTGATGGTTATATTCAAATTGATCGGAAACTTGGTCGTTTTGGGTGGTGTAGTGGTTAGCATACCTGGGCGCTTTCTGGGAGACGCGGGTTCGAGTCCCGATCCAGGACGATGAAAATTTTCAAGTTTTCCGATATTATCTGACTTACCATCCTGGTCACATTTATGCCAAAAATCGGATTGTTATCTTCAAAATTCCAATATTTGTTTCTGAACCTATCATTAGTTTGCAGCCTAAAAAGAAAACCATGCAGCAAGGAGAAATAAATAGAAATTCATTTTTAAACTTGGGACAAATTAAGAAAAAAAAAAAAAAACTTACTAGCCATCTGGACCAGTAAAATCAATAGTTTAGTGGTCCGACAGAAGTTTTACTGGCCAATGGCCACCAGACTACTGGGTGATTCGAACGCTGTGCTGCAAGTGTTTTTTCGTATTGTATATTTGTAATTTGTATATGTTTCTAATCACATATTTTATGAAAAATTGGCAACACACTTTAGTATGGTGGAAATATTTTTATTGCTTTCTGATATTTTGGGAGATAATTCCTCCGGGGTATTTTGGTGTCTTCAATATTTTGGTACAAGTTCATACTTTAAAGTTTTTGTAGAATTTGGTATCATTATCTCTGCAGGAAAACATCTTGTGGATTAGCATATTAAGATATGGGTGAAGTGTGACCGTATATAGCTGTAGATTGATCTAACGTAATAGAAAGGATCATACAATTAATGTAAAAAGTCTTACAGTACACATACCATACTGTGAAAGCATATACTCATTGTTACTGCTTAAGGGCACAATAAGAAGTGCTACTAAGAAAGCAGTCAGTACCAAGGCTTGAAAAATATCTGAAAAGTTACATGCCCAGCTGGGTATGTGTAGAAATTCTGTACCTGCACCCAGGTAGTAAAAGCTGTATTCCCAGGAAAGTTTATCTTTCAAGATAACAAATCAGAACCCTCATTTTTGTTTTAAGTAAAAAAAAACATGAACTTTTTTTACATGTTTTGTATTTCTGTTTTAAGGATCATTATTCAAAATGTTTGATGCACAAAACGTGTATCTCAAGTTTTAAGATGATGCTGCTGAAATCGGTGTGAAATTGGTATTTGAGAATTGAGATATAAAGTTTTCACCTGTTTCGGTGGCGTATATTCGAGGTCAATTAAATATGCACAAATAAAAGTAAATTATCAATGACATTAAGACATGCCTATGCTTTTGGTGTGAAAAAACACGAGCAGATTCCCTTCTTTCGATTAAGAGAATCAGTCTGGCGAGCGATGATCAAAGGCGTAACACAAGCAGGTCTACCAGAGTCTTCGCTGTTCTGATTTGAAGAACTTCGACACGATCGCCTGCTAGCATTTCCATGACAACATGAATGAGCACATGGAGGGGAATGGACCACTGCTTTACACAACGGTTCGCTCAGAAAAGAGAAGACTTCGACTAGCTGAGTCGCTCACACGCTTTCGCCAGCAACAGCGTGTGTTTCGCTAGAGTTGTTTCAGTTTGTGCAAAGTGTCAATGAATTAAAATCGGGGATATTATATCTTAAATTCGTGGCTTTGTTGGATTTGAACTGTTTTGATACATTTTGGAAAGCTTCCATGAGCATCTACAGTCAGAACATAAAGTACTCAACGCTTCAGATTTTGATACAACTCAACTAAACAAATGAACTGGAGGTGTTTTATTCCCTTGACTAACACACACACACACACACACACACACACACAAAATCAGTAAGAGACATTACTTGTTACATAAAGTTGAATAAATTGGACATAGTGTTTAGTGAGGTGTATAAATTAACACACGTAATATTAAACTTTCCATCAACAACTGCAACTGCTGGAAGAATTTTTACTGTATTAAAAAGAATCAAGATATATCTTAGAGCCACACAAGGACTTGCACATTCGAACAACTTGGCTGGTTTGTCAATAGAGAAAAACATTATTTTTAAATATGAAAAAGTACTCGGAAGAAACATTTTATGAAAACGTAACGCTCAAGTTCACACAAAAGGAAAGAAGAATGGAGTTCATGTACAAATAAAGTATTCAGAAGAAGAATGGCATTCATGTACAAATAAAGTATTCAGAAGAAGAATGGCATTCATGTACAAATAAGTGTTCAAATCCTAATCCTCATAATTATTTGGTACATTATTAGCAATAATAGCATGTACCTAAAGTTTAGGCGTCCCAGGCGGATCAGTGGTTTAAGCGATGGCTTCTGATCATTCATCTGGACGGGGTCTGGTTCGAATCCCAGTGAGGCATGGATGTTGTGTTTGTCTTACGGTGCTGGCTCTTTCCCTTCCCTGAAACCAGTGGGCCTAAATTAGCGATGGGCTACTGCTTATATCCCACTGAGTTGCTCCCGGTGGTCGTTAAACCTCCAATGAAAAAAAAAAATTAGAAAAAAAGTTACTTTTATTACTTAAAAATTAAACTTCACAATTAAAAAAAAAACAGTACCGGGGGGAGGGGGACGGCAAGATACACCACTGGCCTGTTTGTCACTAAACACCAGATGCTAGTAGTTCCATCAAAGGCATGCATACTGTTGCTGACTGTAAACAACATTTGGAGCAAAACTACATATGGTTCTAATTTCTGGACTTGGAGCATAGTCACCTAACTAAAGAAGTGATATTCTTCAGTGCTTGGCACTCCATTACAATAATGCGACTTATGTTGACTAGCAGTGAAATGAAACAACATGCGATGACTGTTTTTTCTTGTAGTAGGAAATTCTATTCCAAACTTTTTTTATTTTTAAATTTAGATGCCTGAAAAAAAGGCAACCAGGTTTTTTATTTGCCTGCCCAGGCCAACAATATACATGCTCCGGGTATCTCTGGCATGGTATTTTTCAAACCCTGAGCATTGTAATTTGATATCCATGTGGCACACTGCTGTTAAGGTTGTTGTTTTAACCTGGGGTGGTGTACCTTTTTGAACGTGTGTGCCCAAATTGGCGATCATCTTTAAAAAAGGTCTGTAGTGTGCTCTTGGAAGTATTGGGCAGCAGATTTCCCGTTTATTTTTTATCCACTGTTCACTCACAAACAACAGAAGAAAAATATAAACTGAGTGAAGCCAATGCCAACCGTTTCCCTCTACGGAATGGGTCTGCGAGGATTTCAAAACGTGTTAAACATCATCACATGTTCTTGCAACTGTTTGCTGTAAACACTTCACACTGCTCTTGTTATCACTCGAAAAGAGTGAGGGTAACACAATACATCACCCTTCCTTCCAGTCTTAAGAGAAATTGTCATTGAAACCTTTCATGCTCCTCCTTAGACAAGCCCAACAAACTGTCATCTTCCTGCTGTCTAGCTCGAGGCCCTGTTTTGGGGCACTTCCCTCCTTAAGTGCATTAAACTCAAACAATTCCTCAGCCCTTGCTGAAACTCTCTAAGCTTATCCTGATATTCAAAATGAAAATATCCCTCAGTAACAGCTGCTTCATTTGGCAGTAATGATCATTATACACTGCTAGCCACCCGAAATGCAACACCAAGAAGGAAGCATCCGATTGGCCTGAAATTCGCAGCACGCATCGCCCGCGAGAGGACATGCAAACGATTAGCATTGCAGGGCATATGCAAATCATGTGCGCCCGGCACGCCACCGAGAAGCACTATAAGAAGGGTGCACAGAAGGCGGGGTGAAAGTAGTGGAAGTGTGTTGTGCTGCCGGACCTGTGCGTGGGAAGCTTCCTGATGCATCGTCGCAGAATACGGCAGTCATTCCAGCACGTTTCGGAGTTCGACAGAGGACGAATAGTGGCTTATCGCGACAGCGGTTTATCGTACCGAGACATCGGCGCCCTTGTGGGACGACGTCCAGCCACAGTAGGGCGAGTATGGATTTGGTGGGTGCAGGAGGGTCGGACGGACCGACGTGAGCAATTGCCGCGGCACACCACCGAACAAGAGGACCAGCATGTTGTGCGGCGGGCATTGACGGCTCGCACCGCCACATCACGAACGTTAGCCCAGGAATTAGGGTGTGTTGCGCAACAACCTGTGTCAGCACGTACCGTTCGACGTCGTCTGCAGGAGCGGGGACTTGTCGCACGGCGCCCATTTCTCCGATTACCATTTACGTTACACCACCGGCGAATGCGGCGGCAGTGGGCCGTTGAACGCCGCACCTGGTCTACGGAATGGCACGACATTGTCTCCTTCGACGAATCCCGCTTCTGCCTGCAACACCACGATGGTCGTATCCGCGTGTGGCGGCACCGCGGCGAGAGACTGCATTATGCATCGCCATACCGGTCCGTCGCCTGGTGTTATGGTTTGGGGCGCAATTGGATATGGCACCCGTCTGGTACGCATCGCCGGTACACTCAGCAGCCACCGCACCATCTCCGACGTTTTGGAGCCTGTAGTCCTCCCTTACCTGCAGGACCTGCCAGCGGCCACGTTTCAACAGCAATGCGCCCCCGCACGTGGCACGCATCGTGCAACAATTCTTCACGGCCCACCAGGTGTCACTGCTACATTGGCCCGCCTGTTCTCCCGATATGTCGCCCATCGAACACGTCTGGTCGCTGATCGGCAACCGAGTGTCCCGGCAAGCACCACCCGCGGCTACGCCTGATGAACTGGGGCAACGTGTGGAAGCAGCCTGGACCGACATACCCCAACCCCACATCCAAAGCCTCTTTCGTTCGATGCCGCGGCGTGCAGCGGCCGTTATTACTAGCCATGGGGGCCACACGAACTATTGATGTCTGCGTGTTCCGCAAGTCGCACGGGCCTGTAAGCTCAATCGTTTCATCTTTGTATCTGTTATGTGTCCAGTAAATCTGGCTTTGCTATCTCCTGTCCTTCTTGGTGTTGCATTTTGGGTGGCCAGCAGTGTATTTTATTTATTGGTGTTTAATGAATCAAAGGATGGCACCGCATGCTACATGCCATTAAAAAAATAAATTGTGTGTTGGTATGGAGAGAGAAATGATTAGGTATAACTACCCATGGTCATTGAACCTTCTGCTCTTCACTTGTCAACTAATGCCCCTTCCAGTTGCAGCTGGGAAACACCCTTTTGCACTCTTTCTTAGACGTAATAGTAAATAGCAATTTCAACAGGCAAAGGTCGATGAAAAAAAAAATCTTCGCTCTGTCCGACTTCCGTTTTCGGAAAATTTTCCAAGGTTTTCAAGCAGAAACACAATCAGTTATTAAACAAAATTATATTTTACAATAACACTGAGCAGAGGGAATATCGTGAAAGAAAAAAGTTACGATTACAGATTAAATTTGCAGTTCGTCTAACTTCCGTTTTCGAAAGTTTTGAAAGAAGAAATTCCTTCCCCAGTCGGAAAACGCCCACCGCCACCCACACACACACCAACGCCCCACCCCCGAAAAAATTATCCTCAGTTTTGCATCGTTCTAGAGAACGACTCAAATGATGACAACAAAGTCAGAGTGCCTCGAAACCGCGGAAGAAACTTTTGCCTAAAGTTTACAAGGGATATTTTGCTCCATCGAACTTCCGTTGTCGGAAATTGCTGTCTACATTTTCAAGCTAAAATACAAACATTTATGCAGTAAATTGATGTTTATTAACAATACTGGACAGAGGACTCTTCGCGAGAAAAAGAAATTACGATTGCGGGAAAAAATTTCACTCCGTTTAACTTTCGTTTTCGCAAGTTCTGAAAAACGGAATACCGGTCCCAGACGAAAAATGAGACCCCTAAGCGCGCGCGCACACACACACACACACCGAAAATAAAACATAAACATCAGTTGTTGTTTTTTTGTTTTTGTTTTTTCATCGGTCTCAAATATAACAGAAGTGTGGCGAAAAGAGCGGAATTCCGAGAATCCGAAGAACAATCTCATGCCTAATTCGTAACAGTTCGCGATATGCAAAATAGCTGCTCATGCGCCTACCCATGGAAGCCCATTTACGGGGCCATAAACTGATTATGTCCCCGAAATGAACGATGTGTTTGATTGCCATTTTCGGAACTCTGAACGGTCCGTTTCTGAAGCACGTATTTTCACAAAGGATAAGTTTTTAACGCGCGAATTTTGCGAGTGGTCCAAAAACGGACCCGCGATTTTATATTTATATATATTTTTTTCTTAAAATTTCGTAAAGCGGGAGACTCCCGCCCAACAACTTTATTTCGGCGGAAATTACGCCATCGTGCCCTGAATTTTAACCCCTGCTTTGTGGCCATTGTGTGCCATGACCAGGGCTTTGACTTTGGGTACCTCTACTTTCTTCCCAACCCCAATAGATTCAGTAGATAAAACATTAGAGATAAAGATGATAGGAAGTTGACATGGGCATCTTCCATACAGTGTGTAACAGACCCAAACTGGACACAGGTGATAAATAGGCAGACAGAAGGGCTTCTCAACAGTGTGTCACAATCGACAAACATGGTGATCTGAGTGACTTTGATCATGGATGCATTGTTGGTGCAAGAAAGATGGGTCATTCTATCACCCAAGTGCTAATAACCCTAGAGTTCCCAAAGGCAACCGTATCAGTGGTGTACCACAAGTATACTATTGATGGACATACCAGTGCCCAAAGAGCAAGCCATAGCTGACGACACACCATTGATGACTGGGTTTGCCGTAGATTATCCCAGGCCAACAGCGGTGCGAATCACATCCAGGTTTTAAATGTTGAAGGCCCAAGCAGTGTCGTCAAGTGAATGGTACAGCACTGCTGCATGCCCTGGGCTCTAGGAGCCAATTCCCTTGGGGGGCCGATTCCCTTCTCCTGCATCGCTGTGGACTGCTAGTCTTTGGACATTCTGCCTCGCCTGGTGCTAGGAACATCAAACTTAGACCTCTGCAGAGTAGCACTGCGCCGTGTTGTGAGATGAATTGCGTTTTCAGCTGTAGCAAGCTGACAGCGTGAGGCCATGATCCCATCATGCAACGTCGGCTCTGTTGAAAGCTGTGGTGGCTCTGTGATGGTTTGGGGAGCTTTCTCATGGGATACATTAGGTCCCTTAGTGTCCCTGGAGAGGTTCTTAACCGCTACACATTACCAGCCCGTGCTGACAAATCACTTGCACACTTTCATGGTTTTCATGCATCCTGTAGTCTTCGGTCTGTTTCAGTAGGAAAATGCATGGCCCCTACCGTGCGGCAACCACCTAGGCATGGGGCCCTAGGAACACTCATCTGAGTTTGGAACCATCCAGTGGCCCCTCAAGGTTCTTGGATTTAAACCCTGTGGAAGCTCTCTGGAATGCTGTGGAGTAGAACATCAAATCCATGGATCCTGGACCGACATCGCTGATGAAGTTGTGGGCAATGCTGCAACAGCCATGACTGGGGGTGGGGGGGGGGGCATTACCTCTCTGAAAACCCTCAGGAATCTGAGTCAATACCTTAGTGTGTGTACTGGCTGTTATTCACACTAAAGGAAGACCAGCATGCTATTAAGTAGGTACTTCTAACATTTTGTCCATTGAGTGTAATTATTTATTATGGGTGTGGGTTAACGAATCAAGGAAAGGAACGACATTGCATGCTGTGTGCCAAAAAATTTTCTTTGGGTGCCATTGTTTTGCCATACCTGTACTAGGCAAATTAATTTTATGGGAGGTATTAGTGTGGACCTTCGATGAACACTGAAAAGTCATAGGGTGTTACTCGATGAAAAGGAAAATCATTAAAAGTTTTTGGAATAGATACAGTGGAACCTCAGTTGTATGTTTTTTCAAGTTATACATTTTTTACTTGTATACATAATTCAGCATTAGTCCTGATAATTTGACTGTAGTTTTTATTCGGTTATAGTATACGTAATTCATTTATATGCTTTTTGCGATTATGTGTTACATTTTGTGTTTCAGATTACCAAAAACACGCGGTTCTTTTATTCTTTTATATGTAACCCGATAGGTTACAACTTTGAGAGAATCGAAACAGTGTTGCTGAGTTCCTTCTTGGTGCAGCCAAAGTTGAACCTTGATCCCATCAGAGAAGGGTATGTTTACTTTTGGTTTAGATGAAAAATAGGTTTTACTCATTCCACACTATGAGTAAAAAGTGCCTCTAACTTTCAGGGAATCTGTATCATCTTTTGATATGGTGCTGTCTGTTTTTTTTTTTTTTGTTTTTTTTTTTGCAGGCATGAAAGAAATGATGCAACTAAAAATTCACTAAATGCTCACTGTTCTCTTTTCTCTCTGAATTTAAGAAATTTCAAACATAGATTAGTGAAGATTTTACTGGGCACTAATGCAAAATCAACTAGTGGACAAATTGCTTCAAAAATGTTGATGCTTATTAGAAAATAATAGTGTTACCAAATGTGAAATAAAATCGTATTCGAATTTACTACAAGGTTTTTCAAAGGAAAAGTTATATGTATATATATATATATATTGAAAGGGATGTAAGGTCAGGTGATGCGTAACATCACAGCCTCTCCTTGACAAATGTCAACCCCGCCTTCTCGTGGTGCATCCTGTTCCCACTAAAGGGGCTCTGACGACCGCCAATAGCGGTATAACTATACCATCGGGATCAGAGGAAATGCTATCCCACACTCACCAACCCGCTTGGCCAGCGTGGTGAGTTATGGCCAAACACCTCCAAAATGACTCTACAACTTAAATCTTGGCCCTCAGTCTCCGGCAGCTGGAATGTACCTGGCCAAGGCAGCGGCCAGTGCGACATGAAGGCAGAGGGTGCTAAGAATCCCCGGAGGACCGGACTAGGCTGCCATTTGATGCTGACCTTGGCTACCTACAACGGACGCTCCCTATCTTCTGATTCAAGGCTTCTTGAATTGGAAGAGGAACTACAAAGGATCAAGTGGGACATCGTCGGGCTAAGTGAGGTAAGGAGAAAAGGAGAAGATCTCATTGAACTGAAAAGTGGACATCTCTTCTATTATCGTGGGACCGATACTGGCAGAACTAGTGGTGTTGGATTTATAATAAACAAGAAACTGAAGGATAAAGTGGTAGAAGTTGAAAGTTCCTCTGACAGAGCTGCACGACTCGTTATCCAACTATCAAGAAGATACCAGGCTCAGATTATTCAAACTTACGCACCCACCACAAGTCATCCTGAAGAAGAAATTGAAGAATTTTATGAGGAAATTCGTCATCTAAATAATAAAGGTAAGCAGCACTTGAAGATAATTATGGGAGATTTCAATGCAAAAATAGGGCACCGGCAACAGAATGAAACTTCAGTAGGTAAATTCGGTCACGGCAACAGAAACCAGCGTGGAAATACTCTCGTAGAGTTTGCAGAGGCAGAAGGATTTTTCATCTTGAACTCCTTTTTCAAGAAAAAGCCACACAGGAAATGGACATGGAGACATCCAAATGGGACGACAAGTGAAATTGATTTTATTATGTGTAACAAAAAATTCATCATCGAAGACTGCAGTGTGCTGAACAAGTTCAACACGGGTAGTGACCATAGATTGGTGAGATGTAAGATGCACCTCAACACTAAACTGGAACGTGGCAAGCTCATAAGACAAACAAAATGTATTGACATAACCAACCTTAAAAAACACCATAATACTTTCAAGTTGGAACTGAAGAACAGATTCTCTGCTTTAGAAGGCCTAACATCGGAAGAAGTGGATATTTCGGAAGTTAACAGAAAAGTAACCAAAGCTCTTATGGAAACAGCAACAAAATTAGCTGGGTCTAAGAACAAGTTGCATGTGAACAAATTATCAGGAAAAACCAAAATGTTGATGCAAAAAAGAAGAGAGATGAGGACAACTAAAGAAGATGTGACTTCCAAAGTGGAATATATAGAGCTATGCAAGACAGCACGAAAAAGTATCACTGAAGACGTAAGGAAATTCAACTGTGAGCTAGTGAGGAAAGCAATTGAAAACAACCAAAGCCTAAAGATAGCAAAGGGACATCTCAGTAAGGGAAGAAAACAGATTATGGCTCTGAGAAAAGAAGATGGTTCTGTAACAAGAAATAGAGGCGAAATTTTGACAAGAGTGAAAGATTTCTACTCCAAATTATATGAAAGGGATGATACATGTACTCCAGACATCATGAAAGGTACCAGAGTTCTTCCAGTCCTCCCAGCAGAAGTTGCTCATGCAATCAAGAACATGAAGCGGGGGAAAGCTCCAGGAGAAGATGGAATTACTATAGACATCATACAAGAAGCAAGTGGAGAAATTGAAACAGTACTCGCCCAAATTTTCACTCGATGCCTTAATGAAGGGAAGATTCCTGAGGATTGGAACAATGCTACAATGATCCTGCTACATAAAAAAGGTGACATTGAGGATCTCAGGAACTACAGACCTATCAGCCTCCTATCAGTGGTTTATAAAATCTTCACTAAAGTTCTTTCACACCGCTTGAAGGTAACACTGGACATGGCTCAACCGAGAGAACAAGCTGGATTCAGGAGTGGCTACAGCACAATAGATCATATCCACGTACTGAGAGAACTAATTGAAAGAGCGAGGGAATATGAACTTCCATTGTGCATGGCTTTTATCGATTATGAAAAAGCCTTTGATTCGGTGAAACCATCAGCAGTTACCACGGCTCTGAAATCCTGCGGTATTGAAGATGCATACATTAATATTATTAATAACATCTATGAAAATGCAAGTGCAAAGATTCGGCTGTTTGAAAATACAACAGACATAAAAATTGGAAAGGGAGTGAGACAAGGTGACACCATATCTCCGAAGCTCTTTAATGCCACATTGGAAAATGTCTTTCAATCACTGAACTGGGAAAACAAAGGGATAAAGATTAATGGAGATTATCTAACCCACCTTCGTTTTGCTGATGACGTAGTCATTTTTGCAACTACCCCATCAGAGCTGCAGAGTATGATCCAGGAACTTGCTGACAAGAGTAAAGAAGTGGGATTAAAAATGAACTTTCAGAAGACAAAAGTGATGTTCAATGCTTTTACAAGAAATGAAGATTTATCGATTGATGGAGAAAAACTGGAGATAACAGATACGTATGTTTATCTTGGACAGCAGATATCAAGTGAGGGTCACATTGATGAAGAAATTAATCGGCGTACAAAACTTGCCTGGAGAGCTTTTGGAAGAAACAGCATAATTTTCAAGAGCAATATGCCATTATGTCTTAAAAGAAAAGTGTTTGATCAATGCATCCTTCCAGTGCTTACGTATGGTGCAGAGACGTGGACCTTAACTAAAAGAGACATACAAAGGCTGCAGACAACTCAAAGCAGCATGGAGAGGTGCATGCTTGGTATAACCAGGAGAGATAAGAAGAGGAACTCGTGGATCCGAAAAATGACGAGAGTGGAAGACATCATGATCAGAGTTAAATCCCTGAAATGGCAATGGGCTGGACATACTGCCAGAAGGACAGACCATAGATGGACAGCCGAAATTTTAGATTGGATTCCAAGGGACAGGAAAAGACCCAGAAAAAGACCACATGGGAGATGGGTGGATGAAATTCGTAAATATGCGGGAGTGACATGGAGGAGACTGGCACAAGACAGACCGTTGTGGAGGAAACTTGGGGAGACCTTCGTCCAGCAGTGGATTGATAATGGTTGACAATGATGACGATGATGATATATTGAAAATATGAATTCATAGAGAATTAATTCCCTGACTTAGTTTTTTTTTAACAAAATTCAAAATAGACTGCTTAAGGTAGCAGAAAAGTATTAATGTATACGTGTCTGTCATTATAAATTAGCATAATCTAAAATTGCATGTTTTTTTCTTTTTGGAGGCATTCAGCATTTTACAAAAAGTATTCAACATTTTGAAGTTTCTTTTATACATTTTATATATTTATATTGGGTATATAAATAAGTTTTGAGGAATTTGAGGTGAACAAAACACGTTGTTGGAGAACAGAAACAATATTTTAATATTAATCGAAGTATGTTCCCTCTGAAGTTACAACTTTACCCCATTTTTCGGGCAGTGAACGTATGCCCCGAAGGAAGAATTCTGTTTCCTTGGAAGAGATCCAGTTGTCCAGCCAATTTTTTATGTCTTTATAAGAACTAAACCGTTCTCCAGAAAGTGCTGTCTGAATCAATCTGAACAAATGGTAATCCGATGACGCAATATCTGGCGAATATGGCGGGTGGGATAGGGCTTCCCAGTCAGATCCTTCTAAGTACTTTTTCACAGGTCGAGAAACATGTGGTCTTGCGTTGTCATGCTGTAAGATGACTTTGTTGTGTCTATTCTACCATTATGGCCGTTTTTGCATGAGAGCTCATTTTAAACGCATTAATTGGGTTTGATACCAATCACCAGTATAGTTTCTGACGGTTTCAGCAGTTCATAGTGGATCACACCCTTCTGGTCCCACCAGATACACAGCATTATTACCTTTGAACCATGGATATTGCGTTTTGGCGTTGAAGGACCTGGTTCACCTGGCTTCACCCATGCTTTCTGCTGTTTAGGGTTATCGTACCATATCCATTTCTCGTTGGCAGTAATAATACGATGCAAAAAAACTTTCTTTTTGCCTTTGAAGCAGCAATTTGCAAATGGTTTTTCGACGTTCAAGGTCTCTTTCCCGCAAAGCATGTGGAACCCAATTCCCTTCTTTTTGCACCATTCCCATGGCAGCTAAACATTGTGAAATGCATGGTTGACTAACATTTAATGCTGCTGCAAGTTCTTTTTGGGTCTGGCATGGATCCTCATTGAGTAAAGCTTCCAATTCGGCATCAGCAATTTTTTTGGGTGCTCCAGAACGTTCTTCATCACTGACATCGAAATCGTTCCTTTTGAATCGTCTAAACCAATACTCACATGTTTTTATGGATATGGAATGTTCACCATAGATTTCTGACATTAAGCGATAGCTGTCGGCAGCTTTTTTCTTGACAATAAAGTAATGCACTAACACTTCCCGCAAATGCTGTTTTGTCGGGACGAAAGTTGCCATTTTCCATCGAGTAAAACAAATACTTCTTCGCACCTCAATCGAACGTCATATACTGATTCTGACGTCTCGTACTGCGATATCGTAGTGTTGCCACCTTAAAATACATGCGAGCAGTAATAAGTACGACACCGAACGGAAATCCCTCAAAACTTATTTATATACCCAATAAGTTTTTTAAAGTGATCTAGAAAAACATATAACCAAGGTCCCACTATGTTGAAAGGCACAGTTTGAGGGCAGAAAATGTTTCATATCATGGAAGGAGCTTTACTGTTGGTTGCAAAAGGAAGTCACTGTCTTTAATGAAATGCAGAATCAGTGGTTGTGAGCATTCACAGTAGGTAACCCCCAAATAGAGTAATTTTAAAAATTCCTTTGGGCTTTTGTAATGGTTATTGTGTTGTACGGCCGTTACGCTGAGTGTATCTTCTAGCAGGGCCTTCTGGTAGCACTGCAGCCTTTTGTACATTAAAACATCTTTGTGCATGTAGACAGGGAGTTGAGATTTATGTTAAGACATGGTTTAATAATAATATATTAACTCAAAATATTAGAAAAAAATAATGTTTTGAGAGGATTATAGTAAAGGGTTTGAAAACAAGGTGAAATTAAGATGAGATTCATTGAAAATGCTTTACCTATTCAATTTCACAGCTTGGAGATGTGATATCAGTTAAAAGTATGCATGGGTCCTTAACCCTGTAAGTGGCTGATATATCTGAACCAAATGGTGCCCCAAATTTTCTGCCCTCCTCAAACAGAACTGCTGACATAGTGGCCGGATATACGAAAGCTATGGCAAAACTATTCCTTTCCCTCTCTCATCTCATCAGAATAGACTATATACATCTGTAGTAAGTGCTCCCTTATGGTTCCTAGTCAATAGTCTGATTCTCTTATAGTGCTTCATTCTCTGCTCCATGACCCAAGGAGTGATTGGAAAGGGCTAGTTCTCCTGACATCAGGGGTTAAAATTCAAATTTGAAATGGAGTCTCCCCACTTGTGTTTGTAAATGGAGGGGATTGAAAATTTCATGTGGGGAGTTTTGAATATGTGACTTACATTGAAAGACTGGGAAAACTAGTAATTTTTCAAACAATATAAGTTATACTTGGTTCTTAAAACAAACAGGGGAATTAGATCAAAACATTTACTACATTCAATCTAATACAAATTGCCATGCTTCATTTTACAAAACTAGAGTTGTTCGTTTTGCGGTACGTTCATATCATAAAATTGCTCCTGAAGTATGTATGTCTGCCTTTCATTCCTTGCCACAGTTAGCAAGCTTTAATCAGCTGTTATTTGATTTCTGAGGGTTTATTCTGGCCCAATTTCAGAAATATGCATTAAGATTTTTGTTGCTCAGTGAATATCTAAATTTTGACTGAATTTTGTTTTGTGTGTGCTAAAGCCACGCTTACATGGTACATTTGTTAAACGTAACACAAGACTTACTTGCAGAAGAACCTTTTGACACTAATGGAAATGTGTGCAGATTTTTGCTTATAAAACTCTTGGAAAACTTTGGACATTGGCACATATACTCTTCATTTTTTGCAGCTATGTTTGAATATATATCATCTTCATTCATTTCAAAAAAAAAAAAAAAAAAAAAAAAACCTGCTCTGCCAGGCTTTTGAAAGAACAGTACCAAAACTTGTGTGTGTTGCTTTAAACTTCAAAAAGAGTTCCATTGTGGAGGAAGGAAATGTACAGTCTATCTCAATCACAAATGATAAAATAAACCTTCATTGGACATTGTGATGTGCAAGTTTAGTATTACAAGGGTCAACTAATTTATTATTTTTGAACATGTTTTCTTTCAGCTCTGAAAAAAAAAATCTTATTGAATACTATGTATGAGATGTTTACAGTTCACATAATTAAGACTTGGTTGATTCAACCATTCTTCTGACAAGAGGAATGTCCAGTTTTTCCCTTTGCAACTATTTATAGAGGGAAAATATATTACATTTAACAAATAATTCAGGACAGTGGAAACATCGCGAAAAAAAATTACGATTTCAAAAAATCTTGGCTCCGTCCGACTTCTGTTTTCGGAAATTTTCCCTCCGTTTTCAAACTGAAACACAATCAGTTATCAAACAAAATTATATTTTACAATAATACTGAGCAGAGGGAATATCGCGAGAGAAAAAAAAAAATTGCGATTACAGATTAAATCTGCCGTTCGTCTAGCTTCCGTTTTCGAAAGTTTTGAAAGACGAAATTCCGTCTCCAGCCGAAAACGCCCCCTCACCGCCCCCTCACCGCCCCCTCACCGCCCCAAACAAAATTGTCTTCAGTTTTGCATTGTTTTGGAGAACAACTCAAATCATGATAACAAAGTAAGAGTTCCTCGATTCCGCGGAAGAAACTCGTGCCTAAAGTTTACAAGGAACTCCGTCGAACTTCCGTTATGGGGAATTGTTGTCTACACTTTCAAGCTGAAATACAAACATTTATGCAATAAATTGATGTTTAATAACAATACTGGACAGAGGAAACTTCGCAACAAAAAGAAATTACGATTGCGGGAAAATTTTTCACTTCGTTTAACTTTTGTTTTCGCAAGTTCTGCAAAAACGGAATACCGTTCCCCAGTCGGAAAACGAGCAACCCACACACCCACACTACTGATCCTCTGAAAATAAAACAATATCTTCAGTTTATGTTTATTCATCGATCTCAAGTAGGCTATAACCGAAAGGTGGCTCAAAAAGCGGAATTCCGCGTATCCGAAGAACAATTTCATGCCTAATTCGTAACAGTCCGCGATATGCGAAATGACTGCTCATGCGGCTACGCATGAAAGCCGATTTACGGGTCCATAAACTGATTATGTTCCCGACATGAACGATGTAGCCTATTCGATTGCAATTTTCGGAATTCTGAGCGGTCCGTTTCTAAAGCACGTATTTTTTACAAAGGATACGTTTTTAACGCACGAATTTTGCGAGTGGTCCAAAAACGTACCCGCGTTTTTATATTTATATATATATCTTTTCTTAAAATTTCGTAAGGCTGGAGACTCCCGCCCATCAACTTTATTTCGGCGGGAATTCCGTCATCCCGTCCTGAATTTTAACTCCTGTGACATGTACATCATACCACTGAGTAGAAAAGAAACAATTTGCTCAAATATTTTTTCTCTGCTTCCTTATGTTCTTTGCCATTTTTGTAATATTTTTGGAGGAAAAGGTAATATGATAAGAAGGATTAAGGAAAATCATTCCCTGTAAATGCCCACTTTGAATGGCAAACCTAAGGGAAAAGCAACACTTTCTGATGTGCAGGTTCACTTGTTCCCAGAACGTCCGTGGTATTCGTGCCAACTGATAGACATCAATCATTTCACTGCTGTCTGTACACGATATTAAAAACGGAGATAGTTGCAAACTAAGAGATGAACTTTATTTACAGCTAAAACCAAGTTAAAAACATGTGAGATCTTTCGGACCCACTATGGGTCCATCATCGCTACTATGGTAAATACAATGATTTAAAATATAGTGTTTCCAAGATGAAAGCAATGTACATGGTGTGTCGTCATTACAACATTGATTAGAAAGCATAGTAATGTATATGCTTTCTGTAAATAACAGACTTGGTTTTATTGTGGTCGTTGCTAAGCAAGTGATGTTATTCCAATCCGGGGTGTGCAGACCTTGATTTATTATTCTGGACAAAGCGGTGGCCTTCGATCCCATCCGGACATTATACTTGTGCTCTGACACTCGGGTTGTAATCCATAACTGTCTTTATTTGTAGTTTCATATTATTTGCATGTCGTGCATTATGTCGAGTGCGCATGTGTGAATTTGAGAGCAGCGTTTTAATGCTGATGCATTGTGGTATGGATCTCTGAGTTTAAAAGATCGGAATTCTACCCATGCGGTGCTCGATGATGGACCCATAGTGGGTCCAAAAGATCTCGCATGTTTTTACCTTGGTTTTAGCTGTAAATAAAGTTAATCTTTTAGTTTGCAACTATCTCCGTTTTTAATATCGTGTATAGACAGCAGTGAAATGATTGATGCTCATCACTTGTTCCTGTCGAGTTCAGCTCACTTCTTAGACAGCAAATATGTATATTTATTTCCGCTGATTTCAAGCCATTTTGCTAACCCTGAGTTAATTCGTTTCAGCTGGTTAAATGGTTAATTTGGAAGTCTGGCTTTGCCCTGATCCGAACTTTAGTGTGCCTGGCCCTGCTCATTCCTTCCAGTTTATGCCCCTTGCTGTTTCAGACCTTTATTGCAAGTTCTCTGCCACTGATTGCAAGTAATGCAAGGTTTCCTCTAGGAGAAGCAAAGCTGCTCTATTGAACTGAGCTACCTCAGTTGTAAACGGAATATGACATAGACAGATGTAACATTTCACATAGCAATTTCTCCCACAGGTGGTGAGGTTTAGACTTCATTGCCTACTTCTATTAAAAATGTAATTTTTCCACACTTAAGTATAAACAAGATAGCCTTGATCTCCAAGTATGTAAACAAATACTTCAAACTTCCACATCTCTGTTACAGAAATCACGCCAGAAGCTCAGTTATCTGGTTTTGTGAAGTTGAAAATTCTGTTTATGTAGATGTCTTTCAGAAAGGAAAAAGAGACGTATGTTTTAGTCACTACAGTTAATGCAAAGTAAAACCAGAATTTGATTTCAACCTTGAAAGAAATGCGAGGGCAAGTTAATAAAGACTGAGAATGATTTTATAATTTGACGTGCAGAGACAGCAAGACAGGGAAACGAAGCTTTCATAATAGCAGAGAGCACAATGACCTTAGTGACGCAATGTCAAGCACGTGACTGCAACTTCCTGCAAACATTGGAGGGAGAAAGACGGAGTAGTAGCTGCTCACCTATGCAAAATGTTGTCTATATATTCAGGAGCAGGAATTTGTTGCTTTAAAATTTTGTTTTCATTTACCAAAGACGGCCATGGAGGCCTACAAAATGCTGAAAGAGGTGAAGACGTTCTTCCAGAATCTACAGCATTTCGGTGGTTCAAGGAGTAAAAGGAAGGCAGAGTTTCCACTACAAAGTGCGGTGGTCCAGGGGCACCGTCGGCAGCCATTAACGAAATGCTGGTCAACATAACTGCTGTGATTGGTTGGGAAGATTGCCAAATAACTTTGGATAATCTCGCTGCTGTGTTACACATATCACATGGTAGTGCATAGACCAGAGGTTCCCAATCTACGCGTCGCGATGCCCCAGGGCGTCGCCAGTCTTGATCCGGGGCGTCACGACTATAGGGAAAAACTAAAACTTATAATGTATAGTGAAATGCAACATTTAAAATTTTGAAGACGTGTACATAATTTAAAGAATAAATTGTAAGAAAAAATGTTAAATAAAAAGAAAATGCACAATTTTTCTTGTGAAAACACTCTCTTCATCTGAGTGACTTTGTGCAGATCTCGCTCCCCCTCCAGTCTGAAACTGGACTGAGCCAGGCAAGGTCAAGTGATAGATAGCATTCTGCCCCTCATTGTTGGGCACTTAGTTTACTAAGCAGTCTTCATTCAATACATATGCAGAGTATAGAAACATTCGTTAGAACTGAGCTACTGTGTTGGTTTATGTCCAGACCTGTTTATAGCAGAACCACCATCAACCTTCACTACTGCCAAGCAGGAAAACAGCTAATGGACATTTCTTCAGACTTTACACTGATAATGACATTCTCTTCTGAAACTCTGCCCCAGGTTTTGGAACAGTGTGGCAAAGGAGTACACAGAATTGAGAATAAAAACCACGAGAGTAATTCTCCCTTTTGCCACATCCTACCTTTGTGAGGCGGGATTTTCAGCGCTGGCAGTAATAAAATCCAGATATAGAAGCAAAGTTAAAGGTGAGAAGGAGATCTGCATAGCTGTATCAAACATTGTCCCCATATTTGATGTTTTGTGCGACGAGAAACAATCTTCCCCATGCCTTAAAGATGCAAATACCTCTGTTATGTATCTTCTAAAATTATAGTAAAAATGTGAAAGCCAAATAAAAAGTGTTACCATTGTGAAAATCTGCCTAACTCATCAATTTCTTCTTATTCAGTTCTGTAATTTTATTCCAATTTTGAATTTTTGCATTAAAAAGGATACAAGCTAGTGATGTAAATTACTATTTTATTTTTAAAAATTACCACAAACTTGAATTTGGGCAATTTGTCTTTATAATTTTGGGTACAGGGGCATCACTTGGAAAATGTGACATGTGAAGGACGGCGCAGTCTCAAAAAGTTTGGGAACCCCTGGCATAGACTATTTTACATGAACATTTGCATATGAGGCATGTCTGTGCCCGTTAGGTTCTGCGTTCATTGACACCTGAGCAGAAACAGGTGCAAGTGGATGTGTGTAGAGAGCTATAAAGCCTGCTTGCTGAACATAGTGAAGCATACCTGAATTCCATTGTCACAGCTGATGAAACCTGGCTTCATCATTACAATCCCAAAGGAAAACAGACAAGCAATGTTTGGAAATACCATCTTCTCCTATGCCAAAGAAGACCAAAGTTGTTCCTTCTGCAGGGAAGGTCATGGTGATTTGTTTCTTGGATAACCATGGAAGAATTTACCAGTATGTAGTCCCTGTGCATACCACTGTTAGTGGACAGTATTATGTGGAAGTTTTGAAGATCCTGTCCAAATACATCCGTCGGAAACGCGCCACTCTTCATCTGTGTGCTTGGCGCCTGCATCATGATAATGCAAAACCACATGTTCCAAACGTGGTTTTGCAATATTTGGCCAAGACAAATGTCGAATGTGTGCCACACCCGCCTTATAGTCTGGACGTAGCACCCTGTGATTTTTTTCCTCTTACTGAGGATAAAAGCGGAATTATGTGGGAGATGTTTTGCATCATCCACAGCTGTCATAAAGAAGTCAGAGGATATTCTGAAGAGGCTGTCGGCAGATGGACTCCAACACTTGTTCCAAGACTGGCAACAACGTTGGACAAAATGTATTGCAATGGATGGTGACTAGTTTGAGGAAGACCGTACCCCAAAGGATCGTGCATAACACTGCTGGTGAGTAATACACTCATTCTCACTCATTATTGACTAGCCCTCCGTGAATCAGCCCATTTCAAACTCTGATCTTGCAGCCTGGCTTGTCAGTTTCATCTGTAATTAATCAATGTATTAAGTAGCGAATGCACTTCCGTGTCTTTCGTTTCACTCAGTGATCTTTGCCATCTGATTATTTCACAAGTCGGTCAATGTTTTGCGAGTCAAAACATTTTCTTTTATCAATAAGCAAAATGCTAAACCTTCCAGTATAAGTCTGGCCCAAGCCAATGACGACAAAACCAGCCAGGTCCACAGAGACCTATAATATCAGTTGTCAACCTTTATCTATGTATATAGATAAAGGTGGTTGTTATGGTGGAATGCTTTCAGGCTTTCATTACCCTTTGTGATTCAAGAAAGTTTCTTGACATCATACTGGTACTCAGTGCAGGAACGTCGCAGGAAATAATGACACAGTGTGTACACTCATTCCTTTGGTATGGATTTCTAACAAAAAAAAAAAAAAAAAAAATTCCTTTCATGGAGTTTGATTAATTCATGATATAGTATTAATTCACAGTTCAGTATAAAAATGCTGGAAATGATCATGGTTCGCATGCTCCTTGAAAACTTTGAAAAGTCCTTGAATAAAAAATGTTCATTTTCAAGTCCTTGAACGTACAGTAGACTCTCGGCTATCTGAGCTAATGTGGCGGCCGGCCGGGTCGGATAGCAAAAAAGTCGGATACTCCGGAGCCATAGGCATATATCAGCCCCTGCTAGGTTAATGAGCGCCACCCTATTGCGTTGAATGTAATGTCCAGTATGTACTTGTTGCTATTTGAAGACTTATGTCATATTAATTTGTCCTTATTAACGGCGTACAGTAATTACTGAATTAGAAGGAAACGAAATAAAAATATGTACGTACCTTTCACGAAGCATTTATTTGAAGAATGAAACAGAATGTGTAATGAACAATAAGTTGAATAAATTTTACTATGAATTTTCATTTAAAAGAAAGTCTTCAGTCAAATCAGCTGTTAATGTAAACCAAAATATTATAACCTAAAACTACATTGCCTAAGGTTTGAAAAAGTCTGTAATCTAGATCTGCTTCTTTAGTTGCATTAATTTCTTTGCCGACATGTCCTTCCACTTACGTAAACATATATCATCTGCTTGCGTTGCCTCTCGTTGTTGGCCAATATGCTCCAGCGCCGTCTCGATCGCCTTCAGGCCTTCGTAGTGGGTTATGCGATCGGAGGGTTCATCATCATCTTGTTCCTCTTCAATCTGCTGTTCATTTAACACCATCGCTACAATATCTTCGTTTCATGTGCGCGTAGGCACCTTAAAGTACTTTAAGCAATAATACACGGCCGTGTGGTGGAAAATTGCTCGGCATGACCTTTTTTTTTTTGGCGTTTCGGGTAGGCCGGAGGTCAAGTAATCGGGAGTTGGATAGCTGAGAGTCTACTGTACTTGAAAAGGTTTAAGGCTGTAGTATAAATAGTATTTGGAAAAATATATTTTGTTTGTTAAGTAATGATATGAAAAAGCATGGGTGAAATAATTGTTTGTGCTACAAAGTTGTATAGGAGATTTCTGTGTAGTTCTAATAAAAATACCAAGCTGATCAAATAGTGCAGAACTTGCATTCAACCCAGGGAGTGTGTGGACAGCTTGTACCTTGGTTATGAAATCACTACAGAGTAATCATCAGCCATGTGAGTAAAATAAGTTGAATGCTGTATTCACCAATTGTGGTGGACTTCTGTTTACTGAGGTTAGGGATGCATTCTTGCCAGATGGTGGAACTTCAAGGAATTGCTTGTGCTTCATACATGGACCCTTTCTTCTCCTGACTGCATCAAAAAAATGCATCAAAGTCATGTATCAAAAATAAAAGGTTAAAGCAAACAATACCTGCAAATGAACACAAAAATAGTGTACCCTTTCAAAATATTCCACAAGATCAAATGATTTTTAAAAATACCAAAACAGAGAGAGCAATTCAAAGTTAATAAAATAAACAAACTGTGAGTAAGGGGAAGGTGTAGTGGCAGGTCATTGAAGGTGTGCCAGCCCCAGCTAAGATTAATGGTCTGAACTTACTAAAATACCTACCTACCTACTGACTGACGGACAGTACACGCATATGATAATTCGGGTTTAAAAAGTCCTTGAAAAGTGCTTGAATTTATTTTGCTTGGAAGAGTATGAACCTTGATGATCTGGTGAATATTGTTTTACTGGCTGTTCAATAACACATTTTAAAGACTTTTCCAGAAACCCCATCTTTAAGGGAAAGCTGAAAATCATGAAAGTGCTTGCACACTGTGCTCTTCGTATTATTGCTGTGAGCAAAAATTTGTGCATACCAAACAGAAGTCATCGTTCTTTTCATCTGTTTGGTGTTCCTGATCCACGTCGGGTGTATGAATTAAGTTGTGCGTACATTTTATCTTGAAAATTAAAAGGCAACAATCTGGCTTTGTGGCTTAGGAATTGAACAGTCATACCATTATCCAGAGACCATGATATCTCCAACCTTTGTCTAGAGGAAAACTAACCAAACTGTGGGAATGTAACAGTCTCCAGAGTTGTATAAAAATAAGATGTATCTGCATCAGTGGCGGCTTTTCAGGTGAAGTAGTTGAAGTGCCTCTGCAGCTATTTTACTCAAAATAAAGTTTTATTCAGTATTTTTTTTATAATATATTATTTTTTGCCTTTATTCAGTTCCAACATACTCAAAATTTTGAATAGATATTAATTCACATGGCGCGCTCAATACGGAAAGCAAATCCTTTTACGCAAAACAGTGCAAGTGAAGAGCCGAAATGAGAATGCTTAGAAGTCTGCAGTTTTCCTCCGAGTTGCCATGGTAACCGTGATGTCACCCTCCCCAATCTGCTCGCTCAAGTGAAGTGTTTCAGCTTCACGTGCCTTACCTCTGCATCTTTCAGTTTTGGAGCGTAAAGTCCTGAGAGATCATGGTGGAGTGAGCGAACTACCAGGGTACCATGCAATCTACTAGGGTGTTTTCCTTGTGGTGCTGTGGGACATTATTTTTCGAAAGGAATTTGTTTTTTTTCGTGCTTTGTGATTATTTGTTGAAAGCTTTAACTGATGTTTTAGGTTTGTTTACAATTTAAGTGATAGTGATAGTTTTTAGTATGCATCCTGTGGACGACATTGTTTGTAATTTATTGCAAACTCCATTTACTCTGCCGAAAGATGAAGATAAAAGAGACATTTTGCTTCAAGGACGACCAACGGATTCACTGACAATTGTTGCCAAGAACGAAATCAAGAAGAGCGGTAAATCTAACAATATTAATTTAAAAAATTGTTGGTTTACTGAATATAAATGGATTTGCAGCACTTCTGTGTTAATTTTTTTTTTTTTTTTTTTTGGTCCTTGCTTACTTTTTAGTAATAAACATTCGGCGTGGAATAAAGATGGATTCTCAGATTTATTAAGCATAACACGGTCACTTCATAAACATCGTGATTCTAGCGAACACCTGAAATGCGGAATAATGTTAAGGAATTTTGAAAAAATTCAAAACACCATTGCCGATGCCTTGAGGAAGAATGCTAGGCTTTTGAAAACGCATTTTAACAAAAACGTTCGTTCAAATAGACTTTTCCTGCAGACAGTGATTGATGCAGTATTAGTCTATACTGTATTTGAGCAAACAAGAACTAGCATTCTCCATGGCCATGATGAAAGCATGGGCTCGATAAATCGTGGAAATTTTATTGAATTACTTTCATTGTTGATATGAAAAAGTTCTTTAGAAATTGAAAACCAATATGAAAGGATAAAAAACTATTCAAAATGAATTAATTGAATGTATTTCTTAATATATAAACGATCACGTCAAAAATTAAATAATTTTTTATTGTTGATTCGGAAGGTGTATTGGTTGAGGGATTTTTGGGTTTCCATGACGTGAATGAAGATAGAACGTCAGGAGCTTTATACAAAATGCTAGACAAAATTTAGGAACAGTCTGCTTACCAACACAAATAAATAGGACAATATTACGATGGGGCAAGTATAATGTCTGGACATTTAAATGGGCTACAGAAAAAAAGTCAAGGATGAAGCTTCTCAAGCTGTTTTTGTTCAATGCTTAGTTCATCGTTTGAATCTTGTATTACACCAGAGTTTTTCTGAAATTTCTAAGTGTCGAATACTTTTTGCAAGCCTCAGTGGAATTGCTTCGTTTGTTCACCATTCTGCGAAGCGGTCTTATACACTTATATCAACAACCGCAAGATGCAGACCAACCATAACAGAAGCTCGATGGTCCTCCACTTCGAAATTAGAAGTGCAGTTGTTGAAGATTGGGTTAAATTGAAGGAAGTGTTCAGATTTCTGAGGAATAGCGAATAATCAGACAAAAATCAATTCATCTTGTCAAGGGGTTTTTGAATGATACGAACACTTTCGAATTTACATTTTTGGCTCCACCGATCTATTATTCGAACTTTTGAAGAAAAGATAACTAAACATAAACTACTCTGTAACTCAAATTAAAAAAAAAAACCTCGTGAAATTTTGAGCTATTAAAAGGAACAATGAGTTATTTGAAACACAGTTTGGAAAAGCTAGCAAATTCACAGAAATAAGCATGGGAATATGCTGCTCTTACACAGGAAACAATTTTTCAAAATTATAAACAATTGTATTTTGATTTTTGAAATTTTGGACCACATTCTTTTGGAAATGTATATAAGATTTCAAGACTGTAAGATACTTCAATTTGTCTGACTTGCTGACACAACCAAATTCGAATAATTTAATGCATGCTTTCCCACTCGCGCTCTTGAAAATCTACATTTTTACGGAAACATATTTACTAAACACCAGCGTCTTAAAAATGAACTGAGTCTTGTATATGCCGATGAAAAATTAAGGAATGTATTGACTCAAGAACTCCTTTGAGTGTTTCACGGAGACAAAGACATTTTTACAGAAGATTATAAATTGGTTTTCCTCAGTTTAACAATTCCATCTACAAGTGTGCTAGTGGAAAGAAGTTTTCTTAAAAGAATACAAACTTGCTCAAGAAACACTAGTTCCCAAAATAAACTTGCTTCTCTGGCAAATATTTCTATTCAGGAAGACATTTTATTGATGCTCACGAAGAAACAACCATCTAACCATCTTATGACGACAAATTTGCAGCTTTAAAAGGAAGAAAAATTGATTTAATATACAAAAAATAAGTAAGTCCTCATTAAGGGATTTTCATTGTAGACAGTATATATCTTTTCATACTGCTCTTGTATTTCTTCACCTATTTTTCCAACCACGAGCTGCCACTGATCTGCATACACAACCATTGAAACAAAAAAACTTGCTGCAAACCCACAAAGCATGAACCACAATAACAATAAGATAATTTAAAAAAAAAAAATTATAAAACAATAAATAATTATTAGAACTTAAGATTCCAATGAGGCCAAAATAAGTACATTAAAATTGAATGTGCAACAATGTGTGTGAAATGGACCTTGATGGCAAAATATTAGACAATGAACCTCATAAAAACTAGAGTCTAATTAAAGAAAATTTTTATATCCACAAAACTAGTTCCATTAATGGAGCTTCAAAAATTATAAATAGCATTCTCATTCTCAACAACTTAATTCAAAAATTATAAAATACATTTAAGGAACAGATTTTAATTTAGCAACTGGAAGAGGAACCTGACAATAAAATTTAAATTTTCTGTGTAAACAAAACTTTGATACAGTTCCCATACACTGAGAATATGCCTTGATAAAATTTAGACGCCAGAAACATCTGTAAAAACAAAAGAACTCAGATGATGATATAAATAACAGAACCTTCAAGTAAAATCTAACTTTTTGTTTGTTTGGGGGTATAATGACTGTAGTGAGAAACACTGAGCTGTAAGCTTGTCCCTAATTTAGGGCCACTGGCTCCAGTGAAGGAAGAGAGCCAGTGCCGAAAGGCAAACACACCATCCATGTTTCATCTAGGATGTTTACTTAGAAGCCAGAGCCTCTTAGCCCTTGGCTACTGGTGCGGCGCTGTTTGATTGTGCCTCCCATGCAGAGATACCATTGAGGCATATCATTAATTGTTTTGTTGGTGTTCATCCTTGTGCCAAGTAGGCCTGGGCTTGATCCCCAGATGAGGAATGGGTGATGTGTTTGTCTTATGACCCTGGCTCTCTCCCTTCCTCCCTGAACCAGAAGCTCTAAATAAGGGATGAGCAAATGCTTATATCCCCAGGAGTTTCTTGCAGTGGTCATTGAATTTCGGAAACAAAAGAAAAAAAAATGACTGATGGAGGGTTGTACAGAGGATGAGACTAAATTTTTGCAGTATTCGGATCACTTTGTCTTCATTGTACTTTTACGACGAAAGCTGACTAGCATTCAAAGTATTGGCCATCATGTTGCCCCATCTTTAGCCATCTGCCTGCCACTTCTCTGATTCCTCAACTTTACCAGTTCTTGTCCTTTGAGACAAAGAACTTCTTCATCCCAGCTGCCAGCTCCTCCTGGTTGTTGCCGTCTGCGAAGGAAGTGGGCTGGACCGGAACAAGTAATATTCTGACAGAGCCAAGGTCCAGACTATATGCTGAGTGTGGCATCAGTTCGATGCCCTCAAGTTCCTCCCCGGTTGTTTGCACGGCATGATGCCGAGAGTTGTCATACTGAGCGTGCTTTCTGTTCACCAGTGCCTGCCGGATACTTCTCCTCCAAAGCGGCATGCATGCACTCCAGCTGTTCAGAATGCAGGTTGGCGTTGATTGTCCGACCATCTGGAACAAATTCGTAATGAATTATTCCTTCAAAATTCCACCAGATGCGGAGCATCACCTTGTGCTCGAAGCACCCATGCTTGGCAAACAGGTTCAGGAAGCTGGCCCAGGCTCGACCACTGCCATTGTGTGTTAGGGATTACGGAAATAAGCCCACTTTGCATCGCACGTAACAATTCTCTTGATGAGACATACGCTGGCTTTCTAGGAGTTTCGTGCACACTTCCACTGGGCGGTTTGCTTCAGCTGGCGTCAGTTCGTGAGGGACAATGCGGCAGCTCCTGTAGACCTTGCAGAGGTCCTGAAGGTGATGAACCATGATGGTCTGTAATATGCCCAGCTCTCCTGATAATCTCAGAGTGCTGGTTGTCGGATTTGCCTCTATGGTTTGGCGCACGGCCTCCAAATCCACAGTTCGTGGCCTACCTGACTTTGGCTGATCATCAAGGTTTCTGTCACCTGAGCAAAATTTCTTAAACCATCTGGTTGTGGTGCTGTGGTCCACAGAACCTTACCTTTTCGCATAACAAATGTTTTGTGTTGCTCGAGTAGCGTTGTGGCAGAGTTAAAACTCACGAAGCAAAAGTTCCGTAATTAGCCTGTTGTGACTGTTGATCTTGTAGGAGTCCCAACCACAGATAGAACAATGGCATGCAGTGCTGTTCACATCAACTACTACCACTTTATATCCAGTGTTTCTTTCAGGAATTCTGGACGGGGGGGGCAAATGGAACCTTAGAAGGAACAAGTTTTCCACTTACTATATATATATATCATCATCATCATCATTGTCAACCATTATCAATCCACTGCTGGACGAAGGTCTCCCCAAGTTTCCTCCACAATGGTCTGTCTTGTGCCAGTCTCCTCCATGTCACCCCTGCATACTTTCGAATTTCATCCACCCATCTCCCATGTGGTCTTCTTCTGGGTCTTTTCCTGTCCCTTGGAATCCAATCTAAAATTTCGGCTGTCCATCGATGATCTGTCCTTCTGGCAGTATGTCCAGCCCATTGCCATTTCAGGGATTTAACTCTGATCATGATGTCTTCCACTCTTGTCATTTTTCGGATCCACGAGTTCCTCTTCTTATCTCTCCTGGTTACACCAAGTATGCACCTCTCCATGCTGCTTTGAGTTGTCTGCAGCCTTTGTATGTCTCTTTTAGTTAAGGTCCACGTCTCTGCACCATACGTAAGCACAGGAAGGATGCATTGATCAAACACTTTTCTTTTAGGACATAATGGCATATTGCTCTTAAAAATTATGCTGTTTCTTCCAAAAGCTCTCCAGGCAAGTGTTGTACGCCGATTAATTTCTTCATCGATGTGACCCTCACTTGATATCTGCTGTCCAAGATAAACGTACGTGTCTGTTATCTCCAGCTTTTCTCCATCAATCGATAAATCTTCATTTCTTGTAAAAGCATTGAACATCACTTTTGTCTTCCGAAAGTTCATTTTTAATCCCACTTCTTTACTCTTGTCAGCAAGTTCCTGGATCATACTCTGCAGCTCTGATGGGCTAGTTGCAAAAATGACTACGTCATCAGCAAAACGAAGGTGGGTTAGATAATCTCCATTAATCTTTATCCCCTTGTTTTCCCAGCTCAGTGACTGAAAAACACCCTCCAATGTGGCATTAAAGAGCTTCGGAGATATGGTGTCACCTTGTCTCACTCCCTTTCCAATTTTTATGTGTGTTGTATTTTCAAACAGCCTAATCTTTGCACTTGCATTTTCATAGATGTTATTAATAATATTAATGTATGCATCTTCAATACCGCAGGTTTTCAGAGCCATTGTAACTGCTGATGGTTTCACCGAATCAAAGGCTTTTTCATAATCGATAAAAGCCATGCACAATGGAAGTTCATATTCCCTCGCTCTTTCAATTAGTTCTCTCAGCACATGGATATGATCTATTGTGCTGTAGCCACTCCTGAATCCAGCTTGTTCTCTCGGTTGAGCCATGTCCAGTGTTACCTTCAAGCGGTGTGAAAGAACTTTAGTGAAGATTTTATAAACTACTGATAGGAGGCTGATAGGTCTGTAGTTTCCGAGATCCTCAATGTCACCTTTCTTATGTAGCAGGATCATTGTAGTGGTGTTCCAATCCTCAGGAATCTTTCCTTCATTAAGGCATCGAGTGAAAATTTGGGCGAGTACTGTTTCGATTTCTCCACTTGCTTCTTGTATGATGTCTACAGTAATTCCATCTTCTCCTGGAGCTTTTCCCCGCTTCATGTTCTTGATTGCATGTGCAACTTCTGCTGGAAGGACTGGAGGAACTCTGTTACTGGTATCTTTCATGATGTCTGGAGTGCATGTATCATCCCTTTCATATAATTTGGAGTAGAAATCTTTCACTCTTGTCAAAATTTCGCCTCTATTTCTTGTTACAGAACCATCTTCTTTTCTCAGTGCCATAATCTGTTTTCTTCCCTTACTGAGATGTCCCTTTGCTATCTTTAGGCTTTGGTTGTTTCCAATTGCTTTCCTCACTAGTTCACAGTTGAATTTTCTTACGTCTTCAGTGATACTTTTTCGTACTGTCTTGCATAGCTCTATATATTCCACTTTGGAAGTCACATCTTCTTTAGTTGTCCTCATCTCTCTTCTTTTTTGCATCAACATTTTGGTTTTTCCTGATAATTTGTTCACATGCAACTTGTTCTTAGACCCAGCTAATTTTGTTGCTGTTTCCATAAGAGCTTTGGTTACTTTTCTGTTAACTTCAGAGATGTCCACTTCTTCCGATGTTAGGCCTTCTAAAGCAGAGAACCTGTTCTTCAGTTCCAACTTGAAGGTATTATGGTGTTTTTTAAGGTTGGTTATGTCAATAGATTTTGTTTGTCTTATGAGCTTGCCACGTTCAAGTTTGGTGTTGAGGTGCATCTTACATCTCACCAATCTATGGTCACTACCTGTGTTGAACTTGTTTAGCACACTGCAGTCTTCTATGACGAATTTTTTGTTACACATAATAAAATCAATTTCACTTGTCGTCCCATTTGGATGTCTCCATGTCCATTTCCTGTGCGGCTTTTTCTTGAAAAAGGAGTTCATGATGAAACCCCCTTCTGCCTCTGTAAACTCAACGAGAGTATTTCCACGCTGGTTTCTGTTGCCGTGACCGAATTTACCTACTGAAGTTTCATTCTGTTGCCGTTGCCCTATTTTTGCATTGAAATCTCCCATAATTATTTTCAAGTGCTGCTTACCTTTATTATTTAGATGACAAATTTCCTCATAAAATTCTTCAATTTCTTCTTCAGGATGACTTGTGGTGGGTGCATTAGTTTGAATAATCTGAGCCTGGTATCTTCCCGATAGTTGGATAACGAGTCGTGCAGCTCTGTCAGAGGAACTTTCAACTTCTACAACTTTATCCTTCAGTTTCTTGTTTATTATAAATCCAACACCACTAGTTCTGCCAGTATCTGTCCCACGTTAGTAGAAGAGATGTCCACTTTTCAGTTCGATGAGATCTTCTCCTTTTCTCCTTACCTCACTTAGCCCCACGATGTCCCACTTGATCCTTTGTAGTTCCTCTTCCAATTCAAGAAGCCTTGAATCAGAAGATAGGGAGTGTACGTTGCCAAGGTCAGCATCAGATGGCAGCCTAGTCCGGTCCTCCGGGGATTCTTAGCACCCTCTGCCTTCATGTCGCACTGGCCGCTGCCTTGGCCAGGTACATTCCAGCTGCCGGAGACTGAGGGCCAAGATTTAAGTTGTGGAGTCATTTTGGAGGGGTTTGGCCATAACTCACCACGCTGGCCAAGCTGGTTGGTGAGTGTGGGATAGAATTTCCTCTAATCCCGATGGTATAGTTATACCGCTATGGGCGGTATATATATATATATATATATATATAATTTTTATTTTCTATATTTATATATATATAGAAGTAATTATTATATATCTCATACAGGGGCGCATTTAGAGGGGGCCAGTGGGCCTTGGTCCCCCATAAAGTGTTTCATTTTTTTTGTTTTTCGTTAAAATGCGACTTTCGTTAGAAAAAAATGCCTTAATTTTAATAAAAATGTATCAACTTACATTCGAAAAAAATGCTTTAATTTTTCTTCTATTTTTCATTAACTTTAATTTTGTTCTGGTGGACTCCCCAAAACTTCCATTGCCCCTCCCAAAGAAAAATTCTGTATACACTCCTGATATAGTAATTACTTTTTCAAACATTTCAAGAAATAACAAACTTTTTTCAGCTAAACGAGAGGAGGTTCGGGGGGATGGGGCAGGCTTGAAATTTTTATCTAATAAAATTCATTTAACACACTCTTGATCCTGAATCACAATTCCCAGACAATTAAGTATGATTAGTGTACTTATTATATTTTGAAGAATAGCATGTAAATATACACTGGCGGAAAGTGAAAAAAGAACACCAAGAAGGAATTGGCGGACGATCATGAAATTTACATATGTTGATGGGGTCGAGTTTAAGTAGGTGTGATGTTAATTTTGGGACCAACCGGTGAGCGCTTACGCCACAGCATGGCATAATATGGAAATTATCGTTGGCAGTATTTAAGGAGTACGGCGAAGTGAATGTAATCAGTCGTCGGCGTACGGACACATGCGAAGACCCTGAAGAAGCTGCAATGCCTGGACATGGAAGACATGTATGATTTCAGCAGTTATCGGACTTTGAGCGAGGTCGTCTAGTCGGACTCTGCGAGGCCGGGTGGTCGTATCGTCGTATTGCGGAGCGAATTGGACGGGAAGTATCGGTGGTGGTACTATGGTGGCGTAGATGGTCCGAGGAACATTCCCACACGAGAAGACGTGGAACCGGGAATCAGACGGACTGATGAGCGGACCGATGAACGTATAAGAAGAGCGGTGTTGTCAAGCAGAACATCCACTGCGACGCAAATCCGAGCTGACGTTGCACCTGATGTGACTGTGCGAACAATCCGCAACCATCTACTGGATGCAGGACTACGTGCATGTGTTCCTCTGGCATGTGTACCTCTGACTCCAGCCCACCATCAGGAACGGCTGCAGTGGTGTCGCCAACGTCTGCACAGGAGAACGCAATGGCGATCTGTCTTGTTCAGCGATGAAAGCAGATTCTGCTTGGGAGCCTCCAATGGCCGTATGTGTGTTTACAGACGCACAGGGGAGCGTCTCCACCCTTCTTGTATCCGCCAGCAACACACAGGGCCTACACCTGGTGTGGGGAGCGATCAGCTATCACTCCCGTACACAACTAGTGTTTGTACCACGTACGTTAAACAGCACCTCCTACATCAACAACATCATTCATCCCGTTGTGCCATTTGTAAGGTCGGTCCATCGTGGTGTTTTCCAGCAAGATAACGCACGCCCACACACGGCACGTGCAACGCAACATGCACTTCAGGGGGTGAGACAACTTCCATGGCCTGCACATTCACCGGGTCTGTCCCCATTGAGCACGTGTGGGATTTTATGGGACAACGACTTATCCGGTCTCCACGGCCAGCCACGACCATCCCCGATTAACGTGTCCAGGTTGAGGATGCTTGGAACTCAATACCCCAAACTTACATCCAACATCTGTACGACAGACTCCATGCCAGAATTGCACAGTGTGACGCAGTTCATGGCGGTTCAACCTCGTACTAACCATGTTACATGGACATGTTATTTTTCAGTTTACCAGCAAATACAGTTGTATTTTGCCATAATGTTTGATCTTTGATCACGTTATCCTCTGTATTCTGTTATTATGCTGTATAAATTTCGTTTGGTATCAGACGCCTCCTTCTTGGTGTTCTGTTTTCACTTTCTGCCAGTGTACTTTGAGCAAAATAAACTATAATACTAGAACAAATATTAAAAATAATATAATTGGAGAAATATTTGTAGCATAAAAAAGAAACGAAAATTTCATTTTCATCACAGCCTGAATTTATTAACATTTGGCTCAGTAACCTATAATGTCTCGGGAGGAGGGGGGGGAGATGGCCGTTTCTGGGAGGGCTTCGCACCCTCGAATGTATGCCTGAAAGAAGCACTGTTTATATCCCTTTCGACTGACTGCAGTGCACGACTTGAACTAGTTTAAGCACGTGACGTACCCGCCGCATCACATGCATTTAAGCAAATATTGCAAAACTTTCAACTTGCTCTCTGCAATATTTTGTGGTTTGTCCTGGACATAGAAGTGTCTAGTTAGATCTCTGTTGAACACATTCGAATATAAACTTCTTGTAAACTGCTGAAAACACACACACATAAAAGAAAAAGAAATGTGAGTTGCTGATTGTATTTGTTCTCTCAAGTAGCCCAGTGTTACTGGCAGTGGTGGAATGTATCCCATAGAAAGAAAAGTGGAGATGCGTGAGATCTGGGAAAAGTTGTAGACATTTGATGGCAGATCTAGGGCACAACCAGTGTTGTGGAAGAGGGGGGTTCAAAACTCTGCTGGTCACCCATCGACCTAGCATTATCTTCTAAGGGGACATAAGGCATGGACAGTACATGGTTTATCGTGGCCCAGGTGAAAACCACTTAGAACATAATTCTTCCCCCGCCTTAAAAAAATTGAAATCTTTGAATATGTTTTAAATAGATAAAAATCTTTACACCTATAAACGCGTAAGTTGTATATGTATTTTACTTATAAAATCAGCTGATTGAACAGGAAATATACTCAACTTACATTTTATGAATAAACGTGCACGCGTATGTGTTAATTGTTATTTATTTAGTAGGTTAGGCAATTGCCATTACGTTTTGGACAGGAGGTATGCAGAGTTTGGGTAGCGACCAGCGCTACAACCCAGCAGCGAGGTCAAGAGCATTGCCTCTCTCCTCTCGTTCGCAGAGAACAAAACTCTCCTGAGCGAATATTTTACTAATACGAAAAACTGAGAAATTAATTTTAGCAACTATAACAAAACAGCGACTGTTCTTCTGACAGTAGCGTACAGTTAGCAGCTTCCAGAAAAATTCGAGTGTTTAGCCCTCAAAAATTACTTACAGTATGTGTACCCGCATTCTTTTTTTCTTAAAATTATTTCACAATAGTTTTCTACTCTTTTATAGTTTCTTATGCGATGTTTAAGTATATACGTAAACAAAGAATTCTCTTTCGCACCTCAACTTTGTTAGTGGAGCAGCAAGAATTTTATTTATTTGTGCCCCCCCCCTTCCCCAGACCGTTTTTTAGGCATGTCATCGCTCGTGGCAGGGTGAGGTGGACGTATCCAACCAGGGCCAGCTGGTCAAGGATTTCATTCGGGGAAGATAAATGCGCATTTTTGCGCCTGAGATTTTTCCAAAATGGCGCCTATAGAACACGAAATTCAAACGCGTTTAACTCGGAAACGGGCGTTTTTAGGTCCGTGAAAATTTACACAGATGTTCTCCTGTTGATGATAAAACAGTGATTTAATTTTTCAGAATTTTGAAAAATGGCTTTTTTGAGAAAATCGTTGGCAAAGTTAGAGATTTTTTCAAAATCGGCTGTTTTTAACGCTGCTGAAACGCGGAAATTAGCAGTTTCACAGATACATAATAAATTGCAAATAAAGTGCGCATTTGTATTTTTTTAACAAAGAAATTTGTATAGAAAAAACTCAATCTGCGCCTGGTAAATTTTTTTTTAAAAATTCAATTTTTTTAAATCACGAAGTTTACGATTTTTTAAAATTTTAATCATACGATGTGTAAAAAATATTAGCACCATATATTATTATATATTATACACACAATGTAAAAACAAATACTACAACAAGATATCGTTTTTTAATTCCGCTGCAATGACTCGCTGAAGTTAGGAAAAATAACCGTTTTCTAGAGAGCTTGTTTCACGGTGCAAGACTTGAAACCCTCTATCTCGAATGGAAAACTTTCTTTTGCTGAAAGAAAAAATATGGGTCTCCTTATTTTAGTCAAGGAACACCCCTTAAGTTTTTCAGAGAAATCTGAGACCATGATGGTACGACCCTGCCTGAGTTGAAAATGGAACCCATCATAGACAATTTTTAAATGCCTTTCACACTGCCCAAGGTTGAACGGGAAAATGTGCTTGGAGAATTCATTGAACTGAAAATTGATGCTAAAAATGATCACCAATCTGACATACAAAAAGGAACAACTGCTTTCTGGAAATGAATGTTTCTTGAAAAGTACAAACATTATATAAACATTTTGACACTAGTAGAAATATCTGGTACACTTCCCTTATCTGCTTCTGCATGTGAGGTTTAATTCAGTTTCATGAAGAGAATCCCGGCTGATTAGATGGGCAGTTTAAACTTACAAACATTAAATGCTCTCATGAATATTGAAGTTGCAGGTCCGTCCGAAGACAAGTTTTACCCCGGCCTGCTGTTTCAAAGTGGTATGATGAAAAGACCGAAAACCCAGATCGTAAACCATACGGAAAATAACAAGATTCTGAATAGTGTTCTTGAATTTTGTGAATGAAGCTAAATATTAGGTGTGCAATTTAATTTTCTGCCACAGGCATGACAGTGTGTTGACAGCAAATCGAATATGTACCTAATCAACGAAATAATCCCTGTCGTGTTGGATACATTTTAGCCATCGGTCAGGGAGCTGCCGAATACCACTGCGGAAAAAGAAGGCTGTTTCGAGTTGATAAAGTTATCAATACTTGTGTGTACCTCCTCGACGGAAGTGAAGTGCATATCAGTCAGGTGATGTTGCAGGGAGCGAAAGAGGGGATATTCCGACGGGACGAAGTCTGGAGAATACGCCGGGTGGGACAAAATCTCCCATCCCAGGTCGGTGATCATGTTTAAAGTCGTTTTCGCGGTGTAAGGACGTGTGCTATCCTGAAGCAACAGGACCGACCTTCTGCCCTTGTCGGTGTATGGCCTTTTCGCCTCCAGTGCATCACTCACACGAATGAGTTGCTGACAATAACGCTCAGCATTGACAGTTTCACCAGGTTTGTGTAACTCTTAGTGTACGACACCACGCTGATCCCACCATATGCACAGCAACAACTTCTTGGCATGGATATTCAGTTTGGTGGTACTGGTGGTAGGCTGACCTGGATAAACCCACGATTTGTGCCGCTTAGGATTACCATACAGGACCCACTTCTCATCACAGGTCAAAATCTTGTGGAGGAAATCCTTCTTCTTGAATCTGGAGAGCAAGGACATAGCACCATCGTAGCGCCTAGACTTGTTTCCAGATGTGAGTTAGTGGGGCACCCAACGGCCCTCCTTGTGAATCCGTCCAAGCTTGTGCAGGCACTTTGCAATGGCTTGCCATGTTACTCCGTGTTCCTGGGCTAGCTCTGACTGTGTGCGAGAGGAATCAGTGTCCAACAGTTGTTCCAGTTCCTCATCGTCAAATTTCTGTGGCTGTCCCGTACGTTCTGCATCGCGGAGATTGAAATTTCCCTGCTTAAACCGCTGGAACCACTTTTTACACGTACTGTAGGACACAACAGCCTCACCCAAAGCAGCACAGATCATTTGCTTGGCTTCCGCAGCACTTTTTTTCAGCTGAAACGCGAACAGGAGGCAGTGCCTTAAATGTTGCTTTTCGAACGTCATTGCTTTCACCGTCAACTTTCATCCTTTATGTCACTACAGCTGTGAGCAGTTATGGTTGCCTGGAAAGCTGTTGGATGGCGCTGCAATCGGCCTTAATGCAAACAGCTATTTGCATTTGCCGACGTTCTATGATCGCTTGCGGTTAGGGGCCGAGAATTAATTTGCACACCTAATAAAAAAGAATGAATTTTTAAATATTTGAATTAAATTGTTAGAATTAATCTGTCAGGTCATGGAAAAGAGAGTTATATCTACAGATTTGTAATCTTTTCAGCATTACAATGTGACAGTTACTGGGGTGAAATCAAAATTTGTCACGATTGACTAATGGAGGGGGACATGTTAAAGTTTATTTTGTATAATGTTAATACACTTTTGCTAGTAAAATATAAGGCCTCTAGCAAATAGTGCTGTTGCTAAAAAAAAAACGAAATCATGTCCTTGATGGTGCATATTTTGCTGTAAAACAAAACAAAGCAATTGATAATTTTTTTATACATATCTGGCAACTTAACTAGATTTCTTAGTGATTGTGGACTAACTTTTACTGGTCTTATAGAGGTTATTTTTCATGAAAGTTGGTTGTCAAATTTTCGAACTAAAGCCTAGTTCGTCATCAGGACTACGTCACTGGAGTAGTTGCTGCCACTCAGTTGGAAGAGTCCAACCGCAATTATCGTTAATTGTGGTACTTCTTCTTCTTGCTATTTCGATCCCTTCTTCTAGTTTCCTCTTTACTAAGTTTGACTGGTGGGCGATTATTTTCACTGAGTTCCAATTTATGGAGTGTCCACTTGCTTGTATATGTCTGTCTAGCCCTGTTTTGTTACTAATGTTCCTAATAAACTTAGTTTGATCAAACTTAGTAAAGAGGAAACTAGAAGAAGGGATTGAAATAGCAAGAAGAAGAAGTACCACAATTAACGATAATTGCGGTTGGAATCTTCCAACTGAGTGGCAGCAACTACTCCAGTGACATAGTCCTGATGACGAACTAGGCTTTAGTTCGAAAATTTGACAACCAAACTTTCATGAAAAATAACCTCTATAAGACCCATAAAAAAGTTATTCCACAATCACTATGAATAGAGGTGCCATAAATTCATTTACAACTAGATTTCTTATGTAAATGGCCCATACTAATCATTTTAAAGGTCCTTTGCTCTGGGCAATGGCATTTTGCTAGTCATAATGAAGATTCTATCAATCCATGCCACTTTGAATCTTTGTGTACTTCATTTTGACAAAATCGCTCTGAACATGAAAATAGGCAAAATTTCATACAAATAGGCAGAATTTCACAAAAATGGGTATCATCCAGAAAAACCTGGGTTGACCCCTGATAATTCTTTAATTTTTCTTTTCTTGCTTTATTTATGTGGTAGACTTTTTACTCACTAGTATACATCAATTGCGTGTGGAGAAATGTATTAACTAAAAAAAAACCTGAGAAATTTTTACTATATTTTCTTGCAATGAAAAGGAAAAGATATACCAAACAATTTCAGATGATAAAATCGATCCAGATGTGCGTGCATATGTCAAATGTCAGGATGGGCCTTGTTCCACAAAATGCCTGGAGCATTAGGTTCTTAAAATGTCACTGTCCTTAACCAGTATAACCACCATTTCAGCTCTGACTGATACAGCACATGTCGCAAATAGTGCTGCTTACACTCTTGACCTTCATGTGTGTGCTTCACCATGCTGAAAGCCATCCAAATGTCAAATAACTGGGGGGGGGAGGCTTAATGTTTTGCTCTTACTATGCAGTATCAATCTTCAACAACAACAACAACAACAACAAAAAAGGCTGTGAGATGAACAAGTTTTTTTGCTTAGGTGTAAGTATTGGTATCAAAGATTTCCACTTGAAAGTTAGTTATAGGTCTAGAAAAAAACTCATATATCACAAATTTCAGAGTTTGTGTATTGATTAATTTACCATGGCATTTTGTGAGTGCCTTTGATACATCTTTGTGATACTGTTATGTAATTGTGAGATATTTTGAAGCTCAATGAAGTTGTACTTTTTTATATGCATTTTAAAGTTAGGCCTATATGCTGAAATGTCTGGTTCTATGAGGTTCTTATTTTCCTCCATTTTAAAAATTTCTTCATAGTTTCAGTTTCCTAAGGTGTGAAAATCCATTTCAAATTCACTATTCTAATTTTAGTTTCAGCAAAAAAAAAAAAAAAAAAAAAAGTATTAAAGAAAAGAAAAGTGTGTTAAAGATTTAAATGCATTATGTTGTATTCAGATTTATATTCATTTTACTATACATGTTTTAGAGGTCTTTTATGTTCCTGTGATTATAGGTGGTGCCGGTGAAGGTTACTGCACCAGGGACCATGCCTAGCAAAATGGCAGGCAACAAAAGTTCATCAGTTTCACCACCTGATTCTGGGAGGTAGGACGTTTCTCAGTTTATTCTTTTTCAGCATTACTACCAAATCAGTGAACTTAACATTAATCATGTTTATTACATTAATTAAAAAATAATAAGGTCTCCAGCCTGCTACAGTCTTTTGTATTTAAGGCAGTTTAAATCTGCAACTGCAGATATAACAGAGTGGAGGATATTCAAGATATATCGATAAAAGTTAAGCTATTTCACTCTCTCATGTGGTTGTAATTGTATGGAGAAGAAAATGTGTTGTAGAAATTAGTGGCTTCCTCTATACTCGGAGCAAACCTAATCTGGCTGTAGAATGGAGGCTGAAGAAGCCTTTGCACTGAAATGGTATCTCACGTTTTTTCAGTATTTTCCCACACTATTGGAGAACAATAATGTAGGAGACTGTCTCACAAGCCCTGAGGGTATGGTACTGTAACAGGAGGCAGAACAAAAGAAAACTTCTTACCTAGTCTATCAGGGATTTCTTTCTCTGAAAGGAAGAAGGCTTAGTAAACTAACCCCCGAAACCACTTGACTATCCACTTATTCTCCCCACCCCTCTAGTAAATATCCTCCAGGATAGCCTCTGTAACCAACACAAGTGACAGTGATGTGACCAAAATGCGAATTTCTGAAGTTTTTTGCAACACGACTGAAACTGAGATCTTCATTTTAACGTACATATGCACAACATTTAGAACATCAATGTGCTCTTTAAGTCCCAGTTGAAGCTCAGATACGAGCTTGTAGACTGGAACTATATTACAGAGAAGTACACATTCTTATATAGCCAGGTTTGTCTTGCAGCGAGTATAGCAAAATATTAATAATTTCATGTGTTTTTATACTAGAATATTATTTTGTTTCTGCAAACTTTCAGCGATGATTCTCCACCAGTTTTCAATGTTTTGAAAACATAACTCAGTGTTTTGTGCAGTAACACTGAAGTTTTAATCAAATCTACAGGGCCAAGCCTAGTGAAAGTTATCAGACTAAGGGATGTTGATGTTTCTTACTCAGAATTTATCAACCACCACAAGCAACTCCGAGGGCTATAAGCAGTCACTTGTGCCTGATTTAGGGCCAGTGACTTCAGGGAAAGGGGAGAACCAGCACAATTAGATAAACACACCACTTACACTTTATCTGGGGTCCTGAAGCTGAACCCATCACTGAGCCATCTGGGTCCATCATGAATGGTCAGATGCCAGCACCACAGACCACTCGCCCACTGGAGTGGCTGGAGGGGATTTGAAATATTGTGTGCAGCAGTGTATTTTTAAGATATGTAGAAATGAAGTTATTGTATATATGGACCAAAGGAATACAGATGATTAATTATCAAGACAAGGCATGAATATTTTCTAAATTGCTTCAACTTTATGTGGAAATTTTGGTAATTGCAAGACCCATTGGTGGCAACATTCTTGGTGAAAGCCCCCCCCCTCTCTGCCCCCAAACCTAAAGAGAGGAAGAAAGAAAAAATAGTTGACATATGTAATGGATGAAGGATATCAAGAATTATGTTATACTAGGAAGATTCTGAATTTCATTTATTTGCATGTGTTGTATTTTTCTTAAGGCTAAGGAGCATAGCGAAGTAGATTAGAACTATCATTTGCAGATCTCAAAATGTGAAAAAGTAGTATTCAATTTTCCCATGCACTGTATGGTTTGTGTGTGTTTTGCTGCCTTTCAGGCTACAAATTTTCTTCTAAAATTTATCTTATTTTTCGTTGTTGTGAACATCAAATATCTGTAAGCCCTATTCATTTACTATAGTAGTTTTTCCATTAAGTGTATAGAATTGAAATTGAGAATTTTTCAGTAAATTTGAACATTATTCTGCTCTGACTACAGATCACCTCCCCCACCCCCCGCATGATATCATTATCAGTGCACAAACTACCTTTTTCTCAAGGGTGAAAGTAATTTAACTCAAGAACTTAATGTTTGTTAAAGATATTGTGTTTAAAATTTCATTTTGTCTCATTTCTTTCGCAACTGGGTGCATTGGACAGCTGGAAAAGTATTGCCTGGTTCGGTGAATCCAGGTTTGCTAGCTCTGAAGTGGTAATTGATGGGTCCTTGTTCGACATCGCAATGGTGAGTAGCCAGCCCCTTCACGTTTGGACAGAAACAGGCTGGTGTCCTGTTTCTGTCTATGGGGATTGTTCTGATAGAGTACATTCTGATGGACAACTTTGGGTATCCTCATTGACACGTCTTTGGATATCCCCATCCCCATGTCTTTGGATATTCCCATTGACTCATCTTTGGATATCCCCATCCCCATGTCTTTGGATATCCCCATTGACACGTCTTTGGATATCCCCATTGACACGTCTTTGGATATCCCCATTGACACGTCTTTGGATATCCCCATGTCTTTGGATATTCCCATTGACACGTCTTTGGATATCCCCATGTCTTTGGATATCCCCATGTCTTTGGATATCCCCATTGACACGTCTTTGGATATCCCCATCCCCATGTCTTTGGATATCCCCATTGACACGTCTTTGGATATCCCCATCGACACATCTTTGGATATCCCCATCCCCTATTACCGCCCGATCTTACCTAGGAATTATTTTGGACCAAGTGTTGCCACATGGCGACCACATATCCAGAAGTCTTTCAGAAAGACAACACCCGTGCCACAAAGTCTGCATTGCGCAGCAATGGTTCAAGGATAATGTCCAAACTATTCGTGTTGAATTTCATCGAACATTTGTAAGTTCAGCGGGACGCACCATCCGCCGGTACACTCGTTGAACTCCGAGAGGCAGTTCGGTCCGACTGGTACCTAAGGACACCTTCCGCAGGCTAATGGAGTTGATGCCACGACGGGTCCAGAAAATTGGCTCAACGCGCTGTAAGTAAATCATCATAATGTTATGGCTCGTCGAGAATTGTGAAACATCGAAACAGAGAGCACGAAGATTTTTAAGTTCTGTGGAAGAACTCTTACTACGTGGAAAATATGTTAGGATTATTAACTTAACACTCAGCTTGTTCGATTCCCGTTCCAGGACGATGTAATTTTCAAGTTTTCTGATGTGACTGATGTCACATAGTGAACAGTAAATACTAGCAATTCAGGCATATCTGATTGCTAAGTTAATAATTCTGACGAAGATTCTTTATTTTTAAGGGTACGGAAGGCGATGGAAGAAGCTGTAGAAAAATGTAAGTGGCTGAATGATTTAGCTAATATGAAGAGATTGAGGTAAATTCTTGAGGGTATTTGTGATAGTAGTGTTATTTGCCTGTTCCTGCAGAAGTGTCTATACTAGTGGTCTGAGTGCTGGCTTTTGACCGTTCGTCGGAGTGGACCCGGGTGAGGCATGGGTGGTTGTTTTACAGCACCGGCTCCTTCCCTTCTGCGGAACCAGTGGCCACAAATGATCATATGTAGAGGATTTTAGGAAGGGAGAGTCTGACCCCAGGTCTTAAACAACCCTTAGCAATAGGAAGCTAGGAGATTTGGGCTAGAGTGCCCGATAGGAAAGTGACACGGAAGCGAGGTAGAAAGGGGGAGGAAGACGCCCTTATTTATTACCGGGGGGGCAATGCCGGGGGTCCGACGGCTTAACGTGCCCATCCGACGCACGGCGTATATTTAGTGGATCCAGCGTTCGTACCTGCCTGGGATCGAACCTGAGGTCTTCTCCATAGCAGTCACGAACGTTGCCCACTAGGCAACCCGTGGCCACAAATTTGGGGCGAGCGTCCTTTTAATAGCCCTTAGAGCTAGCTGCTCATGATGGTTCATTAAATCCCGAAAGAACAACAACAAAAATATGGCTTTGTCCGCCTGTCGCATTCACGGTTTTTACAATGATAATAACGTATTACTCCCCAGTTTGTCAGATTAGAGGTATTCTAAAATACCTCAAAGTAATGTTGCTGGTTAAATTAATGTATTAAACGGCATTTTATGGCAGTATGATTAGAAAATGACTTTCAATGTTTCTTATGAGAGATAGTAATTAATGCTTTGTAACACTTTGTTTACGACGTAGTGTCACAACTGGAAAAGCGGAGTAAATCAGCGTCGTACTGTTGTATATCTATATATTAATTCTATAAGGTTTTTTACTGTGAGTCCTATTTTGAGAGAACAGCTGAACGTAAAGATATCGTTGAGGTATCAAAATAAAGGTCTTACCCTGTAGATGTGTCAGTCGAAGAGAAAAATGAGATTGGGGCAACGGTTCGGGCGTTGTGTGGCAGCAAAATTCCCATGTAAAGTCTGTGGCAGAAGCGTGCGGTTGACATTAGATCGCCTGCGGTTGAGTCACGCGCTGTTGACGGCGGAAGCAGGGAGGGACTGAGATAATCCGAAGTCTATTTTCTGAGCGAACCGTTGCGCAAAGCAACGCTAGCAGGCATTCCTATTAAAGTTCTTCTCATCGGAACGGCGAACACTCTCGAAGACCTGATTGCGTTATGCCGTTGGACTGTGTGATGTATATATACAATTTAATATTCATTCGATCCAGTTTATTCACGTAGGTAAGACGTTTCCCATTATGTAAAGATGTAAATAAACATTCCATTGACCATTGTTAGTGAAAATATTACGGGCGACTGCTTATAGCCTATTGAGTTGCTCACGGTGGTCGTTAAAGATTGTACAAAAAAAAAAAAATCACGAACTTGGACTATGGTCTTTACTAAAGTGGTTGAATGAATTTGTCAATGAAATAAAGTTTACATTTGTTGTTTCATATGTCTTTCAAAAAAAAAAAACAAAAAAAACCGTCAATTCCGACGGGTGAAGAGTATTCGCAACGCGAATCTCATTCCAACATTTACAAACACAGTTGTAACTGAAGATGAGAGTGAAAGCGTGCGCTATCCAGTTGAATTTTTGCGCACGGTCGAGATAGTGGAAGTCCGCCTCACATTTCACGACTGAAAAAGGGTGCAGTCGTGATGCTTATCACGAACCTGCCCCCCCCGGTGGCGCAGTGGTCTAAGCGCTGGCTTATGATGATTCGTTCGTGAAGGGTCTGGGTTCGAATTCCGTGAGGCATGGACGTTGTGTTTGTCTTACGGCACTGGCTCTCTCCCTTCCCTGGAACTAGTGACCCTAAATTAGGGACTGGCGACTGCTTAGCCCATTCATTGAGTTGCTCACGGTGGTCGTTAGACCTTCAGTCAAAAAAAAAAAAAAAAAATTAAGAGCCTGGACTATTGTCTTTACTGAAGTGGTTGAATGAATTTGTCAATTAAAATAAAATTTACATTTGTTGTTTTATATGAGTTTATTCTTTTAAAAAAAAAATAACTTTTGATTCCGACGGGTTTCGTCTAGTGCATTTTTAAAGATGTGAGTGAAAAAAAATTGCCATGTTTTTAACGGATGTCATAGCGAGAGAGAAATGTAGTGGTCAAGTAATATGTTTGACAGTGACCTTAAGTTCGAGGAAAGGATTTTTTCTCTTTTTGCTAACCTTAGAGTCGTTAATGTTGTTGTTCATAGAACAAGAACAATGCTCATTTTTAAAATTTATTTTCCTGTAGCACTTAAAAATCGTGTTTGAAATTAATTATTTTTCTGTAGCTAAAACTTCCTTAAAACGTTTATTTGGTAGCGGGATTGCTTTCTATCAACCATGTTTGTTACTGTAATGTCCTTTGTTTCAGTTCTTGAGAAGTGAACAACAAAATACCAATTCCCCCATTTCTGCGAACTCGTCGCTGCGCTGATGATTCTTTGTTGGATCGGATGAATTAGCTGATGATAGTTGCGTGAGTTCGTTAGCAGACTTCGCTTGCATTGCGAGACACGCAGTAAAAAGTTTAATATGTTATCAAGATATTCATGTCATGCCGACATCAAGGCATCAACTGGTTATTTATTTATTGTTCTCATCTCTCGATGAACTGAGTATATTGCGGTGAAATTGGAGTTACGCTCACCAGAAATATGTTGCCGCCCCGATGGCCGAGTGGTTTGAGGCGCGGGTTCCAGTCCCAGGTGAGGCATGAGTGGTGTGCTTGTGGGATGGCGTTGGCTCTGTCCCTTTTCCTGGAGCTAGTGACTCTGAATTAGGGGTGGACAACTGCTTTATGACCCTTTAGAGTTGCTCTTGGTGGGCGTAAAACTTCGAAACCAAATATAAAAAAAATGGTGTATGTAAAGTAAAGAACGAACGGTGTTAGATGAAACTCGATTGATTTAGCTATCCGCTTGTAAAAAGAGTAACTTTAACGAAATTCGGATGCAAAAAATATTGTAATGCTGTTCGGTATTTACTTCAGCGTTTGATTTCAATAAAGAAGAAATAATGTATACTGCTGATTGCAAAGGGAATACATTTTTGGAAGCCTCAATGACAATCTATATACATGTATACTGTAAAAGTGAAAGTTTGTATATTTGTTTGTCTGTCCGTTATACAAATCTACAGTTTTCAACTACCGTAGAAGGGTTTTGGAAGCGATTGGAGCCCGCGCGGGGGGGGGGGGGTCAATGGAGCCCACACACAAAATGTTTGTTAGTTTAGTTTAAATTTCTACAGTTCTCAATTTAGAACCACCAAATTTGATATACTATCTCGTGGTACTCTAACTTAGACCGTACACGGTTTTTGGTAAGGGTCGGAGGTCAAGGGGCCCCCATACAAAATTTTCGAAAAAATGTCTGTTTTCAATTTAGAATCACCAAATTCGGTATACTATCTCATGGTACTCGAACTTAGACCGTAGACTGTTTTTAGAAGGGGTCGGAGCCCGGAGTCAAGGGATCCCCACACAAAATTTTCGTAAAATCTACAGTTTTCATTTTAGAACCACCAAATTTGGTATACTATGTCATAATACTTTGACCGTAGACGGTTTTCAGAAGGGGTCGGAGCTCGAGGACAAGGGGCCCCCATACAAAATTTTCATAAAAAGTTCCATTTTTTAGTTTTACGCTAGCTTTCACCACCATCAGGCAGAAATATTATGTTTTATAAATAGAGAGTTCCAGATATTCAAAACGATAAAGAAAAGGATGATCAATGCCGATCTTTTCGCTCCCAATGGAAAAACCAAAAATATTGTTTGCCAAAAAGCAATAACTTAAACGAATTAAAATAAATTTGCTGGAAAATTACAGGAATATATTTTTCATTCCTAAAATTTCACCCGCTGAACTTGGTGATTCCACGAATATTTTTACCCGGGAAATAACGGGGACCCCTACTAGTGTTTATTAAAATAAATAAAAACAAAACTAGAAAGGTTGCCACCAATTTCTCGTTTGTACTTGCAACGAGTCAACCCATCGTACTAAGGGGTTTTCACGTGTTTTTGTTGAAATGTTCAAGGTTTTGCAATAAAAATTCGACTTTTACGCCATGCAGAGGTAACAGGAGGGAATCGCGCATCGAAGACATTTCGTGCATTATGATCTCGTTTCCCGAAAGTTAAACACTTGAACCACCTGAACGTTACGTTAAAATTCGCCAGGATTGCAAAATCTCGAGCCATACAGATCTTTTTTTAGCACTAATTATGAAAATAAAGACTACACGACGGATTATAAAGGATCAGTAAAGCACTTTTCCTCGACTTAGCCAACGCACAGCGCTGTGTAAGAGGTATCACTAAATTCCGATTCCGTAAGAAGATTTTAAAACTAAAGATGGTTAAGCCCCCGTGATGGAACACAGCAGATTCCGGTTAATTGAGACACACAAAACACTTTGGCCCAATTAAGTGGCTGCCCCAATTATACAAAGTTTTATCCCAAAGAGCTAATTTGGGATGTTCAAGAATTGCCCCAAATAACGGCTGTGCCGATTAACCGATGGCTCAATTAACTGGAATTTACAATTTTTTTTTTTTTATTGTAGGTTTAACGACCACCGTGAGCAACTTAATGGGCTATAAGCAGTCGTCCGTCCTTAATTTAGGGCCACTGGTTTCAGGGAAGGGAGAGAGCCAAGGCAGTAACATAAACCAACATCCATGCCTCACCGGGATTCGAACCCGGACCCCTTTCGGACGAATGATCAGAAGCCATCGCTTAGACCACTGCGCCACCGGGGCGGCGCAATATACTGTAGTTAATCCTTGTCGCAACACCATACGCCGTTGCACCCAGAAATTCCTGCGGGGGGAGGGGGGATACGCATATTAGATAGATATTGATATATACCTACGTAGTGTGCTGGGGGTTGGGGATTGTCGGTGCGCCAATGTACGCCAAATTTTCAACATAAGGCCACCTGGGCTAACAGCACGCAGGGGGAATTCTTTCCCTGTTTCTCAAAAGGCCAATAATCCTGTCTGATCTATTCTATTCTCAGTCGACGATTTGTGATCCGCATTTAGCTTTTCATAAACAGTCTCAATTTTACAGCACAATGCGAGCATGCAGTGTCGCTCAACGCCTAAAAAGCAAGGTGAAAAACATTTCGCCTTCCACTTCCAGAGGCTGAATACACAACAAACCGTAGCACTTAACGGGGCAAGCAGGTAGCCGAAAATATGTATTGTGCAGAATTAGCTCTTGCAATTTTTTAACTTTTGAAGTGCGAAACGTAAACCATCTAGCAATATGGTAAATGTTAATTTCCGTTCCGTGAGCTGGAAGTGCGCAGGATTATCAGCAGACTTTGCCATTCAACGGCAAGAGGGCGGCGCTTCGGTTCACTTTGCGACCTGCTTCTGACAGTGTAATGACACTTTGCCTTCGTATTGTAAAACTCAGCGCAAGTAATTCAAACACTTAAAAATTAATGACGGCATCTAATAGGAACGTTATGAGGAGTAGGCACATATGTGGTCTCGCATAATGGCAGATACGAGTTTCGTTTGTACTAAATTCTCCTTTAGTTACTGCAACAATTAATTCCATATCCATGAGGTATGGAATATCTCTTCCTATCTGTATTGTATTGGCCGCCCCGGTGGCGCAGTGGTCTAAGGCGTTGGCCTCTGATCATTCGTCCGTAAGGGGTCCGGGTTCGAATCCCGGTCAGGCATGGATGTTGTGTTTGTCTTACGGCACTGGCTCTCTCCCTTCCCTGGAACCAGTGACCCTAAATTGGGGACGGGCGACTGCTTATAGCCCATTGAGTTGCTCACGGTGGTCGTTAAACCTCCAATCAACAACAACAACAACTATCTGTATTGCCCTGTATATTGAAAAGAGAAACTAACCTGCTTCATCACTCTCCCGCCCCCAAGAACGTTTCTCCTATTTAATTAGCGATTGAAAAAACTACTTCTTCAAATATGTCTTACACAAACGTTAAAATGCAGGCCGGAAAGCTATACGATGCGACAGAAAGTCAGCGGTGGACCCATGATTGCGCAAGGTAGTTACAGACAGTTCTTAGCTGTGAAGGTGGTTGAGAGAATCAATGCTTCTCTGATAGTTTACTAAAATATATATATCATCATCATCATTGTCAACCATTATCAATCCACTGCTGGACGAAGGTCTCCCCAAGTTTCCTCCACAACGGTCTGTCTTGTGCCAGTCTCCTCCATGTCACCCCTGCATACTTTCAATTTCATCCACCCATCTCCCATGTGGTCTTCTTCTGGGTCTTTTCCTGTCCCTTGGAATCCAATCTAAAATTTCGGCTGTCCATCGATGATTTGTCCTTCTGGCAGTATGTCCAGCCCATTGCCATTTCAGGGATTTAACTCTGATCATGATGTCTTCCACTCTTGTCATTTTTCGGATCCACGAGTTCCTCTTCTTATCTCTCCTGGTTACACGAAGCATGCACCTCTCCATGCTTCTTTGAGTTGTCTGCAGTCTTTGTATATCTCTTTTAGTTAAGGTCCACGTCTCTGCACCATACGTAAGCACTGGAAGGATGCATTGATCAAACACTTTTCTTTTAAGACATAATGGCATATTGCTCTTGAAAATTATGCTGTTTCTTCCAAAAGCTCTCCAGGCAAGTTTTGTACGCCGATTAATTTCTTCATCAATGTGACCCTCACTTGATATCTGCTGTCCAAGATAAACGTACGTGTCTGTTATCTCCAACTTTTCTCCATCAATCGATAAATCTTCATTTCTTGTAAAAGCATTGAACATCACTTTTGTCTTCTGAAAGTTCATTTTTAATCCCACTTCTTTACTCTTGTCAGCAAGTTCCTGGATCATACTCTGCAGCTCTGATGGGGTAGTTGCAAAAATGACTACGTCATCAGCAAAACGAAGGTGGGTTAGATAATCTCCATTAATCTTTATCCCTTTGTTTTCCCAGCTCAGCGACTGAAAAACACCCTCCAATGTGGCATTAAAGAGCTTCGGAGATATGGTGTCACCTTGTCTCACTTCCCTTTCCAATTTTTATGTGTGTTGTATTTTCAAACAGCCTAATCTTTGCACTTGCATTTTCATAGATGTTATTAATAATATTAATGTATGCATCTTCAATACCGCAGGTTTTCAGAGCCATTGTAACTGCTGATGGTTTCACCGAATCAAAGGCTTTTCATAATCTATAAAAGCCATGCACAATGGAAGTTCATATTCCCTCGCTCTTTCAATTAGTTCTCTCAGTACGTGGATATGATCTATTGTGCTGTAGCCACTCCCCTGAATCCAGCTTGTTCTCTCGGTTGAGCCATGTCCAGTGTTACCTTCAAGCGGTGTGAAAGAACTTTAGTGAAGATTTTATAAACTACTGATAGGAGGCTGATAGGTCTGTAGTTTCCGAGATCCTCAATGTCACCTTTCTTATGTAGCAGGATCATTGTAGCGGTGTTCCAATCCTCAGGAATCTTTCCTTCATTAAGGCATCGAGTGAAAATTTGGGCGAGTACTGTTTCAATTTCTCCACTTGCTTCTTGTATGATGTCTACAGTAATTCCATCTTCTCCTGGAGCTTTTCCCCGCTTCATGTTCTTGATTGCATGTGCAACTTCTGCTGGAAGGACTGGAGGAACTCTGGTACTGGTATCTTTCATGATGTCTGGAGTGCATGTATCATCCCTTTCATATAATTTGGAGTAGAAATCTTTCACTCTTGTCAAAATTTCGCCTCTATTTCTTGTTACAGAACCATCTTCTTTTCTCAGTGCCATAATCTGTTTTCTTCCCTTACTGAGATGTCCCTTTGCTATCTTTAGGCTTTGGTTGTTTTCAATTGCTTTCCTCACTAGTTCACAGTTGAATTTTCTTACGTCTTCAGTGATACTTTTTCTTACTGTCTTGCATAGCTCTATATATTCCACTTTGGAAGTCACATCATCTTTAGTTGTCCTCATCTCTCTTCTTTTTTGCATCAACATTTTCGTTTTTCTGATAATTTGTTTACATGCAACTTGTTCTTAGAACCCAGCTAATTTTGTTGCTGTTTCCATAAGAGCTTTGGTTACTTTTCTGTTAACTTCAGAGATGTCCACTTCTTCCGATGTTAGGCCTTCTAAAGCAGAGAACCTGTTCTTCAGTTCCAACTTGAAGGTATTATGGTGTTTTTTAAGGTTGGTTATGTCAATAGATTTTGTTTGTCTTATGAGCTTGCCACGTTCAAGTTTGGTGTTGAGGTGCATCTTACATCTCACCAATCTATGGTCACTACCTGTGTTGAACTTGTTTAGCACACTGCAGTCTTCTATGACGAATTTTTTGTTACACATAATGAAATCAATTTCACTTGTCGTCCCATTTGGATGTCTCCATGTCCATTTCCTGTGTGGCTTTTTCTTGAAGAAGGAGTTCAAGATGAAAAACCCTTCTGCCTCTGCAAACTCAACGAGAGTATTTCCACGCTGGTTTCTGTTGCCGTGACCGAATTTACCTACTGAAGTTTCATTCTGTTGCCGTTGCCCTATTTTTGCATTGAAATCTCCCATAATTATTTTCAAGTGCTGCTTACCTTTATTATTTAGATGACAAATTTCCTCATAAAATTCTTCAATTTCTTCTTCAGGATGACTTGTGGTGGGTGCATAAGTTTGAATAATCTGAGCCTGGTATCTTTTCGAGAGTTGGATAACGAGTCGTGCAGCTCTGTCAGAGGAACTTTCAACTTCTACAACTTTATCCTTCAGTTTCTTGTTTATTATAAATCCAACACCACTAGTTCTGCCAGTATCTGTCCCACGATAGTAGAAGAGATGTCCACTTTTCAGTTCGATGAGATCTTCTCCTTTTCTCCTTACCTCACTTAGCCCCACGATGTCCCACTTGATCCTTTGTAGTTCCTCTTCCAATTCAAGAAGCCTTGAATCAGAAGATAGGGAGCGTCCGTTGTACGTAGCCAAGGTCAGCATCAGATGGCAGCCTAGTCCGGTCCTCCGGGGATTCTTAGCACCCTCTGCCTTCATGTCGCACTGGCCGCTGCCTTGGCCAGGTACATTCCAGCTGCCGGAGACTGAGGGCCAAGATTTAAGTTGTGGAATCATTTTGGAGGGGTTTGGCCATAACTCACCACGCTGGCCAAGCGGGTTGGTGAGTGTGGGATAGAATTTCCTCTAATCCCGATGGTATAGTTATACCGCTATTGGCGGTCGTCAGAGCCCCTTTAGTGGGAACAGGATGTACCACGAGAAGGCGGGGTTGACATTTGTCAAGGAGAGGCTGTGATGTTACGCATCACCTGACCTTACATCCCTAATATATATATATATATATATATATATATATATATATATATATATATTTTTTTTTTGAGCACGTCTCGTAAAAAAAAAGAAAAAAATGCCTATAGTATCACTTTGTCCGTCCGTCTGTGGACAGACATCATATATCTGCAACTATTAGTATACATAACTTCGCCGCTACGGGCGTAAATGCTGCAGGTGCTATCGAATTAAAAATACATTTTATTCCATATTTTTGCTTTTAAATACCGGATTGACGAAAATTGTTGTTTTCCTTTCGGTGCCATTTATAATTATTATTATTTTGAGTACAGTTTATTTTTCAAGAAATGCATGTATTTTCCGCTAGGGGGCGTTAAAGTAAATTGCGATTTCCCGATCTAAGCTTGTAAAAGTCATATTTGGAAAATTATTTCTGCATCGGATACAACTCCCGACGGGAAATGTGGTGCATATAATTTTTAGTAAAGAATGTTTTGCCCACCAGAAGGCGTTAGTGTATTTTCTGTTTCTGAAGTATTTTCAACAAAATCTGTGCTTCTGAAAACTCGATTTGGAAACTTCTTTCGTGGACTGAAACCGTTCACCACGAAGAACCTTTTGAAAAATACCTTCTGCTTAGAAGAGTGCAAACTTTTTCCACCAGGGAAAGTAAATGTATGTCTTACTTTTGTCGATATCTCTGCTTCTAAGTCCGATTTGTAAAATACATTTTTTCTCAGTGAGCGTTTATGGTACGAAATACTTTGCATACATTTTCAATTCTTTTTCTCACACAAGTGTGCCACTAAAGGGTGTAAGTTTACTTTTCAGTTTACAGCATATTTACAGCAATATCTGCTGACTAAAAACCCGATTGACAAAATTTTTTCGGTCAGATAGTACTGAATATGAAAATATTTTGTGTGTATTCTGTTCTCAAAATAAGGCATAATTTCCCCGCTAGGGGCGCAAATGTATGATATAATTTTCTCGATATCTTTGCTTTTAAATGACCAATGTAAAAAATACTTGTAACACCGAATACTGTTTGTCTTGTGGAATACTTAGCTTGTACTCGTGAAGTTTAGTTCACAGTTCTGTCACTAAGTGGTGTATGTATGCTTCTGTTTGCAGCTGTATCTCCACTTCTAAATACCCTGTTGATTTTTTTTTTTTACTGTATGTCATTCGTTATTATAAAGACGGGGAATATTATCCTCCTTAAATAATATACAGCTTTCCCGCTAGTGTGCGTACATGTCAAAACCTTTTTCTCCCGCTATCTCTTCTTCTACAGGAGACGTTTTGAAAAACATTTTTTACGCTTTCCAACCGTAGGTTGAAGAAGCGTATGTGCTCCAGCTTTGTCAGTCTGTCTGTCCGCACGATAACTTGCGTAAAAATGGTTCGATTTCGATGAAATTTTGGTATGTGGTAGGGGACTACCTGGAGATGAACCCTATTGAAAATGGGCGAAATGGGGTCAAAGGTCAGGACATAGGAGCGGGATTCATTCCATTGCCCTTATGCGTCATAACTTGCGTAAAAATGGTTCGATTTCGATGAATTTTTAGTATGCAGTAGGCGACCACCTAGGGACGAACCCTATTGAAAATAGGCGAAATGGAATCAAAGGTCAGGACATGAGTGGGATCCATTCAATTGCCGTTATGCATCAACTTACGCAAAAATGCTTCGATTGCGACAAAACTTTACCATGTTGTTCTGAAAGTATTCTGAACCGGTTCTGTTGAATATCGTCGAAATGGGGTCAAGGGTCAGGACACAGAACCGAGATTTATTCCACAGTCATTATCCCCATAACTTGACTAAAAATGCTTCTATCGCGACAAAACTTTATCATGTTGTTCCGGAGGTATACTGAACCGGTTCTGTTGAATATAATCGAAATGGGCTTAAAGGACAGGGCACAGGAGCGAGATTTATTCCACAGCCATTATCCTCGTAACTTGAGTAATGATTTCTGGTATGTTGGAAAGCGTATCATAATCAATGCATAGCATGATTTCACTAACTTGTTGTTTTTAGGTTCAACGACCACCTTAAGCAACACGATGGGCATTAAGCAGACGCCTGTCCCAAATTTAGGACCACTGGCTTCAGCAAATGGAGAGAGACACAGCCGTAAGACTGTGTCGTCCCACTTCCGTACACATCCAGATCATCTAGTGCCATTGCCGTACACAGATATAATAATCCTTAAGCAGTGAGATATGCGTGAAGGAAGACAGGATCTGGGCGTACTGATAGCCCCCACAACTTTCTTCCCCTTACTGAGGGAGGGTTCACGGCTATGAGAGACTCTACTAGCATCGGGGAAACAGATTTTACAAAATCTTTTGTGCAAACTCATACGAAACTAGTTTAAAAAAAAATAGCCCGGAATTTTTGACATTAGCTTTGAACGAAATATTAAAAAGAAAAGCAATTTTTTTTTTCTTTTTGGCGGTTTTGAAATTAAACATCTACGACGAATGCTTTGCCCTTCAGTTTTTATTCCTATTCCCGTTCACTCTACCATGAGCGCCTATTGATTGACGAAAACAATGAATAGTGATCTATGTGACGTCGGAGTAATTCGGATATGGTATCAGCATTTATTTTCCTTCCTTAGCATTCCCCGCGTCTGGTACGAGGCGCCGTGAAGCTGTACGGAAATGGCACTAACCGATCTGCTTTGTACGGAAATGGCACGTACGGAAGTGGGAAACAATCCCAAAAGACAACATCCGTGCCTCACGGGATTCGAACTGGGACCCATTTCAGACGAATGGTCAGAAGCCAGCGCTTAACCTCGCCACCCGTTCGGCATGTGTTGGTTTCCCATTGCGTATAGTGTGACGCAGTTTGAAGTGTTTCACTTACTTTTCAATGCTTATGTTCTTGTGCTTCTTATATTTACCTTTTAGCGTCGATGTTGATTTGTGCTTGAATTTTTTTAGACTGACCTCACTGAATGCAAAACATTCCAAAATGAGTAACCGTGATTAAAAAATGAGTGCTGGGAGTGGGAAATTGACGGGCTTATATTCGGAGTACGATTGTAATGGTTTATCATGGAGATCAGAGCGTCAAATTGATCTGCCAACTGTATTGTTGTTTTAAACAAGCTTGTATAAAAACTTTAATGCTTTAAAACTTCCAGTTTTGATATTGATGGCTCGACGGACATGATCTTGAATCATCTGATTTACGGGTTTTTTTTTTTTTCTCTGTCAGATCGATTTATAGAGTGCTTTTTTAGGTGCGATATTGATTTTTTTTTTCGTTATTTTTCCAGATATGGCATGTATCAATTAACAAGTTAAGTCTTTCGTTGAGAAGGCTCATAAGTTTTCAGGGTAACACCCCCCCCCCTGCCCCCCACACAAGCTACGGCTCTGGTAAACTAACAAAACCTGCAACTGGTCGGCGGCGGCTAATCCCCATATCCGGCATGAAGTTCGATTTAGATTCTTGGAGGTCCGAAGTGTATGGACAGAGAATTCCGACAAAGAAATAGTGGGACATCTTGTTTTCAACACCACCGTCATATGTAATATTCACCAGGACTTGCTCTTTTAATTTGTGGGTCTTCTGAAAAAAACAGGAACGTTTCTCCTGGTTTCTGCATGATACAACGACATGCCACACCGCTAACGCATCGTTGAAATGTAATATCTACGAAATTTCCTGCACAACCGCATCGTCTCAGATAAACTCTGACCTCCATGAACTCCGGATTTATCTCCTCGAGACTTTTTGTGTAGCAGTTAAGATTTTAAACATCGCCCACAGCAACGCTGCCGCCGTCGCCGGCATATTTCAGCCCAACAGTACATCCAGCTGCCATAGCTTCCGTCGGTAATCGGCGTATCCGCGCTCGGCTGTCTACGTGAATGCACCAGGAATCTTGATTCGTCAGACCAGGCTACTTTTCTCCAATCATCCACCGTCCAATCTCGACGATCTTTGGCCCATTTCATGCGTTGTTGGCGATGACCGGCAATGAGCATGGGGACCTCGACTACGTAGGCCCATGCGCAGAAAGCTGCGATGAAATGTGTGCTGTGACACATTGCCCTGATCACCATTGTTGTGGCTGCGGGTGATTTGTTGCACTGTGGCCCTGCTGTCCCTGTGAACAATGCGCGACAGTTTCAGCTCACCTCTGGCATCAATGAGCTGCGAATGACACGGCTGGACGGGGGTCCGTCGTTAGGCCACCTGTGCACCACTTTTGATACGTACTCACTACAGCGGCACGTGAACAAGCCGCGCCGTTTCCGAGATCGTAGTTCCGAGGTGCCGTACCATCACAAGTTTTCCTTTATCAAACTCCGATAAATCGGCAGCTTTTCCCATCCTGACTTCGAATACTCTACTAACCGAAAGCCGGTCCTCGGGTTGTATATATGCTGCTCTGTGAACTTCACCTGCGCCACCGTTCTGCCTCCAGGCGCGCTCATTTTTCTAGGCTGGGGGTGGTCATAATGTAATGGATCATCGGTATATACACTGAAGACCAATTGAATTAGAGACAGCTGGCGTTATGCAAATGTGGCGCTGTGGGCGGCCCTGTAAACGGAAACGACATGACGTATGCAGCGATCCGACAATATAAGGAGTGATGCGACGGGAATCAGTAAGAGTCGGACGCAGTATGGGTAAGACGAAGGATCTAAGCGCATTTGATCGTGGCAAATTGTCGGGGCCCGACGAATGGGTCACTCCATCTCGGAAGTCGTGCAGGCACTGGAATTTTAACGAGCCACTGTGTCACGGGTGCACCGTGAGTACATTGAATCCGGTAAAACCATCCCTGCAAGGGCTAACTGCCGTGGACAACAGCGTGTGGAAGAGCGGGGTCATCATCGTCGGCTAGCTCGCACTGTAACAGCGGATAGACGGACCACAGTGCAAGAAATCACTGCAATTTAACGCTGGTGCACAAAAACGTGTAAGCAGCCACACCATCCAGAACCATCTCGTCGCTATAGGGTACAGAAGCCATCGTCCCACGAAGGTGAAAAGAATTGAAATGTATCCACCGACGTGAACTTGCTTCCATGGCCAGCTAGGTCACCTGACCTCAATCCCATCGAGCACATCTGGGATGCCAACGAGAGAGATGTTTGAGGCTCAGACCCCCTCCATCAAATCTTCGTGAACTGTGGGAGCTTGTTCAGGGGTTGTGGATCCGTATGGCTTCCCAACTCTTCCGGTGTCTTGTCGAGTCCATGCCGAGACGAATCGCCGCCGTCATCAGGCGAATGGTGGTGCGACACGTTATTAGATAGGTATCTCTAATTCAATTGCTCTTCAGTGTATGTATATATATATATATATTATCGTCAACCATTAACAATTAACTGCTGGACGAAGGTTTCTCCAAGCGTTTTCCACAACGGTCTGTCTTGTGCCAGTCTCCTCCATGTATGTTACTCCCGCATACTTTCGAATTTCACACACACACACACACACACACACACACACACACACACACACACACACACACACACACACACACACACACACACACATAGGGTGATTCATAATTAGTGTCGTGGTTTCAGTGGCATATAAACAGGAAACAACAAACTAAAACCGCAAACAGAATATGACAGATGACAACTGAAAGTTTTATTACCTGTAGAATCGATACATCAGATTGCTAAATCACTTCGACATGCGCACCTTTCATGGCACGTGAGATTATCCAAGAGATAATCAATTTCCCGCCAAGTGTCCGTCAGCATATGCGGCATTACTGTTGCTATCGCAGTACCGATTCTGGTCTTCAGGTCATCGAGGAGGGTGGTCACAGGGGTCTGGTAAACTATGTTTTTCACGTATCCCCACAGGAAAAAATCCAGTGGCGTAATATCGGGTGAGCGCGGAGGCCACGGAATGGGCCAACCACGCACAACCCAGCGCCCAGGAAAATGCGGGTCAAGAATTTCTCGGACAATAACAGCTCAATGCGACGGTGCGCCATCGTACTGGAACACCACATTGGGCTGCCGATCTTCCAATTGAGGCAACAGATGCAGCTGTAGCATGTCCAGATATAGGTCACAGCTATCACTGTTTTCTCCACTAAGAAAAAGGGCCCTGACACTTCCGAACATGACAAAGGCACCAAACGTTCACCTTTTGACTATCGTGTTCGACTTCTTGAACGGCGTGAGGGTTTTCGGAGCCCCATAATTCTGCAGTTATGCTGATGTACCCTCCCTGAGACGAAAAACGTTGCTTTATTACTAAATATCCATGTCCGCAGGTAGTGTTCATTAGCTTCGACTTTGGACGAAATTTCTTGAGCAAATTGGAAATGGCGGGGTTTATCGTCCCGCTGTAAAGCATGTACAATCTGCACTTTGTACGCACGGAGTTGTAGGCCATTTTGCCGAACCCTCCAAACAGTCGTTTGCGACATACCTAACTGCGACCCAGCTCGTCTCGTTGACTTCTGAGGGCTTCGAGAAAAGTCTTCCTGGACGCGATCAACATTGTCCTGCGAAGTACTTGGTCTTCCCGCACCTTTTTGATGCTGCACACTAGCAGTCTTTTGAAACTGCTTTAACCAACGTCGGAGACCATTATCGGAAGGCGAGGCTATGCCATATTGCGTTCTGCAACGACGTAGCGTTGTGATAACTGACTTTGTTTCGAAGAACCAGAGTACGCATATTTGCTTTTTCTTGAACAGTCGCCATTTTGAAGTATGACGTCAATTCAGCGGGTACCGTGTTGCCACATAAAACTTTCCTCGGTGAGCTTCTTTATGCTGTAGGCAGTTTTACTTGGTTACGGTTTGACCATGCCAGGCCACTCAAACCCCGACAATAATTATGAATCACGCTGCATGTCCATTGAATGAGTATTGAAAAGTAGGCATTTTGGTGTAAAACAATCGATTATTTGGGCTTGTAGAATGGATAAGGGCATTAACCCATAAATTTGACGGGGAGTTTTTTTTGGAAAGGATTAAAATCGTTAGAGGATTTTTGATTGCATTATTAATAGTAAGAGTTGGTAGAGGAAATAACACCCACAAACCTTCGAATAGTAAACAGGAAATCCATTGAGTGTTTGCCAAGGCCAGCCGCAAATTGTTAAAACGACCGTGTGTGCTCTTTCTTAGTCCCGAATAAAGTTCACTAGAACGTTGACCGCGAATCGGAGAACGCTGTATTACATGAAAGTTAATCAACATCTGTGTATATATATACATTCATAAGGGGAAGCCTCATGTTATTTGCATGCTATTATAATAGGAGCACGTAGATTGCTTTAATACTCTGTTTCGTGTACTGAAGCAGGAATCGGTGCGACCAGAAAGCTCGCGCTGTTCGCGATTTAACCCTTTAATCGGCTGGAACGAATTAACTCGTTGTTAGAATAATGAGCTGAAATGGAATATTTTTGCCGCCCAAGAAGTGGATAGAACGCACCTGGAAAGGGTGTATTAATTTAATTACAAAGTGCTACTTTCCCCTTAGCTTTGTTAATCAAAGTAATCATTTAGGGGAATGATTGAGAGTAATCCTTTCTGACTGATTACTTGCTAAAAGAGTTATTATATCAATGGTGACGAACAAAAGAAAGGGGAGAGAAGATATTTGAGTAACTTGTTTCTCTGCCTAGTGGCATGATGTCCGTGTCAGCGGGACTAGACACTGACAACATGATACTGGAAAGAAGCAAGTTCTTTCCCTTAATTCCTTAGGTTATAGAGCAGGCTAGAACAGAGCGGTAGAAAAGAGGACTAGTAGGGTATATTATATGCGAGCACCAGTGACAGGTATATGGTCAGTACTACTAGATGGGAAAGGAACTGTTTTGTCGCAAATTTTGTTAAACCCGATCGCTATGTGGACATTTTTGTTTCGGAAGCTTAGTAAATTTTGGTCACCATTTGGTTCAGGTACATCGGCCGCTTAAAGGGTTAAGGAAGGAAAACTACATTGAAGAGTAATATTTGCCAAACTAAATACAGTCTGTATTAATTTAATCATGCTATATTCGGTAAACTGAGCGTAAAAATATATTTCGCATAGTTCAATAAGTAGGAAGTGTACACCAATTTATACTCAAATAGTATAACTATACTAAAAATCCGAAATTTCTAGGCTTAGAATACAATACATTACACGCTTCCATGCATCGGCAGTCATCGTTGTATGCTCCTGGCACCACTGCCGTTGCTGTTGTGCATTCATCCGGGTCACCAGAGGTTTGTTTTGCAATAGCAGCTCTGCCATTAATATCTTGTTTAGGCAGTTCGCTCCGCACTGTTTTCGTTTATACTGGTTGTCTGGAAATGCAGATTGAGCTCCGCACTAATTTTCGGCGCCGTGCGTGGTGTTATTACGGGTAACAATTTTCTTTAATGCTCTCCTGTCTCTATCGGTCAGGGTCGTTTTCCGGCCGCTCTTGTGTTTCGCAGACGAGGTTTTGTCACGTACACTGTATGCTGTCATGACGCCAGACACAGTAGCTCTCGATACCCCCACTACCCTGGCGACTGTTGTCACGGAGGCACCAACTAGCTGGCCACCAACAATTTGCCCCCTTTCGAAGTCCGTTAGGTCACTCATTTCGTCGTCACTCTGAAAGAAATTTTGCAACAAGACACTTGAATGCACTTAAGCAGGTTCTTGAGGTTCTAAACAAAGCTATTACAACCAAAAAGTGGTGGATACCTTTGCGTATTGTGACGTACGCAATACGCAAAGGTATATTAAAAGTCACGTGTCTGAGCGTGGTGTTGACATTATTCTGTCCAACGACTTGTAGTTCAGTTCAGCAGCTTGTTCCTCACGAGGAAGCTTTGCGATAAGTGGCGGAGACGTTGGATGCAAGTCTTTTAAAGCAGACTTACACTAAAGTGCCAATTCTGACCCGGGCGTGCTTTCCAAATTAAGACCCGTGTGCAGATATCTACTTCTGACTTCTGGTGAATTCTATTGAGCAGTGCCTGTTTAAGTTTTTCGTAATTTTTTTTTTTAATATTCTTTAGATTTCTGCGTTTCCCCGAAAATAAACGAACAAAACCCGTTTCACCTTGCCCTAACTTTTAAAACTAATAGGCCGTATACAACAGAATCATTGGCAAAAACCGTTCATGTTAATTCATCTTGAGAAGCCGATATTTCGCATGATATCCATTGTTTCTGCACCCCCTCCCCAATCGCGGTTTCTCTTTTACAAAAATTTAAATACATATATAAAAAATGTAACCTTAAAATGAAATGCGAATGCAATTTTCATAAAACAACGAAAGACAGGAGAAGACTATGTGCCCTCAGCCTTTCCATTCCACCTCAACAACGGCCCCACTTGTCTTTCTAAAAAAAAAAAAAAAAAAAAAAGAAAGAAACCTGGAACTCACAAATCGGCAATAGGCCCGCATAAGGTTTTAATGTTTTCAGGAATAAGTAGGGTTAGTATGTCATTTCGTCTATTTACGAACTTGACAGGTTGGAGTTTCTTGACCCTTACCGTCATTTATTATGAAAAAAAAAATAACCTTAGGCTTAATATGGTGTGGATAAGAGCTTTTTTTTTTTTTTATCGCAAATAAAGGGACTCGCTTGCAGAATCCCATTACTTGTAGGTGCAATTACCATTTGCATGCTAGTGATATTAGCTTCCTTTCAAATTATGGGATTTAAGAAGAGGAAATGATTCCATAATAAAGGTTGTGATAATATTTACCTTCCAGGCATGGGAAACAAAAGGATAAATAAATAACACGAGGCACACACGTCCACCACATGGTTGCCTTTATTCATTTTTTTATGTTATAATAAATTATTTGCTTCTGCCTTTTAAGTAGTAAATAGCCTAGCAGTCAGTCAAGTTTCAGACTTGTGTTACGCGTGTTTGAAAAGATAAAAAGAAAATCCTCGGTACGTGCTTAAAAAGAAAAAAACAACAACCGAAGATTATAGATTATGAACAGAAAACTTAAAAGTACAGGAAACTGCACATCTGCGTTTTATGGTATCTGAGGAATAGGGACATTAAGCAAAGTTCAAATGTTGATGTGAACTCAGAATCAGGGCTTATTACGCCCACCATGTGTGAAGGCCCGCGGTTTTCGGGATGGGCGTGACTCCACTCATGGATGCTGGTAAACATGGTGAATTAAAAGAACAGGAATTATTGATACAGCTTGTAGTTGGTTGCAGCTGCTTCTACAGCATATGTTTTTAACTCGTCTTAGGAATGTTCTGTCTTAATCTGTTGCCGAGAGTAATCAAATCCTCTATTTTATATCATCATCATCATCATTGTCAACCATTACCAATCCACTGCTGGACGAATGTCTCCCCAAGTTTCCTCCACAACGGTCTGTCTTGTGCCAGTCTCCTCCATGTCACCCCTGCATACTTTCGAATTTCATCCACCCATCTCCCATGTGGTCTTCTTCTGGGTCTTTTCCTGTCCCTTGGAATCCAATCTAAAATTTCGGCTGTCCATCGATGATATGTCCTTCTGGCAGTATGTCCAGCCCATTGCCATTTCAGGGATTTAACTCTGATCATGATGTCTTCCACTCTTGTCATTTTTCGGATCCACGAGTTCCTCTTCTTATCTCTCCTGGTTACACCAAGTATGCACCTCTCCATGCTTTTTTGAGTGGTCTGCAGCCTTTGTATGTCTCTTTTAGTTAAGGTCCACGTCTCTGCACCATACGTAAGCACTGGAAGGATGCATTGATCAAACACTTTTCTTTTAAGACATAATGGCATATTGCTCTTGAAAATTATGCTGTTTCTTCCAAAAGCTCTCCAGGCAAGTTTTGTACGCCGATTAATTTCTTCATCAATGTGACCCTCACTTGATATCTGCTGTCCAAGATAAACGTACGTGTCTGTTATCTCCAGCTTTTCTCCATCAATCGATAAATCTTCATTTCTTGTAAAAGCATTGAACATCACTTTTGTCTTCTGAAAGTTCATTTTTAATCCCACTTCTTTACTCTTGTCAGCAAGTTCCTGGATCATACTCTGCAGCTCTGATGGGGTAGTTGCAAAAATGACTACGTCATCAGCAAAACGAAGGTGGGTTAGATAATCTCCATTAATCTTTATCCCCTTGTTTTCCCAGCTCAGCGACTGAAAAACACCCTCCAATGTGGCATTAAAGAGCTTCGGAGATATGGTGTCACCTTGTCTCACTCCCTTTCCAATTTTTACGTGTGTTGTATTTTCAAACAGCCTAATCTTTGCACTTGCATTTTCATAGATGTTATTAATAATATTAATGTATGCATCTTCAATACCGCAGGATTTCAGAGCCATTGTAACTGCTGATGGTTTCACCGAATCAAAGGCTTTTTCATAATCGATAAAAGACATGCACAATGGAAGTTCATATTCCCTCGCTCTTTCAATTAGTTCTCTCAGTACGTGGATATGATCTATTGTGCTGTAGCCACTCCTGAATCCAGCTTGTTCTCTCGGTTGAGCCATGTCCAGTGTTACCTTCAAGCGGTGTGAAAGAACTTTAGTGAAGATTTTATAAACTACTGATAGGAGGCTGATAGGTCTGTAGTTTCCGAGATCCTCAATGTCACCTTTCTTATGTAGCAGGATCATTGTAGCGGTGTTCCAATCCTCAGGAATCTTTCCTTCATTAAGGCATCGAGTGAAAATTTGGGCGAGTACTGTTTCGATTTCTCCACTTGCTTCTTGTATGATGTCTACAGTAATTCCATCTTCTCCTGGAGCTTTTCCCCGCTTCATGTTCTTGATTGCATGTGCAACTTCTGCTGGAAGGACTGGAGGAACTCTGGTACTGGTATCTTTCATGATGTCTGGAGTGCATGTATCATCCCTTTCATATAATTTGGAGTAGAAATCTTTCACTCTTGTCAAAATTTCTGCCTCTATTTCTTGTTACAGAACCATCTTCTTTTCTCAGTGCCATAATCTCATTTCTTCCCTTACTGAGATGTCCCTTTGCTATCTTTAGGCTTTGGTTGTTTTCAATTGCTTTCCTCACTAGTTCACAGTTGAATTTTCTTACGTCTTCAGTGATACTTTTTCTTACTGTCTTGCATAGCTCTATATATTCCACTTTGGAAGTCACATCTTCTTTAGTTGTCCTCATCTCTCTTCTTTTTTGCATCAACATTTTCGTTTTTCCTGATAATTTGTTTACATGCAACTTGTTCTTAGACCCAGCTAATTTTGTTGCTGTTTCCATAAGAGCTTTGATTACTTTTCTGTTAACTTCAGAGATGTCCACTTCTTCCGGTGTTAGGCCTTCTAAAGCAGAGAACCTGTTCTTCAGTTCCAACTTGAAGGTATTATGGTGTTTTTTAAGGTTTGTTATGTCAATAGATTTTGTTTGTCTTATGAGCTTGCCACGTTCAAGTTTAGTGTTGAGGTGCATCTTGCATCTCACCAATCTATGGTCACTACCTGTGTTGAACTTGTTTAGCACACTGCAGTCTTCTATGACGAATTTTTTGTTACACATAATAAAATCAATTTCACTTGTCGTCCCATTTGGATGTCTCCATGTCCATTTCCTGTGTGGCTTTTTCTTGAAGAAGGAGTTCAAGATGAAAAACCCTTCTGCCTCTGCAAACTCAACGAGAGTATTTCCACGCTGGTTTCTGTTGCCGTGACCGAATTTACCTACTGAAGTTTCATTCTGTTGCCCTATTTTTGCATTGAAATCTCCCATAATTATTTTCAAGTGCTGCTTACCTTTATTATTTAAATGACAAATTTCCTCATAAAATTCTTCAATTTCTTCTTCAGGATGACTTGTGGTGGGTGCATAAGTTTGAATAATCTGAGCCTGGTATCTTTTCGAGAGTTGGATAACAAGTCGTGCAGCTCTGTCAGAGGAACTTTCAACTTCTACAACTTTATCCTTCAGTTTCTTGTTTATTATAAATCCAACACCACTAGTTCTGCCAGTATCTGTCCCACGATAGTAGAAGAGATGTCCACTTTTCAGTTCGATGAGATCTTCTCCTTTTCTCCTTACCTCACTTAGCCCCACGATGTCCCACTTGATCCTTTGTAGTTCCTCTTCCAATTCAAGAAGCCTTGAATCAGAAGATAGGGAGCGTCCATTATACGTAGCCAAGGTCAGCATCAGATGGCAGCCTAGTCCGGTCCTCCGGGGATTCTTAGCACCCTCTGCCTTCATGTCGCACTGGCCGCTGCCTTGGCCAGGTACATTCCAGCTGCCGGAGACTGAGGGCCAAGATTTAAGTTGTGGAATCATTTTGGAGGGGTTTGGCCATAACTCACCACGCTGGCCAAGCGGGTTGGTGAGTGTGGGATAGAATTTATATATATATATATTTTTTATTGATACATTATATATTTTTTTCTTTGAGTGTCTAATTGAGCAGCCACGTATTATGCAAAATCGTTTCTGTCGAAGCTAGGTTTCCGGTTCGCATCGTGATGTGATTATTAATGAAAGCGAGGCTTAGGCTGGCCTATAAGCAGACGGACAAGGCTGGTATTAGTTTTATTTTATTTTCAAAATGCAGCATTAGAATCCACGAAAAAGGGTATTGACCCCGTAAGTGGCGTTGTGTATATTTGGTACGTAACGAGCGTCGTGCGGTCCGGAGAACCGCTGTGTACTACTGCACCATAGACAGGGCCGGATTAAGGCCTTAGTGGGCACCTAGGCTAAGTTCCACTTTTTTTCAGGTAGGACTGCAGCGCTATTTCTGACTAGTTGTTGGAGTGGTACCCGGGCCGGGGTCCCGGATGAGTAATGGGTGACGTGCTTATCCAAAGGGTTAGACCAAGGCCGGATTAAGGCCTTAGTTGGCCCCCTAGGCTAAATCCCACTGCTTTTTCAGGTAGGACTGCAGCGCTATTTCTAGCTAGTTGTTGTTGTACCCTGGCCGAAGTCCCGGATGAGTAACGCGTTTATCCAAAGGGTTAGACCAGTGCCTGATTAAGGCCTTAGTTGGCCCCTAGGCTAAGTCCTCCTGCTTTTTCAGGTAGGACTGCAGTGCTATTTCTGACTAGTTGTTGGAGTGGTACCCGGGCCGGAGTCCCGGATGAGTAATGGGTGACGTGCTTATCCAAAGAGTTAGACCAGTGCCGGATTAAGGCCTTAGTTGGCCCCTAGGCTAAGTCCTCCTTCTTTTTCAGGTAGGACTGCAGTGTTATTTCTGGCTAGTTGTTGTTGTTGTACCCGGGCCGGAGTCCCGGATGAGTAATGGGTGACGTGCTTATCCAAAGGGACCAGAGCCGGATTAAGGCCTTAGTGTGCCCTAGGTTAAAATTTCTGAATGAGCTACTGAGGCTAAGAAATCCGAGTGATCCTCCAAAGAACTTATGACGGAATAACGTTATGAAGTCCGTTAAAACACGAAACTGTAGCAATATGCTTGTGAGAATTAATTACTTAGTGCATTGTACAAACTGATAATTACTTGCAGTGCTTTCATAAAAAGTCACGGTATTTTCCACTTTTCTCACAAGAACATGGGTTAAAAGCTAAGAATTCCTATATTTTGTCTTGGAATTTTTAATATTTTAGCATTGTATACTTTCCTTGGTACATCTTTTTGCACACTGGCTATGTAAAGCCACAGTGAATTTCGCCCATTAACAGTTTTAAAAAATAAATCTGCGATGTACGTCAGCCTTCGTCGCGTTTCTGCTACGGGGATGAGTTCAAAATAATTATGCGACGTACATCGACCTTCGCGAGAAAAAAAAAAATTACGATTACAGAAGAAATCCTCACTACGCCTAACTTCTTAGAAAGGTGGAAAACTTGCATCTATTATGATAGGGAGTCTGCAAGATGGTTTGATCGGGTTCTGGGGATGTCGTTTTTGTTTGCAGGACCAAAATGAATCTGTGCGACGTACGTCACCCGTCACCGCGATTCTGCTACAAGGCTTCTGTCTGAAAAGGGAAAATATGGGGGGGGGGGCATGACTATTTAAAAAAAAATCGTATTTTTGGCTGCAAAATCGTATTAGCGTACTGCAGCATAATTTATCGTACTAAAATCGTAACAGTTGGCAGGTCTGCTTATACACCTCTCGGGAGGTTTTGCATTGCTAAAACACTTTGTAGAAGCTTTGAGTATTTCATATTGTAAAGTATCAGATTTTAAAATTGTTTGGGTCTAACTTAAGTAAATTAATAAGCTGAATAATGTACTTTTATGAGTGTGAGAATTATCCAGTTATACATGTTTGCTCAAATCTAAGTATCATTCCTCTGTAAAATAGAATACTTCTACTATAACGTTGAACACATCACAGATGATGCTACATGGAGGTTCACCTTGCCCCAAAAACATAAGTCTGTACAAAGTCTAAATTATGTTTATCGGTTAAAAATAAAATTAAAAGGGGACGAATAACTTTAACATCTTTGGATATTTGAATTGATAATTAAATGCGAAAATAACAGTACCAAACTATATAAGTGTTTTACTTACCCGTCTCTATTTTTAAGTGCGAATTTCATTGCTAATATTAAGATTTCATAAAAGTAGATATTTCCTACTTTTTCCCCGCACAGCGTCCCACTTATAAAATCAACTTTTAAATTAATTGATAACATTTCGTGGTGATAAATGTGTTTACTCTTTCAAAAATGTGGATGGGTGGGGGCCTCATCTTGTGCTGTGCATAGGGCTAGATTCTGTGTAAATCGGGCCCTGCTGATACGGCTGCAAATTTTTCGTGCAAAATGACGCACTTGCGTTACCTAGCAAAATCGTGCACGCGTTGCGAAAAAGTAGGAAATTTTCCCAAAATATTAATCATCGAGGACGCTGTAGGACAGATTTTTTTTTCATATTGGTGTTTTAAAAGCAGAAATATGTGGGAGAATATGTACATTTACGCCCTAACGGGAAAGCTGTGCAGAATTGTTTTCGGGGTAAAAAAGATGCTGAAGGAGAAAAAAATATCAGTCTCGGATTTTTGGGAGCAATGAAATGACATAAAATATACTTAAAATTCAAAAGCATCTACATTAGGGTGGAGTGAAAAAGGCCAAAAAAAGAAACTTTTTATTTTTTTTATTTTATGATTTCCTGACCCAACAAATGGCTCTGTTTGGTTAAAAAAACACAGTAAAAAATTCCAGCTCAATAGCTCGTCATCTTCAGGTTCCACACTAGGTTAAAAACATTTAATTTTAACGTCAAAAAAAAAAATGAATATATGTGAAAATATTTTTTTTACAATATTTTTGTTTCCTAACTCAACAAATGGTTGTAATTGGTAAAAAGAAACAGGAAGAAAGTTTCAGCTTAATCACTCGTCATCTGGTTCCACACGGGATCCGAAGAAATTCATCTTGGTGTCGAACTTCGAAATTTCGTTCCGGGACTTGATTCGGCTGCGTATGAATCCATCCCTGGCTTCTGCACTACATGTTGCAATTGACGCTTCTGTCATTAGTCTCACATGACTCTCTACTACTTGAGAATGGCAAGGAAAGCTTCCCTATTTCAAACTGTGAACGGCCTCTGATCAATCTTGTTATATCTTCGTCGCTGAAGCTCAAGGTAGCCGGTGGTTCCAAGATATTATCCCAGCGTATCATCTCAAAATACTCCTCTGCTTTAAAATTCAATTTGGGAAGCTCAGAATGGCGTATTTTCCCCTTCCAGTCAGTTTTTCTTGCTTTCAGTATTTTTCTCAGGCCAAGTTCTCGAATGTGTGCCTTTTTCATCTTCCAGCATCGCCAACAGAATGTTTTCAGATTGAACAAAATAACAGTTCCTCTGAATAACTTCGTGCATGATTGCCTTAAACTCTTCTGGCAAGAATGAACTTTTCTTTATCATTCCGTGAAGATGACGTGCTCCATGAGTTGCTCTCGGGATTTTCTTTACTTCAAACCAGGAGGGCACTTAAACTTTTATATCATATTCTGCTAGGAACTTTAAGTCATCTGGTGGTCCTGCGGTTGATACGTAAAGGCGAAAAATTCTGTTGGCTGTAGTGAGCCATCTTGAGTGGGCCATCTTCCCGGGACTCCTGCTTGCTAAGTTTGGAGGGCACTCCCCCAAGGATACTGCCCTATAGAAATATCAAGGAGGCATTTTTGGTCTGTACTGAAGTCTTTTTTGTCAATTTCGGGCAGAGCAACTGGAATAGGGACATAACTTGTCACGGCAAGGGTTTCACACGTTTCCTGGGATTTATTTTCCTATTGTTCCGGAAAACTGTTTTGGCTCAGATGTCTTTCCAACAATCTTCTGGAAAAGATGACGAACAGGCAGTTCGTTGGTGTGCAACAAGCATACCAACCAATGCAGTTTATGACCAACAAAGATTTCAAGACGTCTAACTACGCCATTTTTCTTCCCAGTGTTGACGTTCGTTCCATCACAGCAAACAGATTGGAAAGTGAAATCCCTTTCTGTGTAACGAAGTTGCTGATGCTTCGTGTAATATCTGCACTGGACCCAGAATCCGGAGTTACATGTCCTATATAAACAGATCCAGGTTCTGACAAGAGAACAATATGCTCTTCTTCCACACCTGTAGTCCTGTAGGAAGAATTTCCTTTCTTCGCATACACTATAGTCTTGTCCTTCCTCCCATCAAAGTGGATGCCGTTCAAAGACAAGCTGGGACCGTACCTTCCGACGTTCTCTCCTCAGCTTACTCCTGTCAGTAGCTGTACTCTCTTTAGATATAATCCCCACATCCTTAAGCACAGAAGACGCAAGATAGCAGCCAACCTAATGAGTCAGTCAATATGAATTATTGCCTGATTTTGGCTATATTGGTGTGGGAAGCAATTTCTCGCCCTGACAAATGGCGATTTTGACAAAGTATAAATATTCATTTGAGTTGTGGGAACCTCAAGATGCCAATATTTTGGGCTGAAATTTGGAGACAATTTGTTCTAGCCCATTTGGAACCTAATAATGAGTCAGGCAATTTGAATTTCAAAAAAGGGTTTTTTCGCTCCACCCTAATCTACATCCCCTAGCGGCAAAGTTTTCTTGGAACTGGTGGCCATAAATTAGAGACAGGCGACTTTATTTATGTTTTTAAAGAACTTCGAAGATCGGGCGCAGGCTACAAATACTAATAAGTGAACTTCATTAAAAACGAAAAATAAAACAAGTACTTCTAAACATAAGGATGACTGACGTCACGGAGAATGAAATATGAGACCGCCTGAACGTGTGGGCTTTCAAGAAGAGATGGACACTAACAGCGTCCGAACGCCAAAAGTAAAGTATTTAATCGCCGCCCCGGTGGCTCAGTGGTCTAAGGCGCTGGCCTCTGATCATTCGTCCGTAATAGGTCCGGGTTCGAATCCCGGTCAGGCATGGATGTTGTATTTGTCTTACGGCACTGGCGCTCTCCCTTCCCTAGAACCATTGACCCTAAATTAGGGACGGGCGACTGCTTATAGCCCATTGAGTTGCTCACGGTGGTCGTTAAACATCCAGTCAAAAAAAAAAAGTATTTAATCAATCTAAAACTTCATTAAAAACGAAAAATAAAACAGATCCAGCGGTGTTCGGATAACAATTTTTCGGTTGCTGTGTGTTAATTAAAGAAAACGTGGAAAGAGCGATGACTTTGTTTATTCACATTGTCTCCACGTATTTGGAAGATTTTTTTAATCAATCAGTTTTACATAGTCATCCATCATTTGAATCCTGCTAGATAATCAAAGGAAAGCAAACTACGCGCTTTCAGCAAGTGAAATTGAGATTTCTGATGAAAAAAATATGGTATCAGATGTATATGTGTTACCGCTAAAGTGCAGAAATCAGTTATTCTGCAGATTATCTAGGTAATGTGCAGATTAACTAGGGTGATCCGTTAAAGTGCCGAAAATTGTTTCATTGCTCAAATTACCTAGGTAATCTGCACATTACCTACTAGGCACTCGTTAAAGTGAAAATAAGATCTTTGCTGGAACAACAGCAACGTTTCTGTACGCTTAAATTAACAATGTTATTTATTTATTTTTCGATATATAAAGAATCGAGTTAATACAATGAAACAATCAACAAATTAGTTGATAGAATCAATCATCAATCATTTAAAAAACTATAATAGAAAGAATCAAACGGTTTAAAATATTATTATAATTAAGGAAATGAATTTGCAAAACATATGATAAAATTATGCTTACTTATTAGTGCAATCTAAAGATTGGTGACACTTTGAATACATAGCAATTGGTTTTTGTGACAAGCGCACCTATTTGTGGTACATTTAGATCTGCAGTCACATTTTCTGAAACCCTGCCATTACCAAGGGATTGTTTTATTTGCTGTTTGACGTAAAGATATTTCTACAGCAGGGACATCTTTCGTTAAAAATCTCTCTTTGCAAACACTGAATTCAGATTTTGCATACAATTGTTTTAAAATACCCGTTTTAGTACCAAGTTTATAAAAGCCATCCTCTGTTTTACTAAGAACCACAGCTAAAATCGAGCGGGCATCAGTTTTTGCTCTGTCTACTTCGGGTACTTTAATTCTCACAGTTACACCTTCATCGACATTTGGGTGCTTTGCAAACTGCTAACATTTTCTCTGCTTGCTTTTCTAAACCTTTCTTGGCTTCATCACTAATTTGAAAACAGAATTAGCTATGCTACGCACTGGCAGCCGACGCCAATTATGAGAAATAAAAACAACCGGCGACGACTAGACGCTGGCGAAACGAAACTAAAAGTGGATGGAGAGGGGGAAGATGTTGGGAAAGGAAATGAGAGAAACAAACTTTTGAACTTTAACGATACGGAAGCCGTTAATGTGCACATTACCTAGGTAAAATGCGGAAAACTCTTGATTCCGCACGTTAACGGAGCAAATCAGTTAATCTGCAGATTAGCTAGGTAATGTGCACATTAACGGCTTTCGAGCTTTAGCGGTAACATATATATGCACGTAATTCAGCTGTTGGACGTGAATAAAATCTTAAAAATGAAAGTAATGATTGAGTAAGAAGTGTTTTAATTTATGAAATAGGAAATTGAAAAAAGCTCGGAGACATTTTATGTGCAGCTGAGCAAAAAATTTTAAGTTGTGCCTTGGAGCAAATAAAAAAAGCTTCTTTGTCAGTAGAGTTGTTTACGTTCTTTGCAAATTAATTTCTGCTTTCATTGATGGACTTTCGCTACGCTTGTACGGGAAAGATTGTTAGATTCTTTTGCTGGCGACATAGTTTTCCATCTGGTCATCCTTGAACGATCAGACGGCCATGTTATGAATATTTAAAAGAACTAACGACACTGTGTCTGAAGGAAGTGCCGGAATGGCCTTGAACTAAAGCCAGCCGAGAGTTGTAATATGGCAGGTTATGTTCCATTCCTTTGTAAACATCTGACGTAAGTCAAGGAAATGTACTTTTACGAGTCGATTATGCAACACATGGGTTTGAAAAAATATGTTGCTAATTACCTGAGCGTGAGAGCTCAACGGTGAAAGAGCAAGCGGCCTTAAGGAAAAAACACAGTTTTTTTTTCAGCAGCCAGTATTAATCTCGTTACGAGATGTAATCAGTTCCTTGTGAGTAGTTTTGAAATTGCGTTTTGTTCTGTCTGATAAAAGAAAGCCTTGTTGTTTGCTGCTGCTGCTTAAAAGCGAATGAAGAGGTTTAATGTTCCGACTTAAATAATAATAATAAAAAAAAAAAAAGCAGTGGGTACGGAAGAAGTGTCCGATTTTTTTGAATGGGAGAACTGAACGAAATTCAACTTTTCTGCAGCGCCTAACAGACTTGAAAGATTATTCTGTGGTTTAGAATGTCGTCGGTAGTAAAAGGTCTACCTTGTATGCTGGTAGGATCTGCGTACGTGTCCCAGATGAGACATGGGCAGGTGCCACACCAGAAAATTCATGTGTTGCGACGCACTATTTCAAATTCATGACCACTCCTGAAAATTTTTGTGTTAAAATACACCACTAAAAAGTAATTCATGATGAGACATGACGTCAGAGCTAGAAGAAAATGGCCCATGAACGTCTGATTGGGGAATGGAGTTTAGTAACTAAAGTAGGCCAAAGTCGTCAACATGGTTGCCAGATTTTTCTGATACAGAGGCCAGGGTTAATTAAGAAAAAAAGCCCCCCCCCTCAAAGGATTTAAATTATTGCCAGATTATCTTGACACGAAAAAGCCTGGTTTATGTTTAATAAAAGCCTTAGCAACAATTTACATCAATAGCATTCACTTATATTGAATAAACGATGAAACTTTACGTTCTCATTAATCGTGTTACGTGAGATAACCAAGTGGAATAGTTATAATAAAAATACGAAATTTTATCATTATGCAATTTACTGTGTTATAGCTCTAATAAAAAAATTGTTTAATTTACTGTAATAATTTGGATTTACATATTAAGGAAATTAAGCTAATGAGCAATATACGGCATTTTTGTTTTATAGTGCTTTGTTTTATAGATTTTCTCTATGATGTAGATTGATTTGTGGCTACGATATTTCTTATTACTATATTTTCAAAAGGTCCGATAAACTTTTGAAGCGTATCTTTAGATGATCCATTCTAACAAGATTTGTGAGTGAGCCAAAGCCACGATGAAGTGTTTCTCATGAAGCACGAGCAAATTTATAGTTCCGTAATTATCCTATTCTGTTTTGCGTTGTATGGTAGTTTCCTCATTTTTCTTCAAAAAAGCGTAAGAAGGTAATTTTGCTGTTCTACTAGGCAAATAAAATTTTAAAGAAAAACCTGGCTAAATATCGCGGAAGTAATCCGTGAGAAAGTGAATAAATAAGTATTTGGTGGAGCTGTAGCTGAAGAACTTCATTTTTTCTGCATTTTTTTTCTTTCAAGCCTACCCTTGTTGAGTTAACATGGAGAATGAAATCAAAGGAGTGGGCGTGCGAGGGCAGTAAATGTGTGAGTTTCTGTCGAATCCGACGGCAGGGGTACTTCGGCCCTCGAAAATTAAGTGGATGAAATCTCTGAGAAAGAAGTGAATCAGTTTGGTATCGAATTTGAAGAAGGGTGAATGTTTCGGTTTTAACACGGTATTGAAGGGTGAATGTTGTTTGGTATAATCGCCACTTGAAATACGTACCGTAAGTTGGGGTAACTTTGGCCCAAAATTTCATTCTTTGTCTAACTTCAGCGCAAAATTTGCAAGAAATATTCGATTATTACTGGGGCAATATTTTTTTTTTTTTCGTATGGAGCATGAAAAAAGGATACATTTAAGTGGTTCGTATAAATTTTTTCGAGTTTTTAAAGGGTCCCCAAAATTTATTGAAATTTTGGAACAAAGTTGCCATGACTTGGGGTAACTTTGCCCCCTGATGTGATATTACACCGATTTGAGAGTAAAATATCCTTGGGATATTTATTCATATCATGATATATCATACTATCAGATTGTTCGTCTCGGGAACAAAATAAATGATTCCTTTTTGATCACTTGTGGGGGATTTATTTTGCAAAAAACATCTTGCCATTTGTATGGAATACAACCCTTCGTTTGAGGCCGCCATCTCCAAAATTTGAAGCCTTTTTCCATACAATCAACTGTTGGTCCTTCTGAGATGCTGACGTTCCATCCGGAGTAACTTTGACCGTTGAATAAAACAATTACAAAATCATCAACAGCGTAATCCTGAAGCTTAGATTTTGGTGGTATGATAGATGCATAATTTGCATGCTTTTGTAAATCAGAAAATGACTCCAAGAGCACATCAAGATTCCTTTCATCTGAATGTTCGCTTGAGGAAATACTCGTAGGTGGAAACTTTTGTCTTTTAGATAGAAGCTGGGGTTTTAAAGGTTTTGAAGGATCAGCATCAGAAAGTATGATATCCGCTGGACAAATGCTTTTTGACAGCTGGTATTTGCAATTTCTTTCGTGTTTTCTTCGGCCCTTCGGTTCCTGAAAGCCATAAAAATGCTTTGGGAAAGAGATTATTTGCAGTGTTCTGATAGATGCGCCAAGAAGGTTAAAGATTGCGGTTGGGCCAATGTTACCCCAAATCTTGGGCCAAAGTAACCCCAAGGCATTCAAAAGTCAACAAAGAAAAGAATATGAAATAAGTTTAATTTTTAACATTACTGATTCCTTCTATTCGTATATAAGTATAAAAAAAATGTACTTACCAAAACGTGTTAACTTCGAATTTGAGCCACACAGAAGTTAGGCAGGTATGTACACTATCTACCAACAAGTAATTGGACACCTGTGATAGCAAAGGAAAACGAAGTTTACTCACCTTCAATAGTTCGTGGAGCCTCCACGAGAGGCGATTACGGCTGCTACCCTCCGGGGCATACTCTCAACCAGGCGTTGTACGACGGCTAGCGGTATTTTCTTCCACTCAGCTTGGAGAAGACAGGTCAGTTCATTCACCGATTTCAGACAGTGGGGGCACCCCTTAATTCGACGCTCCAACTCGTCCCAGAGGTGCTCGATAGGGTTAAGGCCCGGGCTCTGCGCTGGCCAGTCCACTCGATTACCCCCATTGTCACCATACCAAGCCATGGTGGACCTCGCAACATGACAGGTGGCATTGTCATCCTGAAAGTAACATGGGTTCACCCCGTAAAACTGCCACAGCGTAGGAAGTGCATGGTCATTAAAAATGGTGCAGTAGGTCTCGGCGTTGAGTCTACCAGGAATTGCGACCAAGGGTCCCGTGCCATACCAGGAGAAACACCCCCATAGCATAATTCCACCGCCGCCGAACTTCACAGTTGGCACAAAACATTCCGGTAGGAGGCGTTCTCCAGGCCGACGCCAAACCCAGACCCTGCCATCCGAACGGTAGAGGGTGAGCCTTGATTCGTTGCTCCAGAGAACCTGTTTCCAGTGTTCAACGGTCCACTGTCGACGTTCTTTGCACCACGTTAGCCGAGCAGCGCTATTGGACTTGGTGATCAAAGGCTTGTGGGCGGCAGCACGTCCATGATAACCGAGCAGATGGGCTTCCTTACGGATGGTATTCATCGAAAGAACACTCCCGGATGTCTGTTGAAACTCCTCGCGGATGTGGCCCATCGATTTGGTGCGGTTCTTTCGAATTTCTCTGGCCAGCACCCGTCGGTCTCTAACTCCCAGTTTTGTGGGTCTGCCGGGTCGGGGCACATTCCGACAGTCACCTCTCATCTTCCATTTGCCAATCACGTAGGCCACTGTCGATTTTTGGGTACTTCAACTCGCTATATATGTCACGTATGGATCGGCCATTTCTGTGATACCCGACGATTACACCTTTCTCGAAATCAGAGAGCTCCGAACTGCGTGGCATCTTGCATGCGACTGGTTGCTTTGTTGTTTCCCACACGATATTTAACGGCGGCGGCCGTGACTTGTATCAGGACCGCAGATATCGTCAATTGCAGGGGGGGGGTCCAATTACTTGTTGGTATAGTGTATTTACTAATCACAACAGCTGTCTATACCAAAGACACTGTACAGCGTCCCGAAAGAACGAATTACACTTAACTGTGTGTCATCTGTAACAAGTGTTGCCACCTACTTTTCGCGTCAAAATTACCTGAATCTGGCAAAATGCAGGGTTGCAACGTACAAAATAAACACTTTCCGGTTTTGGACCGAAGTTACAGTGTCTGGGCCAAAGTTACCCCAACTTATCCCGTAAAGTGATTATGAACTGCAAACGCAGTCATGTTTGAGATTGGAACTAGTTTCAGATGAGGCAAAAAAATCAATATGACTGACACCGGAAACCGATGCCTGTTTCAATCTTCCGCGGTATAATGTATTGCGAACTTAAAAAAATTCTGAAAAAAAAAAACAAAAAAAAACGCGCAAACTTCACTTCGTACATTTTTTTACATTGAACATCGCATTAAAAACACTTCAGCAATGAAAAATTAGGGGAAACATTTGCGAAGAAAACTGCGGTGGTGCTACTAAAATGAAAACAATAACAACAACAGCAAAAAAACAGGTAAGCTCAGTTCTGATTGAACTCTCAGTTTGGAACGTAGGACTACGATCGGTGTGTTAGATTTTTGCTCGGCGGCGGCTGCTTTCAGGTGTTCGCGATACTCTCTGGTTCGTTGGGCTGCAGTCTTCTTGGGCTTCTTACATTCCTCATCACTTGCTCTTGCCTCTTGTTTTGATTTTCTCCACTTCTGCTTGCGTTCATTCTGCGAATTCCGCGGTATTGTCGAAAACGTTAACCCGTTCACACGAAAACAATTTTTAAAATTTTTAGTTTAAACCACTGCGATGTGTTTTATATATATTTGAATAGATCTCGTCGAGATCTTTAAAACGATACCACGCACAGTCGTTTTGCACTCAGGTTGTCCAGTAAACCGCGATAATGTCAAAAGTGTTCACCGGTTCACATGAAAATTTTTTTTTAAGTGATTAGTTCAAACCTCTGAGAAATGTTCTTCGTATATTTGAATAGATCTCATCGAGAGCTTTAAATCGACACCACGCACAGTCGTGTTGCCCTTACGGTTGCCGAGATAGATTGAGTCAAACGCAGCGGCACACCCAGAAATATTGTATACCCCCCCCCCCGAGCACAGGTAAGGAGGGGAGCGTCGCACGCACGATGTGTTGCGCAGTACGCGAATTGGACTCCATGCTGTTGACGAATATGCTAACAGGATTAGTGTGCGGCACGTATTTTTAACGCTGTAGATATCTCAGTTGGGACCTATTTTATTTGTCTCAAGCGGTCGGCCGTAACTCGCCCCATACTATCCGCGGAGTTAGACCTTAGTAGTATGCCAAAAGTGCTGAATATCTTAATTGGTTATTTTGAGAGAAAAATTAATAATCAATTAATTAGTTTGGCTTGGTTCTATTTTTTGATTTGACACCAACAAATGAGCTGAACGTTCTCATCACTAATGCATTGTTCCCATGCAACCCGGAAAACAGGGAAAACTTGGAATTCTCAGGGAATTTGAAAATGATTAAAAAAATCAGGGGAAATTCAGGAAAAATTACCGTTTTTTGTAAAAATCAGGGAAAATTGTCCTTTTTTTGCAAAAATCAGGGAAAATTGTCCTTTTTTTTGTAAAAATCAAGAAAAATTGCCCCCCGTTTTTGTAAAAATCATGGGATATTTTATTTTATCAAAAAAACTTTTTTCAGATTTAAAACTTTTGTTTACAATTACAGCCTGCCTATAATTTGATAGATCTTATTTGTCAGTTACATTACTTTATTCCCTCAAAACGATGCAAAATTGAATTTTAAAACTTGCCTGTTATTGAGCTTTTGTAGAAAATGATATAACTATAGCAGTAATCCGAATTTATTGGCGTCGAGTAAAAATCAGCTTTGTGAGCTTTCGCACTATGGTTATACTATGGCGGTTTCTGTCTATCTTCCTTGAAAAAGCCATCTGGTTGATGTGGGAAAGCTTCAAAAACTGATTTTTATTCTACGTCAACAAATTCGGATTACTGCTATAGTTAAAATATTTTCTTCATAGTTGGTGTATAGTTCCTCTTTATTAAATTAAGTTTTTGTTCAATTTCTGCAGACAATTGTTGTAACATGGAACAATTAGGCACAATGGCTCGGCACACTCCTGCTTGGAGAAAAACACAATACAAAAGAACCAACTAAACAGTGGATCAAAGTCCTCTGTCTGTTGGCTCTCTAGCAATGTGTTTCTCTGAACAGGAGCCATTCCATCATTATTAAGCCTAGCTCATATTATAGAAAAACTAAAACTAACCAATTTTTTCTTACATTTGACCCGTTTCTATGGGGATATATTAGCAAATTCCATGTGGGTAGTATTCACAAAAGTTCATGAAATTATGGTACAGAAAACAATGTGTGCATTTAGTTATTATTAATGAAAAGCAGGTAATTTTATAAAGACAAAATTACCTAAAGAATTTACAAATGTGTGTTTTGCTGAGAAAATGCATGAATGGCATGAAATGTAACAATTCACTGCAACATCATAGGGTTTGCCACTCTAGAAAAACTTTAAAAACCAACTGGAGAACTTGGAAAAGCTAGGGAATTTTTTTATTACTTTTGAGTAGGGAAACTGTAAAGCCATTGGCGTAAGCTGAATGGTTTGCAATTACAGCATTGAAAACCGGAAAACTATCGATAGTTAAAAAAAATTATCGACGCGCTATCGATATTCAGATATGTGCAAAACTATTGTTGGTACCTCCAGCTCTATCCAGAAATCAACAAGCATGTACGTCTAAGCTTACTCTCTCTGTCCAGGACTTATTGGCAAGATCCTCCTCCCAAGAGACCAAGGAGGAGGAGGAGGTCTCAGTCTTTCTCCTCCTCTGAAGAGGACAAAATAGATTCTGCGTTTCAGTAATTGAAGGAACTCCTTTCTCGCAGTAAGCGAAGGCGTTAGCCTTCCTTAGTACTCTCAGGGAGACATGGCTAATTTTGGCTTTCCTTTTTTAGTGATTTTTTTCTTCACTCCCCTGCAAAATTTGTCAGGCCAAAATTGGTAGGTAGGCTTCTAATAATTTTGTTTGCGTTTTTGTTAGGCTGTCAACTATTATTTACTCGTATCTGTGGCATCTGAGCTCACCTTCTAATATTTCTTCTTCTGGTGAAGAGAGCGTTTCCGCTAGAGCCTTTCGTGTGCCTGCTTCACGCAATGTTACTGTTATTTTTCATTTCATTTTCTCCACTTTCAATAAATGTCCTAAAAGATTAGAACAGTCTGTTAACATTCTGGTGTTGATGAACACAGGGAACGTTGCACTGTCCGAACGCTGATGCCATTATTGGCCCCAGCACTAAATTGCGCTGTGATTTGCGGCAAAGTTTGCTCGCCGGACGGGTGTTACGATTGTGCAAGACGTCGTTGTCCAAGATCATCCGGGGCTTTTCTACGGCCACACCGATCTCGCACTCTGGATTTTTCTCCCCGAGTTTGTGTAGTCCAGGTACACTCTTGAAATTCTTAACCGTGCAAATCCAAATTTCTTGGTAATATCTGAGATCTCCCGGGCGCCGACTATCATACCACGTTCGAAATCGCGTAAATCCTGATAAGCTGCCATTTGAACTGCGAATTCTGCTGTTTGAGCTTGCAGAGATATGTGCCTCTATATATGTACGTCGTTTGCGGACGATACCATTTACTGCATGGGTGTGGTGGCATGTATTGGAAATGGTAGTGGCCTTCCCAGTTTTATTGACACATCAGAGTGTGTGTGTGAAGTGAGTCAGTCTCGTGTCCAAGACGTCAGTGACATAAGTGTTGTTCCCTTTGGAAATCCAGATAATTCAACAGGAAAATGTTTTGGCGCCAGGTTGCAGATGTGTTTGGAGAGAAGAAGAATTAGGGAGTAGAAATCCATTTATTTGGTGTAACGAATATTTTTAGAACCAGACAAAAAAGGGCTAGCTTTCACCATCACGGATGGCTTCGTCAGGCTGAAGTAACGTTTTAAGATAAACTAAGTTCTAAAAACGTCATGGTTCTAAAGAACTTAGTTTATCTTAGACGTTACTTCAGCTTGACGAAGCCATCCGTGATGGTGAAAGCTAGCACTTTGTCTAGTTGTATAAATATTCGTTACACCAAATAAACGGATTTCTGCTCTCTAATTCTTCGTGGATTGCTAGTGTTAAACTACCCAACTTTATTCCTGTTTGAGGAGATTTGCAATTTGTAGGAAAGCAGTTTCCGGGGAAGTTGGGATAGATTTGAGCCAGGGTATGTAATCCCCTGTTTTCAGAAGGTATATAACCAAAATCTAGCAGATCTGTGACATCAATACCACTGGTCCATTTCAGTCCTGCTCACCTGGTGGTCCTGAGCGCTTAATCCGGCGAACGTAGGGGCCCAATTTAGGCCCCTAATCGCCCGAATCGGAGTGGTGTCCCACATGAAGAATTAGTGGTGTGTTTCGCCCTCGGCCTGACCACTGTCCCCAAATTTGGGACGGGTGTTACCTGATATATATTGCTTCATTTGCTCATGGCAGTCGTTAAACCCAGTGGCAAACTAAGAACTAAATAAAACTTGCTGCTCATAAAAGGTTGTCTCAATGGTTCTTTCTCTTGCTAAGAAATAAGCAAAAGAAAGATCCATTCGATTGTACGTAGCAGTGTTTATTAACAATATTTTTTATTTAATTTATATTTTGTCGACTGCAGTTTTGGTCTGCTAATAGCCCAGTTTTGTAAGCACGAAAGGCATATGAGTATTAAACTGGCTGCTGAGAGTCCTGGATTTTGGTCAGCTGTTTCCTCGCGCTTGGTTTAGTCAGGGTGAATGTGGTCATGTCGTTACGAAGTTGTAGGTAAATTTAATATATATACAGTAAAAAATCTTAATGGACACTCCCTGATCCGTAACTCACTGGTAGCCAACGTCTCCCGTATTTAGCTGTTCTTTTGTACAGGGTGAGCCAAAAGTCATTGTGCACCTGGCACAGTTGCCGCGTTTACGGTTCCCTCCAAGAGTATTGGCCCAATTATGCGTCAAGAGATATCGCACACCAATCTTCTGATCATGTAATGGCATTTCGTGTATCTGATTCGGATTACTGGAAGACTGCATGCGCCTGTTTTGGCTGTTCACATATCCCGATAAGTGGAGCAGCGCGTCATCGGTGCAAAACGTGATGTCCAGAATATCCTCTCCGTTGTCATTAATGAAGTCCTTGAACCATCCACAATATTCTACAGTCTGTGTGTTTCGATTCGTGCACTGTTCTGATTTTGTTCGGGGATAGCTGCAGTCGCGTGTTCAGTGCCCTTATGCGTGCTGCTGTACGATACACCTGCTTGTTGTGCCAATTTTGGAACCGATTTCTTTGGATTTTTAGCGAATGGAAATATCCTCCATTTTTTTCTGTTAACTTTGGCGGCCTACCGCTTCTCGGAGCATCTCTCACTGATCCGGTTTTACGAAACTTTTCAATTAACCGCCTCACTGCATTGCGATGGGGTGCTACAGTATCAGGAAATTGTTCTCTGTACTTAAGTTTCGCTTTTTTAGTATATTTACCTCCACTACGGAACACATGCTCAATCAGAAACACTCGACCTTCAAGCGACAACACCATGTTCAACCGGCCTCTGTGACGCATCACTACTGGTTGATTCAATCACGGCCAGCCGCCAGAAATACCGGCTGCGTCGTTCAAGGTCAGACGGTAGGATGAGCGTAACCCCACCCCGAACTCACCAACATTCTCCATTTGCAATATTACATGTACATGCGCGGTAACTACACTTTTATTATTATTTCTTATCACAGTACGTCTGGTGCACAGGAACTTTTGGCTGGCTCACCTTGTATTTCTGTAAATTTTTGAATGGGAGAAGATCGTTACGCCCATTCATGATGGTTACTCATTCGTTGAAGAACGCAGGGCACAGATCCTTGATACAATTTTCTTCAGTGACGAGACCTGGTTTCACCTCGGTGGGTATGTGAATAGTCAGAACAATACGATTTGGTCATGTGAAAACCCACATGTTTTTTCATGAAAAAGTTTTGCGTTCTCAAAACTTGGCAGTTTGGTGTGCTATATCACGCCGTCGCATAATGGGACCAATTTTCTTTGAAACGACGGTGAATAGTTCCGTCTACCAAGACATCGTCTCACAGTTCGTGGCACTCCTTGATGTCAGCGTACGACATTGTTGGTTCCAGAAAGACATTGCCGCGTGCCACACTCTTCCACTAGTACCCTACATTTTTTTTTTTTTGCAAGAATATTGCGGTGGCCGTCTCATATCGAAAGAATTGTGGCCTTCATGATCACCTGATTTATCAACACCGGATTTTTTCTTGGGGGGAGGGGAAAGGTGTTTATAAGAATAATCCTCACGCCCTGGATGAACTTAAAATGAACATCGCAACAGCGATTAAAAACATCAGTGCGCAGATGCTTCACAAGGTCATCAAACCTGGTAAAAAGAGCGCTCGTTTGTATTCACGAACAAAGTGGCCACTTCCAACATATAACGAGGTCCCTATTCTTCTTTTGTTATAAAGGTGAGATTATAACCTGTATTTGTAGATGTTTCATTTTTCACATACTTGTAATGAACCTCGTTGTACGTGTTATATCTGTGTTGCGCGAATTTTGGATCACCCTGTATCTGGCAGAGTCATAAAGAGCGACTTCTTATTTTGTAAGAATTTTTTCTCATAAATGCGTGTTTTCCTATTTCTAACAGTCCAGTCTCTTCATCAGAACCAATCAGTAAAGAAAACATTTTTGCACCCCTTCACTACATTTTTTTAAAGCGAAATTTAATTTAAAATTCGTTATTTTATCTGTCCGTGACATGTAAAGTTGTTTCCACGGCAGAGTAAAAAATGTAGTACCGATTTTTGATATTTAATTTCGCTTAAAATGTGTTTATTCCTCGTCCTTAGTCATTTCTTGACGTATCAAGGGGGCAGAGCTGTCATTTTTCTTTTGTTTAAAGAGAAATTTATGTTCGAAAACGCTACTGCGTGTTCACTGTCAGAGAAAACAACTTTACTGGGAACGAAAAGACGGAGACAAAAAGGTGATATTCCGATTTCGAACTTTTTTTTTTTTTTTTTTTTTTTGATTGGAGGTTTAACGACCACCGTGAGCAACTCAATGGGCTATAAGCAGTCGCCCGTCCCTAATTTAGGGTCACTGGTTCCAGGGAAGGGAGAGAGCCAATGCCGTAAGACAAACACAGCATCCATACCTCACCGGGATTCGAACCCGGACCCCAGAAGCTCTGATGCCGTCGTCGACTCTTTAATGGATTTGCAAAACTCGTAAGAACGCTATATTTCCTCCTTACGGAAGTGACTGATTTTTTTTTTTTTTTTTTTTGCTGGTTTTGGATTCTGTTTATTTCTCCTGTATGGAAAAATTTCCCACCATTGTGTTTAGAGGAAATCTTTGTTCGGCAGTGCAGGTGCGACGAATGATCATGTGAGAAGCGTAACTTTCGATGTGATAGGGCAAGGTCTAACCATTCGATAATGCAGTAGCTGATTGGATGCCACCTATCTCATATTATTATGTACATAATCTGTCGTGATCCAACCCCCATCTGTGCCCCCTCACGTATTACGTATTTTGTGACCTTCTTTTCATGTGACCCATACAGCGTGATAGTTATCGTAATGATAGATCGTCTAGTGTAAATCTTGACTGCGTTGTTGTGTGGAAGATGACAGCGCGCATTTCATCAGGAAGAGTCGTTCGTTACTTCTGCAACGTTTCTTTGTTTTCGGCATGTTGTGTAACGAAGGTCAACAACTTTTTCTGTCATTTATCTACTTCTTTCTGGCAGATTGAGGATTTAAAACAGAACACCGATTTCGTGCCTTAAAACCCGCAACGGTTTTTCAGGTTTTTTTTTTTTCTCCTTTTCTTCCAATTTCGGGGCAAGAATATATACACTGATCACAGCTTGAAAAATATCATGCCCGAGATGAGATGCCCGGAGCATGTAAATTATTGGCTCGGATAGGTAAATAAAAAATCTGGTTGCCCAGTCTGGGCAACTAAATTTAAAAATAAAAAAAAATGAGGGTAGGCTGTGTCCTAAACACACACGGAGGTTTCATTCACGTGGATACGAGTGTGGTTTGACAGTAAGGAGCTTGAGGTAGAAGTCGGTTGAGAAATGAAAGAGGAATGCAGTTAGTAACAACCATGTGGCATATAATTCACATCTATGTTTCGTACAAAGGTTAAGTCGATACAAGTATTGCCTAAGGTAGTTGCTGGAGAAACTACCTTAAGCAATACTTGCTATTTCGGAGGTTTCGTTTCGAGAGGGAATTTTGGGGTGAGTTTTGCAGGCTTTTTCGGAGTCAAAATGCACGAGACGATTGTCATAAGTCCGAAATAGAGATGGTCTGTCGCCATCTGGCCTTTCTTAATTCTCGTTTGCCAGAAGGCCACGAATTGTGCACTTTTCAGATAATAGAAAATTTTAACAACGGCAGTGATAGACAAATTGGAGGATCAGTTACCGTAATTAATTATAACTATCAGTGCCGCCTTGCGGTTATATCGGAACAAAAATGTATAGCATAAATGAAATGTAAAAATTTTCCCACCAGTTACCCTATAATACCAACGACATTTACTAACCTTCTTTGGCCACATCTTCCGGCGAAACTGTTTAGAAAAAAAATGTATTCAGGGAAAAGTCGACGGCTAAAGAACGAGAGGACGTCCCCCCCCCCCCAGACAGATTCATCGATCAAATAAAAACTCTCACAAATCTATGAGTTGCAGAAATCATGAGAACTGTGGAGAATAGACAGGAATGGCGAACCTTGGCTGCCGACAGGATGTGAATTGTGTTACGACACTCGAATCGAGCAACGTAGAGAGAAAGTTATAGGAAAGGAAGATACCCACGTCATCGGAGGTTAGCAGACTCTAACAACAATTTCTAACTGGTATTTAAGACCAGACGTCAGGTACTGCTTTCCTAAAACCATCTACACCGTAATTTCTTTCTTTAATTATTCTATTGAGCTTTATTCAACACTTGGAGTCTAAGCACTGGCTTATGACCATTCGTCCGAGGTGGGTCCGGGTTCGAATCCCGGCGAGGCGTGGGTGTTGTGTTCGTCTTACCGCACTGGCTATCTCCCTTCCCTGGAACCAGTGGCTCTGAATTAGGGACGGGCGACTGCTTATAACCCACTGAGTTGCTCACGGTGGTCGTTAAACCTCCAACAACAACAAAAACCGTTTTCTTTGTGCATAAGCGTCATACATTTATCCAGCTTTTGTACAAACGGATCGGACCAGCAATTTTAATTTAGGCCTAACCTTCCAACAACGGTCACTTTATTCCGGTCCGAGCAGTGACCGTTATTCAGAGGTTTCACTGTACTATTTGCTATGCAAAATCAACTTTATAACAACGAAAAAAACATACATTTACAAGAATGCTAAACACTTCACTAATAGTAATATGAAATATAGCTTCATATGTTGATAAACGACCATAATGTTCTGGTGAAAAATAGGCTGGACATACTTCATGATAAATGAGAAGTAATTACGTGAGTTGCTGGCTCCCCTCACTGTAACCAACTCTTTGAACGTGTCGCGATATGACGTCATCAGAGCATTCGCATTAGCAATGTGTAAATAAATACATGTAGCAGGTTTTGACTCTGTCATTTAACAGATTCGTCATTTTGAGCGAGGCCATTTCCTTTGTGTTTACAGTGACGGGACGAAATGCCTCGTTTTTGACGACTGAGATTTTTAATCTGTGGAAACTGCAGCGTCGTGGAGATATGTCTTCGTTTTTTATCCACGAAGTTCTTGCTTCAGTGACTTCAAAAGTGTGCGTGTCTCGCAAAATATCGTTCGAAGAGGTTGATCGATCTGATTTTTTACTCCGTTTTTCGTGCAGAATGTTTTATTTTCTCTTCGAAAAGCTGTTCATTATTTCCGTTTTAATTTCACATGCTTATGTGCCACCAAGTTTGTCTGCACGAACGATTGTAGTCACGAGAACTCATTTGGCTTTCTTTCTTTAGAATCTGCTTGACGAAATTAAACAATACACCCCCTCCCCCCACGCACACACACACACGAGTTATATCCAAATACTGCGTGTTTTTTTGGGGGGGGGGGTTTCTTTTTTACCCCACATTTTCGGAGGAAAAACATTTTCAGTAACTAATGAAAAACGTTCTATCATTTATTTATTCACGGTGTGGACATTTCTGTTGAACGCATGCATCCAGTGCCAGGGTTGATCCGAACATGTGGAGATACACAGAAACTGAGACTTTTGTGTTAGTACACTGCAAAAAAGGTTTCTGAAATTCACGATCCACGTTCCGCGATTCCTTTCGTGAATTCACGAAACATATTTCTGATACAACCTTTTCCGTGAATTGACTGAAAGAAACCTGAATTTCACGGATTTTTCGTACCCCAGGAAAATTCTGAATTTCTAGTAACCTTTATGTTGACGGTAAATTGCCGTTTTTAAGAATGTGTCAACGGAAAATTCTGAATTTTCAGAAACTGCTTTCGTGTATTAACGGAAAAAACTCCGTCCTCACTTTTTCCGTATCCATATGACGAAAAATTTCTGGTAATAGGAGAGATTCGCGAAAATACTTGGTTTGATTAATTGTTAAATTTCCATAGTCTGTCGAAGAATCTCTAATTTTGAGTTTCTCCAGCAAGATCGGGTATTGTGGATAGCAAATCTCATGAATTTTGGTTATTGTGGTAAAAGATATTTCATCACCATTCCCCCCATATTATGCACCAGCTATTATATATTGTGTTACTGTAAGAAATCGGAAATTTAAATTATTCTGCAGGTAATTTGTATGATGTTTATGCACCTAGCAGTGTATGGAGTCGTTAAGACAAAAGCTATTATAGCTGTCAAGAGTAAATTTTATATTTAGAAGTTTTGTGAAATAATACTATAGAACAGTGCATTTCACCTTTTTTTAAAGATAATTGAAAGTTATTGTTAGTTGAAAAGAAACCTCAAGTTCTAAAGCATTTTGCTTCGAAAAATCACGATGAAGAAAAAAAAAAACTTAATTTGTGGTACAGAAGAAATAAAATTATTGCAAACGTATTCGAAAAAAATAATAAGCTCCAACAGAAAATAAAATGACTAAATCACTCGCATTAATGGATAAAAGGGATAATTATCGCGCAATTAACTTTACCTTGAAGTGAGTCTGATTCCGAAGATATTTTGGCTTAGTGGTTAAGATGTGCGGCTTGTGTAGCCCTAACCCAATGGACCTGAGTTCGAACCCAGCTACCGGCTCGAAGAGATACTCTGGCGTGAGGGATGAATAACTCAGTGTCTTCGATTTTGCGAAATTTCTGTATATTGGGCTGATGCATAACTTCATGTCGTTTTTTTCACCCCACTACAGAAATGTATTACATCAGAACGGAAAGCGGAATCAATCAACTATGTATCCCCCCCCCCCCATTGTTTACGATGATGTCCCAACGTCTGAATAGGTCTGCAATGCCATTCTTGAAAAAACGTGCAGGCTTTGCTGCGAAGAAATCATCAAGCAAATTCTGAAAATCAACGTATAATTGCTGAACGTTCTGCCACGGAGCTCATTCGACAGAGATCGGAACAGGTGATAGTCTCAAGGGGCGACGTTTGGGTAATAAGCCGGATGTGGAAGGATCTCCCATTTCATGCCCTGAATGGCCAGTTTGGTCATGTTTGCACTGCGAAGGCGTGCGTTATCATGTTGGAGAAGGGACACCCTGGCGCCGATGTGGCAGTTTCTGCTGAATTGCTCCTTCCACACGGCGCAGTTGCTCACAATAGAGTGCATCGTTGAGGGTCCGATTCCTCGGCAGCATTTCCCAGTGAATAATGCCTTCCATGTCCCACCAGATACACAACATGATCTTCACAGGATGAAGGTCATGTTTTGGACGTGGTGTGGGCGGCTTGTTTGGGTTTAACCATTCCCTCCGATGCCTGAAATTCACGTACAGGCACCACTTTTCATCTCCAGTAACAATGCGTGACAGAAAGGGTTTGTGTTACTGAGAACATTCGCGACAACGGGCAAACAAGGAACCACATATGGCAACACGCTGATTCCTGTTGTCCTCGGTGAGAGTGTGAGGCACCCAAGACCCCAATTTCTGGACCTTTCCCATGCGTTCCAGGTGTCGCACCACTGTGGCCTGATCACAGTCAATCTCAATGACCGATTCGCGTGTGGTTTGACGTGGATCGAAGTGGATGAGATGGTTCGAACGATCCTCATCGAAGTGAGATGGACGATTTGAGTGTGGAGAGTCGTTGAGGTCAAAATTGTTACCTCGGAACCGCTCAAGCCATTTACGGAGCTGTCCCCGGAGCAATAGCATCCTCCCCATACACAGCACAAATTTGTTGAGTATCCTCGGCGGCTGTGGATCCCTTGTTAAACTCGTAGAGGAGCAGATGTCGGAAATGTTCATTTCTCTCTCTACTTGACACTCCGAACCAAAAAACCATTTGCCGCAATCACACAAAGCAATATGATTTAGATACACGATATTACTGGCTACATTTTGGTATACAACTGATCATCTGCACCGTCACTACTGCTGACCTGGGAAACACTCGTGACATAAAAACGGCATGAACTTATGGATCAACCCAATAAATACGGAAAAAAAGACTTGAAATGGACTTTTCTGAAATAAACGGAATTACCGACTACGGAAAATCTGTGCAAATACTGCAGTTAAAAAAGAACGTGAACTTTTAGAAACGGAAATTTCCTTAAAAGTCGGACATTTACCTGCAACTTTGCTGCACGCTATTTTCAGAAATTTTTCTTGAGTTCACACCACTTACTTTTTTACAGTTTATGTTGAGAACATTGTCATGGCGTCTAGATTGGTAAAAGTCATTTCTTGGGGAGCATATCCCTGTATGGGCACTCGATATCATGTATGTATAACGACCTGTCGTCGTACACGACAACGAACAGCCGAAGAAAGCCTGGATTGTTCGGCTGTTCGCTGAACAGAATGGTGGGATAGAGCTGCCTACCCACCGTACTCCCCGGAAATGAACCCTTGTCATTTTAGCAGTTTCGGCTGTTCGGAAAGAAAGATTTCTGGTTCTCGCCACAGCAACAAACAGGTTTTGAATCTCCGAGTCACAGACATTTTCCTCAGACGTAACGAAACTAGTATTTTTACGGTGTTCGGGACCAGAGTTTGAAACGGGTCAAAAATTTTGGACTAGGACCAGATGTCACATAATTGGACCTATTATATATATATGTGTGTGTGTGTGTGTGTGTGTGTGTGTGTGTGTGTGTGTGTGTGTGGAGCATTCAAAAAGTCTCTCCGCAGTGGGTATCTTAGGTCATATGGAAATGCAGCAAATGTATTATAAAAACGTAAATTTACTCACTTAGTTACAGGAAGTATCGAAACAGTCGTCCTTCATTTGCAAGATAATAACCTAACTGCCTTACACATGTTTTCAAACACAACCGCCTGAGTCAAAAAAGTCCCTCCGCAGTAATGTTAAGGCAGTTCCACCTAATTTTGATGGCCCAACAGTCAAAATTTTTGAATTAAGCAACTTGCATGTTTAATTTCAGTTTTTGCTGTTTCCTTGATAGCAGCCCTTGCGAGTGTCGGTAGCCAGTGGCCAAATGGCGACCAGATATTTTGTAGTGGCTAGTAATGTTTTTAATATAGTAGTAGCCAACGATGGCCAGTAGATTTTTTTCCCAAATGAGCAACCATTTTGCCCAACATCCCCCCCCCACTTGTGAATGAAAATCGAGTCCAGTTTTCTCACCCATGTTCCTGCAGCTGCTTCGAAAATGAATGGAAGTGAAGGTGGGAATCGGGAGAAACTTAATCTGCTGACGGTCAGCCTGGAGCAACCAAAGGGGTCAAGGTTACTAAACCAACCTTTGCCATGGTATACCTTACACAGAGTAAAATGTCATCTACAGGTAAAAGAATTATCTTTGAATCTCTGTTTACTGAAGAGCAATTCAATTAGGGACAGCTGGCGTTATGCAAATGTGGCACTGTGTGTGTGTGTGTGTGGGGGGTGTGTGGCTGTAAACGGAAACGACATGACGTATGAGCGATCCGACAATATAAAGAGTGATGCGACGGGAATCAGTAAGAGTCAGACGCAGTATGGGTAAGACGAAGGATGTAAGCGCATTTGATCGTGGGCAAATTGTCGGGGTCCGACGAATGGGTCACTCCATCTCGGAAGTCGTGCAGGCACTGGGATTTTCACGAGCCACTGTGTCACGGGTGCACCGTGAGTACCTCGAATCCGGTAAAACCATCCCTGCAAGGGCCAACTGCCGGGGACAACAGTGTGTGGATGAGCGGGGTCATCGTCGGCTAGCTCGCATTGTAACAGCGGATAGACGGGCCACAGTGCAAGAAATCACTCTGCAATTTAACGCTGGCGCACAAAAACGTGTAAGCAGCCACACCATCCAGAACCATCTCCTCGCTATGGGATACAGAAGCCATCGTCCCACGAGGGTACCGCTGCTGACCGCACATCACAGGGTGCAAAGATTAGCGTGGGCGCGGGAACATCGCCACTGGAACTTAAACATGTGGGAAAATGTTGCCTGGACTGATGAGTAGAGATTCACGTTGGTACATACGGATGGCAGGATACGAGTACGGCGCAAACCACATGAAGCGATGAATCCTTCTTGCCAGCAGGGTACTCTTCAAGCTAGTGGGGGTGGCATTCTCGTCTGGGGACTGTTTACGTGGAATGAAATGGGACCCCAGGTACGTGTGACATCGTCCCTCACAGGTCAACGTTACCGGAATATCCTGGACGACCATTTGCTTCCGTTTGTGTGTCTTCAACATCCCACTGGGGACCTCATCCTGCAACAAGACAATGCACCGTGCCATCGCTCTCGAATTGTATCCGAATGGTTGGATGAGCACTCCACCGACGTGACGTCGTTTCCTTGGCCAGCTAGGTCACCTGACCTGAATCCCATGGTGCACATCTGGGATGCCATCGAGAGAGATGTTCGAGGCTTCAAATCTCCCTCCATCAAATCTTCGTGAACTGTGGGAGCTTGTTCAGGGGTCGTGGATCCGTATGGCTTCCCAACGCTTCCAGTGTCTTGTTGAGTCCATGCCGAGACGAATCGCCGCCGTCATCAGGGCGAAAGGTGGTGCTACAAGTTACTAGACAGGTATCTCTAATTCAATTGCTCTTCAGTGTATACTGAACAATAAGAAACAAACTGTTACAGCATTGTTTTTAAGATGATGCAGCTGCTAATCTAATGCCATGTAGTACTGCTCTTTGCGAGCGTGGCTTTTCAGAAATGAACCTCATAAAAACGAGATCTGAATAGTGACACTTTAATGTCTTAATGATAATACTGACTTAATGATGCTTAGATGCAATGGCCCTTCAATTGAAGATTTTAATCCTCAAAATGCTATTCAATTGTGATGGGCAGATAGATACCTCTGATGGGAATATCAGACACAGTACATATCAGCGGTAAACAGTACAACATTATTAGTGCCACTTTATGTATATACATCCTAGCTTTTGTCCCTTTGTTTTAAATATTAAAGAAATTAGACATCTAACTTCAATGGCCTCTCAAAAATAAATGATGTATGTGTAAATTAAGATAGAAAGAGTAAATTATATTACAGCACTGAAAATACATTGTGAAAAAATCAATGATTTTGGAACAAAAGAATATGCATTATTTGCAGTCAATCTAATGATTCTATGCAGTAACTGCTCTGAATTTGTTTTTATGAAGTTAATGGGAGAGGGGTCTCTCATTAGAAAGGAAAAAAAAAAAAAAAAAAAACATCCACCGATTTAATTTCATAGAAACGTAAGTAGAGAAGTTACTGATTTTTTTTTTTTTTTTTTTTTAAGTTTGCATATCCTGTAGATTTTGTCATATGGCTAGTAAAATTTTTATTCCACTAGCCACATTGGCAAGTAGAAATTTCAGCAGTTTCGCAAAGGGCTGCTTGATAGCATATCAAGCAAGCTTCAGAATATGTTTCACAGCAACCACCAATTTTTACAAGTTTATGGTGAGTTGAAAGTTTCCAAAATGGAGATGTTGTTTTCATCATTGCCACTTAAAAGGAACGGACACTTTTCCTTCTCAGGATACTCTTCCTTCATATCGCATGACAAATCATTTTTCAGTCCGCGGGCACCAGTATCGAGCACAAAATTCCACAGTGCACATTTTTCTTTGAATTTTTTTTTCTTTCCGCTTTTCGAAAATGAAACTGATATAAAACCGGATCGAAATCGGGTCAGGAACACCTTGACCCGACCCGGTTGACCCGCTAGAAATTGTTGACCCGTGACCCGTTTCCATCTCTGTTCGGGATCTGCCCACAGTTTGGGAACGTACTACTGATAATGAAACTATTAGGTTGTCGGAAAAGTCATGACGTATTTTAGCCATGTTTTGCAAAGGTCATTTATTGATAGAAAGAACAAAGATCAATCAATGATATAATGCCCGTTTTGTTCAATAACCTTTTGGCATTTTTCAGTGAGCTGCAGAATGCCTCGTTCATAGGACCTGTCTTTCGTTGCGAAAAACTTTACAAGGTGCTGATTTATAGCTTCATCTGAATTGAACGTTATACCACGCAAGGACTGTTGAAGAGAGCGGAACAAGTGGAAGTCTGACGGTGCAAGGTCAGGTGAGTATGCTGGGTGTGGCAACACATCCCACCCAAGCTCCAATAATTTTTGGCGGGTGATCAAACTTGTGTGTGGTCTCGCATTGTCGTGATGGAACACAACACCTTTACGATGAACGAGCTTTGGTCTTCCATCTTCAACTTGATCTCAAATCTCCGCAGATCAACCAAATCGCTCACTATTCCTTTTAAACTGCAGCTAGAACTGGCACTTGTCGAATGTCATAGCGATAACAGAGCTGCGCATGTCTCTAGTACTTCCAAAACCGCCCAGCCGCCATCGGGTGCCAAAATACGTCATGACTTTTCCGACAACCCAATAATAATTACCCAGTTATAATTGCTTTGGTGTTACAGTATTTTATGGTAAGTTGAAGGTGTCCGTTTACTTCCCGAACGATTTAATATTACATACTAGGCTTTCCAAGTGTTACGCCCCCCCCTCGCCCCCTCTTCCGGTCTGCGTTACACTCCCGTGCTGCTAGGTTACAGACTCAAAGTACGTCTTAAAAATAAAGGTGCAGTTTTAAAATGCGCATTTATCTTAAAAATGAGCAAAACGACTGAATTCGGAGATGTTGGCAACTGCCCTCAACTCTCAGAAGAATTGATGGTGGCATGCCAGACATTGCTGCAGACGGGAGCGTTGACACTGGAAACTCGACACACTTTACCTTGCTTTTTTCGAAGTGTCATTGATGATATGAAGGTTATTGAAGAACTCTTGGCTTTTGTGAGCTTTGAGAACCGTACAAGAGTCTGCGATTGTTTAACGCAGTAGGGGTGCGCTCATGAATGGATTAATTTGTTTTGAAACTGTCTTCGCGTAACAACTGATGGACGTAACAGGTTTGACATTCGTGACAGGTGCAGACTGGGGAGTTGTTGCCCCTTTTTGAAAGATAAAGGAAATATGTTGGTGTGAGATAATCCATCATCACTTTGTACACCACGAAGCTCTTACAACCTGTTTCCCAAGTTTAATCACTTCATGAGAGTTATTACATTGTACACTGAAATCACTTCATGAAAGTTATTACACCGAAATCACTTCATGCAAGTATATCAACGTATTTGAACGTGCGTTTCTTATTTAAATCGATTAGTTTTAGAAAAACAGTCTGCATACCCTGAAATGCTTTTTAAAAACGAAATACCTCGTGTTTTACTTTCTGAAATTTTGCAGATATCTCCTTAAATTTACCTTGATGTCTAGATCAGTGTTTCTTAAACTGTTATCCGCAGTATTGTGCAAGGTGGTCCGCAGACGGGGTTTAGCTGGAAAAAAGTTATGCAAAAAAGGTAAAAGGTACAAAACTTACTTAACTCATCCGGCTGTATCATTATATATTTCACTAATAAAACTATCAAGTGTCATGAGAATAATATATTGTATCGTATACTCCATTCAGGCTCACCCAACGCTCCATGTAACTAAAAGCCTAACAACTTCTTGATGACGTCATCGTAAGTGGCCCGCATGTTCGTTTCCAGTGTTCGTCAAGAGAACACGAACTTTCTGGTGCAGTGTGAACAGCCAGAACAGCAGATGTTAAAATATAGTCGTTAATTGTAGTATTTTATGTAGCAAAACCGACTGAATTTATGATATTAGCAGAACTAGAGGGGGCCGCTGTGTTATGTCCCTTTTCAAGACATTTTGTTTTACCGATAACCTAGTTGCATGGTTTTGTGACTAGAAATAGCATAAACAACGACTAAATGTAAACATCTGCTGTTCCGTCTGTTCGGGCACTGCCTAGCTTGTCGTTAGAAGAGCACAGAAAACGAAAATGTGGCCCACCTATGATGACGTCATAAACAAGTCCTTAGGGTTTCAGTTATACCTCACCTCGTTTCAAGCAAACACTTTAAAGTGAGAAACAGGACAATTCGTAGCCAGTTTCGTCCAGCGGTGGCCATTCCTCTTCCCACTGCACGTGCGCGGCATAGGGAATTTTTTTTTTTTTTTTTACCGGGCTACATTCCCGTTTTCGTCAACTTTTTTTAAAAACATTCCATTAGGACTAATCAAGATGCGTTGCTTGACATGTAGCACACCAAATAAAATAAATTCATTCCGATTTTTAAAAAATAAAGAAGGGCATGAAAATGTATGGGAAACCATTTATAAAATTGTGCTTAATTTTTAAAGCTTATTAAAAGTGTACATGTTAACATATGTTATTTTAATTATACAAGTTACACAACATTGTTTTAATCACGACTTCTCTATTTTTATGCATTTCTTTAATTTTTAAGAAAACAATATAAGTATTTAATGCGGGGCTTTACACGTAAAATGCTTCCCAGTCAACAGTTTTGTGGTCCGCATGTGCATCGAATGCTTAATTAGTGGTCCGCATGTGCATCGAATGCTTAACTAATAGATCAAAGACATAGACTTTAACTAAAAATGACATACAGATACTGTAGGCAACTTAAAGAAGCATGCTTGGTGTCAAAAAAGATAGGAAAACGAACTCATGGATTAGGAACATTACAAGTGTGGAGGACATCATAATCAAAATAAAGACCCTCGACTTGCAATGGGCTGAACATATTGGTAGAACTGACCGCTATTGGACAACTGAAATTCTAGACTGAGTACAAAGGTACTGGAAAAGACCTAGAAGAACAACACGTGGTACATGGGTGGATGAAATGACTGGCACAAGACAGAAAATTGTGGAAAAAACTTTAGGAGATCCAGCAATGGATTGATGAGGGACGACGATTCGTTGTCGCGAATAAAATAGGGCAATTTTTGTAGCTCCCCTTTCATGCAAACTGCCATGAGATGAAAACTTAGCATTCGTGACTTATATCAGTTTTACATAGGCTTCCTGGTTAACTAAAACCTACACAGTTCTGAGAAAGCAAAGCTAGTGTATTCTTTTTTGTTTGAAGTGAGGATTTTCCCTGGGCCACGAAGTAAATCAAAACGGCGAAGATGGCTCGCAGGTGAAGGAACATCTTCACTCACGCATATGTAAACTTCAAACGCCATGTACTACTACATGCCTAGGTTTCTATGGATGATTGCTGAAAAATTCGAACTGCTCAAATCTCGCAGTAAAAATTGGATTCGCCAGTTTTTGATGTAGCAGGTATGCAACCTGCAAAAAGTGGAAAAAATCGTTCTGTACAAATAAGGAAATACTACTTCGTCTTTAAGTAATTTCTGACGTCTCCGTATTGTTGTTTACCACAGATTACTGGTGCCACAATTGAAACTTTATTGGAGACCGATGAACAGATTGAAAACTTGAATGGAATATACTGCAGTTATTTTGAGCCACCTGATGAAATTTGGAAATATTTTAAATGAGGTTTTCGTTATATCGAAACTTCTATAGTGTCGGCGCCTAAAAAGTAAGTTGTGTGCATTTGGGGCAATCTCGGAAGTACATACTAAATCTTGTACATGTGTGCCTACGTCCGGTTCCGAACGAATCTGTGCAATTGTTGTTCGTCTGCTGAAACGAGGTACCTTGACATTTTTTGTAGAAATTTTCAGATGCCAGCTGAAAACAGTGTTAACGGAAATCACGACCTGTTCGTAGGAAAAATTGTGCGCCACAAAAGTTGAAAACAAAGGTTTTCTAAAACGGGCTTTAAGATGTTGTTTTGTAATAAAAACAGAAATACATGGAATAAATCGTATTTCTTTATTTGAAATGAAAGTACCATCGATTGCAATGAAACGTAGAAGACGATGTCATTTAAATGTCCACCACGGCTACGTTGACAAGCATTGATACGAACATCATAATTTTGTATGACATTTTCAAGCATTGGGTCATTAATTTCACTTATGGAGGTTCGGATGTTATCTTTTTAAGTGTCGCACGCTGTCTGGTTTGTTGACGTAAACTTTATTTTTCTAATAACCCGAAAGAAAAATGTCCATCAGTGTCAAGTCGCAAGATCTTGGCGGCCAAGCCACATCACCATTTCATGAAATGATACGTCCAGGAATTTCGTGCGTAATAACGTTATGTTCGCTTGTGTTGTATGGCTTGTAGCACCATCTTGTTGAAAATAAACATCGGAAATGTCAATTCCATTAAGTTGAAGCCACAAGAAATTTTTAATCATCGCATTATAACGCTCGGCATTAGCTGTAACAGCATTACCACGATCATCTTCAAAGAAAAATGGGCCGATTATTCCTCTAGACCACAAACCACACCAAACCGTACATTGTTTTGCATACAGTGATTGTTGGTGAATAATTCGAGGACGTCCCTCCCCCCCAAATGCGACAATTTTGCTTATTGACACCGCCATTTAACTAATAATGAGCCCCATCACTGAAGATGATTTTACGCGAAAACTGAGGATCCGTTGCTCTTTGTTCTAACATGCAAGCAACAAAATTCCTGCGTTGCAAATGGTCCGTTGCCTTCAGTTCTTGCGTTAACTGAATATTATAAGCATGTAAATCTTTATGTAAAATTCTCCATAAACTGGTTTGAGCCGTGCCAAGTTCTTGAGAACGCCGTGGAATTGATGTTGATGGGTCATCTGCCACACTTACACGTACAGCAGCAATGTTCTCAGAACGTTCAGTTTTGGGTCGCCGTGAAAGTGGCTCCAGTTTGTTCACAATTTTTTCACCAAATTTCGAACTGCTTGTTCAGAAGGACGATTAACTGCACCGAAAAAAGTTACGAATTTTGCGATGGGTTTCTTTTATGAAACGTCCATTTTCATAATAAGTTTTCATGATTTCAGTACGTTGTTCTTGTGAAAGCGACGCCATAATTTGACATGTATAGGATTTCCTTTAGGGTAAATGAAATTCCACCTACAAAAAAAAAAAAAAAACCTCTTTAGTTATCGGTATTCAAAATCCTATATAAAGCCCCTTTTGGAAAACCCTGTATATGAAAAACCTTGAGCATGCTTGCATTTACTGTAGTAAAAAATGTTTTGTTGATCGCGCCCAATAGACAAACGGATTAAACAATAATGTAACAACGTTTTCCCACATGTGCAAATGAAAAAATGAATAAATAAATAACTCAAAGCCAAGAAAGTTGTCCTGAACTCTTGTCTGTCGGCCGTAAGCTGTACCGAAGCCTGCATTTATGTTTTCCGCTCTGTCGCCTGCTCAGCTTAACTTTAGTCGTACGATCTAGTATTAGTAATTGGTAAACTGAACGTATTGTGATCCGAAGCTGCTGTTAAGCGGTTTTAGCTATTCACGCATTTTGCTAGCAGCTGCATTTTCGTAAATGGCGAATTTTCAGTGAAAAGGCGAAATCGGGTTTGCTGGATCCCACGTTGCAAACAGTCTGTTCTTTCTTGCCCTCAGCGAACCTCTTCCTGCTCTTCCGGACGTCGGTTTCAAGAGTTAGACCTTTTTTTTTTCCCCTCCCTCTCTTTCTGTCGTAGAGGTTGAGAACGGGAATGAAGCAGCTGTGCTTCTACCATTTCACATCTGCTTTCCCGAATATTATTCCTCTCATCGGCTGTTCTCATCAACGGACATATATCCTTCCCTCCCCTCACACTGTCACCCCCCTTTTTTTTTTCTCGTATTCTGAATGCCTGAAAACGTTCTTCTCAGGTTCGATCGGATTTGCCTCCCTCCCCCGTTCTCCCTTCGGTATTTTGATATAAAGTTTTTGTAGCGTCAAATTAATCCTTGTAATCAGTGGCGTACCCGAAAAACTCGGGGCCCTCTCGCAAAAAATATCTTCGACGCCCTTTTGTGAAAATCGATTAGATTTCAATTATTGAAAATTTTAAATTCATATTATCAATTATTATTTATTTATCTGGAGAATTTTTAATTCCATATTTTTTCAATTATTGAAAATTTTAAATTTGATATTATTAATAGGTTTTATGGGCGTTTTAATAATGCAAGTTCTTTGGAACCTACAGGTAATTTTCGTAAAACCAAAATTGTTGTATTTTATTTTGTGTAACTCAAACGTTCTCGGTGTAGTTAAAATTATTGCCCTAGTTTTATGCAAATACAAAATATTCCAAACACTTTCGTAAAAGTTAAGCATATCTTGCAAATTTTATTCTTTTAGAGAACTAGCCATCTCTTTGAAATGCATCACGATCACACACACACACACACACACTGAACTGTCGCAGTACAGCATCTGATGACCTTTTCCAATTTTTAAAACATAGAACATAAGTAGGCAAATAAGTAACTATTAAGATTGTGGTATAAAAAACAGTAAAACTACTTAAATTATTAGCTCTTGAATATAAAAACCGCGTTTAACATAATTTCACAATGTTTTGCACATAGTAAAAGATTTTCTCTTGACTTTGTTTAAAAAAAAAATCCCACCAGTCTCAAACAACTGTAATACATGACACCTTATCTGCATTGGTACAAAAACTTCATTCATTGAACTGATATTTCTTTCACCATTTTCCTTTTGGTATACATGTACTAATATATGGCTGTGAAAAGTGGCCTCAAGTCGTCTGGAAAAAAATAGATGATTTCCTCTCATCTAGTTCTTATAAACTAAGACCGAAAAAATGTTTCTAAATATTTATCTTATTTATTGGGAAAAAAATGCCAAAAATTGGTTTTCTTTTTAATCTTCATTCAAATAGTATTCAGAAATTACTTGCGATTTTTTTAACCACTTTCATATTTTCATATGAAAAATTTTGTAAAATCTTTTTACTAAGGCAACAGGCCCTCGAAGCCGCACCCCCCCCTCCCCGCGCAGTACAGGGGTTCGGGGGCTATCAGTACGCCCCTGCTTGTGATGTTTGTTGTTTTAATTTAAATGGTTTCACTTTATACGTTACATATCGTTCTATCGGTGGTTCTTGTAATACTGGAGCTTCCTAAAGTTATGCTCCGGATAGCTAGCACAAAATCCTTAATTATACAGTGAGCAGTATTAGGCGGCCTGATGTCTACTTACAAAAACAAAGATTCTTGATTGATTTTCCGAGAATGACAGCACTACTCTTCAAGGTGCTTCAGTAGTGTCAACAAACTGAATCTCTATCACCTGAGGCTCAGTGCATATATACAGTATATAGTATATCAACACAATTTCTTCAAATATATAAGCTGCCACACAAGGTTGCACTAATTTACCTACACTTTATGCTGCTTGCCCCTACACACTATATAAATCGTTATCTTGTCAATCAACCTGACCTCAAGACTGTTTGCCACATAACATTCATTCAGTGAAAAAGTATGACGTTAAGGTTCAAGTGCTTTAAAGAGAATGAACTCAAATTTACGTAGGAAAAGAAACTCAAAATTAAAGTTAAATTAGAATATACGTCATATCCTACAATGTAAAAACATTTCTGAAATTCACGAGCCATTTTCCGTGATTTCTTTCATAAATTAACGAAACATATTTCAGAAAAAACCTTTTCAGTGAATTGAGGGGGAAAAAACCCCTGAATTTCTCGGGTTTTTCGTACCCCAGTAAAATTCTGAAATTTCAGAAACGTTTCCGCAATTCCTTTCTTAAATTGACAGTGAATTGCCCTTTCTAAGAGGTGTTAACGGAAAATTCTGAATTTTCAGAAACTTTTTAGCAATTACTTTCGTTAAACGGAAAATTCTGTTCTCACTTTTTCTGTATCCATACGACGGAAAATTTTCGGTATAATACGAACGATTCGCGGGGATACTTGAGATTTGATTAACTATTAAATTGATTGTATGGTGTCTATGTATCAATCTGTGAAGTTCTTAAGACAAAAGCTATTTATGAAAAAAGGACTTAATTTGTGCTAAGTCCTCATACAGAAAAAATAAAATTATTACAAGCGCATTCATAAAAATTATAGGCTTCAATAGAAAACAAAATGACTAAATCAGTCTCATTAATGAAAGAAATATACAAAAATTAAATGACTTCAATCTCATTAATGGAAAGAAAAATCATCGTGTAATTTGTTTTACCTTGAACGTGAGTTTGATTCCTGTGACTTCTGGCTCTGTTGTCGAGACGCGCAGCTCGATTACCATAGCCGGTGTAAAAGGATTCTCTCTCGTAATGGTTGAAATATTCAGCATGTTGGATTTTGCCAGTTATCTGTCTAAATACGGAAAAACTTGAAACGGACGTTTCTGAAATAAACGGAATTACTTGACCACAGAAAATCTATGAAAATACGGAAATTAAAAAAAAAACAAAAAAACAAAAATGTACTTTTAAAAAAACAAATTCCGTTAGAAGACAAACACGTACCGGAAACTTTGCTTAATGTTATTTTCAGAAATTTTCCGTGAATTCAACCCACTTATTTTTACAGTGTAGCTATCAAGAGTAACTTTTATATTCAATTTTGTGAAATAATACTGTAATGCAGCACAGTTGACCTTTTCTTAAAAATAATGGACAGTTTTTGTCAGATTAAAATTATCTCAAGTTTTTTTTGTTGTTGTTGGATGTTTAACGATCACCGACAACCGTGAACAGCTCAATATGCTATAAGCAGTCGCCCGTCCTTAATTTAGGATCACTGGTTCCTGGGAAGGAAGAGAGCCAGTGCTGTAAGACAAACGCAACATCCGTGCCTCACAGGGATTTGAACCCCGACCCTTCTCGGGCGATTGGTCAGAAGCCAACGCTTAGACGAGTTCCAAAGCTCTATGTTGCTTCGAAAAATCACGATGAAAAGAATACATAATTTATGATAAGTCTGGTTGCAGAAAAAAAAATAAAAGTATTACGAACCTATTCGAAAAAGATAATAAGCGCAAATAAAACTAAAACAAAAAATTAGTAAAATCATGCAATGCATTGATTATAATACGCTTTCCAACATACCAGAAATCATTACTCAAGTTATCACTCAAGTTTTGAGGATAATGGCTGTGGAATAAATCTCGGTCCTGTGCCCTGACCTTTGATCCCATTTCGATGATATTCAACAGAACCAGTTCAGTATACATCCGAAATAACACGATAAAGGTTTGTCGCAATGGAAGCATTTTTACGTAAGTTATGATGCATAAGGGCTATGGAATATATCCGGTTCCTGTGTCCTAACCTTTGACCCCATTTCGCCCATTTTTAATAGGGTTCGTCCCCAGGCTGGCCCCTACAACATACTAACATTTCATCCAAATCGAAGAATTTTTACGTAAGTTATGACTCATAATGGCGATGGAAGTGATTCCGCTCCTATGTCCTGACCTTCAACCCCATTTCGCCCATTTTCAATAGGGTTTGTCCCCAGGTTGTCCCCTACCACATACTAAAATGTAATCGAAATCGAACCTTTTTTACGTTAGTTATGACGCTTAAGAGCAGTGAAATGGATCCCGCTCCTATGTCCTGACCTTTGACCCCATTTCGTTCTCTTTCAATTGGGTTCTTTCCCAGGTGTTCCCCTTCCACATACTTAAAAGTTCATCGAAATCGAACGATTTTTACGTGAGTTATCGTGCGGACGGACATACGCGCACAACGCGTGACGTAATGAGGCAGATGGGAATCGCGACCATCTGCTCGAAAGAGTGTGACGTCATAAAACTTTAGTAGGATCCACATACAACGCGTGACGTAATGAGACAGATGGCGTGACCGCGCGCCAACATCTCAATCGCGAGTGTGACGTCATAAGATTTCTAAGCATGGGTAACATTAATGGGACGACGCCATTACACTTAAAACGTGGTAATTCGGGGTGGTTTATTTAACGCCCTAAACAAATTTTCCTAAAGTCGAGATCAAGCTAAATCGATTTCTAGTACCAGAAAACGGTAGGTTAACGACTTTCATCAAAATCCTTAGAGCCGTTTTTAAAATAAAATTTACATACAAGAATTGCTCCTTTAATATAAGTATGGGATAAGGGCGATGGAATGGATCCCGATCCTATGTCCTGACCTTTGACCCCACTTTACCCATTTTCAATAGGGTTCGTCCCCAGTTGGTCCCCTACGACATACTGAAATTTCATCGAAATCGAACCATTTTTACGCGAGTTATCGTACGTACGGACAGACAGACGGACGGACAAAGCTGGAGCATATACGCTTCTTCAACCAACGGTTGGAAAGCGTAAATGACCAAATCACTCGCATTAATGATGGGAGAAAAAAAAAAAGAAATTTCATCATCGCCCAATTAGAATTTTACCGTGTATGTGACCCCGACTGCGTAGTCTTTCTAGCGCAGTGGTTAAGGAGCGCGATTTCTGTTGAGGCAACCCCTAACGACCTCGGAACGTAACCCACTTCTGTGAAAAATTTAGGGTCTTCGATTTTGCGAAATTTCGGCGTAAATACGGAAAAACCGGAAACTAACTTTTCTGAAATAAAACGGAATTACTGACTACGAAAAATCTGTGAAAATATGTAAGTAAAAAAACGGAAATTTTGCTAAAAGACGGGCGCCTGCCTACATCTTTGTTTCACTTTATTTTCAGTTTTCCATGAATTCATACCACTTATTTTTTGCAGTGTACTTCTGCCCAGAATTCTCTACAGCACATTCGATTTTCAGTGTTTTTAACCATTTGCATACGTTGGGAAAGCGTGAGATTTCACTTCTACCCTAGCAGTGGTAAAATTGAAGTATAAGAAATATCTCTTCGATTAATTCACTTTTTTTTTTTTTTCAATCTATCATTCAAGTTGGGTTCTAAAGCGTCAGCAGTTTGCTGTATGCAAACGATCAACAGAAGATGTTATCGTGACGTGTTAAAAATTTGGAATGAAAACCTGATAGGTCTAAACCAGTGATTTGTTAGTCGCTCTCCGTAATATACATTGGATAACAGTAGTGAATTGTTTGAATGTAATCGTCAGTTTTATGAAGAATTTGTCAATAGTGTCAAAATAGCAGGTAAAATCTATTATCAGCTAGATGAAACAGTAGTTACACGAAGCTATTGTTAGAGCGAATGCTTTGCATAATCGCTGGGATATCCAATTGTTTCTCTCACTTGCATCGTCACTGTTCAGCCTGAGTTGTGGTTTTTGTTTGCTTATACTATTTATTGTGCGGGTGTTTCAATGACTGAGAGAGTCGCTGAGCATGAGGAAGACTTCCAGGTATTAACCCTGGCTTCCAAATTCCCCAGACAACTATCAATGGAGCATTTGTGGTTTCTGTTGGGATAGCAGATCCGATCTGTGGCGTGGCGGCTGAACCACGTAACATTAAACAGTTCAAGAATCTGATCATGGTACCAGGTACAACAAGACACCTTCAGAAATCTTGCAGCGTCAATGCCTCACCGGGTAAGAGCTGTTTTGGCGGTACGTAGAGAGGACCAACAGCATATTAGGCAGGTGATCATAATGTTTTGGCTCTTCGGTGTATCTCACGGATTCACTATGCAGAATGATTGCCATGTTCCGAAATACACAAACACGTTGATTAGCAAAATGGTGTTGAAAACTAACATTGCATTAATAGATGAACTGAGTATTTCATATTCAATGAAAGAATATATATATATATCATCATCATCATCATCGTCAACCATTATCAATCCACTGCTGGACGAAGGTCTCCCCAAGTTTCCTCCACAACGGTCTGTCTTGTGCCAGTCTCCTCCATGTCACTCCCGCATACTTTCGAATTTCATCCACCCATCTTCCATGTGGTCTTCTTCTATATATATATCTCCAAGAGCAGAGTCAAAGACTTGATTAAGACCCAGAAGAAGACCACATGTAAGATGGGTGGATGAAATTCGAAAGTATGCGGGAGTAACATGGAGGAGACTAGCACAAGACAGACCATTGTAAAAGAGGCTTGGAGAGACCTTCGTCCAGCAGTGGATTGATAATGGTTGACAATGATGATGATGATATACATATATTAATTCTAGAAGGTTTTTTTACTGTTAGTCCTATTTTGAGAGAACGGCTGAACGTAAAGATATGGTTGAGTTATCAAAATAAAGGTCTTACCATGTAGATGTCCCAGTCGAAGAGAAAAATGAGGTTGGGGCAAGGGTTCGGGCGTTGTAAGGTTGCAAATTTCCCATGTAAAGTCTATGGAAGAAGCGTGCGGTTGACTCACGCAATGTTGAAGGCGGAGCATGGAGGGACTGAGATAGTCCAAAGTTCGAAATCTCTTTTCTGAACCAACCGTTGCGCAAATTAACGCTAGCAGGCATTCGTATGAAAGTTCTTCTCATCGGAACAGCGAACACTCACGAAGACCTGATTGCGTTATGCCGTTGGACCGTGAGATGTATATATACAATTTAATGTTCATTCAATCCAGTTTATTCACGTAGGCAAGACGTTTCCCGTTATGTAAAGATGTAAATAAACATTCCGTTGACCATTGGTAGTGAAAATATTTAGAGTGTACATATTGAGTTGCGGCATCTATATTTTCATTCTATAAGTTTTTTTACTGTGAGACCTATTTTGAGAGAACGGCTGAACGTAAAAATATGGTTCAGGTATCAAAATAAAGGTCTTACCATGTACAGGTGTCAGTTGAAGAGAAAACTGAGATTGGGGCAAAGGTTCGGGCGTGGCGGGGCTACAAAGTTCCCATGCAACGTTTGTGGGAGAAGCGTGTGGCCCTTATCTACATCTGGCACTCAGTGCAGTGTCAGACTTGGTGTGTGCATGGTGTTCTATGATCAGCCCTAAAGTAAATAAATACTTTATTACAAACTTACTTTTAACAGAATGTCTCTCCCGCAGAAATAAAAGAAAATAAAATAAAATGTAAGAGCCTTACTGGAAGGCGTGGATTATCAATGGGTTGCAACTATATATGTCTCAGACAAGAGGGAATGAAGAGTATTCGCAACGCGAATCTCATTCCAACAACATTTACAAACACATTTGTGACTGACGATGAGAGTGTAAGAGTGCGCTACCCAGTTGAATTTTCACACGATCTAGATGAGTGGACTTCCGCCTCACATTTTACGACTGAAAAAGGGTGCAGTCATGATGCTAATCACGAACCTGGCCGCCCCGGTGGTGCAGTGGTCTAAGCGCTGGTTTATGATGATTCGTTCGTGAAGGGTCGGGGTTCGAATCCCGGTGAGGCATGGATGTTGTGTTTGTCTTACGGCACTGGCTCTCTCCCTTCCCTGGAACCAGTGATCCTAAATTAGGGGCGGACGACTGCTTATAGCACATTGATTTGCTCACGGTGGTCGTTAAACCTTCTGTCAAAAAAGAAAAAAAAATCACGATCCTGGAGTATTGTCTTTACTGAAGTGGTTAAATGAATTTGTCAATCAAATAAAGTTTACATTTGTTGTTTCATATGAGTTTATTCTTTTCAAAAAAAAAACAAAAAAAAAAAAACAACAACTAACCGTCGGTTCCGACCGGTTTCGTCCGGTTGGGAATGATTCTTATAACCTTCGTTAATGAGAGGATCGTCGACCACATGCTTCGTGCAGATTTTTTGGGCTTCGCTTTGATGTGGTGAAGTTCTTCGCATACATTGGGGCCCTGAACATTGCTTACGCTAAAACTGCAGCCTGTAGAAATAGACAATTCGCCGTCCCGGTGGCGCAGTGGTCTAGGCGATGGCCTCTGATCATTCGTCCGAACGGGGTCCGGGTTCGAATCCCGGTGAGGCATGGATGTTGTGTTTGTCTTACGGCACTGGCTCTCTCCCTTCCCTGGAACCAGTGACCCTAAATTAGGGACGGGCGACTGCTTATAGCCCATTGAGTTGCTCGCGGTGGTCGTTAAACCTCCAATCAAACAAACAAACAAAATAGACAATTCTGTTATTTTTAATGTTTTGGTGTCCTGTAGGTATATTTGGGGGCCGAGAGATTAGCATTCTTCTGTGGACGGAAAAATATTGCATACACTGAAGTGCCAGAAAAACTGGTACAGACGAGCTTATGCAAAATACATAGCAACGTCAGCTATGCGCGTACTCGGTTGCCTCCGCCAGTGCGTATATAAAGCGATAGACAACCTTGCCAGCTGTCAGAGCTATTTTCGGCATGAGAATGACAAGTAATAACGATTTCAGCGATTTTCAACGCGGTGTCATAGTTGGCGCTCGTGAGATGGGCCATAGTATTTCATAGGTAGAAACGAAGTTCGGATTTTCACGGACGACCATTGCAAGGGTGTACGGTGACTACAAGAATTCCGGCGAAATCTCCAACCTACGATACCAGTGTGGCCGTAAAAAGACAGTGGGTGAACGTGACCATCGTCGGCTTGTCAAGTATCGTTTCACGCGATAGGCGTGCAACACTCTCGCAGGTATCATCGAAATTCAATGCTGGATCCTCAACAAGCATCAGCGTCCGGACTGTGCAACGTACCCTGCACGATATGGGCTTTAGGAGCCGACGCCCAACTCGAGTCCCTTTGATGGGTGCACGACACAGAGCTATGCGACTAGCTTGGGCACGGCAACACCGCCATTTGACACTTGATAACTGGAAACAAGTGGCCTGGTCTGACGAATCCAGTTTCCAACTGTATCGGGCAGATGGGAGGATTCGTGTGTGGCGCATACCCCATGAAGCCATGGATCCCGACTGTCAACAGGGAACTGTACCGGCTGGTGGGGGGGTCTATAATGGTATGGGGTGTGTTTAACTGGACTTTACTGGGACTCCTGGTACGTCTACAAACGTCTGTGACCGGCCAACGCATCATTTCTGACGAGGTACACCCGTTCATGTCCTGCATTCATCCTGATGGGTTGGGCCTGTTCCAACAGGACAATACACCTCCAGACAGGTGTCGGGACGGCACATTATGGTTAGAGTGGCATTCATCTGAGTTTGGGGTGTTGCCATTGCCACCAAAGTCCCCAGATCTGAACGTGATAGAACACATTTGGGATGCCGTGCAACGCGCTATCGAACACAAGAATCCGAGACCTCGGAATACACCCGAATTGTGGAACGCTCTGCATGAAGTATGGTGTGCATTGCCTACAGCATATTTCCAGAAGCTAGCGGAGTCCATGCCCCGTCGTATTTCTGCAGTCCTGCGCTCCCGTGGTGGATCTGCCAAGTATTAGACTGGTGTACCAGTTTTTCTGGCACTTCAGTGTACGTGTTGAAGGTATACCGAAAGTATGTCAACAAAGCTGCGGCTTGTCCTGCTGTCCTGCGTCGGGATGAAGGACATTCTGCTGGGCCATAAAGCAAGTTGCTGTGTCTAGAGACACGAAGAACTATGTACATCTGTCGGTGTGAAGGTAGTTCGTGTCCGTTTTAAAACAGGGACTAAAAGCCTTAAAAGATATGGTAAGAGCAGTTCTGTGGTCATTCTTGTAAAAAGGTCACGTGCTAACTTGACTCGGAAAAGGTTCGTATGAATGGGCACGGATTTGAGTCCCAGATGAAAAGTGGGTAGTGTGTTTGTTTACTTGCGTCACTGGCTCTCTCCCTTCCCTGGAACCAGTGGCCCCAAATTAGAAACGGACGACTACGTATAGGCCATTGCGTTGCTCACGGTGGTCGTTGAACAAAAACGCGCGCGCGCGCACACACACACACACACACACAGAACTTAGAATTTCGTTACTAAGGAACATTATGGCTAAGACTGAGTCACCCAGGTTTGTATACTTGAGTACCTTTTGAAGCCGAAAGTTTGCTGCGATTCTGATATCACTAGGGCACTCAAGCACCAGCTCGATTGCCCAGAATTAGTAGCAGAATATGATATTATGAATAGATACTGTTGTACATAATGAAGTTTCAATGTAGATTTTACTGTGCTGAAATAAATACTGCAGCTGCAGTAAATCATCTAGTCATCCCAGATGATTGAGAAGCGGCGAATCCACGTTAAATATATTGTGACGTGTGGCGTTCTTTGGCCGAACATGTCCCTTGCACCTATAATATTTGACGAAACAAATGCACTCAACGGACAAAACATTAGAGATATCTAGCGCGAATAATAGCCAGTACACGCCGTGGCATCGACTACACCATTTGCCGGAAGGTTTTCGGAGGTAATGCTAGCCATGCCTGTTGCAGCATTGTCCACAACTCCGCCCAGGATCCGTGGACTTGATGTTAGGTTCCACGACATCCCAGAAAGCTTCCACAGGGTATTAATCCGGGTATTTTGGGGCCATTGGATGTTTCCAAACTCAAATGAGTGTTTCTCGAGCCATGCCTGGGTGTTTTTGGCTCGTTGGGGGTGGCGCATTATCCTGCTGAAAGAGACCATCGGCTGCAGAATGCCCGAAGGCCATGAAAGCATGTAGGTGATTAGCCAGCACACCTGGTTGCTCGCAGCGGTGACGAACCTCTCCAGACACACAAAAGGACCCAATGTGACCTATGAGAAGGCTCCCTGAACCACCACAGAGCCACCAACTCCTTGAATAGAGGCTACCTGGCACGACTGGGTCATGGCCGCATGCTGTCAACGCCACGCCCCGCACACCGCCGTCAGCTCTGTACAGCTAAGAATGGGATTCGTCTGACCATACGACTTAGCGCCACTCTGCGGAGGTTCAGGTTCAATGTTCTTACCACTAGGTAAGGCGTAATGTGCGATGACGAGCAGTCAACAGTAGTACAAGAGTATGGCGTCGGCTCCCGTAGCCCATAGTTAAGCTGACCAGAAGTCTCCAATTCTCGAGGACAGTCCTCGAATTTAGTTTACTGTCCCCAAATGCCTTTGGGGACACAAATTGTCCTCAAATGTCCTGGAATTTACACTTCCTCATTAGCTCGTTAGATTTCTAATGAAAAATGTTCTTAAAAGTAGTTTTCGTTGTACTAATTTTCCGACATGCTTCTTGTGAAAACAAATTTTGACTTTTTTTTTTTTCTTAATTCTTTCCGAGTTTAACAACCACCGCGAGCAACTCTAAGGACTACACTGAAGAGCAATTGAATTAGAGATACCTGTCTAGTAACGTGTAGCACCACCTTTCGCCCTTATGACGGCTGCGATTCTTCTCTGCATGGACTCGACAAGACACCGGAAGCGTTGGGAAGCCATACGGATCCACGACCCCTGAACAAGCTCCCACAGTTCACGAAGATTTAATGGAGGGGATCAGAACCTCGAACATCTCTTTCGATGGCGTCCCAGATGCGCTCGATGGGATTGAGGTCAGGTGACCTAGCTGGCCAAGGAAGCGAGGTCACGTCGGTGGAGTGTTCATCCAACCATTCGGATACAATTCGGGAGCTGCATTGTCTTGTTGCAGGATGAGGTCCCTAGTGGGATGTTGAAGACGCACAAACGGGTGCAAATTGTCGTCCAGGATATCCCGGTAACGTTGACCTGTGAGGGGCGATGTCACACGTACCAGAGGTTCCATTTCGGTCCACGTAAACAGTCCCCTAGACGAGAATGCCACCCCCACCAGCTTGAAGAGTATCCATCGCTTCATGTGGTTTGCGCCATACTCATATCTTGCCATCCGTATGTACCAATGTGAATCTCGACTCATTAGTCCAGGCAACATTTTCCCACATGTCTAGGGTCCAGTGGCGATTTTCCCGCGCCCATGCTAATCTTTTCACCCTGTGATGTGCGGTCAGCAGCGGTACCCTCGTGGGACGATGGATCCTGTACCCCATAGCGAGGAGATGGTTCTGGATGGTGTGGCTGCTTACACGTTTTTGTGCACCAGCGTTAAATTGCCGAGTGATTTCTTGCACTGTGGCCCGTCTATCCGCTGTTACAATGCGAGCTAGCCGACGATGACCCCGCTCATCCACACGCTGTTGTCACGGCAGTTGGCCCTTGCAGGGATGGTTTTACCGGATTCGATGTACTTTCACGGTGCACCCGTGACACAGTGGCTCGTGAAAATCCCAGTGCCTGCACGACTTCCGAGATGGAGTGACCCATTCGTCGGGCCCCTACAATTTTCCCACGATCAAATGCGCTTAGATCCTTCGTCTTACCCATACTGCGTCCGACTCTTACTGATTCCAGTCGCATCACTCCTTATATTGTCGGATCGCTGCATACGTCATGTCGTTTCCGTTTACAGGGCCGCCCACACCGCCACATTTGCATAACTCCAGCTGTTTCTAATTCAATTGCTCTTCAGTGTATAAGCAGTCACCTGTCTCTAATTTGGAGACATTCGTTCTAGGGAAGAGAGAGAGAGCAAGTGCTGTAAGACAAACACACCATCCATGTCTAAGTCGGGACTCGCCACTTGCACGGATGGTCAGTGGCCAACACTAGGACGGTGGCGCAGTGGTCTAAGGCGCTGGCCTCTGATCATTCGTCCGTAAGGGGTCCGGGTTCGAATCCCGTTCAGGCATGGATGTTGTGTTTGTCTTACGGACCTGGCTCTCTCCCTTCCCTGGAACCAGTGACCCTAAATTAGGGACGGGCGACTGCTTATAGCCCATTGAGTTGCTCACGGTGGCCGTTAAACCTCCAATAAAAAAAAAAAAAAGAAAAACAGCACTAGGACACTGAACTACTGGCGCGGTTAAATTTCGACTGTACTTGATCTAAGTTTCTCCAAAATCTTTGGCAAAATGAAAAGTTCGCCGTGCAATTAGTTTGTTGTGCAGCTTGATTTTAATTCGGCACAAATACAAGGTAAAGCATTTCACTTTTGCTAATATGTTCTGGCTATCATAATTCTACTTAAATTACCAACATTCTACAAGATATATTCTTTTAAGACATACATTTTCATATGTAATTGCACACTTATTGAAGCAATGCAGTTTTGTGACAAAATGATTTGCATATTTATTTTGAGTACCTATTTGTCCCCAAATGAACTGCCGATTTGTGGACGCCACGCCCTTTTGTCCTTAAATCAGTGTTCCAATATCTGGTCACCTTACCCAGGGTGCAACGCGCGCCGTACCGTTTGCTGGCTGACGCTGTTTGGGCCTCCGATATTTAAACCGGATGTGATTTGCGCCGCCTTTGTCGAACAGTCGGTCTGTACGAGCCTGGGTAATCTGCGTCGACTCTGCTCATCAGTGGCGTGTTATAAGGCTACCCCTTGTTCTCTGGGCGTTTGTACACCCATCCATGGAGTACTTGCTGTACACCCCTAATATGGTTGCCCTCGGGAACCCTAGGGTTGTTGCCACTTAAGCTATAGAATGACCCATCTGCCTTCCGTCGACAAAGCGTCTACGATCAAAGTTGCTCAGATCACCATGTTCACCCATGTTCGTCGATTGCGGTACTCTGTTGAGAAGCCCTGCTATCCACCTATTTATTTTGTGCTTTCAGTCTGGGTCTGTTCCACTGTGCGCGAGGGATGCCAATCAGAACGGTGTCATGCGCGAAGCGACCGTGTGCCAAGCGACCCTCTGGAAATCGTGCGCGAAGCGACCCTGTTATATTTTATCGTGGGCGAAGCGACCCTGCTAATCGAATCAGTTTATTTATATCATCATCATCATCATCATCATCATTGTCAACCATTATCAATCCACTGCTGGACGAAGGTCTCCCCAAGTTTCCTCCACAATGGTCTGTCTTGTGCCAGTCTCCTCCATGTCACTCCCGCATATTTACGAATTTCATCCACCCATCTCCCATGTGGTCTTTTTCTGGGTCTTTTCCTGTCCCTTGGAATCCAATCTAAAATTTCGGCTGTCCATCTATGGTCTGTCCTTCTGGCAGTATGTCCAGCCCATTGCCATTTCAGGGATCTAACTCTAATCATGATGTCTTCCACTCTCGTCATTTTTCGGATCCACGAGTTCCTCTTCTTATCTCTCCTAGTTATACCAAGCATGCACCTCTCCATGCTTCTTTGAGTTGTCTGCAGCCTTTGTATGTCTCTTTTAGTTAAGGTCCACGTCTCTGCACCATACGTAAGCACTGGAAGGATGCATTGATCAAACACTTTTCTTTTAAGACATAATGGCATATTGCTCTTGAAAATTATGCTGTTTCTTCCAAAAGCTCTCCAGGCAAGTTTTGTACGCCGATTAATTTCTTCATCAATGTGACCCTCACTTGATATCTGCTGTCCAAGATAAACATACGTATCTGTTATCTCCAGTTGTTCTCCATCAATCGATAAATCTTCATTTCTTGTAAAAGCATTGAACATCACTTTTGTCTTCTGAAAGTTCATTTTTAATCCCACTTCTTTACTCTTGTCAGCAAGTTCCTGGATCATACTCTGCAGCTCTGATGGGGTAGTTGCAAAAATGACTACGTCATCAGCAAAACGAAGGTGGGTTAGATAATCTCCATTAATCTTTATCCCTTTGTTTTCCCAGTTCAGTGATTGAAAGACATTTTCCAGTGTGGCATTAAAGAGCTTCGGAGATATGGTGTCACCTTGTCTCACTCCCTTTCCAATTTTTATGTGTGTTGTATTTTCAAACAGCCGAATTTTTGCACTTGCATTTTCATAGATGTTATTAATAATATTAATGTATGCATCTTCAATACCGCAGGATTTCAGAGCCGTGGTAACTGCTGATGGTTTCACCGAATCAAAGGCTTTTTCATAATCGATAAAAGCCATGCACAATGGAAGTTCATATTCCCTCGCTCTTTCAATTAGTTCTCTCAGTACGTGGATATGATCTATTGTGCTGTAGCCACTCCTGAATCCAGCTTGTTCTCTCGGTTGAGCCATGTCCAGTGTTACCTTCAAGCAGTGTGAAAGAACTTTAGTGAAGATTTTATAAACCACTGATAGGAGGCTGATAGGTCTGTAGTTCCTGAGATCCTCAATGTCACCTTTTTTATGTAGCAGGATCATTGTAGCATTGTTCCAATCCTCAGGAATCTTCCCTTCATTAAGGCATCGAGTGAAAATTTGGGCGAGTACTGTTTCAATTTCTCCACTTGCTTCTTGTATGATGTCTATAGTAATTCCATCTTCTCCTGGAGCTTTCCCCAGCTTCATGTTCTTGATTGCATGAGCAACTTCTGCTGGGAGGACTGGAAGAACTCTGGTACCTTTCATGATGTCTGGAGTACATGTATCATCCCTTTCATATAATTTGGAGTAGAAATCTTTCACTCTTGTCAAAATTTCGCCTCTATTTCTTATTATAGAACCATCTTCTTTTCTCAGAGCCATAATCTGTTTTCTTCCCTTACTGAGATGTCCCTTTGCTATCTTTAGGCTTTGGTTGTTTTCAATTGCTTTCCTCACTAGCTCACAGTTGAATTTCCTTACGTCTTCAGTGATACTTTTTCGTGCTGTCTTGCAAAGCTCTATATATTCCACTTTGGAAGTCGCATCTTCTTTAGTTGTCCTCATCTCTTCTTTTTTGCATCAACATTTTGGTTTTTCCTGATAATTTCTTTACATGCAACTTGTTCTTAGACCCAGCTAATTTTGTTGCTGTTTCCATAAGAGCTTTGGTTACTTTTCTGTTAACTTCCGAAATATCCACTTCTTCCGATGTTAGGCCTTCTAAAGCAGAGAATCTGTTCTTCAGTTCCAACTTGAAAGTATTATGGTGTTTTTTAAGGTTGGTTATGTCAATACAGTCTGTTTGTCTTATGAGCTTGCCACGTTCCAGTTTAGTGTTGAGGTGCATCTTACATCTCACCAATCTATGGTCACTACCTGTGTTGAACTTGTTCAGCACACTGCAGTCTTCGATGACGAATTTTTTGTTACACATAATAAAATCAATTTCACTTGTCGTCCCAATTGGATGTCTCCATGTCCATTTCCTGTGTGGCTTTTTCTTGAAAAAGGAATTCAAGATGAAAAATCCTTCTGCCTCTGCAAACTCAACGAGAGTATTTCCACGCTGGTTTCTGTTGCCGTGACCGAATTTACCTACTGAAGTTTCATTCTGTTGCCGGTGCCCTATTTTTGCATTGAAATCTCCCATAATTATCTTCAAGTGCTGCTTACCTTTATTATTTAGATGACGAATTTCCTCATAAAATTCTTCAATTTCTTCTTCAGGATGACTTGTGGTGGGTGCATAAGTTTGAATAATCTGAGCCTGGTATCTTCTCGATAGTTGGATAACGAGTCGTGCAGCTCTGTCAGAGGAACTTTCAACTTCTACCACTTTATCCTTCAGTTTCTTGTTTATTATAAATCCAACACCACTAGTTCTGCCAGTATCTGTCCCACGATAATAGAAGAGATGTCCACTTTTCAGTTCAATGAGATCTTCTCCTTTTCTCCTTACCTCACTTAGCCCGACGATGTCCCACTTGATCCTTTGTAGTTCCTCTTCCAATTCAAGAAGCCTTGAATCAGAAGATAGGGAGCGTCCGTTGTAGGTAGCCAAGGTCAGCATCAAATGGCAGCCTAGTCCGGTCCTCCGGGGATTCTTAGCACCCTCTGCCTTCATGTCGCACTGGCCGCTGCCTTGGCCAGGTACATTCCAGCTGCCGGAGACTGAGGGCCAAGATTTAAGTTGTAGAGTCATTTTGGAGGTGTTTGGCCATAACTCACCACGCTGGCCAAGCGGGTTGGTGAGTGTGGGATAGCATTTCCTCTGATCCCGATGGTATAGTTATACCGCTATTTGCGGTCGTCAGAGCCCCTTTAGTGGGAACAGGATGCACCACGAGAAGGCGTGGTTGACATTTGTCAAGGAGAGGCTGTGATGTTACGCATCACCTGACCTTACATCCCTTATATATATATATATATATATATATATATATAGGGATGTAAGGTCAGGTTAGGGATGTAAGGTCAGGTGATATATATATATATATATATATATATATATAGGGATGTAAGGTCAGGTTAGGGATGTAAGGTCAGGTGATGCGTAACATCACAGCCTCTCCTTGACAAATGTCAACCCCGCCTTCTCGTGGTGCATCCTGTTCCCACTAAAGGGGCTCTGACGACCGCCAATAGCGGTATAACTATACCATCGGGATTAGAGGAAATTCTATCCCACACTCACCAACCCGCTTGGCCAGCGTGGTGAGTTATGGCCAAACCCCTCCAAAATGATTCCACAACTTAAATCTTGGCCCTCAGTCTCCGGCAGCTGGAATGTACCTGGCCAAGGCAGCGGCCAGTGCGACATGAAGGCAGAGGGTGCTAAGAATCCTCGGAGGACCGGACTAGGCTGCCATCTGATGCTGACCTTGGCTACGTACAATGGACGCTCCCTATCTTCTGATTCAAGGCTTCTTGAATTGGAAGAGGAACTACAAAGGATCAAGTGGGACATCGTGGGGCTAAGTGAGGTAAGGAGAAAAGGAGAAGATCTCATCGAACTGAAAAGTGGACATCTCTTCTACTATCGTGGGACAGATACTGGCAGAACTAGTGGTGTTGGATTTATAATAAACAAGAAACTGAAGGATAAAGTTGTAGAAGTTGAAAGTTCCTCTGACAGAGCTGCACGACTTGTTATCCAACTCTCGAAAAGATACCAGGCTCAGATTATTCAAACTTATGCACCCACCACAAGTCATCCTGAAGAAGAAATTGAAGAATTTTATGAGGAAATTTGTCATCTAAATAATAAAGGTAAGCAGCACTTGAAAATAATTATGGGAGATTTCAATGCAAAAATAGGGCAACGGCAACAGAATGAAACTTCAGTAGGTAAATTCGGTCACGGCAACAGAAACCAGCGTGGAAATACTCTCGTTGAGTTTGCAGAAGCAGAAGGGTTTTTCATCTTGAACTCCTTCTTCAAGAAAAAGCCACACAGGAAATGGACATGGAGACATCCAAATGGGACGACAAGTGAAATTGATTTTATTATGTGTAACAAAAAATTCGTCATCGAAGACTGCAGTGTGCTGAACAAGTTCAACACAGGTAGTGACCATAGATTGGTGAGATGTAAGATGCACCTCAACACTAAACTTGAACGTGGCAAGCTCATAAGACAAACAAAATCTATTGACATAACCAACCTTAAAAAACACCATAATACCTTCAAGTTGGAACTGAAGAACAGGTTCTCTGCTTTAGAAGGCCTAACATCGGAAGAAGTGGACATCTCTGAAGTTAACAGAAAAGTAACCAAAGCTCTTATGGAAACAGCAACAAAATTAGCTGGGTCTAAGAACAAGCTGCATGTAAATAAATTATCAGGAAAAACGAAAATGTTGATGCAAAAAAGAAGAGAGATGAGGACAACTAAAGAAGATGTGACTTCCAAAGTGGAATATATAGAGCTATGCAAGACAGTAAGAAAAAGTATCACTGAAGACGTAAGAAAATTCAACTGTGAACTAGTGAGGAAAGCAATTGAAAACAACCAAAGCCTAAAGATAGCAAAGGGACATCTCAGTAAGGGAAGAAATGAGATTATGGCACTGAGAAAAGAAGATGGTTCTGTAACAAGAAATAGAGGCGAAATTTTGACAAGAGTGAAAGATTTCTACTCCAAATTATATGAAAGGGATGATACATGCACTCCAGACATCATGAAAGATACCAGTACCAGAGTTCCTCCAGTCCTTCCAGCAGAAGTTGCACATGCAATCAAGAACATGAAGCGGGGAAAAGCTCCAGGAGAAGATGGAATTACTGTAGACATCATACAAGAAGCAAGTGGAGAAATCGAAACAGTACTCACCCAAATTTTCACTCGATGCCTTAATGAAGGAAAGATTCCTGAGGATTGGAACACCGCTACAATGATCCTGCTACATAAGAAAGGTGACATTGAGGATCTTGGAAACTATAGACCTATCAGCCTCCTATCAGTAGTTTATAAAATCTTCACTAAAGTTCTTTCACACCGCTTGAAGGTAACACTGGACATGGCTCAACCGAGAGAACAAGCTGGATTCAGGAGTGGCTACAGCACAATAGATCATATCCACGTGCTGAGAGAACTAATTGAAAGAGCGAGGGAATATGAACTTCCATTGTGCATGGCTTTTATCGATTATGAAAAAGCCTTTGATTCGGTGAAACCATCAGCAGTTACAATGGCTCTGAAAACCTGCGGTATTGAAGATGCATACATTAATATTATTAATAACATCTATGAAAATGCAAGTTCAATGATTAGGCTGTTTGAAAATACAACACACGTAAAAATTGGAAAGGGAGTGAGACAAGGTGACACCATATCTCCGAAGCTCTTTAATGCCACTTTGGAGGGTGTTTTTCAGTCGCTGAGCTGGGAAAACAAGGGGATAAAGATTAATGGAGATTATCTAACCCACCTTCGTTTTGCTGATGACGTAGTCATTTTTGCAACTACCCCATCAGAGCTGCAGAGTATGATCCAGGAACTTGCTGACAAGAGTAAAGAAGTGGGATTAAAAATGAACTTTCAGAAGACAAAAGTGATGTTCAATGCTTTTACAAGAAATGAAGATTTATCGATTGATGGAGAAAAGCTGGAGATAACAGACACGTACGTTTATCTTGGACAGCAGATATCAAGTGAGGGTCACATTGATGAAGAAATTAATCGGCGTACAAAACTGGCCTGGAGAGCTTTTGGAAGAAACAGCATAATTTTCAAGAGCAATATGCCATTATGTCTTAAAAGAAAAGTGTTTGATCAATGCATCCTTCCAGTGCTTACGTATGGTGCAGAGACGTGGACCTTAACTAAAAGAGACATACAAAGGCTGCAGACAACTCAAAGAAGCATGGAGAGGTGCATACTTGGTGTAACCAGGAGAGATAAGAAGAGGAACTCGCGGATCCGAAAAATGACAAGAGTGGAAGACATCATGATCAGAGTTAAATCCTTGAAATGGCAATGGGCTGGACATACTGCCAGAAGGACAGATCATCGATGGACAGCCGAAATTTTAGATTGGATTCCAAGGGACAGGAAAAGACCCAGAAGAAGACCTCGTGGGAGATGGGTGGATGAAATTCGAAAGTATGCAGGGGTGACATGGAGGAGACTGGCACAAGACAGACCGTTGTGGAGGAAACTTGGGGAGACCTTCGTCCAGCAGTGGATTGATAATGGTTGACAATGATGATGATGATGATGATGATATATATATAAAGAGCTGAGACTAAAACAAAATATATTACCTAAGAAGTTAAAACGAAATTTGCATAAAAACCTGAAGATCAAGACGCGAACGCAGCAGTCACGAAAATTCAGAATTCACATACTATTAAGAAGAGACATTAGCAAAAACAATTTTCTAACCAAGATTCCAAAAACAACATTGTAAAACTCATATTCTGACTGTTATGAGTAAAAAAAGGATAAAATAAAAGCATTATATATATATACACTTAAGAGCAGAGCCGAAAACATAAGAAAAACTTAATAATTTAAAACGAAAGTTGCAAAATAACCTGAAGATCAAAACGCGCGACGCAGCAGTTATGAAAATTCAGAATTCACATTCTATTAAGAAGAGACTGAAGCAAACAATTTTTTTGACTCATACCAAGTACAACATAGAAAAGGCTATGTATTGACCGGTGTGAGTAAAAAGAAAAAAATAGAAAAACTGAATGTAGAAAGTGTCGAGAATACTGAGCCTTGGCTTTACCAAGGACCAGCAAAAACTCTGCATTTTCTCACTTCCACAAAGACCTATTTGGAAATGGGTTTCTGCAAAGTCATAGATGCAAGTAATAAGCCCACCAAAAAAATTAAAAATATATATATATATGTCATAACCTCCATAGAGTTGTATGACTAAGCTTTAGTTAACAATTTAGTTTGCATCCATAACTTTCCTGGCCCGACCCATGCCCAAATTCGACGTGTGATGCACAAACAACAATTAAAAGAATTAGGAGAAGGTGCATATACAAGTAGACGAGCGCATTCGCAATATCATGGCGGAATTTGGAAATTCTAAAGTTCTTAAAAAATGCCTGAAAGCATTAAGCTGTGTTACCAAGTTGGACTAAGGGCAAAAGCTACAAAATTCAGATGTAGGTACTTAATTAATGATGTAAATAATTTGACTACGATTTGTATATATATAGTATATACATATAAAATGATATTACAGACTTGTAGTTAGTATAAAAAACTTGATGTAAGTAATTAATTATTTAGATGTAAATAAATAGTTTGACTACGATTTCTATATATATATAAGTAAAATGATTCGATTAGCAGGGTCGCTTCGTCCACGAACGAATATAACAGGGTCGCTTCGCGCACGATTTTCCACATGGTCGCTTGGCGCACGGTGGCTTCCCGCACGTAATCGTGAGAACTGCCCATCACCGCGCTATCTCTGTCTACTAAGTGTATGTAATGTAAGCCATCACATTAAAAGTAACGTTAGTTTGATAGCGAAAGTAATATAATGTGGTCTACATTTATATATAGAAGGGAGCAGTTAACTAACACCCCGCGGTATTTGTTTCATTGTCCTCCTTTGTGGATCACGTGACTTATTTTTCTTTCAACAAATACATTCCAGTTACTCCGAATCGATAGCACAAACCGCTGTGTCCCCTGTACTTTGACTGTCTGCGTTACTAGACACTTGCCCTTTATCTCAAGAGTCCGTTGACTTTTTATTCGCTTGTGGGATCAGGTTGTAATTTCCTGGATACCCTCCTCCCCCTCCTGCCTTCAAAGGACGTTGGACGATAAAAGGAAGTTACTAAGCAGACCGAAATGTAAATCATCTCGAGTTTGATGTATCGCTTCAGACATACAATCGGTATAATCTCTTTTATGAAGTCTTACGTTTGTTAAACAGAGACGTGTTTTTGTTGTTCTGTCCGTCTGTAGTCTGATCCGATGTTTAAGTTCTACTAGAAAAGGTTATACACACACCAATCACTGAATTATAAACTTTTATGCATATGTATGTAAATCTCAATTTTGCAGCGTATACAGTACCCCCCCCCCCCCCGGGATACGTTCCAAGCCCCCAGCTGAACCCCCTTATAGTCATCATCATCATCATTGTCAACCATTATCAATCCACTGCTGGACGAAGGTCTCCCAAGTTTCCTCCACAACGGTCTGTCTTGTGCCAGTCTCCTCCATGTCACCCCTGCATACTTTCGAATTTCATCCACCCATCTCCCATGTGGTCTTCTTCTGGGTCTTTTCCTGTCCCTTGGAATCCAATCTAAAATTTCGGCTGTCCATCGATGATCTGTCCTTCTGGCAGTATGTCCAGCCCATTGCCATTTCAGGGATTTAACTCTGATCATGATGTCTTCCACTCTTGTCATTTTTCGGATCCACGAGTTCCTCTTCTTATCTCTCCTGGTTACACCAAGTATGCACCTCTCCATGCTTCTTTGAGTTGTCTGCAGCCTTTGTATGTCTCTTTTAGTTAAGGTCCACGTCTCTGCACCATACGTAAGCACTGGAAGGATGCATTGATCAAACACTTTTCTTTTAAGACATAATGGCATATTGCTCTTGAAAATTATGCTGTTTCTTCCAAAAGCTCTCCAGGCAAGTTTTGTACGCCGATTAATTTCTTCATCAATGTGACCCTCACTTGATATCTGCTGTCCAAGATAAACGTACGTGTCTGTTATCTCCAGCTTTTCTCCATCAATCGATAAATCTTCATTTCTTGTAAAAGCATTGAACATCACTTTTGTCTTCTGAAAGTTCATTTTTAATCCCACTTCTTTACTCTTGTCAGCAAGTTCCTGGATCATACTCTGCAGCTCTGATGGGCTAGTTGCAAAAATGACTACGTCATCAGCAAAACGAAGGTGGGTTAGATAATCTCCATTAATCTTTATCCCCTTGTTTTCCCAGCTCAGCGACTGAAAAACACCCTCCAATGTGGCATTAAAGAGCTTCGGAGATATGGTGTCACCTTGTCTCACTCCCTTTCCAATTTTTATGTGTGTTGTATTTTCAAACAGCCTAATCTTTGCACTTGCATTTTCATAGATGTTATAAATAATATTAATGTATGCATCTTCAATACCGCAGGTTTTCAGAGCCATTGTAACTGCTGATGGTTTCACCGAATCAAAGGCTTTTTCATAATCGATAAAAGCCATGCACAATGGAAGTTCATATTCTTTTGCTCTTTCAATTAGTTCTCTCAGCACATGGATATGATCTATTGTGCTGTAGCCACTCCTGAATCCAGCTTGTTCTCTCGGTTGAGCCATGTCCAGTGTTACCTTCAAGCGGTGTGAAAGAACTTTAGTGAAGATTTTATAAACTACTGATAGGAGGCTGATAGGTCTGTAGTTTCCGAGATCCTCAATGTCACCTTTCTTATGTAGCAGGATCATTGTAGCGGTGTTCCAATCTTCAGGAATCTTTCCTTCATTAAGGCATCGAGTGAAAATTTGGGCGAGTACTGTTTCGATTTCTCCACTTGCTTCTTGTATGATGTCTACAGTAATTCCATCTTCTCCTGGAGCTTTTCCCCGCTTCATGTTCTTGATTGCATGTGCAACTTCTGCTGGAAGGATTGGAGGAACTCTGGTACTGGTATCTTTCATGATGTCTGGAGTGCATGTATCATCCCTTTCATATAATTTGGAGTAGAAATCTTTCACTCTTGTCAAAATTTCTGCCTCTATTTCTTGTTACAGAACCATCTTCTTTTCTCAGTGCCATAATCTGTTTTCTTCCCTTACTGAGATATCCCTTTGCTATCTTTAGGCTTTGGTTGTTTTCAATTGCTTTCCTCACTAGTTCACAGTTGAATTTTCTTACGTCTTCAGTGATACTTTTTCGTACTGTCTTGCATAGCTCTATATATTCCACTTTGGAAGTCACATCTTCTTTAGTTGTCCTCATCTCTCTTCTTTTTGCATCAACATTTTCGTTTTTCCTGATAATTTATTTACATGCAACTTGTTCTTAGACCCAGCTAATTTTGTTGCTGTTTCCATAAGAGCTTTGGTTACTTTTCTGTTAACTTCAGAGATGTCCACTTCTTCCAATGTTAGGCCTTCTAAAGCAGAGAACCTGTTCTTCAGTTCCAACTTGAAGGTATTATGGTGTTTTTTAAGGTTGGTTATGTCAATAGATTTTGTTTGTCTTATGAGCTTGCCACGTTCAAGTTTAGTGTTGAGGTGCATCTTACATCTCACCAATCTATGGTCACTACCTGTGTTGAACTTGTTTAGCACACTGCAGTCTTCTATGACGAATTTTTTGTTACACATAATAAAATCAATTTCACTTGTCATCCCATTTGGATGTCTCCATGTCCATTTCCTGTGTGGCTTTTTCTTGAAGAAGGAGTTCAAGATGAAAAACCCTTCTGCCTCTGCAAACTCAACGAGAGTATTTCCACGCTGGTTTCTGTTGCCGTGACCGAATTTACCTACTGAAGTTTCATTCTGTTGCCGTTGCCCTATTTTTGCATTGAAATCTCCCATAATTATTTTGAAGTGCTGCTTACCTTTATTATTTAGATGACAAATTTCCTCATAAAATTCTTCAATTTCTTCTTCAGGATGACTTGTGGTGGGTGCATAAGTTTGAATAATCTGAGCCTGGTATCTTCTCGATAGTTGGATAACGAGTCGTGCAGCTCTGTCAGAGGAACTTTCAACTTCTACCACTTTATCCTTCAGTTTCTTGTTTATTATAAATCCAACACCACTAGTTCTGCCAGTATCTGTCCCACGATAGTAGAAGAGATGTCCACTTTTCAGTTCGATGAGAACTTCTCCTTTTCTCCTTACCTCACTTAGCCCCACAATGTCCCACTTGATCCTTTGTAGTTCGTACCGAACCTTATATATACGGTTGCCGCCCCGTTGGTGCAGTGGTCTAAGCGATGGCCTCTGATCATTCGTCCGAAAGGGGTTCGAATCCCGGTGAGGCATGGATGTTGTGTTTGTCTTATGGAACTGGCTCTCTCCCTTCCCTGGAACCAGTGACCCTAAATTAGGGACGGGCGACTGCTTATATAGCCCATTGAGTTGCTCAGGGTGGTCGTTAAACCTCTAATAAAAAAAAAAAAAATATATATATATATATACGGTTTTTTTCCTATATATATATATATATATATATATACAAACCAATGATAAAGTTTAATATATAAATTAGGCACAATACGAGATAAATAACAATAAACCAGAACAGTTATAACAGTATACTGTAGTAAAAGTTATGTGAATGTGAAACCAGCCAGATAACTTTTTTCTTTTTTTCACAATTTCACGGATAGAAGATTCGTTCTTACCGTAGATCTTAGCAACCTCAGCATACGATTTTTTTTTCTTTCGTTATTAAGTCGAGAACTTTCGCCTTTTTACTTAAAGGAAGCACTTCACGATTTCTCTTAGACATATCCGGATTGCTAGCATCGCTACTCTTGCGCTTTGAAGCCATTATTAGGTAAAATAAGGATTACTTGAACCAGCACTGCGATACCGTGACTGTCCAACTGATAACCGAGACCTCTACTATGTGACTAACGGGCAGGTAGCGTATACAGCGTGGATACCCCGGACAAAGGGATCATTCACGTCCTAGGTGGAACGACGCGAGATTCCGTCGCGCTAATCTGAACGGCGAGCAATTTAAAACTTACAAATTGTTTATTTCCGTAATTTCCCATTTTATTATTTTCGGACCGCGGGTAGCTGAAACCGCAGAAAGCGAGACTGCGGATAAAGAGAAACGACTATACACAAAATACGTGGTCACGTGCATCATCACGTGATCTAGGCAACTATTTAATGCTGCTTCTCGTCAGTAGTGTTGATCACAATGGGAAATCCATAGGATCTTTCAAAGTTCGATGGAAAGCTTATTGTGAGTGCCCATCTGGCTGGAGCGACGATTTTAAAAACAGAAGAGCCTACTGGTTTCTCAAAAGGAGAGATATCCAGGGTCTTTCATCAGAAAAAATAACCCGCATTGCTTGTGTAAAAGGTCTAACTGTAGCACGACGGCACTCTGTCAGGAACGAGATCACCGTCGTCTGAGAAGGATTGTACGGAGAAACAGGACTTCCTGTGGTCAACAATTGGCCAAAGCATTCAGTGCAGGTTGTTTCCAACCCATACTTTAGGGAACTATGAGCAGGGAATTGGACACGATCGGTTCTGGCAGTTGCATGCCTATACGAAAACCACTGATTTCTGTGAAGAACCGAAAAGTTTGTGTACAGTGGTGTGTCAGGAACGTCGTGGCTGAATACTGAAAAAATAAAAAAAGTCATATGGTCCGACGAGTCGCGGTATACCTTGTTCTGTAACCCGACTGTTGTCAGAGCGCTTGGCGGGAGAGAGCCCTGTGAGTAGTGGACCCAGTTCGCCTTGTAAACGCAAGTCAAGGTTCTGGGGATGGTGTCATGGTGTGGAGCACGTTTTGTTGGTATTGCTGGAATGTCGGGTGTCCTCCAGGGTTTATCTGAACATTGCTGCCGATCAAGTCCATCCTGCAATGTTGACTTCGCCAGCAGGTGACTGACGGCTGTTTCATGGGCGATAATGCTACTTACTGTCCATCGGACAAGATGTGTTCAGCAATAGTTCAGAGAGTATGACAACGACTTCCACCATCTGCCCTAGCCACCTCAAAGCCCGGATCTGGACCCCATTGAGAATATGCGGGACATGCTAGAAAAATAGATCCGGAAGCAAAGCCTTTCTCCGTCAAATATGAGCCAGTTGAATCACTGTCCGGTGAACAACTGGTGTGCTGTAGCTTGTGGAATCTACACTGACGGGGAAAAAAAAAAAAAATCCCAACACCACGAAAAAATAGTTGTAGAGGAATGAAATGGCGGCAATACATTTGTATAGATAACATATTTAATCGATTAAGGTTTCAAGATCACAGCTTATTGTAAGCGCGAGAAGAGCCATTTTAAATGTGAAATGCTGGTACATTAATAACCGGTGTAGCCGCCAGAATGTTGAATGCAAGCACGCAAACGTTCATGCATTGTGTCGTACAGGTGCTGGATGTCAGTTTGTGGGATGGAGTTCCATGCCTGTTGCACTTGGTCGGTCAATACAGGGACGGTTAATGCTGGTTGGGGGTGACGCTGGAGTTGTCGTCCAATGATGTCCCATACGTGCTCGATTGGTGAAAGATCTGGGGATCTAGCAGGCCACGGCAACATGTCAACACTCTGTAGAGCATGTTGGGTTACAACAGCGGTATGCGGGCGAGCGTTATCCTGTTGGAAAACACCCTGGAATGCCGTTCATGAATGGCAGCACAACAGGTTGAATCACCAGACCGACGTACAACTGCGCCGTCAGGGTGCGTGGGATAACCACGAGAGTGCTCCTGCTGTCATAGGAAATTGCTCCCCAGACCATAATTCCAGGTGTAGGTCCAGTGTGTCTCGGCCGCAGACAGGTTGGTTGCGGGCGCTCACCTGGCCTCCTTCTAACCAACACACGGCCATCACTGGCACCCAGGCAGAACCGGCTTTCATCAGAAAACACAACAGATCTCCACTCCATCCTCCAGTGAGCTCTAGCTTGACACCACTGACGTCGCAAACGGCAGTGGTTTGGAGTAAGTGGAATGCACGCTACAGGGCGTCTGGCTTGGAGCTGTCCTTCAAGTAACCGATTTGTAACAGTTCGTTGTGTCACTGTGGTGGCAACTGCAGCTCGAATTGCTGCCGCAGACGCGGTATGATGCGCCACGGCCATACGCCGTACACGGCGGTCTTCCCTCTCAGTAGTGCCACGTGGCCGGCCGGAAGCCGGTCTTCTTGAGGCTGTACCTTCCCTTGACCACCGCTGCCAACAATCATGCACAGTGGCTACATTCCTGCCAAGTTGTTCTGCAATATTGCGGAAAGAAAATGCACCTTCTCGTTGCCCTATTACACGACCTCGTTCAAACTCCGTGAGCTGTTGATAATGGCTTCTTCGTCTTCTTAAAGGCATTCTTGACTAACATCAACACAGTACGTCGAATCTCAACGATAACTAACGCTCACGAACGTTACAGCGCGTATTTACAGCAAACCTGCTTTGCATGTTCCGAGGGGCGCTACTAGCGCCACACGTATGCGCCGAGCGCGAAATTTGCATAGACGTCATCTTACAGATGTACTCCCACCGCCTGCCAACTCTCGTTTATCTAACATAACCCCTTCTTGGTGTTGGGATTTTTTTCCTGTCAGTGTATGCCAAATTGCACCCGTTTTTTAATTCGGGCTAAAACCCGTATTAAATAAAAGTTTCTAATTCAGTGGCCGGTGTGTGTATATATTGCATGCGTATAAGGTTTTTCTGATAGGTGCTAATGATGTCTGACATTATTTAATGGATGGAAAAAAATTCTTCGAACAGACAAAGAGTTCAGTTTATCCATTTTTGTTATTTCGATATTTTTTAGCTTCCAGATTTTCAGTTTTCTTGGGGTTTTTTTCTCTAGCTTGCTTCACCACTCCCCTCCACTTTTGTAAAATTATACTTTTGGTTATCCCTCCATGGTGAGAAGCCAGGAAACAAGTAAATTCCTAGAATGGTCGCGAGTGATAAAATTCAAGGTGACTATGGACTGAAATAAATATCCTCTTAGTAAAATACATGTACACTAAACCAATGGTAGCTGACAATTATTGGAGGTGCGTTCACAAATTGTTCGGCTGCCTAGGTGGCGCAGGCTTATGAACATTCGTCCGAGATGGGTCCGCCTATCTCGTCTTGTCCCTTTCTCAATTTTTGTTTTATTTTATCGTCTATGTATATAGACGATAAAAATGAAACACCGTATGGTGTTTCCGAAAAAGGCCTATAAAACTTTGTGAACGTGTTCTACTGCACTGTAAAAGATTAGAGTGAAATCACGAAAAATTCCAGAAAATAACGTGCAGGAAATTTGCCTTGTAAGTCTCAGGCGTTTTGCGAAATTTCCGTTTCAAATAACGGAAACTTCAGTATTTTCACAGATTTCCAATTGTCACTAATTCCGCATTTTTCTTTTTTCAGTTTCGGGTTTTTTTCAGTTTTTATTAAGAAATTTCCCGCGTTTCGAAGAACTTTGAGTTTGTCTGTCCCTATAACAAAAGCAACTGATGTTCGCATTTTTTTAAGTCTAAATGCACGATGCCGTGGGTATGATACTGTGTTACCGTAAAAAAAATCGGGTACTGAAGTGTTGTTATACGGGTGATTATATGTTATCCGTGTATCAATCAATGTATGAACCCCTTAACACAGAAGCTGTTATAGGTATCAAGAATAAATTTTATATTTGGGAGTTTTGTGAAATAATATTATGAAGTAGTACATTTCAGCTTTTCTTGAACATAATTCAAAGTCACATTGCAGTTGTAAAACAAATATCGAGTTCCCAAACATTCAATTGCTTTGGAAAATCGTGAAAAACAAGGCAATTCGCGATAAGTCCTATAGAAAAACTAAAATTATTATAAGCCTATTCAAAAAAATAATGAGCAACAGAAAACAAATTAGGTTTAAAAATAGTGCGAACATACAGTAAGTTGCATCTGATGTAGGGACTTAAAAAGTCAGAAGCAATTTATTTAAATTTTTTATATTATTTATTTATTTAGTTATTTTATTAATGTTTTTTTTTAAATTCGGGTAATTTCTGTATAACAAACGGAAAACCCGGAAAGTTATATCTTTTAGGAAAAAACAACGAAAAACAGCTGAATTAGTGACGATACGAAATTAGTAAAATATTGAGTTTTCCGATATTAGAAACGGAAATTTCGTTAAATGTCAGCCGTCGACAACTTTGCTGGACGTTATTTTCGGGAATTTTTCGTGAATGTAAACCACTTGTTTTTTTTTTTTTTTTTTTTTTGCTTTTACAATTAGGTTTCAGTCGCCTGGGACTCTTTAGTGCGCAAGAGAATGAAATGATAGACGAAAAATAAGGAAATACGAAAGGCGATGATTAGTAAAGGGGATGAATAGTGAGATAAATGAAAGTGTAAATAAGTAACTTAGAAAATCTCAGGACAAATCACCATAATCCGTAGAATAATAAGCCTCCTCTGATGATTAATTGTTGAAAATTGTAATTATCTTCATTTTTATTTTTTCGTGATATATTTTTCCTGATAAAAATTTAAATGCTATACGAACTCAAGGCGGAAGAGTAAAACGCCGCTAATAAATTTCATTTCGTAAGAGTTCTTCAGTGTCTTTTTACTTTCACGTTGATTTGTTTTCTTCCAACTGCATGGACCACTTAACCCTGCACCTCCAGTAAATTTCGAAAGCTGAAGGCCCTATATTATCACCCCCTCCCCCAACATACCGTGTATTTTGACTAATAATTTTTATAAAAGTCTTGAAATGAAATAGCCAACTCATATAGCTTTCTGTTTCTTGCTTTCCCCCATCATCCTTTACATGGTTGATTTTTTCATTGGCTTGATTGGGTGCCTTAGCCTCGGAGCACCCATGTTGTCGGTCCTCTTATGGCTTGCGGAAATTTTTTTCATCGGCTTGATTGGGTGCTTTAGCTCCGGAGCACCCAAGTTGTCGGCGCTTATGGTTTGCGGAGAATGGACTTTTCTAAAAGTTTGAGAGTGTTTTTTACACACCCGGTTCCTTCCAAACTTACTTACCCTTGAAAACTATACTAGTAATCCGAGTTATTGTTGTAAAACAGAATTCAAAGTTTCCAAGCTTTCGCACATCAACCAGATGGCGTTTTCAAGAAGGTATAAAGATGGAGCAAATCCATCTGGTTGATGTGCGAAAGCTTGGAAACTTTGAATTCTGTTTTACAACAATAACTCGGATTACTATAGTTATATAAGTTTTACTATTATAAATGGTGTACCGTTCCTTGTTATTAATTGCGTACTTGCCCTTACAGAAATGCCCAAAAACAGATTCAGCACATTTTATTGGGAATATTTGGTGGTGTGTGCGAAGTTATGTAATGAACCGCTGTCATCAGCCGTAAGTTTTGAGAGAAATTAAGATATTTTAGGCGGAATTGGATTTTTTTTTTTTTTTTTTTTAAGTAGGCTTTTTATCAAGATAACTTTAGCGATCTTTGAGGGAATAGTTGAAGGCTCACTTCCGTTGGAGGGGAAACGTTTATCCTTATCCGGAAAACAAAAAAGACTACATACACATTTACAAGTTCCCATCTGGAAGCACTTACTTTTAACAGGAAAGAAAAGTAATCAGTAGTAGCATATGTTTTTTTATCTTTTAATTTTGAGAGAGGAGTGATTAATGATATGAATATCATAATTTTGATCACACAGCTGAGACAGAAATCAATGACCTTATTCCCGAATTAGTCGTGGTGGCCAACAGGGAATGCGCTGATTTTGTTGCCAGACTTGCTGTTAAAACAAAAGTCACAGTTATGTGCGATGTAAACAGATCCGTATTGCTGACCGATAAGGAGAATTACTGTATATTTAGACTTCTGAAGATATCAAAGAAAGAAGGAGAAAATAGCAAGAAAAAGGCCTTAGTTGCTCCGTGAAGCGTTCATTCACTTCATGTTTGGAGACCCAGGTTTTGCAGTGCAGTCACTCTGCAGTGGTGAATTGCGATGGTGTTTGTTATGTAGTAAAATTTAACTTGATTTTTTTTTTATGTACCGGAAGTAGATTAACTATCATCTTAAGAATATTTATATAAGGAGTTGCCCATCCCTAATTTAGAAACATTATTTCCCTGAAATGGAGAGGAACAGCGTCGGAAATATAAACGGAGAATCCGTTAAAATCAGTTAAGTAAACGCTTATAGCCTAGTATGAATCAGTTTTCTCAGTGGTGTAGTAAATACAGTATGTATTAACCATCAACCTTGCTCTCCCTCCACTAGGAGGCTTTCCTTTTTGTACTGTAACACTATCTACCAACAAGTAATTGGAGACCTTTGATAGCAAAGGAAAGCGAAGTTTATTCACCTTCAATAGTTGGTGGAGCCTCCACGAGCGGCGATTACAGCTGCGAACCTCCGGGGCATACTCTCAACCAGGCGTTGTACGACGGCTAGCAGTATTTTCTTCCACTCGGCTTGGAGAACACAGGTTAGTTCCTTCACCGATTTCGGACGGTGGGGGCACCCTTTAAGTCGACGCTCCAACTCGTCCCAAAGGTGCTCGATAGGGTTAAGGCCCAGGCTCTGCGCAGGCCAGTCCATTCGATTAACCCCATTGTCACCATATCAAGCCATGGTGGACCTCGCAACATGATAGGCAGCATTTTCATCCTGAAAGTAGCATGGGTCCACCCCGTAAAACTGCCACAACGTAGGAAGCACATGGTCATCCAAAATGGTGCAGTAGGTCTCGGCGTTGGGTCTACCAGGAATTGCGACCAAGGGTCCCGTGCCATTCCAGGAGAAACAACCCCATAGCATAATTCCACCGCCGCCGAACTTCACAGTTGGCACAATACATTCCGGCAGACGGCGTTCTCCAGGCAGACGCCAAACCCAGACCCTGCCATCCGAATGGTAGAGGGTGAACCTTGATTCGTCGCTCCAGAGAACCTGTTTCCACTGTTCAACGGTCCACTGTCGACGTTCTTTGCACCACGTTAGCCGAGCAGCGCTATTGGACTTGGTGATCAAAGGCTTGTGGGTGGCAGCACGTCCATGATAACCGAGCAGATGGGCTTCCTTACGGATGGTATTCATCGAAAGAACACTCCCGGATGCCTGTTGAAACTGCTCGCGGATGTGGCCCATCGATTTGGTGCGGTTCTTCCGAATTTCTCTGGCCAGCACACGTCGGTCTCAAACTCCCAGTTTTGTGGGTCTGCCGGGTCGGGGCACATTCCGACAGTCACCTCTCTTCTTCCACTTGCCAATCACGTAGGCCACTGCCGATTTTGGGCATTTCAACTCGCTGGATATGTCAGGTATGGATCGGCCATTTCTGTGATACCCGACGATTACACCTTTCTCGAAATCAGAGAGTTCCGAACTGCGTGGCATCTTGCATGCGACTGTGGTTGCGTTGTTGTATCCCACACGATATTTAACGGCGGCTGCCGTGACGTGTATCAGGACCGCAGATATCGTCGATTGCAGGGGTGTCCAATTACTTGTTGGTAGATAGTGTATAACACTTTGGCGAAAAAAAAATTGAATTTGATTTACATATATATCATCATCAGCCATTATCAATATACTGCTGGATGAAGGTCTCCCAAGTTTCTTCTACAGTTTTTTGTCTTGAGCCTGTCTCTCCATGTCACTCCAGCATACTTTCGAATTTCACCCATTCATCTCCCATGGAATCTTCGTCTGGGTCTTTTTCTGTCCCTCGGAATCCAGTCTAAAATCTCGGTTGTCCATCGGTGATCCGTTCTTCTTGCAACATGTCCAGCCCATTGCCATTTCAGTTATTTCACTGTGGTCAGGATGTCGTCCACTCCTGTCATTTTCCTTATCCACAAGCTCCTCTTATCTTCCCCGGTTACACCAAGCATGCATCTCTCCAGGCTCTTTGAGTTGTCTGCAGTCTTTGTATGTTTTTTTAGTTAAGGTCCATGTCTCTGCTCCATACGTAAGCATTGGCAGGATGCATTGATTAAACACTTTTCTTTTAAGACATAATGGCATACTGCTCTTAAAAATTGTACTGTTTCTTCCAAAAGCTCTCCATCCAAGTTTTATACGCCGATTAATTTCTTCACCAATGTGACCCTCACTTGATATCTGCTGCCCAAGATAAAAATCGGGCTCGGGCTGTAGAATATTCACTGCGATTCGGGTTCGGGCGGGCTCGGGCTCTTAGAAAGAGGGAGAGCGATATATATATATTTTTTATATATATAAATGTGATTTTATATGATTTAGCAAATGAAACACTTTATAGTTGGTAAAGGGAATTCTTCGGCAACTGGTTTTGTTTGGAGAGCGGGCATTCGAGATGTCTATTTATTCCGGGCTTGGATAGAAAATGCTATAGGCCGCGCATTAGTGTGTTTCTGCAGAGAAGGAAAAGCTTTTTCAAAAACTATAGATATTGGATAGTTGATAGCATGCCAACGATAATTTACCCCACTGTCTCCACGTAGTAGCTCCCTGCTAATTCTATTTAACAACGTGCATATTGCATTGCATTATGGCGCGATAATATTAGAATTATTTGAGCAACATACGATTGCAGCACCTCCCGATCATTTTGGATTCCGGGCCGCCCGAAGAACTTCGGGTGGAAACGAACGGTCAAAGAAAATTGTACAATTACACTATAAAAATCGATAGAGGTCCCTTCCTAATTCCCCATTTGAGAAATACATTGGTTAATTGCAGGAGGAGGAGGCGAGAGTGGAAGTGTGGAAAAGGAGATTTTTTTTTATTAGTGGTTGAACAGGTTAGCCACTTTTCGGGCTCATTCGGGCCCAAGCTGTACCTTGCAATATAAAATTCGGGCTCTGGTGGGCTCGTGCTCCGAAAGTTGACCCCGAACTCAGCTCTAGTTGGAATGGCTATCACTACTCATGGTGGGTATCTGAGCCTGGATAAAACCAAGCCAACGACAGCCAGATACTCAAAATCAATTTGATTACTCTTGTGTTGATCACCACTCGTTTGCGATTAGTTCAGCACTCCTAGTTTGTGAAAAAAAAAAAAATGGCCGATTGCCTTTTGAATACTTCTGTGAAAGTCCGCAGTTAGTTCTTTAGTAGTTTCCGAATGTCTTTGATTAACCTCTATTTCTGCGAGTTTTCCGTAGCTTCCTGTTTGCTTCCGGGCATATCGCCGCCTCTCGCCTATATCCGATCCAATTGGTTCTTGGTTTCCCTTAAGCGCTCATGATTCGCTTTCCCGAGCAGGATTGGTCCCTGGTTGCCACGAGCAGATGTTTTTCTGGCTAGCTGAACATCTGCCGAGTTAAATCCCTTTAAAACGAAAATTATTTCGTCATAACTGTCACCTTTGTTCCTGGTTCTATTACCTGGGCATTCCAGATAAAGACTTCAGCCCCTGGTTTTACCCATTCTCATGCCCCCCCGTGATTTATATTCCCCGATATCGGAGCTTGGTGGCAGTTAATAACTAAATTTATCTGCCTAGAAATTTACGAACCTTAAATAGTCGCTTCCTCCTACTGCTGACCCACGCACCGTAGCTGACGCCTTGGCTTAATGTTACGTAAGGTTGTCGTACCAAATACTTCGTTTACTCAGACGTGCTTTTTTACGCTTCACAACCGTAGTTTGAAGAGGCGTATATGCTCCAGCTTTTTCCGTCCGTCCGTCCGTCTGTCTGTCGGCACGATAACTCACGTAAAAATGGTTCGATTTCGATGAAATTTTAGTATGTGGTAGGGGCCACCAGGGGACAAACCCTATTGAAAATGGGTGAAGTGGGGACAAAGGTCACGCCATAAGAGCAGGATCCATTCAATTGCCCTTATGCGTCATAACTTATGTAAATATGGTTCGATTTCAATGAAATTTTAGTATTTGGTAAGGAACCACCTGGGGACGAACCCTATTGGAAATGGGGTCAAAGGTCAGGGCATAAAGCTGGAATCCATTCCATTGCCTTTATGCGTCATAACATGCGTAAATATGGTTCGATTTCGATGAAATTTTAGTATGTGGTAGGGAACCACCTGGGCACGGAACCCTATTGGAAATGCGGTCAAAGGTCAGGCAGGACATAAGAGCGGGATTTGTTCCATTGCCCTTATGCGTCATAACTTGCGTAAAACTGGTTCGATTTCGATGAAATTTTAGTATGTGGTAGGGAGCCACTGGGGACGAACCCTATTGGAAATGGGGTCAAAGGTCAGGACACTGGAATGGGATCCATTCCATTGCCCTTGTGCATCATAACTTACCAAAAAATGTTTCAATTGCGACAAAACGTTATGTTGTTCCGGAGGTATAGTGAACCGGTACTGTTGAATATCAACGAAATGGGGTCAAAGGTCATTGCACAAACGCAAGATTTATTCCACAGCCATTATTCTCATAACTTGCGTAAAACTGCTTCTATTGCGACAAAACTTTAGTATGTTATTTTTGAGGTGTACTGAACCGGTTCTGTTGAATATAATCGAAATGGGGTCAAAGGTCAGGACACAGGAGCGAGATTTATTCCACAGCCATTATCCTCATAACTTGAGTAATAATTTCTGGTATGTTGGAAAGCGTATCATAATCAATGCATTGCATGATTTTACTAACTTGTTCTCCTTTGTACACGCATTTCTGTTCTTATCTTCGTACTCTTTCCACGGTATGTGACTGCTTTGCAAATGCCTGGCATGAAGATATCTTTTATATTTCGTTTTTTGAAATTTGCAACTGCCGTGCTGTGCTGTCCGCCTTCCGATCCTGCCGGGGAAACGGTACGCGAGAGGAAAGGGGTGTTTGTTCTCGGGCAAAAAAAAAAAAATAAAAAAAAATAAAAAAGAATCTTACCTTGAACTGGGGCAGGATCATCAGTGGCGTATAATCGTGGCTGGCTGCGAAGCCCAGAGAATGCACAAATAAAAGTCAATTAAATATACACAAATAAAAGTCAATTATCAACTGCATTAAGATGTGTCGATGCTTTCGGTGCGAAAAAAAAACACGATCGGATTAGCTTCTTTCGATTATGAGAATCAGCCTGGCGAGCGATGATCAACGGCGTAACGAAAGTAGGTCTTCGAGAGACTTCGCTGTTGTGATGCGAAGAGCTTCAATACTATCTCCTGCTAGCGTTTCCATGTCAACATGAATGAGCTACGGAGGTGAGTGGCCATTGTTTTGCCAAGGGTTCGCTCCGAAACTTCGGACTACCTCAGTCCCTCCATGCTTCCAGCGGGTGTTTCGCGAGAGTTGTTTCAGTTTGTGTGAAGTGTCAATGAATTAAAATCAGATATTATATCTTAAATTCGTGGCTTTGTTGGATTCGAACTGTTTTGATTTTGTGAAAGCTTACTTGAACATGTACTATCAGAGCCTACAGAAATCTATGCTTCAAATTTTGATACAGCTCGATTAAAAAATGAACTGAAGGTGTTTAATTCCCTTGATGAAATACAAAACAAATCAGTAAGAGACATTGCTTGTTACATAAAGTTGAATAATTGGACATAATGTTTATTGAGGTGTACAAATTAGTAGATCTAATATTAAACTGTTCATTAACAACTGCCGAAAGAAGTTTTTCCGTATTAAAAAGAATCAAGATATACGTATTTTAGAGCTACACAAGGACATGCACATTCGAGCAACTTGGCTGGTTTGTTTAAAGAGGAAAACATTATTTTTAAATATGAAAAAGTACTCGGAAGAAACATTTTTGTGAAAACGTAACACTCATGTTTACACAAGGAAAGAAGAATGAAGTTCATGTACAAATAAAGTATTCAGAAGAATAATGGAGTACCTGTTCAAATTCTAATCCTCATAATTATTTAGTATCATGTTAGCAATAGCATGTACCTAAAATTTAGAAATAAAAAATACTTCTATTATTTAACAATTAAAAAATAAACTTCGCAATTTTAAAAAAAACAGTACTGAGGGGGAGGGGTGAGATAGCACAGGTCTCGGACCCAAGATACGCCACTGGGCAGGATAATACCCCCGAAAATCCAATCAAGAATTACCCTAATAAAAATAATTAAACAAAATTTAAAAATAGTTAATTCCGGAATTTGGTTATTTCTGACCCCGAAGCAATGTGCCCGAAATTAGAAATTCCGCGGCAATAGATGGACAAATATTTATTTATGTTTTTATTTATTTATTTACTTATTTATTTTTTCGTAATTACACGTCTTTGCCTGTCAGGGAACAGAATTTCTGTCAGTCATGCGCGAATTCCCATTCTGCGAATGACGGCATAACCCTAATTTTGTAGTATATATATAGGCTGCCCCGGTGGCGCAGTGGCCTAAGCGCTGGCTTCAGACCATTCGTCCGGGATGAGTCCCAGTTCGAATCCCAGTGAGCCATGGATGTTGTGTTTATCGTGCGGCACTGACTGTTTTCCTTTCCTGAAATCAGTGGCCCTAAATTATAGTCTATCGAGTTGCTCACGGTGGTCGTTAATCACATACCCTGAAAAAATGGTGTATAGCGTGGATTAACAGTTACATTTGGTGTAGGGACAGCGAAGAGTACTGGAGCGCAGAAATCTGTAGGGGTGAAGGGGAGTACGAAAGTTTTTTTTTTTTTTAATTGCGATGTTCATCCTCTATTTTTGAAGGTGAAATTCAGGAGCTTTTTCCTCTGTAGATCGGGCGCGAAGGGCACGAATTTCAAGCCCCCACCCCTCCCTTTTTCAGTTCTGTGGCCCAAGGGAAAGAGTCTAGGTCAGAAGTGGGGAACCTTTTCATGTTAGAATGCCACATTAAGTTTGCTGTAATTTATTGAAATGTACATTATTTTGTAGACACCTGTGTACTAACTAACTTCAAAAAGTGAAAAAAAAAATTTGTTAATTCTGAAGTTAACCAGCCTTTTAATGACTGTTGTGACTGCTTTTTGTTGGAAAACATTTGAATATTTGGTTGCAACATGGAGGTCCGCGGTTTTAGCTGATCCTCTAGATGGATACACGTCATGTGACTTAAGGGCGTCTTAATTTGGGTTAGGGTACGTTTATGCTGCAGCGTCGCTGCTGGCACATCGCCGAGCTGTGCACATGGATGCTCGGCGATGATGAAACAAAACCGTAAATCTTTACAAGCTCATTTATCGTGGAGCAGCGATGCTATCTGTGCTGCTCACTGCGATCATCGCTACAGCGATGCTATCTAGAAACTGGTTTGTTTTTCGAGCTTCTACCATCTCCAGGCATCCTCAAACTTAGTGTACGTTTACGCTGCAGCCTCGCTGCTGGTACATAGATGCTCACTCAGGCACTTCGCTGCTGGTACATAGATGCTCACTCAGGCACTTCGCTGCTTGCATGTAGCTGCGATGCTCGCCATGGAGCATTTACCCTGCAGCTGTTCACATTGCTTTTATTATTATTATAGGGATCACGACTGTATCTCTTATTGTCAAATAGACTTTACCAGTGTTATGGCAAGTTTTACAACCACTGCATATGAAACCACTGCATATGAAACCACCAATTAAAGAAGAATTCAAAGAAATCGCTGATATGTTTTACAAGAAATGGGGATTCCTTAACTGTCCAGATTCTATCGATGGAAAGCACATCCGAATACTTCGACCTCAATGGTCAGGCTCCATGTTCTTTAATTATAAAAGCTACTTTTCAATAGTTCTGCAGGCCGTCAGTGATGCATGCAAACTGTAAATTTATTTTAATTGAGGTCGGAGTCTGTGAAAAACAAAGTGTAGGAACACTTTTAGAAAGTCTGCCTTGTATGACAGAATGAAAAAGGGTGTGCTTAACATTCCTGAAGATAACTTCCTAATTAGTACTGACATCCAAGCCCCCTTTGTGTTCATAGGTGATGAAGCCTGTCCCTTACTGAGTGAGACACATGATGAAGCCTTATGCTAGGAACACTCTTGATCTATCCAAGGAGAAGTTCAAAAAAAAAAGTTCAAATCACAGGAAAACTTCACAAATAAAACTTGTTTCTGTAAAAACACAACACGGTTTTTAAAGATACGAGAGAGATGACTGCGTAGTTTCACAGTCTGTTGGGAAAGTGGGTCAATGGAGGGCAAGAGTGGCCTTGAAGGAACCAATTACAGCGTAAGTTCGAGGATACCTGGCGATGGTCGAGGCTCGAAAATAAACCAGTTTGATATCATCGCTGTGGCGATGATCGCAGCAAGCAGCGCAGATAGCATCGCTGCTCCACGATAAATGAGCCTGTAAAGATTTATGGGCCGCCCCGGTGGCGCAGTGGTCTAAGGCGCTGGCCTCTGATCATTCGTCCGTAAGGGATCCGGGTTCGAGTCCCGGTCAGGCATGGATGTTGTGTTTGTCGTACGGCACTGGCTCTCTCTCTTCCCTGGAACCAGTGACCCTAAATTAGGGACGGGCGACTGCTTATAGCCCATGAGTTGCTCACGTTGGTCGTTAAACCTCCAATCAAAAAAAAAAAAAAAAGATTTATGGTTTTGTTTCATCATCGCCAGGCATCCATGTGTACAGCTCGGCGATGTGCCAGCAGCAAGGCTGCAGCATAAACGTACCCTTACGCTGTGATTGGTTCCTTGAAGGCCACTCTTCTCGTCCATTGACCCACTTTCCCAACCGAGTGTGAAACTAAGCAGTCATCTCTCTCCTATCTATATAAACCGTGTTGTGTTTTTATAGAAGCAAGTTTTATTTGTGGAGTTTTCCTGTAAATTTATTTTTTTTTTAACTTCTCCTTGGATTGATCAAGAGTTTTCCTAGCACAAGCCTTCATCATGTGTCTCAGTAAGAGATGGGCTTCACATGTGTCTCAGTAAGAGATAGGCTTCACATGTGTCTCAGTAAGAGATAGGCTTCACATGTGTCTCAGTAAGAGATAGGCTTCATCACCTATGAACATAAAGGGGCTTGGATGTCAGTACTTGGTAGGAAGTTATCTTCAGGAATGTTAAGCACAACACCCTTCTTCATTCTGTCATACAACGCAGACTTATAAAAAGTGCCCCCATCACTTTGTTTTCCATAGGGGGACGCGGGTGGCCTAGTGGTCAACTTTCGTGACTGCCATGGAGAAGACTTCGGGTTCGATCCCAGGCAGGTACTAACGCTCGAACCACTAAATACCCGCCGTGCGGCAGATGGGCACGTTAAGCCGTCGGGCCCCGGGTACTGGCCCCCGGTAATAAATAAGAGCGTCTTCCTCCCCTTTCTATCTCGCTCCCGTTTCACTTTCCTATCGGGCGCTCTAGCCCAAATCTCCTAGCTTCCTATTTCTAAGGGTTGTTTAAGACCTGGGGTCAGACACTCCCTTCCTAAAATCACATATGATCTGATCTGATCTGTTTTCCATAGGCTCCGAGCTCAGTGAAAATAAATTTACAGTGTACATCACTGACGGCCTGCAGGACTTGAAAAGTAGCTTTTATAATTAAAGAACATGGAGCCTAACCATTGAGGGCGAAGTATTCGGATGTGCTTTCCATCGATAGAACCTAGACAGTTAGGGAATCCCCATTTCTTGTAAAACATATCAGCGATTTCTTTGAATTCTTCTTTAGTTGGTGGCTTCATATGCAGTGGTTACTGTAAGCAAAAAGCATTTTTCGTGCATGGTGCCGAAGTCGTGGGTGTTCCATTGCATTTTTTCATATTTCAACTGGATCTTTCTTAGCGTCAGATAAGGACTTTAAAATGTCATCTTCTGAGAGTTCAGTCAATTCCATCTGTATAGTGCTTTAGGAGCCATAGAACGAAACCATCAGGCCGTCAGTCGGGGAGCATTATTTCGTTGAATCTTCGTGTACTCACAACACGAGCGTGCAGATTTCCGTTTAATTGACGTAAGAGTACAAACTAAAAAAAAAAAAACAGATAACTAGCTTTCACCGCCTAAGACGGGCGGCTTCATCAAGATAATGTGGACAAGGTCTAGTACAGAATCAATCTTGTAAACAGCGGTGAAAGCTAACAAATCTAGTTTTTTAGTTTGTACTCTTATGCCAATTGAACAGAAATCTGCACGTTCGTGTTGTAAATATTCTTAGTGTATTTATTCACAGCCCATTTTTTCAAAACCTTGATATCTTCTTTTACTCTTTCGTATTTTAAATGCGGTCATTTTAAAATAAAAATAAAAATAATAAAAGACGAACAAAAACATTAATAAAAATTAAAGGATTTGTTCTGAAAATTCTAGATTCACTCAAAAGGCCTCAGGTTCCCCACTCCCCTGGTCTAGGTAAACAGAAAAAAAAAAAATCTGTAGGTGTCATGTTGTGGCTGAATGTGCTACTGAAATGCTTTCACTTAACAAAAGTTGTTTGTACCTCACCTTAACCGCGCATTTCTTGTTTATATTTCTAAACCTAAGGTATTCGTTTTACGTTTCATTGTACACTCCGTGTGTAGCTGTGAACATAATTGTATCGCATTTACAAATTGCTGTGTAAAAACGTATATACGGAAACGTAAAACCAAAGTGACACATTATTGCTTCAGAATTTGACGACTTCCTATCCTAATCTCACCCGCCGTCCGCAATCCGGTGTCAGTAGAATAAACACAGGCGTCGGCATGGCAACGGAGTTTCTCAACCATTCTCATAACAAAGTGATTGTGAATGACCAGTGAGTGGCCTATTCTAAGGAAGCGTTCGGCGTGATACACGAACAAAGGTGTCATTTCGTATGCGGACATGATGCACTGCTTTTCGCTTGTCATTTTATGAATCTTAATTAAGACTCTTTTCTAGGGGCGTAGATATAATTTGGGATGATGCCTCAAATGCAGGGTAGTTTTTCTTTTTATGACTGTCGTGAAAAAAGTGATTATAGTAATTTGCGTTTTTGCCAAAGCTGATGACGCTACTGATGCAGTTTTTCGTAAAACGACGATTTAATCTTTTTCCAGGGCCATTGTCATATAAGCGAAAAGTTTTTGCTGGTTTTTTTTTTTTTTAAACAATGATTCTGTCAGTGGACATTCTGCACTCGATCCTTAGTGTCCTCAGTTTGCCGACCCGGTTGCGCAGTAATCTAAGCGCTGGCTTCTGACCGTTCGTCCTAGTGTTCAAGCCCCAATGAGGCATGAGAGGTGTTCCCTCAGTTTTCTGATTAGCTTTAGATTTGATCCACTTTCTTGAAATATACTGGATGTACTAATGCTTGACTTTATGGTTCACATGCTACATTTTATCTGTACTTACCTTTATTTGCGTTTATAATTTACGTTTTTCATCATTTGCAGTACACATTAACTATGACACCGAGAAGAATTTGCTGAAGCTTAAGAGGTGGAAGCGCGTCATCTACAAGTATATGTGGTTATACGAGAACCTTCCCCCGGAGATGCTCATTTTCGAGAGATATCCACGGTTGTTTTCCGGGAAAGCGTCTGCAATGTAACAAGACGAGAACTTTCATTTTCTCCGTGCCTCCTTTATTTGAAAACAAATATTGGGTTAGTACCTTTTGGATCGGGAAGTGGTAACCGTGCCCGCTGTCTTCCAATGTAGAATTTTCGAGCTACGTGGGAGTGACGCTGAGAAAAAAGTCGCGCAAATCATTGAGAGTTATGACCATTCCTGTCTCCACGACTGAAGGTGTCCCGGCCGCCCCGGTGGCGCAGTGGTCTAAGCGATGGCCTCTGATCATTCGTCCGAAAGGGGTCCTCCGGGTTCGAATCCCGGTGGGGCATGAATGTTGTGTTTGTCTTACGGCACTGGCTCTTTCCCTTCCCTGGAACCAGTGACCCTAAATTAGGGACGGGCGACTGCTTATAGCCCATTGAGCACGGTGGTCGTTAACCCTACAATTAAAATAAAAAATAAAAGGTGTCCCGTAGCACGTTGCAGTGACGTCACCGTCCCGCGCGGAATGTACTTATACAGAAGGGACAGGCAGTCAGCCAGTACAAAGCCCGTGCAATCGGGAAAGGGAAGGATGTGTAGGAATTCGAATGGAGAATGACTTTCGGTGAGGAACAGCATGTCAGCAACTGCAGGCAATGTTGCCTGTTCGAGAGCCGGCATAGTAAAGGTGTGACAGCAATTGTCTGAGGGCCGTTCCTGTGGTTGGAGGCACTAACCTCTAACCATTCGTCTGTGATTGGTCTAGATTCGAATTCCAGGTGAGGCATGGGTGTGTTTGTCGCCCCGGTGATGCAGTGGTCTGAGCGATGGCCTCTGATCATTCGTCCGAAAGAGGTCCACGTTCGAATCCCGGTGAGGCATTAATGTTGTGTTTGTCTAACGGCACTGGCTCTCTCCCTTCCCTGGAACCAGTTACCCTAAATTAGGGACGGGCGACTGCTTATAGCTCACTGAGTTGCTCACGGTGGTCGTTAAACCTCCAATCCAAAAAACAAGTTAGTAAAATCATGCAATGCATTGATTATGATACGCTTTCCAACATACCAGAAAACTCAAGTTATGAGGATAATGGCTGTAGAATAAATCTCGCTCCTATGACCTGATCTTTGACCCCATTTCGATGATATTCAACAGAACAGGTAAAGTATACTTCCGGAACAACATGAAGTTTTGTCTCAATCGAAGCATTTTTACGTAAGTTATAACGCATAAGGGCGATTGAATTAATCCCGGACCTTTGACCCCATTTCACCCATTTTCAATAGGGTTTGTCTCCAGGTGGTCCCCTATCACATACTGAAATTTCATTGAAATCGAACCATATTTACGCAAGTTATGACGCATAAGGGCAATGAAATGGAACCCGCTCCTATGCCGTGACCTTTGACCCCACTTTACCCATTTTCAATAGGATTCGTCCCCAGGTGGTCCCCTACCACATACTACAATTCCATCGAAATCGAACCATTTTTACGCGAGTCATCGTGCGGACGGACGGACAGACCTGGAGCATATACGCTTCTTCAACCTACGGTTGGAAAGCGTAAAAAAGAGAAGGGGTGTTTTGTCTTAAATCATTGGCTCTCACCCTTCCCTAGAAACAGAGACCCTGAATTAGGAGCGGGGCACCCCGTTGAGTTGTTTGCGGTGGGGTGCTTCATCGCTAAAAATCAACCTTTGTACGACGGTGTCGTCCTCCATGTCCTCTAACAGAGTTGCACAAAAATCTTTTCGTTTTGTTTTGTCACCTCCACGAAGAGCTTGCACCAGTTGCAATCTGTACGGCTTCAGCAGCAAACGTCGTCGTAAAACACGCCAATCAGTCGCATGAGGGATGGCAAGTTCGCAGCTCGCACGACGAGTAGACTTCCGTGGGCTTCGCTGAAACGCCTCGTGAATTCGTTGCACATTCGTCGCTGAGATGGTTGGTCGTCCAAGACTCTTTTCCTTACATAAACACCCTGTTTCTTCAAATTGTCGATACCAACGACGAATGTTTTTGCCCACTGCATGGTGGAGCAATGCCGTAATCACGGACTTGGTCTTGCTAAATTCGAACACACAAAACGCCTTCTGTTGCCTCGACGCCATATTATCACTCACCAAGCGTAACGTCTGTTTGGACGCTCGTGCTGCCATCTAGCGGTAGCCATAACAAACGCTGGGCCACGCACGTAGACATGATACGAGTCGCATTTATCGGTGGTTCGTGGTTGCCGGGATATCCACTTTTCAAATCGGGACATTCTTTATGAAACACCCTGTATTATGGCTCTTTCAGTAGCGCTTAAATTGCGAGTCTTTTACATATTGCCGCTATCTGCGCTTCGTCCAGGTCTGAATCATTTGCATTGAGCTCTTTATAAAGCCATCTCCACGTAATAGTTGTAAATGAGTGTGGTGGTGCTTTTTGTTTGTTCCCAATTCTGGTTGGGTATATAGGAAACTATGCACAAATACTTAACTATTCTGATACCAACTTGACGCGTAGCCTTGCAGCCCGGCAGGTACTGGAATTTTGGATTTCATTAAATTGGTAAATTGCTGTCACCAGCCAAACCTTCACTTTGTAGGTGGGATGCCGTCCAGCGGCGTAACTACCACCCCCGCAGGTAACGAAGGAGCGTACTGCAGTTAGCAGTTATAGTTTTATGAAAAAAATCGAACACGCACAATAATTAAACCAAAGATCCATAGTTTGCTTTAAGATATATTTAGCTTTGCCTAAATAAATGCCTTGTTTCACTTTTAAAACACGGAATGTCCTACAGATTGAAAGTGTTCGGCTCTTTGACTTCGGGTTGTAATACGATTGCTCTGCAATGGGTTGTAAATAATACGATCGCTCTCCAATCGCCCTCTCTGCGCTGCTGAGGAAAAGCGCGAGGCCACAGTGGGATTCCCCGTGAAGAATGTGGAAAAACAGTCAGTTACCTAGGATTACGTGCATAACAGGCGTCAACATTTATTCACAGCAGCCGCAGATCTGCCATGTGTAAGAGGGTGACTTCTTCAAATGATTTATTTTAGTTTTGCACAAAGCAAGTACGCGTATTGTCAAATCTATTACTTAAAATGTTAAAAAACTACAGGGCTCAAGGTACCACCGCTACTTTTGAAGACACTCTCCCAGACTTCCTAACCCTCCCCCCCCTCCCCAACCAGCACACACACACCGCGAAAAATGCATCCTCCCTCGTGTTCGAAATCCTGAGAAAATTACTGTGCTTAGGGGTGCTGAATTAAATCTTGCCGGGGGGCGTTGTGCTAGTTACGCCACTGACGCCGTCTATCGTGTACTTGTACTTCCGAGATTCTGAGTAAGGCCTACGAATTACAGAGATCGTTGGCCTACGAATTACAGAGATCGTTGTTCCTACGAGGGTCATTTCAAAAGTTTTGCACACTGTGGGTTATCTCTTAGAAAACGAATTTATTTCATACCTTTACAAGCCTTCGAAGTAATCTTCATGTTTCTTTATGACAGCGGCCCAGCGTTTGGGAAAGTCTTGTATTCCAGTCAGGACACCTCCATTGTTGACATGTCGGATCACCTCATTAGAAACATCCTGAATCGTTTCCCGCCGAATGGCTTCTTCAGTTTTAGGAACAAGCCATAGTCTGGTGGGCATTTTTCGCGATGTCAAAACTGTATTACATGTGGGGAAGCAATTATCAACCGTACTTTTCCAGAATGTCTCTTACTGTGCGGGCAACATGTGGCCTCGCATTGTCATGCAAAATGATGACACCAACTTCGAGCATGTCGGACCGTCTTTGGCGAATCATTGGGCGCATGACATTTTGCAGAAACCTTCCGTAGTATTCAACTGTTACAATGGTCCCCTCGCGGGCATTCTGTCTGTTGCTATCACTCCAACTTTGTCATAAGACATAATAATCATCAGCCTAACCTTCGAATGTTGGCAGCGGAATATTTTCTGGCGAGGTGATTCTGGATGTTTCCACTGAGCGGAGTGAGATTTCAGTTATGGTTCAAAATCTCGTATCCAGGTTTCGTCTATAGAAACAATTCTGTCAATAAACTGTTCGCCTTCTGTCTCTTACTGCTGAAGCAATTCTTCTGCGATTCCCTTTGCGAACTGCTTCTTGCTCTTCACTCAGATTATGCGGAACTCATTTGGAAGCCACTTCTGTAATTTTTTAGTTAGGATTCTGAAAACTGAAGCGGTACACATGTTTGCTTCACATGCAATGTCTTCACATGTTTTCCGTCGATCTTCTTCCAAAATGCTGTTGATGATAACCACAGAAGTGCCGTCCGTTGCATCTGATGGCCCGCCGCTTTTTGGGTCGTCTTCGATGCTTTCCCGATCATTACGGAAACGAGAAGCCCACCGTGACACTGTTCTGCGATCCACAATGTTACTAAGTGTCCCATTTTTGCCAGAGATTTTGCAGATTGTGTAAAGCGGGTTAAAGAAAGTAAGCCTCGTGCTGTATTTAAAACTTATATATAAAGAAAAAGATACCGAAAATTCATTCTTATCACTCTAGTATTTGCACAGGAAATTCAGATTTTTCTTACAGTGGAGTGTACGTAAAGATCTTTATTACTGTAAGTTATTCGACGACAGCAAAATAAAAGAAATGCTTTTCTTATGTTCAAATTCAAGGCGCGAATTTTGCAGCTCAGGATACATAATAAAATATTTGGGTGTTTGTTTCCAAAACAGCGCACACCCAACCTAAATGGGCACGCGACGCCACTGGTGTATCATCATCATCGTCAACCATTATCAATCCACTGCTGGACGAAGGTCTCCCCAAGTTTCCTCCACAACGGTCTGTCTTGTGCCAGTCTCCTCAATGTCACTCCCGCATATTTACGAATTTCATCCACCCATCTCCCATGTGGTCTTTTTCTGGGTCTTTTCCTGTCCCTTGGAATCCAATCTAAAATTTCGGCTGTCCATCTATGGTCTGTCCTTCTGGCAGTATGTCCAGCCCATTGCCATTTCAGGGATTTAACTCTGATCATGATGTCTTCCACTCTCGTCATTTTTCGGATCCACGAGTTCCTCTTCTTATCTCTCCTGGTTATACCAAGCATGCACCTCTCCATGCTACTTTGAGTTGTCTGCAGCCTTTGTATGTCTCTTTTAGTTAAGGTCCACGTCTCTGCACCATACGTAAGCACTGGAAGGATGCATTGATCAAACACTTTTCTTTTAAGACATAATGACATACTGGTGTATACATATATTTATTTACCTACCCGTGTTTGCAGAGGGGCTTGAAATATGTACACGATCATAACCAGTTGCAGTTACATTCCACCATGGATTAGTCTTTTCACAACAAGCCGATGACAGTGAGTAAATCCATGGGTCCATAAGATGGAAACGTCTTTAGAGAGTTAACGGTATGAGGTGACGTTCCTATTACTTTGGGTTAAAGCAGTGCCAGGCGCATCGTGTGGATTCGACTCAACTTTTATCTGTGCTCATTGTTTGCTGTACCGCAGTACTTCGGCGATCTCCACTGTGTAAATAAGTATTTACTGAATCACCTCAGGCACTCTATCCAATCTCCGCTGGCCTGACGACCGCAGTCGTTAGGGAGAAAAAATCAGCATCCTTGCCCGTGAAGGAAAAAACAAGAGTGGCCGCCAAATATTCTGGGCCCTCTTCAAAATGCGATTTCACCCAGCTTCCTGTCCATCCGCCAATCAGGTCAGTGCATTTTCTGCAGCATGCGTACTACGGGGGTACCATAATCACCCCCAAAAAACGGACGTCTCGTTCCCGGGCAAGCTGGAAGTACGCAAACATCCCCCGCCTCTCTCTCTCTCTCTCTCTCTCTCTCTCTCTCTCTCTCTCTAGCCTTCAGAAGGGGAAATCACCTGTTTCACGTTATACAAACATGGCTTCTGAGACTTGACTTTTTCTGAACTGTTCTCACAAACTTACTTTCAGACTCGGGTCGTGTTCCACCACGCCACAGTGTGGATGTCACGTGTCTGATTGCTATTGGATGTTCCTAATTTCTGCTACGTCTGTGTATGTAAATACACTTCGAGTGAACACTACGTTTTATTTTTACTAAAATGGACACACAACAGCGTTGTCGGATGTCGTACTAAGTAGCTCAGTGTAAGACGGGTTTCCCAGATGCTAAGCAGCACCGCAGTTTGGGACATTTTGGGAAAAATTGGAATGCGAAAGTGGAACCTCGTCTCGGAAGTCACGTGTTTTCAGAGTATGACGTCTGAAGCACAGAAACAAAAACGGCTGCAACGGTAAATCTCCCTAGAAACTAAAATATATTTAGAATTTCTTTGTGTTATGTAATGTCGACAAAAAAAAGTCTTCTGACAAATATGTTTTGCTGCCATTGTGCAGTGTTTGTGTAGGTCCTTTTATTCTGTTAATCCGGCTTTTGTGTTCACCATGAAGTATGCTGCATTTTCCCCCCGGTTATCTCGTAACTTGTTATGATAAACACCTTACAGCTGCTTTGTGCTGACGGCGAGGAATTCAGAGACGCGACATGTCGCCGATCGATCACGATCTTCAAGTCCGTTGCTAAGGCTGTTACGCAACGTCTTCACTTTTACGTAACTCGTTTGTCAGACGCTGCGGTGTTATGGCCGCAGGCCCTGTTTGTCCAATGGCAATTCGAAGTTCTCAGTTATTTATCAACGCCCCTATCAGCAACATCTTCCAGAAACCAAATTTATTGTGTTTGAAGCGGCGCTGTTTAAGTGATGGTGCAATCATATATGTTACGTAAAAAACAGCTCCCCTGCGAAGAAACTTGTGTGTCGTTTCTGTTGAAAGAGCGTATATTTCCGATTCCAATTAACGGTTTTTCTATTATGTTGGTAACCTTATTGTTAGAACGTTCAAAAAAAAAATTGCGCGCATTATAATGACTGAAATAATCGGCAGCAATGACTAGAAATTTTTCGATGTAATTTCTGTGGAAAATATAGCCTTTTGTTATTATTAACCATAATACTCTCTCTCTCTCTCTCTCTTAACGCACGAGTGTAGTTTGTGACTTCAAAAATCAATGAATGATTGATTGTCTAAGAAAAAATTATTTGGTTGTCCTAAACTGATGTGGCGAGGGTAATGGAATTGGTTAAGCGATCAGGGCGAAGTGCACTTTTCTGAACGCATTCAGCGTGTTGAGTCATCACCTTTCTGGAATATAATCCGGGTTTGGGGTAATCTCATTTCTTGAATTGTCTGAGTGTTGGGTTATTGTAATTTTTTTTTAACGAGGTCTGGATGTGGGATCATCAAGTTCCTCTTGAATACTGTCTAAGAGTTGGGTCACCACGTTTCTTGAACAGAGTCTGGGTGTTGGGTCATCACGTATCTTGAACGCAGTCTGGGTGTTGAATCATCACATTCCTCTTGAGCATAATCTGGGTGTTAAATCATCACATTCCCCTTGAGCATAATCTGGGTGTTAAATCATCACATTCCCCTTGAGCATAATCTGGGTGTTAAATCATCACATTCCCCTTGAGCATAATCTGGGTGTTAAATCATCACATTCCCCTTGAGCATAATCTGGGTGTTAAATCATCACATTTCTTGAACGCAGTCTGTTGGATAATCACATTCCCCTTGAGCATAAAATTATTGGGTCATCACATTCCTCTTGAGCATAATATTATTGGGTCATCACATTCCCCTTGAGCATAATCTGGGTGTTGGATCATCATATTCCCCTTGAGCAAAATCTGGGTGTTGAATCATCACATTCCCCTTGAGCATAATCTGGCTGTTGGATAATCACATTTCTTGAATACAGTCTAGATGTTGAGTCATTACGTTTCTTGAGTGCAGTCTGTTGGATAATCACATTCCCCTTGAGCATAATATTGTTGGACATCACATTCCCCTTGAGCATAATATTGTTGGATCATCACATTCCGCTTGAGCATAATCTGGGTGTTGAATCATCACATTCCCCTTGAGCATAATCTGGTTGTTGGATCACCATGTTCCTCTTGAGCATAATCTGGGTGTTGGGTCATCACGTTTTTTGAACACAGTCTGGGTGTTGGGTCATCACGTTTCTTGAACACAGTTTGCGTGTTCGGTCATCACTTCTTGCGGTGTTTCGGGGTTTAACGACCGTAAGCAACTTCAAATGCTATAAGCAGTCGCCCGTCCCTAATTGAGGGTCTTTATTTTGATTTTAGATCTTGATGTCACCCACTTTTGTCGTTTTTTGATGCGTGGATTCCTTTTCCTATCTTTTCTTGGTTACACCCAGCATGCATCTCTCTCTCTCTCTCTCTCTCTCTCTCTCTCTCTCTCTCTCTCTCTCTTCCTTCCATCCTGCAATGTGGCATTGCGCAGCTTGGGAGATGTGGTGTCGTCGTCATCTTGTCTCACTCCTTTCCCAATTTTGGTACGTGTTGTGGCCTCAAACAATCGAATCTTTGCACTTGCATTTTTCGGTGTCCATCTTCTTTACCGCAGGATTTCAAAGACATAACTGCTGATGATCTCGCGGACTGAAAGGCATTTCCATAATCAATAAAAGCCACACATAGTGGGAGCTCATATTAATTTGCGCTTTCAGTTAGTTCTCTCTCAGTACACGGTGATGATTTATGTAAGTAACTCCTGAATCCCGCTTGTTCTTTGGTTGGGCAATGTCCATTGTTTCCTTTAAGCGGTGTGACAGTATAGAAAGGAGAAGAAATAGAAGAGTGAGTTTACACAAGACAGAATAGAGTGAAAAATGTTTTACGATGTTTCCAAGTCCAGGAGCTCATTTTCGGCAGTCTCATTTGCAACTGGTAAAAAAAATAAGTTTTTTCAGTCATTTTATTGTAAGTTGTGTTATTTGACCACTTTCATCTCGTGGAAAGCATTAAATTTCGTAATTCTGATTACTTTTTTAAATTGTAATATTATTTATGAACCAGTTGGTGATGCTGTTACGAAATCACACTGGTGTCCAAAATTAGATTCCGTAAGGCCATAGCGGGTCAATAATCCAAAGCGCTCAATGAAATGTTACGATGTTCACAGGAAACATGCGAATAAGCACGAGAAACAAATACGCGCTGTAAAATTTACAAATCAGTCATGAAATGCTGTCCAATTTGTAAATTGAGTTACATATTTTGAACCAACAGGGAACGGCATGAGCATTTCTCGTTGACAGTGTGTGAAAGAAGTGTTCTGGTGGCGGCAGATGCTTTCCATATGTTCCATACACGTGTATCTAACGCTGCGCTGCGACCAGCGATAAGATGACTAGGAGGCCAGTCTCAGGCCCGAATCAAAAGTGACTTGGATATCCACCCCACAGTGGTTTTATTGTTATGGCAGCAGTTCAACAACACAGATGAGGTGTCGCAAAGGGCTGGCCAAGGTCGTCCAAGGCGTACGACACCTCGTGAGAACTATTACGTCGCTTTAACTTCACGGCATCATATGTCCCCTACATTCTAGCACTTATCTTTGGAGCTCTCAGCTCCCAATAGAGCTACGGTATCAAGGCAAACGATATATCGAAGGCTTAATGCAGTTGGCCTTTATGCCAGAAGACCCATGGTTTGTGTATCAAGTCAAACGATATATCGAAGGCTTAATGCAGTTGGCTTTTATGCCAGAAGACCCATGGTTTGTGTATCAAGTCAAACGATATATCGAAGGCTTAATGCAGTTGTCCTTTATGCCAGAAGACCCATGGTTTATGTATCAAGGCAAACGATATATCGAAGACTTAACGCAGTTGACCTTTATGCCAGGAGACCCATGGTTTGTGTTCCGCTAACCGCATCTCACAGGAGAGCTCTCATAAACTGGTGCAGGCAACATGGTTCCTGGAACCCAGACGAGTCTGTTGGGCTCTTTTCACAGACGAGACCAGATGAAATTCCGACGAAACGGATTCTCGTCGGGATTTCATCTGGAAGGAACCCGTAACGATCCTGTAAACGTCCGCGAACGAGATTCCTTCTGAGGCGGTGTTCTGCTCGTTTGGGGTGGCATTATGTTCAACTGCTGCACACCATTCCACGTGTTCGCAGGAGGTAACGTGAATGCTAAGCGCTATACACCGTTAAAACTTATGTGGTAAATTGCACCAAAAAGTGGTGCTACACCAGCTGCACCACTTTCTGAGGAAAGATACACCACTGTGTCGTGCAAACAAAACCTAATAACATGGTGCAACTTTGCACCACATTCAAGTAGACGACGCGCAAGTACCCGTCCGTCCACGTGGTGCAACAGGAAATGATATTCATCGGAACTACCTTGGATTCGACGTGCTGTGTGTTGTGTCACATTACTGTCATCACCAGCATTCAGATCATCGAGTTGCCACAGTATCCCATCTGTTGGCCCGTACCGTGTGGGATAGACTTCGCTCACCTCTACAATCGATGAGCCGCGGTGTGCCCATTCCTTGCCGGCGTTTTGCGGGTTTTTACCTCCTCGGACCATTTTTTGAAGGCACTAACCACGGGTGACCGTGAACACCCCACATGTCTTGCCGTGTCGGAAATCCTTCTGATCGTGTCGTATGGCCATTACAATTTGGCCTTTGTCAAACTCGCTCAAGTCCACTTTCTTTCTCGTCTAAAGAACAAGAATAACACTGAGTAACGGAGCTCAGTATCAGGTGTTGTTTATAATGTTTCATGACCTTGACGTACGCCGTCTTTTACCTGCAGTTGCTGCTATTTGTATGAAGATGCGCTGGTCATAATATTTTGGCTCTTAGGTGTACATTTTATACAGGAAAGAAACTTCTCCGTGTGGACTTAGAAAAAAACTCGAACGCAACGGTTTAACTCCTGCCATCTGTGCCTCTTACAAAGTGCCGTGATTTAATGTTGTTAATGATACGGTTATTAGGGTATTTTAATTAAATAGTTATTCCAAAATTCAGAACCAAAAATATTGTGGGGAAATAGGTGTCAGAACGACGTTACGGCGCATTCCGAAAGAAAAAAAAGAATAATAATAATAATAAAAAAGCTGTACCCCCCCCCCCCTCCGCGCGCAGTGGTCTAAGCGATGGCTTCCGCTCATTCGTCCGAGTGGGTCCGGGTTCGAATCGCGGTGAGGCTGGATGTTGTGTTTATCTTACGGTTCAGGCTCTTTCCCTTCCCTGAAGCCAGTGGCCCTAAATTAATGGCGGGCGACTGCTTTTAGCCCATTAAGTTGTTCACAGTGGTCGCTAAATCTCCAGTCAAAAAAAAAAAAAAAAAAGAAAGAAAGCCGTGGTCTCATTTTCTGGAATTCCATGTGTAGTCTGACGTTTTTTCATGTAAATTTGTCTAACGTTTCTGATGTTTCATTTAGGGTTGTCTACCGAATAACTAATTTATCTGTCTTACACAATTTGTTTTCTAAACTTATTCCTGTCAACCCTGAACGCCCCTTTGTTGGTTTCATTGAAGTGAATTTCTTGGCTGTAATTAGTGGTTATTACTCTCTGATGGAAGCTATTACTGCTACTCTGCCAAGACTAACAACTACGCTGTTTAAAAAATAAGTGGTGTGAATTCACAGAAAATATTGTGCAGCAAAGTTGCCGGTAGGTATCAGTCTTTTAAAAAAATCTCCGTTAACTTCAGCATTTTGACAGAATTTTTGTATTCAGTAATTCCTTTTATTTCAGAGAAATCTGTTTCGGGTTTTTCCGTATTTTTACTGAAATTTCGCGTTTTTGAGCCCTATTTTTTTATTTTCCGGGTGTTCTAAAATAAAGAGCCCTTCCTACTCGTTCCTGATCGGATTTGAACCAGCGACCTTCTGAACGGGAAGTGCGTGTCTTCTCATTGAGCCAAGAAAGTCTGGTAAGACCGCTCACGTATAAGGTAGAACTCAAATTGCTCGATGGTGAAAATGTTCTTTGTTATTTAATATTGATATGAATTAGTCATCTTGTTTTATTTTTGGAGCATATTGTTTTTATGAATACGTTCTAATAATTTAATTTTTTCTTAGAAGGATTTATTACAAATTTAACGTATTTTTCCATCGTGATTTTTCGAAGTAACAGAATGCTTTGGAACTCCAGATCTTTTTAAACTGACAATTAATTTACTTTCATTATAATTTATCTTTAAGAAAAATGTACTGCTTTATAGCATTATTTTACAAAACTTCTAAATATGAAATTTACTCTTGATAGCTACAATAGTGTAAGAGGTCTTAAGGGTTCTACAGACTGATACATAGACATCATACAATCAACTTTACTACACTGTAAAAAAATAAGTGGTGTGAATTCACGGAAAATTTTGAAAATAACGTGCAGCAAAGTTGCCGGTAGGTATCAGTGTTTTTCAGAAATTTCCGTTTGTAAAAGTGCCCGTTCATTTTAACTTCCGTATTTTGACAGATATTTCCGCAGACAGAAATTCCGTTTATTTCAGAAAAACCCATTTCTGGTTTTTCCGTACTTAAAATTGAAATTCCGCAAAATCAACAAACCTGCACAGCACTTACCCGCAGAGGTCAGGATCGAACACCCGACTCATAGCTCGCCGGACAAGCAACTTGTGCCTTTACCAACTGAACCAGAAACGCTCGGCAACCTGACTCACGTATGTCATAAAACGAATCGCACGACAAAGAAATTTTGTTTTTTGTCAATGTGAGTGATTTAGTCATTTTATTTTCTGTTGGAGCTTATTATTTTTCTGAATAGGTTTGTAATTTATTATTTTTCCTATAGGAGGACTTTTCAAATATTAAGCATTTTTCATCGTGGTTTTTCGACGCAACAAATTGCTTTGCAACATGATTTTTTTAACTGACAATGACTCATTTATCTTTCAAAAAGATGAAATGTACTTTTTTCATCTGTACAAATAAGTACCCGGTTTCTTACAGTAACACAATATATAATAAGTAGCTGGCGCACCAAATAGGGGAAAGGAGAAATATCCTGGTCCACAAAAAACAAACAAAATCTATGTGATATCCTATATCCACAATATCCGATCTCGCTACGGAACTTCAAAATTCGACAGACGATTGAAATTTGAAAGTTAATCAAACCTCAAGTATTTCCACGAATCGCTACTATTAGAGGAAATTTCTCGTCATACGGATACGGAAAAAGTGAGAACGGAGATTTTCCGTTAATATACGAAAGGAATTGCGGAAAGGTTTCTGAAAATTCAGAATTTTCCCGTGGCACGGAAAGTCCGTTAAATTCAGGTTTTTTCCGTCATTTCACGGAAAAGGTTGTATCAGAAACATGCTTCGTTAATTCACGAAAGAAATGACGGACACTTGTCCGTGAATTTCAGAAAATGTTTTACAGTGTAGTTAAACCTCAAGTACTTTATCTACCAACAAGTAATTGGACACCCCTGCAATCAACGATATCTGTGGTCCTGATACACGTCACGGCCGCCGCCGTTAACTATCGTGTGGGAAACAACAACGCAACCAGTCGTATGCAAGATGCCACGCAGTTCAGAGCGCTCTGATTTCGAGAAAGGTGTAATCGTCGGGTGTCACAGAAATGGCCGATCCATACGTGACATATCCAGCTAGTTGAAGTACCCAATATCGACAGTGGCCTACGTGATTGGCAAGTGGAAGATGAGAGGTGACTGTCAGAATGTGCCCCGACCCGGCAGGCCCACAAAACTGGGAGTTAGAGACCGACGGGTGCTGGCCAGAGAAATTCAGAAGAACCGCACTAAATCGATGGGCCACATCCGCGAGGAGTTTCAACAGGCATCCGGAAGTGTTCTTTCGATGAATACCATCCGTAAGGAAGCCCATCTGCTCGGTTATCATGGACGTGCTGCCGCCCACAAGCCTTTGATCACCGAGTCCAATAGCGCTGCTCGGCTAACGTGGTGCAAAGAACGTCGGCAGTGGACCGTTGAACAGTGGAAACAGGTTCTCTGGAGCGACGAATCAAGGTTCACCCTCTACCGTTCGGATGGCAGGGTCTGGGTTTGGCGTCTGCCTGGAGAACGCCTCCTGCCGGAATGTATTGTGCCAACTGTGAAGTTCGGCGGCGGTGGAATTATGCGATGGGGGTGTTTCTCCTGGTATGGCACGGGGCCCTTGGTCGCAATTCCTGGTAGACTCAACGCCGAGACCTACTGCGCCATTTTGGATGACCATGCGCTTCGTACGTTGTGACAGTTTTACGGGGTGGACCCATGTTACTTTCAGGATGACAATGCCACCTGTCATGTTGCGAGGCCTACCATGGCTTGGTATGGTGACAATGGAGTTAATCGAATGGACTGACCTGCGCAGAGCCCGGACCTTAACCATATCGAGCATCTCTGGGACAAGTTGGAGCGTCGACTTAAGGGGTGCCCCCACCGTCCGAAATCGATGAAGAAACTGAGCTGTCTTCTTCAAGCCGAGTGGAAGAAAATACCGCTAGCCGTCGTACAACGCCTATTTGAGAGTATGCCCGGAGGCTCGCAGCTGTAATCGCCGCTCGTGGAGGCTCCACCAACTATTGAAGGTGAATAAACTTCTTTTCCTTTGCTATCACAGGGGTCCAATTACTTGTTGGTAGATAGTGTATTTCGCGAATTGTTCCTATTAGCGAAAAGTTAGAACAGAAATTTCCTGTTAATATACGAAAGGAAGTGAAGAGTTTCTGAAATTTCAGAGTTTTTCGTTAGTACATCTTAGAGACGGCAATTTACAGTCATTATAACAAAGGAATTGCGGGAAGTCATCTAAAAATTCAGAATTTTCTTGGTGTACGCAAAAATTTGTTAAATTCAGGTTGTGTGTGTGTTTTTTTTTTTTTTTTTTTTTTAGTTGTATCAGAAAAAATATGCTTCGTCGATTTACGAAAGAAATCGCGGAAAATATAGTATTATTTTTAGGCCTTCTGGTTTTAAGCAATTGTAGCGTAAGCATTGTGAATGCCATTGAGTACCCTGCTGTGTGTGGGAAAATTAAATGCTTTGTGTTTTCTTCCTTCGAATACGTTTTCCTCATGCCTTGGAAAAACATCTGTTGACTTTTTCTGAGCCATGGACTGTTAAGAAACACCCTGAGAAAATAAGTATTGCAGCACTGTCCTTTGTTACCAACCACTGTTTTGCAATCGCATTTAATTTTTGCACAGAGCATTGTAAAAAAAAAAAAAAAAAAAATGCTGTCTCCAAGATCCCGTGTTTTCTTATAATTGAGTTCTCTCCCTGACTTGATTTAAACCTACAGCTTGAGGGTCCATGTCAAGGCTGCATGTAGTCTCCGACCTTGTTATTTCTAGCTGCGTTGTCTTAAGAATCTTGAAATGTGGGTTAAAAAGTGTTGCAAAACTAACCTTTATCACCTGTTATGGCCGTGCATGGCAGTTTTCAGATAGTTTTGAATTTAGTGGCGGCTGTATTTCGTTCCCACAGTGTTAGAACCACAAGCTTTTAGGGTTTTGAAACTTGCTCGAAGCTCTGAAAATTTACTCAACTGTAAAATAATCGAGTGGGGTGAGGGAAATAAGATTTTAAGCTCCTTGCTGGGTTTTTTTTTTTTTTTTTTTAGTCTTCGACATCTCGGGTGTTGTGTTTCATAGCTGACTTGAAGGTTAACCTTTGTCTCCTTTGATTGTAACGCTTTTTTATTTTTATTTTTTTGTATCCTGTTTTACTGTTCATTTTGTCAGCACAATTTAAGGAAGGGTCATAATTTCTTAAGAGTTTAGCTTTGTATTTGCAGATTGTGTGTTGTAACAACAGTGACTTAAATACTAAGTAAGCACTTGAATAAAAAATAATAAACCGGCCAAAGTTCATTCGACTAAGAAGCTACTGACGAAGAAAATCCAATTCGTCTTTCATTCTTCGTAACTAACCGAAACACATCTTGTAGACACAAATCCATGCAGACACCAAAAAGGTATTTATTATCACGAGATAGCACTTTAATAACACTTACTTGCCGTGCGGATAATCTTTGAATATAGTAACATCATGTTAACGCGGTCCTGCAGTAGATCGCCTTGCGTGCACACACAAAATATACTATCACCACGACCCCAGTAAGTCGCGGTGATCGAGAAACCCTATCTCAAAGTTTATGGACTTCGCGTTGTGATTCAATACAGATTAGATTGTTTACGAGGTATCTCAAAAAACCCATATGCCGCATATTGAGATGCAGAAAAATATACACAATTTAGAATAGTGTGCTGCACAGAATCAAGTAATTAACATGTTTATTATGAAAAAATACGTTGAATACCTTTTGGGGGAGGACAAATTGAAATTAACGTTAAAAAAAGCACAAAATTATCCATGCTTATTGGTCCATGCTGTTTAAACCTGTAAGCCCCTGAGCTTAAAGTTAAGATAATTTCTCCAATTTACCTACCAGAAAAAACACCAACCGTACACAAACACACACACACACACACACACACACACACACGCGCGCGCGCGCCTGCACATACATACAACTTTGAAACTGGAGGTGGGGAGGAAAATATCATCCTGCGTTACGTCCGGTGAAAACCCAATTCGAGATGAGGTGTTTCAGGAATACGCTATTAGTCTTCTGTTTCAAGGAGGCACACATAATGTACCCGACGTACAGAGTCGACTAAAAGTGCCGCAGATCTTCTATTTCTCGCTGTGGACTATAAGATCATTACTTCTTGCTTGGTACTCTTTACTCGGTATCTCTTGCTTCATGTTTATTAATCAAATGATCGTTTGTAGAGGGATTTAAGGAACGGAGTGTCTGACCCCAGGTCTTAAACAACCCTTAGAAATAGGAAGCTAGGAGATTTGGGCTAGAGTGCCCGTTAGGAAAGTAACACGGAAGTGAAGTATAGAAAGGGGGAGGAAAACGCCCATATTTATTACCGGGGAGCCAGTACCCGGAGTCCGACGCCTTAACGTGCCCATCCGACGCACGGCGGATATTTAGTGGACCGAGCGCTCGTACGTGCTAGGATCGAACCTGGGGTCCCTTCCGTGGCAGTCACGAACGTTGCCCACTAGGCCACCCGCGGCTCGCTCATGTTTATTTTTTCATCTCTCTCTCTCTCTCTCTCTCTCTCTCTATATATATATATATATATATATAAGACCACATGGAAGATGGGTGGATGAAATTCGAAAGTATGCGGGAGTGACATGGAGGATATATATATATATATATATATATATATATATTCTATTAAGAAGAGACCTAAGCAAAAAAAATACATATATATTTTTGACTCATACCAAGTACAACATAGAAAAGGTTATGTATCTACCGGTGTGAGTAAAAGGAGAAAAGATAAAAAAATAAAATAAAACAACTGAATGTAGAAGGTGTCGAGAATACTGAGCCTTGGCTTTATCAAGGACCAGCAAAAACTCTGCATTTTCTCACTTCCACAAAGACCTAGTTGGAAATGGGTTTCTGCAAGGCCATAGATGCAAGTAACATGCCCACCAAAAATTGTTTTAAAAAATATATATATGTCATGTCCTCCGCAGAGTTGTATGACCTAGCACTAGTTAACAATTTCGCTTGCATCCATAACCCTCCTGGCCCGACCCATGCTCTTCATCTGTTACTATTAAACAGAGAGAAGAAGATTAAAGAGAACTCAAGCTGTGAGAGTGACATAATAATTAGAAATAATTTTCAGCTATAACGAAATGCCAAGTTCGCCTGAGAGAGAATTTAAACCTGAAAAACAATGCAAAAGAAATCCAAATTTTTACATTGCAATTAAAAAAGGAAATATTAATTTTTTAAAAAATCAGATTTTTGAAAGAAAACTTGATTCTAAAACCCCCTACTCTACAACTTCTGACAACACAAAAACGAGAATAAGTTAAAGACAATAATTAACTAAAGAAAAGCTTTGTGAAAGTTATATGACTTAAACAATTAGTTGCAATATGTACAAAGTATTTCAGCAGTGCTTTAAGTGCATAATTAAGTAGTTATTAAGAACTTTACTACTTTGAAAATACAGCGCAAAGAAAAGGAACTATGCTTAGCCATCTGCTGTGCCTAAGTTCCCCAAAAGACGCGCAAAGTTACCAAGAAAAGAAAGAGTTAAAACCCGCAAAAATGTTAACCGACAAGCCAGTGCCTAAAAGCTGAAAAGCAAAAAATCAACAGAGAAAAAAAGTACATGAAGTACAAACATTGAACTTATAAAACCTAAAACCCAAATACAAGGAAGAGAGCTTACCTCTTGTGCAACTAAACTTTCTCCTCACAAGAGTAAAACATGGCTGACCTCTTCCCCATGCGTCCTAACACTTCTGCCACTCCCTAGTCGCTGGGGGCAGTGTGGGTGGGGCTGATGGCCTCCTCATACTGAAAGAAACCAACTCGCGGAGATTTTAACCAGAGAAAAAAAAAATATATATATATACTTTCAGGTGAGGGATGTAAGGTCAGGTGATGCGTAACATCACAGCCTCTCCTTGACAAATGTCAACCCCGCCTTCTCGTGGTGCATCCTGTTCCCACTAAAGGGGCTCTGACGACCGCAAATAGCGGTATAACTATACCATCGGGATCAGAGGAAATGCTATCCCACACTCACCAACCCGCTTGGCCAGCGTGGTGAGTTATGGCCAAACACCTCCAAAATGACTCTACAACTTAAATCTTGGCCCCTCAGTCTCCGGCAGCTGGAATGTACCTGGCCAAGGCAGCGGCCAGTGCGACATGAAGGCAGAGGGTGCTAAGAATCCCCGGAGGACCGGACTAGGCTGCCATTTGATGCTGACCTTGGCTACCTACAACGGACGCTCCCTATCTTCTGATTCAAGGCTTCTTGAATTGGAAGAGGAACTACAAAGGATCAAGTGGGACATCGTCGGGCTGAGTGAGGTAAGGAGAAAAGGAGAAGATCTCATTGAACTGAAAAGTGGACATCTCTTCTACTATCGTGGGACAGATACTGGCAGAACTAGTGGTGTTGGATTTATAATAAACAAGAAACTGAAGGATAAAGTGGTAGAAGTTGAAAGTTCCTCTGACAGAGCTGCACGACTCGTTATCCAACTATCGAGAAGATACCAGGTTCAGATTATTCAAACTTATGCACCCACCACAAGTCATCCTGAAGAAGAAATTGAAGAATTTTATGAGGAAATTCGTCATCTAAATAATAAAGGTAAGCAGCACTTGAAGATAATTATGGGAGATTTCAATGCAAAATAGGGCACCGGCAACAGAATGAAACTTCAGTAGGTAAATTCGGTCACGGCAACAGAAACCAGCGTGGAAATACTCTCGTTGAGTTTGCAGAGGCAGAAGGATTTTTCATCTTGAATTCCTTTTTCAAGAAAAAGCCACACAGGAAATGGACATGGAGACATCCAATTGGGACGACAAGTGAAATTGATTTTATTATGTGTAACAAAAAATTCGTCATCGAAGACTGCAGTGTGCTAAACAAGTTCAACACAGGTAGTGACCATAGATTGGTGAGATGTAAGATGCACCTCAACACTAAACTGGAACGTGGCAAGCTCATAAGACAAACAAAATGTATTGACATAACCAACCTTAAAAAACACCATAATACTTTCAAGTTGGAACTGAAGAACAGATTCTCTGCTTTAGAAGGCCTAACATCGGAAGAAGTGGATATTTCTGAAGTTAACAGAAAAGTAACCAAAGCTCTTATGGAAACAGCAACAAAATTAGCTGGGTCTAAGAACAAGTTGCATGTAAACAAATTATCAGGAAAAACCAAAATGTTGATGCAAAAAAGAAGAGAGATGAGGACAACTAAAGAAGATGTGACTTCCAAAGTGGAATATATAGAGCTATGCAAGACAGTAAGAAAAAGTATCACTGAAGACGTAAGAAAATTCAACTGTGAACTAGTAAGGAAAGCAATTGAAAACAACCAAAGCCTAAAGATAGCAAAGGGACATCTCAGTAAGGGAAGAAAACAGATTATGGCTCTGAGAAAAGAAGATGGTTCTATAACAAGAAATAGAGGCGAAATTTTGACAAAAGTGAAAGATTTCTACTCCAAACTATATGAAAGGGATGATACATGTACTCCAGACATCATGAAAGGTACCGGAGTTCTTCCAGTCCTCCCAGCAGAAGTTGCTCATGCAATCAAGAACATGAAGCGGGGGAAAGCTCCAGGAGAAGATGGAATTACTATAGACATCATACAAGAAGCAAGTGGAGAAATTGAAACAGTACTCGCCCAAATTTTCACTCTCGATGCCTTAATGAAGGGAAGATTCCTGAGGATTGGAACAATGCTACAATGATCCTGCTACATAAAAAGGTGACATTGAGGATCTCAGGAACTACAGACCTATCAGCCTCCTATCAGTGGTTTATAAAATCTTCACTAAAGTTCTTTCACACCGCTTGAAGGTAACACTGGACATGGCTCAACCGAGAGAACAAGCTGGATTCAGGAGTGGCTACAGCACAATAGATCATATCCACGTACTGAGAGAACTAATTGAAAGAGCGAGGAATATGAACTTCCATTGTGCATGGCTTTTATCGATTATGAAAAAGCCTTTGATTCGGTGAAACCATCAGCAGTTACCACGGCTCTGAAATCCTGCGGTATTGAAGATGCATACATTAATATTATTAATAACATCTATGAAAAATGCAAGTGCAAAGATTCGGCTGTTTGAAAATACAACACACATAAAAATTGGAAAGGGAGTGAGACAAGGTGACACCATATCTCCGAAGCTCTTTAATGCCACATTGGAAAATGTCTTTCAATCACTGAACTGGGAAAACAAAGGGATAAAGATTAATGGAGATTATCTAACCCACCTTCGTTTTGCTGATGACGTAGTCATTTTTGCAACTACCCCATCAGAGCTGCAGAGTATGATCCAGGAACTTGCTGACAAGAGTAAAGAAGTGGGATTAAAAATGAACTTTCAGAAGACAAAAGTGATGTTCAATGCTTTTACAAGAAATGAAGATTTATCGATTGATGGAGAAAAACTGGAGATAACAGATACGTATGTTTATCTTGGACAGCAGATATCAAGTGAGGGTCACATTGATGAAGAAATTAATCGGCGTACAAAACTTGCCTGGAGAGCTTTTGGAAGAAACAGCATAATTTTCAAGAGCAATATGCCGTTATGTCTTAAAAGAAAAGTGTTTGATCAATGCATCCTTCCAGTGCTTACGTATGGTGCAGAGACGTGGACCTTAACTAAAAGAGACATACAAAGACTGCAGACAACTCAAAGAAGCATGGAGAGGTGCATGCTTGGTATAACCAGGAGAGATAAGAAGAGGAACTCGTGGATCCGAAAAATGACGAGAGTGGAAGACATCATGATCAGAGTTAAATCCCTGAAATGGCAATGGGCTGGACATACTGCCAGAAGGACAGACCATAGATGGACAGCCGAAATTTTAGATTGGATTCCAAGGGACAGGAAAAGACCCAGAAAAAGACCACATGGGAGATGGGTGGATGAAATTCGTAAATATGCGGGAGTGACATGGAGGAGACTGGCACAAGACAGACCGTTGTGGAGGAAACTTGGGGAGACCTTCGTCCAGCAGTGGATTGATAATGGTTGATGATGATGATGATACTTAAGACTGTGGATCTGTATGATCAGAAAGAGCAGAATTAACTCTCCAGAATACATGAGAAATATTATAAAATACACGAGTGGTGTATTTAATAATCTTTGCATGTATTAAATCACCTTAGTGAGCTTCTATAGATTAATCAGAATCTTATTAATTTTAATGTTAGTTTTACTATTTTTAGTATAGCTATCCTAGTGATGAATAACTAGTTTTCTTTTTTATTTGTTTTTATTTTCTTTTATAAACAGATTTTTAAGCTTTTTTTGTGATTTTGTCTATATTATTTAATTTTTTGTTTTAATAGGACCTTCATATCCATAGCACTAAGGTTCCTTTTAGTTGTTAATAGGCATCCTCTAGCCAACTTCCTTACGGCTTTGATTGGTCAGAATCATATTATTAACTGTGTAGAAAATTAAAGCAGATCTGCCAACCTTACTCTATTATTCAGAATAATTTTTCTTAAAGTTCTTTTGATGAAAGAAGAAGGAATTTCGTTCTCTAGAAAACTATCTAATAGTATATTAATGTGGTAATTGAAGTCCAAATTGTTGCTGCAAATTCTTATATGTTCAGTCCCCTTAATTTCCCACGTGATCTGGGCGTGCTCTCACCTACTCAGGAGTTTTCCGCCTGGGACGCGGATTGGTCAACTGAGCTTACCGTCGCTTCACCCAGCCGATTATTCGAGATGAGGTGCTACTGAGCTACTCAACAATGCCAGCTGGCGTTGTGGGCAGGTGATGTTTTCCAAGGAGGTTAGAATAAGATATCTGGAGATGCCCTTGTTAATGAAGCAGTATCACTTTGCGTGAAGCCTATAACCGCGACAGACGGCCGTCAAAGTGTGGGAAAGCTGATAGTTTTCAAAGCTATTGCAACGCATTTTGAGTTGGCTGAATCGCCTTCTTTCGTAGCAAATCTTTCCAATTTCGCATTTTAACTTGTTGCCAATGTGTGAGAAAATGCTGAATTTATAAAATTCCTAATTATTTCGAGGCTCCTTCCCATTTTTATTTCAAATTGAAATACACGAACGTTAGTGCGAATTCTAAACAACACATAACGTTAAAATTGAAAACTTCACTCGTATAAGAAATATAATTCATTCCGGTTTCCTATTAACACTTTCTGCAACCCAAAACCACACTATTCCAAAATACACACAGTTGAAATTACATAGGTATCATGTGAACAATGTCAGATTACCACAGTTTGCGGCTTCACGGTTAAGAGACTCAGGTCATCTCCAGAAGTATTATTCTAACCTCCCTGTGTTTTCCATACTTTTAAATCTGACATATTTTTCCAGTATCTGGTGAAAAACCGTGTTAGTAAATTCGTGACCTAGAAAAACGGAGGCGTTACCTATGACAAAATTATGACTTGTGACTAGAGCCAACTTCCAAAAGAGACTGTCCTAAAATGTTAGCTTGGCTATTCACCTAACCGGGATTTTGACTTTGAAATGCGAGTCCTTTGGACTCTTGTCCACACCACCAACGCTAACACCGGTGATAGATATTGCTTAAATTATCAGAATATCCTGGTCATTCCCACGGGTGGTCTAAGCGATGTCCTCTGATCATTCGTCCGAAAGGGGTCCGGGTTCGAATCCCGGTGAGGCATGGATGTTGTGTTTGTCTTACAGCACTGGCTCTCTCCCTTTCCTGGAAGTGACCCTAAATTAGGGACGGGCGACTGCTTATAGCCCATTGAGTTGCTCACGGTGGTCGTTAAACGTCCAATCAAAAAAAAAAAAAATAATAAATTCCCTTGGGTGTACGAGGAGAACGAAATAAGCTGACTTGACCATCTGGATTTTATGCTGTCACGGAAAAGTAGGGGGGGGGCGAAAAAAAAAGCACAAGAAAAGAAAATTAAGAGTAACTTACGCCTGGTACTTTTAACTAATTAAGTGGTAAAACAATGTGGCCCGAAATACTAAAAATGTCCGTGGTGACAATACACTGAAGTGCCAAAAGTCATGGAATAGCAGTATGTAAATTTTTAACTAGCGCTGCCGTCGTATAAAGGCTTCGACGCACGCCACAATTTTTATCAGTTGCGAGGTGTAATCTCCTGAGTCAGGTTGAACAACCGCCAGTAGATTATGCCAAGCCGACGTGAATCATCGGAGTTCGAACAAGACATGGTACTGGGAGTCAGACGGATGGAACATTCAATTTCCAAAAGTTGTGTGAACGTTCCTCGATCCGCGGTGTCACGGGTCGACTAAGAATACCTCGTGGAAGGCAGGCATACACCCCCCCCCGTGGACAGCGCAGTGGCCGATCACGGGTGCTGAATGACCGCGTGACCAACGGAGTCTGACGAGAAATTGTCCACGCTAACAGACAAGCGACACTGGCTGAAATAACATCCACATTCGGTGCAGGAGGTACCAGAAACATATACACTGAAGAGCAATTGAATTAGAGATACCTATCTAGTAACGTGTAGCACCACCTTTCGCCTTTATGACGGCGGCGATTCGTCTCGGCATGGACTCGACAAGACACCGGAAGCGTTGGGAAGCCATACAGATGCACGAACCTTGAGCAATCTCCCACAGCTCACGAAGGTTTGATGGAGGGGGGGGGGCAGAGCCTCGAACGTCTCTCTCGATGGCATCCATCCCAGATGTGCTCGATGGGATTGAGGTCAGGTGACCTAGCTGGGCAAGGAAGCGAGGTCACGTCGGTGGAGTGTTCATCCAACCATTCGGATACAATTCGGGAGCTGCATTGTCTTGTTGCAGGATGCGGTCCCCAGTGGGATGTTGAAGACGCACGAACGGGAGCAAATGGTCGTCCAGTATATCCTGGTAACGTTAACCTGTGAGGGACGATGTTACACGTAGTAGGGGTCCCATTTCAGTTCACGTACACAATCCCCAGACGAGAATGCCACCCCCACCAGCTTGAAGAGTACCCTGCTGGCAAGAAGGATCCATCGCTTCATGTGGTTTGCGCCGTACTCGTATCCTGCCATCCGCATGTGCCAACGTGAATCTTGACTCGTCAGTCCAAGCAACATTTTCCCTCCTGTCTAAGGTCCAGTGCGATGTTCCCGCTCCCATGCTAATCTTTGCACCTTGTGATGTGCGGTCTGCAGAGGTACCCTCGTCGGACGATGGCTTCTGTACCCCATAGTGAGGAGATAGTTCTGGATGGTGTGGCTGTTTACACGTTTTTGTGCTCCAGCGTTTAATTGCCGAGTGATTTCTTGCACTTTGGCCCGTCTATCCGCTGTTACAATGCGAGCTAGCTGACGATGAGCCCGCTCATCCACACGCTGTTGTCCACGGCAGTTGACCCTTGCACGGATAGTTTTACCGGATTCGATGTACTCACGGTGCACCCGTGACACAGTGGCTCGTGAAAATCCCAGTGCCTGCAGGACTTCCGAGATGGAGTGACCCATTCGTCGGGCCCCGACAATTTGCCCACTATCAAATGCGCTTAGATCCTTCGTCTTACCCATAGTGCGTCCGACTCTTACTGATTCCCGTCGCATCACTCCTTATATTGTCTGATCGCTGCGTACGTCATGTCGTTTCCGTTAACAGGGCCGCCCACAGCGCCACATTTGTATAACGCCAGCTCTCTTTAATTCAATTGCTCTTCAGTGTACATCAGGTCTGTGCAGCGTAACTTAGCGTCCATTGGGTATGGGAGCAGAAGACCCACTAGAGTGCCTTTGTTAACACCACGGCATCGGACACAGCGTCTCACCTGGGCTCGTGAACACGGTAATTAGACCCTGGAAGACTGGCAACATGTGGTGTGGTTTGATGAGTCACTCTAGCACTTATTACGAGCTGATGGTAGAGTTCGGGTGTGTCGGAGACCCAATGAGGCCATAGACCCAAGCTGTCAACACGGCACTGTGCAAGCTGCCGGTGGTTCCATACCTGTTTGGTATGTCTGTCCGTGGCACGGTTTGGTTTCTCTGGTCCTTGTAAATACGTCATTAACCGGTAATCGCTTTTGTTGCTCTGCTGGGCGACCATTGGAAGCCCTTCGTGGACTTCATGTACTCCTTCTACGATGGAATTTTCCAGGCGGACAATGCAGCATGTCGTCGGTCCCAAGTTGTGCAAAATTGGCTCGAGAAGCATTCCGGACAGTTCTGACGGATGGTGTGGACGCCACGTTCGCCCGACATGTACCTAATAGAGCACTTATGGGGATGGGGAGTGGAAAGGTCCATTCACGCCCAAGAGTCTGCACCTACAAATACCAGGGAACTGTGGGTGTCTGTTCAGACAGCATGGCTCAACAATCTCTCCAGAAGTCTTCCGGCCACTTTTGGAATCGATGCCACGTTGAGTTGCTGCACTTGCTGTGTTAGAGGAGGTCCTACACTATACGAGGTACGTATCCCATGACTTTTGACACTTAAGTGTTCGAACAAACTATTCTCGGGTAGGTGCTCACCGATACTCAAGCCACTTCTCGAAATCACTTTCTCAGTCATTCGTGTTGTTTTTCAAGGGACGCTAAGTATATATACAGGGTGTCCGAGAATTATTGGACACATTACAAAATTATATAAAACAAAACATTAAATAGATAGACAGAAACTGACTGTACTAACTTACGATGTAACTACACAAGTTAATAAATTTCGATGTGAGATCCCTTGGTTACTCGTAGTACGTCTAAGCGATACTCGATTTCATGCCATGTATTGGCAAGCATCTGAGGAGTTATGGAATTAATAGCAGCTGTGATAAGCTGCTTCAGTTTCTGCAAATCAGTACAAGGTGTCTGATAGACACGATCATTCACATAACCCTACATGAAGTAATCCAATGGAGTTAGATCTGGAGATTGAGGAGGCCACGGAATGGGACCACCATGCCCAATCCATCTGTTGGGGAAATGCTCATTTAGGCACTTGCGTACACACGTTGACCAATGCGGAGGCGTGCCGTCTTGTTGGAAAACGACGTTGTCATATCTTTTGATCTGGGGTATAGTGAAATTTTCTAGCATATTTTCTAGCCAAGTAAATGTCACCATTTATGTTTTTTTTCACAGAAAAAGAAAGGGCCAATCATTTCTCTTTCTGATAGGGCGTACCACACTTTAACTTTTGGAGAATCATGTTCCAGTTCAATAGCAGCATGAGGCGGTCCACTGCCCTATATCCTACAGTTGTGACGATTGACAATACTTGATACATGAAATGCGGATTCATCACTAAAAATTACAGTACTGAGAAAGTTTTCGTCGTTTTCCACTCTATTCAGCCAATCCACAGCAAAATCGTATCGCAGAATGTGATCATTTACATGCATCTTTTGCGCTATTTGAATTTTATAAGCATGAAACTTTAATTTCTTGTCAAGTTATCGTGAACTGTCGATTTCGGAATGCACAGTTCTCTGCTTCCTTTACGAACGGAATTCCTGGGGCTTCGTCGGAAACTTTCATTAACTTAGTCAACCGTCTCACCGCTGACGCTAGGCCTACCGGCTCATCCACCATGTTCCACATTGCCAGTTCCTTTAAACTGTTTCATCCACCGCTTGATTCAATTCGTTGACGGAGGATTACAACCGTACTCTAAACGGTACCGTCTTTTAACTTTTAATGACAGACTTTAATTCCGCAAGCCATAACACACACATCGCCTTCTGCTGTACGGATGACATGACTACTGATAGCGCATTTCTCATACATTCCTCATCAGGCCACAGCTAGCGCCATCTATCGGTTTCTGGGAATAACAATTCTGCAAAGCAAAAATATAGAAACTGTGTTAGTAATACGTAACATAGAAAAACAGACAATGCTCAGGTGTTTTTTTTTTTTTTTGTACATAATTTTGTAATGTGTCCAATAATTCTCGGACACCCGGTATATTATATATATTTTTCCCGAGTGCCAATTTCCTTTGCTACGCCACTGCATACTGTAACTAGTACTACATATCTACCGCGGTGATATATGAGTCAAACCGGCCAAAATGGCAGTGATAAGCCTCGCCGGTGTAGTTCCGTTGGGAGAATAGACGTTTTCGGAGTACGTGGACGCAAGGTCATCACCGGCAAAAACGTTTTGCACTGTATTGACGGCATGAACATAAATCAATCTCCTGGCAGTGAGGTTCCAAAATGTGTGCGATTCTTCCACACATCGTATGGAATTAATAAAAATTATTTCTTCTGCAGGGAACTGGTCCTTCTGGCGTGGTTGTCGGTATACCCGTAAACCTGCGATTTCGTGACCTCGCCTTTCTCAAGGGAGGAGTGATGTAGAGGTTTGCCCGAGCCGGGCCAGCCGGCCAAGCATTAACCTGTCCAGGCCCACCGGCCGAGCCAAGTCGACCCCCCCCTTTTTTTTTTTTTTTTTTATTGCAGTGGTAAAGAAAAAGTTGCGTTTCCCGATTTCCTGCTCTGTTTAACCGTTTTTCTAGCTTTACTTAATTTCAAGACATAGCCTAGGGCGTAATCACAGAGGCGAGAAAAGGCATTCACGGTATTTTTACCATCTGTGAGTATTAAGGTAGTAAAAACACTTTGGGGCTTGTTAATGTCAAAAAGATTCGACTCCGAGCGAGTTTGTGTCGTGTGCAGTGAGCTGGGGTGTGTTTGTATGAGAGAGTGGGATGACATCGATTGTTTCTCTTATTTTTAATTCGTATAGGGATTGACTTTTGTAGTGTTACGGCTTGCTAGTTCAGGGAAAGGGAGATTTTGAACTCTCCTAGTCTCTCTCTCTCTCTCTCTCTCTCTCTCTCTTTCTCTCTCTCTCTCTCTCTCTCTCTCTCTCTCTCTCTCTCTCTCTCTAAACGTTATATCCTTCGATAATTGTCAGAGTTTAGCTAATATTTTTAGACTTACATTCAACTGAATATTTTCAATAATATCGCACTTCATTATTTAATATTCACAATTTAATAAAATACAAGGAAAACACAAAATAATACAAAACGGTACATCGTGGTCCGGTCCTAAATAATAGCTGCTGTTGATGGGCCGGGCCTTAAACGCACGGGCTTAAGCTGGGCCAGGCTCACCAAATAATAAAGCCCGTGCTGACTTCTAGGATGATGTAAGGTACTACCTGATTTCGTTATTTCTGAAGCAAACTTAACTCTTGTTTCTTTGATCTTTAGTTTTTCAGTATCGAATACCGTTCTTGAAATTCCCTTTTTCTTGATACACTCTGAAGATTTAATTTCAACTTCATCACTAACAAGAAGCTATCAAAACCAAGTGCAAAATTTAACTTCAACCAAATTTTACTTTAATAAAATCAAGATTTAAAGTTCCAATTTTTTGAGAGCAAATCAAGAAAAGTAAAATTCTGAACTAAATTGGAATTTTATTTTAGCAGTAAGTGGTGTTTGGGAAAATAAAAAAAAAAAAATTGGCAGCAACTCACTATATTAGTTTTCGTTCCAGCATCATCACTGCACATTGCGTTTGCGTTTAGTCTTTGAAATTTGAATTTATTTCTCCAGGATCTTAAATTTGGGCACTAGCTTCTACATCTGGAACATATTTGTCCAGTCCAGCTTTAAACGGTGGTGTAAGCTAACACTTTATACATGAATAAAGTGTCTTTAAGTTACCCAGTGATGTGCCAAGGTCAAGCTGAACAAACTGAGGATTCATTATTAAGGCAAGGCTAACATTTAGTTCATGGGAGCGTTGATTTGCAAACGTTCTGGCAAGTCTAGACAAGGATGATGATACTGCTGGAATGTTGTTTGCGCACCTGTACAACGCATTTCCAGTGGAACAGCAGGTCAGTGCTAGTCTGCGACGACAGATATCGAGATGTCGATGTCTTATAAACCAGTCAATGACGATAGGGTGGTTGCTTAAAAGATATGTCGAAACTACTGAAATATGTTCTGATTTCAAATTTAGCATTATCGAAGAATTCCGCTGAAAGACTGTTATTTTCAGGAAATCAGTATATTATCTGAACACCCGATATTTCGGGCGTTCAACAGCTTATTATAAACGCGGGTTTATTTTAATGAATTATCTGAATCGTGAAATCCCGTAGGAGTTTAAATATATGAAGAGAATAAAGTCGTATGTTCTTCGTACGTGCCACAGCGTTAATTTAAAATGCTGTACACTGCAAGAAAATATACACTAAATTTTTTTTGAAATTCACGAGCCACTTTCCTTGATTCCTTTCTTGAATTAACGGAGCATATTTCTGATACCTTTTCCGTGAAATGACTAAGAATCCTGAATTTCTCGGCTTTTTTCGTAATCAAGGAAAATTCTGAATTTTCAGAAATCTTTCCGCAATTCGTTTCTTTTATTGGTGGGAAACTGCCATTTTTAAGATGTGTTAGCAGAAAATTCTGAATTTTCAAAAATCTTCCAAAATTCTTTTCGCACATTAACGGCAAAACTCTGTTCACGACGATATTTTTTTTTTTTTTTTTGAAAATAATGAACTCATGCGAAACAACAAATGTAAACTTTATTTGATTGACAAATTCATTCAACCACTTCAGTAAAGACAATAGTCCAGGTTCGTGCTTTTTTTTTTTTTTTTGGTACTGAAGATTTAACGACCACCGTGAGCAACTCAATGGGCTATAGGCAGTCGCCCGTCCCTAATTTAGGGCCACTTGTTCCAGGGAAGGGAGAGAGCCAGTGCCGTAAGACAAACACAACATCCGTGCCTCACTGGGATTCGAACCCGGATCCTTCACGAACGAATGATAATAAGTCAACGCTTGGGCTATAAGCAGTCGCCCGTCCCTAAAGTAGGGTCACTGGTTTCAGGGAAGGGAGAGAGCCAGTGCCGTAAGACAAACACAACATCCATGCCTCACCGGGATTCGAACCCGGTAGACGAAACCCGTAGGAATCGACGAATAGTTTTTTTTTTCCCCGCTAGACGAAACCTGTTGGAATCGACGGTAAGTTTTTTTTTTTTTGAAAAGAATGAACTGATAGGAAACGTTTATTTACATCTTTACGTAATGGGAAACGTCTTACCTACGTGGATAAACTAGATCGAATAAATGTGAAAATTGTATATATACAACGCAATCAGGTCTTCGAGTTTTCGCTGTTCCGATAAGAACTTTCAAAAAATTCCTGCTAGCGTTGTTTTGCACAACGGTTCGCTGAGAAAAGAGACTTTGGACTATCTGAGTTCCTCCATACTTTCGCCTTCAACAGCGCATGAGTCACCCGCAGGCGATCGGATGGCAACCGCACGCTTCTCCCGTTGACTTTACATGGAAACTTTGCCGCCCCACAACGCCCGAACCGTTGCCCCAATCTCATTTTTCTCTTCGACTGGCACATCTACTTGGTAAGACCTGAACCATATGTTTACGTTCAGCCGTTCTCTCACAACTGGTCTTACAGTAAAACACCTTAAAGAATTAATATATAGATTCGCGGGACTATTTGAGGTTTGATTAACTGTTAAATTTCAATCGTCTGTTGAACTATTTGATTTTGAAGTTCTGTAGCGAGATCGGATATTGTGCATAGAATATCGCATGAATTTTTGTTACTGTGTCACGAGATATTTCTCCTACTCTTCCCCATTTTGTGTACCAGCTTTAAATATTGTGTTACCGTAAGAAACCGGGTACTTAATATATTGCACAGGTGATTGTACGATGTATCAGTCTGTGGAATCCTTAAGACAAAAGTTACTTAACTTTCTAGGGTAAATTTTATATTTATAAGTTTTGTGAAATAATATTATGAAACAGTACATTGCACCTTATCTTAAAGATTTGGAAGTTATTGTCAGTTGAAAATAAGATCTCAAACTACAAATCATTCTGTTGCTTCGAAAAATCACGATGAAAAAAATACGTACAAGAGACCTCGTACAGAAAAAATAAAATTATTAGAAACGTATTAAAAAAAATAACAAGCTCTGAAAGAAAATAAAATGACAATCACTCGCATTAACCCTTTAATGACCATGACCTTAAAATATTTTGTATCACTTTAACTACCATAACGCCCAAAACTGTCTGTTGGTTCAATTCTTTGTTTAGTAGCAATAATGATGATTGAATGTGACCCCCTGATGATACCTCAAAGGTGGCGCAAATTTAAAGAACAGGTAAAGGTAGGAAATCTGACTCACTTTAGACAGCCGTTTCGGGCAGCTATAGGGTCGTTTGTATGTACGGGCGTTATGGTCGATAAAGGGTTAAATGACTAAGAAAAAATAAACAAATCGCCATCGCTCACTCAAGTTTTACCTTGAACATCAGTCTGATTCCTGTCGCATTCTGGCTTAGTGTAACGTTAAGACGCGCGGCTTCAACCTAAACTGCCCGGGCTCGAGCCTAACTGCCGGCGCGCAAAAGGATTCTCTCGCGTAAGGGCTGAAATATTCAGCATCTTCGATTTTGCGCAATTTCAGTCTAAATACAAAAAAAAAAAAAAAATTGAAACTGACTTTTCTGAAATTAACAGAATTACTGCTATGGAAGAAAAATCTGTGGAAATACGGAAATTAAAAAAAAAACCGGGCGTTTTTAAAAACTGAAATCCCGTTAAAAGACGGACTCTACCGGCAACTTTGCTGCACGTTATTTTCAGAAATTTTCCGTGAATTCGCACCACTTGTATTTTACAGTATACAACGGATAATAAGTACGGATACTTCTGATACCTAAGAGAATTAAAATTATTTGGGAGGATAGGGAGCGCTAACGACCACAATGAGGAATTATGAGGGCTATTAATAATAGTCACCGTTTGGGGCAATTGGCTCCAGGGAAGGGAGTGACTCAATGACAAAAGATAAACACACCGTCCATGCTTCACCCAGAACTGGAGCTCAGACCCCGGCTCGGATGACTAGTCGGAAATTTACGCCTCTGACTACACGGCAGGCTGCAAAGTGAAATGCAAACACTGTTTAAATGTGCACTGAAGTAGTTGTACGAGGTAACAGATTAGCACCATTGTGTCAAATAACCGCGCAGTACAGCAGCGGTATCAAAAGAATTTCAGCATACACATCCCACCACACATTAGTGCGAATGGGCTATGGATGGACGGGTCACAATGCAGAGTCAACAGTACTAATGATGTAAAAGCTGGTGGAGGCGGTGTTAATGATCTGTTGTGGCGGGCATTGGGTTAACATCATAAATTATCTTAACATCATTGCGGAACAAGCGTGGTGTCTCCTGATGGAGAGAGCTACTTCCAGAAGGATAATGCGCCGAGCCGCAAAGCTCGGATCGTCACATGGTGGTTCCAGGAGCACGACAGTGAGTTCAGAGTGAATAAATGGCATCCACAGTCACCAGAACTTAACCCTATCGAACACCTAAGAACAGCATGAGGTATCCACTGTGTTTCCCGTTATAGGAAGCTACTTCCAGCAGGATAATGCTCCATGCCACAAGGCTCGAGTCTTCTCTCACTGGTTCCGTGAGCTCGATAGTGACCTCATAGTGCTGAAGTGGCCCCCTAATCCCCAGATCTTATCCCAATTGAACACCTGTGGGACGAAATTGAGGAGGGAGCCATTCGCAACACAGATCATGATCCAGCAAACATTTGTCAATTGACGGACGCCATCACATCCGCTTAGCTTGAAGATAATCTGTAGAACGGTATTAGCACTTCGTTCGAAGCGAGGCAGTTTTAGGGGTCAAGGGCGCTCTATACGTCATTACGTTGGCATTCTTAATAATGTGCTACTTCAGTGCATGTGTGTGTGTGGGGGGGGGGTGGTCCGTATTGGAAGCCAGTTTTAAGTCAGCACAGGGCCGTATAAGGCGTCCAGGTCATGTTGATATGATTTTATTTCCGTGCTACGGAAGGCACGTGCTTATAATGTAGCACTGATAACCAACCACACTGTAAAAAAATTTCTGAAATTCACGGACAAGTTTCCGTCATTTCTTTCGTGAATTAACGAAGCATTTTTCTGATACAACCATTTCCGTGAAATGACTGAAAGAAACCTGAATTTAACGTAATTTTCGTACCACGGGAAAATTCTGAATTTTCAGAAACTTTCCGCGGTTTCTTTCTTATATTGACGGTAAAGTACCGTTTTAGAGATGTGTTAATGGAAAATTCTGAATTTTCAGAAACCTTTCCGCAATTCCTTTCGTATATTTACGGAAAATCTCCGTTCTCACTTTTTCTGTATCCGTGTGACGAGAAATTACCGGTAATAGGAGCGATTGTTGACAATACTTGAGGTTTGATTAACTTTTAAATTTCAATGGTCTGTCGAATTTTGAAGTTCCGTAGCGAGATCGGATATTGTGGATAGCATATCGTACGGATTTTGTTTATTGTGGCGCAGGATATTTCTTCTCCTTTCCCCTATTTGTTGCACCAGCCATTCATTATATATTGTGTTACTGTAAGGAACCGGGTACTTAACTTATTGTACAGATGATTATACGATGTCTGTGTATCAGTCTTTGGACAACTTAAGACAAAAGCTATTATAGCTACCAAGAGTAAATTTTATATTGTTTTTTTTTTTTTTTTTGTATGAATATTACTATAAAAAGTACATTTCACCTTTTTTTAAAGATAACTGAAAGTCATTGTCATCAAGTTGCAAAGCATTTTATTGCTTCGAAAAATCACTATGAAAAATGCTTAATTTGGTAAAAGTCCTCCTACAGAGAAAAAATATATTACAAACCTATTCAGAAAAATAATAAGTTCCAACAGAAAATAAAATGACTAAATCACACACATTAATGACAAAAAATAAAATTTCATCGTCGCGGAATTAGTTTTACGATGTACGTAACTCCTATTGCCGAGCGTTTGTGGCTCAGTTGTTAAAGGCGCGAGTTACCTGTTGAGCCAGCTCTAACGACCGGAGTTTCGATCCTGACCTCAGCGGAAGGGTTATCTGGGATAAGTGCTGTACAGGGTCGTCGATTTTGCGGAATTTCAGTTTAAATACGGAGAAACTTGAAATGGTCTTTTCTGAAATGAAAGGAATTTCTGACTGCGGAAAATCTGTAAAAATACGGAAGTTAAAATAAACGGGCACTTTTAAAAACGGAAATTTCTGAAAAACACGGATACCTACCGGCAACTTTGCTGCACGTTATTTTCAGAAATTTTCCGTGAATTCACACCAGTTATTATTATTATTATTATTATTATTATTATTATTATTATTATTATTATTATCAGTACAGGGGTTACATCCAAGGCGCCCAGTCGCCACGGCGCCTGAGTTTTCAAATTCTATTCTGGAAAATGTCATTTTTCAAAATTTTGAGTTTCTATTATGAAGCTTCCATCTCTTTAATAAAACACAAACACAACTAGTACAGTATACGGAATATTTTCCGTTAGCGTGGGTTTTTTTTTTTTGTAGACTATTTCCTGTAAAATTAGAACAATAAAGACACCAATATCTATTTCTGGCACCATCACTAAAAAAGCTTTGCACTCTGCAGTATCATGTAATGATTCAGGTTGAAGTTCCGTGGTGCAACCACGTGCACACATGCAGAATGAGCATCAGAGATATTTGTAGCTATGGCGTTGATTTCGCGTGGGGTATTTATTATAAGCATAAGGTGTTAATAAGTGTATATATTCATTAGTAGAGTTTTATTGAAAATCTTGCACCAGAAGACGTAGCTGATGACCTTTCTGATAATCTGCTTAGAATCAGAGATGGAAACAGGTCACGGATCGACAATTTTGAGCATGTCAAACGGATCTTTCCTGACCCGGTTTTATTTCCGTTTTATTTTTGAAAAGCACAAGAAAGATTTTTTTTTTCAAAGAAAAATGCGCATTGCGGTATTTTGTACTCTCTACTGATGACTGCGGACTGAAAAATGATCTGAAGGGCAATAAACGAAAACAACATCCACATTTTGGAAACTTTCAACTCATCATAAGCTTGTGAAAATTGGTGTTATTGTGAAACATATCCTGAAGCTTGATATGCTATCAAGAAAACTGCAAAACCTGAAATTTAACATACAACAAGTTGCGTAATTCAAAATTAGGTGGAACAGCCTTAACATTACTGCAGAGGAGCTTTTTAACTCTCGCAAATGTGTTTGAAAACATGTGTAAAACGGGTAGGTTATGTCTTGCAAATGAAGGACGACAGTTTCAATACTTCCTGTAAGTAAGTGAGTAAATTATACGTTCCTATAATACATTTGTTTGATTTCCATATAATCTAAGACACCCACCTAGTAGTCTTTTTGAACGCCCTGTATATATATATATATATATATATATATATATATATATATATTCTAGTTCAGATAAGATTTGTCTGGGTCGGATGCGGGTCAGTTGCAGAACTGGGTCGGGTCCGGATCGGGTTCCATTTTGTGACTTCCGGGTCCAAAATGTTTGACCCGTTTCCAACTTTGCTTAAAATTTGACTCTGTTTATATAAATTAATGTAAGGTAAGGGATGTAAGGTCAGGTGATGCGTAACATCACAGCCTCTCCTTGACAAATGTCAACCCCGCCTTCTCGTGGTGCATCCTGTTCCCACTAAAGGGGCTCTGACGACCGCCAATAGCGGTATAACTATACCATCGGGATTAGAGGAAATTCTATCCCACACTCACCAACCCGCTTGGCCAGCGTGGTGAGTTATAGCCAAACCCCTCCAAAATGACTCCACAACTTAAATCTTGGCCCTCAGTCTCCGGCAGCTGGAATGTACCTGGCCAAGGCAGCGGCCAGTGCGACATGAAGGCAGAGGGTGCTAAGAATACCCGGAGGACCGGACTAGGCTGCTATCTGATGCTGACCTTGGCAACGTACAATGGACGCTCCCTATCTTCTGATTCAAGGCTTCTTGAATTGGAAGAGGAACTACAAATGATCAAGTGGGACATCGTGGGGCTAAGTGAGGTAAGGAGAAAAGGAGAAGATCTCATCGAACTGAAAAGTGGACATCTCTTCTACTATCGTGGGACAGATACTGGCAGAACTAGTGGTGTTGGATTTATAATAAACAAGAAACTGAAGGATAAAGTGGTAGAAGTTGAAAGTTCCTCTGACAGAGCTGCACGACTCGTTATCCAACTTTCGAGAAGATACCAGGCTCAGATTATTCAAACTTATGCACCCACCACAAGTCATCCTGAAGAAGAAATTGAAGAATTTTATGAGGAAATTTGTCATCTAAATAATAAAGGTAAGCAGCACTTGAAGATAATTATGGGAGATTTCAATGCAAAAATAGGGCACCGGCAACAGAATGAAACTTCAGTAGGTAAATTCGGTCACGGCAACAGAAACCAGCGTGGAAATACTCTCGTTGAGTTTGCAGAGGCAGAAGGGTTTTTCATCTTGAACTCCTTCTTCAAGAAAAAGCCACACAGGAAATGGACATGGAGACATCCAAATGGGATGACAAGTGAAATTGATTTTATTATGTGTAACAAAAAATTCGTCATAGAAGACTGCAGTGTGCTAAACAAGTTCAACACAGGTAGTGACCATAGATGGGTGAGATGTAAGATGCACCTCAACACTAAACTTGAACGTGGCAAGCTCATAAGACAAACAAAATCTATTGACATAACCAACCTTAAAAAACACCATAATACCTTCAAGTTGGAACTGAAGAACAGGTTCTCTGCTTTAGAAGGCCTAACATCGGAAGAAGTGGACATCTCTGAAGTTAACAGAAAAGTAACCAAAGCTCTTATGGAAACAGCAACAAAATTAGCTGGGTCTAAGAACAAGTTGCATGTAAATAAATTATCAGGAAAAACGAAAATGTTGATGCAAAAAAGAAGAGAGATGAGGACAACTAAAGAAGATGTGACTTCCAAAGTGGAATATATAGAGCTATGCAAGACAGTACGAAAAAGTATCACTGAAGACGTAAGAAAATTCAACTGTGAACTAGTGAGGAAAGCAATTGAAAACAACCAAAGCCTAAAGATAGCAAAGGGACATCTCAGTAAGGGAAGAAAACAGATTATGGCACTGAGAAAAGAAGATGGTTCTGTAACAAGAAATAGAGGCGAAATTTTGACAAGAGTGAAAGATTTCTACTCCAAATTATATGAAAGGGATGATACATGCACTCCAGACATCATGAAAGATACCAGTACCAGAGTTCCTCCAGTCCTTCCAGCAGAAGTTGCACATGCAATCAAGAACATGAAGCGGGGAAAAGCTCCAGGAGAAGATGGAATTACTGTAGACATCATACAAGAAGCAAGTGGAGAAATCGAAACAGTACTCGCCCAAATTTTCACTCGATGCCTTAATGAAGGAAAGATTCCTGAGGATTGGAACACCGCTACAATGATCCTGCTACATAAGAAAGGTGACATTGAGGATCTCGGAAACTACAGACCTATCAGCCTCCTATCAGTAGTTTATAAAATCTTCACTAAAGTTCTTTCACACCGCTTGAAGGTAACACTGGACATGGCTCAACCGAGAGAACAAGCTGGATTCAGGAGTGGCTACAGCACAATAGATCATATCCATGTGCTGAGAGAACTAATTGAAAGAGCGAGGGAATATGAACTTCCATTGTGCATGGCTTTTATCGATTATGAAAAAGCCTTTGATTCGGTGAAACCATCAGCAGTTACAATGGCTCTGAAAACCTGCGGTATTGAAGATGCATACATTAATATTATTAATAACATCTATGAAAATGCAAGTGCAAAGATTAGGCTGTTTGAAAATACAACACACATAAAAATTGGAAAGGGAGTGAGACAAGGTGACACCATATCTCCGAAGCTCTTTAATGCCACATTGGAGGGTGTTTTTCAGTCACTGAGCTGGGAAAACAAGGGGATAAAGATTAATGGAGATTATCTAACCCACCTTCGTTTTGCTGATGACGTAGTCATTTTTGCAACTAGCCCATCAGAGCTACAGAGTATGATCCAGGAACTTGCTGACAAGAGTAAAGAAGTGGGATTAAAAATGTACTTTCAGAAGACAAAAGTGATGTTCAATGCTTTTACAAGAAATGAAGATTTATCGATTGATGGAGAAAAGCTGGAGATAACAGACACGTACGTTTATCTTGGACAGCAGATATCAAGTGAGGGTCACATTGATGAAGAAATTAATCGGCGTACAAAACTTGCCTGGAGAGCTTTTGGAAGAAACAGCATAATTTTCAAGAGCAATATGCCATTATGTCTTAAAAGAAAAGTGTTTGATCAATGCATCCTTCCAGTGCTTACGTATGGTGCAGAGACGTGGACCTTAACTAAAAGAGACATACAAAGGCTGCAGACAACTCAAAGAAGCATGGAGAGGTGCATACTTGGTGTAACCAGGAGAGATAAGAAGAGGAACTCGTGGATCCGAAAAATGACAAGAGTGGAAGACATCATGATCAGAGTTAAATCCCTGAAATGGCAATGGGCTGGACATACTGCCAGAAGGACAGATCATCGATGGACAGCCGAAATTTTAGATTGGATTCCAAGGGACAGGAAAAGACCCAGAAGAAGACCACATGGGAGATAGGTGGATGAAATTCGAAAGTATGCAGGGGTGACATGGAGGAGACTGGCACAAGACAGACCGTTGTGGAGGAAACTTGGGGAGACCTTCGTCCAGCAGTGGATTGATAATGGTTGACAATGATGATGATGATGATATAAATTAAATGTATGTTTACTAGTTTTAGTATATTGCAGTGAATTATTTTATCTGAGAAGTAATGCATTGATTTTGACTGTTGGTTGCAATTCTGTATGTGTAGTTTTTGTTTACGCTTTCCAACCGTAGGTTGAAGAAGCGTATATGCTCCAGCTTTGTCCGTCCGTCTGTCTGTCTGTCGGCACGATAACTCGCGTAAAAATTTCGATGAAATTTTAGTATGAGGTAGGGGACCACCTGGGGACGAACCCTATTGAAATATTGTAAGTGGACGAAATGGGGACAAAGGTCACTGCATAGGAGCGGGATCCATTCTATTGCCCTTATGCGTCATAACTTGCGTAAATATGGTTCGATGTCGATGAAATTTTAGTATATTGCAAGGGACCACCTAGGAACGAACCCTATTGAAAATGGGTGAAGTGGGATCAAAGGTCAGGACATAAGAGCGGAATGCATTCCATTGTCTTTATGCATCATAACGTGCGTAAAAATGGTTCGATTTCGATGAAATTTTATTATGTGGTAGAGGACTACCTGGGAACGATCTTATGACATCACAATCTCGCACTTCAAATGTTGGCGCGCGGTCATGCCATCTGTTTCATTACGTCACGCATTGTGTGTGGATCCTATTAAAGGTTTATGACGTCACACTCTTGCGAGCAGATGGTCGCGATTCCCATCTGCCTCATTACGTCACGCGTTGTGTACGTATGTCCGTCCGCACGATAACTCGGGTAAAAACCGTTCGATTTCGATGAACTTTTAATATGTGGAAGGGGATTACCTGGGAAGGAACCCTATTGAAAGTGAACGAAATGGGGTCAAAGATTAGGACAGAGGAGCGGGATCCATTCCACTGCTCTTATGCGTCATAACTAACGTAAAAAAGGTGCGATTTCAATGAAATTTTGGTATGTGGTAGAGGACCACCTAGGGACAAACCTTATTGGAAATGGGGTCAAAGGTCAGGACATAGGAGCGGAATCACTTCCATCGCCATTATGCGTCATAACTTACGTAAAAATTCTTCGATTTGGATGAAATGTTAGTATGTTGTAGAGGCCTGCCTAGGGACGAACCCTATTGAAAATGGGCGAAATGGGGTCAAAGGTTAGGACACAGGAGCGGAATATATTGCATTGCCCTTATGCATCATAAATTACGTAAAAATGCTTCCATTGCGACAAAACTTTATCATGTTATTTCGGAGGTATACTGAACCGGTTCTGTTAAATATAATCGAAATGGGATCAAACGTCCGGGCACAGTACCGATATTTATTCCAAAGCCCTTATCCTCATAACTTGAGTAATGATTTCTGGTTTGTTAGAAAGTGTATTATAATCAATGCATTGCATGATTTTTCTAACTTGTTTAGACTGATCTTCGCTTTCTCCTCGTAGTTCTTTAAAAAATTGGTTGGCTTCTGAAAAAGAAAAAAACTGGCTCCTGGCATTTTTTGTGATTTGTGTACCCCTGGTGATAACAGTGTAAAGAAAATTACTGAATGTGAATGTTGGCTGCGCGGAAACTGGCAACTGGTATTGCAGCTGTATGCCAGGAATCTATGCGTTGGTGTAACTTGTACTGAGACGATGAAAGACAGTAAGCTTACATAACCAGAGCTGAAAGACAGAAATATTCGCTGAAAACATGAGGAAAAAGTTAACAGATCTCATGGGAAAAGAAACGCTATGCATGCCTCACCAAACGAGAGAAGAGCAGCTTTCTTCATATTGCGTTCCACGTGGAACAAGAAACAAACAAGAGATTGAAAGAGGTTGTGTTTGAGAAAGAACCGACTACTTAACGTTTTTCGCTTTTTGTGTGGAGATTTAATTCATTTAGAAAATCAAACGCGAGTAAAACTGGGTCAAGAGCAAACCGTGGACTTTTGGTGACCCATGATCTAGTTCTGTCTCTGACTCGGAATAGTAATTTCTTTAATGACGTATTTATGTACCTCGGATGTGCTCAAAATGGTTATATAACCTAACCGTTTGCATTGGTGATGTCCGATCAGTAAAGCACGTTCCTGATCCGACCCCCGCACCGGGCCAGGGCTGAAGTTCTGGCATTTTGATACTAGATTCAAGAAAAATCATTTCGCTTCCCAAAATGAAGGCTGACTTGTAACAGAATCGCTTGTTCCTTATGCTAATTACTCCCCATCTTTAGTGATTAAAATGAAATATGTTTTTGACAAAAGAAAAAGATCTCGAAAGGGGTTCTCTCCAAATGCATGTACAGTGGAACCTCGGTTGTACGTTCCTCAGTTATACGTTTTTCACTTTTATACGTAATTCTGCGTTAGTCCCGATGTTTTACTGAGCTTTCTATCGCTTATTTAATTCGGTTATACGCAGTTCACTTATAATACGCTTTTCGCGATTAGACGTTAAAATTAGAATTTCGGATTATCAAAAGTATACAGTTCTTTGATGCTTTTATACGTAACCCGTTAGTTACAATTTTGAGAGAATCGAGGTAGCCTTGCTCTGTTCCTTCTCGGTGCAGGCAAATTTGAGCCGGCCGCTCCGGTTGCACAGTGGTGTAAGCGCTGGCTTATGACCATTCTACCGTTAAGGGTCCGGGTTCGAATCACTGTAATGCATGGACGTTGTATTTGTATTACGGCACTGGCTCTCTCCCTTCCCAGGAACCGGTGACCCTAAATTAGAGACGGGCGACTGCTTATAGCACGTCTCATTGCTCACGGTGGTCGATAAACATTTAGTCAAAGAAAAAAAAAGTTGAGCGTTGAGTCCATCAGATAAGGGTACGTTGTTTACTTTCGGTTTGTATGAAAAATTGGTTTCTTATTTCAAGAATCACATACACATACACTATTTAAAAATTGCTAAATCTCTCGGCCATAACTTTGTGGCTCCACCATTTCGTGACGTTGTATATAGAATGGAGTCCAAAATGTGTTATCAATATCTAGCACTCTCGTTTTAAATGGATGCACCAAGGATCGACAGAAAAATAGCATATTGAAGCACTGGTCTGCAGAGGTATTGCCAGAGTGACCAAATGACTTTTGGAGTGGGCATATTGAAGCACTGGTCTGCAGAGGTGTTGCCAGAGCGACCAGATGACTTTTGGAATGGGCATATTGAAGCACTGGTCTGCAGAGGTGTTGCCAGACTGGCCAGATGACTTTTAGAATGGGCATATTTAAGCACTGGTATGCAGAGGTGTTGCCAGAGTGACCAGATGAGTTTTGGAGTGGGCATATTGAAACACTGGTCTGCAGAGGTGTTGCCAGAGTGACCAGATGACTTTTGGAATGGGCATATTGAAGCACTGGTCTGCAGAGGTGTAGCTACGGTGATCAGATTACTTTTTTGGAATGGGAGGACATTTTAATTAAAACAAGTTAGTAAAATCATGAAATGCATTGATGATGATACGCTGTCCAACATACCAGAAATCATTACTCAAGTTATGAGGATACTGGCTGTGATAATAGCGGATTTCTGCCCTAACGAGACCGCGACACGAGTTATATAGCAAACCCTCTTGGTCACTCTGGTGGCGCAGTGGTCTAAGCGCTAGCTTATGACCATTCGTCCGTGAAGGGTCCGTGTTCGAATTCCGGTGAGGCATGGATGTTGTGTTTGTCTTACGGCGCTGGTTCTCTTCCTTCCCTGGAGCCCTAAATTAGGAACGGGCGTCTGCTTGTAGCCCACCGAGTTGCTCTCGGTGGTCGTTAAACCTCCAATAAAAAAAAACAAAAAAAAAACGGCGGTGAACGACGCACGAAAGTATGCAAATACGATAGTGACGTACGATCCCGCTGGAGATAAAAGGCAGCCTGTGCTAGAGAGGGTAAGCGCTTCGTCGTATAGCTTCTGATGGCGTGCTACACGTCCAAGCAGTATTGCGAGATGGTCATTATATTATGTATGGCGAGTGTCATCGGAATGCATAGGGGTCACCGGACTTGACCCCTATGGGCTTCTTCTTCTGGGAATACTTAAAGGACCAAGTGCATATTACAGTGTCTACAAGTTCGGACGATTTGAAACAGCGTATCATCAGTGCTTGTAACACTGCGACACCAATAATGCTCGTTACACTACGCAGTAATGTACTGTCTCGCATTCAGATGTGCATTGCCGCTGATGGCGGACATTTTGAACAATATCTCCGATAGCTTCCGGAGCTTCGACGTGTTGTTTTATTTCGTATGCATGTCAGCTACTCGCCTGTAACCATTTTTGTGTCTATTAAATGTATCTGTAACCATTCAAAACCTATGGCGTCTAACTGGTTATTCTTGCGCTTTCTTCCGTTTCTTTGTGTCGATTCTTCGTAATTCGACGATGCTCTACAACTTCGTAATTGACCTTTTGCGTCTATCTTGTTTCGTTGCCGAGTTAGATTTGCAAACTTCCACACTTCGCCACTAGGGGCACTGCAATGGCTTTTAATCGATCGGGCATATCCACTTTACTAGAGACAGACCTACCGTTTATAGTCGCGGACCGTTCCTTCAGCCATGACAGGTGTGGATATCGACTTTCCTTTGGACCCTGCATAATAACTGGTGCACAAAATGAGTGAGAAGGGAAGAAATATCTATCCTGCGCCACAATAACAAAAATTCATGCGATATGCTATCCACAATATCCGATCTTGGTACAGAACTTCAAAATCAAATACTTCGACAGACTATTGAAATTTAACATTTAATCAAACCCCCAAGTATTCACGCGAATCTCTCCTATTACCGGAAATTTTTCGTCATATGGACACGGAAAAAGTGAGGACGGAGTTTTTCCGTTAATATATGAAAGGAATTACTGAAAGGTTTCTGAAAATTCAGAATTTCGCCAGCGTACGAAAAATCCGTGAAATTTAGTTTTTTTCCCCATCATTTCACGGAAAAAGTTGTATGAGAAATATGTTTCGTTCATTCACGAAAGAAATCATGGGATGTGGCTCGTGAATTACAGGAAAGTTTTTGCATTGAATCTACATTATACTGACTCCCCTCTCAGCGCGCTCATGTAATCTCTTAGAAATTAATTCAGTTATTTCCCAGATATTTGATTGTCTATATACGTGCAGGGACGCCACCAAGGGGGCTGAAATTTGTCTCGCCCGCCCTGCCGCCCACCCAGTTCAAAGTGTGCCATTTTTCAATATATTTAACTTTAAAATATAATCTGAACTTTGCCAAGCAATAAGTCTTGTGTTTTATTTCATGTACGTATTTCCCCCTAGAAAGTGCGTTGTTTTACGTCGCCAAAAAAGGTTATCAAAATAGCATCCGAAGGGCCATGAAAATTCAGTTGTTCTCCACTCTTCCAGTTTCTTAGTTTAAGACTCTTTTTCATGTTTGTAGGGCCAGGGGGCTAATGAGGAGGGTGGATAGAAATTAACTGAGGGGGGGGGGTCACTACTAATTGCTCTGTTTGTTTTCTTTACAAAATAGGGGATTCCAACACGAAAAGTGGAGTCTAAAATTACACTAGCGTCCCTAAGACTTCCCCAGGATAGTGAAAGTGCACACAGTGGCTGCCGCCCCGGTGGCGCAGTGGTCTAAGGCGCTGGCCTCTGATCATTCGTCCGTAAGGGGTCCGGGTTCGAATTCCGGTCAGGCATGGATGTTGTGTTTGTCTTACGGCACTGACTCTCTCCCTTCCCTGAAACCAGTGACCCTAAATTAGGGACGGGCGACTGCTTATAGCACATTGAGTTGCTCACGGTGGTCGTTAAACCTCCAATCAAACAAACAAACAAACAAAAGCAGACAGTGGCTGACGACTGCTTTGTATGAGAGGAGTGCAAGGCAAAGTCACTGGCTTGAAGGAAGGGAGTTAAGGAGGGGTGAGGTATTGTGTCTGCGGGTAACAACGTTAAAATTTGATTTACATAGACAAAAACGACATTTTCTTTTAAATAAATTGTTGAAGTACAGTACTATTTTCGTAAGCAAAAATAGAAAATTTTGAAAAGAAATTTTGAAAAGAAATCCAGAGCAAGCAAAAAGTTGAAGGCGGCATTACACCAACACTTGTATCTTACACCCGTGGCGTAATTAGTCAGGTCTGTGTATGTGTGTGTCCAAGTGGAGGGGGTCGGAATTGCACGAATTCATTTGTAGTGGAAAAGCATTCAAACCGCCCCGCTGGCGTAGTGATCTACGCGCCGGCTTATATGACCATTCGTCCGAGAAAAGTCTGGGTTCGAATCCCTGTGAGGCATGGATGTTGTGTTTGTCTTACGGCACGGGCTCTCTCACTTCCCTAGAACCAATGACCCTAAATTAGGGATGGGCGACTGCTTTTAGCACACTGGGTTGCTCACTGTGCTCGTAAATCAGAGTACCTTCAACTAAAAAAAAATGTTCTTTCAGTGCTTCGCGAAAAAAAAAAAAAAAAAAAGTTGCTATCAAGCTTGCCCCACCAAAAATAATACTCTTCCACCCGTCGCTCATCCTGATTTCGAAGTCTAGCGACGTCCCTGTATACGTGTATGGTAGTTTAGTGTCATTTTGTGCATTTCTTCGTAGTGTGGCATTTTTCAATTGCGAGTATAGTGTATATAAGTCGTTTTCGATAAATCTAATCGAAGATGTCACAGTATTAGTATGCAGCGTTAATATGGGGAATTTTCGCAATTCGTCGTGTTGCCATTTCGCCCTTCAGAACCCAACATCCAGAAAGAACCTAGTGGAAAACGTTTACGGAAGTTTCGCACCCCTTCGCCATATGACATTTTCACCTCTAGGTAAACGGTGCGGACTTTGTTGCTGTCACTTAGATAAATCAAGGGCTTCATCCTGCCTCACCACGTACTTTTATTTATCATTGGCCAGATGTTGCTCATGGTGACTTTTGCTGTGGGTCTAACGTTCGGTGATACGGCGCGACCTTTACTGACTGAACTGTGAGATTCTAGGGCACTTCCACTTGAATATCTTGTGAGATAATGCGTTGGCCGGTTAAGTGGGAAACACCTACGTAGGCGCGCGCTCTACACAGTTTTTTTTTTCTTAGTGGCTGGAATTTTCTCACTACCAAATACACCACTTTGGTATAACCGCCTTCTGTAGTTTCAGTGTACACCGCAAAAAAAAAAAAAATAATAATAATAATTCTGAAATTCACTAGCCACTTTCCGTGATTACTTTAGTGAATTAACGAATCATGTTTCTGATAAACTATTTTCGTGAATTTCACGGATTTTTCGTACGCCACGAAAATTCTGAATTTTCAGTTCGTTTCTTATATTGACGGATAATTGCCGTTTCTAAGATGTGTTAACAGAAAATTCTGAATTTTCGAAAGCCTTTCTGCCATAGGCGTAACCACTTGAGGGGGGGGGGGGGGTCAAGACCCGCAGATTTTCAGTGTCGGGGATCCCCAATGTAAACGCCCCCCCATTTTTTCGGGAACAGAATTATATAATGCACACTTTTTTATGATGTGAACTAACTAAATTTAATAATATAAGATTGTAATTTTCGTAGAATGCAAACGCGTGTTTAATGTGCACTTAAAACAGCGATGTCGATTCCTAATAAGCAAAGTCAGTTCTACAACTTCGTAATTTACATTTCTTCCCTATCTAACGTAGTTTTACAGTTGTGTTCGCTGAGTTCCACAATTCGCCAACAGAGGCGCCTGTGTTGTGCCCGTTAGATCGCGCCTCAGCAACTACTTTGCTCCTGTGTGTGTGTGTGTGTGTGGGGGGACGAGGTCCCGAACTCTCTCATACAGTATGTGTATAATATTGTATATACAGGAACAAGCAAACCCCGAAGAAAGAAATTTTTTTATCGAAAATAAGGAAGAGAAAAAATGAAACAAATAAAAACCAAGAACAAACCTGAGACAAAACAAAACAAACCTCAAGTGCCCGAAGCAAACTAGCTCCGGAGCAAGCAAAGCCAAAAAAAAAAAGTGCGAACCAGCAGAACACAGAGATGTAGACCAATGACTGATTCCTTTATGGCTTCGTCAGGGGCAATCATGAAGAAAATCACTCACTTTTCTACGAAGACCAGAAACGTGTGGGTTTCTGCCAATCTAGTTTGCTTTATGGCCTAATTAAATTTAAGATTAAATTCAACTGATGTTAAAACCCACAACTCCCAAAAACAAACTAGATCACATTGCCCAACTCTCACACACACAAATTAACCATTCCAAGAGAGTTTTTTTAGTAAACAACACAAGTAGGGTAATAAACATCCCAATTTTTACCAAACGAATGAAATTAATGTACTGAAGTAAAGTGAAAACCTTATCCCAATGAAAAGGAATGCATATGTAAACTTATGTCCAAAAACTTTGAAATTCTGAAAAAATACTTTAAAAAAAATGAAAACACTAGTTAATTGTGTCCGATTAATAAAACGTGAACCACACACTACTTAATAGCCAGCCCAACAGAATTTTAACAAACAACACTTTAGAATGGGTACAAACTCCCCAAAATTTACATAGCCAAAAAAAGAAAAAATTACTGAGTGAGGAGCTTGTTCAAACCAAAAGGTATACATATGCAGAAACATTTGTCCTAAAAATTAGAGACACTGAAAAATTATAATATAAATTAAAACACTAGCAATTCTCATGCACAATTTGCTAGTGTCTTAATTTAAATTATACTATTTCGGTGTCTCTAATTTTCAGGACAAATGTTTCTGCATATGTATACCTTTTGGTTTGGACAAGCTCCTCACCTATATTCCGTATTTTTTTCTTTTTTCGGTTTTGTAAATTTTGGGGAGTTTTGTACCCCTTCTGAAAGTGTTGTTTGTTAAAATTCTGTTGGGCGGGCTGGGTATTAGGTAGTGTGTTGTTCACGTTTTATTAATCGGGCACAATTAACTAGTGTTTCCATTTTTTAAAAAGTATTTTTTCAGTATCTCAAAGTTTTTGGACATACGTTTACATATGCATTCCTTTTCATTAGGATAAGGTTTTCACTTTTCCTCAGTACATTAATTTCTTCATTTGTTTGGTGAAAATTGGGATGTTTGTTACCCTACTTATGTGTTGTTTACTAAAACTCTCTTGGAATGGTTAATTTGTGTGTGTGTGTGAGAGAGAGAGAGAGAGTTGGGCAATGAGATCTAGTTTGCTGTTTTTGGGAGTTTCGTCGGTTTTAACATCAGTTGAATATAATCTTAAATTTAATTAAAAGTTCATAATGAAAACTAGATTGGCAGAAACCCACACGCTTCTGGTCTTTGTAGAAAAGTGAGTGATTTTCTTCATGATAGCCCCTGACGAAGCCATAAAGGAATCAGTTATTGGTCTACATCTCTGTGTTCTTCTGGTTCGCATTTATTATTTTTTGGGTTTTTTTTTTTTTTTTTTTTTTTTTTTGCTTTGCTTGCTCCGGACACTTGAGGTTTGTTTTGTTTTGTCTCAGGTTTGTTCTTGGTTTTTATTTGTTTTATTTTTCCTCTTCATTATTTTTTATAAAAAAAAATCTTTCTTCGGGTTTTGCTTGTTTCTGCATTATGGTTTGATCTTTCTTTTTTGCAGCCTTTGGCTCATTAGAATTTCAAATGTTGTGTTTCGTTAGGGCCTTTTTGTAGATTTTTTAACTAATATTGTATATATGTATACATATAATCTGTGATCTGCCCCCCCCCCGGGTTTGGAAGATGGTTACGCCACTGCTTTCGGCAATTTCTTTCGTATATTAACGGGTAAACTCGGTTCTCACTTTTTTCGTATCCACATGACGAGAACGTTCCCGTAATAGGAGCGATTCGTGAGAATACTTGAGGTTTGATTATCTGTTAAATTTCAATCGTCTGTTGAAGGATTTGATTTTGAGGTTCTGCAGCGAGATCGGATATTGTGGATAGCATATGGCATGAATTTTGGTTATTGTAGCACAGGATATTTCTTCTCCTCTCAACCATTTTGTGCACCAGCTATTATACACCAATCAGCCAAACCATTAGAACTACCTTTCTAATATGATGTAGGTCCTCTTCTCCCCGGCAGAAGAACTCCCACCCGATGAGGCATAGATTCATCGAGTAGGTGTCTCTTGATATTTGGTACAAAGGCTACTACAGAATATCCCGCGGTTCCTGTAAATGACGTGGTTATGTTGACGCTGCTTGTACCTGTTTCTTTAACTCAACCCACAAATGCTTGACAGGGTACATGTCCGGCAAGTTTGGAGGCCATGGAAATAAATAGAATTCCTCTTCATGTTTTTGGAACCATTCCTGAACCTTCTTCGCGATGTGGCATGGAGCAGTCTTGTTGAAAGACGCCAATTCTGCCAGAGAATACATACAGTGGCCATAAAGGGGTGTACTTTGTAAGCCACGATGTTGCGGTCATCATGACCGGATTTAAAGGCACAATATATAGTTTTTTCTTATTGAGAAATTTTAATAGATAAGTCGAGGCCTGGATTTCTGAAGGAAAAAGTCTCTACTTATTCGCCGAAAAATGCCGTATATTCTATTATAATAATTAACTTTATTTGTATCTTCCCAGTTTTATTTGTAAGATTGCAAAATGCTAATTCATTGCTTCCCCCCCATTTCAGTAGTAAAGGATATTTCAGTAATATGCTATTGTCGCATATAACCCAAAATTTTTTGCACTTCTCTAGATGCAGCTTGGTCCAGTGGTTAACCCGGCCCTGAGTAGGAGTGGCAGATTAAAAGTGCGCGACGACACTGTATGGGGGGGGGGGCTGTGACGTCACAAAGAGCTCTTCCAGGGATAGAACAAGCGCGGGAACAGAAGGCCTTATGTGTAAGGGGGTCCAATACCATTGGGTCAACGACTTAACGTGCCTATCCTTCGCACGGCCAGTATTCTGGGGTTCAGAGCAATTCAACTTACCTCGGTTCGAGCCCGCGACAGTCAGATTGGAACGCGGTTGCTCTAACCACTAGTCCACTCTCGGCCCAATCACGTTAAGACGTCGGTCACTCGTCTTGATCAACAAGTCTACCCGCACAAGGGGTCTGCATTTTGTGGGAGTACTTAACCAGTAGTTAAGAACCAACCAACAAACGTTACTGAACATGGTATAAGTATGCATGCGAAAAGACTGGCAAATAGCATGTTCAGAAAAAATGAATCAGAACAGTCTTTTGTGGGAAATGTCAGTTTGTTTCCAAGGCAGAAAAAGTTTGTGAAGGGAGTAACAACTTCCCAGAGATTTTGAAAGTTAAGTTTATTTATTTCAGTTAATGAACCGTGAAAGGACATTTCTTCTTTGAAAGTAAACGATATGAGATTGCAGATTCCTAGCTGCTGGATTATAAATTCCTGTCAGTGTAATTCTTTCTCACTTTCGCGTTGTTTGCGAATTTAATGGCTTTAGCATACTGGCGGTAATTCAAGGTTTCCGCTTTCATTTGAAACTTGTGCTTCTCACTGATGCAAGGATAATTGACTGCAGAAAATCTTTTTAGCGCTATTAGTTCTAAGTGAAACATTACTCACTAATAAAAAAAAAAAAAAAACCGTACCGCCGTCAGCAACCACAGCGCGCCGTAAATACTCAGATTAGGTCTTACGCTAGGTTGCCAACCAACCGTAAAAAATTGTCGAAAATTTTTAATGCACGGGAAAGAGAGAAATCGATACTCATAAAAACTGTTTAGAGGAAGAGTAATAATATTTTTGATATTGTGTGGTGAAAAAAGGCTTGTAACTGAAGATATTTAATAGCTATTTTATGTTTTAGCTCGTATTTTCCAAATTTTGAATACGTAAAACGGATTTGTTTGATTATCTACATTGTTTTAGTTGGTTAGTTTAACTACCTTGAAAGCGCAGTCAATCCGACGCGCGAAGGCTCGGCGGTTGTATGTATTTTTTGCTGCCACTCCATTAAACGGGTTTGAGACTTCCAGAAAAGTATCATTGTAGAAGGAGCCAGGGGTGACGTGCCCAATGGATAGCAACCCGTTTGCATGAGCAGCAACAGAATGACTGTTGTGGAAAGTACTCGTAAGTGTGACAGGACAGGTGACATTAAAAAGAACAACAACCCCAGAACGGTCATTTCAGGGGTGTAAATTCATGCTGTGTGGGATGTGAAAAGTTTATCTGAAAAAGAAAGTTACACCCTTCAGTATTTGCTCTTAAAAGACTTTAGTCTCATACACAGGGTTCCCACTCAACCTGGAAAACAGGGAAAACCTGGAATTCTCAGGGAATTTGAAAATGGTTCCAAAAATCAGGGAAAATTACTCTGATTTTTTTTTTTTTTTTTTTTTTTTGTAAAAATCAATGGATACTTTATTTTGCCAAAAAACAATTATTTTTTCAAGATTTCAAACTTTTGCTTGCAATTACTGCCTGCCTAGAATTTGGTAGATCTTACTTTCAGTTATATTAAGTACAGTATTTCCTTTATTCTCTAAAAAAAGATGCAAAATTGAATTTTTAAAATTGCCAGTTATTAAGCTTTTGTTCAATTTCTGCAGGCAGGTGTTATAACATAGAACAATCAGGCACAATGGCTCCTGCTTGAAGAAACACTTCACAAGAGAACCAACCAAATGATGGATCAAAGTCCTTTCTCTGTTGGTTCTCTTGGAACATGTTTCTTTGAACAGGGCCATTCCATCATTAAGCTTAGCTGCATTGTGTTATAGAAAAACTGAAACTATTCAACTGGCAGATTTTTACTTACATATGACCTGTTTCTATGGGAATGTATTTACAAATTCCGTGTGGGTAGTATTCACAAAAGTTCACGGAACTTTGGTACAAAAATAATGTGCACAGTTAGTTGTTATTAATGAAAAGCAGGTAATTTTATAATGACAAATTACGTAAAGAATTTACAAGTGTGTGCTTTGTTGAGAAAAATGAATGGAATGGAATGAAATGTAACAATTCTTTGCAACATGCCACTCTGGAAAACTTTAAAAAACACCTGGAGAACCTGGAAAAGTCAGGGAATTTTTTAATTACTTTTCAGTGGGAACCCTGCACACAGTTAACCAGGGTACAGAGTAATATACACTATTTGGCGTGAGTATCTCATATCCATGAAGGAAATTTTCCAGAACAGTGAATGGAGGCATAAAGAACAATATACCAATATGCCTAACCTCCATGACCTTTTCGAACATATCATTGGGATAAAGAGGTAATTAATCATTTGCGCTCTGTCGCAGAAAGTCCCTCTGAGCGTTTAACTTTGAACGGAATTTTTCCAAGACCTACCCCTAAAACTTCTTCCTACTGTTCTGTTCATTCTCCGATAATCATTCGTTCTGCGCTGATTTTTTTTTTTTTTTTGTTCTATATTTCTGTGGAGTGTTGTGTTGGCCTTCACATATAACGTTTATGCTTTACGTGGTATTAATATTTACAACATATGGTTCATGGGTATTTATCTAGTTTTTACATTTTTAATAAAATTCTGTCGAAAACCGGAAGTGCGATTTTTGAACGATCATAATACTTTCCTATAACGGCGGTGTGTGAGAAAGTAAAAACCACGTATTATTTGAGTGGAACTCGAAGGAGGGTAATTTTAAGTCTTCCCCCTCCCAGATAAGAAAAGCGTGCTACGATTCTGTCATAAACTGAATCTTTTGTTTTAAGTTTAATTTCGGCTTCAGACGTAACCTTTACTTACGCACGGGCGTACAGGAGATGATCATGTGTAGAGGATTTTAGGAAGGGAGTGTCTGACCCCAGGTCTTAAACAACCCTTAGAAATAGGAAGCTAGGAGATTTGGGCTAGAGTGCCCGATAGGAAAGTGACACGGAAGCGAAGTAGAAAGGGGGAGGAAGACGCCCTTATTTATTACCGGAGGGGGGGGGAGCAGTACCCGGGGTCCGACGGCTTAACGTGCCCATCCGACGCACGGCGGATATTTAGTGGATCGAGCGTTCGTACCTGCCTGGGGTCGAACCTGAGGTCCTTTCCGCGGCAGTCACGAAAGTTGCCCACTAGGCTACCCGCGGCCCAACGCGTACAGGAGATCCAAGTTCTGATGCTTTTTTAGAGAGCCCCAAAATTTCTTCGAAGTGAATTGTGTCGATGAGAAACATACTGTTCCATGTGGTTTCGTAAAATGTAAGTGTTCCCGATTTATAGATAGGCCCAGGGGCTTTTTACGTCAAGCTCTGTTTTGACTTTAAGGTATTTTAAATAGGATTCGCATAGTGAGTGATGTGTCAAACTGATGACAACCGGTTCGTAAGGGAAGTGATGTGCCAAATTGACAACCTGTGCAGCTAATAGTGGTGAAATATAAGTGTGACAGAAGAGGCGACATTACCAATGGAAATTAATTGCGGTTCGTAAGAAGTAAAGAGCCAAATCAGACAAATTATTATGTAACTGGTGACTATCTATATTTGCATTTGGAACTTCCCTGCGCTTCTGAAAGCCCCTATGAAAAACATTTCTCCATTTGATTGCTGTAGCCATGGGGGTGCATACGTTTTTAGGCTTTATGGTGTCAAATTCGCCAGTTAGGGGGTGTGAATTTGTAAATTTTGTTCGAACAGTCCCTCAGCTTAGGATTGGAAAGGCGGCGCAGTACATTCAGTTTGCAAAATTCTTCTTTGAAAATTCCTTTTTGCATTCCATTGTTGTAACAGTGTCCGCTGTTTCCTATGCACTTCTCAGATGCAAGATTTCACTTTTAGGTAGCAGTGAATCTTATTTTTATTAGGAAACTTTTGATGAACGGTAATGCACACGTATTCTCAAATACGTTCAATCGTCGAGTAGGCTTCTGACTGCTGGGGGTCCGGGTTCGAATATCGAGATTTTGGCACAAAACGTGCATTGTCAAAAATAAGTGATGTTTAATTCACGGAAAATTCGTGAAAATAGCGTGCAACAAAGGTACTGGTATAGGTGTCTGTCTTTTAACAAAGTTTCCGTTTCTTCTGATTTCAGTATTTTGACAGATTTCCCACTATCAGTAATTTTCGGGGTTTTCCGTGTTTATACAGAAATTTCGCAAAATATTCGATTTTGACTTCTGCCGCCCCTTTTACCAGATTTTGCTTTTCCGGCGTACGAAGTTTAGGGAAACCTTTCCCTTTCCTCCCCCGGTGGCGTTCGAACACAGTTCGTCTGCAGCGCGTGCTACCAACTGAGCGGGAAAGACCATCCGTAACTCATTGTCACGTATAAGTTAGAGATGAAGAGAATGAGACGGGCTGATTCCCAGCCCGAAGCAGAGCTCCGGTCTGAATCGGGCTCGGGCTGTAGAATATTTACTGCGGTTCGGGCTCTTAGAGAGAGGGAGAGTGAGAGTTGGTTAAGGGAATTCTTTGGCGACTGGTTCTGGTTGGGAAACGGGCATTCGTGATGGTTATTCCGGGCTTGAGTAGAAAATGCTGTAGGCCGTGCATTAGTGTGTTTCTGCAGAGAAGAAAAAGCTTTTTCAAAAACTATAGATATTGGATAGTTGATAACATGCCGACGATAATTTACCCTCTATCTCCACGCAGTAGCTCCCTGCTAATTCTGTTTAGCAACGTACATATTGCAGCGCATTATGGTGCGATAATATTAGCATTATTTGAGCTACGTACAATTGCAGCACCGTCTGATCATTTTGGATGCCCGGCCGCCCGAAGCACTTCAAGTGGAAACGAATGGTCAAAGAAAATCGTACAGTTACACTATAAAAATAGATAGAGGTCCCTTCCCCACTCCCCATTTGAGAAATACATTGGTTAATTGCAGGAGGAGGAGAGGGTGGAAGTATGGAAAAAGAGATGTTTTTTATTAATGGTTGAACACGTTAGCCAGTTTTCGGACTCTTTCTGGCCCGGGCTCTATCTTGCAGTATAAAATTCGGGCTCGGGTGCGCTCCGAAAATTGAGCTCTGACCACCACGGCGCAGTGGTCTCGGCGCTGGTTTCTGACCTTCGTCCGAGATAGGTCTGGGTTCGAATCTCGGTGAGGCATGGATAGTGTTTGTTTGTCTTACCGTGTGTACTGGCAGCCAGTGCCGTAAGTTTCAGTGTTCAGTTAGCATGAAATTCGTTTTCTCGCACATATAGTGAATGTGAACGCAGACTGAACCCAAGTTCACACTGAGCTGATGTGCAAGAAAGAGAACACAAAACATTCATCACATCCAAAATCTTTTCATGCCCAATATGATACTGTGGATTTTTCTCTTCCCATGACGATTGACTGAGCTCTACAGTACAAGAACACAATGACTTTTTTTTTTTTTTTTTTTTTTTTAAAGAAATCCACCGAACTACTTTCTATATTAGTTGTTTTTGAATAATCAGTTTTCATCCACTGGAGCCTCAAAGGGAATAAGTAATAACTAATAAGGCCGCCCCGGTAGCGCAGTGATTTAAGCGATGGCTTCTGATCATTTGTCCGAGATGGGTCTGGGTTCGAATCCCGGTAAGGCATGTTGTGTTTGTCTTACGGCACTGGCTCTCTCCCTTCCCTGGAGTCAGTGGCCCTAAATTAGGGACGGGCGACTGCTTATAGCCCATTGAGGTGCACACGGTGGTCGTTAACCCCCCCCCCCCCCATAATAATAATAATAATAAATTAACAAGATATTCGCTATCTAGCATGAACAAAAAACATGTTGAATATGTTGCAACTTCACTCGATCGAAATATAATTAAAAAAAAAAGCCTTCATTTTTTTTCTGAAATAAATGGCGTTACCTGAAAAAAATCATTGGTCGATCTTAGCGCCGTCATTTTGATTTTGGTGTGGTTCGAATTGATTTTTAGTGGTATTGAACCAGTGCTAACCCGGGCCGAACCGAAGCCCGAACCGGACATGTGTGGGGCTCGGGCTGCTTAATAGCGTAATATTTTACTATGTCTCGGCCTCGTGAGTTTTCTTCTTTATTTAAATTGTGATTTTATATGATTTAGCATTCGAGTCTTTAATTACACTTCCGAGTTGATAAATAGTGGATTTAAGCGAAGCTCCAAGAACTGTAGATAGTAGATACCATATGCTGTCGAAATTTCGCCTCCACAACACTAAGCAGCTGCTGCTTAGTATTGTAATTTTACTGAGCAACGTATGTATAGATCGTACAGCAGCCCGGTTTTACAGGATTCCCGGAGGCCGGCAGCATGTTAGAAAGAAACGAAATGGTCAAGGAAAATCATAGGGCTATCTATCTATATCAGTGGTCTCATACTCACGGCCCGCAGGCCGCATGCGGCCCTGCGCCAACTGTTTTGCGGCCCGCATGAACGATTACAAAATAAAAATAAATCATCCTTTTTTCAAGTATTATTACAACATATTAAATATAATATAAACATAGTAATGCCTAGCAAAGACATCTTTATAAGTAACAAGTTTATTTACGATGAATATAATTACACTGCTGGACAATTGCTAAGGACGGATCATAAACGGCTATATAGCGCATAAAAAAGTAAGTGTGGTTGGATGCCAAGTGAAATAAAATAATGTCAGAATGCCAGGACATTACAAGAAAGACAATTTATTGTGCTCTGAAATCCAGAAGGCTTTGGAACGTGTTCAAGGGACAAACAGGCCATTTTGTGCAGAATACGTAAACGTGAAAAATGCAATTACCGTCCGCAGGCGTTCCGGCGTAAGATGTCAATACGGGATATGGCCACCATGGAGGGCGATGCAAGATTCCACACGTCGTGTCATGCTTTGCACAACATTATCAAGCAGCTGTTGGGGTAATTTCTCCCATTCCTCTGTCAGTGCACGGATGAGGGTGTCCTTGTTTATTGGAGGGCATTGGCTACCAGCAAGATTCCTCCCCAAAGCATCCCACACATTTTCAATGGGATTCAGATCTGGAGAACGTGCTGGCCATACGAGGCGTTGAATATCCTCGCTCTCAAGACACTCCTGGACAGCGACTGTTTGATGACATGTTGCGTTGTCGTCCATGAAAATGAATCTATCACCAACAGCACCACTGAACATGCGAACATGAGGCAGCAGAACATCATTAATGTATCGTTGGCCAGTCATAGTCCCAGTTGGAAGCACATAGAGGGACGTACGGCCATTGATCATGATGCCAGCCCATACCATGACACTACATGTCGGATATCGGTCCCTTTCCTGTATGTTTGCTGGACAATATGCAGTAACACTATCACGCCAGGTCAGTTGTCGTCGACAATCAGACTATAGACTGTATTCACTCTCATCTGAGAAGAGGACAGCAGACCAGTCGTTATCAGTCCAATTGCGATGTTGATGGCACCATTGCAAATGGGCGGTACGGTGAGTCTGGTCAATGGGATGCACACAACAGGACGGCGGGCGTATAGTCCTCCTTCATGCAAACGTCTGGCGACAGTTTTTCGGGAGATCCGCTTGCCAGTAGCAGCCATAAACTGATTTGCTACCTCACTAGCTGTGCTGCGCCGGTGTCTTTTTGTTGATAGCACTATGTACCGATCTTCTGCAGGTGTCGTACTACGAACGCGACCTCCCCCGTGGCGTTTGCTACACTCTCCATTTGTTTGAAATGATTTCCAAAGCTTTGAAACAGCACTGTGGTTGACGTCGAACTCCCTGGCAACATCTGTTATTTTTCGCCCTTCTTCAATCTTGCCAATAAAACGGCCACGCGTAAAATCACCTAGGTGATGTCGGGAAGACATACTGAAAATTGCAAGTTCGTCAATTGATTTTTTCCCTTTCAACTTTGCGTTTGAACAACAACGGTCAATACGCGTCAAATCCTTTATATGCCGCCCCGGTGGCGCAGTGGTCTAAGGCGTTGGCCTCTGATCATTCGTCCGTAATAGGTCCGGGTTCGAATCCCGGTCAGGCATGGATGTTGTGTTTGTCTTACGGCACTGGCTCTCTCCCTTCCCTGGAACCAGTGACCCTAAATTAGGGACGGGCGACTGCTTCTAGCCCATTGAGTTGCTCACGGTGGTCGTTAAACCTCCAATCAACAAAAAAAAAAAAAAAAAACAAATCCTTTATATCTCTTATCAGCGCTATGACGTCACGAAAAAGTTCGGCAGTCCAAAATTTGCATACGCACAACACGTCTTACTGTATCCCGCACTTATGCTAATTTCCACATTTTCCTGCCTTCCATTTTATTGTTGCTATCGTTGCTATTGTCATCCGTCCTTAGCAATTGTCCGGCAGTGTACATTAAGCAAAATATTTTCAATATATTCAAGTCTCCATTTTCCTATAATGTTGACAACGCTGCTGAAGAATTTCAGCTTGAATTTAATAGACTTTCAGTGTGATTATTTTCTAAGAAAAAATTCAACAGCGGCAATATAACAAAGTTTTGCCAGTTAATTTCAAAGGACAAGTACGTAAACTTTCATAACCTAGCTGCACATGTTCTGTCTGTGTTCGAGACAACATACTCATGTGAACAGTTGTTTTCAAGAGTGATACGAGTAAAATGTCTTGAAAGGAATAGGTTAAGTGACAGTCACTTATGCTCACTTTTAAAAATAGCATGTTCAAAGGATATATTATTCCAAATATTGATAAGTTAGTGACACAAAAGCGAGCCCAAGTTTCTGGTCAGAACATGTAATATTTTCTGTACCGTGTTCAGTTGGTAAAATGTGATTGTTTTAAGGTTTAAGTGAAAATTATTGTTACATAAAGGTTATTATTTTCAGTGATTGACGAAGCATTTGTTTTTACTATTTACCGATAATTAGAAATAATATTTCACTCTAGTGCCAAGCCATTGATGTAGTTTTGTAAAGTTGATATTTATTCATAAGTAATTTATTAATATTCATGCGGCCCACTAAGTTCCTTCAAAACTGGGAAGTGGCCCCTCCAAGGGTCTGAGTTTGAGACCACTGGGCTATATACTTAGAAAACAGATGAGCCCGAACTCAGCATATGGCTTGGACCACCAAAGGATTGGAACGCTGGGACTTACAATCTCCGTGTGTGTCTTTTTTTAAAACTTGAAGGAACCAGGCTAGATTTTTGCTGTTGGTAATCCCGTCTTGATGATAACGCTCTGAGGAAACGCAATTGATATTAAACGATAGCATTTGTGGAAGAACTTTTTTGTTTGTTTTCGTGCATTTGAAAGTTAAAACCGCGTTTTGCATATACACGCAGCATCAGGGGTCGCAAACTGCGTCTTGTGTGCGGAAGCGTGAAGCTTGGTACCGGACCTGCATGACTTCCATTCTCAGAAGCCGATGCTATGCATGACTGCTACTATGGTCGTTAATAAGATAGATATACAAGTCCAACGTCAGTCAGAAAAATTCATTAATCTGTCTACCTATTTATCCGACTCTTGTTTAAAAGTGCAGTTAAATCTCGGTGTTGTGTAATGTTCAGGCTCCGTGACGGATTTTTATACCGAACACGGAGTTAATACCGCGGATGTGTGCGGTAATACCACGGTGTACGGTTGTAATAAGTTCCAGCATACAAAACTATTGATTTTGACCCAGTTAAAAAAAAAAAAAATAGTAGCGTTTCTCCCCTTGTGTAAAAACTTTTTTTGTAGATTATTTGGGATTATATATAGAAAAAACGGGCAAAGTGCTATTTTTTTTATTCATTCAAATTATTTACAGCGCCAAAATTCTTGGGATTCCTGAATCGGCTGTAAAGGAATGTGACAGCCAACCTATATCAATCTAAAACCTTTTGTCAACGTTTGTGCCCTTTGAAGAGATGGCGCAAGATGCCCGTTCGTGTTGAAATGCCAATTCATTGTCTGGAAAGTCGACGAGTAATCGTAATGTCACTTTATCCTCTTTGTCGCATCCTTTAAATAAAAATTTATGCTTATCACCATGTGTGCTTTATACACACCATATTCCTGCACCTCTTAGCCCAGTGTGAAAAATTCTTTTTTACGTTGGAAAGTTTCAGCTGGCGACGCCAGCAGCTCAGAACGGGGGAGGAGGGGAGAGGGGGGCTCTATTACGTTGATTAAGTATCGTACTAGGTAGGCTTTGGCAGAAATTTTGCCCCAAAATTTCGTTCCCGTAGATTCTACCCGACGCTGATGACGTTATACCCAGTAAAAAAAAAAAAAAAAAAAAAAAAAAACTGTAATCAGTATTTATTCAATACACAGTGGTGTGCAAAAGTGTTGCAATACCTGCAAAAATCGTGAATTTTTAATATTAACTGTTTGTTTTTTACTAATTTTCGGTTATTTCATCATTTATAGGTCATTAGATGCGAAATTTAATGGAGATTTCAAAAATATCTTAGTTTTTCCTGTAGCTCCTTCTGTTCTTAAGATATGGCATAAAATATGGGGTTTGACAAACACATTATAATTCATGTTAGCTGCGCATCAGATCTTACAGACAATCATAGGCATTCTTGTACCTGATTGATTGCTTCCTAAGGCTATCCTAATCTTACTCAGCCTTTATAAAGGTTGACGCAGAGCTACTAGAGCATTGGGCCGCGGGTGGCCTAGTGGTCAGCGTTCTTGACTGCAATGGAGATAACCTCAGGTTCGATGCTGGGCAGGTACGAATGTTTGAATCACTAAATACCCGCCGTGCGTCGGATGGGCCCGTTAAGCCGTCGGACCCCGGTAATAAATAAGGACGTCTTCCTCCCCTTTTCTACCTCGCTTCCGTGTCACTTTCCTATTGGGCACTCTGGCCCAAATCTCCTAGCTTCCTATTTCTAAGGGTTGTTTAAGACGTGGGGTCAGACACTCCCTTCCTAAAATCCTCTACATACTGTATGATATGATATGATCTAGTAGAGCATTGTTGTAGTCGCTTCTTGTTACTAGGGCATAATTTATGTACATACTTAATAATGGTTAAAACTGCAGAATTGTCCACAGCGGACAGAGTAAAAATATTTGTTCTGCTTGAAGAGGGATATTCTTCAAGGCAAATCGCTGAAAGAGCGGGTTGTAATCAATCTACAGTTAGTAGGCTACTGAAAAAAATAAGACACTGCTGATATTAAAAACATGTGTCGCAGCGGCAGTGGAAGGCCCAGATCTACTACAGCCAGGCAGGACAGAGTGCTAAGAAAGCTGAGGTCAGCAGACAGAAGGCTCAGTTCAGCTGAATTGCTTCAAAGATGGTCTGAAGTGACTGATGTTACTGTTAGTATGTCTACTGTTAGGAGGAGGCTGCTTCACTATGACTTGCGTGGCTGCAAAGGCAGGCATAAACCACTGTGAACTGCAAATCAGAGACAGCGTAGACTTCAGTGGGCAAAACAGCATGTTTAATGGACAACCAAGCTGATGGGGAAAATATTCTTTTCAGTGATGAATCAGAATTTTGCCTTAATAGAAATCAGAGTAGTGCCTATGTAAGGAGATTCGAACATTAAGAATTCCATCCAAGTTGCTTAGTGACTACACTGTTAAGCTGGCAGTGGTTTGGACCTGCAGGTGTGCACATGGCGTTGGGAACCTCCATATTGTCGATGGTACGGTAAATGCCCAGAAACACATCTGGATATTAGATAACAAGATGCTACCATCATCTAGAAGACTTTATGACGGCAATTTTATTTTTCAAGATTACAATGCTCCCGGTCATTGTGCTAAAGTAGTGAGAAAGTGGTTTCAGGAAAAAAGTGTTCAGCACCTTGATTGGCCACCATAAGTCACCGGACTTAAACCCGATCGGAAATTTGTGGTTCAAAGTGTCGTACGAACTATAAAAAAGGAAGCCAACAACCAAAATTCAACTCATTGAAAATTTAATTCAAATTTGGAATCGTATTATTCCACCCAATCTTCTACAAAACCTTGTTCACAATATGCCAGCAAAATGCAAAGCTGTGATTAAAGCTAAAGGCTGCATGGGCAACAAAATATTTGGTACATTTTATAATTTTGCTTTATTATATTTCTGTATTTAAACAATCCCTGAAGTTCATAATGGACAGTTCATTTAATCACTTTCACTCAGTTACACTGTTGTTGGTTTTTTTTTTTTATTTTTATTTTACACTTGAATGGCTTGAAACTATCATCTATTAAAATGCATTCAACGCACTTCTGATCCTGAATCGCGATTCCCTGGCTATGAGGTATGACTAGCCTACTTATTACATTTAGAAGAACGGCATGTGCCTTAAATTCACTTTTTAGGCAAAATAAATTATAATACTTGAACAAATATTTAAAATAATATAATTTTAACAAATATTTGTATCATCAAAAGAAACGAAAATTTTTCATTATAGCCTGAATTTATTAACATTTCGTTCGGTAAAATAAAGTGTCTAGGGAGGGGGCTCGCCCTCCGGGATGTATGCCTGAAAGAAACACTGCGTACAAGGCGTCCAGGTCGGCCCTGCCCAGCGTATTCCCCAGGCTTCTCCCCAATAGAGAACGTATGGGACTTCGTTGGCAAACAACTTAATTAATGCCTTTGCATTGACCACCTCGTAATGTCAATGGATTGCGGCCACAGGTCAAGAACGCATGGCAATACCTCAGGGAGCCATTTGGGGGCTTTTTCACTTGATACCAATCCGTGTTGCCGAACGTATATATATTGACAAAAGTCACCGGACACCTAGAACAGAAACACAACACAGCATTTATTGACATGTCGGTCCACCTTTGGCCTTAATGCATGCACTGACCCTTCGAGACATGCTTTCGACAAGGTTTTGAAACACAGCAATAGGTATGCGCTTCCATTCAGTACATAATGTTGCCGCTAACTGTTGCTTAGTAGTAAGCCTTCGTTCCAAACTTCTTATGCGGCGCTCTAATTCATCCAATATAGGTGCTCTATGGGATTAAGATCACGGCTCTGTGCTGGCCAGTCCACACACGATACAAAATTATCGTCAAACCACGCCATAACAGTCCTTGCGTTATGGCTCGGTGAATTATCCTCCTGGTACCAACAAGGCTTGGTTCCATAGTATTGCCACAGAATTGGTAGGGCATAATTGTCCAGAATATCGAGGTAGACGTGCTGGTTAACAGGTTTGTCCACGATAACCGATGGGCCTGGACCATACCACGAAAAACACCCCCACATGAGTACACTGCCAGCTCCAAACTTGACCGTAGGAACAGTACACTATGGTAAATTGCGTTTCCCCAGCTGACGTCAACCCATACACGGCCATCAGATTGATGGATCGTGTATCTGGATTCATCAGTCCATAGGACCCGTTTCCATTGATCTACGGTCCACGATAAATGTTCCTTACTCCATGCTAAACGAAGAGTAACTTGCCGAGTGGAGATGAAAGGTTTATGAGCAGCCGCACGACCACGGTAACCCATGGAATGAAGTTCTGTGCGAATGGTACGTATACATACAGAGGTTCCAGCATTTTTACTCACCTGTACACCGAGGTCTTGTGCAGTATTCCGTCGATTAGCTGTAACTACTCTCCTGAGGCTTCGACGTCCTCTATCACTGATTTTCTTTGGTCTGCCGGTACGTTTTGCTGCTTCAGGCACGTCATGTGTCTTTCACTTATTCAGTACATCCGCCTCTCGGTTTCTCTTGTGGACAACCTACTAATATAACACCCAACAATCTTTCCTTTCTCAAAGTCAGTTTTCTCCCGCCGCGACATTTTCACTCAACCTCACAGTGCGATACGATAGCAGTCAGCTGCAGGCTTGTTTTCATACCGTTTAAAGATGTGCTGCGCATTTTAACAACGCAGCGGATCCGTTGATTTGCTTTTGAAGGGGTGTCCGGTGGCCTTTGTCAGTATAGTGTACATTCAGCAATACGGATTGGTATCAAGCCCAATCTGGATTGGTATATAGCCCATCATGTACTTCATGCGACCTACTGACTCGGGCTGCCTCCTCGCCCATCGCCATCTTGTAATCCCTCAGAAATTAAATGACTTCTTTACTACGTGCTTATCTACATGTATGGCAAGTTTAGTCTAATTTCGTGCATTCATTCATGGTGTGGCATTTTCATTATCGAGCAATGTATATTGAATATTTTGACCGTGCGCAAAAATATTTTTTCGTATCTGAATTATAGTAGCGGACGTACAGGGTGGTCGAAAAGTCCCCTAGAGGTTTCGATTGGCAACTGTGCAAAAACGAACAGATCTACTGCAGTGCGGTTTGCGGCATTTGAAAGAATAAATATTCGAGTTTTTAACGCCATCTCTTTCCAACAGATGGCGTGTTACGTGCTTGCAAATACCGACGCCCACTGCAAAACAACTGGAAAATGTCGCCGCCGCAGGAGAGAGCAATGTGCGGGCGTTGTTTTTTTGAGACGAAGTCTGTGATTACGGTACACAAAACTTACCGTTGGATAAATGGGAAAGATCCAACAAGTGATTTCAGTATCAGAGCATGGCAGAAAAAATTATTGGATACTGGTAGCTACCTGGACCCGCAAAGAAGTGGCAGACCCCCTGTCAGTGAAGAAACTGTGCAGAACATACAGGTTGTTTTCGCTCACAGTCCTAGCAAATCCACGAGAAGGGTTTCTTTAAAACTGAATGAGCCACGATCCACATTGATGGGAGTGCTTCACAAACGCCTGAAACTAACCGCATAAAAAGTGCAACTCCTACACCAGATTAAACCGAACGATTGACCTCAGCGCTTAGCATTCGCTCGGGATATGTTGGAGCGGCTGGTAGTTGATAAAACTTTCCTACGCCGTATAATGTTTTTAGATGAGGCAACCTTTTACGTACACGGAAATGGCAACACTCAGAACCTTCCTATATGGGATAGTGAAAACCCACATTCAGTCAGGGAGCACGCAGCGCACAGTTCAAAGGTGAATGTTTGGTGTGGGCTCATGCATAATCGTGTAATTGGGCCATTCTTCTTCTCCTCGGAGTCAACAGTGCAAATGAATAATTACCTGGACATGCTTCAGAACTTTGCGGTTTGTCAACTACAGGATTTGCAACCAAACTTCATATTGCAACAAGATGGCGCTCCCCCACATTGGGGACTTGACGTTCGTGAATACCTGAACCGTGAGTTTCCCGGCAGATGGATTTGCAGAGATGGTCCCATTCCTTGGCCACCCCGGTCCTCGGATATCACTCCTTTAGACTTCTTCCTCTGGGGATAATGTCAAGGACATGGTTTACCGGGAAAGATAAAGGAGCCTTCAGGAGCTCAAGCAGCGCATTACAGCAGTGTTAGATAGAATCGATCCTGATGTTGGAGCGCATATGGCAATAAATTGCTTACCGACTGGGTGTGTTACGTGCCACCAAAGGCGCACATATAGAGGTGTATTTAGGTAATATTATTAAACTCGAATATTTACTCTTTATAATGCCGCAAACTGCTTTGCTGTAGATCTGTTCCTTTTTGTTCAGTTGTTAATCGAAACCCCTAGGGGACTTTTCGACCACCCTGCATCATCTTATCTACTGTCACGCAAAGAAAAACGATAACGACAGCGTAATATTTGTTTTACATATATATACGTAGTTGTCGCAGAACGTAAAAGTAAGGTTTTTTAAGTCATACAAATTTAGGAGCTGGCTACTCAAGGGAAACAACAGGGGAAGCGACACTAACCGCAAAAAAGGAAAAAAAAAGGTATTCGTGAAACCGGAACTATGCAAAGCAGCTTATCATGTGTGACGTGAGACTGACCTTGTTGCCGTTTGGGATCAGCAGCAGCGATGCCTGGGGCTGAAGAGATGTGTTACATAACAGGGCGCGAAGTGCAATCTGGTCAGTAGACTTGGGAAGCCTTGAACTTCAGTCACGAGAAACTCAGCTACAGCCCAAACTGCCGACAAATTGAATAGCTGTTCTGAAAGCAAGAGCCAGTGAAAGGAATTCTGATAGCACTATCATGTATTACTATCTCATTATCACTACCTTCGTCATGCCATGGCCATCTAAAACAAACTGGAAAAATCACATTGGGATGAATTCGATAGCTTCGTCCCGCGTAGTGTGTGCCTGCCTTTTAGCATTGGAGAGCAAGGCAGCGCCACCATTGCTAGGGGTCGCGGATTTTAATCATGCATTGATTTTTTATATCATCATCCAATTTTTTTTCTTTTGGAAAAAAAGATCATGCTTATGATATCGGTTTGTCTGTCCACGTCCGTCCGTAGACACGATACCTCTAACTATTATTCCGATTTCAAAAATTATTTTTGCATTGGGAAGCTTGAAATATGCGAATGATGATCCTTCATTTGATTTTTTTTTTTTTTTTTACGATGTACAGTTTCGCCGTTAGAGGGCGTAAATGCAGATGATATCGAATTCAAAATTCATTTTGTTCCATATATTTGTTTCTAAACATCCGACTGAAAAAAATATATTTTATCTTTCGATTCCATTTATGTCGAAGAGTATTTTAGGTATAGTTACTTTTTCAAGTTATACACAGATTTTCCGCTAGGGGGCGTAAAAGTAAATTACGTTTTCCCCGATATCTCTATTTCTAAAACTCCGACTTGAAAATTTTTTTTTCAGCGGATACAGCTCCCGATGGAAAATCTTTTGTATATAATTTCTAATTTTTGGTAAAGAATACTTTGGCCACCAGGGGGGGGCGTAACTGTTAATTTTTCCTTCTGATGTATTTGCCATAAAATCTGAGCTAAAATCTCTATTGAAAAAATTTGTTTCGTGGACCGATGCCACTCACATCGATAAACCTTTTCGGAATATTTTCGTCTTAAACAAATTGCATCGTTTCTCCGCCGGGAGGCGTAGATTTATATTTTATTTTTGTTAATATCTCTGCTTCTAATGGTCCTATTTGAAAAATTATTTCTTTATTGGATAGTTTCCGGTGGGACATGTTTTTCATATAATTTCAAAATTTTTCAAAATCTTCAAGTAATTCGTTGACTTTGCGCTTGGGGGCGTAAAGGTAAATTGCGTTTCCCCCGATATTTCTGTTTCTAAAACTTCGATTTGAAACATTCTTTCGGCACCGGATGATGGGAAATCAGCTCTTGATGGGAAATCATTTGCATATAATTTCTAATTTTTGGTAAAAAATGGTTTGGCCACCAGGGTGCGTAAGTCTTAATTTCCACTTCTGATGAATTTGCAGAATAATCTGAGCTTCTAAAATCTCAATTGAAAAAAATTGGTTTATGGACCGGTACTACTCACGTCGACAAACCTTTTAGAAATATTTTCGTTTCAAAGTAATGCATGGTTTTTACGCCAGGGGGCGTAGATGTATCTTATTTTTGTCAATATCTCTCCTTTATCCGGACGTTAAAATTAACTGGCACATTTAAAAACCGAAATTTCTGAAAAAGGCTGACGCCCACTGGCAACTTTGTTGCACGTTATTTTTAGAAATTTTCCGTGAATTCACACCACGTATTTTTTACAGTGTACGAATTCCGTCTGCGTCGCTGGCATAACTTCCAATGATGGACTACTTGTGGAAAACTGAAGGCGTCATCGTGTGGGATGGTAACAAGTGAAGCTTCAGTTGGGCCACCCTGGTGGTCAGAGGTGTGGGCTTTTGGTTGATCGACCGTATTATATCCATTTGATACATGGATGATATGCTTGTCCTACGAAGCTGGTTCTGTCCCTTTCCTGGAGACCGTGTCCCCAAAGAAGAGAAGGGCGACTCTTTTTACACCTTTAAATGCTTGGGAGGGGTAAAACCCATACATCACATTCTTCAGTCCTTTTTTTTTTTTTTTTTTTTTCATCATTTGAGTAATGCTTGAGATCGAAACTGGAAAGAAATTGGTGGTGGATAGCGGTTCGTTTTTAGTCTGTGGTTGGTGTTTCATCTTCCCAAATTTTCGAAAATTGAAATTACACGGAGTGAAGATTTTTCCCGTTATGTCAAATCAACCAGTGACTTGTTTCTCGACATTTTAAAATATGTTTTTATATTTTGCATACCATATTGCCAATATATTGACATTTCAAATATAGCAAAAAAAAAAAAAAAAAATGTTACAAGTCTTGGTTTTTTTTCTGGCGGCCATAAGTTTTGTTCAGCGTTTTTGACCAAAATCGCCGTTTACGTAAAATTTAATAACTGCTTTACTACTAGAGCTATCATGTTCAAATAAAGATCATTCGTTTCTACATGAAATGTTCTACATTTTTTAATAACAATGTTTTAGCTATCTCTTGCGCAAATACATACAAATGGCCCTTACAAAATGTTTAATAATTTCGCTCAAATTTCCGATTTCAAGCATTAATTTTTTTAAGAAGGGTAAAAGTCTCATATTGTATGTTTACATGTATCTAGTCGGACTTTTTATGAATTCACAAAGTTTGGAGCCTGATACTCTCGCCCTTTTTTTTTTTCAATGGACCTCCAAACATAGCCTGAACCTTAAATTGGCCATTTTTTTTAGACCTAATATCTCAGGAGACCTTCTGAAATTCTAATATTTTTACAGAGCAATGTGGTCTTAGGAGTAAACCTGCAATAAAAATCTAAATTTGTAGACGTAAGTAGTTTAAAGGCTGTACTACGTCAAAGAAGTGGGATTAAAAATGAACTTTCAGAAGACAAAAGTGATGTTCAATGCTTTTACAAGAAATGAAGATTTATCGATTCATGGAGAAAAGCTGGAGATAACAGACACGTCCGTTTATCTTGGACAGCAGATATCAAGTGAGGGTCACATTGATGAAGAAATTAATCGGCGTACAAAACTTGCCTGGAGAGCTTTTGGAAGAAACAGCATAATTTTCAAGAGCAATATGCCATTATGTCTTAAAAGAAAAGTGTTTGATCAATGCATCCTTCCAGTGCTTACGTATGGTGCAGAGACGTGGACCTTAACTAAAAGAGACATACAAAGGCTGCAGACAACCCAAAGCAGCATGGAGAGGTGCATGCTCGGTGTAACCAGGAGAGATAAGAAGAGGAACTCGTGGATCCGAAAAATGACAAGAGTGGAAGACATCATGATCAGAATTAAATCCCTGAAATGGCAATGGGCTGGACATACTGCCAGAAGGACAGATCATCGATGGACAGCTGAAATTTTAGATTGGATTCCAAGGGACTGGAAAAGACCCAGAAGAAGACCACATGGGAGATGGGTGGATGAAATTCGAAAGTATGCAGGGGTGACATGGAGGAGACTGGCACAAGACAGACCGTTGTGGAGGAAACTTGGGGAGACCTTCGTCCAGCAGTGGATTGATAATGGTTGACAATGATGATGAATGATGACTACGTCAAAGTAACTGAAAAATACGACCCTTTTTATTTGCGAACTTCTGAGCCAGGGTTGCTTTTAAATCATCTTAAATATGTACGAGAAAAATTATAAATAATACAGTAACATTTTATTATTCATTAAAATAAGGAAATATTAAAGAAACGCAATAAGACAATCAGCAAAGTAAATAAAATTATACACTGATACCGCAAAACTTGTTTGGGGGTCTTTACAGTGCATGGAAAATCAATACAAAAATTCTATATAAAAGGCAATGCGTTTTGGAGACTTTTTCCTACAGATATCGGCCACTGAATTAGAGACTTTTATTCAATGCCAGGTTGGGCCTCCTTTAGCCCGAATTACAGCACGTATTCAGTTTGACATAGATTCCACAAGGTGTTTGAGTGCATCTACGTCTGCAGCATACTAGGCGCTCACCAGACAGCCATTTAAATGGCTCAGATTTGACGAAAGGCGACTTTGCTCCCGGATCTGTTTTACTAACATGTCCTATACATTCTCGATGGAGTTCAGATCCGGGCTTTGTGGTGGCCAGGAAAGATGATGGAAGTTGCTGTCATGCTCGCTGCACTACTGCTGAACGCATCTTGCATGACAGCCTTAGTACAGTGACAGATGGTGGAAGTTACTGTCATGCCCGCTGTACTACTGCTGAACGCATCTTGCATGATTTATCCACCAGACGGCGGCTGTTTCGTTGTCGTCCATGAAACAGTCATCACCTGGTGGATAAAAAATTAACTTTGCAGGATGGACTTGATCGGTAGCAGAGTTCAGATAATCATTGACCCGGCCTTCCAACAATATCAGAAAACCCGTTTCACCATGACACCAAATCCAGAACCCCTGAGTTGTGTTTCCAAGGCAAACTGGGTGCATTGCTTCATGAGGCCCCCGCCAAATTCTCTGCCTACCGTCGGTACAGAAAAATGTGTACTGCGATTCATCGGACTACATTACTTTTTTCCAATCTTCCAGTGTTCCAGTCACAGTATTCCTGACACCGCTGTAGACGAACTTTCCGGTTCTTCGCAGAAATCAGTGGTTTCCATATATAGGAATGCGATTGCCAATTCAAATCCTGTTCAATTCGTTGCACATACAGTTCGATATGGGTCGGGAACAGCCTTCATTGAATGCTTCGGTCAATTGCTGCCTATCGAAAGTCCTGTTTCTCCGCACAAGCCTTCTCAGACGACGGCGATCTCGTTCGTGACATATTGTCGTCGCGCCACAGTAACGCGTCTTACACAAGCAGTGCGAGTTATTTTTCCACTGATTAAAGACCAGGGATGTCTCACCTTTTGGGAAAACTCAGATCTGCTGTATTCAAATCTTCGCTCCAACCAGATGGGCACCCACAGTACCCCCCCCCCACACACACACACACTTTTTTTTTTTTTTTATCGAACTCCGAAAGATCCTTTGCATTTTCCCATTATGATCAATATTACTGGCGAACAACAGTCTTAAATACGGTACGTAATTACTTAGGTACGTGGTGGCGGCGCGTGACCACGTATTTTGCATATACTCTGCGTTAAGTGACGTTTACATACATTTGCATATAAAGGTTTCTAATTAAGTGGCTACTGTACGTAGTTGCCACCGGATATTTTTATTAGTAACGTCTTGTCTCTTTGGTCACCAGTGCAACTTTGTTGGTTACCATATCAACCAGGCATCTGTTGGCTCGTTTACGTATATTTCAGCAATTGAAGCATAAGCAGTGTATTTTTTAACTGTGCATGTGATGAACAACGACGGAAAAACTTCACCAAAGATCTTTACAAAGTCGATATTTTTTCCCTCAAAAATTTTATGAACCCTTCTATGGTAACTCCGTACTCCCTCTAAAATAGATCCGTTGCTCATTATTATTAACTTGACTTAAAAGTTTTTTTTTTTTTAAACTGCAACCCTTACTCCTTTCTCTTTCTCTCTGCGTGTGTGTGACAATACCATTCCCGTTGGATCTGGGTTTTTTTTTTTTTTTTTTTTACTGTAATGGTATTGTTGGAACCCAGTTTAAAAATCCCACGTCCGGATGGTTCATTCACAGTAAAACGGACATTTTGAAGACAGCTTTCTGTAGACGATGGGAATTCCCAAAATTGTCGAACTGGTACACGTATTCCACAAAATGAACTTTTGCACTCTGTTTTACCTTTCAGTGTGTCGCCATTGTTTTAGTATGTCTTGAAGAAAACGATGAGTATTAGTATTGAATTAAAAAAAAAAAAAAATTATAAATGGCTACCGTTTCTTTTAGACCTGGTAAGTGTAGCGTGGATTCAACCCAAGTCAAGAATTCGAGATCTGGATGATTCATTCGCAATAGAATGGACACTTAAAAGACAGCTGCTCTATGTAAGCAATGCAAATTTTCAAGCTTGTCGAACTAGAACTTTCCATGTGTTACACAATAAGTCCCTTTGCACCCTATGTTTGGCTTCTTGGTGTTAGTTACACCGTGAGGTCAGTACAGGGTGTCCATAAAGTCTTTCCCACATTACAAAAATTAATTACAGGTACAAAAAAGGGATTACACGACAATGATGGTGCACAAATTTTTTTCCAGTGTCAGTACACCTCCACATGGGCGCCATTTGTGGCCCGGAGGACATTTAAGTGATATTCGATTTCACGCCATGTTTTGTTTAACATCTCAGCAGGCGCAGAACCAATGACATCCGTTATTCTGCTCTTCAACGTCTGGACATCTGGAAGGAACACTGCTACAGTAAACTTCTATTTCACATAACCCCACAGGAAAAAGTCTTGAGAGGTTATGTCGGGCGATCGAGGTGGCCATGTCATGGGACCGTCGCGGACAATCTATCTGTCCGGAAATGTGGCATTCAGGAACACACGAACCATTGTTGACCAATATGGTGGGGCACTGTCTTGTTGGAAAATAACCGAAGGTTGGAGTGCATACAGCTGAGGTGCTACAAAAAGTTCCAACATGTCCAGGTCCGATGATTCTGTCATGCATCAGGCCGCACCATACGTTCACTTTCGGGTTAGCCCTCTGTTGTTCGATGACATAATGGAGATTTTCTGATCCCCAGATTCGCACAATTGTGCCTATTTACTGTGCCAGAAACGTGAAATTTGGCTTCATCTGAGAAACAGACACTGTGCAGATAATCACTATCATGAGCTGTGGGCTGCAACATCTCCGTCGCAAATGCAGCACGGCGAGGCCGGTCATCAGGCCGAAGAGCTTGAACGATCTGTACCTTATAAGCATACAGATGAAGACGTTTGTGTAAAATTTTGTGAACCGTGGCACAGGGAATCCCAGTTTCCAGCGAAGCACGACGAATGGATATCTTGGGGCTTCGCAGAAATGTCTCCTGAACAGCTGCAGCTGTCTCTTGTGAAACCGGTGGTCGGCCCGCTCTGGGGAGATCGCCAAGACTACCCGTCGTTTTAAACTTTTCATACCAAGCTTTTATACATTTTAGGCCCGGTGGTGATCGTCTGAAATGATATGATCGTCTGTGTAATTAATTGTCTGAATCATTTCTGAAATGACGATGGACAGTACCGCAGATTTGGTCTCGTGGAACCACAACACGCACCCGCTTTTTCTTGCATGGAAGCCATTATCCATTAAATGCTTCTTTTATTCAGCAATAGCGCTCGCTCCCCCAGAAGAACAGAAAAAAAAACTGTTTGAGTGCTGCTATGTTATGTTGTCAACCGTTTTATTTTAACTTACATAGATTTTTTTATATTAACCTTTGTAATGTGGGAAAGACTTTGTGGACACCTTACCCTGTATTTCTTGAAGACAGCAATGAGTACTGAACGCCATTTTAAGTTGGTCACCACCATCCTGTAGCTCTTCACCTTAACAGCTTTTGAAATTCGTTGTAGCGGAGAATAAAATGCGAGTCGGTCTGTTTTCGTTTTTTGATGATGCTGTTGAGGCGGGAACGATCTGATAGCATATTATTCGAGTCCAGAAGTGCACGTAAATGCAAATTGCGTAATCACTGTCACCATGACAACGCAGCAGTTGTAGACTGCGAGAGGCGGGAACTCCCAGAGCTGCTCCTGTTGGAACCAAAAAATAGCTCCATTCTCTTTGCATCGTAACTTAGCACGATGAAAGGATTCTCTGCCGTTTTCCTCAGATGCCGCGTGAAAAGAAATAATTAGCACTTGATCTTCGGTCCTGGAGACAGGAATGGCGCGGAACGACAGGAAAAGCAGGTGTGATGAAGTGCTTCATTGCAGATTAAAATGCGGGAAAAATCGTGCAGATCCCAATCGGAAAAAGTGGACGTCGCTTATTACCATTACTTACACTATTATAAACACTAATTTCTTTCGCCTTTGTGTATGAATCAGATTGAAAAGCCTAGTGACCAGTGTCGCTCGCATTTCTGTCAAATCTTGATAAGGTCGATAATTCTGTGATAAAAAAGATCCCCATTGAGTCGGCAAAATGTTGTCCCCGCGACCAAGTGGTCTGAGGCTTAGTTTTCTAGAAATTCGCCAGTCATTTTCCGTGATCCCTTTCGTGAATTAGCGAAGCCATACACCGGTGAGTCATTACATTATGACTATTTACCTAGTAAGCTGTAAGACCCCCTTCAGTCCGCAAGACAAGGGCCACTCCTCGGCGAAGAATCGATTCGATGAGGTGGCGATAGGTATCCTGGGGTCTGTATCTGGTACCAGTGTGTTTCTTTCAGGACTTTTTGGCCGGGAGGGCAAATGGAACCTTAGAGGGGGAAAGTTTTCCATTTGATATATATCATCATCATCATCATCATCATTGTCAACCATTATCAATCCACTGCTGGACGAAGGTCTCCCCAAGTTTCCTCCACAACGGTCTGTCTTGTGCCAGTCTCCTCCATGTCACTCCCGCATACTTTCGAATTTCATCCACCCATCTGCCATGTGGTCTTCTTCTGGGTCTTTTCCTGTCCCTTGGAATCCAATCTAAAATTTCGGCTGTCCATCGATGGTCTGTTCTTCTGGCAGTATGTCCAGCCCATTGCCATTTCAGGGATTTAACTCTGATCATGATGTCTTCCACTCTTGTCATTTTTCGGATCCACGTGTTCCTCTTCTTATCTCTCCTGGTTACACCAAGCATGCACCTCTCCATGCTACTTTGAGTTGTCTGCAGCCTTTGTATGTCTCTTTTAGTTAAGGTCCACGTCTCTGCACCATACGTAAGCACTGGAAGGATGCATTGATCAAACACTTTTCTTTTAAGACATAATGGCATATTGCTCTTGAAAATTATGCTGTTTCTTCCAAAAGCTCTCCAGGCAAGTTTTGTACGCCGATTAATTTCTTCATCAATGTGACCCTCACTTGATATCTGCTGTCCAAGATAAACGTATGTGTCTGTTATCTCCAGCTTTTCTCCATCAATCGATAAATCTTCATTTCTTGTAAAAGCATTGAACATCACTTTTGTCTTCTGAAAGTTCATTTTTAATCCCACTTCTTTACTCTTGTCAGCAAGTTCCTGGATCATACTCTGCAGCTCTGATGGGGTAGTTGCAAAAATGACTACGTCATCAGCAAAACGAAGGTGGGTTAGATAATCTCCATTAATCTTTATCCCTTGTTTTCCCAGCTCAGCGACTGAAAAACACCCTCCAATGTGCATTAAAGAGCTTCGGAGATATGGTGTCACCTTGTCTCACTCCCTTTCCAATTTTTACGTGTGTTGTATTTTCAAACAGCCTAATCTTTGCACTTGCATTTTCATAGATGTTATTAATAATATTGATGTATGCATCTTCAATACCGCAGGTTTTCAGAGCCATTGTAACTGCTGATGGTTTCACCGAATCAAAGGCTTTTTTCATAATCGATAAAAGCCATGCACAATGGAAGTTCATATTCCCTTGCTCTTTCAATTAGTTCTCTCAGCACGTGGATATGATCTATTGTGCTGTAGCCACTCCTGAATCCAGCTTGTTCTCTCGGTTGAGCCATGTCCAGTGTTACCTTCAAGCGGTGTGAAAGGACTTTAGTGAAGATTTTATAAACTACTGATAGGAGGCTGATAGGTCTGTAGTTTCCAAGATCCTCAATGTCACCTTTCTTATGTAGCAGGATCATTGTAGCGGTGTTCCAATCCTCAGGAATCTTTCCTTCATTAAGGCATCGAGTGAAAATTTGGGCGAGTACTGTTTCGATTTCTCCACTTGCTTCTTGTATGATGTCTACAGTAATTCCATCTTCTCCTGGAGCTTTTCCCCGCTTCATGTTCTTGACTGCATGTGCAACTTCTGCTGGAAGGACTGGAGGAACTCTGGTACTGGTATCTTTCATGATGTCTGGAGTGCATGTATCATCCCTTTCATATAATTTGGAGTAGAAATCTTTCACTCTTGTCAAAATTTCGCCTCTATTTCTTGTTACAGAACCATCTTCTTTTCTCAGTGCCATAATCTGTTTTCTTCCCTTACTGAGATGTCCCTTTGCTATCTTTAGGCTTTGGTTGTTTTCAATTGCTTTCTTCACTAGTTCACAGTTGAATTTTCTTACGTCTTCAGTGATACTTTTTCTTACTGTCTTGCATAGCTCTATATATTCCACTTTGGAAGTCACATCTTCTTTAGTTGTCCTCATCTCTCTTCTTTTTTGCTTCAACATTTTCGTTTTTCCTGATAATTTGTTTACATGCAACTTGTTCTTAGACCCAGCTAATTTTGTTGCTGTTTCCATAAGAGCTTTGGTTACTTTTCTGTTAACTTCAGAGATGTCCACTTCTTCCGATGTTAGGCCTTCTAAAGCAGAGAACCTGTTCTTCAGTTCCAACTTGAAGGTATTATGGTGTTTTTTAAGGTTGGTTATGTCAATAGATTTTGTTTGTCTTATGAGCTTGCCACGTTCAAGTTTAGTGTTGAGGTGCATCTTACATCTCACCAATCTATGGTCACTACCTGTGTTGAACTTGTTTAGCACACTGCAGTCTTCTATGACGAATTTTTTGTTACACATAATAAAATCAATTTCACTTGTCGTCCCATTTGGATGTCTCCATGTCCATTTCCTGTGTGGCTTTTTCTTGAAGAAGGAGTTCAAGATGAAAAACCCTTCTGCCTCTGCAAACTCAACGAGAGTATTTCCACGCTGGTTTCTGTTACCGTGACCGAATTTACCTACTGAAGTTTCATTCTGTTGCCGTTGCCCTATTTTTGCATTGAAATCTCCCATAATTATTTTCAAGTGCTGCTTACCTTTATTATTTAGATGACAAATTTCCTCATAAAATTCTTCAATTTCTTCTTCAGGATGACTTGTGGTGGGTGCATAAGTTTGAATAATCTGAGCCTGGTATCTTTTTGAGAGTTGGATAACAAGTCTTGCAGCTCTGTCAGAGGAACTTTCAACTTCTACCACTTTATCCTTCAGTTTCTTGTTTATTATAAATCCAACACCACTAGTTCTGCCAGTATCTGTCCCACGATAGTAGAAGAGATGTCCACTTTTCAGTTCGATGAGATCTTCTCCTTTTCTCCTTACCTCACTTAGCCCCACGATGTCCCACTTGATCCTTTGTAGTTCCTCTTCCAATTCAAGAAGCCTTGAATCAGAAGATAGGGGAGCCTCCATTGTACGTAGCCAAGGTCAGCATCAGATGGCAGCCTAGTCCGGTCCTCCGGGGATTCTTAGCACCCTCTGCCTTCATGTCGCACTGGCCGCTGCCTTGGCCAGGTACATTCCAGCTGCCGGAGACTGAGGGCCAAGATTTAAGTTGTGGAGTCATTTTGGAGGGGTTTGGCCATAACTCACCACGCTGGCCAAGCGGGTTGGTGAGTGTGGGATAGAATTTCCTCTAATCCCGATGGTATAGTTATACCGCTATTGGCGGTCGTCAGAGCCCCTTTAGTGGGAACAGGATGCACCACGAGAAGGCGGGGTTGACATTTGTCAAGGAGAGGCTGTGATGTTACGCATCACCTGACCTTACATGATATATATATATAATTATAACTACTATATTTATATATATATAGAAGTAATTACTATATATCTACTAGCACAGGGGCGCATTTAGAGGGGGACTCCCCCCCCGGAAAATGTGTTTTTTTTTTTTTTTTTTTTTTTTTTTTTGGTTAAAATGCTACTTACCACCAGAAAAAATGCCTTAATTTTATAAAAATGTATCAATTTACATTAGAAAAAAATGCTTTAATTTTTTCTTCAATTTTTCATGAACTTTTAATTTTGTTCCAGATGGTGGATTTCAAAAACTTCCTTTTTTTGCCCCCCCCCGAAGAAAAATTCTATATACATCCCTGATATAGTAATTACTTCTTCAAACATTTCAGGAATAACAAACTTTTTTCAGCTAAAGGAGGGCGGGAGGAAGGGGTGCTGCAGGCTTGAAATTTTTATCAATTAAAATGCATTCAACACACTCTTGTTCCTGAATCACGATTTCCAGATAGTTAGGTATGATTAGTCTACTTATTATATTTTGAAGAACATAATGCGTCGTAATACACTTTTTAATCAAATAAACTATAACTAGTACCATTTTAACAAATATTTAAAAATATATAATTGGGGAAATATTTGTAGCATAAAAAGAAACGAAACTTCCTTTTCCATCATAGCTTGAATTTATTAAAATTTGGTTCGGTAACCTAAAATGTCTCCGGGCGGGGGGATGGTCGTTTCCTAGAGGGCTTCGCACCTCTGGATGTATGCCTGAAAGAAACACTGTCTGGTACCATAATGTCAGCAGCAGGTCCTCCAGTTCCCATACATCTCGGGGTGGTGGTGATTTAGCGCGAACTCGCTTTTCCAAGTCGAACCACTAATGTTCGATTGGGTTCATGTCAGGTGAATTTGGAGGCCAGGGAATTAACAGAAAGTCACCAGCATATCCCTCGAACCAATCCTTGAAGATTCTAGCAATGTGGCATGGCACATTATCCTATTGGTAATGGTCATCACCAACAGAGAACACAATTGCCATGAATGAGTGAACTTGGTCCGCAACGATGTTCAGATACCTGACAGCTGTCAGGGATTGTGCTATTGTGATAATGGGGCCTAAAGTGTCCCAAGAAAACATCGCCCACATCATAACACCACCGCCGCGGGCCTGTTTCCGCCCAATAGTGCATCCAGGTGCCATAGCTTCCGTTGGTAATCGGCGTATCCGCGTTCAGCCGTGTACGCAATGCACCAGGAATTTTAATTCGTCAGACCAGGCCACTTTCTTCCAATCTCGATGATCTTGGGCCCATTTCGTGCGTTGTTGGCGATGATGTACAGTGAGCATGGGGACCCGACAGGATCTTCTGGCCACTCAGACCCATGCGCAGAAGGCTGCGGTGCATGAATTGTGTGCTGTGACACATTCCCCTGATCGCTACTGTTGTAGCTGCGGGTAATTTATCACCCTGTGGTGCGGTCGCTGTGAACAAGGAGCTGCTCACGACTCACGACGCTTCTTCGTTTGTCCATCTGTGTACCACTTTTGATATGTACTCACTACATCGGCACGTGAACAAGCCGCGCCGTGCCATCACGATTTGTCCTTTATCAAACTCTAATAAATCGGCAGCTTTCCCGTTCTGACTCCGAACACTCTACTAACCGAAAGTCGCTCCTCGAGTTGTCTATATACTGCTCTGTGAACTTCACCTGCGCCACCGTCGGTCTCCAGGCGCGCTTGTTTCTCTAGGCTGGAGGTGGTCATAATGTAATGGCTCATCGGTTTATTCCTGATGCAACATTTTTCGTGAAGTGACGGGGGAAAAATCCTGAATTTCACGGATTTTTCGAACACGAGGAAAATTCTGAATTTTCAGAAACCTTTTCCGCTATTCCTTTCGTATTTTACCGGTTTTAAGTGGTGTTAACAGAAGATTCTGGATTTTCAAAAACCTTTCCTCAATTCCTTTCGTATGTTAACGGGAAAGTTCTGTTCTCACTTTTTGCGAATCCAAATGACGATAAATTTTCGGTAATAGGAGCGATTTTGATGCATAACCTCAGCGCTTAGAATGCTGAGGTTTGATTAACTGTTAAATTTCAATCGTCTGTCGAAGAATCTGATTTTGAAGTTCTGTACGGAGGTCGGATTTTGTGGATAGCATACGCATGAAATTTCGGCTTTTATGGCACTGGATATTCCTTCCCCCTCTCCCCCATTTTGTTCACGAGCTGTTGTATAGAGTTATCGAACAAAGATCTTCTCTCTTTCCACGTTTATAAGTGAGTCACGGAAAAATTCTCATTGGCCGCCACCGGGAGTCGAACCCCAGGGTCTTCCAGTTACGCGCCGGATGTGCTTCCGCTACACAACAGCGGCCTCGAATTCCCCCAGACTCACACACACACATCCGGTGCGTAACTGGAAGACCCTGGGTTCGATTCCCGGTGGCGGCCAATAATAATGTTTCCGTGACTCACTTATAAACGTGGAAAGAGCGGAGATCTTTGTTCGATGTCCCTGGTCCACGTTAAATGTCTGTATTAATTATAGAGTTATCGTAAGAACCCGAGTACTTAAATTATTGTACAAAGAAAGGCGAAGCACGTTGCCTTTCTTCAAACACATAACGGCGAAGCACGTTACCTTTCTTCAACCACTGTCGTCATATTCGGTTGTGGTGACCTGGTGGGTGACCTTTTTCCGCCGTGATGCGACGTAGTGACCGAACACCCGTACGTATCCGTATAATGAAGCCTCTGGTAAGAGTGTCCGTGGAATAGTAGCAGTGTTTGAATTAAAAATAAATCTTCTACAGGCCCAGCGCACCACTTGAATTTCCAAATCACTGGTCCGTGCAAAAAAAAAAAAAAAAAAAGTACTCATTTACAGTATATGTCAAAAATAATGTATCATTTTCATTGGAGTAGTACATCGCAAATTTAGAACAGAATGTGTGAGTGTACACATGAAAATAGTACTAATAAATAAAACGCAAAACATGCTATGCACTGCAGAAATTGAGAAAAAAAAAAAAAAACCTGACCTCAGTGTATCAAAAAGTTGGTAGTTCATTCATTTTTACTGGTCCAGGAATGGCACAAATACTAATACATTTTGTATACACATGTTGCTAGTGTCCATTACGGTACCTTGATTATAAGGGCACTGATATGAAGCACTATGCACTATCAGTGCACTTCATATAGTGCACTCAATATGAAGTACTTTGCAACATACCAAAATCCCCCTTTATGGAATACCTTGCTTCAGTGTGAAAAGCAGGAGGCTCTCCTTTGTGCACAGAAATACAATTTAGCAAAGTCAGAGCATAAATATGGTTTTTCAACCTCCAGTTGGGAAACAATATAAAAGACCCATCCATACTCTGCGGTCACCACTTGGGCAAAAAAGTGACCTGTCCAAATCCCAAATATTTTGAGTCGGACCTTAGTTTCCTACAGCCCAAAAATTTTCAGAAAACTGAATATGGTTTGCAACTCCGATATTCAGTTTTTGAGTAAAATATCTGAATTTCAAAAATCTGAAAACTGTCATAGCGAAACCTGGATTCTTTGAAATTTGTGGTTCAATTCTTTATAAACTTACAAATTCCAAAACAAACTGGGAAAAAAATAAATAAATGAAAAAACGATTACTGGCCACCCGGGCCAGTAACATACATTTTTCACTGGTCCGATGGAATTTTTACTAACCAATGGCGAGCGGCCCAGTGGGAATTCGAGCGCTGAGTGGTATCCCCAATGACATCCCCTAGACATTCTCACTCCTTACACGTGCTTTCGCCACCGAGATCACTCCTGACCGTCCCGGTGGCGCAGTGGTCTAAGTGATGGCCTCTGATCATTCGTCCGAAAGAGGTCCGGGTTCGAAGCATGGATGTTGTGTTTGTCTTACGGCACAGGCTCTGTCCCTTCCCTGGAACCAGTGACCCTAATTTAGGGATGGGCGACTGCTTATAGCCCGTTGAGTTGCTAACGGTGGTTGTTAAACCTCTAATCAAAAAAAAAAAAAAAAAAAAAAAAAAAACTACCAAACTTCGCTACGCCAATCCGTTTTTTCCCCTTTATCTCCCTCATTTATCACGTGATCGGTTCGCAACTGCAATCATTTACATAACCGAACTGCCGGCATGTACTCATCAATTTTTATGGCGCTCCGACAAATATTCCCTAGTGTGACATTTTCTACGTCGAGCAGTGTAGTTTATTCAATCTTCAGCAGAAAGAGCGCAAACTGCTTTGGGAAATGCGTGCATGCATTTTTGAAAGCATCCTGCTAACTAAATTTTCCTGCGCCGCCCTTTTGCCCCGCAATCCCGGGGGGGGGGGGGGCTCATGGCCAAGAGGGCGTCTTGCTCAGCAAAAAGTATTTTTCAAAATTTTTACGGAAACTTTATATGAAACTGGTCAAAGAAATAGCCAGGAATCTTTGACGGCATCTTTGAATGAAGTACAGTGTAACTTGGATAATTCGAAGCTGAAGGGGCCGCCCCGGTGGCGCAGTGGTCTAAGCGATTGCCTCTGATCGTTCGTCCGACCGGGGTCCGGGTTCGAATCCCGGTGAGGCATGGATGTTGTGTTTGTCTTACGGTACTGGCTCTCTCTCTCCCTTCCCTGGAACCAGTGGCCCTAAATTAGGGACGGGCGACTGCTTATAGCCCATTGAGTTGCTCACGGTGGTCGTTAAACCTCCGATCAAAAAAAAAGCTGAAGGGACCACAAAAATAATTCGAATTAGGCAAGTTTGAATATGGGCACATTCAAGTATTGAGTACAGTACGCTAAATTTACATATTTTTTGCAAAAAAAAAAAATAAAAAGAAAGAAAACTTGAAATTTTGGCCTGCTTCTTAGAATTTATGTTACGGGTAAGTGTAAATTCCTTAAATTTATCGAGTGAATGAAATAAAGTGTCACTTGCATTCTGCTGTTTCTCAACAAATTTCCTTAACTGTTGGAGGTGAACCAAGAGACATACTGAATTTGGAAGTCGCTCTTCAGAAAATTCTGGCCGTTCTAGTTCTTCATCTGAAGATACACATCAGGTCTTCTTATTCATAACATCAATCAAGATCTCATCATCTGTGAGCTCACCACAAACAGCTAAATTGTCATCAACTCTCACAAAAGCCTCATACGATACATCACGGACTATACATCTTCCCAGTACTCCACGGTGGGTATGATCTCCTCGCCACCATTACCTTGATGTAGTTGAGACTCATCATGGGGGTGCTGGAAGCCTGCTTTTCCGAAGCAGTTGGCTATAGTTTCAGGCTTAACTTGTTGCTTCATCCAGAGCTCGGAACTTCATTCAGAACAGTACGTACCCATTTTAAAAGGTAATTGTTGAGAATACGAAAATGGGGTTTCTTCGAATTAAACGAAAAAAAGTTCGAATGAAAGGAATTTTTTTTAGCATTATTTATATAGAAAATTCAAGGGACCAAATGAAAAATGCGAATTAACCAAGAATTCAAATTAAAAACGTTCGAATTAGACAAGTTACACTGTATTAAAAAGAAAATCAAGTTTGTTTTTTCAGTACATAAGTAAGATTTTCCAGAAATCATTTTTGCTTAAGTTTATGAAAACTATGTGACGGGAAACCAGCTAATCCATAGGACTTGAGTACCCTTTTCACAGCCATAACAATTCCACATGCATGTATAACAAGAGAATGTGAATAAATATCAGAATATACGAAACATTTATATGAATGAGGATAAGGCACGTGTTATATATTACACTTTTTTGCACATAACTACATATTCTTCAGATTATAATGAGCTGTAGGGTGTTCTTCTTCGTCGTCGTGGTTGGGGGGGAGGGGAGGAGACCAGAAAACAGAGACCAACGTCATTTTTTTACGCTTTCCAATCGTAGGTTGAGGAAGCGTATATGCTCCAGCTTTGTCCGTCCGTCTGTCGGCACGATAACTCGCGTAAAAATGGTTCGATTTCGATGAAATTTTAGTATGTGGTAGGGGGACCACCTGAGGACGAACCCTGTTCAAAATGGACAAAATGGGGTCAAAGGTCACGTCATAGGAGGGGGATTTATTCCATTGCCTTTATGCGTCATAACTTGCGTAAATATAGTTCGATGTCGATGAAATTTTAGCATATTGTAGGGGACCACCTAGGAATGAACCCTATTGAAAAAGGTGAAGTGGAGTCAAATGTGACGGCATGGGAGCGGGATCCATTCCATTGCCCTTATGCGTCATAACTTCCGTAAATATTGTTTGATTTCGATAAAATTTTAGTATATTGTAGAAGACCACCTGGGAACGAATCCTTTTGAAAATGGGTGGTGGGGTCAAAGATCAGGACATAGGAGCGGGATGCATTCCATTGCCCTTATGCGTCATAATGTGCGTAAAAATGGTTCGATTTCGATGAAATTTTAATATGTGGTAGGGGACCACCTGGAGAGGAACCCTGTTGAAAATGGGACAAATGGCGTCCAAGGTCAGGACATAAAATCGGAATCCATTCCATCGCCCTTATCCCACACTATTAAGGTGGACGCCCAGTAATTTTGCTTCCTATATTTCCAATGGAAAACCGTTTGAACACATTTCCTTCACAATTAGTGTGTTTCCAAGGATAGAAATTTGAACATCGATTAAAATAACTTCATACTATAACTTGGAATACTTAACATTTTCTAAAACATAAAAATAATTATATTAAAAAACAATAACGTTTCCTTTGGTGGTGTTGAAACCAGAAAAAAGATGGCGCGACCTGTACTTTGATGACGTCAGTGGACAAATAAATGTTGGATTGTATTATTACGGTTATGGTTTAGAAAATATTAAGTATTCCAAGTTATGAAATGAAGCTATTTTAATCGATGTTAAAATTTTCATCCTTGGGAACGCATTAATTGTGAAGAAAATGTGTACAGAAGTTTTTACATTGGAAGTATAGGAAGCAAAATTATTTGACGTCCACCTTAAAGTAGCAATTCTTGCATGTTTGTGTGTATGCACATTTTATTTTGAAAACGGCACTAAGAATGTTGATGAAAGTCGTTAACCTACCATTTTCTGGTAATTATTAGAAATCGATTTAGCTTGATCTCGACTTTAAGAGAATTCGTTTAGTGGGTTAAATAACCACCCCGAATTATAACGTTTTTAGTGTCATGGCGTCGTTCGATTAATGTTACCAATGCTTAGAAATCTTATGACGTCAGAATCACGCGTTTAAGAATGTTGGCGCGCGGTCACGCCATCTGTCTCATTACGTCACGCGTTGTGTGTGGACTCTATTAAAGTTTTATGACGTCACACTCTTGCGAGCAGAGATGGTCGGGATTCCCATCTGCCTCATTACGTAACAATCATTCGATTTCGATGAAATTTTAGTATCTGGTAGGGGATCACCTGGGAAGGAACCCTATTGAAAGTGAACGAAATGGGGTCAAAGGTCAGTACATAGGAGCGCGATCCATTCCACTGCTGTTATGCGTCATAACTAACGTAAAAAAGGTTCGATTTCGATGAAATTTTAGTATGTGGTAGGGGGCCACCTGGCGACAAACCCTATTGAAAATGGGCGAAATGGGGTCAAAGGTCAGGACATAAGAGCGGAATCACTTCCATCGCCATTATGCGTCATAACTTACGTAAAAATGCTTCGATTTGGATGAAATGTTAGTATGTTGTAGGGGCCTGCCTGGGGACGAATTCTATTGGAAATGGGGTCAAAGGTTAGGATGCAGGAGCGGGATCTATTCCATAGCCCTTATGCATCATAACTTACCAAAAAATGCTTCTATTGCGACAAAACTTTATCATGTTATTTCGGAGGTATACCGAACCGGTTCTGTTGAATATCATCGAAATGGGATCAAAGGTCAGGGCACAGGACCGAGATTTATTCCACAGCCATTATTCTCATAACTTGAGTAAGGATTTCTGGTTTGTTGGAAAGCGTATCAATGCATTGCATGATTTTACAAACTTGTTGTTTTTATAACAGAATCAAAAGAAGAATGTTTACTATATATGCAAAACATTGTGACATTGTGTGTTTTTTTATTCAAGGGTAAACAAATTTACCGTTTTTAATTAATAGTTTGCTTGTTTTTTGTTATGTTCTGTGTTTTCGTATAAATCGGAAGGTCAGTAGACACTGTTACAATACCGTTACATGTCTTGCTTGTGTGATCGTGAAATATAAGAGTTTGGCCTTTGTTCTCTAAAAGAATAGAATTTGCAGGATATGATTAACTTTGGCGTAAGCGGTTTATAATATTTTGTATTGGCATAGAACTAGGGCAGTCATTTTAATTACAATGTGTACGTTTATGTGTACATGTGTACGCAATAAAGTGTATCAATTTTGGTTTTACGAAAAATACCTGTAAGTTCCAAAGAATTTGAATTATTAAAACGCCCGTACAACCTAGTTAATAATATGGAATTTAAAAAAATTTGTAATTGAAAGCAAATATATTTTCGCAAATGGGTCTTGAAGATATTTCCTTTGCGGGCGGCCGTAAGTTTTTCATGTACGCCTGTGGTCTCAACGTAAAGGGCGAATTTGTTGTGAAGGAGCTTTAAGGTATGTGCAAAACTTGCGCCAATAAAGTAATATTACTAACACAAAAATTATTTCATTCATAGCCACTAGGAAACTTACTTTCTGAACGCGCTTTGTATCGTGACTGCTTCATTAATTAGACACACTTCTAATTCCCGAAATTGTCTGGGTTTCCTGTAGCGCGACTGCTGAATCACGATTTCCTTTCTTGATTCTTAACAGGAATAATAATGCTTGTGAGTAAGTAGCCCGTGGTTGACTCGCAGACAGATAAATTTCTTAGGTGCGGAAAACTTTTAAAGAAACGTGAAGAAATCTCTGGAATGGTGTAGGAGTTATAGCTGCTTTTAAAAAAGCAATGTCATTATTTATTGATGTATATGTTAGTGGGTTCCGCGACTCCCTCTGTGTTATAAATTTACGTTGTCGTTAATATCCAGTTACTCCGCGTGACGCCTGTGTTTTGGATAATGTGCGACGCTGCATTACAGTTTTGTGCCGCAACACTTCCGAGAACAGCAATGTACTCGTACATATGGAATCTAAAGATACCACAGGTCTTGCTGTTTCATGATGATGTGAAATAAAAATGAACAAAGTTCTTAATCATGAAATAAAAATGAACAAAGTTTTTAAGCATGCGTACTGCGGTGTGTTTCGTGTTTCTTAACACAGTGTGCTGCTGTTATTGCGTTATGAAATTCTCGTCCTCGAATAATCTTTTTGTTAAATATCTACTATGCGTGAAAAGTGACTTAAAAGTACACTGTCAAAAAAAAAATATTTGAAATTCACGAGCCACTTTCCGTCATTTCTTTCTTGAATTAACGAAGCATATTTCTGATACACCCTTTTCCGTGAAATGACAGAAAGAAGCCAGAATTTGACGGATTTTTCCTACCACGGAAAAATTCTAAATTTTCAGAAACCTTTCCGCAGTTCCTTTCATATATTGACAGTAAATTACCGTTTTAGAGATGGATGTGTTAATGGGAAATTCTGAATTTTCAGAAACCTTTCCTCAATTTCTTTCGTATATTAACGGGGAAACTCCGTTCTCACTTTTTACGTATCCGTATGACGAGAAATTACCAGTAATAGGAGTGATTGGTCAGAATATTTGAGGTTTGATTAACTTTTGAATTTCAACCGTCTGTCGAATTTTGAAGTTTCCGTAGTTAGTTCGGATATTGTGGATAGCACATCGCATGAATTTTGTTTATTGTGGCCCAGGGTATTTCTTCTCCTTTCCCCTATTTTGTGCACCAGCTATTTATTATACAGGGGGATTCATAATTATTGTCGGGCTTTCAGTGGCATATGATCGGAAAACGGGAAACAACAAACTAAAACCTCAAACAGAATATGACAGATGATAAAAGTTTTATTACTTGTAGAATCGATGCATCAGATTGCTAAATCATTTCGACATGCGCGCCTTTTGTGGCAGGTAAGAACCAAGCGATAATCAATTTCCCGCCAAGTGTCTTTCATGGCACGTAAGATATCCAAGCGATAATCAATTTCCCGCCAAGTGTATATCGTTGCACGTAAGATATCCAAGCGATAATCAATTTCCCCGCCAAGTGTATTTCGTGGCATGTAAGATATCCAAGCGATAATCAATTTCCCGCCAAGTGTATTTCGTGGCACGTAAGATATCCAAGCGATAATCAATTTCCCGCCAAGTGTATATCGTGGCATGTAAGATATCCAAGCGATAATCAATTTCCCGCCAAGTGTATTTCGTGGCATGTAAGATATCCAAGCGATAATCAATTTCCAGCCAAGTGTATTTCGTGGCACGTAAGATATCCAAACGATAATCAATTTCCCGCCAAGTGTATTTCGTGGCACGTAAGATATCCAAGCGATAATCAATTTCCCGCCAAGTGTATTTCGTGGCATGTAAGATATCCAAGCGATAATCAATTTCCCGCCAAGTGTATTTCATGGCATGTAAGATATCCAAGCGATAATCAATTTCCAGCCAAGTGTATTTCGTGGCACGTAAGATATCCAAGCGATAATCCATTTCCCGCCAAGCGTTCGCCAGCATTTGTGGCGTTACTGTTGCTATCGCAGCACCAATTCCGGTCGAGGGAGGTCACAGGGGTCTGGTAAACGATGTTCTTCACGTATTCCCACAGGAAGAAATCCAGTGGCGTGATATCGGGTGAGCTCGGTGGCCACGGAATGGTTCCACCACGCCCAACCCAGCGGCCAGAAAAATGTAGATCAAGAAATTCTCGGACAACAACAGCCCATTGCGGCTGTGCGCTATCGTGCTGGAACACCACATTGGGCTGCTGTTCTTCCAACTGAGGCAACAGATACAGCTGTAGCATGTCCAGGTAAGGCACAGCTGTCACTGTTTTCTCCACAAAGAAAAAGGGCCCCAACACTTCCGAACATGACAAAGCGCATGCGCTTTGTTCACCTTTTGACTATCTCGTTCGACTTCTCGAATGGCGTGAGGGTTTTCGGAGCCCCATATTCTGCAGTTATGCTGATGTACCCTTCCTGAGAGGAAAAACGCTGCTTCATCACTAAATATCCATGTCGGCAGGTAATGTTCATCATTTCGACTTTGGACAAAATGTCTTGGGCAAATTGGAAGCGTTAGAGATTATCGTCCCGCTGTAAAACCTGTGCAATCTGCAGTTTGTTCGCATGGAATTGTAGGCGGTTATGCAGAACCCTTCATCAAACAGGCGTTTGTGACATACTTAACTGCGACGCAGCTCGTCTCGTTGATTTCTGAGGGCTTCGAGAAAAGGCTTCCTGGATACGATCAACATCGTCCTGCGAAGTTCTCGGTCTTCCCGCTCCTTTTTGATGCTGCACACTACTAGTCTTTTGAAACTACTTTAACCAACGTCGGATAGCATTATCAGAAGGTGGGGCTCTGCCGTACTGTGTTCTGTAACGACGTTGCGCTGTGATAACTGACTTTGTTTCGAAGAACCAGTGTACGCACATTGCTTTTTCTTGAACAGTCGCCGTTTTGTTGTATGACGTCAATTCAGCGGGTACCGTGTTGCCACATTAAACTTTCCTCGGTGAACTTCTTTATGCTGCAAGCAGCTTTATTTGGTCGGTTAATGTTTGATCATGCCAGGCCACGGAAACCCCGACAATAATTATGAAATCGCGCTGTATTATGACTCGTGAGTCTATAGGTTTGGGATAGAATCCTCGCTCTGCGCTGAGACATCAAGAGATTGACGAAATCTGTCGCTGTGAAACAGCTGCTGGAATTGAAGTCACATTTTTCTTTCTCTTTGGTTCGGGATGAGTTATTTAGTTTATGTACCTTGCTGTTCTCGTTTCACTTACAAATCCTGTCACCCGCGTGAAGTCTCAGTTTTATTTTGGGCAAGTATTTTTACCGTTTTGTTGTATTCTACTTTTGCCTAGCCTGTGCGTTGGTTCATTGGAAGTTTAGACTTTTCTTGTGTTAGTGCTTTTCAACATCTATCTGTGTGAGTAGGTAATATTCGTGGCGAAGTTATTTGCCTAACGACGGCGGTGAAACAGCTGTCATTAGTGTCATAGCTTGACGCGACATGAGGAACTTACTTCCAGCTCAGCTCGTATGTGCCAGTTTCATCAAGTCAAACACAGCTGTAAAAACTTTAATTTTACTAGCGTGTTAACCTCTAAGATATACGTCCATTGAAAGCGTGCTCTCGTCATCACATGCAGTATAGATACAAATTAGGCGACTCGAAGTGTAACAAAACAGAAATGCCGACGCCGCTGCCTCAGGTTAGTAATTCATCTTGTTTAGCCTTCCGGCACAGTGTCAGCCGGATGTAAAGGAAGCATTCTAAATTTTATTAGTTGCAAAGGATGGAATTTGATACTTCAGGGAGGCAGGCAATTAATTGCTGTTGGAGAAAAGTGAATGATATATCCCCTTTTGAGGCGAAAAGTTTATTTTTTTTGTTGTTGTTTTTGTTGGCCTTGACAAGTGTGCAGCCGTGGACGTGCAGAATGTTGTTGGCCTTGACAAGCAGTGACGGACTGGCCAGGGTGTCAGCTTGCCGGATGGCAAGTGGGCCCCTGATGAAGTGGGCCTCTTTAAACATTAGACAATATTAAGCAAATCATTGCTGTATCTTCTAGCGAATGTGAAGGACGTTGTACTGAGATAAATTCCAGAATCACTTCAGTTAGGTCTTCTGTTTCAATCACAGCAATAACCTCATTATTATTATTCTTAATAGTTGTTGAGCCTTCTCTAACCCAGTTTATTCTTACAAAACACACTTCTCGATCGTGGCTCCGTCGAGGTCACCATTCGGTAGTAGGTCCGAAAAGAGCAGACAAGAAAAGTAGAAATATCTTAAGGGTTGAACATATTCTTAATAATATATAGAACATATACTTCTTATCAATCAACGTCAGCCATAGATTACTAAAACTTTGATGTTTTCAAAACACACAAAATGTTAAAGACCTTTTAGTAGCTTGAAAATTTAATAGAAGTTCTAATATTATTATTGTATGCAATACTATTGGAGTTCCACTATATTGTACATTTAACTGCCAGCAAATATGTGCAATATATGAACACTGTAATTATTAAAAAATATAAATTTATTTCGCAAAAATTTTAATTGTGCCTTTTTCCCCACTTATGTATTTTTTGAAACAAATTTTGTTTTTCTTATAAAAAATCAATGATATCTTTATAGTTGTGGGTGGGCCCCCTTTGTCTCCTGGCAACCGATATTTTTAGACCCAGTCCACTACTGTTGAGAAGTGTGCAGCCGTGGCCCTGCAGAATTTGATGTTGTTGGCCTTGACAAGTCTGCAGCCGTGGCCCTGCAGAATTCGTTGTTGTTGGTCTTAACATTAACAAGTGTGCAGCCGTGGCCCTGCAGAATTTGTTGTTGGCCTTGACAAGTGTGCAGCCGTGGCCCTGCAGAATTTGTTGTTGTTGGCCTTGACAAGTGTGCAGCCGTGGCCCTGCAGAATTTGTTGTTGTTGGCCTTGACAAGTGTGCAGCCGTGGCCCTGCAGAATTTGTTGTTGTTGGCCTTGACAAGTGTGCAGCCGTGGCCCTGCAGAATTTGTTGTTGTTGGCCTTGACAAGTGTACAGCCGTGGCCCTGCAAAATTTGTTGTTGTTTTTGGCCTTGATAAGTGTGCAGCCGCGGCCCTGCAGAATTTGTTGTTGTTGTTGGCCTTGACAAGTGTGCAGCCGTGGCCCTGCAGAATTCCGACACCACACTCTGACGAAAATACTAACAGGGAAAAGAAGAATGCTGAGGCAGGCCATGCACTACTGAGTTGGCCTTTTGCGGTTCTGTGGTGTGGGCAGACAAACGACAACACTCCATCCTTTTCGAACTTGGGATTCGAATCCAGGTGATGAACTGCGCCTCAAAGTCTTTGAGTGTTCCTTTTGTGCACAGTTTATTTAGCATCTCAAAAATATCTCAAGAAATCAAAGAATTTTTCTCATCTCGGTGAGCGTATTTCTTGTGTGCTAATAAGTGAAGAGCCAACATGAGTCGAAAGGTCGTTTATTGTGTTTCGCTATCCACCATCGCCGAAGAAGGTTGCATTATGAACACCTGACGGACTTTCAGTGAGAAAGAATTGTTGGGATGAGAGAAGCTGGATTTCCCTACCACGAAATTGCCACTCGTGAGAGGCAAAACGCCAGCATAGTGATGCGAACGTGGTGACAGTTGAAGCTCGGACACCCAGAAATCCGGGAAATGTACCGCAAAATCAGACTTCATGGGATGACAGACACCTCAACCGCTTGGCAGTGACCAATCGCACAGCGACATCCACATTGTCAGAGCAGCGGTAGAGCACTGTCACAGGTCAGGCTTCGTCCTCCAGCACAGTTCGACGTCATCTGCTTAGCAGAGGATTGGTCGCTAGCAGTCCATTGTTGCGCATTCCTTTGACCCTCAACCACAGATGCCTCGAGCTGCAATGGGGTCTCGAACACAGACACTGGCCCGCTGATTGGCAATAGGTCGTGTTTTCTGACTAATCACAATTCAATTTGATGCGCCATGATGGGCGCATACGTGTTCAAAGACATCGCGGTGAACAGCACTTTGCTGAACCATACCGGCACAACGCCAAGATTGATAATGGTTGACAATGATGATGATGATGATATATCATCATCAACCATTATCAATCCACTGCTGGACGAAGGTCTCTCCAAGTTTCCTCCACAACGGTCTGTCTTGTGCCAGTCTCCTCCATGTCACTCCCGCATACTTTCGAATTTCATCCACCCATCTTCCATGTGGTCTTCTTCTGGGTCTTTTCCTGTCCCTAGGAATCCAATCTAAAAGTTTGGCTGTCCATCGATGATCTGTTCTTCTGGCAGTATGTCCAGCCCATTGCCATTTCAGGGATTTAACTCTGATCATGATGTCTTCCACTCTTGTCATTTTTCGGATCCACGTGTTCCTCTTCTTATCTCTCCTGGTTACACCAAGCATGCACCTCTCCATGCTACTTTGAGTTGTCTGCAGCCTTTGTATGTCTCTTTTAGCTAAGGTCCACGTCTCTGCACCATACGTAAGCACTGGAAGGATGCATTGATCAAACACTTTTCTTTTAAGACATAATGGCATATTGCTCTTGAAAATTATGCTGTTTCTTCCAAAAGCTCTCCAGGCAAGTTTTGTACGCCGATTAATTTCTTCACCAATGTGACCCTCACTTGATATCTGCTGTCCAAGATAAACATATGTGTCTGTTATCTCCAGCTTTTCTCCATCAATCGATAAATCTTCATTTCTTGTAAAAGCATTGAACATCACTTTTGTCTTCTGAAAGTTCATTTTTAATCCCACTTCTTTACTCTTGTCAGCAAGTTCCTGGATCATACTCTGTAGCTCTGATGGGGTAGTTGCAAAAATGACTATGTCATCAGCAAAACGAAGGTGGGTTAGATAATCTCCATTAATCTTTATCCCTTTGTTTTCCCAGTTCAGTGATTGAAAGACATTTTCCAATGTAGCATTAAAGAGCTTCGGAGATATGGTGTCACCTTGTCTCACTCGTTTTCCAATTTTTATGTGTGTTGTATTTTCAAACAGCCGAATCTTTGCACTTGCATTTTCATAGATGTTACTAATAATATTAATGTATGCATCTTCAATACCGCAGGATTTCAGAGCCATTGCAACTGCTGATGGTTTCACCGAATCAAAGGCTTTTTCATAATCGATAAAAGCCATGCACAATGGAAGTTCATATTCCCTCGCTCTTTCAATTAGTTCTCTCAGTACGTGGATATGATCTATTGTGCTGTAGCCACTCCTGAATCCAGCTTGTTCTCTCGGTTGAGCCATGTCCAGTGTCACCTTCAAGCGGTGTGAAAGAACTTTAGTGAAGATTTTATAAACCACTGATAGGAGGCTGATAGGTCTGTAGTTCCTGAGATCCTCAATGTCACCTTTTTTATGTAGCAAGATCATTGTAGCGTTGTTCCAATCCTCAGGAATTTTCCCTTCATTAAGGCATCGAGTGAAAATTTGGGCGAGTACTGTTTCGATTTCTCCACTTGCTTCTTGTATGATGTCTACAGTAATTCCATCTTCTCCTGGAGCTTTTCCCCGCTTCATGTTCTTGATTGCATGTGCAACTTCTGCTGGAAGGACTGGAAGAACTCTGGTACTGGTACCTTTCATGATGTCTGGAGTACATGTATCATCCCTTTCATATAATTTGGAGTAGAAATCTTTCACTCTTGTCAAAATTTCGCCTCTATTTCTTGTTACAGAACCATCTTCTTTTCTCAGTGCCATAATCTGTTTTTTTCCCTTACTGAGATGTCCCTTTGCTATCTTTAGGCTTTATTTCTTTTCAATTGCCTTCCTTACTAGTTCACAGTTGAATTTCCTTATGTCTTCAGTGATACTTTTTCGTACTGTCTTGCATAGCTCTATATATTCCACTTTGGAAGTCACATCTTGTTTAGTTGTCCTCATCTCTCTTCTTTTTTGCATCAACATTTTGGTTTTTCCTGATAATTTGTTCACATACAATTTGTTCTTAGACCCAGCTAATTTTGTTGCTGTTTCTATAAGAGCTTTGGTTACTTTTCTGTTAACTTCAGAGATGTCCACTTCTTCCGATGTTAGGCCTTCTAAAGCAGAGAATCTGTTCTTCAGTTCCAATTTGAAGGTATTATGGTGTTTTTTAAGGTTAGTTATGTCAATACATTTTTTTTGTCTTATGAGCTTGCTACGTTCGAGTCTAGTGTTGAGGTGCATCTTACATCTCACCAATCTATGGTCACTGCATGTGTTGAACTTGTTTAGCACACTGCAGTCTTCTATGACGAATTTTTTTTTTTTTTTTAAATAAAAAAAAAAATTCGTCATATATATATATATATATATATATATATATATATATATATATATATATATATAAATGCAAAACCAAGGAGCAAATTTTGAAAGAAAGAAAAGATAAAACAAAAAATTCTGAGAACGAGCAGAAAAACAACATCGGCCAATCTCCAACCGTCCGAAGCAGGCAAGCTTCAAACGGTGGATAACTAACGAACAAAAGAGACCGCAGGGAAGCATATCAATGACTGATTCTCCAATGGCTTCGTCAAGGGCAAGCAAGCATTAAGAAAATCACTCATTAATCTACTCAGACCAGAGAATTGTGGGTTTCTGCTAATTTAGTTTGCTATAAGGACAGATTAAATTTAGGGATAAAATTGTCAAATTAAAAAGGGATTTTTAATAAAACCAACCCAGCAAACTAAAAAACATTGCCCGACCGCACAACAACCTAGAGAAGCACAACAAAAACGAAAAGCAAGGGAGCCGAGCACCCCAAAAAATAGCAAAACCAGGGAAAAAATTAGTATTCAAATAGCGAGAAAAAACCTAACCAAGAAAATATACAGAAAGGATAACTTTAAGCTTGTCACAGAAAAAAATGAAAACTTTTAACTTGCCAGATAAAAAGAAAAACAGAAAAAATCAGATAAAATAATATAAAAAAATAATAAATTTAAACAAAAAGAGAGACTACAATTTTGAAAAAGGCAAACAGAAAGCAACAATTTTAAGAAAAAAGAAGCAAAAAGTGCACAAAGAACAATGTACAGTTGCAAAATCAGAGAGTGAACTCAAATAACCGAGTTGCGTGTCTCAGAAAGGCACATGCCCGGCGTCTGGGGTGGAGTTGTGGACAATGCTGCAACAGGCATGGCTGGGAACCATCATATCCATAGATCCTGGACCGACGTCGCGGGCAGAGTTGTGGACAATGTTGCAACAGGCATGGCTGGGAACATCATATCCATGGATCCTGGACCGACGTCGCGGGCAGAGTTGTGGACAATGTTGCAACAGGCATGGCTGGGAACATCATATCCATGGATCCTGGACCGACGTCGCGGGCAGAGTTGTGGACAATGTTGCAACATGCATGGCTGGGAACATCAGTTCCATGGATTCTGGATCGGCGTCTGGGATGGAGTTGTGGACAATGCTGCAACAGGCATGGCTGGGAACATCAGATCCATGGATACTGGACCGACGTCGTGGGCAGAGTTGTGGACAATGCTGCAATAGGCATGGCTGGGAACATCAGATCCATGGATACTGGACCGACGTCGTGGGCAGAGTTGTGGACAATGCTGCAACAGGCATGGCTGGGAACATCAGATCCATGGATACTGGACCGACGTCGTGGGCAGAGTTGTGGACAATGCTGCAACAGGCATGCCTGGGAACATCAGTTCCATGGATCCTGGATCGGCGTCTGGGGTGGAGTTGTGGACAATGCTGCAACAGGCATGGCTGGGAACATCAGATCCATGGATACTGGACCGACGTCGTGGGCAGAGTTGTGGACAATACTGCAACAGGCATGTCTGGGAACATCAGATCCATGGATCCTGGACCGACGTCTTGGGCAGAGTTGTGGACAATGCTGCAACAGGCATGGCTGGGAACATCAGATCCATGGATCCTGGACCGACGTCGTGGGCAGAGTTGTGGACAATACTGCAACAGGCATGTCTGGGAACATCAGATCCATGGATCCTGGACCGACGTCTTGGGCAGAGTTGTGGACAATGCTGCAACAGGCATGGCTGGGAACATCAGATCCATGGATACTGGACCGACGTCGTGGGCAGAGTTGTGGACAATGCTGCAACAGGCATGTCTGGGAACATCAGATCCATGGATCCTGGACCGACGTCGTGGGCAGAGTTGTGGACAATGCTGCAACAGGCATGGCTGGGAACATCAGATCCATGGATCCTGGACCGACGTCGTGGGCAGAGTTGTGGACAATGCTGCAATAGGCATGGTTGGGAACATCAGATCCATTGGATCCTGGATCGACGTCTGGGGTGGAGTTGTGGACAATGCTGCAATAGGTATGACTGGGAACATCAGATCCATGGATCCTGGACCGACGTCGTCGGGTGCAGAGTTGTGGACTATGCTGCAACATGCATGGCTGGCATTACATTACCTCCGTCATCTGGTGGAGTCGATGCACCCCGTTATTCGTGCTAGATGCGAACAAACACGCTATATTAGATAATTAGATAGGTTGTAGGTATCTGTTATGTTTTGTCCATTGAGTGTGTAATGTATACATGTGTACACACACACACACACACACAAATTGTATGAGTGGGAAAATTACAGAGCATAGCGAGCAGAAACTGTACTTGTTTCTAATTTTAATCAGAAAGAAGCAGTGACTTTTGCGCGCCCGGATTGCGCCCGGTAAAAAAAAAAACTCCTGGAACTGCACCCGGCACGTCCGCCCCGGCACGTCCGCCCCGGCGTAGCTACGCTTCTGATACTTTTTTTTTTTTTTTTATGGTGGGATTATTTACCCCAAAATGGATTTAGCGAGGATTTTCATTGGTCCCGACCTCCGCGTTATAAGCGTCTTCTACTGTAGACTTATTATTATTATTTTTTTTTTAAACGAATTAAACTGCAAAGGTAGAATTCTTAATCTCGAAGTAATAAATTAAGTAATTTTAATAATGCTTGTGATAAATGCGGTGAAGTTTCAAATGTGAAATAGTGGTGAATTCAAGAAAATACAATATTGATGGTAATAACTGGAAAAAAAAAAAAAAAAAAGCTAACTAAGTTTCCAAGTTTCCGTCGAAAGTATATATGTATCTTCTAGCAGAAGTTTTCCTACTACTCCAAACATACGGCTCGGTTCATTGCAGACTCAAAGTAAACACTCAAACCTCGTATCCAATAAATACAGTTTCCTTTAGTAGCAGAGAGACGAAGCTGTGTTTTTAGTTTTTTGAGTCTTGTGACAGGCGAGATTATGTAATCTCAGCTTGTACTGCGACAGACAGTCTGCTGCTTCCCTCCGCGCCTCCTTCCCCTTCCCCGAGCTGCCGGGATGAACCATATGTGTGTGTAGTTAACGATTTCCATCAAGAAACTACCTCTGGGGAAAATCAACCAATAACAACATTCACTAGATCATCGATTTCTCTGCGGCGCCTTGGGGAAGGTAAGGGGATGGGTCAGATTATGTAATACTTCGGATAAACTCGCGCCATTTGCTTTCCTATCTTACTTTGCACGTATTATTGTAATGAGATGTTTTTAAAATATTGTTCCCTGTGCCTGTGTGGAAAAGGACAGCAAGTTTAACTGTTGAAATTTGATGTGCTTATAATAATCTCGAAGATTTTACAGCTTGATGACAAGGGGTTATTCTGGTCAGAATCCGAACTCCATCATCTGTGATAGTGAATTGGGAGTGAGAATAAGGTTGGAGGATGAATTTAAATGGGAAAGCAAAGTTTGCACTAAGCATCAGTTCTCTCTGGCTGTGTAGTGTCGCATTGCTTTTAAATAATGTAAAGTAAACCCTCTTTATAGCCGGCCCCGGTGGCGCAGTGGTCTAAGCGCTGGAATCTGACCGTTCGTCTGTGATGTGTCCGGGTTCGAATCAAAAATTCAAAATAGATCATCAGATCATAAGTAGAGGATTTTCGAAAGGTAGTGTCTGACCCCAGGTCTTAAACAACCCTTAGAAATAGGAAGCTATTGGGTTGTCGGAAAAGTCATGACGTATTTGGCACCCGATGGCGGTTTTGGAAGTACTAGAGGCATGCGCAGCTCTGTTATCGCTATGGCATTCGATAGGTGCCAGTTCTAGCTGCAGTCTAAAAGGAATAGTGAGCGATTTGGTTGATTTGCGGAGATTTGACATCAAGTTGAAGATGGAAGACCAAACTGTGCATTTTCGCCATATTTTACTGTTTTACCTCCGTAAAGGAAAGAACGCGCGTCCAGCTTGTGAAAAGCTGCGTAAAGTGTACGGTGATAATGCTCTACAAGAACGTCAATGCCAGCGGTGGTTCGCAAAACTCCGTGCTGGTGATTTTGACCTCAACTGAGGTTGATGACGACCAAATCAAGGCATTGATCGAGTCAAGCCCACGTTGCACGACACCAGATATTGCAGACACATTTCACACCCATCATTCAAGCGTTCACAACCACCTGAAGAAGCGTAAGCAAGCTCGATGTGTGGGTTCTTCGTGAACTCAAATTAGCTCAATTGACGGCGCGTATAAACATCTGCGATATGCTCATTAAACGTGAGGAAAACGATCCTTTTTTGAAGTGACTGATAACTGGTGACGAAAAGTGGATTGTGTAAAACAATGTGCTGCAAACGGTTTTCGTCCCGACGTGCTGCTTCGCCTCAAACGACATCCAAAGCAGACATTCATCAGCGAAAGGTTCTGGTCTCAATGTGGTGGGATTTTAAAGGTGTCGTGTTTTTCGAGCTCCTACCACGGAACCAAACAATCAATTCGAATGTGTACTGTCGGCAATTGAACGAATCCATCATCCAGAAACGTCCAGAGCTCGTTCATCGTAAAGGTGTGTTCCACCACGACAACGCGAGATCACACACAAGTTTGATTACCCGCCAAAAATAATTGGAGCTTGGGTGGGATGTGTTGCACACCCAGCATACTCGCCTGACCTTGCGCCGTCAGACTTCCACTTGTTTCGCTCTCTTCAACGGTCCTTGCATGGTATAACGTTCAATTCAGATGAGACTATAAAACAGCACCTTATACAGTTTTTCGCCACGAAAGACAGGTCCTTCTATGAACGAGGCATTCTGCAGCTTACTGAAAGATGGCAAAAGGTTATCGAACAAAGCGGGCATTATATCATTGATTGATCTTTGTTCTTTCTATCAATAAATGATCTTTGCAAAACGTGGCTAAAATACAAATATGTCATGACTTTTCCGACAACCCAATAGAAGATTTGGGCTAGAGTGCCCAATAGGAAAGTGGCACGGAAGCGAGGTAGAAAGGGAGAGGAAAACGCCCATCTTTTTTACTGGGGGGGGGGAGTACCAGGGGCCCGACGGCCTAACGTGGCTATCCTACGCACGGCGGATATTTAGTAGTTCGAGCGTTCGTACCTTCTTGGGATCGAATCCGAGGTGTTCTCCGTGGCAGTCACGAACGTTGACCACTAGGCCACGCGCGGCCCAAAAATTCAAAATAAAATAATTCGTCTGGGTTCGAATCCTGTGAGGCATGGATGTTGTGTTCGACTTACGGCACTGGCACTCTCCCTTCCCTGGAACCAGTGGCTCTAAATTAGGGACGGATGACTGTTTATAGATCATCGAGTTGCTCGTGGTGGTCATAAATCTTCAACAACAACAAACCCTTGTTATGACGGATCAATAGGGGGAGAATGGTGTTTGTTGTTACCGGTTGTTCGTTATAAAAGCTGGTAAGGGGGGGGGGATCTCTACACACCATTGGAAAAATAACTAAACAAGACACCCGATAAACAGAAAACCGCACAAAATATTGTAAACATTGTACTAAATAAATACAAAAATAGTTAATGAAATTTGATTTATATTTTGTAGATGACAGATGAATTTGTGTGATTGGCGTTACGGTAACAGTTTATTGGAACCAGGGCCGCGGTTGAATTACTAGTTAACGCGGATCATGGGCAAAAGAGTTCTCTGTTCGGAAGCCTCGTTAAGCCGTGGTACCGTGGTAGACTCCTCATTGTATCGATGCCCACCCACCTTTCCTTGGCGGCTTCGACCCGCGGCTATTATGTTAAGTATACAAAATGTAGTTTAATTAGTCTTGTTTCGCGTGTATTGTTACGGTCAGAGCCCATTTAAGAAGACGAGAGGGGGGGGGGCTGAACAACATCTTGGGACCCCAGGATTTCACTATGGGAAACCAAAAATATTGAAAATACGAATAAAAATGCCCTGGAGAAAACCACCCCAAAATATGATCAAGCCATAAAAATATCTCGCCATCTTGAAGTGTGTATCTCATAATTCGTGGGCGAATCAGTGTTAACAAGAAAATGTAAAATTGCATGGTTGAAAAATGGACACCAGTTGAGTTCTGCTTTAAAGCCCTCGCCCCCAAGGGTTCGGCTTTTTGAAATTATACCAAAGTAGTGAACAAATTAATATGATTCAAATATCGTGATTCAAACGAATTCTGAATGTAAGGAAATTTTTTCGCAATTACAGATGTGTACAAAACATCTGTAACGCTTTCGAAAGATTTGAGGATGGACTGGAGGCGACTGTACGTTTTCGGTCTCTTAAAAAAAATGGGAAAGAAATATCATGAAAGAAATACGGGATTACGCCACATAATACAAATTTTGAAGATGACAATCCGATTTTTGGCGTAAATGTCACAAGGATGGTAAGTCAGATAATATCCGAAAACTTGAAAATTTTCATCGTCCTGGAGCGGGACTCGAACCCGCGTCTCCCAGAAAACGCCCGGGTATGCTAACCACTACACCACCCAGAACGACCAAGTTTCAAGTTTCCGATCAATTTGAATTTAACCATTTTACTAGGCAGTTCTTATAGTTTTCGCTGTGCAATCTGCAGAAAAAAACAACTGTAGAACTCTGTCAATTCTTTAAGCATCCTGCATAATCACCTCCCCCCCTTTATTGGAGGTTTAACGACCACCGTGAGCAACTCGATGGGCTATAAGCAGTCAGCCGTCCCTAATTTAGGACCACTAGTTGCAGGAAATGGAGAAAGCCAGTGCCGTAAGACAAACAATATCAATGCATCACCGGGATTCGAAACCGGCCCCATCTCGGACGAATGGGTCACAAGCCAGCGCTTAGACCACCGCGCCACCGGGGCGGCGCATAATTCTTGGGCCCCTTGAAAATGTGAGGCCCGGGGCTGCAGCTCCCCCCAGCCTTCTCTTTAAATGGGTTCTGGTTATGGTCAAAGCTTGTTTTACTGTTTCACGGAAATGTGTCGAATTCCGCGTTTGTCGTCTGGTGATCATTAACGCCAGATGCTACCATGAATGCAAGCTAAGTCGTGATTTAATGGATGAGGTTTGGGCCTAGGTATCATTAATGGTCGATGCTACCATGAATGCGGGCTAAGGTGTGATTTAACGGATGAGTTTGGGCCCTCTAGTTGTCGTTCGTTGCCCGCTAAAAATGCATGAACATTTTAAACAGTGTAGTGAGAAGAGGCGTACGGGAAAAACTGAGGAAGATAGTATGTCTCTCTCTCTCTCTTTTTTTTTTTTTTTTTTTCTCCTTTGTAAAGAAATTAATACATTTCGTGTGTATTATTAAGACGATATTTGATATTGATGGATCTCCGTGTTCCATTTTCTTTTTTTATGGGCGTATATTTAACGTAATATTTTGTTACACCAAGCTTGTGTAATGCGTTGGCGTACGCCAGCTTTCCGGGAGTTAAAACCGGTGACATAATGATACTGTTGACTGCAGAAGCGTTATGTAATCGTTCTTGTCTGTGGCACCCCAGATTAGCTGCTGGCCTCGCCATTGTGAGGAAGGCAGACTTGTACGTGGCAGCAGAATTTTAGTTCTGTGCTATACTAAGTTCTTATCAAAAATTAGGCCAGTATTCTCCCGAATGCTGGGGACTCCGCCGTCTGCCGAGTAATGAGGGAACACGAAAATGCACTTGTGAACTACCGAAATAACTTCCAATGGTTAAAAAGGAAAGGAAGTGGCGCGACTGCGTCGCCATGTGGGAAGGAACAACTATGTTGTGTGCGTACTCCTCACGTGCTTTTCTTTCCCTACTAGAAGATAGTTGGCCATGTGCCAGTTGGCAACCTGCCCTACGCGGATTTCTGTATCTCCAGGGGTGATAGGAGCGAGTGTAAACAATGCTGGTGTGCTGCGGCTTCTGTGCTTTCAATGTCATGGCCGATGGCAAACCCACACCCACTTCTTACTACGTTGTCATCGCGTTTTGCTCTTCTTGTCTGTTGGTGATGGGTTTCTGTGCTGTGCATTTGTTGACGTTCTTGCGATTTTTTTTTTACGTTCGCCTCCTGTCTTCCTGCTTTTTTTATAATGTATTTTTAATGATGTAACTTATGTGTCTATCATTACGTGCGCTCGTACCACTAGTTTTTTTAAGTCTTGTCTGGCCGTAGATAATGATATCTAGCCAGTAGTGTATGGACCTCAATTGGCGTTCCTTCACTTATGCGGGAAAATGACAGATACTGTTAGGCATTAAAACCTCCTGTATGCCGCTCCGGTGTCCGAGTAGTCAGAGGCGCAAGTTTCTGGCTACTTGTCTTAGGGGTCTAGATTAGAGTCTCATATGAAGCGTGGGTGTTCTACGGCGCTGCTCTCTCTCTCTCTCTCTCTCTCTCTCTCTCTCTCTCTCTCTCTCTCTCTCTCCATTCCCTGGACCACTACAGACGACTGTTTATAGTCCACTAAGTTGCTCATGGTGGTCGTTAAACCTCAAAACAAATAAAGGTTAATTGTAAACGCTTTGTAACTCTCTGCAGAAAAGTTGTGGACGTCAAGTAATTTTGCTTCCTACACTTCCAATGGAAAAACTTTCGTACACATTTCCTTCACAATTAGTGTGTTCCTAAGGATGAAAATTTGAACATCGATTAAAATAACTTCATATTATAACTTGGAATACTTAATATTTTCTAAAACATAACCATAATGATATTTAAAATCAATAACTTTTCTTTTGGTGGTGTTGCAACCAGAAAAAGATGGCGCGACCTGTACTTTGATGACGTCAGTAGACAAACAAATGTTGGATTGCATACTTATGGTTATGTTTTAGAAAATATTAAGTATTCCAAGTTATAAAATGAAGCTATTTTAATCGCTGTTCAAATTTTCATCCTTAGGAACGCATTAATTGTGAAGAAAATGTGTACAGAAGTTTTTCCATTGGAAGTATAGGAAGCAAAATTACTTTACGTCCACCTTAAATCTCGCCATGAACCTGAATGTGTTTTCAGATGTCTTAGAAGATGAAAGAAAATGGACCGCATTTAGGAAGTTATTTTACCCTGGAAACTACAACGGAATGTTAAGCTTAAATTTATGAAAAATGTTTGCAGGAAGAGGTGCAAAAGGATAAAGTTGACTCCCCGGTGGCAGAGTAGTCATAGGCGCCGGTGTTTGGCTAGTCTTCCAAACCGCACCCGAGTTCGATTCCTGAACGAGCCATGGGTGGTAAGTTTTCCCTATGGCGTTGGCTGTGTTGTGTCCCTTCCCTGTGTCTAGTGGCCACAAATTAGAGCAGGGCTTGTGTCCCTAAGATTTGCTTGTAGTGGTCGTTAAACCCCGAAACAGGGAAAAAACAACAACACAGAAACCCGAAATTCTCTTTTTAGTCACAGCTCACGAAATCTTTCCCCCTCTCAGAATCTAAGGTATGGGTTGTGTAGAGTTATCGGTGCCATTGTTTTCTGTTGCGGTTTTTGTTACCCGATAAGCTTTAACTCTGCATGTTTATTGGCGAGGACGACATTCATTACTTTCTATTTTGACATTCTTCGGCCCAAACAATGGCGTACCTGAAAAACTCGGGGCCTCCCCTTAAAAAAATATCTTCGAGGCCCTTTTTCGAAAATATGTTTGCCCTATTTCATAAGTCCCTACAAGTTTGCGCTCAGAGGGCATAAGTTAAAGTTTGTGTTTACAGCATATTTACGGCAATATCTGGGCTTCTAAAAATGGATTGAAAAATCCTTTTTCAGTCATATCTACTACTAGCTACGAAAAGCATTTGTGGGAATTTCCTTCTTGAAAAATGCAAAACTTATCCGTTAGGGAGTGCAAGTATTTAATATGCTTTTCTTAATATCTCTGCTTCTAAAAGTCCGACTTAAAAAATTATTTTAACACCTGATACCATTTACCTTGAACTGTGTTCATGGGTTTTTGTAGTTCACAGTTGTGGCGCTAGGTGGTGTTAGTGTGCATCTCTTTTTGCAGCTGTATCACCGCTTCTAAAAATCGTATTGATTTTTTTTTTCTTTACTGTATGCCATTCGTTAAAGTAAAGACGGGGAATATTTTCCTGTTAAAATAATGCACAGGAAAATATTCCCATCAAAATGTCCAAACTCCAAGACTTTTTCTCACTGTTGCTCCTTCCACGAGATGTATTTAAAAAAATTATTTTTCTTAGCATAGCATTTGCTATAAAGAATACTTGTCGCATATTTTCTACCTTTCCATTATTCAGAATTCTTCTGCTAGTTGGCGTAAATTTATATCATGTGTTTTCCTCAATATTTCTTCGTGTAAAGGTTCAATTTGAAAATCCCTTTGTCACTGATATATTTTCCTTCACCAATGAGAATTTTTTTTACGTAGAATTGCGTCTAATGCCTCATTGAGAGGGATGTCACGTTAGCGGTGGGAGCGTTACCAAATGCTGTAGCGCAGGTTCGCGCTCAGTACGCCGCAACCGTTCAACCGATTCACATCGGATTAAAAGTGTTTAACCGCTAAAGGACTTCGAAACCTAAAAATGCTTCATTTGTTAACATCCGTTAGTTAGATTAAAAGTTATGACCTTAAACATTTGAACATCGATTTTCACGTTGTCTCAGCATTAAAGGTGGATATCTCGAGAACTCTTTGTCTTGCGATAAAAACTAAAATATCAAAACTTTGTAAGAAGAACCCACATTCATTCTTTTTCAATTTTTAAAAATTTTCAGAAATTAAAGATGCTCAGCAAAACTGTTGTGGAACGTGTAAGAAACCACAGAAAACGTAAAGCAGGAGGAAGAATGAAGGCCTAAGAGTTCGAAAAAAATGGCTTTGACTCCATCTGAAAAGATGAAATTGTACAGACAGCGGAAGAAGGAGCGCGCGCAAGAGGAAGCGCAGCGTACTCATCTCTCCCCCCCCCCCACTGCTACGGAGCCCCAACTGTCCACAAGCAGAGAAATTTTCAAAACAAGAGGAAAAGAACTACTCAAAACGTGTACAACACGATAAAAGAATTTTTATTCTTCTCCATTAACAACTGTACGTGTTTTATCATTCAACGTACAAGGCTTACATGCTCATTATGGAGATTTACTAGTCGACGATGTTATGGCTCTCAGTGAAAATTGGATGCACGACGAAAATACTATTCCGGTCGAGGGATACAGTTGCCATCTCAGCGAGCAGGTGGTGTTGCTATAACACTGAAGAGCAATTTAATTAGAGACAGCTAGCGTTATGCAAATGTGGCGCTGTGGGCGGCCCTGTAAACTGAAACGACATGACGTATGCAGCGATCCGACAATATAAGGAGTGATGCGACGGGAATCAGTAAGTGTCGGACGCAGTATGGGTAAGACGAAGGATCTAAGCGCATTTGATCGTGGGCAAATTGTCGGGGCCCGACGAATGGGTCACTCCATCTCGGAAGTCGTGCAGGCACTGGTATTTTCACGAGCCACTGTGTCACGGGTGCACCGTGAGTACATCGAATCCGGTAAAACCATCCCTGCAAGGGCCAACTGCCGTGGACAACAGCGTGTGGATGAGCGGGCTCATCATCGGCTAGCTCGCATTATAACAGCGGACAGACGGTCCACAGTGCAATAAATCGCTTGGCAATTTAACGCTGGTGCACAAAAACGTGTAAGCAGCCACACCATCCAGAACCATCTCCTCGCTATGGGGTACAGAAGCCATCGTCCCACGATGGTACCGCTGCTGACCGCACATCACAGGGTGCAAAGATTAGCATGGACGCGGAAACATCGCCACTGGACCCTAGACATATGGGAAAATGTGGCCTGGACTGATGAGTCGAGATTCACGTTGGTACATGCGGATGGCAGGATACGAGTACGGCGCAAACCACATGAAGCGAAGGATCCTTCTTGCCAGCAGGGTACTCTTCAAGCTTGTGGGGGTGGCATTCTCGTCTGCAGACTGTTTACGTGGACTGGGGACTGTTCTCCGTGCCATCGCTCCCGAATTGTATCCGAATGGTTGGATGAACACTCCACCGACGTGACCTCGCTTCCTTGGCCAGCTAGGTTCAATCCCATCGAGCACATCTGGGATGCCACCGAGAGAGATGTTCGAGGCTCTGACCCCCTCCATCAAATCTTCGTGAACTGTAGGAGCTTGTTCAGGGGTCGTGGATCCGTATGGCTTCCCAACGCTTCCGGTGTCTTGTCGAGTCCATGCCGAGACGAATCGCCGCCGTCATCAGGGCGGCAATTGCTCTTCAGTGTATACAAGAAGAACGATTTTCCAGTTTCCATCGTATACGACATACACTTGAAACATGTTACGCTGATGAAATTGATTATCTTTGAAGTGTTAAAGGCAAGTTCGGTGATATTTGTGCAGCTGACATATATACTGGTGATAACGAAACCGATAAAGTGTTGTTAGTGTGTGTATATATTACCCCAGCAACTAAGACGATGGTAAACGTTTTATATTACGACAACTGTTAGCTTATACACCTGAAGTGTCTGAATCTTTCAGTTTACTCCGTTGTTTGAATTAGATAAGTTACCGGTCTTGTTAGTTGGCGATTCAAATATTGATTTGTCTACAGCCGAAAACGAATCATTCATCTCCTTCATGCAAGGACAATTCGGACTTGCACTTTCAAACGAATGTTTAACAGATTACTCTATATGCTCGGCTCTAATAGCCGCATCGACGTTGTATTTCATAGATACTTACCTACAAATGTTTTAACACGCAATTATTCTACCTACTTTTCCAGTCATAGGCTCTAATGCCGCATCGACGTTGTATTTCATAGATACTTACCTATACAAATGTTTTAACACGCAATTATGCTACCTACTTTTCCAGTCATAAAGCTAAGTTTACAATTTTACAAAAAAAAAAAAAAAAAAAATATGAAAACGGTTCTTAAATATATCTTTATTCAAATATGGTATTGTAAAACTTTTGTAAACCTATTATATACTTTCGATAAATGTTTCATTGTTTTTGAACAACTTAAAACATTTTCACTTCTCTGACCTGACGTTGTTCAACGTAAATTCCTGCGGTTGTGTACATATACAACTCCCCCCCCCCTCGTTTTTTTTTTTTTTTTGTGAACAATTTCTAAATTTCCGTAAAATATTTTCAGCCGCTAGTAAGAGAAATTAGCTATTTTACAGTGTGTCCCACTCACTACCGAACCCGGCATTTCTTTAATAATATTAACACCAATGAAGATATTGCAGCGAAATTTGAAGTGGACTTACATCATTTCGTGCGAAATGTGATGACATCACAACATGTGCTGGAAGTTGCCACCATTTGCGTCCAGACAGCATTGAACGTGCCTCTCTGCTGCTTTGTTATGCCATTTCGCTGAGCATGTCTACACAATTCGGTTGTTGATAGTGAGTGCTGGTGTACGTGTGAAAATGTATCGGTATACTCTGGAGGAGCCAGTATTTATTGTTCGCACTTATTGGAAAACAGAATCGATAATCTTGTCAACAGCAATTCCTGGAGACGTTTGTAGGCAGACATCCGCCGAGCAAGTCCAACGTTTGGGCATTGTCGAAGAAATTGGAAACCAAGGGAACTTTATTAGACGACCATGCAGAAGGTGTCCACAAATGTCCGGGGAAACGATCCAGAATGTAAAGGGAATGTATGTATGTATGTATGTATGTATGTATGTATGTATGTATGTAAAGACTACTTGCGTCTCCCTCCTGATTACTTTAAAAGGGAGAGTTTACCAAAAGAAACCGCGAACCATAGATGCCTTGAAAGCAAGCATCACCGAAGAAATTGAGGCAGTGACAGCGAACGTACTGGCAAGGACTTTCTACAATATGATGCTCAGGGTTCAATGCTGGCTGGACGCAAATGGTGGCCACTTCCAGCACATTTTGTGATGTTATCACATTTATTTCCCACGGAGTAAATCCACTTCAAATTTTGTTGCAATATCTTCATTGGTGTTAATATTATTAAAGAAATGCCGGGTTCGGTAGCGAGTGGGACACCCTGTAGATGCTTTATCGATTGCAGAAATCCGCTTTATTAATATGTTTAACTGGGTTAATTGACTATGCATGACACTGAAATATTTTATTCGTGCCGGAAAGGATTCAAAAGACTTGCTTAAATACAAAATTTCGGTGCCATCTTGTTTAAATACAGGAATAGAAAGCATTTTTATAGGTATATGCGAAGGCGATTTTTGTTAAAGAGCTTACTGGTTTCATGTAAACAGCCGCGGTCGCAGGCACTGTATCTTACGGCACAACGCACATCAACCCTTCGCTGTCTCGAAGACCGTGTCACATCGCGGATGTTGCGTACTGTTTATTTATACAGCGTACCCACTTCTCTAAATCGACGAAAAGCGTCTAATGTAGTGATTGCAATGAACCACACAAATCTTCATTCAGTGAATCCTCCATTTCGGAATGGCTGCGAACATCTGCCTGCCTGCCTGTCTGTGTGAAATCACTTGTAATGTACATATGAAAACGAAGGAACCTCCGGCGCGAAACTTGGTTACTCAACGTTACCAAGGCTTGTGAAACGGAGTGAAGACGACGTTACACAACATGCCTTCTCTTGAGATTTCAAAAGAATTCACAAGCAGCTAGCTATAAATGGTACATGTTCATCTTTTCGGGAGGATTGGATGGAAACCAAAATGACGTCCGGAACTGCAGATAATCACGAAGCTTAGATCTTGGGCGTACTGATAGCCCCTGCAAACCTCGCAGCAGGGCCGGATTAAGGCCTTACTGGGCCCCTAGGCTAAGACATTTGTTTGGGCCCAAGGAACTTATGACGGGGAACATTATGAAGTCCGTTAAAGCACGAAACTGTAGCAATATGCTTGTGATAATTAATATGTTCTGCACTCTTCAAACAAATAAATTATCTACAGAGTTAATAATTAATAAGTCACTGTATATTTCATTGTTCTCATAGGAACATGCGTGTTCAATGCTTAAGATTCCTAAATTTTGTCATAGATTTTCTAATGGTTTTATCATTGCATACCTTTCTTAATGCATCCCTTTTTGTGCCTTCTGTCTGGCGCTCTTTGGTCAAACATGGCCCTTGCGCCAGGAACATCAACCAACCATCTCTTTTGTTAAATGTAATGTGAAGCCACAGGGCACTTCGACCATTAACCGTTTTAAATGCAAATTGGGAGGTGTGGGTGGATGGTAGTAAAAAGGTTGAAACTGTCTCACCCACCCGCTGTACGTAGGGACAAGCCTTTACCCTTGGTCATTGCCTTGGAATCTGCCCCTCTTTTGTTCTTTTAAGTGGAATCATACGAGACGAAAGTAAAACTATTTTATAAACCTCTCTCTCCATTATTTGCCTAAGCATGCTGTGACGAACTACAAAGGTGAAGACATGTGTCAAGACGACAAATCTGCAGCGAGACATTATGTCCACGTAGCTCAGTTGGGAAAGCGACTTACTCAGGAGTGAGGGGACATGGTTCGATGCTCGTCGCGGACAAACTTGTGTTTTCAGATTGGCGCCGCCAGATTGTGGAAAATGGATTCACTGGCCTTTGGGTTCTTCGAGGGGTGTGTGATGTTTGTTCCACACATTGTTTGAAATTAATGAAAAATTCCTACTTCGCTTTAAAAAAAAAAAAAATTAAGAGGGAGATGATATGATGTACTAAAGGTAAAAAGGTGTCAAGACGATGAAACATCTGCAGCGAGACATTCTGTCCGCGTAGCTCAGTTGGGAGAGCGACTTACTCCGGAGTGAAGGGGACACGGACAAACTTTTGTGTTCACAATGCCGCCTGGGCCCTTGGTCAGGTCAGATCATATGTAGAGGATTTAGGAAGGGAGTGTCTGACCTCAGGTCTTGAACAACCCTTAGAAATAGAAAGCTAGGAGATTTGGGCTAGAGTGCCCGATAAGAAAGTGACACGGAAACGAGGTAGAAAGGGGGAGGAAGACGCCCTTATTTATTACCGGGGGCCATTACCCGGGGTCCGACGGCTTAACGTGACCATCCGACGCACGGCGGATATTTAGTGGTTCGAGCGTTCGTACCTGCCTGGGATCGAACCAGAGGTCTTCTCCGTGGTAGTCAGGAACGTTGACCACTAGGCCACCCGCGGCACGGGCCCTTGGTCATGTGAGCCCCGAGGCTATAGCCCCTGTAGATCCCACAGCCCTTAATCCGGCCCTGCCCTGCAGTGCGGGAGGAGCCTCACTGCTGAGAGGGCCTCTTAGCGTCAATAGATGGATTTTACAAAAAAAATTGCAGAAACTTTGTATGAAAGTGGTTAAAGAAATAGCCAAGAATTTTCGACGGCAGGTTTGAATGAAGTATTAAAATGAAAAGCATTTTTTTTTTTTTCAGTAAATGAGCAAAATCTTCAAATCTTTTTTGTTTTAGATTTTTTTAGTTTATAAAAACTGGATGACGGGAAAGCAGCTATTCCAGAGGAATTGAGACCCCTTTTCACAGCCATAGCAATAGTTCCTGTACATGTTATAAACAAGAGAATGTGAATGAAATATCAGTTGAATAAATAAAATTTTTATAACAATGTGGATAAGGCGTTAATATTACACTTGTTTGAACATAACTACGCATGCTTCTAAATATAATGAGCTAAAAAATGTTCTTCGCGGGTATATATAAAAAAAAAGTCTGTCTTTTTATATATATATATATATATAACTGAGTCAAAAGAAAAGACTTCTACTATGTGCAAAACATTGGCATTATGTTAAGCGTGGTTTTTTTTTTATATTTTCAAGAGTAAATAATTTAAGTAATTTTATTCTTTGTGTGCCACAATTCTAAATTGTAACTCTTTTCATTTGCTTTCTTATGTTTTGTATTTTCGTATAAATCAGAAAAGGTCTTTAGACACTGTCTCACTTGGCAATTGCGTGTTTTGCGTTTAATTCTTAGGCATTTCAAAGAGACTGGCCTTAGTTCTCTAAAAGAATGGAATTTGCATGATATGATTAACTTTGCCGTAAGTGTTTTGTAATTGGTATAAAACTAGGGCAGTCATTTTTATTTTTGCTTTTTGCATAAGCAAAAATGCAGAACTTTGAAAAGCAATTAAGACAATGCATTCACGACAAGAAAAAAATTGAAGGCAACATTCTTCCAACCCTTGTATCTTACACCACTAACACACTATAGATATTGTCATGTTATCTTGTTGGTTTACCAGTCGCATAACTTGTCAGATATGTGTGCGTCTGTAACCAAAGGATTTTTTTTTTATTGGAGGTTTAACGACCACCGTGAGCAACTCAATGAGCTATAAGCAGTCGCCCGTCCCTAATTTAGGGCCACTGGTTCCAGGGAAGGGAGAGAGCCAGTGCCGTAAGACAAACACAACATCCATGCCTCACCGGGATTCGAACCCGGACCCCTTCCGTGCGAATGATCAGAAGCCATCGCTTAGACCACTGCGCCACCGGGGCGGCAAAGGGGGTTGCACGAATTCTTTGGTAGCTGCTGGTAGTAAAAAGCATTAAATATTCTTTCTTGCTGTGATTCGTAAATAAATGTTGTTATTAAACTTAAACCAGCAAAAATAATACTCGCCCATCCGTCGCACAAACTGATTTCGAACACTGGCAACGTCCCAGCTCGGGAGATTATAGCCTCTTTTTTCTTTTTTTTTTATTCTTTTAGTAATCAGATCAGATGTAGAGGATTTTAGGATGGGAATGTCTGATCCCAGGTCTTAAACAACCCTTAGAAGTTAAAAGATTTGGGCTAGAGTTCCCGATAGGAAAGTGACACGAAAGCGAGGTAGAAAGTGGGAGGAAGACGCCCTTATTTATTCCGGGGGGGGGGGCAGTACCCGGGATCCCACGGCTTAACGTGCCCATCAGACGCACGGGCGGATAGCGTTCGTACCTGCCTGGGATCTAACTTGAGGTTCCACCGTAGCAGTCACAAACGTTGACCACTATGCCACCCGCGGACTTTTTTTTTATATATATATATAAACTTAAGTAAGCATAAGTTAAAAGAACGACTAAACTGTAAAAAAATTTTGCACGAAATATGCATTTTTACAAATAATTTGCGGGTTTTGTGCATTCTATAAATGCACAAAACCCGCATTCATGTTTTTTAGCATTAACGTCAAAAATGGCTAAAATATCAAATTGCGTCTACTCATGGTAGCGTGATCCCCGTGTTTTGTGGGGTTAGGGATCGAGTCTGTTGCTTTGTGCTTGATTTTCGGGTACCTCCGGGGATTAAAATAAAAAAAAAATGCTTACCGGTTTCATCGCTATGGTTAGCCGCAAGAATCCATCCATTTCTTGCAGTCCACCATTAAATAGTTGCTAACGATACAGATTATGGATTTAAAGATAGATTGATGGTTATACACCCCTCCACTATCGATGGGCAGGCAGTATGTATATAATGAAATACAGTTTTGAGCTCCACGCGGGCATCGGTTTTGAGGGGCGTGAATTGCGATTAAGATGTCACTGATGATACTACTGCACCCCTTAGCCTCACGCCCAATAGGTGTTTCGAGAGTCCACCCATTAATTTAGGTTTCCAGATTTCACAGTTTTTTTGTGTGTGGTTTTTCAAGTCCGTAAAGCGCGAATTTTGAAAAACGCTGAGAAATTATTATTTCAGGATTTATATTTCGGAATTACATTTTGGGCATTGTGTGTAGGTGTCGTCAATGGTCATCATGATTTGGGTTTTCAAGAGTATGAAGTTTAGATCGGGTTGGCAACGTGCTAAATCTCACAACTGCACCAATCAGCAGTGGCTTCTATTCTGAATTTAGATTTGTCGAGTGCTTTAGGGAACGGCCTTCTGATTTGTTTCTTTTTTACGCTTTCCAACCGTAATTTGATGAAGCGTATATGTTCCAGCTTTGTCGGTCTGTCCGCATGATAACTCGCGTAAAAATGGTTCGATTTCGATGAAATTTTAGTATGTGGTAGGGAACCACCTGGGGACAACCCTATTGAAAATGGGCGAAATGGGGTCAAAGGTCAGGACATGGGAGGGGATCTATTCCATCGCCCTTATGCGTCATAACTTACGTAAATATAATTCGATTTCAATGAAATTTTAGTATGTGGTATGGGACCACTGGGGACGAACCCTATTCAAAATGGGTGAAGTGAGGTCAAAGGTCAGGACTTGATAGGGGATCCATTCCATCGCCCTTATGCGTTACGTAAAAATGCTTCGATTGCGACAAAACTTCATGTCGTTCCGGAGATGTACTGAACCGGGTTCTGTTTAATATCATCGAAATGGGTTCAAAGGTCAGGGCACAGGAGCGAGATTTATTCCACAGCCTTTTAATCCTCATAACTTGAGTAATAACTTGAGTAATGATATCTGGTATGTTGGAAAGCGTATCATAATCAATGTATTGCATGATTTTACTAACTTGTTTTTACTGTGTATGACTTTGAATTCTGATGGAAGGCATGGATGTTGTGTGGTGTCTTCTGGCACAGTGTGTTACTTATTAGTGATGGCTAACTTAATCAGCCTTAGACGCTTGGAGGTCTTTAAACCCCAAAAAGAAAGGAAAAATTTAATTTTGTGCAAATTACCACTGTGTTAAAATTCTGAGAGTGTGCATTGGGATCATTCCGCATGAGATCAATAAAACATTTACCTCACGATTCAAAGATTTTTTATAAGAATTGGTTAACTGGTAGACCTGCATGATAAGTGAAAGAGTTGTAAATTTAAGCTAACTTCACCTCATGGCTCAAAAGTGCAATGTGTTTAAAAAAATGCCAATTTTTAGCACATCTTTCGCAAAAAAAAAAAAAAAAAAAAAAGTTTGTGCATTATAGTGTCACTTTGTACACCATGTCTCTGCAACTATTAATCCGATATCAATTTTTTTTTTTTTTTTCCCTTGGGAAAGCTTTAAATGTGAGATCGATGATCCTAGTTTGCGGTTTTTTTACGCTGTATAACTTCGCCGCTAGAGAACTTAAATGCAGATGCTATCGAATTCAAAATATATTTTATTCCATATGTCTGCTTTTAAATACCCGATTGACAAATCCTTTTCTTCCTTTTGATGCCATTTATAACGAACACTATTTTGGGTATAATTTCTTTTTCAAGAGATGCATAGATTTTCCGCTAGGGAACGTAAAAATAAATTGTGATTTCCCCGATATCTATATTTCTAAAAGTCCTATTTGAAAAATTCATTCTGCTTGTGTACTTTAGTTCTCTTGGTGTGAAATGTTCTGCATATAATTTATAAACTTTGGTAAGGAATGGTTTGGCCACCTTGGGGCGTTAGTGTATTTTTGTGTTTTTGATGTATTTATAGCAAAATCTGTGCTTCTGAAAACTTGATTTAGAAAATTCTTTCAGGGACCAAAACCATTCACCACGAAAAAATTTTTGAAATTGGCTCCTGCTTAAAATAATGCATAATTTTTCCTCCAGGGTGTGTAGATATATATTTTGTTTTTGTTGATATCATATCTGCTCCCCAGAGTCCGATTTAAAATTCCTTTCTTTACCGGAGAGAATTTCCGGTGCAAAATGTTTTGCATATAATTTTTTTTTTTCTCTCGCACAGCTAGAGCGTAATTTTACGTTTCAGTTTACGGCATATTTGCAACAATATTTGCAGGACCAAAACTTCGATTAAACAAATTCTCTTTCAGTCAGATACTAATAACTAAGAAAATATTTTGTGTGTGTTTCGTTTCGAAAATAAGGCACAGTTTCCCCGCTATTAGGTGGCGCAAATATTTAATCTGTTTTTTCGATGTCTCTGCTCCTAAATGATCAGATTTAAAAAAAGATCTTTTAACGCCGGATACTATTTGTCTTGTGAAACCTACATGTGGAGTTTTTTTTTGTAGTTCATAGTGCTGCCACTAGGAGGTGGTGTTTGTGTACTTGGGTTTTTAGCTGCATATTCGCTTCTAAAATCTTTATTGAAAAATTTATTTTTACTTTGTCATTTGCTATGATAAACATCATTCCTTATGATAGAAAACGGATATCTGTAATTAAATTACTTGAATCACATTTTTTAACAACTCAGTGTAAGCCAAAGTTTCCAAGCTTTCGCACATCAACCAGTGGCTTTTTCAAGGAAAGTAGATAGCTAATTGCAAACCGGATAATGGAACACTTCAGCAATTTGAACGTGGTGACTTACTTAGACAATAAATGAACACGCGCATATGTGATCAGACATTCGAAGAAACGAGGTCACGTTGGTTGGGCTTACTTTTTTTTTTTTTTTACTTAGCCCAACCAGTGGCGCACCCAGGAATTCTTGTAGGAGAGGGCTGTATATATATATTTAGTATGCGTACACAATGTGTGTACATATATGTAGTATACGTCTATAGTTTATATGCGGTTGGGACGTACGTCCGTTTTAATCTCTTTGGGGCTTTGAGAAGAAGACACTATGTAATTTTTTTAACATGTAAAATAATATTTTTGAATGTTTAATTTGTGACGTACGTCGCTCTTAATCTCTTTGGGGTTCTTTTGGAAGAAGACACCATACCATGTAATAGAAGACACTATGTAATTTTTTGAACATGTAAAATAATGTTTTTGAATATTTATGTGACGTACGTCATCTTAATCTCCTTGGAGGGGGCTTAAAGCCCCCAAAGCCCCCTCCGTGGGTTTGCCAATGAGCCCAACCAGCGTGACCTCGTTTCTTCGAATGTCTGATCACATTTGCGCCTATTCATTTATTGTCTAGTCAAGTCACCACGTTCAAATTGTTGAAGTTTTCCATTATCCAGTTTGCAGTTAGCTGTCTACTTTCCTTGAAAAAGCCATTTGGTTGATGTGCGAAGACTTGGAAACTTTGTTTTATATTCTACGCCAAGAAATTCGAATCACTGATACTATTTTAAGTGTAATTGGTGTACAGTTCCTTGTTATTAATCAGTGTAAGCCACTGTATACTACGTCAAAGTGAAAAACATCGCCAGATTTCTGACGTTCTGAAAAGTTATACAGTTTTTTTGTTTTTTTTTTAGTGTTCGAAGATGTTTGACATTCCCAAGTACTTAAAAAAAAATACTCAAGTGAAATACATGTGTAAAAAAAAAAAAAAAAAAAAAGTTGGATTTTACGTTTTGAAATTTAGCTTTTAAATGTGGAGAATTCCATGTGAGTTGTAAACTTAAAATACGGAGAGAGACATGCAGAAAATCGTGCCTGTGGTCTTTATAAACTATACTGTTTGTGAAAATTGCAACGCAATGAAAGACGGCTGGTATTAACTTGAAACTTACAAGATAGGTACAACAGGTAGGGACATACAAATAATGTCAGTGAAAATGCGCACGCGGTTACGGAGCAGTCCGATCTTAAGGATAAAGAGCTGGCTCAAACGAGATATTGCAATCAGTGAAGAGTTGACATTGAATGGCAAGGATGTTTCGTGTGTCTTACTATGCCCGTCGCCGAAGAAGGTCGCATTATGAACGCCCGACGGACTTTGAGCGAGGAAGGATTGTTGGGATGGGAGAAAAGCTGGATTTTCGTATTACGAAATTGCCACTTGTACAGTACGAAACGCCAGTACACTGATGCGAACGTGACGTCATTGGACAGATAAAGCTCGGACGCACAGAAATCCGGGAAATGGACCGCAGAATCTCACGATTGCACATGATGACAGATACCTATAACGCATGGCAGTGACCGATCGCACAGCGACATCCACGATGTTAGCGCAGCAGTGGAGCACTGTTACAGGTCAGGCTTTTTCCTACAGCACAGTTCGACGTTGTCTGCTTAACAGAGGACTGGTCGCTAGCAGCCCATTCCTTTGACCCTCAGAATGCAATGGGATGTCTCGAACGCAGACATTGCCGTGCTGATTGGTAACAGGTCGTGTTTTCTGTCGAGTCACTATTTAGCTGGATATACCATTATGGTCGCATACGTATCGTGGGGAATGGCACCTTTCAGCGTCTTGGTTTGGGGCAGAGGTGACACCCTTCCTTCAGAGTTGTGCTGGCGCTGTATTCCACCAGGACAGTGCTCGCCTACATGTAGCCCGGAATGTCCAAGACCTCTTCCATGCATTGCAGATACTTCTTCCCTGACCGGCACATTCCCCGGATTTGTCCCCGATCGAACATGTGTAGGAGATGGTAGCTAAGCGACTGGCCCGTCAAGCGCCTTCGCCAGTCACCACAAATGAATTTTGGTGTCTCATAGAAGCAGCCTAGCATGCTATTCCCGAGGACCTCTTCCATTCAATGCCACGTCGTGTAGAGACTGTTATTGTTGCTCGATGTGGCTTCACAAGATGCTGAGTTTTGAAGCGAAAAAATATCTTGGATAGCACTACAAATGTAATCAGTTATCTCCTGTAACGTGGGGAAACTTTGATATAAATTTCCTTTGAATAGCGCGATTCTTTCTTGGTGTTGCAATTTTCAAAGACAGTAGTGTAACTCACACTATGTAACTCAGGGGTAGACCTTCCTTGTTCCCTGATTTGAAGAGCTTCTCTGAAACCATTTAACTATTGAAAGGTACCCCCTTTCCTCATCAAATCCCCGTTGATGCAAGCTAATATACTAAGAATTGACAAACTATTCACCCAAATGAAAAGCCGTATCAAAAAAGTACATGTTTACCACAAAACAGAAATATAAAAGAGAAGGAAATGGATTCTGCAATTGATTGAGTGTGCCTGCTTTTTAAGGTCACTCTGTCGCTGTAGTCCATTGGTGCTGGGGAGCTTTTACCAAAAGTGATTGCTCATTGCAGAAGAGTGATAAATATTTTGTGCATGCTGGTAGACATTAAACATCAAGTTCTTAAAATATCCAGCCATAGTTTGTTAGCTTAGTGGTCTGAAAACAGGTAATTTGTATTTATCAGAAGTTGATGTTCGTCATATTTGATCACTGATAAACAAGACCACCCAGACAATATGCTACTTATCACTGCTATGTATAATCTGTGTGTGAAATAAGTTTGTGCCTGTGTTTCATAATCAGTTGCCTTTTTCATCTGTCCATTTCCTTCACCTTTGAGTTACTCGATTTCGTTGTCAATAGAGTGTGCTTTGTTGACTCCAAAAAATGGCAAGGGAACTTTTCACACTAAAAATGCAAATCTTTTGTGCTGTCAGTTCATAATTATAAAATTTCAGTTAGATATGACTTTGAGTCTCATAACGAACATGGTTTTGGGTCTCCTAAAAGAAGTCGGTTCACCGAACAACTCTCTGCTGCCACGTCGCTTTGAACTGCAATATGTCAGTACATAGTTAACATTCACTTTTATTCAACAAACACTGACTGCTCTGTGAAGAAGAAAATGTCTATTTGTATAGAAGAAAACTGAGTTATGAATAATATACTAGGGCTATGCTTAAAAAAATATCTCTCCCTCCCTCCCTGTCTGTCTATCGACGGGCGGAGACAATTATGCGCCTTTGAGGGTTACTGGCAAATTAATGCAGCTGGCTTGCCATTCCTCTGCTGCATGTGGGTAAGGCACAGAGTGAGTGTGTCCGGGGCAGACTTCACGGGGAACCATCTACGCATTCCCGTTCCCAAGCCCAAGAAGGCTACGGGAAAACCGCTGACTAGATGGCCGGCATGACCGGGATTTATGCTGAAATTAATTAGCAACAATGTTTTAAAAATTGCGAGTTGTAACGATTGAAGAAATACGTACGACATTTTAATCTGCATACCTGAATCTACACTGCTGGCCACCCAAAATGCAACACCAAGAAGGACACGAGATAGCAAAGCCAGATTTACTGGACACATAACAACAGATACATAGATGAAACGATTGAGCACACAGGCCCGTGCAACTTGCGGAACACGCAGACATCAATAGTTCGTGTGGCCCCCATGGCTGACAATAACGGCCGCGGCATCGAACGAAAGAGGCTTTGGATGTGGGCTTGGGGTATGTAGGCCCAGGCTGCTTCCACACGTTGCCACAGTTCATCAGGCGTAGCCGCGGGTGGTGCTTGCCGGGCCACTCGGTTGCCGATCAGCGACCAGACGTGTTCGATGGGCCAGTTATCGGGAGAACAGGCGGGCCACGGCAGCAGTGACACCTGGTGGGCCGTGAAGAATTGGTGCACGATGCGTGCCACGTGCGGGCGCGCATTGTCCTGTTGAAACGTGGCCGCTGGCAGGTCCTGCAGGTAAGGGAGGACTGCAGGCTCCAAAACGTCGGAGATGTAGCTGTGGCTGTTGAGTGTACCGGCGATACGTACCAGAGGGGTGCGGGTGTCATATCCAATTGCGCACCAAACCATAACGCCAGGCGACGGACCGGTATGGCGATGCATAATGCAGGTGTCATACAGTCTCTCGCCTCGGTGCTGCCTCACGCGGATCCGACCATCGTGGTATTGCAGGCAGAAGCGGGATTCGTCGGAGAAGACAATGTCGTGCCATTCCGTAGTCCAGGTGCGGCGTTCAACGGCCCACTGCTGCCGCACTCGCCGGTGTTGTAACGTCAATGGTAATCGGAGCAATGAGCGCCGTGCGACAAGTCTCCGCTCCTGCAGACGACGTCGAACGGTACGTGCTGACACAGGTTGTTGCGCAACACACCCTAATTGCTGCGCTAACGTTCATGATGTGGCGGTGCGAGCCGTCAATGCCCGCCGCACAACATGCCGACCCTCTCATTCGGTGGTGTGCCGCGGCTGCGGAAATGCTCACGTCGGTCCTTCCGTCCCTCCTGCACCCACCGAATCCATACTCTCCTCACTGTGCTGCATGTCGTTCCACACGGGCGCCGATGTCTCGGTACAATAAACCGCTGTCGTGATAAGCCACTATTCGTCCTCTGTCGAACTCTGAAACGTGCTGGAGTGACTGCCGTATTCTGCGACGAGGCATCAGGAAGCTTCCCACGCTCAGGTCAGGTAGCACAACACACTTCCACTACTTACACCCCGCTTTCTGTGCACCCTTTTTATAGTGCTTCTCGGTGGCGTGCCGGGCGCACATGATATGCATATGCCCTGCAATGCTAGTCGTTTGCATGTCCTCTCGCGGGCGACGCATGCTGCGAATTTTAGGCCAATCGGATGCTTTCTTCTTGGTGTTGCATTTTGAGTGGCCAGCAGTGTATTTTTCTACGAAATCCTCGTTTCTTTGGACACATTTTCCTCGTGTGGAAGAACTCTTCCAGTTGGGCGAAGGCACCGACGTACAGCTTGCTGTATTGCTTCCGCGCTATGGTAGTGTTTGCCGCTCATCTGGTCTTTTAAGAATCCAGAAAGCTCATAGTCGTAGGATACCAAATCTGGAGTGCAAGCAGCTTGAGGTAAAACTTACTATCCGAATTTCCAGCAGTTGTGACGAGACGTTTTCACGTTGGCCCTTGTGGTCTTCTGTCAGTAAACGTGGGGCCCAGCGGGCACACGTTTTCCGATATCCCAAGCTCCTAATCGTTTCCTGAACTACACTGCGTCCTGTGCCCAAGTTCGCCGCGATTTCCTTCACCGTCACACGTTTGTCATCACGAATTAAGACATCAACTTTCCTTGTTGTGTTCCATAGAGGCTGTTCGACGGCGACCGCCACAAGGCCGGTCGTTAACGTCTGTGAAACTGTCTTTATTAGGGTGAGTCGAAAGTTTTACAATATTTGGATCACTTTATTATGTCTTCATACGTACCTTTACGACGAAAGCAGCATTCAAAGTATAGGCCATCATGTTGCACCGTCTTTAGCCATCTGTCTGCCAGTTCTTTGATTCAGCGGCGGTACCAGCTCTTGTCCTTCGAACACGAAGAACTCCTTCACCCCAGCTGCCACCTCCTCCTGGTTGTTGAAGTGCCGCCCACGAAGGAAGTGGGCCATGGACCGGAACAAGTAATAATCCGACGGGGCAAGGTCCGGATTATATGCTGGTTGTGGCATCAATTCGATGCTCCTGCTGTAGGAGACAACTTTCTGTTCAAAGTAGAGGTTGATGTTGATGGTCCGACCATCTGGAACAAATTCGTAATGGATTATCCTCTCAAAATTCCATCAGACGCAGAGCATCACTTTGTGCTCGAAGCGCCCACGTTTGACAACAGGTTCAGAAAGCTGGCCTGTGCTCAACCGCTGTCGTTGTGTGTTAGGATTACGGAAATAGAACCACTTTTCATCTCACGTGACAATTCTCTTGATGAAACGTACATCGCGCTGGTTTTTTAGGAGATTTGTGTACACTTCCACTTGGCACGGCGGTTTGATTCAGCTGCCTCAGTTCGTGAGGGACAATGCGGCAGCTCCTGTAGAGCTCGCCGAGGTTCTGAAGGTGACGAACCACGGTGGTTCTGTGATATGCCCAGCTCGCCTGATAATCTCAAGAGTGCTGGTTGTCGGAGTTTTGCCCGGGTCGTTCGCGCGGTATGAGGCCGAGCGTTGTCCTGTTGTAGGAGAGCGCGCTTTCTGTTCACCAGTGCTGGGTACTTCTCCAAAACGGCGTACATCCGATGCAGCTGTACAGAGTAGAGATTGGCGTTGATGGTCCGACCGTCTAGAAAGAAATTCGTAATGGATTATCGCCTCAAAATTCCATCAGACGGCTTACCTGACCTTGGCTGATCGTCGAGGTTTCTGTCACCTGAGAGAAATTTCTTGAAGCGTCTGGTTGCGTTGCTGTGGTCCACGGAACCTTCCCCTTTCGCATGACAAATGTTTCGTGTTGCCTGAGCAGCGTTATGGCCGAGTGTAAACTCGTAAAGCAAAAGTTCCTTAATTAGCCGGTTGTGGCTGTTCATCTTTTAAGCGTCCCAGCCACAGACAGGACTACCACATGCAATGCTGTTCACAGCAACGACTACAACTTTATATCCCTTTCGACTGACTGCAGTGCGCGACTTGAACTAGTTTAAACACGTGACATACCCGCCGCAGCATATATGTTTATGCAAATATTGCAGAACTTTCGATACACCCTTATAAAACGTCTCACCCACCTTGTCACACTGCTGGCACCCATATCTCCATATGCACGCTGAAGCCTACAGTGAATATCGCAAGCCGGCATTTCCTCTTTCACAAGAAACTGAATCGTAGCAAGCTGTCTGAACGACGAATCACTGTCGACCGTCATTTCTCATGCTGGTCATATGTCATGCTGAGTGTAGTTCCCAGGGGAGGAGCTTGGCGGCGCCACTCTCGCTACTCGGGGTGTGCGCTGCTTCTTTAACGGCTCACTTCAAAACAAACGTTGAACGCTATTTTCGCTTTTCGTCGTTCTTCGTAAAGGCAAAAATCCTCTTCGGATTTCCTTCGTTTAGCGAAAACAAGTACTAATGTAAGTCTTTCGTAAAAGCGAAGTGGCGTAAAGCGAACTATCGAAAAGCGGGGGATACCTGTATTTGGAAATCCATTTTGAAAGTCTTGCAATGTGTTTCACCTTATGTTATCTTTATTCTTTCCTTAGCTGAAGAAGGTATAATAGAAGTCACTACCAAAACATCACAGTTTTTGTAACTTCTTTTACAGAACTTAAGCATTTTTTTCGTTTGAAATACTTTAATGTACCTTTCAATCATCATTGTGTTCATGAATGTCTGCCATTCCTTTTCATTATAAATTGGAGATCCTTTTTCATTGATTGCAGTGTGCTTTTTCTTTCTCTGCAGTGGTACTAGAGATTCCTTTTCATTGTATAATGTGGTTATTTTCTTTCTTTACAGTGGCACTCAAACTACACGAATACAGAGAAACTTGGCTGAGAAGAATCGCCGTGATAAATTAAATGGGTTTATTAACGAGCTTGCTACAATAGTGCCTATGGTGGCCATGGCTTCAAAGCGTTTGGACAAAACTAGCATCCTGCGACTTAGTGCTGCACACTTGAGGATATATCATAGTAGGCCTTTTCTATTCACACTTACCCTCCATTAATTATATTAAAAGAATACAGTACCTTATCTCAAATTGTAGAATTATATAGGGAAACAGAAGTGGATTATATAGGAATAAAGTAATCAATGTTTAGTCACAATACATTTGGTTTTTATATTTACATGCCTGATGAAGCTGGGCCAAAGCAGAGTGGAACTGTAGTTGACAAGGAAACAAAATTCGTTGACTAAATGTTGATTTCTTTTTTTCAATACAGAACTGTGTTCATATTTTGTGTTGTAACTTCTTTTCACAACCATCCTGTGTTTGAAAAGTACTTATTTTTTATTTGCGAAAGAATTGTGATTTTATAAAAGCCAGAGAAAAACTTTACAATTCCAAATTTAAAACAAAAGAAAAGAATTTCTCATTTCTTTCGTGTATACTTTTATTATTTATTATAAGGGCGGAGACTTTTGTGTATCTGTAAATTTCTATATTCATACTGTACTGTCATCTTTTCAATATACCAGATATTCACAAAATTGTAGGCTGGGGCCAAGATTAATTTAGTGTATCTACTGGTCGTGAAAGTCTAAAAAAAAAAAAAAAAAAAGATCACAAATTCAGAAAAGGTCATGAAAAATCATTTTTTTGGGAGTCATGATTTTTTTTTTTTTTTTTCAGTAATTCTTCATTTTCTGGTGACAGCCCAAGTAATTTTCCAAGCACAGCCTACATAAGTCATAAATGTGGTTTCCATTTAACGATTCATGTGTGAAAAAAATAGGGCTCTTGTTCCCTCCTCCACGAAGAAAACTGTTAAAGCAAACAATGATTTAGCATAGAAATATATTTACAAAATGTTGTTTACAAAATTTCGAGATGAGTTTAGCATTTTAAATTATGCTGCTTATGAAGTCTTGACATTTTTCAGTTATAAATGGTAAAGAATGGGTGTATAATGAAATCATTTTAGCACAATGTTGAATATTTCAATTTATTTTAGATGCAGTATATATGTATATATATTGGAAGTTTCTTTGTGTTGAAATTTAAATCAGAATTCCTTTGGGGTGTTTATTTTTTTGCAAGTCTCATATTTTAAATGTATGCAGAATCTCAGTATACTTATCAGAAAATGTTAAAAAGTACTATGAAACAAATTTTGAAGATGACAATTCGTTTTTTGGCGTAAATGTGACAAGGATGGTAAGTCAGATAATATCTGAAAACTTGAAAATTTCATCGTCCTGGAGCGGGACTCGAACCCGCGTCTCCCAGAAAACGCCTAGGTATGCTAACCACTAGACCACCCAGAACGACCAAGTTTCAAGTTTCCATTCAATTTGAATCCTTTCATGAAGTACTATGAATATAGTTTTGTTGTATCACATTTGGTGCAACTGCTTCATTTACGTAATTTGTAAAAAGCAGTAAAAGTATGGACTACATTTGAAACCATCACAATTGTTATGCATTAAAATTATAAAATCTTAGTGCCATCTTAAAAGTTTAAGTTTTCCAGTACATTTTAGTTATATTCATGCGTGATATTCTTCCTCGGATTCGCGTAATTAAGTTTTTTTTTTTTTTTTTTGTCATCATTTGGGTCGTTCTCGAGATCGATGCAGAACTGAAGAGAAATTTGGTAAATATTAGTCGGGGGAGGTAGTTTTTACGTCAGGCAGGGGATCGTATTTCGTTTAAAAACTTTCGAAAACGGAAGTTGAACGAGTTTTTCCCGTAATCGGTATTTTTTTTTCTCGCGATGTTGCTTCTGCAGTTACTATTGTTACATATCGTTATGTTGCATAAATGTTTGTATTTCGCCTTGAAATTTGTAGACAATAATTTCTGAAAATGGAAGTTAGACGGCGGAGAAATTTCCCTTTAATCTTCAGACATGAGATTCTTCCGCGTTTTCTAGGGATTCCGTCTTTTACGTTATCATTTGGGCCAATTCGCGAGATCGGTGCATTACTGAACAGAAAGAGATTTTTTCTTTTTAAAGGACTGCGCGCGCGCGAGGGGGGGGGGGCATCGGGTGGGAGATTTCGCCCATAGTCGTTTTTCTTTTCTCCCCCCCCCCCCCCCATGATGTCCAATGTTGTTGTTAGATATCATTTTATTCCATAAATATTTGTATTTCTGCTTGAAAATGTAGGATAAATTTCCGAAAACGGAAGGCGGTGGAGCGATCTCCCGTATCGTAATGCCCCCCCCCCCGCGACATTCCTGCTCTACTATGTTGTTAAATGTTATTCTCCCCTTTAAATGTGTGCATGTAAAGTTGATAAAGGCGGGGTGGGTGGAGATTTCCGAATACGGAAGTGACGATGTGTGAACATTTCTTACGAAGTGATGCATGCAGGTGTTCCCAAAATATTCATCCTCTCAAAGTTACATACACTATTTATCTGAAATAGTAGAAACTTTGATATCAGCATTCAGGGTTCTCAGGCTGAAAGCTCTTTCAGCGTAATAAATAAAATGATTGTCATCAGAGGGTACAAAAAAAATGAAAATGAAAATAAAAGCAGCAAAGAAATGGGAAGGAAAAGTCATCAGCTGAAAGAAAAATTAAACAATGGATTTTGTGCCATGTTAGACTCAACAAAAGACAAATATGGCTTTAAAACTTCCTGTGAAGAAAGCAAGGCTTGCTCGCACAAAGAAACTGTAGGTGTTCTCTAGCTAGTACAAGAAGAAGAAAAAACTGTTTAAAGCAATGTCTTTTTAAATCATTTACAGTCAACTCTGGATATAGTGAGCTCTGATTCGGCTATAGTGAACCTAAATCATTGGTCCCGATCCGGAACATCTGAAATGTACATTAAAATTTTCGTTTATAGTGAACCTTCAACTTCGGTTATAGTGAACCTAAAAAATAAAACTTCAAAGAAAATAATGTACTTGTAACATGAAACTGTAACTTATTTCAAAACAAGCCTTCTTGTAAAAACTTGAAAGAATGTGTTGAGAGCAATATTGTAGGCCTACTATTCCTTAAGTGCATTGAAGGACAAAGGTAGAACTAAAAACCTCATCAACATCAAGATGGTGTTCCTGCCTGCCAACACCACGTCAATCCTCCAATCCATCGAGCAAAATGCGATTCGCAGCTTTAAAACCTATTACAGAAGGAAAGTAACGCTTCATTTAATCCAAGCCTTGGAATCAAAGCAGAACACATCAATAAATGTTCTGAATGCTGTACGTTTTGGAAACAAAGCTTGGAGGAATGCCAATTGTCACTATACAGAACTGTTTTTGGAGGTCTGGTTTGGCTACTGGACGTGTGGCATTCGAAGAGGAGGATGATGTGCCTCTCAAGGACCTGCTTCAGCATATCAATGTGAATGCCACTGAAGCTGAAGATTTTATCGATGCTGACTGTGAAGTTATAACGAATGAAATCTTGTCGGATAAAGGAAGCTATTGCCGAGGCTGTGAAAGGTGGTTCCGGCACGGAAGAAAACGAAGCTGAAGATGACGAGGACAATAATGAAGAATGTGTTCCAACAGTGAAAGAGGCATTGGAGTTTGTCAGGACTGTGCTAAAGTTCTTAGAATGTATGGAAAATGTAGAAACAAGTGTAACAAAAGCCCAGACTCTAGAAAATGGCATAGAGAAAATGTTTTTTAAACTGTTTGCAGCAAGCAGTGGCACATAAACTATTTTCATGTTAAGATAATGCAAAATTAATTTTGTTTACTTATTTTAATGAATATACACTACGTACTTAAAATATTGTTTTTTAGATACATATGTACATATTTTATTTTTCTTGCTCACCATTCCACTCAGTTCAGGTTAAGAGAAGACACTTCGGTTATAGTGAACGACATATGCAAGTCTGCAGAGGTTCACTATAAGTGGAGTTGGCTGTATTTTGTTTTGATTTCAGTAATTTTATGTTGTGAATACAGTGGTGGGCTTCAGCTTTATCTATATTATGTAAAGCAAAATAGGAAAATGCGAGTGTTTCCATCCGTGATTTGTTCAACCACTTCTAAATGACCTAGAGATCTGAAAATTGGTATGCTAACAGTTCTTAATGTCCGTATACCTAAAAAAGTCCAAAATCCCCAATCAATCAAAATAGCGGCTTTGGAATATCATCTGCTTGAATTTTTTGTGAATTGTTTGGCCCCTTCTAAATGGCCAAAAGATCAGAAAATTGGCATGCTGATAGATGTTAAGGTCTGAATACAAAGAAAAGTCCAAAAAACCCCAAAAAATCAAAATGGCGGCTTTTGAATATTCTCTGCTTGAATTTTTCTACCACTTCTACACCTAGAAAAGTATGAAAACCAAAAAATTCAAAAGGGTGGCTTAGCTTTACTGTTCAAAACACTGATAGGTTTAAAGATAATTATGCCGGAAACGTTGAAATGTGGTAAAAATTCCATGAAATTTTAATTTAAAACTAAGGGGCGCCAAAGCCGGTTATCATTTTAAGTAAAACCGTATGCATTGACACTGTTCTAAGTCATAAAACAGTTACGGATCATAAGTTACTTTTCTTTCCCTTAATTACTTTTCCCTTTTTTTAATTTCATGTTCAAAAATGATTTAGTAGATTCACTGTTTGGAGAACTGACATTGCTGCTAGTATTTCCATAAATAAATTACAGTGAACAATTCTGTCTTGCTCATGCTGCATTACATTCACACTGTTTTGCAGTTCTTTCTGATTTTTCACCCAGTTAAAAAGTTCACCTTTTTTTTCTTCATCAGTCTCATGTATGTGCAGTTTTAAAATTAGAAGTAAAAGTTTTGCTAACCCAGCAGACCATTGAAATTTGCAAACCACTGATCCACCAAATAGCCCACTGGTCTGTAAAAAAACAAAAAAAACTTAGACTTTTACAATATATGTAGAAAATAACATTTCAATGGAATTATCTCCAATTTTTGTTTTTAAAACATCTAATTTGAAAGTGCAACTCTCAAAACAAAGAATGTTTACAGAATAAGTTTCCAATGGATTGGGGATATAGTAGAGTAAGAGTTCATACCCAATCTGTTTTTAAGTAAGAAGGGAACGAGGAGACTTCTAGGGTACGAAAATTCGCATACATTAGCAACCTTTTTATATATATATATATATATTTTTTTTTCGGGTTTAGCTTCTTTTTCCTTATTTGAGTTGTTTTGCTCATCCCTCCTACTTTCCCATGGAGTTAGTTTCAGTACCCCATTGAGCACTGTTTCATTGAATTGCCTTCGCGCATCTAACATTCTCCACTAGTGTGTTTTCTTGGGGTAGAAACAAAAGCTGCCTTGTGTCTGGTATCAGTATCTGCCGCATTCACTAGGGTGGGTGAATCCAAGGAAGAACAGAATATTTATTGTGCTTATTTCTCCCTATTATGAATGGTGGGAACAGAGGTAACAAAAGCACTACAAGACAAGGACTGAGAAACTGCCTTTCTGTATTTGTTTTTTTTTCCACTCCTTACAAATCATGAGAGATAAAAAAAAAAAATAGCTATTATCTAATAGCATTTCATGAACCTATCACTAGTTTGCAGCCTAAAAAAAACCATGCAGCAAGGTATAAGAAATAGAAATTCATTTTATAACTTGTGATAGAAAAAAAAAACTTACTGGCCATCTGGGCCAGTAAAGTCAGTAGTTCAGTGGTCCAGCAGAAGTTTTACTGGCCAATGGCCAGCAGACCACTGGGTAATTCGAACACTGATATATATTTATATATTAAGATAATACAACGTAGTTTGTCACAAATATTTATTTTTTCCATATTTTTTTTGTTTTTTTTTTTGTGTATATTGTGTTAATTGTGCTTTGTATCATTTTCTGCATGCCTTCTTTTTTTTTTTTTTTTTTTTTTGTTATAGCATATGTTAAGTTGCTAATGTTGTACTCCAGTTATTAACAAAGTATTGCAGAGCATCAGCAGTTGAGCTTTGGTGGTGTTTGAACTGTGATCTGATGTTACAGTGTGGCTAACCTTGTAAAAAACTAGTCCTTTGTTACAAGTAGCCCCATACTAAAAAATTCGGGTATTATAGTAAATTAGTAAATAGGTCTTAGACAAAAAGTAGTTCTGTGTACAAGAAGAATTTTTTCACTTAATGTAGGGAGTTTTCATTTACTGGTATTTTAGAATTTGTACAGATAAAAAAAAAAAAAAAAGGACCTTATTTTTATTCTATTTATCTATATTCTGTTCAAAAGGTGGAAGACCCTGGAATTCCTGCAGTTTGAACAAGATATTTCTTTTGGATTTTTTTATTTATGTACATTTCACAGCAGTGACCTTTCTATTGGGCTGTGAAACATTCCTTTAGTGAGTTACAACACTTAGTACGTCCTGAACAGTGCATAACAGCTCTGTCCAACCGTTGCGTGTAGCATAGAGAAACAGAATATCAAAGGATATGTGTGATTTTAATGGTTGGAATTGCAGAGACTATCCAGAACTCCAGTGTGTTAACAGAGCCCTGATATTTAGAAAATAAATTAAATTATGAGTATCTTTTTTATCTTTTTTCAAATGTTTACTATGTAATATTTCATGTTAACACAATCCATACACAAGTTCTCTCCACATAGGCATGCGGTGGCAACTCTGTGTATTATAATTGAAAGAGAAAAGGAATATAAAATCCTAATATGTATGACTCTTATTGATAATGAAGAGGCTTTTGATTTCGTGTGAAACTGTCATCACTTTGTCTCTGAAATCCTGTGGTATGGAAGATAAAAAATGGAAATGAAGTGATTCAAGGTGATACCATATCTCCCAAACTCTGTAATGCCACATTGCAGAATTCTTTCAGTCATTGAACTGGGTAGATAAAAGGATAAAGAATGATGAATGTTGTTTAACTTTTTAACTCACCTTTGTTTTGCTGATGACATAATCATTTTTGCAAGTATCCCCTTGCTCTTAGAGATATGGGATATGATTCGGGAACTTGCTGACAAGAGTAAAAAAAATGTGATTAAAAATGAACTTGATGTACAGTGCTTTTACAAGAGCTCAAGATTTAGATGTTGATGGGTCAAATTCACATGAACACACAGAATCAACTGATTCTTATATCTATCTTGAACCATAAATATCAAGTATGGGTAACATCAAATAAGAAACAAATAAGCATATAACACTTGGCTGGAGTGCATTTGGAAGAAACAGTATAATTTTCAAGTGCTATTTTTCATTTTGTCTTACATGAATTTTTATTTTTTTCTTATTGAAAGTTTAATGACCACCATAGCAACTCAATGGGCTCTAAGCAGTCACCTGTCCCTAATTTAGAGCTGCTGGCTCAAGGGAAGGGAGAGAGCCACTACCGTAAGACAATAACAGCATCCATGCCTCACCAGGATTTGGACATGGACCCATCGCAAATGAAATGTCAAAAGCCAACATTTAGACCACTGAGCCACTGGGGTGGCAGAAAAATGTTTAATCAGTGTATCCTTCTGGTTCTTACTTGTAGATCAGATAATGGACTTTAATGTAAAACAACATACAGAAGCTGTGGACAACTCAAAGCATGGAGAGGTGCATGCTGGGTATAATAACTAGGAATGGTAGGAAAAAGACCTTGTGGATTACACACGCACAGGAAAATGACAAGAATGTGTAACATCGTGATCAGAGTAAAGACTCAAATTGCAATGGGCTGGACATATTCCTAGAATAACTGACCACCATTGGACAACTGAAACTGTAAATTGTATACCAATGAACAGGAAATGATCCAAGACCATGTGGGAAATGTGTTTATGAAATTCAAAAGCATGCCAGAGTGATGTAGAAGAGAACTGCTCACAACTATGTTGTGCAAGAGATTTGAGTGACCTTAATACAACAGTGGGATGAGAATGATTGATGATATCTATATTGCTTTAGAAATCTGTAAGCACATGCACCACATTTTGCAGTTTTCCATCATTTTAAAAGGTCTGAGGTCACCTAATGCTCACATTTTTCCCAGCTGATAAGCATCATCACATTCTCACGTTATTCATTCTTAGCATGTCAGATCTTTGGTTCTGATCACATGCCATGGAAGAGTAGTACCTCACTCTGTTTATCAAGATTATATAATACTTGCAATCTTTTTCTGTTAGGGAAAAAAATACTTTGTCTGCACTGTTGTGCAACAAAAATTCTATAGTGTCAGAAATTGATTTTGATATTTACTCACTGTTCTCTGAATCTCAGAACAGCTTGGGGATATGTGTGCGTGTGTGTACACTATATTTACAAAAGTCACCAGACACCCCTTCAAAAATAATTGAACCGATCCCCTGCATTGTTAAGATGTGCAGTACAGCTGCAAATGGTATAAAAACAAGCCTGCAGCTAATGGCGATCATATCGAACTGTGAGGTTGAGTGAAAATGTCGTGGCAGGAGAGAACTGACTTTGAGAAAGGAAAGATTGTTGGGTGTTATATTAGTGGGTTGTCCATAAGAGAAACCAAGAGGTGTTTAAACATACCCAAGTCAATTGCTTTGGATGTACTGAATAAGTGGAAGACACATAACATGCCTGAAACAGCAAAATGTACCAGCAGACCAAAGAAAATCAGTGATAGAGGATGTCGAAGCCTCAGGAGAGTAGTTACAGCTAACCGGCGGAGTACTGCACAAGACCTCAGTGTACAAGTGAGTAAAAATGCTGGAACCTCGGTATGTACACGTACCATTCGCAGAGAACTTCATTCCATGGGTTACCATGGTCATGTGGCTGCTCACAAGTCTTTCATCTCCACTCGGAATGCTACTCGTCATTTAGCATGGTGTTAAAGAACATTTATTGTGTACCTAGATCAATGGAAGCGGGTCCTATGGTCTGATGAATCCAGATACACGATCCATCAGTCTGATGGCCGTAGGTGGGTATGGCGTCAGCCCGGAGAATGCTATTTACCACAGTGTACTGTTCCTACAGTCAAGTTTGAAGCTGGCAGTGTACTCGTGTAGGGATGCTTTTTGTGTTATCGTCCCGACCTATTGGTTATCGTGGACAAACCTGTTAACCAGCACGTCTACCTCGATATTCTGGACGATTATGCCCTACCAACTCTGTGGCAATACTATGGAACCGAGCCTTGTTGGTACCAGCAGGATAATGCACCGAGCCTAAAGCAAGGACTGTTAGAGTGTGGTTTGACGATAATTCCGTATCGTGTGCAGACTGGCCAGCACAGAGCCCTGATCTTAATCCCATAGAGCACCTATGGGAGGAATTAGAGCGCCGCATAAGAAGTTTAAAACCATGGCCTACTACTAAGCAACTGTTAGCGGCAGCATATTATGTACTGAATGAAAGCGCATACCTATCGCTGTGTTTCAAAACCTTGTTGAAAGCATGTCTCGAAGGGTCAGTGCATGCATTAAAGCCAAAGGTGGACCGACACCATACTAATGTATGTCAATAAATGCTATGTTGTGTTTGTCTTCTAGGTGTCCAGTGACTTTTGTCAATGCAGTGTATGTATGTACTCACTCACTCACATTTGTTAATGGTGTTTTGTGTTTCATCTAGTGTAGTTCTCATATTTTAATTTCCAGGTTCTCTCAGTGGCCGTTGTAAAAAAACCAAAGGATCATCTCGTTGGCGCCCTAACTTTCTGAGTAGTGAACAAATCAGGGAAATATTAGATGTAAGTAATCCATAGAAGTGCTTTGAGTAGCATTGTTGCTGAGCTTCAGTTTGTTTTTGCTGTCACCTTTTTCCCTGACATTTATGCTGTTTCATATTTAAGGGATTTCTATCAACATGTTGATGTGTTCTTGATTTCATTGTCATAGTGCCAAAAGTCTCCCCAATTATGATGTCATGCCAGTCTGGCCAGTTATGTTGTTGGTAGACCTTGTCATATGTTTCTTTTGTTTTCTTCATCTGCTTTTGTTTTTGACTCATTGCCAAAAGTTTCTTGCATTGTATATGCTCGTCCTTGAAGTAAAGCTCATTTTGAAATACTAATTTCCTAGTTCATTAAACTAAAAACTAAATTAATATTTCATGGGATTTTTCTAGGGAAAAAATTTTGATTTATATTGCAAATTTTTGAAGAAAACTTTTCTCATTCTTCAGGCGGTTCCTTTGCCACTCTTTTTTCTCGTTTCTATTGTGGTGATGAAAAAATCCCTTAAAGAAAATCTTCAAGATGTCCTTGTTGAAAATAATTACCCTAAAATTGAAATATAAAATATTCTAAATAAATCAGCAAAGAAGAACTCTCAAAAATAGGAAATAAAATTCACTGTAAAAATTACTTATCACAAAGGTTTTTTTTGAGTCATTAAAGGAAATTAGCAAGAAATATAGTATAAGACTAGCCAGGGCTGTAGCCAGACAGAGAAGTTGGGAGGGGCAGCTGATGATTGAAGTTGGGCAAAGGACATAAAGGAGGTCGGGCAAAAGGTATAAAAGAGATCAGGCATTGGCCTGTATTGGGAGTCACTGGGTTGGCAAAAGGAAATGCAGCTTGGGTGCCGCCTTGCTTGGTCAGTCCCTGGCTATAAATAAGCCCAGAAACTAGCTCCAAGTTTAGACAAAAAGTATATAAAAAAAAAGAAATCCCAAAGATGGTTCAAAAAAGGAATAATCTTCTAAAAATGCAAAGGGTAATCTAGGAAGTAAAATGTAGTTGTGGACTATTTTACATGGAAAAGACAGGTCACAGATTTGAAACTCAAATAGCAGAACCATAAGGCAGCTACAAAAAAAAAAAAAAAAAATTGGTCCAACAAAAAAACAGGTTTAGATAGGCATGTTAGAGAAACTAGTCACAACATGGACTGAGATTCCCTAAAAATCATCAGCTGTCAAAACAACTTCAACTTCCTAAAAAGAAAATTTAAAGGACTTGAAATTGAGAATAAAAAGGACTCCATCATCAATGACTGCCAAGGTTTGTCACTATTTAACATATATATGGCAAGATTTTATGAAAAATAACCATAACTGTGTCACTTTAATTTTAACTGAGGTAGTAACAGGGAAAACAGTGACAACAAGTAACTGCTTGGAGAAAAGTTTTTGCCAAAAATTTGCAATATAAATCTGAAACTTTTTCGTAGAAAACTCCCATAAAATATTAATTTAGTTTTTACTCCTCTGTAACTGGTGCTCATGTTTCATGTGGTTTTGTTCTTGTCAGATTTAATACTGTGGCTCATTATAATTCATAGATTTGATGTAAATGTTCATGTTTCTTACCATACCCCACAAAAAATCTCCTTTTGTTCATTGGCTAAGTTCTGTTCCAAATGCGAATGTGCTTAGAAATCCTGTTGTGTCATGGAGGATTCAGCTGTTTTCATAAGTATTGATGTTTTTTTATTTTCAATGTCAAATAAAAATATGTTGTTACAAAAACATAACATTTTTAATGCAATAAGAAGAAAAGGCTTCTTAACACTTACAGAGACATAGATGCATTACATTGTGTTTTACCATGAAGTTATGGTAGGAAAACAATAAATAAAATGCAGAGGTGTCGGTTAAGAAATTTTCTGTAGGAAAAGAATATGTGGAAATTCCAAGATGATTATACCATCTGATATGATCAAGAATCGATTCAGTTATGAGTGAAAAAAAGAAAGTATTATTAATTGAATGAACAGCAGAAGTAGTTGGAAGAATTATAAAATAAGTAGAGAAACTGTTTCATTGATAAATATGTGCCAAGATGGTGCTAAAGAACATAATCTGCTGATGGCTAGGTGATATTGTGGCTTCCCAAACAATTTCTTTGGTACATTAGCTTTGCCAGAAAGTAAATATCAGTGTTGAAACATCCACTATGCATAGCAACTTTCAAGTTTGAAGAAACAAAATTTTACTGTCAATATAAATCAAAAATCAAAATTAATCAATCGGAAGTTATTAATTCCGAAAATAGCACCACTACACAGGTAACTCACATTTTGCACACTTGAAAAAAGCTGTCAATTTTGAAAAACAGGACAAAATTACACCCCTCCCTCTGTGTGGGGGAGGGGGTCTAGAAAACCTTACAAAAGACTGTATAAGAGAAAATCAAGGTATCTACTATTTATTTCTATTAACAGTGTTTTTCAAACAAGGTTCTCAAATGCTGTGCACAAAAGAATTCTTATAATGAACAAGAAAATCAGAAACAGAGACCTGAGTTGTTGCTGTTTTTTTTTCATCTTTGTGTATTTGGATATTTTTTTTATGAACAAAAATGGAAGTGGTTCCTGCAAAATGGGTAGTTACAATTCAGATAGCAGTCATTAAGGTGAAACTTTTTGCAATTTTTCCAAAGATAATTCTGTGAGAGATTCATCTGAAACATAAGCCAGAGAGATAGTATGCAGAATGTTAAGAAAATTAAAGGAGAAACCCACTTTTTATGAAATATGTAAAGCAATGTTTGCATTATAAAATCGCAACAGTTTCAGTCTCAACGACGAGTTGATGTAAAATCTGAAAATTTTACTACAAGGTAAATAAGTGTCATCCTTGCAATCCCCATATCACTAAGTTATTTTTTTAAGTAATCTAAAATACAAGTGTGTTTATGAAGACTCAATGCAAATATTTTACACTGGTTAGTGTGTGTTATGAAAATGGATGCATTTGTGGTGTGGACTTTATCATAGGTATAAAAAGAATATCATTTGACAGAAAACCAATGAATGGTGTTCACATAAAAGGGATTCTATCTCTTCTCCCGTCCCCTTCTGTGAATTTGCGGCACTAAATAATATATGTAATGTGGAAAATACACAGTCGAGTCACATTATTGTGACCTCCTGCTTTTGACGTAAACAGCTCGTAGCCAATGAGAGAAGGCACATGTCATGAGCTGGCTTGGTGGGTGTATAAGGTGTGCTGTAGGCATTCTGAAAACATATTGCTCATTACTGTCTTGCATAAAAGGAGCGATTTATCAGATTTGCAAAAAGGGATGAATATCGACTTTCGGGCCAAAGGTGGCAGTATTTCTGAAACAGCGCAGTTTGGGAACTGTTCGTGTGCTGCTGTGGTTAAAGTGTATCGTGATTGGAGAAATGGCACTATTGTGAATAAGCATGTGGAAACTGCAGAGCACCACGTGCCATTGATGTGAGAGGTAAACGTCGGCTTCGAAGGTGTGTGAGGGCCGATCGACACGCTACAGTGGAGCAACTCACTGGCCGAATGAACCAGAGAGCTACCCGAAGTGTGCCTAAAATGGCAGTTCAGCGCACCCTACTGCGTATGAGGCTCTGATTCAGGCGGATGGTCACTGAACCTAAGCTAATGAAGGTGCATCGGCAAAAAGGCTTACATCTGCATGGCAGTATCATAATTGGACCTCCGCTGATTGGCAAAGGATTGCCTTCTCTGATTAGTCACGTTTTCTGCTTCATCAAAGGAATGGACGTTGGCGTATAAGGCAAGAAAAATCGGAGAACAAACACTCTTCAACCATTGCTGGAAGAACATAAGCTGGTGGGGGCAGTGTTATGGTCTGGGGTATATTTTTGTGGCATTTCCTGGGTCCACTCATACCTGTAAAAGGCACTATGGACCAAATTCATTATGAATCCATCCTTGCAGACCACGTACACCCATACATGCTGATTTTCTTTCCTAGGGCAGATGAGATTTTCCAGCACGACAATGCAACGTGTCACACAGCTAGAAATGTCCTAGGGTGGTTAGAAGAGCACGATGAAGACTTCAAAGTACTTTCCTGGCCCCCTAATTCCCCAGACTTAAACCCAATTGAGCATCTGTGGGGCCACCTCGATCATGTTGTTTGCTCTTTGGATCCTCCACCACGTACCCTCCAGCAGCTGTCAGATGCACTGCGGTCAGCATGGCTCCACATACCTGTGGAACACCTTACTAAGTCACTTCCAGTCCGTCTAGCTGCTGTCCGTGCTGCACACGGCGGTTACTCTGGATATTAGCTAGTGGTCACAATAATGTGCCTCAACTGTATATATTGTGGTGCTTGTTTGTTGCCATGTCCACAGTTGCCAGTAACTTAGCTGTCGTGCACAGCCAGATTCTTAATTAAATTTTTTTTTTTTGGTAGTGTTTTATTACTTCTAAGAATTTGCTAGGGGATAATTAATTAATCTTAAGGAAACTGTTGTGCTTCTTTATTAGGTGACAATACTATAGTTTGTGTGTGTGTGTGTGTGTGTGTGTGTGTGTGCGTGCGCGAGCTCGCATTGTTATGATATTCCTAATGTGTCTGTTTACATGAGAAGGATAGTTCAGTGACGTGGTTTTTATAATCTCAGAAGGACATACCAAGTGAAATTTGTTGGTAAACAACTTCTTTATAGACAGAGGTGCACCAGATATTAAATTGTTATTGGAAGGAATTGAAAATTGTATGTGCAGTCAGGAAAAAATGTGTTCCCAAGAACATTAGGTAATCTGGATAATGCTGCTGCAATTCAGACGAACAGGTCCTGGGCAAGTGAAAGATAGTTACTCAGTGGTTAAGTGATGTAAGGCATTGGCTTCAGACTGCTTGTACCATTTGGCATGGTTCAAATCTGAGGGCGTTTGTTGAGTCATCCAGTGGTCGAGTGGTGTAAGGTGATGGCTTCTGACTTCTTGTACTGCTGGATCTGTCCACCAGTACTGGAAGTCAGAAGCCATCACCTTACACCACCAGACCCAAGCCATCACCAGACCCTGGGTTCAATTCCTGGTGGCGACCGATGAGAATTTTTCGGAGACTCGCTTATTAACGTGGAAAGAGCGATAATTTCTGTTTGGTGTTCCTGATCCACTTCGAGTGCTTGAATTAATTATCCATTTGCCTCCTAGTTATTTGTTCAGTTGCTGCTTTCCATCTTTGGTGAATCCCCGGCATTGTGCGGGGCTCCATGAAGTAACTCGCCATGTAGTTTGGCAGTTAATCACTTGTGAGTCTGGAGAATTCGAGGCCATTGTGGTGCAGTGGTAGCATGTCCGCCGTGTAACTGGAAGACCCTGGGTTCGATTTCTGGTGGCGGCCGATGAGAACTTTTCCAAGACTCGCTTATTAACGTGGAAAGAGCAATGATTTCTGTTTGGTGTTCCTGACCCTGCTGTGATATGTTGGATGGTTTCTGGTGCTTGATGGCATTGCTGACATGTGTTGCTTTCCATTGATGTGCTTTTCAGGATATGTTTCTGATAGTTTCTGGTGTTTACAACTTGATCTTGTATAGCTACCAGGAACCCTTCAGTCTCAGGGGAAAGAGTGTTCCATTTGTTAGCCATGCATTGGAGGCAGTCTTATGCACATGGTCAGATTGCAGATCACTGTAGTGCCTTCCATGTATAACTTTCTTGCCCCAAGCGTCTTCTTTTGGGTCCCTGGCTCTAATCTCGATGCTCTGGGTAGAGAGGTCTGGGGCTGTGTTCTTCTTGTCATGCTAGTTCATCGCTTGGTGAAGGGGCACCATGCTCTGATGGAAGTATTTTCTGAGACTGCTGATTTCTTTGTCTTGGTGTTCCAGAAGATCAATCATTTCCCCATCCTACTCCTGCTCATCCTCCTCCTGCCCATCCAGTGGTGTTAGCCTTACTACTGCTGACTTTGGGTGGTGCTGGCGATGTTTAGTGAGGATGGTCCTGGTATTGCACATTATTTCCTCTAGCTCTGTGGTGGTCCACTTCATGATCCCAAAGGAATATGTGAGGACTGGAACTGCGTATGTGTTGATAGCCCTGGTGATGTTGCAAGCGTTGAGCTTGGTCTTCATTAGCCTCTTCAGCCTTGTGGCTAGATTGTTTTTGATTTCTTTGTGTTCCAGGCGATGGGCCTGAAGCATACCAGGCTACTTTATAGGTTTCTCCTTCCTCCATAGCTGCGCGATCTCTTCCCAGGTCTTCAATTGGTAGCTATGTGAATCACATTTTCCTTGGTTCATACCGTGTGTCTTGCATTTTTCTAGACCGAAATTCAATCTGACATGGATGCATGCAACTGGATGTCATCCATGTACATGAGGTGGGAGTGTTTGTACTTGTTGATTTTATTGCACTTGATGGTAAGCCCATACTTGCTTTTGTTGAGCAAGGTTGACAGTGGGTTGAGTGCTAGACAAAACCATAGTGAGCTAAATGAATTTCCCTGGAAGATGCCTCTTCTTATGTGAATGGGTTTGGTTATAATATTCTCAACGTTGATGGTTGTCTTCTACCCTGTCATGGCCACCTTAAAGAAGTTGATGATGCTTGAAGACCTCTATCAGCCAGCTGTGGGGTGTGGAATTGTAAACCTTACAGTAATCAATATATGCTGTGTACATATTGTGGTGCATCTTGAAGGCTTGCTTCATTACAAGAGCGTTGATGGTAAGCTGTTTCTTGAATCCCCTACAATCCTGTTGGTAACCCTTTTGCTGTTCTGCCATAACTACTTGTCCTACGTGCCTCATCATCTTTTAGTGATGCACGCTTTTAGGATCTTATACAGCATAGGTAGACACACTATTGGATGATATTTGGCTGGGTTTTTTTTTTTTGGGTGTTCTTGTCTTGAGCCTTAAGTATCCTTACTCCGTGGGTGAGGAAATCCAGGATGAGGGTTCGATTCTGGATCATGTTATTCAGTTGATCTGCCAGATGTTTGTATGTACAGGTGAACCTCTTGTACCAGTAGTTGTGGATCTTATTGACACCTGGTGCCTTCCAGCTATATGTCTTAGCTATGGCTTCCTGAAGGTCCTCTGCTGTGATCTTCCAGTCAGTCAATTCCTGATATTGGCTCACTATCCGTTTTTAGCAAGTCTTTTGTAAAAAAAGATTGTGCTTATGTTACCAGTTTGTCCGTCCGTCCGTACCCACGATATCTCTGCAACTATTAGTCCGATTTGAAAAATTAATTTTGCGTTGGGAAGCTTGAAATATGCAAATGATGATCCTTTATTTCGTTTATTTTTACAATGTACTACAATTTCGCCGCTAGAGGGCGTAAATGCAGATGATGTCGAATTCTAAAATACATTTTATTCCACATATTTGCTTCTAAACATCCGATGGAAAAATTATTTTATCTTTCGATTCCATTTATGTCCAAGAGTATTTTAGATATAGTTACTTTTTCAAATTATGCATAGGTTTTCCACTAGGTGGCATAAAAGTAAATTACATTTTTCCCGATAACTCTTCTTCTAAAACTCCGATTTGAAAAATGTTTTCTTCAGCGAATACACATCCTGATGGAAAATATTTTGCATATAATTTCAAATTTTTGGTAAAAAATACTTTAGCCACCAGTGGGCGTAAGTGTTAATTTTTGCTTCTGATGTATTTGCCATAAAATCTGAGCTTCTAAAATATCGATGGAAAAATTCTTTCGTGGACTGATGTCACTCGCATCGATAAACCTTTTCGGAATATTTTCTTCTTAAAATATTCCCTAGTTTCTCCGCCAGGGCGTAGATGTATATTATATTTTTGTGAATATCTCTACTTCTAGAAGTCCGATTTGAAAAATTCCTTCTTTGTTGGCTAGTGTTTTCTGTGGGACACGTTTCTCATATAATTTCAAAGTTTTCAGGTAATTCAGACTTTCCGCTAGGGGCGTAGTTGTAAATTGTGTTTCCCCCTATATCTCTGCTTCTAAATCTTCGATCTGAAAAATTCTTTCTGCACCAGGTACAGCTCCTGATGGGAAATCCTTCGCACATAATTTCTAATTTTTGTAAAAAAAAATGGCTTGGCCACCAGGGGGCGTAAACCTTAATTTCCGCTTCTGATGTATTTGCAGCAAAATATGAGCTTCTAAATTCTCGATTGAAAAAAACGTCGTTTGTAGACCGATACTACTCATGTCGACAAACCTTTTAGAAACATTTTTTTTTTTTAAATAATGCATGGTTTCTACGCCAGGGGGCGTAGATGTGTATCCTGTTTTTGTCAACATTTCTACTTCTAGGAGTTCGATTTGAAAAATTCCTTCTTTGTTGGATAGTGTTTCCAGTGTGACATGTTTTTCATATAATTTCAAAATTTTCAAGTAATTCATAGGCTTTCCACCAAAGGGCGTAAGGGTAAATTGCTTTCCCCCTTATATCTCTGCTTCTAAACCTCTGATTTGAAAAATTCTTTCTGCACCGGATACAGCTCCTGATGGGAAATCCTTTGCACATAATTTCTAATTTTTTTAAAAAATATTTTGGCCACCAGGTGGTGTAAGTCTTAATTTCTGCTTCTGATGTATTTGCAGCAAAATATAAGCTTCTAAAATCTCGGTTGAAAAAAAGTTGTTTGTTGACATACTACTCATGTCTACAAACCTTTTAGGAACATTTTCTTCTTGAAATAATGCATGGTTTATACGCCAGGAGGCGTAGATATATATCTTATTTTTGTCTATATCTCTACTTCTAGGAGTCAGATTTGAAAAATTCCTTCTTTGTTGGATAGTGTTTCCGATGCGAAATGTTTTTCCTATAAATTCAAAATTTTCAAGTAAATCATAAACTTTCCGCTAGGGAGCACAAGGGTAAATTGTGTTTTCTGTGTTCTTGCTGTATCGCATACAAGACCGGATGGAAAACATTTTCATCATAGTTTCTGTTTGGTAAAGAATGGTTTGGCCACCAGGGGGCATACGTGTTAATTTCTGCTTCTGATGTATTTGTAGCAAAATCTGGGCTCCTGAAAACTTGACTAAATGGTTTTTTTCTTGGTCCAATACCACTCGTATTGAAAAACCTTTTGAGAATACTTTCTTTCTAAAATACTGCATGGTTTTCCCCCCAAGGGACGTAAAGTCACATCTTATTTTTGTCAATATCTCTGTTTCTAAGGGTCCAATTTTAAAAATTATTTCTGTGTTGGAGAACGTTTCCGGTGCGAAATTTTTCTCATATAAATTTATATTTTTCTTAACGCACAAGTCTGCAACCAGAGGGCGTAAGCTCACGATTTCGTTTACAGCAATATCTTAGGGATTAAAAACCCGATTGAAAAACTTCTTTCTTCCATTGGATACTATTGTTTTCCATACCGGTTCCGTTGACTTTGAACAGCTTTGAAAAATATAATTTGCGTCAGAATGGATTCAAAAGATGTATTTATTACACCCGATAATTTGGTGTCATATTTCTTGTCTTCACTGTAGCTCCTGGAAGCTCTGCTGTTGTGATTCGTATTCCTCGCCCAGAGGTTACTCCAGAATTTTTCTACCGCTTCACGTTCTGGTAGGCCTTCGTCTTTCTTGGTAATGTTACAATAGAAGCTTTTCTTGTCATTTTCCGATGTGTTATTGTCCATATGTCACTGTATGCTCTCCTTGTATCATCTTAGTCTCTTGCTGGTAGCTAGTAGACTGTGTCCAAGTATTGCTCTGTTTTGCAGGCTTTCTTTGAACTTGGTGTGGACTTTGGCACTATTCATGCAGGATGAGCTTTATTTTTCCTACCAGCTTCTTGGACCTATTTACCTTTATGTACTGTGTGACTTGGCTGATTTTTTTTTGCAGTTCATCAGCTCAGCCATAATTATAATCTTCTTTGTCATATTGGTAGTATGAGCTTCTTGGTTATTTGCTCCTCCTGACGGATGGTGTTTTTTCTGTTTAGTCTTGCAGCTGCAACTGTAGCACAGTACACAGCTGTGTGGATGGATTCTAACATGGTGCCATTTTCATCTAGGTAGGCTGGTATCACAGATTTGTCGAAGTGTTCTGTTACTTTCCATAGATTTCTGTTAGGTCTTTGCCTCAATATTCTGTCTCATGGTAGGGCCCATTCCTTTAAACTCTAGGATGGCTGTCCTGAATTCGTTGGCAACCATTGATGGCACCTGCTGGCTTTGTTCAGTTTGTTCTTCTGACACTGTCTCATGTTTGTCATAAGGCATTGTATTCTCTTCTGCAGTATGCTGCTGCTCACTGCTCAGTGGTTGATCACCCAGTTTTTGCTTGATGGCTTCCAGGGTGGCAGATGGTAATATATTTATCATGATAGTGTTCTATCCCTGATTCGCTAGTCACTGTTCACTGACTTGAATGTCGGGGTATTGCTGTTGTTTATTTACAGTTAAAAAAATGGGTTTATTTACAGTTAAAAACAAAAATTCTGGAGGAAACATGCAAAAGTTTATGCACTTATTATGGAATTTTGGAAAATACGTATTTACATACAAGATTTTCAAAAACATGTGTTTTTATGTAAAAACATTTATTTACCTAAAAATCCATTCCTTAGTGATGCCACTACAATAGTGGCAATAAGAAATGTACAGAACAATGTCTTAAGTTTTTAGGTTATGTTTAATGTTTTAGGATTCCTTTTTTTTTTTTTTTACAATGGAAGAATGTTCATAATTAGGACCCAGCATTTAAAGTTGTTAAAAAGCATTAAATACAAAATTAACAAGTTAGTAAAATCATGCAATGCATTGATTACGGTACGCTTTCCAACATGCCGGAAATCATTACTCAAGTTATGAGGATAATGGCTGCGAAAAAGTAAATATCGCTCCTGTTTCCTGACCTTTGACCCCATTTCGATTATATTATACAGAACCGATTCAGTATACCTTCGGAACAACATGAGAAAGTTTTGTCGCAATCAAAGCATTTTTAGTCAAGTTATGAGGATAATGGCTGTGGAATAAATCTCGCTCCTGTGTCCTGACCTTCGACCCCATTTTGATGATATTCAACAAAGGCTGTTCAGTGTACCTCTGGAACAACATGATAAAGTTTTGTCGCCATCGAAGCATTTTTACGTAAGTTATGACACATAAGGGCAATGGAATGGATCCCGCTGCTATGTCCTGATCTTTTACCCCATTTCATCCATTTTCAATAAAATTTGACCCCAGGTGGTCCCCTACCACATACTAAAATTTCCTCGAAATCTAAATTTTTTACGCAAGTTAGGACACATAAGGGCAATGGAATGGATCCCACTCCTATGTCCTGACCTTTGACCCCATTTCGTCCATTTTTAAAAGAATTCATTCCACGGTGGTCCCCTACCACACATGAAAATTTCATCGAAATCGAAACATTTTTCGCAAGTTATGAACTATAAGGGCAATGGAATGGATCCCGCTCCTATGTTGTGACCTTTGACCTCATTTTGCCCCTTTTCAGTAGGGTTCGTGCGGAGGTGGTCCCCTACCACATACTAAAATTTCATCAAAATCGAACCATTTTTTACGCAAGTTATGCTGCATAAGAACAATGGAATCCGTTCCTATGTCGTGACCTTTGACCCCAGTTCACCCATTTTCAATAGGGTTCGTTCCCAGGTTGTCCCCTACCACATACTAAAATTTAATCATAATCAAACCATTTTTATGCGAGTTATCGTGTGGACAGACAGACGGACAAAGCTGGAGCATATACGTCTCTTCAACCTACGGTTGGAATGCGTAAAAAAGGCATGCGTTAAATATTTAGTACTTAGAAAAGAAACATCTGAATTTGATACAATTTAGTTTGTTAATAATGAGTTCAAAAATGCAAATTACCATAGTGTTTTTTCTTTTTTACTTTCTGTAAGCCAATTTGGTGGCCAAATGGCTTGAGGCGTTGCTGCTCTGAGTTGCAGGCCCAGTTTGAGTCCCAAATGTGGCATGGGTGACTTGTTTACATGTCTTATGACATTGGTTGTCTTCTTTCCCTGGGATCAGTGTCCTTAAATGCATAACTTCTTATAACCTTCAGAATTGCCCAGGGTGGTTGTTAAACCCCAAAACACACAAAGGGGGGGGCGGTTGAGTGGCTACCCTGGTGGCGCAGTGGTCTAAGCGCTGGCTAATGGCCATTCATCCGAGATGGGTCCGGCTTCAAATCCCGGTGAGGCATGGATGTTGTGTTTGTCTTATGGCACTGGTTCTCTTCCTTACCTGGAACCAGTGGCCCTGAATTAGGGATGGGCGTTTGCTTATAGCCCATTCAGTTGCTCACGGTGTTCGTTAAACCTCCAATGAAAATAAAAGTCCAGGGGGTTTAGACGATAGCAAGTGATAACAGCTGTTAGTAAAAAAACGTAGTGGTACAGTGAAGCATGAATCCATCATAATAATATCTCATTGTGCTATGGGTACAAAGATAATGAAATCTAAATGTAAAAATAGATAGACAGCATATTGTGGTTTTGCATTATACACATGGAATGGTGCTGTGATTAAGTTGCTTCTTCACTATGGAAGAGCTTGCCACAGACTATGTGATAGTGATATGAGAAAACCCTTCAAAGTGCACATGTGTACATTGGAAAATTAATGTGATTTTCTACATATAAACAAAATGTTTTCCCTTTGAAACTCAGAAAAGGGTCAGTGACACTTTTTTAATGATGTAGTTATACATGTACTCAAAACCCCTGTTAGCTGTGAAGCTTACGGGATATTCGTGCCTGCCGCAGTGCAGGCACGAATATCCCGTAAGCTTCACAGCTAACAGGGATTTTGAGTACATGTATTTATTTTCATAATAGGTATGTAATACGTTATTGTCGGCAATCAGAGTGTGGCACTGAATTGTTTTTAGTTTACTGTTCTACATGTAACATCTCATAAAAGAACATGAGAATTACATCACCCTGGAGAGGGAACCAAACCTGCTTCTCCCAATTTCCATTTCAAGCATGCTTCTCTCCAGGGCAATATGAATTTCAAGTTTTCTTAGGTGTTACATGTAGGGCAGTGAACTAAGAGCAATTCAGTACTGCATTGTGATTTTCTGAAAATAATGAATTTGTGAATTTCTCATATTTGTGAAGAAAATTTCTTTTGTAATTTATATGTTTTATGTAATAAATAGTGTGAAACATGCAGTTTTAGTCAAAAAAATTTTATCACCTAGGCAGTCGATGGCTTTCTTCTTGTTACTACTACTAATGGAAAAATTATGTACATATCTCAGTCTGTTGAGAAGTTCCTTGGGCATCAACATGTAAGTACTACTCCTAATTAATAATTCCAAACTCAGTCATTCTGAGAGTTCTTCTCTTGCCATAGTTACCTACAGGTGTGAATGATTTATTAGTCTTGTCATGTGTATTAATGTGCATTGAAAAAAACTGAACAGTAATTCTCGGCCGCCCCGGTGGCGCAGTGGTCTAAGCGATGGCCTCTGATCATTCGTCCGAAAGGGGTCCGGGTTCGAATCCCGGTGAGGCATGGATGTTGTGTTTGTCTTACGGCACTGGCTCTCTCCCTTCCCTGGAACCAGTGACTCTAAATTAGGGACGGGCGACTGCTTATAGCCCATTGAGTTGCTCACGGTGGTCGTTAAACCTCCAATTAAAAAAAAAAAAAAAAAAAACAGTAATTCTCGAAAAAAAAATTGGGATGAAATGTTGCATCACAATTTTAGAATTTTATGAAGGCTGAGAGTTTTAGCAGTTAATTAAAATGAATTATTTGAAGCGTGTTTTGAAAGCATTGCCAGTTAGATAACTTTTTATTAATAACTAGAAGGCTTAAAATGTGTATGTGAAGTGCATGAAACATTTAGGTATTCAAAGTTTGTGATACTGCGGATGCTGGGTTCAGGCGCAATTGCTTGGTGGTTTGTTGTACAGGAATTAACAGAAGCTTTCACTTTGTTGAAAGCTCCCTTTAATCGCCTAATTATGACTTTGGAAACTTTATTAACAAAACTATGAACAATATCTATGTAGCATACATTTACATTTCCGTAGTTTACTGGTAACCACCCATCAAATGCAAAAAAGAAACGTCATTTTTATTTGCCTGCAACTTCCTTGTGTCTCTTAATTCTTCTTCCGAAACCCCTCTCTTGGGAGCTTGCCTGGCTCGATAGTCTGTAGGTTTTGTACCGCCTTCAAGCATGTGGAAGGAAGGCTAAGCAAATATATCTATTCAAGTGAAGACAACTCTCCTCAAAAGTATGACACGACACAGCTTCCTTAAAAACAGTCTTGGAGAGATGACGAGCAGTCTTTAAAAATGGCCAGGATTGCCCTTCTTCATACACTTGTCCTGTAACTGAGACTTAAAGTTATAAACTGGTGTGCAAAAATTAAGGATGAGACGGTTTTTCTATTGTAACGTCGTGCAGAAGTGCTCCACATCGACTCAAATCATACCATAAGATCCACAAGATGTAAGAATATGGGACAAATGAGCAAAACCGTCCAAACAAGGAATCCAAAGGATACAAAGGCACTTTATTGAAAAGGTAGCTTCGAGCACAACTGGACAGAAGATAGAAACGTCCATGTGACAGGCAGCTGCCAAGAAAAATCCAGTCTTTAGTAGGAGATATGATCACTCCTGACTGCGTTGCAGGATTTACAACGTCTGTCCAGGCTGAGAATGAGGTTGTCAAGGAGCTGTTGAGGCATTGCAGCCCATTGCTCTTGTAGCGCCCAGCTGCGGAATCGTTGCTGGCGGCTGGAGACTTGCTGCCAAGCGTCTTCCGAGAAGGTCCCACACGTGTTTGATTGGATTTAGGTCCGGGGACCTTGCAGGCCAATCCATGCATTGAATATCTTCACTCTCACTCTCCAACAGCTCTGTGACAGCCACTGTACGGTGAGGTGTAGCGTTGTCGTCCATGAAGAGGAACTCAGGGCCCACTGCACCTCTAAACAGATGCACGTGAGGCAGGAGAACCTGGGTACAATAGCAGACACCAGTGACTGAACCTCCTTGGAAGATGTGGAGGTCAGTATGGCTACCAAGCATGATACCACCCCAAACGAGAACTCCGCCACCTCCAAACCGGTCCCTTTCGATGATGTTGGAGGTGTGATTGCGTGTTTCCTGGTCTCTCCAGATGTGTATACGTCCAGAATCGCTCGTCAGACTAAATCGGCTCTCATCCGTAAAAAGCACTCTACCCCATTGCTGATGTGTCCAGTTCTTGTGTTCCTGGCACCACAGAAACCGCCATCTCTGATGAGCAGGCATTAATGGCACACACCGTACTGGTCGTCATGCAAATAGGCCACCTTTGTGCAGCCTCCTGGCCACGGTAAAACACAATAACGGACGTCCAGTTGTCGGTTGCATGTGCCTTGCGATTTCTCCCACTGTCTGCTGTCTGTCTCTTCTCACCTGTAGGACAATATACCTGTCGTCCGCCGCCGTGGTTGCTCGTGGACGACCACTGTTAAACTTTCAGGCAGCTGTTTCTGTTGTTTGAAATGCTCTCCAAGCTCATGAAACGATGCTGTGAGCGATCCCAAACTCCTCGGCCACACTAATCACACTTCGACCTTCTTCCAACTTCCCAATGACGCAACCTCGGGTAAAGTCATCCAGATGTCGTCTACTGGATTGCCTGTTGGCCATATCACACGGTAGCAGCAACTCGACGTCGTTCAAACCGATGTACACCGTGCAATAGCTTTCACCGAATTGCTGAGCGTACACCGCCCGTGTGCTTTATATCCTTCGACACCCCCCCCCACACACACACACACACGTCATGCTGCATATATGCGCATGCCCTACCGTACCGGACCCTAGTCTATCTCCTGTGTGGTCTTTCGGTCTGTTCTGCCTGCTCGTTCCGCTGTTATGCTGATTTCTCCTCTTCGTCCTTAATTTTAGCACACCAGTGTATAAGAAAAATATATATATTTTTTCATCACTGTTACTCAAATTTGAATAATATATACAATAAAATCAACATGTAAATACTATTTAAATATTAAATAAGGTATCTCTTCCAATGCTATCCTTACAAAGTTACTATCCAAAAAAAAATCTACTCCACAGTTGATATACTATTACTGAACCCAAGTCTGAAGTCCTGTTTGCTTCAGATACCTGTCTGACCCATTTCTTTAAAGAAGCTTTCATGTCTTCTGTGTGATCGAAATTTTTGTTCCCCACTAGTCCTTCATTGGGCCAAAAGAAAAGTCTGATAATGCCAGATTAGGATTGTAGGGTAGGATATGGCATATGGTAAAAGGTGGCCCTGGCTGTTATAGTCATTTTACTCAGTGAAATCAAATCTGAGTGTGGTACAAAGTGGGCTGAGTCCAGCGCACATATTCGTTGCATGTGGTTAGTAATATTTAATGAAGATTTTTCCAAAATTTACGGAATTATGAAAATATTTGCAGAACAGGGAAGCATCTGCTGCAGATATGTAAACTATACCAGTCACAGCAGTCTGCAGATGTATGAGAAGTCCTAAGGCATGCCAGCTGCAAACACCCCACACTATTAATAAGCCACCACCAGCCTGCACTGTCCTTTGTAGGCATGCAGGATCCATTGCCTCGCGGGGTTGTCGGTCATTTGGCACTGCAATTCGTCGGGCCGGTCTACACATTTCCAGTCTTCTTGCATCCAATGGCGGTGTTTACGAGCCCAGGTGAGGCGCACAGCCTTGTGTCGTCGGGTCAGCAATGGCACCCGGGTGGGCCATCAGTTTTTGTTTTTTTAATTGGAGGTTTAACGACCACCGTGAGCAACTCAATGGGCTATAAGCAGTCGCCCATCCCTAATTTAGGGCCACTGGTTCCAGGGAAGGGAGAGAGCCAGTGCTGTAAGACAAACACAACATCCATGCCTCGCCAAGATTGGAATCCGGACCTCTTTCTGGAGGAATGATCAGAAGCCATCGCTTAGACCACTGCGCCACCAGGGCGGTGGCCCTCAGTTCCGGAACCCCGTAGAACACAGGGAATGTTGCACTGTCCAAGCACTGATGTTACTACTGGCCCCAGCATTGGATTGTGCTGTGATTTATGGCAGTTGCAAGCCCGATTTATGGCAGTTGCAAGCCCCAGGTATTTGTTACAATGCATGCCAGACACTGCTGTCCACGATCATCTAGGGTTTTTCTACAGCCATACTGGTCTCGCACTCTAGATTCCCCCCCCCCGAGTGTGTGTAGTCCAGGTATACCCTTGAAATTGTTGACCTTATAAATCAAAATTTTGTGGTAATTTCCGAGTCGATGGACCCATCTCCCGGGTGCCAACTATCATGCTATGTTTGAAATCCTGATAAGCTGCCATCTGAATGCAAATGAGATATATGCTACTTTCAGCTTGCGAAAATACCTACCTCGATATGTACATCATTTGTGGAAGACACCATTTACTGCATGGGTGTGGTGGCATGGAATGGAATTGGTAGCACCCTTCCCAGTTCTTTTTTTTTTTTTTTTTTTTTGGCACCTCAGTGTATATCATGTTTATGTGATAAATTGTTTTGTTTGTGGAAGAGTAGTTAAAAACTTGAAAAAAAAATTAAAATTCTGTGGATGTAGTGCTTTTTAATACTGTATTTGGTTTCAAGAACAATGGTAAAATATTTAATTTTGTTCATGTTGTACATAGTATGATGTGATACTTTAATGTTTTTATTTTTTTTTAAATCTTAAACTTTAATATTTATTTAATTTTTTACTTGGAATTTTGTGAAAAATGAATTTTGCTTTTACACCATGTGCTAAAAATGTTGAATTAACATGTAAGGAATTTCTTTTTTGGCAGATTGAGATGATTGGGCTCTCTTTATTTTTATTTATTCATCCATCTGACTTAGACATGGTTCAAGCTCAGTTACAAGCACTATCATTGGCTGTTGGCAGTAAAAATGGTAAGGATGTTAGCTGTTATTATTGTTTTAAAAAGTACTATTCATAAAAATGAATTTATCAGAACTAGTTATCAAATTCTTCATAGTGCTTCAGTGAATGCAAGTTTTAAATATAGTCCCAAACATAAATAATATTCTTCTTGAGTTTTGGAAACTAAGTTGTAACTTAATCATTTTATTTTCATCTATGAATGGTAAATTTGGAATTAAATAAAAAGATGTGCACTTATTTTCTAGCCTGTTTAGCGTCATTTTGTTAAAATCCTGCTTTAACCAACAATTGATTTTAATGCGACTAGTTAAGACTCAAGCTGATGTCTCCAAGAGTTATCATGATTTAATGTTGGATCCTCTGACATATATTAATATATGCAGCTTCAAGTTTTGTTCTCTTCAAAAGATACTCAATATTTGTAGTGTGGTAGTTCCTACCACCAGCAGCAGCTGAGGGCCAATTTTTATTTTGAAAGCCATTCTGGAGGCCGGGGGAGGGGGGGGGGCATGAGTCATCACATTGGCTAAGCAGGTTGGTGAGTATTTGACAACATTTCCTTAAATCCAACTGGTATAGTTATACTACATATTATTAGTTAGTTGTCAGAGCCCATTCTCTGAGAACAGGGTACACCATGAGAAGACAAGGTTAACATTTGTCTAGATCAGGGGTCGGGAACCTGCGGCCTTTGGAGTGAATCCAAATTTTGCAGAACAAATCCTTTTATTTTTATTATGTTTTTGTTCGTCTTTTATTATTTTAATTTTAAAATGACCGTATTTAAAATACCAAAGAGTAAAAGAAGATTCCACGAAATAATGCTCCCCGACTGACGGCCACAATTAAAACATTAGTATGTCATAAGGGCTACTTTGACACTTGCTACGCTCATGATTTTGTTCTTATTGCTCCTGAAGTACTGCAGATGGAATTGATTGAGCTCTCAGAAGATGACATTTTAAAGTCCTTATTTGGCACTAAAAAAGATCCAGTTGAAATATGAAAAAAATGCAATAGAATACCCACACCTTTGGCAACTTGCACAAAAGATGCTTTCTTGCTTTTCAACCACTTATTGCTGTAAATCTACATTCTCTTACTTAACCCAAATCAAGGTGCCCTTAAGGTCATAAATGATGGATACATATCTAATGTATCAACTGAAAGTGTGGACTTCCATGTTGCAAGCAAATATTCAAATGCTTTCCAACAAAAAGCAGTCGCAACAAAGTCATTAAAAGGTTTGTTAACTTTAGAATGAACTTTTTTTTTTTCATTTTTTGAATTTAGTACATAGTAAAATTTGTGCAAAATAATGTACATTTAGAAGTATATCTAATTGAAGTTTCTTCAATGTGGCCATGTTAGATTACAGCTAACTTAATACAGCCTTCTAACAAGGAAAGGTTCTCCACCTCTGGTCTAGAAGAAACTATATATTGTTCATCACTAGACCTAATAGGCATATAAAACTTGTTTGGAGTGCATTTAGAAGAAGCAGTACAATTTTCAAGAGTAACTTACCATCATGTCTTAAAAAAAAAAATAGTGTGTAATCAATACATCCTTCTGGTTTGTACTTAAAGATCAAGGTATGGACCTTTAACTAAAATAGGCTTGCAGAAGTGGCAGACAACTGAGAGAAGCATGTAGAGGTGCATACGTGGTGTATCCAGGAAAGTTAAAGAGGAATGTGTGGATTAAGAAAACGACAAGAGGTGATGGCATCATGATCAAGGTAAATACCCTGAAGTGGCAACAAGCTGGACATAATACTAAAAGTACTGACAACCATTGGACGACTGAAACATTAGATTGGATTACAAATTGTATAAAAAGACCGCCAAGAATAAAAGTGGAAAAGGCCTGGGTGAGATACATATTGTGCCTCTAACTCTGTGTGCTTGAAGTGTTTTGTTGCATTTGGATCATTGTCATCTCCCACAATGCTGAAAAACTGTTCAAGATACACAAAGTCTTAATTTATTTGTTAGTCTTAGCAGGAAGATTTTGATTGTTTGTCATCTTCAGTCTCTGGTGCTCTTTTTTGCCTCTTGTATACCAGTTTGATCTTCATTGGACATCATCTTCAGGAGTGAATTGAAATCAGTTTATCCACATCTGTGCCGCCCTGTGGCGCAGTGGTCTAAGCGCGACCATTCGTTCGAGAAATGGTCCAGGTTTGAATCCTGGTGAGACATGGATGTTGTGTTTGTCTTATGGCACTGGCTCTCTCCCTTCCCTGGAACCAATGGCCCTAAATTTGGGACAGATGACTGCTTATAGCTTATTTAGTTGCTGACAGTGGTCTTTAAACCTTCAATAAAAAAAAAAAAAATCCACATCTTCAGTCTTGTCCCCCAAATCCGGTTCATCTTCATAAGTTAAAAATTTTTCTTTATTACCTATTTGAATTTTCTATGGTGTTTTAATTATCATTGAGGCATGCAGTTACTGGTCCACAATTAAGGACTTCCAATGAAAGTCTATATCTTTCAAATATTTATTACACACTTTTTCTATCTGTCATGTGATAGTTTGATGGTGTAAGTCAAAATTTGAAATGAAATTACTTAACGTTCGAAGTTTCTTTTTATCAGTAGTCAGATTGAGCTACAGAATTGCTTTTAGTTCACTGTTCACCACGTAACATCTCAGGAAATAATAATTGCTTAGTTTCAGTTAGTTAGAATTTTTCTTCTGAGTGGTTTAACAGTGAGTGGCAAGCTCGAACGAAAATTGGGAGATGTAGATTCGATTTCCGCATCAGAGCGATGTAATTTTCAAGACTTTCGAGGAGATATCTGAGGTGATGCTACATTGACAAGAGTGAACTGAAATAAATTCAGTACCACAGTCGGACTGTCGACAAATAATGTTTTTATGAATTTTTGACGTATTTGTGAAGAATATTTATTCCTTAATTTGTGAGGACATCTGGCTTGAAGTTTTGTTAAATGATATTACTGAAGCTTCAGTTGCTTGCAGTATCATGTACTAATCAGTGATATCTCATGAATTATTCTTGAAATGCAATTTTAGAAAGCAAAATATGTTTTTTAAAATACTACTATTCATTGTGAAGTTGTGAAGAAAATAAGAAGTATTAAAACATTAGATTAAAACTGTTCAAGTATAGAACCAAATAATGAAAAAAAAAGGAAAGAAAAATGCATGTTTCCTCACCAAAGGGTGTTGAAACAAAAGTCTGTTCCTGTTGTTTGTAACTTTCTTGATGTTAAAAAAATCTGCTCAACCTTTATAATTTAGTCAGATCACAACAGTGAATACCAAAAATTACACTGTCCTGCTATTTCTATCTAGACACCTGCATGTCTACAAATCCTTATTTACAAAAAAAATTAATATTGTGTGCTAAAACCTTTGGCTCTTGTGATTTACTTTAGTCTTCATGGAATACCCACCACCAGTTTTTTGTGAATGTCCACTGATATGTTCTGCCATTCAGCCTTCAAAGCAGTGACCAGTTCAGCTTTGTTTGTTGAACAATATCTTCTTCCACATAAATATAGGTTGTGATTGAACATGCATATTACTTTCAAAGAAAAATTACAAGAGCTTTCAACCCAACTTGGTTCTTGATCACCTGTAAATGGTAGAGCTAGACTGGTTGCCAGATTTGATTTTTAAGTTCTTGATTATGGTTGCCCCCATTATTTGGAAATCCCTCCTATCATTTGGCAACAACCATAATCAAGAACTTGAAAACCAAACCTGGCAACCAATCTAGCTGCATTGCTTACAGGTGATCAAGAACCAAGTTGGGTTGAAAGCTTCTGCAATTTTTAGTTTCTTTGAACCTAATATGCATATTGCATCATATCTGTTTCTTCTTCTTTGTCCCTAATGACCAAATATGCCCCAGGGATTATAAGATTCAGGTCTAGGTTGACAGTCCAACTTTTCGTCGACGCCCATGTCCTCAAACCAATATGTAAAATGCAAGAAGCATGCCAGTGTGCTTTGCCATGTTGATAGAAGCAGGGGCAGACATAGTTTACTTTGGGGGAGGGGGCTGACTTTGGTCTGAAAAAAGGCAAGGGGCTTTGTGGGATGGTCTCTCTCTCTCTCTCTCTCTCTCTCTCTCTCTCTCTATATATATATATATATATATATATATATTAAGAGAAACAAAACTGAAGACTAAGGAAACAATTTTAGAATTTAAAACGAAGGGTGCAAAATAACCTGAAAATCAAAACGCGCAACGCAGCAGTTTTGAAAATTCAGAATACACATTCTATAAAGAAGATACCTAAGCAAAAAAATACATATATAATTTTGACTCACACCTAATACAACATAGAAAAGGTTATGTATCTACCTGTGTGAGTAAAAGGAGAAAAGATAAAAAAATAAAATAAAACAACTGAATGTAGAAGGTGTCGAGAATACTGAGCCTTGGCTTTATCAAGGACCAGCAAAAACTCTGCATTTTCTCACTTCCACAAAGACCTAGTTGGAAATGGGTTTCTGCAAGGCCATAGATGCAAGTAACATTCCCACCTAAAATAGTTAAAAAATATATATATATAAGTCATGTCCTCCGTAGAGTAGCATGACCTAGCACTAGTTAACAATTTCGCTTGCATCCATTAACCTTCATGGCCCGACCCATGCTCTTCATCTGTTACTATTAAACAGAGAAGAAGATTAAAGAGAACTCAAGCTGTGAGAGTGACATAATAAATGGAAATGATTTTCAGCTATAACGAAATTCCAAGTTCGTTTGAGAGAGAATTTAAACCTGAAAAATAATGCAAAGGAATCCAAATTTTACATTGCAATTAAAAAAGGAAATGTTAATTTATACCGAACAGATTTTTGAAAGAAAACTTGAGTCTAAAACCCCCTACTCTACAACTTATGACAGCACGAAAACGAGAATAAGTTAAAGATAAATATTAACTAAAGAAAATTTTGTGAAAGTTATATACCTTAAACAGTTAGTTGCAATATGTACAAAGTATTTCAGCAGTGCTTTAAGTGCATAATTAATTAGTTATTAAGAACTTAACTACTTTGAAAAAACAGCGCATAGACAGCGCATAGAAAAGGAACAGGCTTAGCCTTCTTCTGTTCCTAGGTACCTCAAAAGATGCTCAAAGTTACAAAGAAAAGTAAGAGTTAAAACCCGCAAAAATGTTAACAGACAAACCAATGCTTAAAAGCTGAAAAGCTAAAAAACGACAGAGAAAAGGTACATAAAGTACAAACATTGAACTTATAAAACCTAGAACCCAAAAACAAGGAAGAGAGCTTACCTCTTGTGTAACAAAAACTTTTTCTCCACACAAGAGGAGAACATGGCTGACCCCTTCTGCCACTCCCTAGACGCTGGGGGCAGTGAGGGTGGGGCTGATGGCCTCCTCATACAGCAAGAAAACAACGCGCGGAGATTTTAACCAGAGAAAAAAATATATAAACTTAAGACTGTGGAACTGTATGATCAGAATGAGCAGAATTAACTCTCCAGAATACATGAGAAATATTATGAAATACACGAGCAGTTTATTTAATAATCTTTGCATGTATTAAATCACCTTAGTGAGCTTCTATAGATTAATCAGAATCTTATTAATTTTAATGTTGGTTTTACTATTTTTAGTATAGCTATCCTAGTGATGAATAACTAGTTTTCTTTTTATTTGTTTTTATTTTCTTTTATAAACAGATTTTTAAGCTTTTTTTGTGATTTTGTTTATATTATTTAATTTTTTGTTTTAATAGGACCGTCATATCCATAGCACTAAGGTTCCTTTAGGTAGTTAATAGGCATCCTCTAGCCAACTTCCTTACGGCTTTGATTGGTCAGAATCATATTATTAACTGTGTAGAAAATTAAAGCAGATCTGCCAACCTTACTCTATTATTCAGAATAATTTTTCTTAAAGTTCTTTTGATGAAAGAAGAAGGAATTTCGTTCTCTAGAAAACTTTCTAATAGTATATTAATGTGGTAATTGAAATCCAAATTGTTGCTGCAAATTCTTGAAATTCTTAGGACCTGAGAAATTAGTACATTCTCAATTACTTTGGTTGAAATGTTATTATTCCAGTGTAGATATTTAATTACTTTGAAAGGAAAATTAACTCTTTAATCAAAGAGGCTAATTGATGGGTTACCTCTGTTGAGCTTAATGCTTAAATCTAGGAACTCAAGTTCCTGATTACTGTGGTTTGTTTTACATAAGTTAAGAGAGCTAGGATAGATATTATCAAAATCACTCTCTATAACTTCTGAATTATTGATACACAGCAGATCATCAATATATCTAAAAGTGTAAAGGTAGTTATCTGAGCAGGTGGGGTGATTTTTAATGAATTTATATTCCTTAAAGAACAGGAATAGATTAGCGATATTTGTGGACATTGATGTTCCCATTGGAATACCGTTCACTTGCTTATAGAGAGTATTATTATATAAGATATGGTTATTTTTTATGCAGCAATTGAGATAAGAGTTCCAAGTTCCTACATCAACAAATTGGTTAAGTTTAAATTCTGCATACAGCTCCTTAAATGTAGTGATTATATCTGATAGAGGCAGATTAGTATATAGGTTTTCAAAATCATAACTATTAATATCTAGGGGACAAACTTTGAGTATAGTAGAAATTACTTCTGCATTATTATTAATTATCCAAAAATCTCTGTACATCAAGTTAGAACAGTTTCTAATGTGTTTCAAAACCTTCTTTAAGACATCTTCAAAAGCAAGATCTATTTTCTTTTTATGACTCCTTACTCCACTAGCTATGAACCTGAACTTCACAGGATCCTTATGAAACTTAACCGTTGCAAAAAGAAATGGAAATTCAGGCCCATATCTTCTAGTTTGTGGAATTTTAAGTTTCTTGAAGAATGCCTTAAACCGATTTTCTAACTGCTTGGTAGAATAACTTACGGGCTCGTATGTTACTCTATTATTGAGTTCCATAGTTAACAATTCAAAATAGAACTTCTTACAGATAATTGCAAAATTATTGCTAGCTTTATCCGTAGTGGTAAAAATAAATTGGTCTTGTATTTTGAAGAGTGACCTTTTAGCTTCTCCAGAGAAAAGAGATTTCTGTCGAAACAAAAGTCCAGACCTGCCAACTCACCGGTGAAGCTATTGATTATATTATATTTCCATTCTGCGAAGGCCTCAATAGGCTGATTGTACGCCAAACTGGTTTTTACGATGTACTTATTTACATCTTGAGTGAAGCTCTCAAGAATCCTTTCTTTGGAAATTGTGAAGGAAGGTCTGAATTTAGTGCATTATTTTTCAGGTTTAAATTCTCTCTCAAACGAACTTGGAATTTCGTTATAGCTGAAAATCATTTCCATTTATTATGTCACTCTCACAGCTTGAGTTCTCTTTAATCTTCTTCTCTCTGTTTAATAGTAACAGATGAAGAGCATGGGTCGGGCCATGAAGGTTAATGGATGCAAGCGAAATTGTTAACTAGTGCTAGGTCATGCTACTCTACGGAGGACATGACTTATATATATATATTTTTTAACTATTTTAGGTGGGAATGTTACTTGCATCTATGGCCTTGCAGAAACCCATTTCCAACTAGGTCTTTGTGGAAGTGAGAAAATGCAGAGTTTTTGCTGGTCCTTGATAAAGCCAAGGCTCAGTATTCTCGACACCTTCTACATTCAGTTGTTTTATTTTATTTTTTTATCTTTTCTCCTTTTACTCACACAGGTAGATACATAACCTTTTCTATGTTGTATTAGGTGTGAGTCAAAATTATATATGTATTTTTTTGCTTAGGTATCTTCTTTATAGAATATATATATATATATATAGAGAGAGAGAGAGAGAGAGAGAGAGAGAGAGAGAGAGAGAGACCATCCCACAAAGCCCCTTGCCTTTTTTCAGACCAAAGTCAGCCCCCTCCCCCAAAGTAAACTATGTCTGCCCCTGCTTCTATCAACATGGCAAAGCACACTGGCATGCTTCTTGCATTTTACATATTGGTTTGAGGACATGGGCGTCGACGAAAAGTTGGACTGTCAACCTAGACCTGAATCTTATAATCCCTGGGGCATATTTGGTCATTAGGGACAAAGAAGAAGAAACAGATATGATGCAATATGCATATTAGGTTCAAAGAAACTAAAAAAATCTTCAAGAAAAAGCCACACAGGAAATGGACATGGAGACATCCAAATGGGACAACAAGTGAAATTGATTTTATTATGTGTAACAAAAAATTCGTCATAGAAGACTGCAGTGTGCTAAACAAGTTCAACACAGGTAGTGACCATAGATTGGTGAGATGTAAGATGCACCTCAACACTAAACTTGAACGTGGCAAGCTCATAAGACAAACAAAATCTATTGACATAACCAACCTTAAAAAACACCATAATACCTTCAAGTTAGAACTGAAGAACAGGTTCTCTGCTTTAGAAGGCCTAACATCGGAAGAAGTGGACATCTCTGAAGTTAACAGAAAAGTAACCAAAGCTCTTATGGAAACAGCAACAAAATTAGCTGGGTCTAAGAACAAGTTGCATGTGAACAAATTATCAGGAAAAACCAAAATGTTGATGCAAAAAAGAAGAGAGATGAGGACAACTAAAGAAGATGTGACTTCCAAAGTGGAATATATAGAGCTATGCAAGACAGTAAGAAAAAGTATCATTGAAGACGTAAGGAAATTCAACTGTGAACTAGTGAGGAAAGCAATTGAAAGCAACCAAAGCCTAAAGATAGCAAAGGGACATCTCAGTAAGGGAAGAAAACAGATTATGGCACTGAGAAAAGAAGATGGTTCTGTAACAAGAAATAGAGGCAGAAATTTTGACAAGAGTGAAAGATTTCTACTCCAAATTATATGAAAGGGATGATATATGCACTCCAGACATCATGAAAGATACCAGTACCAGAGTTCCTCCAGTCCTTCCAGCAGAAGTTGCACATGCAATCAAAAACATGAAGCGAGGAAAAGCTCCAGGAGAAGATGGAATTACTGTAGACATCATACAAGAAGCAAGTGGAGAAATCGAAACAGTACTCGCCCAAATTTTCACTCGATGCCTTAATGAAGAAAAGATTCCTGAGGATTGGAACACCGCTACAATGATCCTGCTACATAAGAAAGGTGACATTGAGGATCTCGGAAACTGCAGACCTATCAGCCTCCTATCAGTAGTTTATAAAATCTTCACTAAAGTTCTTTCACACCGCTTGAAGGTAGCACTAGACATGGCTCAACCGAGAGAACAAGCTGGATTCAGGAGTGGCTACAGCACAATAGATCATATCCACGTGCTGAGAGAACTAATTGAAAGAGCGAGGGAATATGAACTTCCATTGTGCATGGCTTTTATCGATTATGAAAAAGCCTTTGATTCGGTGAAACCATCAGCAGTTACAATGGCTCTGAAAACCTGCGGTATTGAAGATGCATACATTAATATTATTAATAACATCTATGAAAATGCAAGTGCAAAGATTAGGCTGTTTGAAAATACAACACACGTAAAAATTGGAAAGGGAGTGAGACAAGGTGACACCATATCTCCGAAGCTCTTTAATGCCACATTGGAGGGTGTTTTTCAGTCGCTGAGCTGGGAAAACAAGGGGATAAAGATTAATGGAGATTATCTAACCCACCTTCGTTTTGCTGATGACGTAGTCATTTTTGCAACTACCCCATCAGAGCTGCAGAGTATGATCCAGGAACTTGCTGACAAGAGTAAAGAAGTGGGATTAAAAATGAACTTTCAGAAGACAAAAGTGATGTTCAATGCTTTTACAAGAAATGAAGATTTATCGATTGATGGAGAAAAGCTGGAGATAACAGACACGTACGTTTATCTTGGACAGCAGATATCAAGTGAGGGTCACATTGATGAAGAAATTAATCGGCGTACAAAACTTGCCTGGAGAGCTTTTGGAAGAAACAGCATAATTTTCAAGAGCAATATGCCATTATGTCTTAAAAGAAAAGTGTTTGATCAATGCATCCTTCCAGTGCTTACGTATGGTGCAGAGACGTGGACCTTAACTAAAAGAGACATACAAAGGCTGCAGACAACTCAAAGAAGCATGGAGAGGTGCATGCTTGGTGTAACCAGGAGAGATAAGAAGAGGAACTCGTGGATCCGAAAAATGACAAGAGTGGAAGACATCATGATCAGAGTTAAATCCCTGAAATGGCAATGGGCTGGACATACTGCCAGAAGGACAGATCATCGATGGACAGCCGAAATTTTAGATTGGATTCCAAGGGACAGGAAAAGACCCAGAAGAAGACCACATAGGAGATGGGTGGATGAAATTCGAAAGTATGCAGGGGTGACATGGAGGAGACTGGCACAAGACAGACCGTTGTGGAGGAAACTTGGGGAGACCTCGTCCAGCAGTGGATTGATAATGGTTGACAATGATGATGATGATGATGATGATGATATATATATATATATCATCATCATCATCAACCATTATCAATCCACTGCTGGACGAAGGTCTCCCCAAGTTTCCTCCACAACGGTCTGTCTTGTGCCATTCTCCTCCATGTCACTCCTGCATACTTTCGAATTTCATCCACCCATCTCCCATGTGGTCTTCTTCTGGGTCTTTTCCTGTCCCTTGGAATCCAATCTAAAATGTCGGCTGTCCATCGATGGTCTGTCCTTCTGGCAATATGCCCAGCACATTGCCATTTTAGGGATTTAACTCTGATCATGTCTTCCACTCTTGTCATTTTTCGGATCCACGAGTTCCTCTTCTTATCTTTCCTGGTTACACCAAGCATGCACCTCTCCATGCTACTTTGAGTTGTCTGCAGTCTTTGTATGTCTCTGTTAGTTAAGGTCCACGTCTCTGCACCATACGAAAGCACTGGAAGGATGCATTGATCAAACACTTTTCTTTTAAGACATAATGGCATATTGCTCTTGAAAATTATGCTGTTTCTTCCAAAAGCTCTCCAGGCAAGTTTTGTACGTCGATTAATTTCTTCATCAATGTGACCCTCACTTGATATCTGCTGTCCAAGATAAACGTACGTGTCTGTTATCTCCAGCTTTTCTCCATCAATGTGTAAATATATAGCAGAGCTGTCCCTTCCTGGATTTTTAAACATTTTTTCCATAAAAAAAATTGTGCTGAATATTTAAATCGCAAAGTGGGAAAAACAACTGAAAAATCGGCCCTATTTTCCAGGCATTCAATTGTCTGCTTTGCTAGGAAACAAGCTCTGTGCTTTTTAAATATCAAGTCTGGATAAAATCTTTCAAAATAAATTTAAGCCCTTCTATTTGGAGGGCTGAATTTAATAGAAAAAAAATTCAGCTTGAATCGTCAAATCATTCCTAAGCAATATGATTGGTAATACCTCTTTAAAATATTCATTTCAATGTATGATTCCCACTTGTTTTGAAAGATCTTCCATTTGTTGCACTTTAGCAAGTCCTTTCTGTGCCATTCATTGTCTCATTGGCAATTTTCTCTCTGCAGTTTGTGGAAATATTACATTAAACAGAAAGCACACACATTCTTTTCATGATCAGTCAAAATCTATTTTCCCTTCTGCTCTCAGCTTCCTTTATTTCTGAAACTCCAGTTGGTCTCTCTCTCTCTCTCTCAAGCTGGAACAAAACATTTAATCCTCCAAAATTCATAGCAAATTTTGATTGTTATAAAAACTTTCATGAAAATCTGTGTATTTATTACTATAAATTTATGAAAACAAATATGTTAATTATTTGCAATGTCCATTAAAAAAGAAATGTGCTTTAGGGAGAGATCCATCTCTCCCCCCCCCTACCTGCCAGATCAATTGTCCAGTATATTTGGACATAATCCAATATGAGTAACAGGCTGAAGCCAAGCCATGAAAAACAGTTCCATGCCATCACGCTGCCTCCACCAAACTTCACTGTTAGGATGATATAGTCAGAAGGTACCTTCCTCAGGCATCTGCAACACCCAGGAATGACCATTTGACTGGTAGACTGTGTAGCATTACTCATTAGTCCAAAGCACAGTTTTTGTTGCTCTATGCAGTCCAAGATCAACATTCCTTACATAACACTAATTGGCATGTGGCATTAGTCAAAGTGATTGACTGCTTAATAGTGATCACCCATGTTGTGCAGTGTCCTGTACACTGTGCCTGGTGCTAACATAAATTCCAGTAGTCTCTCATAGGGATTGCATGCTTTGAGACATTGTTGCTTTTCATTTTAAGCAGATAGTCCTTTGCAAGCTCACTTGTATCATTCTGTTATCTTCTGAGATTTATGAGGTCATTATTGTTGGCATAAAGTTACTGCAGTCTGCCGAAAACAAAGTTTTTTTCCCCTTCTTCCACCCACCCCTCAGCACAGGATCTCATGGAGCGATGAGCGAGAAGAACCTTTTGTTTTTACGCATGTGTACCTGTGGCCTCAACTAGGCATCGGTCAGATTGTCTTTACAGAGAAGAAGCGAACGATTACCGAGATGTGTGCATTATTCATGATTTCTGCCAAAATAAGTTTCCTGAAGACTTTATATTTTTAAATTGCGAGTGTTTGTTATAGTTTGATCTACATTTGTGTCCTCTCTACATAATAAACAAATAAAGACTTTTTTCATATTGTGCTACAGTCGTCTCTGGATACCATTCAAAGAGGTGAGTTTAATGAAATAATTCGTTGCTTTTTCTCACAGTATGGACAACTCCGTTCTACAGTTTCATGCTCGTCAATATTGAGATGTTTTCTTTTTACCTATGTGCGTTGAGGTTACACGCTCACACGCCTTCTACTATCATTTTCACAACAATTATAATGTAGTTCTTTGGTAGTGAGGGTTAGCAAAATAATCCCAAATAGAATACATGACAAAAGAATTTGAAATTACTCGCCTTAAAGCAATGATGAAATTTCTGATTTATTAACAAAGTGGAAAACATCAGTTTATTTTATTAATGGTAGGAAAAAAGGATGATTCATAATTATAGACTAATACATATAACAGTGTTTGTACACTGGTCATTAAACTTGTTTTCACAATGGTGGACACACATCCATAAACATCTGTTATTCTCCATTGCACTCATAACACTGCTAAATGTCTAGTCTGCTCTCTCACATGCACTCGTACATTCTTCAATACATTCTCGTGTTGGCAGAACGTGGCACGTTGCTTGACATCTGTTGCCATTCATATTGGTCATGACACGTTTCTAACAGTTTCTTGATAGATTCAGCCCATGTCTGCTGCCATTTTCATACCACATCACCAACCATCAACCTAAGGGTCTCTCTCTTGCTGCTGAAATGTCATGTACAGAACAATTGCTTATGTGGCACCTGATTATCAATCTGTACTGGAATTCATTTAACTCTCGAGGAATCTTGCATTCACATTACAGCCCTATGAGTATATTTATAATTGGGTTTGTGATATGGTGCTCACATAGGACTGAATTCACTATCAGTGAGGGGTATTTGGATGTTAATGGCAAGGCAGAGTATCTGACAAGACAGAGGTATTCATGGTATGAACATGGTGGCCAGTGATGTATTTGACTCTGATTAGGCTTTCTGAATATTACTGCTATTATTATTGTTGTTATTTAGTGTTGACATACTGGGATATTTCTAAAAAAAAAAAAACAATTTGTTTTAGCTGTAAAACTTATCTGCTTATTGATTGAATGCAATGATTTTTTTTAAAAAAACCCATAGGAAACACAAGTGGGTCTTCCGCTCGATGCTCTTTTTATTGCCGAATGCGAGAACGTAGTCAACCTCGTTCAGAAGTTTTAACTTATCAGTTTGTCCATGTTGTCGGCCATATGACTTACAGTGCATCGGATGAGGACAGTAGTAGCGAAGAAGAAGAAGAAGGTACTTCAAGAGGTATAGTTGAATTACTCTGCAACTAATTTTGTTTTTCATTGTTTCCAAAATTTTAGGTGGTACGTCCATGTGCTATTTGATAAATTCTTGATGCTATGTTTGTGAGAAAGTGCTTATCCAAATCTAGTTTTATTTACACATGTAACACTCCTAAGTTACACAAATTTTGTCACAGGTGAACTTAATTTTTTTCTTGAAATTATTATTTTAAGTGAAGTATGTTTCTCTTTATCAAATTTATATGCTGCTGAATTATAGTCCAAAAGGTGGATGCTACAGTTATCAGTTTTGTAAACTTACTAGCTTACACCTTCATCTATTTCAGTACATTGAAAACACATCTTTGTGGTGTTGAGACATGAGTTGTTTTCATATCTGCAGTTCTAATGAACAACTGTTCAGCACACTCTAACATGGCATTAACTTGACCCTTTAAGAAAAGGAAAAAATCCTTCACTTTGAAAGTGAAAGCAAACAGGAGGGACTTAGTGTGAATACTAACAATCTGTTCTAATATTTTTTCAGTTCTGTGCTTTAAAATTTCCCAAAAACTTTTCCATAACACTTTTGAATGATATCCATGTTGTTTTTTCAGCTTGGCTTAAATGATCTTTGACTTTTCCATCTTAAATCAAAGCTCTTATTTGAGGGCCCACAAAAGCACCTTCTTTAATTTTAGTATCACTTATTCAAGGAAATTTTTCCTTCAAATAAGCAAAACCCAGCACTATTTTTATCTATGGTCTTAACAAAGTTTTTAAAAAGTCCTGATTTTATGTGAAGTGGAGGTAAAAAAAAAAAAAAAAATATATTTTCAGGTTTGACCAGTAGGGGATGTGCAACATTTTTCTGTCCAGGAGCAAGTGTTTCATGCTTTGGCCATTCCATCTCCATGCAAGGTTTTTTCTTGTCTCGACTATCCCACTCGCACAAGAAACAACAAAATTTAGCATAACTGAGCTGCAAACAAAGTAACAGTGCAATTACTTTTAAATTGCCACAGATATTCCAATTTTACTTGTCATACTGACTTTTTTCCAAAAAGAATTTATATTTTCAAGAGATTCTTTCATATTAGCAGCATAATCTAACCGAACAGAAGGAAATTTGTTTCCATTTTGCAAAAGGACGCCTTGCAAATTAGTTTTAGATGAGTCAGTGAACCATCACCACTTTGTTGTTTAATGTTCATGACCAAGAGCATTCATCACAGAGCAAATATTGTTATGATAAATGAAATCCTTTTCTTGAGAATATTTTTTTTTTTTAACTAGCAATTATGCCCGTTCTCCGAACGGTGAATCTATAATTTTTTTAACATAAAATTAAAGAAGGGAAAAGTAATTAAGGGAAAGAAAAGTAATTTAAGATCCGTAACTGTTGCACGATTTAGAACATGGTTGTGATGTCAATGCATATGATTTGACATAAAACGGATCAGATTTTGGCGACCCTTAATTTAAAATCAAAATTTCATGGAATTTTTACAGCATTTCAACGTTTCTGGCATAATTGTCTTTAAACCTATCAGCATTTCGAAACAGTAAAGCTAAAGCCTCCCTTTTGAACTGTTTGGTTTTTAGACATTTTTAAGTATCTGGACCTTAAGGACTATCAGCATACCAATTTTCAGATCTCAAGGTTATTGAGAAGTGGTCGAACAATTTGTGAAACCTATCAGCATTTCGAAACAGTAAAGCTAAAGCCTCCCTTTTGAACTGTTTGGTTTTTAGACATTTTTAAGTATCTGGACCTTAAGGACTATCAGCATACCAATTTTCAGATCTCAAGGTTATTGAGATCTGAAAATTGGAGTCTAGGCGTTTGGACCTTAAGACTTATCAGCATGACCATTTTAAGCTGACAATGTTCCAAAGCTGCCATTTTACCCCCCCCCCTCCCGGGTCTTCTAGGTATTCGGACCTTAAGAACTATCAATATGACAATTTTCAAATCTCCGGGTCATGTAGAAGTGGTCGAACAATTTGCAAAAATTTCAAGCAGAGAAATGTTCCATAGCTACCATTTTTATTTTTATTTTATTTTATGCCGGTGAAAAATGCCAAACTTTAAAAGCGTTGCTATGTCATTAATCATTGCATCATTACCAGTTTGATTGTAGCCTGTCCTTTCATCCAGTGAAAAGAGAGCTCTAAAAGTAGCTGCATCACCATGGCAGCAGGTCACAGAACCAGAACTTTCCTGTGTGGTTACAGTTGAAGACAAAGGAAGCCATTCGTTCCTTTTCTTTGAGTCTTTAAAAAATGCCGAAAACTCAGAAAATGATTTTTTCTTAAATTTTTTTTTCTTAAAAGAGGGATGATAGTTGTGAGTTTATGTTGTAAAAATCGCAATGCATTATGATTTATAGTTTGCCAAATGTCATTTTCTTTTAAAATTGATCCCATCGCAAAATCTAGAATTTTGTGAAATTTAAAAATTTAATTTCTCGTAAATTAAATCGAAATTCAAAAAAAAAAGAGTGATGTGGTGCGAAAATGAGGCCATGGCCCTACATGCCTACAAAGTTTCATGGTTCTGTTGCTGTTATTGTGTCCGGAATGCGAACTGATAGCACTTTTTTGCTTACCTTAACTTTGAAATATAATAGCTCTTGAAGTATCACCAGAATTGAAAAATGGTTTATTTCAACATGTTCTCCAGACAATTCTCTACAAACGATGTAAATTTCATATTTTTGTGTTCAATACTTTTTGCACTGTATTACTTTTTTAGAATAGAAAGATTCATCCTGGCGGTTATGAAAAAAAAAAAAAAACACTTTAGTGTTTCGCTGAAGTAGATTCCAGCCTTTCAGCCTAGACCCCAAAAGTCTGGCCTATGTTTTGGACATATTCAAATCCCGAATAAGGTAGTTTAAATCACATTGAATTAACAGATGAAAGAGGTACTTGCTTCAAAAGTAGAGTCGTGTTGCTCCTCATGTTGAACTAGGCTAGCTGCATTGTTTTCCAAGTCTTCTACAGTTACATTTATTGGAGGCCGTGGTATATCAGATGGCAAATTTGGGTATATCATTGTGTTTTGGATTTACTTGTTATTCCTTTTATGTTTGTTAAACAAAACTAACAGTCTAATGAATGATCTTTGGGTTTCCTGCAAACCATGGGAACTGCATAGCACTTATGCCAGGATTTCTTTACCCATTCTGTCAGATGCTTCACACAGGTCAAATAGCAGGGCCCAGTTCTTATCTTGGGCACCTACTTTACAGTCAAAATATAGCTCATTACATTTTTAAAGAGTAGAGTGGAATTTCGCCATTGAGCTTTAAATGTTTATTCCCCACGCACATAACAGAATGTATTTGGATGATTTAAACACTTCCTTGGCATAATGGCACAATATCAACCACAACACAATTGCTTAGTAATCTAATCACTAGATAAAAGAGAACTCAGGCTCGCTCAGTGCATACACAGTGAATGTCAACTCACTACTGGATTGATTGCTCAGACTAGTGACTTGTTGTGTTTATGTCTCAACAAGCTGCATAACTCATCTGTCTGCCATCTGCCTGTATTTACTAAAAAAAAATCTGGGAGAAAACTGCATAACCAATTGTGACAAAATAGATCAAATTTTTCAATATATTTGTTAATTAAAAAAGCTTTATCACAGAAAAACTGTGAGTGATAGGAAAATTCTGATTGCATATTTGAATTCAGCATGAAAAGTTATGTTAGAAACACCTTCGTTATTCCATGTTCCAAGAATCATGTTGACCAGTGTTATATACCCTTGGTTTTAAAATTTCATATGCAAATAAATTACGAATTTTGAAGATGACAATCCGTTTTTTGGTGTAAATATGACAAGGATAGTAAGTCAGATAATTCATGAAATAAATACGGGATTACACCATATAATACAAATTTTGAAGATGGCAATCCGATTTTTGGTGTAAATGTGACAAGGATGGTAAGTCAGATAATATCTGAAAACTTGAAAATTTCATCATCCTCGAGCGGGACTCGAACCCGCGTCTCCCGATGCTACGCGGGTTCGAGTCCCGCTCCAGGATGATGAAATTTTCAAGTTTTCAGATATTATTTGACTTACCATCCTTGTCACATTTAGACCAAAAATCGGATTGCCATCTTCAAAAAAAGTCAGATGGTATCCGAAAACTTTAAAATTTCGCCGTCCTGGAGTGGGAATCGAACCTGCGTCTCCCAGATAGCTCCCGGGTATATTGTATGGTTTAATCCCATATTCCATTCATGCAAATAAATTGTTTGACATTTATTGCATTTTATATCATACATTCATTTAATTCAAATTACTGCTGTTTTCACCCAATAATTTGGCATTGTATCTCTTTCTCATAAGTAGTTTGTGCCATATAGATACATGAACATGTGATGTATACTTCTAATTTAAAATTCCTTCTGAGTTTCTGTGTTCTTATATAAATTTGATTTCTTCTCATTGAACATTTTTTGATTTAATGACACATCATTTTTCCCAGTGAGGTTTTTAAGTTTGCCTCACCGGCAGTAAGTTAGAGGTAAATATAATGTAGTGAATTAATGTAAAAATGAGAGTAAAGTTGATGTGTTAATGGAAGACAGATTTCTTGTTGACTCTAAGAGCAGTTTCTTTCAAGATAATGATTTGTAATGAACAGTCTTTTGAGATCATGATTTGCTAAGAGCTGAGTGAAATAATGATCTGAGGATGTGATTTGATTTTAAGCCAGGTGTTTCCTGGTTAGTGTGCTCAACCTGTGATGACATGCCATAGCATCTAATATATAACCAGTAGATTTATTGCTGGTGTGATGACATGGTAGTGTGTAATACTGGTTTTTATGCCTTGGTAACATGCATGTGTGCAGATAGCTGTATGTTAATGACCTGTAGTCCTGTTGGCAGAGAGTGAAAGTGAGTTGCAGATTATGTTGTCCTGGATGTACGAAGTTTCTATGAAATTCAAACTGAGTATAAATAAGGGAAACCCCAAAGTTATGGTTTTTGAGGGAGAAACTGTTATCACTGAATGCAAGGTAAGTCTTTATGGCACAGAAATTGAGATTGACCAGGTGAATGAACTTGTATATTTAGGAAGTGCATTTGACAGAGAGAATAAATTAGATGGCGAAATTAGTAGGCAAGTGAATTCTTTTTTGAAAGTCATAGCCACTTTAGAAGAATTTCACAGGAATTATAGGTTCTCAAGGAAGTTCTGGATAACCTTTTATGAAAGTATAATTGTTCCTACTCTGATGTGTGGCAGTGAAACCTGGGTACTATAGAAGAAACATAGGAGTCATTTGTGTGCTGGGGAGAAGTTACTTATGAGGGTTTGTGGCAAGACAGGCTGTGATCATGTGAGGAATGAAGATGTGTAAAGTGAGGCAAAATGTTGTTAGCAAGGTGGAGGATAATATTCTTAGGTGGTTTTGCCATGTTGAAAGAATGAGTGATCAGGTGCTGACCAAGAGAATTTTTCAGGCCAAGTGACAGGAAAGAAAGGTAGAGGAAGGCCAATGAAATCATAGGAGGACCAGATTCAGGAATGTCTGCTTGAAGAAAAGATTATGAGTATGAAGTACAAAAGGTCTTGTGTACGTCGTGTGATGGATGTCGTAGCTCGAGCTGTGTGCAGAGATCGCTGTAAATGGAGAAATTTGATACACCAACAGTAAATTCTAGTTCCATCAGCTAAGCGTTTACTTGGCAGATGGTGTTTCTTTGAGTATCTAACCTCTGAATCTCAGAGAACAGCTTAATGGTATATATGAATTTATTGCCAGTCATTGTGGATTCATCCTTACAAGTGTTTAGTAGTGATGTTTACAAGTGAATAGGTAAACTTGAAATCTTACAATGAAAACAACTATACAAAATTTCGTAAGCAACCCAAATCTGCAGAAACACCATAGTAATAATATTGCATGTGTGAGATGATGATGATTGTAAAAATACATATAAACTAAGTTCCGGCTAGGCCTTCCTTTCTCAATTGGATATCTCATTTTTCATGAAAAAAATGTGCTGTTATTTTAATATTGGTAGTAGTGTCAAAAAAGGGCAGGTATTACTTATGGAATTTTTGTCAATATGTTGTGTATGCGTACATGTTGGGGTTTAATGACTTTCATGAGCATCTATATGTTGTTGCCTGTCCCCAATTAGAGCCACTGGTTTAGAGAAAGAAACAATCAGCACTTATAGGACAAACACACAACCCATGCTTCATCCCAAACTCAGGCTCATCTCGGACAATTTTCCAGAAGCCCAAACCTCTGACCACTCAGCCACCTAGTCAGCCAGTTACAATTATTTGGAGGGTTGTACTTCTCCCACATAACTTGCATGTATCCCACTTTCCTTTGTTATTTGATATTAAGCATAAACACCTTCCCTTTTGTTTTTTTCCATGTAAGATATTTAAAATACAATCAAACTTGAGAAAATCACTGCAAAAGTTAGATTAAAAAATGCAGGGAGGAAAAAAGCTATATTGAATAAAACATAACAGTCACAATGTGTATATCAAACATTTAATGCCCCCAGTGCTGCTAACAATTGACAGAATTGGATCTTTAACTGCAGCATACCACCTCAAATCACGAGTTCGAATTCTTTTATGATTGGGAAACTTCTGATAAAATGAAAGTGAAGTTAATCTTATTCATCTCCAGAAAGGGCACTATGGCTATGTGAAAGAATTTTGTTGTTGAAAATGCTATCTTTGAGACTCTGAAGGTTGACTATCTGACTGATTGCTGAAAAGAGAAAACTTGGGATAAGGGATGTTTGTTTCTTGCTTTTTTTAGCACTCACAGGTTCATTACTATTTTAGGAAACGGCGACAGAATCAACAGTTTTCAGTGAAGTTCAAAATAATTCACAAAATCGAAAGTGGTGAAAAAAAGTGTAGTGTAACAAATCATTTTAAGATACCAAAAAGTACTCTAAGAATTATTTTTTTTTAAGATGACGATGTCAAAAAGAAATCTAGCGAATGTCCTAACATTGAGGATACTAAGCGTGTGATTATGTCGAGGTGGAAAAGTCCCTTCTTAAGTGGTTTGTCAATGTCAGCGGTCCTAACATTCCAGTCCCTTCGACCCAGTAAGCATCTAAACGCTACCACAAGGTACTGTGAAGTAATACTTGAAATAACTGCAATACAGTAAATGCATGTATTGAGCTCTACGTGTCTAACTATTTTGTGTATATTGAACTATTCTGTATATAGAACAATTACAACTATCCCCTTAAGTTAGATACAAATGGGTTTAACTGCATTTATGATGTTAAAAATCATTTAATTCATTTGCTTACCATTATTTATAATTTAGCTTCCCAGAACAATCTACTCCTGAAAGCGTTTGTGCGTGTTGTCCACTCAAATCCATATAACGAGCTTTCTCTGACTGCTGCTGTTGAAGATGAGTATGTAACGAGGCACAGCCTAGATGGAACAATTATTTTTGCTGATCACAGGTAAATTTATTTTTCTTTTATAATTTGTCACATGTGCTAATTTAATCTCCCATGAATTCTGTTATACATTAACTTTTTTAATACTGACAATTGATGTTGATTAGGAACATCAAACAGAGGCCATCGCTCTTTCCACGTTTATAAGAATTCTTTATTAAGAAAATTTAAAAAGAATTTTTCTGTAACTCGCTTATAAACGTGGAAAGAGCAATGACCTCTGTTTGAGTATCTTTTTTTATGAGGTTCTTTAAACTTGAATAAATATTTAAATTAAATTTTAAACATAAGCAAGCACATTATAGGATGCTGTAGCTGAATAATCTTATTGATAGCTTATTTGCTATGTGCGGTTTTCTTCTGGAGAACTTGTCATTTTTATCTGAGAAACTACTGAAAATAATGAGCACCCATATAGCTTCCCTGAAAATGTAGTAAAACATTAAAAAAAAAAACTAAGTTATTTAAAATCATTTGAGGTTTCAGGTAAGACCTTTGCCTTTTCCAATTGAAGGGGAAATAATTTGTGGTTGTAGAAACCCTTTACATCACATTTAGTTTTCACAGAAAGTTAAAAAGGACTTGAAAATAAGGCAAATTTAAAATTCTGGTTCTAACAAGGTGTAGACTGATGGATGAGTAGAGGAAAATGTGTTTTGTCTTTCAAGTGAAGTTTCAAGATAAAGTTGTTTGTTTGGATTTCTGTTGTCACTAATGGTTTGTGTTTAGCTAATCAGCATTCAGTGAAATCCAAAGCTGGTGTCAAGAACAGATGTGCCTTTGCTTTCGTAATTGAGGATGAAATCACTTCAGAGCCTCTTTGGAAAACTCTGAACATATTATGATCAATTATTTTACATTTCATTACCAAAAGAGTAAAAATTTTCTTTTCTACTGAAACTGTAAAACACTGGCTGTCCTTTCTACATCCCGGTAATTTGTAAATCTGTCTTAAATTCTCTTCATTTTGTGAGTTGAAACAAATACAATGTTATGTACCATGTTGTTCGGAAAATAATGGTCTATTTTTGGGTGCTAAAAAGGAAGAGACATACCTTATACAAGCAAGGTTATGTAGTACACAACCTTGTTTTTGAAATAAATGCCTTCAGCAGCTACAGACCTCTGCCAGAAAGTGGCAAGTGCTTCAGTGCCAGTTCAGAAGAAATGTGGCTCCCTGAATGCAAGAATGTCCCAGAATGCAATTCTAGCCTACTCTCGGTTTCTGAAGGTCCTGTCCTTGAGGAAATTGCTGAAATGCATGAACAGGTGGAAATCGGTTGGTACAAAGTCTGGTGAGTAGGCTTGATGCGGGAGGGTTTTAAACTTCAGTTCGTGTAGTTTCTGTTTCGTCATTTGTGACATGTGTGGTCTAGTGTTATCATGGAGGAGAATGGGGCCTTTCCTGTTCACCAAAGATGGCTATTTGGAATTCAGTCGATTTCTTCACAGTATGTGACTGAGGTAATGCTTTCACCAGCATTCAAGAACCTGTAGTGTATGACACTGTGAAGAGTCCACCATGCTGTCTACAAAACCTTCATTGGCGTCAACCTTGGTTTAGGATGTTGTTTCGGTTGTTCACCATGGTTCAGCCACTGTCCAGATCGCTTATGGTTGTCATATAGCACCCACTTTTCATCACAGGTTACAATGTGATCAAGTAAGGGCTCCGTATCGTTGCAAAACAGAAGATATCTCAAACCATTGTTGTTTCTGCTGCTCCGTCAGTTCGTTTGGACTTACATATCGAGCTTCTTAACCGTACCAATTTGGTGGAGATGCTCGGAAATGGTTGACACCGACATGTTGTATGGTTTAACAAGTTCTCTGACTGTGATGCCAGGATTTGCCTCCACATTTGCCTTCAGATCATCGTTATCAATGACCAAATGTAATTCTCAGCCCTCCTCATCTTGTAGGCTCATGTCTTTGGAACAAAACTTTCAAACCACTAAAGAATAGTATGTTCAGATGTTGCCTTTACAGAGGTTTTTGCCGCATTACGACCCGATTTCAACTCGTGAAGTAGAATCGCCCACAACTCACTCCTTCCTAACATGTTGTACAGACCACACCCTCTCGTGAGTAACAATGACTGTAGCTTGACCGATTATGGTGTGTATGTGGCATTTGAGTCACCCTTCAACTCGTACGAATGGTGTTGCAAGTGGGTTGATCTGCAATCATTGTGGGCAAGTTGAATGTAGCACCTCAGAAAATCCCCCATTATTTTCCAAGTGGCCTGATATTTGTAATGTTATTTGTTTAAATGGGACTTTAATGTCATCTTTTAATATAGCTTTGTTCTACTAAAAAGTGGCTAAGAATTCATCAATTATAACATGCAATGAAAGTCCACATTCAACAGAACAAAGCTGAGAATTGGTGATCACTGGATTAGCTTCACAAAAAATAGTAAGTTGCATAGATCGTTTTTGAATCATAAAGATTATATTTATTTAAATGCCAGTGAAGAAACTAAAACAGGACCATTGTTTCAGCCGCTAGGGCTCTCATCAGCCATCAAATTGCGTATGTTGTTCTGTTCTTGATCAGTTTTTGAAATTCTCATCATAGGTTTGTGGTCTTGTGCTGCCATCTTTTGGCTAGATTCCATTGAATTTTCAGAAAATTTTAATTGGTCGTTTATATTTTGTGAAAACATCAGAAAATTATGCCATATTTTGTTAATTTTAATGGATGGGTCCTTGCTGCAAACTTGATAATTGGTTGAAATTTCAATAGGTTCACACATATAAGAGTTTGTTTCCAACCTTTGTAATGTGAACATCAGAAAATTGTCATATTTTGTTAAGTTTGATGGATGGGTCCTTGTTGCAAGCTTGATAATTGGTTGAAATTTCAATAGGTTCACACATATAAGAGTTTGTTTTCAACCTTTGTAATGTGAACATCAGAAAATTGTCATATTTTGTTAAGTTTGATGGATGGGTCCTTGTTGCAAACTTAATAATTGGTTGAAATTTCAATAGGTTCACATACAAGAGTTTGTTTCCAACCTATGTAATGTGAGCATCAGAAAATTATGCCATATTTTGTTAAGTTTGATGTATGGGTCCTTGTTGCAGGCTTGATAATTGGTTGAAATTTCAATAGGTTCACATGTAAGAGTTTGTTTCCAACCTTTGTAATGTGAACATCAGAAAATTATGTCATATTTTGTTAAGTTTGATGGATGGGTCCTTGTTGCAAGCTTGATAATTGGTTGAAATTTCAATAGGTTCACATATAAGAGTTTGTTTCCAACCTATGTAATGTAAACATGAGAAAAAATTATGCCATATTTTGTTTAGTTTGATGGATGGGTCCTTGTTGCAAGCTTGATAATTGGTTGAAATTTCAATAGGTTCACATATAAGAGTTCGTTTCCAACTTATGTAATGTGAACATCAGAAAATTATGCCATATTTTGTTAAGTTTGATGGATGGGTCCTTGTTGCAAGCTTGATAATTTGGTTGAAATTTCAATAGGTTCACATATAAGAGTTCGTTTCCAACCTATGTAACGTGAATTGACTTTTGCTTTTTCCCAAACAGCTGTAAATCCTTCATCAATAACTGTTTTAACTAAATCTGTAGTTTTTTGTGAATATTTAACATTTCGTTTATTTTCTTTAAAGCAAGTTGACAAAGCTTTTTTGGTCATTCCCATGTATTTTTTCTTAGTGCAACCACCTGGTGAGTAAAGAGGTATAAAATAAATTCCATGTTTGTTCTCAGGTTTTCATGGGTCTTATTGTTCCTCAGTTGCTGTGCAATTGAGATCCTTGTCTGATGCCCTATTTTGATATTTTATTTTTTGAGCTTCTTTTGAATCCATTTGGAAAAATACCTGGTATATATTGAGTAGAACCTGTATATATATTTATTTTTAATAATGGCAGAATAGATTGAGAGTATTTAGAGAATTTGGCAATAATTTTCAGAGTTGTATCCATTGCATTAAGCAGTTTCTTTTGATTTTAGAATTTCACGATGTTTCAGCTTCTTATGATATTATTGGCTCAGCTTACATAAGATCGGAAAGATGCTTTTTGTAAGACCAAGGTCTGTAAGATCTTGCTGGATTCAAACTCAAAACTGAAACATCACGGAATTCTAAAATTAAAAGAAGTTGCTTTATGCAATGGTTACAACTCCAACATATTATTGCCGAACTCTCTAAATACTCTCGATGCTATTCTGCTGTTATTAAATATAAATATACAGGTTCTATTCTCAATATATTCCAGGTATTTCCAGCTGAATTCAAAAGAAGCTTGAAAAAGAAAATATCAAAATAAGGCATCAGACAAGGATCTTCAACTGCACAACAACTAAGGATCAATGAAGACCTATCAAAACCTGAAAACAAAAATGGAGTTTATTTTATGCCTCTTTACTCACCAGGTGGTTTGCACTTGGTGAGTAAAGAGACATAAAATATATATATATAGGAATAACCAAAAAGAGCTTTATCAGCCCACCTTAAAGAACATAAACAAAATATTAAATATTCTAAAAAACTACAAATCTGGTAAAAACAGTTATTGATGAAGTGTTTACACCTGTTTGGAAAGAAGCAAAAGTCATTTCACAATTTTCTGATCACATTAGAAAATTTGTCCCATCACATCAGAAAACTTGAAAATACATCACCCTGGAGCTGGAATTGAATGTGTACCTCTCAATTTCCGTTTGAACATGTCTGCTACACCACTCAGGACAATGAAAGTCCCAAAAGCATCTGAGGATGAAGAATCTGAATGTCAGATTTTTGCCATTCGAAGCAATTCATGGTATATTAATAACCATGTAGTTGTTCCATGTGTTGGTGAAGAATATTTCTTCCATATCTGAGATACTGATGATTTAAATGTATTACACTGCAAAGAAGCATGAGATTGCTTCAACTGGTGAAAATCTAAAGTTATTCAGATACTTCATCCTCAAATACTTGGAACTTCATTGTTGTGGGTGGTATAATAGCTAGCAAGCTCAAACAAAATTTGGAGGTGATGGTTCGATGTCGTGTCCAGGGCAATGCAATTTTCAAGTTCTCTCATGTGATAGATGTTACATGTAGAACAGTAAAACTAGGCAATTCAGGCATCTCTGGTTGCTTGGTTAATAAATTCTGTAGTTGTTTCATAATTTTTGCAGAATATTTCTTCCATAACTTCCAGAAATATTAAATTTTATAGGAATTTTACCCATTTTAAGAACTCTATTTCAATATCCTTTAGAATTGAATGTTTGGTTTCTATTGTTATTGGTCATTCCTGACATTTTAAACTACAACCTTGTATGGCCCAACCAACTGCATTAGAAAATGCAAAGAACAAGAAAAAGCAACAAATCTACTAAAGCTCTTTGAACTTTTGGTAATTCTGAAGCCACATAATATGCTGTGCTTGCTGAGCTAACAAGTTACATCATTGCTCTTCGCAACAACTATAGCCAGACTTTTAAGTATAACTATTCCCCACACTGTTGCTTCCTGTGCTAAACCCACCTTATTGTTCCAATGATCTACTTTCATGGCTTTCAGCTCATCTTGTTTAACCCTTTTGGTTTGTACCTTGTGTTCTGTAGCCAAGTATGGATCCTGTGCCATTTTAATTCTAGTAAAGAACTATAAAAAAAAAAAAAAAAAAAAAAAGCAGCAACTGGTTAAACTGGGTAGATTTGCAGGCCGGCTTTATTTGTGCCTCAAATGGTGATGAATTTTGATACCACCAGTGTCCCCCTTCACGATTTCCATCCCCTTAGGTAATTGCAAATTTCTCAAAGCCTGTCATGCTTTGAGAAATTTGCAGTTACGCTATGTCATGGAAAAAAGTGGTAATTTATGATTCCTTTTACTATATCCAGGCTATGAATTTGCTAATTTCACTGTAATAGAACTTGTTATACATGACTATTGATATGCATTTGATGGGTGTTTGAGCCTTTTTCATAATAAACAGAATTTTGCTGTAAAATAGTTAACTGTAATGTAAAATGACTATATTAATTATTCTCCCATTAAGAGTATATTACCTTTGTGTTGCATGGCTGTTAAACATCTTCGTTTCACTCCTCCATGATTAAAAGGGACAGTTGAGCTGCAGTGGTCAAGACATTTTGGGTTAATAGCTTTTGAGAAAAATAAATACTTTGAAATTTGTTCTAAAATATATAAACTTTTATCAAAGCAAAATTTAACCAAAGCTACTAGTAAATTTTGATTGTGAATCAGAACACTGTGTTGTAATTGGCATTTATGGACAAAGCTTTCTCGTTTTCTCTTCTCTCAGCAAGCCCTTCCTGTGTATGATTTGGTATTTCCATTCTTGCATGCAGAAAATAATATGTATGCATAGTTTTATACATTTTATTGGATTTTTTAGGTTGGCTACAATCACTGGCCATCTTCCTCATGAGGTGTACGGCATGTCAGCATATGAATATATTGCCCAAGACGACATTCCTATAGCTCTATTTGCACATAAACTTAGTAAGTTTTTAGCCTTTTTGAGTTTAGTTTTGTTGTACTTAGAAATAAATAGCACTTTTACTTCTGCAATTACATGTTTAAGAAATAGATCTTTACTGGATCATGACTAAAGTTATATGTGTGCTCCTCAATGTGGTACAATAGTACTCAAAGGTACTTTTCTTGACAACATTGTAGTTTGAGTTAGTGCAAGAGTCCAAAAGGGTCTGTGGTTCATGTTATGCTTCTGTCAAACACTTGTGGTTTCATGGAAGTATAAATGTTAAGCTATTTGTCTGTGTTCTTTCCCATGGGGTTGGCCTGGGACATTTAACTCGTTGTGGAGCATAAAGTAGCGCCCATTTGGTTGTTAATAATCAGCCAACCACTTCTTTAGAAAACTATGTATAACTACAAAATGAAAAGTACTAGTGCTAGCATTATTGCTCTAAAGTTAATTTATTTTCCAAAAATGTGTGTACTTTTTATTTATGAGCATATTGAAAATCATATGTAAATTATTACAGTTTGTTAAAAAAAAAAAATTCATGTTAATTTCTGTGTTTGTGCACTTCATCTTGTCTATCACTGAAATGCGATCTGATATGCCTAAGTCAGCTAGCCCCCAAATGCTTGAACCTCTGCTTCAAATTAAAATAAATCTTTGTTACCCTCAATATCCATTGCAGAAAGAAAATAATAAATCTGCATACTTGAAAGTTGCAGCCAAATGTAATATTCTGATTTAGTGTCATACAAGCTTGTTTTTTATTTGCCCTAGTACCATACAAAATGTTCTTGCAACATAGGTTGTGTTTCATGCACAAAGAAGCATTTAATAAAGATTGATTAATCCCTTTGTACATAGCCACCAACCAAAGTAACACACTTTTCCCAGTGATGGATTCACTTGTGAATGCCTTCTTTGTAGAATGTCAAAGATTGCATTTTTAACCATGACTCGGTTTCAGAAATGTCATAATCAGGAAAATACTTGCCCTGTAGAAGTGACTTCAAGAAAGATGATTAAAAGAGGAAATCAGAAGGTTCAAGAATAGACGAGTAGGGTGGCTGAGGCAACATATCAAAGCCACTTTCATGGCTTTTTGTTGTGGCAGCAAGAAAGGTATGAGCATTGTCCTGGAGCAGCAAGACAACTTTCCTTAGCAATCCTTATCTATGCTGCTTTGTATTGGGCTGTCGGAAAAGTCATGACATATTTTAGCCATGTTTTGCAAAGGTCATTTATTGATAGAAAGAAGAAAGATCAATCAATGATATAAAGCTCATTTTGTTTGATAACCTTTTACCATCTTTCAGTGAGCTGCAGAATGCCTCGTTCATAGAAGGACCTGTGTTTTGTGGCAAACAACTGTACAAGGTGCTGATTTACAGCCTCATCTGAATTGAACGTTATACCATGCAAGGACTGTTGAAGAGAGCGAAACAAGTGGAAGTCTGATGGTGCAAGGACAGGCGAGTATGCTGGGTGTGGCAACACATCCCACCCAAGCTCTAATAATTTTTGGCGGGTGATCAAACTTGTGTGTGGTCTCGCATTGTCGTGATGGAACACAACACCTTTACGATGAACGAGCTCTGGACGTTTCTGGATGATGGAATCGTTCAAATTGTCCAATTGATGACAGTACACTTAGAATTGATTGTTTGGTTCTGTGGTAGGCGCTCGAAAAACAAGACACCTTTAAAATCCCACCACACTGAGACCAGAACCTTCCGCTGATGAATGTCTGCTTTGGATGTCGTTTGAGGCGAAGCAGCACGTCGGGACCAAGACCATTTGCGCAGCACATTGTTGTACACAATCCACTTTTCATCGCCAGTTATCAGTCGCTTCAAAAAAGGATCATTTTCCTTACGTTTAATGAGCATATCATAGATGTTTATACGTGCCATCAATTGAGCTTCTTTGAGTTCATGAGGAACCCACAAATCGAGCTTGCTTACGTATCCCAGCTTGTTCAGGTGGTCATGAACTCTTGAATGATGGATGTGCAATGTGTCTGCAATCTCTCGTGTCATGTAACGTGGGTTTGACTCAAACAATGCCTTGATTTGGTCGTCGTCAGCCTCAGTGAGCCTTCTTAACCGAGGAGCATCGTTGAGGTCAAAATCACCAGCACGGAATTTTGCGAACCACCGCTTGCACTGACGTTCTTGTAGAGCATTATCATCGTACACTTTACGCAACATTTCACAAGCTTGTCACGCGTTCTTCCCTTTACAGAAGTAAAACAGTAAAATATTGCGAAAATTCACAGTTTGGTCTTCCATCTTCAACTTGATGTCAAATCTCTGCAAATCAACCAAATCGCTCACTATTCCTTTTAGACTGCAGCTAGAACTGGCACCTCTCGAATGCTGTAGCGATAACAGAGCTGTGCATGCCTCTAGTACTTCCAAAACTTCCCAACCGCCATCGGGTGCCAAAATACGTCATGACTTTTCCGACAACCCAATATTTTCGTGCACTTTGCCAAGAAGGTTAGTGTAATATGTTTTGGTGATGCTGGATGTCTTTGGATGGTAATCAGTGAAGATCACACCTTGCTAACCATGAAAAATGCTGAACATCTTCCCAGCAGATGTCTGAATGTGGGACTTTTGGGAAGGCAGTGACTCTGCATGTTTTCTTTGTTTGAAGCTTCCTTTTGTTTCTGGGTTGAAATGGTAAACCCTGCTTCCGTTCATCATTAATCAGAGAGGAAAGCTGTATGATTCATCCTTGGCGATGACCAAAATTTGCTGTAAACACTCAACTACATGCCTCTTCTATGGAGGTGTGAGAAGGCATGGAATCCTTCTGGCCTCTACTTTACTCATATGCAAGTGGTTGTTAATGATGTATTCCTCTGAGCAAATACTAATTTGGACCTCATTAGCCAATTCATGGATCATTATGCACCATTCTTCCATTATTATTGCCTGGGATTTCATTACCGCTTTCACTGTCACAATGGTAGTTTGTTGGCCAGGACTTTCTTTGCTGTGAATTCAGTTCTCATGTCCACATTTGAATTGTCTGTGCCACTCCACCTCAACACTATTGGATGGGAACTCAGCCCCATATACCACGGTGATTTCCTCGTGAATGGTATTCAGAGTTTTGCTTTGGAGAAACAGAAATGGATCATACTGTAGCTCTGTACTCAAATTTTTCAATATTTACATCTCACTTAGCCCTACTATTTGTAATAAGAAAATTGGAGATCACTATTTTACCATACTATTTTTTATCACTATAAGAGCAGAACATTATGGCCACCTCCTAAGTATTGTGTAGATCCTCCATGAGCTACCACCACTGTGGCCATGTTACAAGATATGTATATTTTAAGTAGCCCAAAGGTATTTAGGTATCTGTATTCCATATTTGTATAAGTGTTGCTTTTAGCTCATCCAGTGTCTGTGGTGGAGAGTCTTTATTCTACAGCTGCCAATCTATATTGTTCCAAATACACTAAAGAATTAAAACATTGTGACCACCTGCTTAATACGATGTTGGTCCTCCACTTGCTGCCAAAAAAGATCTTACCTAGCGAGGCACAGATGCTTCAAGATTTATAAATGTGTCTTGTGGTATCTGTTCCAATATGTTGCCAGCAGATCCTTTAACTCCTATAAGTTACATGGTTGAGCCACTGCAGATCAAATTTGCTGTTCCAACACAAACCACAGACACCAAATTGGATTGATGTCTGAGGAATTTGGAAGCTAGGGCAATACCTGCAAGTATTCCTCATGTTCCATGAACCATTCTCAAACAATATGGGTGGTGTGACTTGGTACATTATACTGCTGAAAGAAGGCACTTCTAGAGATGAATATGATTGCCATGAAAGGATGTACCTGGTCTGCAATTATGTTTAAGTAGGTGGTACGGGTGTCCTACCAAAAGTTCTGCATGCTGTCCATTTTTGAGAAAAGTGTGAAGTAATGGAGAAAACTTACCTTATTGCCATTCAGTGTGCTTCCCTCCCCTGCTAATGAGGGCTTGCCAGCGGGTGAGGTAGGTACTGGACGCCCCGTAATATGCCATCTTTGTTTAGCTGTCGTATTACTCGGGTCACGTCCAATGACAATTCGTCCAGCAATTTGTAGTGGATGCCACAGAGCCGATATTTTAACTTTCAGAAAAAAATTAAAGTCTGGTGGACTGAGATCAGGGCTGTATGGCGGGGGGATAAAGTCTCCCAGCTATATTTCGAAAAAGTCTCCGTACCAACGCTGCACCACGACACCACGCACTGCCATGCAGCAAGGTTGCTCCTGCTTCCAACACGTTGAGGCGATTTTGATGAATTTTTGGTCTCAAAAATCCTCAGAAAGTCACAATACTATTATGTGTTGACATTTTGCCCTACTGACACTTGATCAGAGACCACAAAACCCTGGGCATCATACACAAAAAAACATCATTTGCTTCACTTTGGATTGTTGCTGATGACACTTTGAGGTGCATGAGGAACTTGGATGCCTCCATTCCACTGATTGTGACTTCAGTTCCAGCTCAAAATCACGGGTCCAAGTCTCGTCAATTGCGACATTTCTGTTCAGGAAGGTGTCACCCTCCCTTTCGAACCTGTGGAGGTGATCCTGTGTGATGCTCACTCTGGCTGCCTTCTGCTTGCGGGTGAGTTGATGGGGCACCCAGCGTGCTTCGATTTTCCTTTTTCCCAGTGAGTTGGTCAAAATCCGGTGAACAGACATGGTGGACAAATTTGCCTGATGAACAATCTCCTAGACTGTCAAATGGCAATTCTCTTCCAGAAGCGTTGCAACAACGGTGACGTGTTTGTCTGTCGCCGTTTGAGGTCTGCCTGAGCAGTGATCATCTTCAATGCTGCTTCGGCCCTCCAAAAAGTGTTATGCCCAGTGAGAAATTGTGCTTTGCTCAAGAGTTCCTTCCCCACAGACTTCTTGCAAGCCAGTGTGGATCTGTGTTGGAGTTTTCCCCTCAGAGTTTCTATTTTCGCGTAGGAGCACTGGTGTAATGCTGTGACTCGACCTGAAAAGCTGCACGCTTCCATTTCCAAACCCTCCCACGTCCACCCAGCAAATGATGGTGTGTCATTCTGACACCACTGTGTTGCTGAGAGTCTGACCTTGACATGACACAATCATTTTCCTAATTGCATCATCCACTTCCATTTTAGATTAACGTGTGCAGAACCTTTGTGATGACCCTCGTAGATGTCATAATTTCCTGCACATAAATGACTGGACTCAGGGTTTCCCAGCAGAACACAGCCCAAACCATTACACTTGCTCCACTGGCTTGTGTTTATCACACGGTGCATCCTAGTGCCAACCAAAGTTTGCCTAAATGCGTAATTATGCGTCTAAGTATGCATAGAAAAGTGTGTTTACGCATCAAAATTTTACCAATGCGTAAAATTATGCATCGGGAGTTTTTGTTGACATGTAAAAATATGCATCAAAAAACATGTAAAATACACATCAACGCATAAAAATATGCATCGAGAAACGCGTAAAGTACATATCAATGTGTAAAACTACGCATCGAAGAATTTTACCAACACACAAAAATACGCTGATGGGAGAAACGAATAGATGCCTGGGCTGGTATTTTGTCTTTCAAAAATGGAAGTAAACAAAATAAAGATGTTTTTCCATAATCGTTATTTCGTTTTCCTGCGATGTTGGCTCTGTCTAGTATTGTTGTTATATATCATTTTATTCCATAAATATTTGCATTTCAATTTGAAAATTGAGGAAAAATTTCCTAAGGCGGAAATTCGACAGTGCAAAATATCCGCTGTAATCTTTAGGCATGAGAGTGCCACAGCTTTGAGGAATTTCTCCTTTTCCGTCATAATTTGGCAGTTGCAATTTCCAGTCACTGGAAATTTCAGTCACTGGAAATTGCAACTCCAGTCACTGGAAATTGCAACTCTGCAGTATGTAAATATGTTTTTTTATAAGTTATTCGTGTTTCCTCATAGTACGTGTATCAATATAAATAACTAAAATTTTAAAACTTCTTTTAACCTCAAGACTTTTAATGACAGCTGGACCTGAACCTTATGAAGAACTTTTTGAAGACACAGACTAAGTTTTCAGTTGACCTTGAAGTGAACAGGATATAACATTGCAAAGTCTTTTAACTACAATAGAAGTTTTTAATTCATAAATTCGTGTATTATCCACGGTATGAATAAGATAAAATATTTTTCCTATTAACTTCTTTAGTCTTTCATAGAACTGGTAACATAAGTAAGAAAAATACGTCACTCAGAAAAAATGTAAGTCATTCATCGAATTAGTGAGGTGTATGGGAAATTAAGAGCACTAAAAAGCAAGACTCAAGGTAAATAAACTTCTTTATTTGAACCAAATAACAGCATAAAAGCAATAAGAACTAACAAATGTGTAAGGCTCCTCCAACGAAGGCTTAAAAAATGTAATGAACAGAATATTTTGACAGTTGAGTTTTTGTCACAACATTAAAACTAATATACCATGTAATAGAAACACCTGATGAGAGAAACTAATAGATGCCTCTCACAGAAGTGTGTATACAGGTTTTGGGATTTCAGTATTTATCTGCTATCTTAGCTACCGGGAGACGTGTTTGAAAAGTAAGTAATTTCCTTAGCATAGCTTTTGCCATGAAGAATGCTTTGTCTATTTCCAACTTTTCCATTATGCAAAATTCTTCCTCTAGGAAACTTTTTGTATGCCACTTGTTAATTTTCATAGCCTCATACTTTTTAGTTGCTGGTGGAAGTAAATAGCTGCTTTTATTTCTGGACGTTTTATCGATTGTAAATATCCGGTTGTTTTTTCTAGACAGTTCTAGTGGCTTTGAATAACTTTGATAAATTTTATTTGCGTTGGAAAGGATTTAAAAGACGTGCTCATTACAACCAAAAATTTGGTGTCATATTTCTTGTTTTTTTTAGTGTTGTAATATTCATAAAACATACACATTTGGGCATCACAAGCAAGAATACCTGATTATTAGAAAATTGCTCTACATATCTTATTTTCTCCCATCATTATTGACAGGCTTTAACCTAGTATTTAATATTTATATTAAATCCCCGTTAAAGTTGTTGAAAAATTGGCTGAAGAGATAAAAAAAAAAATCTGATTTTTCTTGTCAGGAAGAGTGATTAACTGTTATCATAGTAGAATGAATCTGAGAAGAAAGAAATGCCCATGCAATGTCAGTAAATAGTGATTGCTGTGGTTGGTGTGGAGAGGAGATAGGCTGAAAATGGGGAAGCCGAGCTTGCTGCTACTACAATGGCATCTTGTTGCCTTTAGCTTTGAATACAATGCTCTGTCCCTTAAATGAAACACATTGTTGAGCATGGGGAGGGGAGAAAAGAAAATTGCTGTTGGACTGTGAAATTTTTATCTGGAGACACTACAGAATGGGCTTACTTTTTTATGATTTGGTCTTCATTTTTTCCCCCCACGTGAAAAAAGAAAACAACTCTTTTTTGCTTGAAACACAGAAATGAATTACAAGCTTGTACACCAGAGGCCTTGTGACAGTGGAAGGAAATATTTGTAAGTAGTTTGAGATTAACTCTGGAGGGGAAAAGGGGTTGTACATTGTGTTCACTTTTGTTTGTGATCTATGTGGATAAACTGCAAATAGAAAGAAATAACTCTGCAGATGTTGAAATAGGTGGTTCTAATATCAGCAGTTTACTATGTGTTGATGACTTAGTTCTGATTTCTAGAAGCAACATAATATCAGTCAGCTGAGAGAATGGCATGTGAAAATTTTAAAATTGAGATCAATGTTCATAAATTAAAGTCAGTGGCTCCTAGTCAAATTTTCAAAAATTATTAATTTTGTAATGCATGAAAGAGTGTAGAATGGGTAACAGAATTTAATTATCTGTCTGTGATTATTAATTATACTGGAATGTTTGGTAAGGAACTCAACAACAGAATTAGCAAAGCAGGCAGTCTCTTATTAAGGCCATCCCAGTGGTTGAGTGGTTTGAGGCACTGCCCTCTGACCATTCATCTGAGCCGGCCTGGGTTTGAGTCCTGGATGAGGCATGGATGGTGTGTTTGTATGATTGTGCTGGCTCTTTCCCTTCCCTGAAACCAGTGGCTCTAAATTAAGGACAGGTGACTACTTATAGCCCTTAGTATTGCTTATGTTGATTTTTAAACCCTGAAACAAAAAGCAAGCAAAAAAAAAAAAAAAAGTCTTTTCAGTTACATAAGAATATTTTTGCTAAAATAGATGTTAGCCAGAACTGAACTCTACGTATGCAATGTTATATTTAGACCTTCCCTCTGAAATGTCAGCAGGAGTTTGATAAAAAGTAAAAGGCTCTTGAAGAGGGTAGAAGCTGCAGGAAATTAGTGTGGTGTGGGAACTATCTGAAAAAATTTGGTGAATGAAATTGCAAAATGTAATTAGCAATGCATACATTAGAACCAAGCTGGGTACTTCATCAGTGGAAGAAAAAAATAGGGAGAATACCCTGGTGCTCTTTGTAGATCATGTATGCTGTGCATCTTTCGCAGGCCAAGGTCTTTGTGTGTGAAATAAAACAAGTGATTCGAAACTACATATTTATTTACGTACAACACATTTCATTTATTCTCATGACTTGTGATCTCACCAAGCCACTGGCCAGTACGTACTAAGTGGAATTAAATCATACCAACAAACAATAACGTTTACTAATTCCTAACATTGAACGGTATGTAGGAAGGTGGATTAATGAATGTTATTGTCGTAAAACCAATGACAGAAGATATGTGAGAAATAAAAAGTAGATATTTACTAAACTATGGCAGCAGCAATGGTATTTTGACTGTTTAGTTTTTCAGAAACAATATTTACTTTTATTATTACATATTATTCAGATTTAAGCAAATGTAAGGAACAGCTCTGACACTGATGATTTAGCTACAAAAATCCATCTGTGCATGTGCAAGCTAAAATCTGACCTCAGGATAGAGAGAAAAGCTGACTTGCAAGTGTTTTAGTGAGGGGCATTGGTAGCTTTTGGACTAGGATATCTACAGGTTGCATCCCATTGTGTTATTCATCATTTTATAGTTCTTGTCAATAGCAGGTAAAATCGAGAGGAAGCTAAATTTCACTATGACACACCATTTTCATAGCATCAAAAACCCATTTTTGTGATGGCTTTTATCACATTTAGCATCAGGTTCTCGTAATTTATGCAGATTACAGTGAGATATTGTTATGTGTATGTAAAATGTGATGAAATAATGTTTGGCAATAGTTTAGTAAAATATATTGTTGAGTAACAACAAAATTAACTATTGTTACATCACTTCATGGGACAGCATGCAGCACTATCAGATTTCAACAATGATTTGTGCTGCTTCTCTTACCTAGTTTTATTACATCATTTTTTTTTACTTGGGATTTACTTTACCACTGTCAAGAAAGATGTATAGCATCAAAAGTTAAGAAAATATATTGAAATGGCAGGGTCATGTGTAACAAATGGGAGATAAAAAGTTGCCTAAAGAGGTGTTATGGTTCAAAGAGGTGTTATTGATTCAAAACAGACCAAGAGGTAGACCTAAAACAAGGTAGACTCAAAGATCTAAAAACAGCAATTACTGATCAACAAAGCAATGTGGTAGAGACAGAAAAATCTTGCAATGGATGGGAAAAGTACTTATTTTCTTTTATGTGAAGTTGAAAATTCAGGGCTAGTTGTTATTGTATAATATTTTCTCTCGTGCACTGAGATCATATTATGTACAACCTACAAAAATGGCAACTCATGCTGAGATTCTTCCAGAAGATATATTGTTCGTTCATAATTTCCTGGCCATATGGAAGAATGGAATTGTCCAGTTTTAGGAGTTTTCACATTGTAAGATAGAAATGTGTCATTCCTATAGCTAAACTCACATATTGCCTAACTCTTGGAGCAGAGTGATAAAGAAATGATGAGACAGGATGGAGAGGGGAAGTGAATGGGGTTCCTTCTAGTGTTAATTCACTGTGGTGCTTAGAATCTTCTTATTAAATAGTCTTTGTGAGCAGGTACACAGGCTTTGCTGCTCAATATCTTCCATGGCATGAGGTGACACCCAGTGAGGGGCATTAGGGTGACATATTGTATATCGTAAGTTCTAACCAAATGTGGTCCTCCCTGCCTGTACCACTTTATTCCCTCACACAACTACTGTTTAACAAGAAGCTTCTAAGCATCACAGCGATCCAACGCTAGAAGGAAACCCTTTCCCTCCCTCCCTCTCTCTACCCAGTCTCATCATTGTTTCTTTATTGCGTTGCACCAAGAGTTTGAGGATCTTTGTTGAGCAAGGAGAATGGGACATTTCTCTCTTAAAACGTGAACCTCCCCTAAAGCTGGTAAATTCCATTCTTTCCACCTGCCAGGCAAAAATGAATGAACTTATTGTTAACGAATATAGAATGTTTCTCACCACCCACTTTATAGTCCTTTATCTTTTATCATCAACTTCTGCAAACTTTTCTTTTTCCTTTTGTTTTCCATGACGTTCAGTTTCATGATCTTTTTTTTTTTTATGAGTAAACACTAAACTGAAATTTTATGTGAAAAATTACTACTTTAATGGAAAAATATCACAATAGCTTATGTATCTTCACATTTTGATTTTTGTTTCTTGTTTTTGAGTACTTTTAAGCAAAAAAAAAACCTTGTTTTTTTTTGTTTTTTTTAGTGTTTTCCCAAGACAGTGGTACTGGTCTTATAGTTTACAGACTGCGTACAAGAAACCAAGGATTCGTTTATTTAAGAAGCACAGGTTACTTGCAGTTTGAAAGATCTTCTTCCCAGGTTGATCATTTTGTCTGTGTTAATCGTCAGCTCAGGTAATGCAAAGAATCGTGAATGTTTGAATTTTGCATATCATTTTTACTTAATTGTACTGAAAATATTTTATACAACTGTTTTTAGTCAGCAACTCCCATGCATTATGGTCAAAGAAATGGTGTAAAGATCTTTCATTGTAAAATCTCTCTTTATTCACATGTTAATTACAGTGATGGGGAGAGTCCTGCAAAACTTAAAGGTATTTGGCAGAAAGACCATCTCACGTAATAGAATGAATTCAATAATGAAGGAAAATTTCACATTTAGGATTTATTAAGTAATTTGCGTTAAAATTCAGTTAAGTCTTTCAGATAAACATCAGCCTTAAAAACAAAAATAAAATAAAATAAAGCACTGGTAGCAATTGTTCATGTGGTGGGCGTCGTTTCCATAACTGTTGCCAGTGGAAATTTCCAAATAATTGGAATGTTGAAAGCTGCGTCTGAATTATAAGGGTTTTTGCTTAGAAGAATTTTATGCTTTCGCTGTAGCATTAGGAAAATTTGCTTAAGAAAGGTGCAATCCTTTTGATGCTAATCCAGTTAGGAGAGGAAGAGATAGAACAGAAGTTGGGAGCTTTTTCTGGCATTCCTTTTTTATAGGGTTCCCACTCAGCTGGAAAATCCTGGAAAATCAGGGAAATGAAAAATGGTCATGGATAGTCAGGGAAAGTCAGGGAAATTATAAGTCCCCCAGAAACATACAATATTCTGTAAGTCCGGCATACAAGTGTTGCTCTTTTGTTCAACTGCCCTTTCATAACACCTGGTCTGTTTTTACCCTTTTTGCCCACCTGCAGTGGTTGGTCATTAAGTGAAAATAAAAAATGGTTGTGTGTTATTGGTCTAAAGGGGTGGTAGATGAATAACCAAAAAGATTCATCTTTGGAATGCTATGAATCAGTTACCATGTGAATTGGGATGAAATGCTAACTCTGCCTTTTTCTGGATATTTCATCACACTTGGTAGGTAAAGCTGATCTGGACCCTTTCTGGCTGATGCAGAATATCTTTCCATTACCATAAAAGGAATGGAACTTGATTTATAAATAAAAATTTCCTCTTTACTTAGTATCCCCCAAAATAGTAAAAGCTAAAATCTTTATATATACAGCAAAACTTCGAATATCCGGCATTCAGAAATCCGGCACTTTTCTGATTTTGTTTTCATGAGAACATCCGATGTTTCACCAATAACCATGGGAATCTCCCGATGTACCATCTCAAAAGCACATCGCAAAATCATCCGATTTCAGCGTACAAATTGCCGAGGGCCGCTTGCATCTAACATCAGGAGGTTTCTCAAATTCGTCACCTCATTGGGCAGCGCTGAAGTGACACAGACCGATGAGGCGACGAGTCGGCGTGTACATTTGAAATGCGTGTCGAACGCGTGATGATGATCTATCTGTGCTTGGTGCTGGCAGTATGTGGATTCGATCATTTAATGACAAATGACATCTACATCGGCCTTCATAATGCATCGTGGTAATCACCTTCGCGATGTATCGTAGTTTCGTCGGTCAAAAAACCGTGACGTCGATGTAAGCTTCACATCGGGTTTTCGCGATGTATTGACACATCACCCAGCCCTAGCAGTTGCTCTGGCGTTTTTTAAGTTTTTGCCTAACCGTTCGCCAAATTCAGTTGTTGTTTTTTTCAACAGAGTTTTATAATAAATAGTACAAAAAGGTGTATACACATGAAAATTTTTGGATGTATGCACATTAATTTTTTTGGAAAAGTTTTGGTGAAATATAGCCAATATTTTAATATTTTTGCCAAAACTTTTTTTCCATCGTTAAAACTTTTTTTTTTTTTTAGCAATTTGCAAAGAACGCAATCGGCAGCACGACCACTGCATATTTATAAGGCGTAGACGCGCAAATTTTTGTTAAATTGACCTGTTACGAGAAAGTACGTGCTTTATATAACGTTTGTTACACAGTTTTTGGATAGTTTCAGAAATCCGACACTCATCCAGTCCCATCTATGCCAGATTTTCGAGGTTTTACTGTATATATATATATATATATACGAGGTTCGATCAAAAAGTTCCGAGTTAGAGGCCGATATACAACTAAGTACTTACGTTAATTAAGTCTGGCTATGATCTCCCTCAAAGTAGTCTCCTTGGGCCGCGACGCACCGATGCCCACGTTTTTACCACTATTGGAATGCTCCCTGGAAGTCCTGTTCGCGAATCGTGTCAAGCACCATCTGCGATTCACGCTGGATCTCGTCCACAGTTTCAAAACGGTGACCCTTGAGCTTCATCTTGGGGAACAGAAAGAAGTCGCAGGGGCCCAAATCCGGCGGGTGAGGAAGGGTAGTCATGCTGTTGTGGCTGCAAAACTGGAGTGTTGCTAACGCTCTGTGAGCTGCTGCATTGCTGTGATGGAGCAGGAAATCGCTCCTGCGCCACATTTCAGGTCATTTGCGGGTCTTCCCTAAGACGCCGCAGAACAGTAGGGGACGAATTCATGGTGCACAACCCCTCGAATGTCGAAGAATACGATGAGCATGCTTTTGGTTGCACTCCAGACCCGTCGGGCCTTCTTCGGTCGTGGAGATGCCGGGCTTTTAACACTGCAACAACTGTTGTTTGGTCTCCAGGTCTTAACCATAGACCCAAGTCTCATTCCCAGTGGTGACCCACGACTGGAACGTTGGTTCATTCACCACCTGCTGACGAAGATCTTGACAGAGTTCGACATGGTGCGCCTTCTGTTTGGGGTTTAGAGTCTTTGGCACAAACTTTGCAGCAATGCAGTGCATGTTTAAAACCGGCATCAGAATTTCTTGCTCTGTTCCGTATGACACATTGACGATGGTAGCAATGTCATGAATGGTTCTCCGACTATCCTCGTGCACCGGTTCCCTAATTTTGTCCCCATTTTCTAGGGTTTTGCTCGTAGATGGTCGCCCTGACCTCTAGTTGTCTTCCAGTGCCATTCTGCCACTCTTGAAGCACGAGTGCCACTCAAAACACCTTGCACGACTCATTGCTTCATTGCCTTAAGCCTGCCACAACATTTCATGCATCGATTTGCCGAGTTGGACGCAGAATTTGATGTTCGCTCGCTGCTCTAGTTTGCAGTGCATACCCGAAATCGCAGCTGTGTTCTGCACATAATCACCAAATATCGTGTAGCACAGCTCCCGATGTTCACAGAACGACACCACTCGCCACAATGACTCTGAAAGGTCACTGCTCACTGATCTGCGTACTGCCATCTGTTGGCACGCTATGTACCTAGTCTCGGAACTTTTTTATCACACTATGTATATATATATATATATACATATATATAAGAAATATTAGAAAAAAACTACAAAAATAGTAATACTTATAAAGTTATTAAAGGGGAGATTTTTAAATAAATACCCTTTTGTGAATGCCTAATTCTCAGGAACCCAATAATTTTCAAAAATTTCTTCCCCTCTTAATTAGCCCCTAATGTTCCTAAGTATAGTTTTGGCATAATTGCATTATGCCTTAAATCAGTTTTTATTTTATTTTTTATTTTTTGCTCCTTTCTTCTTTTTTTCTTTTGATAAGCTGTCAAATCCTTCTTAATTTTTTCTCTTGATAAGCTATTAACTCCTTACTTCCCTTAATGGAACTTCCTTCAATATTTGCTCCTTTCCTCCCATTTCTCCTTACTTAATTTCCAGTTTTATTTAATTAAAGAGGTGTGGTGATTTTCGGGTTTTTGAATAAATTTAAAGGAAACAAAATTTGAAAATGATCAAGCTTTGAAAACACATAACACATTTTAATAAAAATTTGGATTTCTGTTACTTGATCTTTGTTTTCATTAAACTTGTGTAGTATATTGTAAATGCTTCTTATCTTTAAGTGTATAGTTTTTTAAGCACTATTTAAAATTTATTTGCCTCTCATATTTTGGTAAATACTGTAGGTTATGTTTAGATCATGTTTTTTAGCTGTTACCAATTCTTTGATGGACCCACTAGAAATTGTTTATTTTAATCTTCTCTGAAACAAATGGGGAATTTTTAAACATTTTTTGCCACTCTTGCTATATATGACATTTTTAGCACGTCTTTTGTAGAAAAAAGATCGTGCTTATGTTATCGGTTTGTCCGTCCGTTCGTCTGTAACCACGGTATCTCTGCAACTATTAGTCCGATTTGAAAAATTCTTTTTGCATTCAAAAGCTTGAAATATGCGAATGATGATCCTTTATTTTGTTTTGTTTTTTAAGATGTACAATTTTGCCGCTAGAGGGCGTAAATGCAGATGATGTAGAATTCAAAAATACGTTTTATTCCACATATTTGCTTCTAAACATCCGATTGAAAAAAATCTTTTATCTTTCGATTCCATTTATGCCTAAGAGTATTTTGAATATAGTTTCTTTTTCAAATTGCGCATAGATTTTCCGCTAGGGGGAGTAAAAGTAAATTGCATTTTTTCCGATAACTCGTCTTCTAAAACTCCGATTTGAAATTATTTTTTTCAGCGGATACATCTCCTGATGCACAATCTTTTGCATATAATTTCGAATTTTTGGTAAAGAATACTTTGGCCACCAGGGGGCGTAAGTGTTAATTTTCACTTCTGATGTATTTGCCATAAAATCTGAGCTTCTAAAATATTGATTGAAAAAATTCTTTGGTGGACTGATGCCACTCACATCGATAAACCTTTTCGGAATATTTTCTTCCTAAAATATTCCACAGTTTCTCCGCCAGAGGGCGTAGATGTATATCTTATTTTTGCCAATATCTCGACTTCTAGGAGTCCGATTTGAAAAATTCCTTCTTTGTTGGATAGCGTTTTCTGTGTGACATGGTTTTCATATAATTTCAAAATTTTCAAGTAATTCATAGACTTTCCGCTAGGGGCGTTAAGGTAAATTGCGTTTTCCCCTATATCTCCGCTTCTAAATCTCCGATTTGAAAAATTCTATCTGCACCGGATACAGCTCCTGGTGGGAAATCGTTTGCACATAATTTCCAATTTTTGTAAAAATGGTTTGGCCACCAGGGGGCGTAAACCTTAATTTCCGCTTCTGATGTATTTGCAGCAAAATATGAGCTTCTAAAATCTCGATTGAAAATAACATCTTTTGTGGACCGATACTACTCATGTCGACAAACATTTTAGGAACATTTTCTTCTTGAAGTAATGCATGGTTTCTACGCCAAAGGGGCATAGATATATATCTTATTTTTGTCAATATCTCTGCTTCTAAAAGTCCGATTTGAAAAATTCCTTCTTTGTTGGATAGTGTTTCCCATGCGAAATGTTTTTCCTATAAATTCAAAATTTTCAAGTAAATCATACACTTTCCGCTAGGGCGCACAAGATAAATTGCACTTTCCTGTATATCTCTGCTTCTAAAACTCCGATCTGAAGAATTCTTTCTGCACCGGATACAGCTCTTGATGGGAAATCGTTTGCACGTAATTTCAAATTTTTGTAAAAAATTGTTTGGCCACCAGGTGGCGTAAGTCTTAATTTCCGCTTCTGATGTATTTGCAGCAAAATATGAGCTTCTAAAATCTCGATTGAAAAAAGTCTTTTGTGGACCGATACTAATGTCGACAAACATTTTAGGAACATTTTCTTCTCGAAATAATGCATGGTTTCTACGCCAGGGGCGTAGATATATATCTTATTTTTGTCAATATCTCTGCTTCTAAAAGTCCGATTTGAAAAATTCCTTCTTTGTTGGATAGTGTTTCCCATGCGAATTTTTTTTCCTATAAATTCAAAATTTTCAAGTAAATCATACACTTTCCGCTAGGCGTACAATGGTAAATTGCGTTTTCTGCTCTTAAAACTCCGATTTGAAAAAATTCTTCCCATATCGCATACAAGACCTGACGGAAAATATTTTTCACGTAATTTCTAATGTTTGGTAAAGAATGGTTTGGCCACCAGGGGTCATAAGTGTTCATTTCTACTTCTGATGTATTTGTAGCAAAATCTGGGCTCCTGAAAACTTGACTAAAATTTTTTTCTTGGACCGATACCGCTCATATAGATAAACCTTTTGTGAATACTTTCTTCCTAAAATAATGCATGGTTTTCTCACCAAGGGACATAAAGTCACATTTTATTTTTGTCTATAACTCTGTTTCTAAGAGTTCGTAAGCTCACGATTCCGTTTACAGCAATATCTGAGGGATTAAAGACCCGATTGAAAAACTTCTTTCTTCCGTCAGATACTATTGTTTTCCATACCGGTTCCATTGACTTTGAATGGCTTTGATAAATTTAATTTGCGTCAGAACGGATTCAAAAGACGTGCTTATTACACCCGAAAATTCGGTGTCATCTTTCTTGTTTTTTATTATTTATGAAGCTGAAACTGGGCATGCAACTGTATTATGTACTAAAGGTATGAAATTGCAACAATATTCATAAATACCATTTCATATCTAGTGTTTCACGTTTGGTCAGGGAAATTGCTGAATTTTGGTCAGGGACAGTCGGGGAAAGTCAAGCAAATCAATTAAGTGATTTGAGTGGGAACCCTGTTTTATGTCCCATAATTCTGCATTTGATTGAATGAAAAGTGCTGCAATGTAACATTTTTCACCTGAGGAAGTAGAAACAGGGATAAGGTATACACCAGGACAGTCTGAAGGGTCCAAAGGATCTCAGTCTTTAGATATTGATTGGAAGGTAGTAGGAGGAGTATTAATTGCAAGCCTGTAACCAAAATGTTTTATAAGTTTGTAAGTGAAAGATTGATGGTGGAGAATTGAACCAATAAAAGATAAGGACAGTTTCTGTAGAGGAAATAGGTTGCACACAAATTATGTGGTATTAAATGTTTTGAAAACTTTGGTGACAATTTTGTCCTTTGTAGGAATATATGCTGCCTAGGTGGCAGCTGTCATGCAGTGTTGTTGCCAGTAGTTCCAATCATTTATGAACAACTCTCATAATCATGTACCACTGGTATGATAACAGAACTATTTGTAATCCAGGTATAACCCAAAATAATGAGGTTTTGTCATGTTCTAAACCTGGAAATCTGGGTTTTTAACTTCTAGAAGAATTTGAGATTCCTCAGTCATTTCATTTCCAAAAATGCTATGAAATGAAAACTAAAGATTCCTTTCAAGTTCCATTATCTTTGGGAATTACAGTGTATGATTGAAAACACCACATTTAAGTGCAGATGATGACTGTAGATGATTTGTGACACCTTGAGAGTTTGTTTTGTTATCAAAGAAGCTCTCAAGATGACAGCCTGCTGAAAGGAAGGCTTTTTTTGTCATTTTGGCAGTTGCATATATATCAAATAATTTGGTTGTATTAGATTCAGTTAATCCAATAAGCTACACTTAGAAATTGAGCAGAAACCACTGTAGGCTTCCAGTAGAACTGATCTTCATAGACTGCTCAATTAATATACTTATAATATGAAGTGCAAAATTTGACTTCAGAAATGCAATGTCTGAAGGATTTCTAGCACACTAAAAGGAAATTTCAGTAGAGGAGCACATGTATCAAGTCAATAGAGGCAAATTTGACAACCAGCACTCAGAGATTATCAGGCGAGCTGGGCAGACCGTCGTGGTTCGTCACCTTCAGGACCTTGGCAAGTTCTACAGGAGCTACCGCATTGTCCCTCACGAACTGACGCCAGCTGAAGCAAACCACTGAGTAGAAGTGTGCACAAAACTCCTAGAAAACCTGCGCGATGTACATTTCATCAAGAGAATTGTTACGTGAGATGAAAAGTGGATCTATTTCCGTAATCCTTACACACAATGGCAGCGGTTGAGCCGGGACCAGCATCCAGAACCTGTTGCCAAACATGGACGCTTCGAGCACAAGGTGATGCTCTGCGTCTGGTGGAATTTCAAGGGGGTAATCCATTACGAATTTGTTCCAGACGGTCAGACCATCAATGCCAACCTCTACTCTTAACAGCTGGAGTGGATGTATGCCATTTTGGAGGAGAGTGCACTCTCCTGCAGCAGGACAATGCTCGGCCTCATACTGTGCGAACGACCCGGGCGAAACTCCAGAAATTTGAGGGCATCAAACTGATGCCACACCCAGCATACAGTCCGGACCTTGCCCTGTTGGATTATTGAGGTGGCAGCTGGGGTGAAGGAGTTCTTAACCTCAAAGGACAAGAACTGGCAGACAGATGGCTAAAGATGGTGCAACATAATGGCCTATACTTTAAATGCTAGTCAGCTTTCGTCATAAAGGTACGTATGAAGGCGTAAAACGTAAAGCAATCCAAATATTTCAAAACTTTCAACTCACCCTCTGTATATATATAGTATGTTAAACAGCGGTAAATACAATAACTACAAGAATATATCTGAAAAAAATAACTGTAAAAACGAAGTCAATATCTCGGTTGCGCAGTATGAAGCAGACTGAAGGAATTAGCAAAAATATGGAATAGTGAAAAACAACCAAGGAGACAAAGGAATATTGAATATTATTATTCAAAGTACGAACATATATTTGAATGGTGAATTGAAGAACGTAGAAAACAAAAATTAGAAAACCATGCTGCCTTCACCAGGAGAGCATCAACTGGGGGGGGGGTTTGGTATCAGTAAACGACTAGGAAAAAAACAATTGTCAACTGACCATGTTCCCGAAGCCACTGAAATCCAAAACAAATGGAATAAGAAACTTCCCAAAATTACAAAACTGTAATAAAGTGAGGGAACAATAACTTACCTGAAGACGGCATGAATCCTGCAGCCGGACTGAGTAAGGCTACTGTAACTTCAGAGACTGAAATGCGAATGGAAGGAACACGAAATAAGTAACACTGAATTTGTGTAAATGAAAGTTAAACAAATAAGGAGTAACCTAATCGGCCGAAACAGGTGAGCGAGAAAATAGATGCAAGACTGTGTATGTAGATGCATACCTGCCAACTACTACGGAATATGTACAAAATAAGCTGTCTATACGTGCAACAAAAGCAAACCACGTCTTCAATAAGCAAATCAAAATCAATTTATTTACAAATTAAAAGCGGGTTAAAAGCAGACTAGGGCTTTCGGGGATCTCCCGTCCCCATCTACTGGTCAAAGCACCACGGGATCCAACAGAGTCAACCCTTATATACTAGATAACACGACCCATCATGCATCACGTCACCAACAGAGCGTGATGTGTCACAGTATAAGCACAGATTATAAAATTTCAATTCCAATTCAATATAACATAAATATAAGAATACAAAATATTTTACAAAATGTACTGTTCCGATGTTTCAAAATTCCTCATGTGTCAAAGTCTCTTGTGGAGCAACCATTTTTCGCCAAGGTCTTGGTACAAATGTGGGAAGATCTAAATTACAACAGTTGTCACCGTATGCAATATTATATAAACTTTCTGAAAAGAAAACAGTACTTTTGTTGACATTGGAGTTCAAGATTTTAACATTCTCCCAAACAGGGGTGTAACCACCCTGTTTAACTGCCATAGTAAAGGCAGTATTAGTAGTTTCTGTCCGGAGGGTGCACTTGTGTTCACCCAACCGGGTATTAAGAGTCCTAATTGTAGAACCAATATAAAAATTTTCAATAACACCCGAATCCTCATGGGCAAGCGGAATGCAGTATACACCATATTTCATGAGTTTGGGTACTTTATCTCTGTCATTTCTCAGTAAAGTAAATACATTTTTAGTGCAAACTCCAAATGTCAAATTATGCCTATGGCATATCTTCTTGAGGGTGTTAACTATTGGAGGGAGATAATCCACCTTTCCAACGTATCTAGTGGTTTTATTGTCCATGGACAAGGTCGTGAATCTCAACCTGGTAAACCTTCTCAATAGACCGGGAAAGTAGTACTCTGGGTAGCCGAAGATCTGTGCCATAGTTGAGGCCTTAGAGAGTTCGTCCTGTCTTGCTCTGTTGGAAGAAGAGTGTGTGAATGCGCGTTTGATTAGAAATCGAAGTGATGATGCTTTTTGTTCAGGGGGGTGAGAAGAGTTAAACGGTATGATACATGGGATGAACGTAGGTTTTCGGTACACGGAGTATTTAATCTGGTGAGTGTTGAGGTCCCTTGATAACAAAAAATCAAGAAAAGGTAGCTTACCCCCTGCTCAAGTTCTTTTGTAAATTTTATTGTGGGAAAATGTGAAGATAAGCAGTCAATAAAAACATCCATTTGGGGAAGCGAGTAGGGCCAAAAAAGTAGCATATCATCGACATACCTGATTATTAGTAATGGTTGAAGTGGAGAGTCCAGCAAAACCCTGTCCTCCAAGGATTGTAAAAGAATCTCCCCTGTGCTGTTGGTAAATTCTATTATCAAATTTAAAATACGATCTTCTGGCCACTAATTTCAGTGCTGACAGAATGGCATCAGTTTCCACCGGAGATATAGAACTATCTTCTTGTAATTTTTCAGCAATGATAGAATGCACCAAATCAAGTGGTACATTTGGGAATAGTGAAACAACGTCTAGAGATGCCATAATAAAGCCAGTTTGTGGAATGTCAAATTCCTTGATTCGCTCAAGAGCCTGAGTAGAGCTTTTAATTGACACCGTGGAATGGAGTGTAAGGTGTTTCAAGTATGATGCTAGCATAGTCTGAACGGGTCTCGTTGGACTAGCATACCCTGAGACTAATAATCTGAGGGGTTGATTAGGTTTATGTAGTTTCAGTTTACCAAATACTTCTGGCACTCTAGGTCCCACGGGTGGTTTCATTTTTGATGACACAGAGGCAGGAAGGAAACCTTGGTTTCGAAGTCTACTCAGTTCAGCTATAGTGGCAGAGATTGGATCTGATTTGAGCACTCGGTGGGGGATTTGCTCTATAGCCTGTGACATCTTATCAAAGTAGTCAGCCTTATCCATAATGATGATCTGTTGGGTCTTATCCACGCCAATAATAGACAGGTTTGGGTTCTTAGCTAACTGAAGTAGCTGATCCCTTTCGTACCTTAAATTCTGAGGTAAAGTGGTCATTTTAGAAATAGATTTTACCAGGTTATGACGTGAAAAATCACGTTCATCCTCTGGCAAGGCATTAATAATGTTTTCAATCTGAGGTAAAGAGTGTATAGGTGAAAACTTCGAGTTGTGGAAACAGAACTTGAGACCTCTATTTAAGGCTGCATGTTGACCCTCTGTCGGTTGAACTGAGCTGAGGTTCAAATAAGTCTTGGGTGTAGGAAATTTAACCTTGGAGGCAGGAAATGGAACGAAGTGTTGAAGCCAGGAAGAGCTTCTTGACACCAAGTCAGAGTTTTTTTATGTCTTTGATTAATGGCATTTATTTCACTCTGCAAAGAAGTAAAAAATATCATCAAATTCTTACCCAGAATGATGGGATGTGTAAGATCAGCCATAAGGAGGTATGCACCAAAAGATTTGTGGTTGAGTAAATCACTGTAAGCTCGTTTTCTTCTGATTTCTGCACTCAAACGTCTTCGTTCAGCGTTTACAATTACTCGTGTATCTCGTTGGGAAACCAGATGAGTGTGTATTCTGAGGAATTTAGGTATTACCTTCAAAGATCAACAGTTGGTGAGGAAGCTTAGATGTGCTTCATTGATAAAAAGCTTTTTACGAAGCGCACAAAAGGTCTTGGTCAGACTCTTCATATCCCGTGCGTTTACAAATGCTATGTAGCTATAAGAGCCACACAAATATCAGTTTGCAGCTATATGACTGAAATAGGAAATATTTTTGCATGGAATGGTATATGTACAAAATAAGCTGTCTATACATGCGATAAAAGCAAACCACGTCTTCAATAAGCAAATCAAAATCAATTTATTTACAAGTTAAAAGCAGACTAGCGCTTTCGAGAATCTCCCGTTCCCATCTACTGGTCAAAGCACCACGGGATCCAACAGAGTCAACCCTTATATACTAGATAACACTACCCATCATGCACCACGTCACCAACAGACCGTGATGTCACAGTATAAGCACAAATTATAAAATTTCAATTCCAATTCAATATAACATAAATATAAGAATACAAAATATTTTACAAAATGTACTGTTCCGATGTTTCAAAATTCCTCATGTGTCAAAGTCTCTTGTGGAGCAACCATTTTTCGCCAAGGTCTTGGTACAAATGTAGGAAGATCTAAATTACAACAGTTGTCACCGTATGCAATATTATATAAACTTTCTGAAAAGAAAACAGTACTTTTGTTGACATTGGAGTTCAAGATTTTAACATTCTCCCAAACAGGGGTGTAACCACCCTGTTTAACTGCCATAGTAAAGGCAGTATTAGTAGTTTCTGTCCAGAGGGTGTACTTGTGTTCACCCAACCGGGTATTCAGAGTCCTAATTGTAGAACCAATATAAAATTTGTCAATAGCACCCGAATCCTCATGGGCGAGCGGAATGCAGTATACACCATATTTCATGAGTTTGGGTACTTTATCTCTGTCATTTCTCAGTAAAGTAAATACATTTTTAGTGCAAACTCCAAATGTCAAATTATGCCTATGGCATATCTTCTTGAGGGTGTTAACTATTGGAGGGAGATAATCCACCTTTCCAACGTATCTAGTGGTTTTATTGTCCATGGACAAAGTCGTGAATCTCAACCTGGTGAACTTTCTCAATAGACCGGGAAAGTAGTACTCTGGGTAGCCGAAGATCCGTGCCATAGTTGAGGCCTTAGAGTACGGAATGTCCGTAGTTTCTACAGATTTAGTTGTCTGACTACAGAACTATGGGCCTTGCTGTCAAAACTACAGATTCTACGAATTTTCATTTTGTTTAATATTTTTTTTTAATTTGGCTATTTTGTGATATACATGAGATTCTTAAAGTGGATTCATGGAATTCTGCGTTTTTTGTCATTGTTTAAATCGTTCTCAGGATCAGTGTAAAACTGAAGACAATTTGTGGGGGAGGGGGTGTTTTCCGTCTGGAGACAGTATTTCGTGTTTCAAAAACTTTCGAAAATGGTGTTAAACGGAGTAAAAAATTACTGTGGTGGTAATTTTTCTCTCCCGATGTTGCCTTTGTGTCCCATTTTTTTGTTAAATATAATTTTATTGCATAAATGTTTGTATTTCAGCGTGAAGCTGTAGGCAATAATTTGCGAAAATGGAGGTTAGACACCGCAAAAAATTCTCTGTAATCTTCAGGCATCAGATTCTTCCGTGAAATCCAGGAATTTCACCTTTTTGGTTATTATTTTGGTCATTCGTGAGATCAATGCACAAGTTAACATAATTTTTTTGGGGAGGGGGGAGCGATGGGGGAGGGAGCTCTCGTCGGAGGACGGAATTCCATCTTTACGGAAATTTCGAAAACGGAAGATCGACGGAGTTCAGATTTTTTCCCCAATCGTAATTCCTTTTTCTCGCAATGTTGCCTCTGCCCTGTATTATTGTTAAATAACATTTTAGTGCATAAATATTTGTATTTCAGCTTGAAAATAGTAGGAAAATTTCCTAAACTGCAAGTTGCACGGTGCAAAGATTTCTCCCGTAATCACAACCCCCCATCCCCCACCCCCACCCCAACTGCGATGTTCCCACTCTCCTGCATTGTTAAATATCATCTGTCCCATAAGTTTTTGCATTTAGGCTTGATAAGGGAGGGAGAAATTCACAAAACTGGAAGTGACAAAGTTGAAAAATTTGTAAAAATTGAGGCATGGTGTTCAAAAGTATTAATATTCTCAAAGTTACACCATTTATCTAAAATAGTTAAAGCTTTGATATCTTGCACTCATGGTCCTCAGGCTGAAAGTTATTTTAGGATGATGAATGGAGTTATTGTGATCAGAGGGCATAAAAAAGAAAGGAGAAATAGGGAGAGAAAGATATCAGCAGAAAGAAAAATTAAGCAATGGGTGCTGTGCAGCTGCAGAGTCAACAAAAGACAAACTGACAGTGAAAATCTTCCAAATGCATAGAGACAATGTGAATAGACAAAGGCATCGCTCTTTCCACGTTTTTCTTGAACACACAGCAACCGAAATATTGTTATCCAGACACCACTATGATCGTACCCCAGATCTCTCTATTAACTAGCCGAGTGTGTTCGCCTTACGCTACAGTGGCCAACAATCAACGGCACTATGTGTGACAGTAGTCAGCATTCTTGCTGTGTGCTTTGATTTTTCACCCAGTTAAAATGTTCAGCTTTTTTTTTTTTTCCTTCTGTGGTCTCATCTTCATAAACTACAATTTTAGAGGCAGTATGATCATATGGTAAGTGGAGGTTCATGCACTGCAGGTTCACTTGCTTGGATTTCCTGTCTGTCAAGTGTTGTGGGATTTAGAACACATCTGATTTTTACTGGTGGAAGTTTCGAACATAAATCTCGCAATGTTACCTATCATACCCTCGCCAGGGGAATCAACTTTGGGTTTCACATGTGTTAGTTTCATTAGTGTCCTTGTTTGTTGTGGCGCATATTTCTTTTTCACAAAGAGAAGCATAGTTTCGTAAAAAAGCGTCTATGTACATATGCTGTGCAATAATACTGGTTACTACTGACAAGGCTCTTGCCAGTGTTGGCAGGTATGTAGATGTTCTTCAGCCACAGGGAACCTGCCAAGTGGCACTTGGCATTTCCTGTTGAAATTAAAATTGTAAGGCCCTGTGTTAGTACAGAGTGTTGATGTGTAATTTATAGCTGGGGGAGGTTAAATTAAAATTAAGGATTAATTGATTAAAGTAACGTCTGAGAAAGTGGATTGGAATATTATTAAATTTAAACTTATTAACTAGGATGTTGCGGTTTTTGATAATATTCTCTGTGTTAGAACATATTTTGACTATTCTGTGAAACGGAGATATAATGACGTTACGGTGTATACCAGTGGAGACATTGGAAGACCAGTGGGTGAAGAACTTGATGTCAGAATTAAAATCCTGTCTCTTATCAAAAAGGTCGATCTGAAAACCCATTTTGTTGTTGATCTTAATATCTAGGTCCAGGAAGTTCACATGGTTGGATGCACTGTTGATTTTCTCTAAGGAAAGGTCATCAGGATAAATTGCCTCACTCATTTCTAAAAAACAAGGTTTGTTGAAGACAATAATATCATTGATGTACCTCAGGACAATTATGGGATCAGCAGACAGAATAGCGAGAAATGTAGATTCGAAGTGGTGCACGTAAAGATTAGCCAGACTGCTTAAAAAACTGCTACCCATTGGTATCCCACGAGTCTGCAGGTAAAGTTTGTTGCCTTCTACTGCATAATTGTGGTTAATGCAGAAGTCTGTTAGGTAATGCCAGTATTACAAAGGGATGCTGTTATCCAGTGAATTAAACACGTCTTTCATCACTAGGAGTAAACCCGATAGTGAAATGGATGTGAGCAGATTCTTGAAATCGTATGTGTCGACAGAGGTGATACAATTAAGCGTATTTAAGGTCTCATTGCTGCAGATAATCCAGGTAGAAGTTATTTTTTTCAATATGGAAGCTACTGAACAGTTTACCTGCTTTGCTGTTATAACAATTATGTCTGCTGGTGATGAAACTAAAAGATACAGGCTGTTTATGAAATTTCGGAATGCCATAAATGAGAGGATAATTAATGTTAGATGCTTGTAGCTTGAGACATTTGTATAAGGCCAGAATTTTTTGAGAAGTGACTTTAATGCTTTGAGTAACAGGGCTATAAGTTTCTGTGATATTCATTTCTTGAATCATGAGTTCCATGTAATATTTCTTGCAGATAACTGCAAAATTATTGCCGGTTTTATCAACTGGTGTGACTGTAAACATCTGTTTAAAAATTTTCATTTGCTGTGAGATCTTAGGCATACTGATGATGTCTGTAGAATGATCTGATGCTGGAGGTAACCCTTGGAGCGAATGCAGGACATCTTTGAGAACGGTGTCCATCCATTCATTAAAAGCTTCAATGGGGAGGTTGAATTTGTAAGACAGGTGTAGTACAAAATACAATAAGTCAGACCTCAGAGTGGAAATACAAGTCCTGGGTTTAGTCATTGTGGTAATCTGTATTTTGACTCTTAAAAAATTCCTGCCTCCAAGTAGCTGAATTACAGGAGCTATGCACTGTTGAAGTCTGTGTGTGTGTGTATATATATATACTAAAGAGCAAAGCCGAAAACATAAGAAAAACTTTAGAATTTAAAACGAAAGTTGCAAAATAACCTGAAGATCAAAACGCGCAACGCAGCAGTTATGAATATTTAGAATCAACATTCTATTAAGAAGAAGCAAAAAATTTTTGACTCATACCAAGTACAACATAGAAAAGGTTATGTATTGACCGGTGTGAGTAAAAAGAGAAGAAAATAGAACAACTGAATGTAGAAAGTGTCGAAAATACTGAGCCTTGGCTTTATCAAGGACCAGCAAAAACTCTGCATTTTCTCACTTCCACAAAGACCTATTTGGAAATGGGTTTCTGCAAAGTCATAGATGCAAGTAATAAGCCCACCAAAAAATAATAAAAAACATATATATGTCATGACCTCCGCAAAGTTGTATGACCAAGCTTTAGTTAACAATTTAGCTTGCATCCATAACTTTCCTGGCCCGACCCATGCTCTTCATCTGTTACTAATAAACAGAAAGAAGATGATTATAGAAAACTCAAGTTGTAAGAGTGACATAATGAATCAGAAATAATGTTCAGCAATAACAAATTGCCAAGTTCGCCTGAGAGAGAATTTAAACCTGAATAGCAAATACAAAAGTATTACAAATTCTTAACATTGCAATAAAAAAGGAAATATTAATTTTTTTCTAAAGCACAGATTCTTGAAAGAAAACTAGATTATAAAAACCCCCTACTCCACAACTTCTGACAACACAAAAACAAGAATAAAATAAAGACAATAATATACTAAAGAAATGCTTTGTGAAGGTTATGTGACATAAACAATTAGTTGCAATATGTACAAATTATTTCAGAAGTGTTTTAAGTGCATAATTAAGTAGTTATTAAGACCTTAACTACATTGAAAACACAGCGCAGACTACAAGAACAATGAAACGGCCAGCTGCTTGGCCTTAGTTCCCTAAAAACGCGCAAAGTTACCAAGAAAAGAAAGATTTAAAATCCACAAAAAAGTTAATAGACTTGCTAGTGCCTAAATGCTTAAAGCAAAAAAAAAGAAAAAATGTTCAAGAAGTTCAAACATTGAACTTGGAAAACCTGAAACCCAAAGACAATGAAGAGAGCTTACCTCTTATGCAACTTAACTTCTTCCACCTTGAGGAAACATGGCCGACCTTTTAACCCAAACTTCCAAACACCCCTGCCACTCCCTAGTCGCTGGGGGGCAGTTGGGTGGGGCTGAAGGCCTCCACACACTGAAAAAAATCCTACTCGCGGAGATTTTAACTAGAGAAAAAAATATAATTAAGATTGTGGACCTGTATGATCAGAAAGAGCAGAATTAACTCTCCAGAATACATGAGAAATATTATGAAATACACAAGTAGTGTATTTAATAATCTTTGCATGTATTTAATCACCTTAGTGAGCTTCTGTAGACTATTCAGAATCCTATTAATTTTAATGTTAGTTTTACTATTTTTAGTATAGCTATTCTAGTGAGTGAATAACTAGTTTTCTTTTCTATTTATTTTTATTTTCTTTTATAAACAGATTTTTAAGTTTTTTTTTGTGATTTTGTTTATATTATTTAATTTTTTATTTTTAATAGGACCTTCTTATCCATAGCACTAAAGTTCCTTTTTGTAGTTAATATGCATCCTCTAACCAACTTCCAAAAGGCTTTCATTGGTCAGAATCATATGATTAACTGTGTAGAAAATTAAAGCAGATCTGCCAACCTTACTCAATTATTCAGAATAATTTTTCTTAAAGTTCTTTTGATGAAAGAAGTAGGAATTTTGTTCTCTAGAAAACTGTCTAATAGTATATTAATGTGGTAATTGAAGTCCAAATTGTTGCTGCAAATTCTTGAAATTCTAAGCACCTGAGAAATTAGTACATTCTCAATTACTTTGGTTGATATGTTATTATTCCAGTGTAGATATTTAATTACTTTGAAAGGAAAATTAACTCTTTTATCAAAGAGGCTAATAGATGGGTTACCTCTGTTAAGTTTAATGCTTAAGTCTAGGAACTCTAGTTCCTGATTACTGTGGTTGGTTTTACATAAGTTAAGAGAGCTAGGATAGATATTATCAAAATCACTCTATATAACTTCTGAATTATTTATACACAGCAGATCGTCAATATATCTAAATGTGTAAAGGTAGTTATCGGAGCAAGTGGAGTGATTTTTAATGAATTTATATTCCTTAAAGAACGGGAATAGATTTGCAATACTCGTGGATGTTGACGTTCCCATAGGGATACCGCTTACTTGCTTATAGAGAGTATTATTATATAAGATATGGTTATTTTTTATGCAGCAATTGAGATAAGAGTTCCAGGCTCCTACATTAACAAATTGGTTAAGTTTAAATTCTGCATACAGCTCTTTAAAGGTAGTGATTATATCTGATAGAGGCAGATTAGTATATAGGTTCTCAAAATCATAACTATTAATATCTAAGGGATTTACTTCGAGTATAGTGGAAATTACTTCTGCATTATTATTAATTATCCAAAAATCTCTGTACTTCAAATTAGTACAGTTACTAATGTGTTTCAAAACCTTCTTCAAGATTTCTTCAAAAGCTAGATCAATTTTCTTTTTATGACTCCTGACTCCACTAGCTATGAATCTGAACTTCACTGGATCTTTATGAAACTTAACAGTTGCAAAAAGAAAGGGAAATTCAGGCTCATATCTTCTTATTTGTGGAATTTTAAGTTTCTTGAAGAATGCCTTTAAACGATTTTCTAACTGCTTGGTAGAATAACTTACAGGCTCGTAGGTTACTCTATTATTGAGTTCCATAGTTAACAATTCAAAATAGAACTTCTTACAGATAATTGCAAAATTATTGCTAGCTTTATCCCTAGTGGTAAAAATAAATAGGTCTTGTAGTTTGGAGAGTGACCTTTTAGCATCTCCAGAGAAAAATAGATTTCTATCAAAACAAAAATCAAGACCTGCCAACTCATTAGTGGAGCCATTGATTACATTATATTTCCATTTTGCGAAGGCTTCAATAGGCTGATTGTATGTTAAACTGGTTTTTATAATGTACCTATTAACATCTTGAGTGAAGCTCTCAAGAATACTCTCTTTGGAGATTTGGAAGGAAGGTCTAAATTTAGAACCATACTCTAATAAATTCCTAAGCTTGTCATTTTCAACAAAACTCAAGTTTCCAGTGATAATATGCTTGTAATTCTTATCATAGTGAACTGTTTCTTTATGTTCATCACAAGAACATGTAGTGACTACAGGTATGGAACTCGAAGAATTAAGTTTGTAGTTTTTAACTATTGACCCTAAGGTCTTAACATATTTAAAACTTACAATAGACTGGTGCCTGTGGATGGGGAAAAAAATTGCATTATTGTAGAACAGCTTCCTAACATTGAGATGATCATAGGTTTTATTTAGAAACCTGATGGTCACATAATTACTAGAAATTTCTTTAAGAGAAATTTTATCTTTAAGAATATGCTTAAGAATGTCTAGAACCAAAGCAAAAACATGCTTATCAACATGGTTAAAAAACTTAAAAATCTGTTTATAAAAGAAAATAAAAATAAATATAAAAGAAAACTAGTTATTCACTCACTAGAATAGCTATACTAAAAATAGTAAAATTAACATTAAAATTAATAGGATTCTGAATAGTCTACAGAAGCTCACTAAGGTGATTAAATACATGCAAATATTATTAAATACACTACTTGTGTATTTCATAATATTTCTCATGTATTCTGGAGAGTTAATTCTGCTCTTTCTGATCATACAGGTCCACAATCTTAATTATATTTTTTTCTCTAGTTAAAATTTCCGCGAGTAGGATTTTTCAGTGTGTGGAGGCCTTTAGCCCCACCCACACTGCCCCCCAGCGACTAGGGAGTGGCAGGGGTGTTTGGAAGTTTGGGTTAAAAGGTCGGCCATGTTTCCTCAAGGTGGAAGAAGTTAAGTTGCATAAGAGGTAAGCTCTCTTCATTGTCTTTGGGTTTTAGGTTTTCCAAGTTCAATGTTTGAACTTCTTGAACATTTTTCTTTTTTTTTGCTTTAAGCATTTAGGCACTAGCAAGTCTATTAACTTTTTTGTGGATTTTAACTCTTTCTTTTCTTGGTAACTTTGCGCGTTTTTTAGGGAACTAAGTCCAAGCAGCTGGCCATTTCATTGTTCTTGAAGTCTGCGCTGTGTTTTCAATGTAGTTAAGGTCTTAATAACTACTTAATTATGCACTTAAAGCACTTCTGAAATAATTTGTACATATTGCAACTAATTGTTTGTCACATAACCTTCACAAAGCATTTCTTTAGTTTATTATTGTCTTTATGTTTTTCTCGTTTTTGTGTTGTCAGAAGTTGTGGAGTAGGGGGGGTTTATAATCTAGTTTTCTTTCAAGAATCTGTGCTTTAGAAAAAAATTAATATTTCCTTTTTTATTGCAATGTTAAGAATTTGTAATACTTTTGTATTTGCTATTCAGGTTTAAATTCATCCACTGCTGGACGAAAGTCTCCCCAAGTTTCCTCCACAACGGTCTATCTTGTGCCAGTCTCCTCCATGTCACTCCCGCATATTTTTGAATTTCATCCACCCATCTCCCATGTGGTCTTCTTCTGGGTCTTTTCCTGTCCCTTGGAATCCAATCTAACATTTTGGCTGTCCATCGATGGTCTGTCCTTCTGGCAGTATGTCCAGCCCATTGCCATTTCAGGGATTTAACTCTGATCATGATGTCTTCCACTCTTGTCATTTTTCGGATCCACGAGTTTCTCTTCTTATCTCTCCTGGTTATACCAAGCATGCACCTCTCCATGCTCTTTGAGTTGTCTGCAGCCTTTGTATGTCTCTTTTAGTTAAGGTCCACGTCTCTGCACCATACATAAGCACTGGAAGGATGCATTGATCAAACACTTTTCTTTTAAGACATAATGGCATATTGCTCTTGAAAATTATGCTGTTTCTTCCAAAAGCTCTCCAGGCAAGTTTTGTACGCCGATTAATTTCTTCATCAATGTGACCCTCACTAGAAATCTGCTGTCCTAGATAAACTTACGTGCCTGTTATCTCCAGCTTTTCTCCATCAATCGATAAATCATCATTTCTTGTAAAAGCATTGAACATCACTTTTGTCTTCTGAAAGTTCATTTTTAATCCCACTTCTTTACTCTTGTCAGCAAGTTCCTGGATCATACTCTGCAGCTCTGATGGGGTAGTTGCAAAAATGACTATGTCATCAGCAAAAACGAAGGTGGGTTAGATAATCTCCATTAATCTTTATCCCTTTGTTTTCCCAGTTCAGTGATTGAAAGACATTTTCCAAGGTGGCATTAAAGAGCTTCGGAGAAATGGTGTCACCTTGTCTTACTCCCTTTCCAATTTTTATGTGTGTTGTATTTTCAAACAGCCGAATCTTTGCACTTGCATTTTCATAGATGTTATTAATAATATTAATGTATGCATCTTCAATACCGCAGGATTTCAGAGCCATTGTAACTGCTGATGGTTTCACCGAATCAAAGGCTTTTTCATAATCGATAAAAGCCATGCCCAATGGAAGTTCATATTCCCTCGCTCTTTCAATTAGTTCTCTCAGTACGTGGATATGATCTATTGTGCTGTAGCCACTCCTGAATCCAGCTTGTTCTCTCTGTTGAGCCATGTCCAGTGTTACCTTCAAGCGGGGTGAAAGAACTTTAGTGAAGATTTTATAAACCACAGAGGAGGCTGATAGGTCTGTAGTTCCTGAGATCCTCAATGTCACCTTTTTATGTAGCAGTATCATTGTAGCGTTGTTCCAATCCTCAGGAATCTTCCTTTCATTAAGGCATCGAGTGAAAATTTGGGCAAGTACTGTTTTGATTTCTCCACTTGCTTCTTGTATGATGTCTACAGTAATTCCATCTTCTCCTGGAGCTTTCCCCTGCTTCATGTTCTTGATTGCATGTGCAACTTCTGCTGGGAGGACTGGAAGAACTCTGGTACTGGTACCTTTCATGATGTCTGGAGTACATGTATCATCCCTTTCATATAATTTGGAGTAGAAATCTTTCACTCTTGTCAAAATTTCGCCTCTATTTCTTGTTACAGAACCATCTTCTTTTCTCAGTGCCATAATCTGTTTTCTTCCCTTACTGAGATGTCCCTTTGCTATCTTTAGGCTTTGGTTGTTTTCAATTGGTTTCCTCACTAGTTCACAGTTGAATTTCCTTATGTCTTCAGTGATACTTTTTCGTACTGTCTTGCATAGCTCTATATATTCCACTTGGGAAGTCACATCTTCTTTAGTTGTCCTCATCTCTCTTCTTTTTTGCATCAACATTTTGATTTTTCCTGATAATTTGTTCACCTGCAACTTGTTCTTAGACCCAGCTAATTTTGTTGCTGTTTCCATAAGAGCTTTGGTTACTTTTCTGTTAACTTCAGAGATGTCCACTTCTTCCGATGTTAGGCCTTCTAAAGCAAGAGAACCTGTTCTTCAGTTCTAACTTGAAGGTATTATGGTGTTTTTAAGGTTGGTTATGTCAATAGATTTTGTTTGTCTTATGAGCTTGCCACGTTCGAGTTTAGTGTTGAGGTGCATCTTACATCTCACCAATCTATGGTCACTACCTGTGTTGAACTTGTTTAGCACACTGCAGTCTTTGATGACGAATTTTTTGTTACACATAATAAAATCAATTTCACTTGTCATCCCATTTGGATGTCTCCATGTCCATTTCCTCTGTGGCTTTTTCTTGAAAAAGGAGTTCAAGATGAAAAACCCTTGTGCCTCTGCAAACTCTGCGAGAGTATTTCCACGCTGGTTTTTGTTGCCGTGACCGAATTTACCTACTGAAGTTTCATTCTGTTGCCGTTGCCCTATTTTTGCATTGAAATCTCCCATAATTATCTTCAAGTGCTGCTTACCTTTATTATTTAGATCACGAATTTCCTCATAAAATTCTTCAATTTCTTCTTCAGCATGACTTGTGGTGGGTGCATAAGTTTGAATAATCTGAGCCTGGTATCTTCTCTAGAGTTGGATAACGAGTCGTGCAGCTCTGTCAGAAGAACTTTCAACTTCTACAACTTTATCCTTTAGTTTCTTGTTTATTATAAATCCAACACCACTAGTTCTGCCAGTATCTGTCCCACGATAGTAGAAGAGATGTCCACTTTTCAGTTCAATGAGATCTTCTTTTCTCTTTACCTCACTTAGCCCGACGATGTCCCACTTGATCCTTTGTAGTTCCTCTTCCAATTCAAGAAGCCTTGAATCAGAAGATAGGGAGCATCCATTATATGTAGCCAAGGTCAGCATCAGATGGCAGCCCAGTCCGGTCCTCCGGGGATTCTTATATATATATATATATATATATACACAGTGAGATCTTAGGTATCACATTATTGTGACCACCTCCTACTTTTGACGTCAACAGCACATAGCCAATGAAAGAAGGCACGTGTCGTGAGCTGGCTTGGAGGATAATATACAAGGTGCGCTGTAAGCATTCTGAAAATGTATCACTCATTGCTGTCATGGATGAAAGGAGCAATTTATCAGATTTGCAAAAAGGGATGATTATCGTCTTTCGGGCCAAAGGTGGCAGGATTTCTAAAACAGCGCAGTTTGTGAACTGTTCGCGTGCTGCTGTGGTTAAAGTGTATCATGATTGGAGAAATGGCAACATTACGAATAAGCGATGTGGAAACTGCGGATCACCACGTGCCATTGATGTGAGAGGTGAATAAACAAAGACATCGCTCTTTCCACGTTAAGCAGCGCACAGCAACTGAAAAACCGATGGTCACTGCACCTATGCTAACGCAGGTGCATCAGCAGAAAAGGCTTACATTTGCAATGCAGTATCGGAATTGGACCTCCGCTGATTGGCAGAGGATTGCCTTCTTCGATGAGTCACGTTTTCTGCTTCATCGAATGGATGGATGTTGGCGTATAAGGCAAGAAACATCGGAGAACAAACACTCTTCAATGATTGCTGGAAGAACACAAGATGGTGGGGGCAGCGTTGTGGTCTGGGGAATGTTTACGTGGCATTTCCTGGGTCCACTCATACCTGTTTAAGGCACTATGGACCAAATTCGTTATGAACCATCTCTGCAAACGATGTACACCCATACTTGCTGATTGTCTTCCCTGGGGCAGATGGGATCTTCCATCATGACAATGTGTCGTGTCACACAGCTAGAAATGTCCGAGAGTGGTTGGAAGAGCATGATGTAGACTTCAAAGTACTTCCTTGGCTCTCTAATTCCCCAGACTTAAACCCAATTGAGCATCTAAGCGACCACCTCGATCGTGTTGTTAACTTGGATCCTCCACCACGCATGCTCCAGCAGCTGTCAGATGCACTGCAGTCAGCATGACTCCACATACCTGTAAACACTTTCCAGCACCTTATTGAGTCACGCCCAGCCCGTCTAGCTGCTGTCCGCACTGCACACGGTGGCTACTCTGGTGGTCACAATAATGTGACTCGACTGTGTATATACAGTATATAGGCACTTAGCACAGTTTTTTCAGGTTGTTTCACCTCATAATCAACCCTGCGATACTTTCCCTGCTTTCCTTATTCTGTTGTCTAATTCTTTTACAAGTTTTTTTTTTTTTTTTGTCACATGAATCATAACACCTAAACAGTCTGACTTAAACCATAGATTTGTCAAGGTACAGTACATTCCATTTAATTGGGACACATCGGGGCTGTGGAACATTTTGGCCCAATTCAGCGGAGTTGTTGTTCTCAGATTTTGATAGGTCTTCATTGGCCTAATTAAATAGCTGCCCCAGTTATGTGAAGCTTTATCCCAAATAACTAGTTTGGGGTGTTATTCAAAAAATGTCCCAAATAAACAGCTGTCTTGATTAATTGAAATCTACTGTACATCCTCATTAGAACATCTTCAAAAATTTTGTTCAGCTAATTGAGATAACAATGAAAGCTACTCGCATTCTTAGATATTAAGACAAATCAAAAGCATACAGCAGACTGTAAACATTAGAGCTGCCTATCTGAACACACCTCAGTGTTATGAATTAAAAACAGAAGTAGTCTCTTATCACAGAGCTAATCTCATGCACCTTACCAATATTTCTCTCAATCCTTCATGAGGCAAGACTTCTGTTGCAAAGGCTTTTTGATTGATTCCAACATTTTTGCCTGCCATACCATAATATAAAAATTCTTTTCGAAGTCAGCAAACACCATATGGTTTATCTCACAAAACTTTGCAACGGATTTTGAATGGTTCTTTGTTTTGAGTAAGCACTTCCAGGTTAGTTGTGGGATATAAGTGTGTCTTCATGGCAATTATTAGTGCACATAATAAGGTCTAATAATTGTAATAAAGGCACACCTTATACCATACCTCTACCCAGCAAATTACTAGTGCATGAAGCAAAGAGCCATTCAGAATCTGTTGCAAAAATCCTAAACAGGAACCAATCATTCAAAGTCATATCAAGCAAGATGAATGCTCCCTGCACAACAATTAAGCTAAGATCATTATGCCAATAGCTCAACATCCAATAAAGAAGATATAACCAAGCTTTAACAAGAATTCCACCACAGTGGCTGAAGGTGCCCATATGGATGCGTTGAACAGTAACAATCTCTTGTATATAAAAGTGAATTTTTCTATGTTTGTTCTGCATATGTTCCTAAACGTGTTTTGATGGATTTGCACCAAAATTAGCATACATACTCTTCATCACCCAGATTAAAATACAGGTGGGGCGATTTTTAGAAATTCCAACCCTAAGGAGGTCAAATGTGTTTTTACGGGGCCCTCTACATAGACTGGGTGTAAGTCAGCTGCTGGGGTATTACTCCGCGTGTCAGAGTAACGGTCGTCAAGTGACGCCTCGCTCCTCGCAAGCTTCCGCAGTTCAGACATACAGGGAAGAGTCCGATTTTTTAAAACACAACCCACCGGCAGAACATATTGTCATAATTATTTTTTTGTTTGGTACCATGGCATTTTCTTTGTTAGGATTAGGTTTCATTAGACTCCGAACAATTGGCGCAGGAGTCTCAAATATGGGTGGAGCTACAGATTCCCTCCAATAGGTGTGGTCCTCTCAAACAGCATCAAGGCTAAGTTGAAGTTAAAACAGACGGTATTCTTCATAAGTAAAATTTAAATACAAGATTAGTATTAGTATAGATAAAAGAAATAGCTTATGTCCACCAGAAAGAAGTAAGCTTCCCAATGGTGAAAGAATTATCCGAATGGGTTTAGTTCTCAAGATTAGTAAAAAAATTCCATATATTATCGTGAACTACTTTCTTTCATGTTGAGTGTGATCAGGTTGTATGTAAACAAAGCGGAACGATACATGGGAAATTGGAAACTACTTGAAAGCAATGTTATTTGGTAGTACAGCCAAAAATAAACGAAATAGTATATGTCCTCTGGAAAGCTTCCCAACGGTGAAAGAATTATCCAAATCGGTTTAGTTTCCGAGATTAGTAAAAAAAATTCTGTATGTTATTGTGAACTACTTTCTTTCACATTGGGTGTGATCAGGTTGTATATCTACACTCTAGAAAGATGAATGCAGGAAGTGCATTATTGTGCATGTTTGCTATTTCAAGTTTTTAGGGCTCAGAACAGCCATTATAAATTGTGATTTTTATAATAAAATTTTCATCGTGGGATGAAATGCCTCCAAAAAACGCAAACCCATCGGACAAGTTAAGCTGAAAACAAAGAAAGTAAAATTACTTCGAGAGAGTGAGACAACCGAACAACATGATCGCAGACTTGTGGTTTAGCGGGAAAGAGCCAGTGTATCTAGGGCGGCAGAGACCTTGGAACAGCGTGAGGCCTGACTTGGGCGTTGTTCATCAGGGTAGGATTTTTTTATATAGTGCGATTTACATTGTTACTTGAAAACAAACTTTATGTCTATCCCAGGCAACGCCGGGTATCTCCGCTAGTATCAATTATAAGTCATTTGCTCTTTTGCATGTTATTACAGAACTTTTAAGTGCCATGTCACATGTATGGTCTGAGCTCCTTCATGCGTGGTTATGGCAGATCATAAATGAATCTATTATCTGATAATTGCTTTCAACATCCTTTCCTCAATGCATCTATTACAGTGTTTATTAAAGCTTTTCCGTTGCACCTATTGAGATCAGATTTTAGCAAGCATCACTTTGCTGCTCTCCCAAATCACCTACACCAAAGCAGAATGGGAATTTCAACTTTGCCTTTTGTAAAAAGTATCTGGGCAATGTTAAGGGGGCTGACTAAAAAGCAAAATGGAATTTCATGACAACATTAAGGATTTAATAATGATCTAATGGATTTTTAACTTTAGCAACTATGGGGTTTTCTTATTAATCAGTTGTTAGGAGTAAGGACATGGTGATCTCTGTTTTTATTCTATTATGAAGTCATTTTGCTGATATGCATAATATACTGCTAGCAGAGATATAGTAGTCCTTTTTTGTTTACACCAGGGGTGCCTTTTAACACCTATGGGCTAATTTCAGATTGACTGAATAACAGCATGCCGCAGGTGACCCCCCCCAAAAAAAAAAAGATTAAAAAATCCCAAGACCAAATATAAAAAATCCAGATTTAGGTGGGAAACTACGGATTTTGGCGGGAGACGGCAGATTTTCAACATTTCCTCCTGCCCTCCGGATAAATGTCAAATTCTCCTGATTTTCACTCAAGAATTAGCCGTCAACCACTATGATTCCACCGCTTGTGAAATCTTTTTGTTTCTGCGTCGATGCAAGGCAGTATTACAGTAATCAGTTTCGTGCTTTTGCCCTTCCTATCAGCAAAAAGAAAGCTGCCCCCGGTGGCGCAATGGTCTAAGCACTGCCTTCTGGCCATTTGTCCGAGATGGGTCAGAAAAAATTTGCTTTAAAACAAATTCTCCCAGTCCGATTGTCATACGACACTTTCAGCAAAGAGCTCACCCACTCTGGCACTGGAATGCCAGGGAGAGTCAGTAATTGATTGACAGATGGGAGGTGCCTGGTCTTCTCCTTGCAGATCAGTTTTTCAATACCTCGCCTCAACAGAGCCATGCGCATTCTAAGTGATAATAAACAGTTGAGTTGTGGTGAATTCACTCAACGACAAACGGGAGTAGTTACAGTTGGCCTCTCCTTGTAACGAAAGACGATTTTAGTGTGATACTTTTTGTCATCTTCGCCTTAGCGTCCAACCTAAAGAAGAAACAAAAAAACTGTTGGCTGCTATTTTATTCATAAAAAACAACATGTGGCCATTTTACATTTTTATTATCTTGCGGAATCAGTGTACCTGAAAATGAATTTCAGTAGGGGAAGGGGGTATTGATTTTCGTGCTGTTGTTTTTTTTTTTTCTCCAGAACTTTTAGTAGACCAATAATACTACTGGAAAATGTCTATTAAAAATGGTGCTCGTGTGATTTTATGAGCTGTAAAAATCTCCCGATTTTCAGATTTTGAAGATGGCATGTCTGAAATAATAATAAAAACTAAAAAAAGAGTATAGAAATTGATTAAACAAAATAACTTACTTGCTTGAAAAATATGCAGGTGTAATTTAAAACCGTTATTTTTTGTTGTCTCTAGTGAGAAATTTGACATTTTTTTTTTAATTATTAGTCTTTCAGTATCTGGTTCAATGTTGAACACAGCGATCTGCAGGTTTTCCTCCAAGTGTTCATCAGTTAGATGAGAATGATCTCTTGATTTCACCTGTTTCATTACAGAAAATGATTGTTCACATAAGTAGGTGCTTTTGAGTAATGTTGCTGTCTTTTGAGTGTATATTTTCAATCTCTTCATTTCACAAGGCTGATTTTCAATCTTTTCATTTCACAAGTTTATGTAAAATTCTGAAGAAACTTCTGCAAATTTAGCCTTCAATTCGAAGTTACTTCAAGATCAGCTGGATCCATCTGAAAATCGACTGACACCGTTTCAATATTAGTTGTGAATGATATTGCAAACACGTCATATATTTGTGTGTACCGCCGGTCCCCTATAAAGTTTTCACATCTCTATAAATGTTTGACTAATTTCCGCGTTGTGCCCCCTGGGATTTTGTGCGTGCGGTCCACATACAATCAGGCCATGGGGTGTGCATGTCTGGTTTACACATTTTTTGAACAAGTGATTTATGTGCAGTACTACCATGAAGTAGTTTTTAAGCTGATAGGTAATTTATTGTCCCAAACAATGCATATTTTCATCCTTACCCTTCAACAACTTTCCCTCCATCTACCTGTAGTTTGTTTGCTTTTTTATTTATTTATTCATTTATTGATTGATTGATATGTGAATTCATTTTAATCACTACTTCTTTTGGTAAGTTCTTGTGTGATTTATGTTGGCATATTTTTCTCTCTTTTATTACTTAGTGATGAAGATGGTGATAAAGAACTTAAAAACTTCATTGATCGTTTCACTCCTCATATCAATGGCAGCTCCCCATCCTCTTTATATGAATCAATCATAGCTGTTCAAGCATCTGGGCTTGCAGCCCCTTCAGCAATCTCACTAAAAAGTGAAATCATTGTAACATTCAATGGAGATACTCCACTCTTCTCTAAATCAAAAGAGAAAAATTCACAAGTGAAATTTAAAACATCTGATCAGATCCTGGGAAAATCTGAAGAATTAAAGTCCACTAATGATGGCACCATTCGTTCCAAAAACAGCAATCAGATGTATATTGACTGTTACCCTACCAGCAAGCGAATTCTTGAAAAGATGTCTTTGGAAAGTGAAAATGTGGGGCAAGTGTTCCCCACTCCATCACCTTTGACTGAAAGTAGCCTAAGTGCCAATAGTCCTCGGTCGGAGGAGACCAGTATGGCAAGTCCGAATGAGCGTGGTCATTGGAGTGTTGACAGTATGTATCACTCAACTGACACTTGCTCATCACCAAACATGCCAGCCAGCCCTTTAAGTCCTTCAAATGATCATGACATGTTGGACTGCAGTGCTGTGACATTATCCAAGAAATCATCAGGGACCAGTTCTGTACAAGTGCTTGGAATCTTGAAAAGGGGCATTTCCAAAGCCAGTGGTACTCCTGAACCTGACAGTGTACTGTCACCCCCTGCGTCGGATCCTGTACTTGTGAGTGAAGATGACGGTAAGTAGTAGATATGAAATTCATTATTAGCAATGAGTACATTTTTAGTATACTGTTATGTCACTTGTGACCCACTATCCAAATCAAATCCGATAGCCACACACACACACACACACACACACACACACACACACAAGATGGGTCAGATTCAACCTCTGGATCGAAGAGCAGTTTACAAAAATCTTTTATATTGTTTTCATATAGTTCTTAACTTGTTAGTATATTTTGTTTTGACTATTAATTATAATTTCTGTATTACTAATTTTCATACAAATGAAATATAATGCTCACTATATATATATATATATATATATATATATATTCTATTAAGAAGATACCTAAGCAAAAATTCTAAAGTTTTTCCTTAGTCTTCAGTTTTGCTCTTAAGTCATCATCATCATCATCATTGTCAACCATTATCAATCCACTGCTGGACGAAGGTCTCCCCAAGTTTCCTCCACAACGGTCTATCTTGTGCCAGTCTCCTCCATGTCACCCCTGCATACTTTCGAATTTCATCCACCCATCTCCCATGTGGTCTTCTTCTGGGTCTTTTCCTGTCCCTTGGAATCCAATCTAAAATTTCGGCTGTCCATCGATGATCTGTCCTTCTGGCAGTATGTCCAGCCCATTGCCATTTCAGGGATTTAACTCTGATCATGATGTCTTCCACTCTTGTCATTTTCGGATCCACGAGTTCCTCTTCTTATCTCTCCTGGTTACACCAAGTATGCACCTCTCCATGCTTCTTTGAGTTGTCTGCAGCCTTTGTATGTCTCTTTTAGTTAAGGTCCACGTCTCTGCACCATACGTAAGCACTGGAAGGATGCATTGATCAAACACTTTTCTTTTAAGACATAATGGCATATTGCTCTTGAAAATTATGCTGTTTCTTCCAAAAGCTCTCCAGGCAAGTTTTGTACGCCGATTAATTTCTTCATCAATGTGACCCTCACTTGATATCTGCTGTCCAAGATAAACGTACGTATCTGTTATCTCCAGCTTTTCTCCATCAATCGATAAATCTTCATTTCTTGTAAAAGCATTGAACATCACTTTTGTCTTCTGAAAGTTCATTTTTAATCCCACTTCTTTACTCTTATCAGCAAGTTCCTGGATCATACTCTGCAGCTCTGATGGGCTAGTTGCAAAAATGACTACGTCATCAGCAAAACGAAGGTGGGTTAGATAATCTCCATTAATCTTTATCCCCTTGTTTTCCCAGCTCAGTGACTGAAAAACACCCTCCAATGTGGCATTAAAGAGCTTCGGAGATATGGTGTCACCTTGTCTCACTCCCTTTCCAATTTTTATGTGTGTTGTATTTTCAAACAGCCTAATCTTTGCACTTGCATTTTCATAGATGTTATTAATAATATTAATGTATGCATCTTCAATACCGCAGGTTTTCAGAGCGATTGTAACTGCTGATGATTTCACCGAATCAAAGGCTTTTTCATAATCGATAAAAGCCATGCACAATGGAAGTTCATATTCCCTCGCTCTTTCAATTAGTTCTCTCAGCACATGGATATGATCTATTGTGCTGTAGCCACTCCTGAATCCAGCTTGTTCTCTCGGTTGAGCCATGTCCAGTGTTACCTTCAAGCGGTGTGAAAGAACTTTAGTGAAGATTTTATAAACTACTGATAGGAGGCTGATAGGTCTGTAGTTTCCGAGATCCTCAATGTCACCTTTCTTATGTAGCAGGATCATTGTAGCGGTGTTCCAATCCTCAGGAATCTTTCCTTCATTAAGGCATCGAGTGAAAATTTGGGCAAGTACTGTTTCGATTTCTCCACTTGCTTCTTGTATGATGTCTACAGTAATTCCATCTTCTCCTGGAGCTTTTGCCCGCTTCATGTTCTTGATTGCATGTGCAACTTCTGCTGGAAGGACTGGAGGAACTCTGGTACTGGTATCTTTCATGATGTCTGGAGTGCATGTATCATCCCTTTCATATAATTTGGAGTAGAAATCTTTCACTCTTGTCAAAATTTCGCCTATATTTCTTGTTACAGAACCATCTTCTTTTCTCAGTGCCATAATCTGTTTTCTTCCCTTACTGAGATGTCCCTTTGCTATCTTTAGGCTTTGGTTGTTTTCAATTGCTTTCCTCACTAGTTCACAGTTGAATTTTCTTACGTCTTCAGTGATACTTTTTCGTACTGTCTTGCATAGCTCTATATATTCCACTTTGGAAGTCACATCTTCTTTAGTTGTCCTCATCTCTCTTCTTTTTTGCATCAACATTTTCGTTTTTCCTGATAATTTATTTACATGCAACTTGTTCTTAGACCCAGCTAATTTTGTTGCTGTTTCCATAAGAGCTTTGGTTACTTTTCTGTTAACTTCAGAGATGTCCACTTCTTCCGATGTTAGGCCTTCTAAAGCAGAGAACCTGTTCTTCAGTTCCAACTTGAAGGTATTATGGTGTTTTTTAAGGTTGGTTATGTCAATAGATTTTGTTTGTCTTATGAAGCTTGCCACGTTCAAGTTTAGTGTTGAGGTGCATCTTACATCTCACCAATCTATGGTCACTACCTGTGTTGAACTTGTTTAGCACACTGCAGTCTTCTATGACGAATTTTTTTGTTACACATAATAAAATCAATTTCACTTGTTGTCCCATTTGGATGTCTCCATGTCCATTTCCTGTGTGGCTTTTTCTTGAAGAAGGAGTTCAAGATGAAAAACCTTTCTGCCTCTGCAAACTCAACGAGAGTATTTCCACGCTGGTTTCTGTTGCCGTGACCGAATTTACCTACTGAAGTTTCATTCTGTTGCCGTTGCCCTATTTTTGCATTGAAATCTCCCATAATTATTTTCCAAGTGCTGCTTACCTTTATTATTTAGATGACAAATTTCCTCATAAAATTCTTCAATTTCTTCTTCAGGATGACTTGTGGTGGGTGCATAAGTTTGAATAATCTGAGCCTGGTATCTTCTCGATAGTTGGATTACGAGTCGTGCAGCTCTGTCAGAGGAACTTTCAACTTCTACCACTTTATCCTTCAGTTTCTTGTTTATTATAAATCCAACACCACTAGTTCTGCCAGTATCTGTCCCACGATAGTAGAAGAGATGTCCACTTTTCAGTTCGATGAGATCTTCTCCTTTTCTCCTTACCTCACTTAGCCCCACGATGTCCCACTTGATCCTTTGTAGTTCCTCTTCCAATTCAAGAAGCCTTGAATCAGAAGATAGGGAGCGTCCATTGTACGTTGCCAAGGTCAGCATCAGATGGCAGCCTAGTCCGGTCCTCCGGGGATTCTTAGCACCCTCTGCCTTCATGTCGCACTGGCCGCTGCCTTGGCCAGGTACATTCCAGCTGCCCGGAGACTGAGGGCCAAGATTTAAGTTGTGGAGTCATTTTGGAGGGTTTGGCCATAACTCACCACGCTGGCCAAGCGGGTTGGTGAGTGTGGGATAGAATTTCCTCTGATCCCGATGGTATAGTTATACCGCTATTGGCGGTCGTCAGAGCCCCTTTAGTGGGAACAGGATGCACCACGAGAAGGCGGGGTTGACATTTGTCAAGGAGAGGCTGTGATGTTACGCATCACCTGACCTTACATAAGTATATATATATATATGTGTGTATGTGTCAGGGTGACACTATATCTCCCAAAATCCTTAATGCCACGTTGGAAAATGCCTTTCAATCACTGAGCTGGGAAAACGAAGGGATAAAGATTAATGGAGATTATTTAACTCACCTTCATTTTGCTGATGATGTAGTCATTTTTGCAACTACCCCATCAGAGCTGTAGAGTATGACCCAGGAACTTGCTGACAAGAGTAAAGTGGGATTAAAAATGAACTTACAGAAGACAAAAGTGATGTACAATGCTTTTACAAAAAATGAAGATTTATCGATTGATGGGGAAAGCTGGAGATAACCAATACCTACACTTATCTTGGACAGCAGATATCAAGTGAGGGTCACATTGATGAAGAAATTAATCGCCGTATAAAACTTGCCTGGAGAGCTTTTGGAAGAAACAGTATAATTTTCAAGAGCAATATGCCATTATGTCTTAAAAGAAAAGTGTTTGATCAATGCATCCTTCCAGTGCTTACATATGGTACAGAGACGTGGACGGAGAGACGCAGGCTTGGTGTTACTAGGAGAGATAAGAAGAACTCGTGGATCAGAAAAATGACAAGAGTGGAAGACATCATCATCAGAGTAAAATCCCTAAAATGGCAATGGGCTGGACAATGTTGCCAGAAGGACAGACCATCGATAGGCAGCCGAAATTTTAGACTGGATTCCAAGGGACAGTAAAATACCCAGAAGAAGACCACTTGTGAGATGGGTGAATGAAATTCGAAAGTATGCGGGAGTAACATGGAGGAGACTGGCACAAGACAGACCGTTGTGGAAGAAACTTGGGTAGACCTTCGTCCAGCAGTGGATTGGTAATGAATGATGATGATAATGATATGTGTCATAGCTATTTAATATGAGAAAAAATCTATAAAATTATAATGGTGAAAAAAAATTTTTAATTAATATTTTCTGTGAATTTGTGGCATAAGGGAAGGAAAACAGAGATTTTTTTACATAGAGGAGAAAGGCGGTCTAATATTTTCCTCTTCAATCCAACACATTTATGACCATTGGAATAAACTCTGATTTATGTCAGTGATTGACATTGTACCACACAAAAGAGTTAAAAAGCTCTTCAAAGTTCAGTTTCTCGTTTTATTAAATAACGTTTAAAATCGTTATATTTTAATCGAAAAACTTAAATCAGGGGAAAAAATCGCATGTAAGCAATGTCCGTTGACCTTTTTTTTTACTGCCTAGTAACAAAAATTCCATCAGAACAGAAAATTTCCACAGTATTCCATCCATTCTCAGGACAAAATGAATGTGGACAAAGTGAATGGTGTACGAAATGAACAGTGGACTAAATGAACAGTGGACTAAATGAACCATGGATGAAATGAACTGGATCAAGTGAACATGGACAAAGTGATATGGAACCAATGGATCACCCTGTAGTATTTAACACACTTTGTTTGAGTCAAAGCATTTTTTTTTTTTTTACTGGGTTGATGCGAATGAAATGTCCGGCAAAGTACCAACACATGTGGATGGTGGGAACGGAAAAGTTGGATAACTTGCCTAGGCAAAATACCCCCCTGCATCGACACATATTTGCCATCTGTCCAGCAAGGCCACGATCTCGGAACAAAAAAAGTCTTGTGGCTGGGATCCGAAGAAGTCATCAACTGCACGTTGAACCTCGTTGTCTGTCATGAACTGTTTCCCAGACAGGAAGTGATCCAGGCGACAAAACAGATGATAGTCTGTCGGAGACAAGTCCGGGTAATAGGCAGGATGAGGCAGTGCTACATAGCTCAAGGCATTTAGTGTCAGCATCGTTCGTTGTGCGACATGAGGGCAGACACTGTCCTGGAGCAGTAAAACACCATGTCTGTTGACCAAAGCCGGTTGTTTCTGCAGCAATTTTTGGTACACCTGGTGTAATACAGCACAATAACGTTCTGCAGTGATGGTTTGGTCTCTTGCCAAGAAATTCCGATGAATTATCCCGGCTGTGGACCACCAGACAAGGAGCATCACCTTCTTGGTGTGTAGCATGTCTTAGGATACCGTCCAGCAAGCTGTGCCTTGCTGAACCATTGTGCAGATCCTTTCCGATTATCATAAAGTACCCACTTCTCTTCGCAGGTGACAATTCGTTGCAGTAGAGTTTCCTGTTTATTCCTGACAAGCAGCGACATGCAGATTTCCAAACGCCTAATCTTGTTGGCAGTTGTCAACTCATGCGGCAGCCACGTGTCCAGCTTTTTTACCTTACCCAGCGCAGCCAGATGCCGAACAACTGTCATGGGGTGGACACCTACCTCTGCCTCTATCTCACAACACATTTTTCAGGGTTCCGCTTTAACCACACGTAATAGAACATCGTCAGAAACAGCAACAGGTCGGTGGCCACATGCGTCATTTTGCAAGTCTGTTTCTCCGCTTCGAAACTTCCCAAACCATCACTGAATGGTTCGTTTGTTGGCAGTATTCTCCCCAAACGCTTTGTTAACATTTTGAGCGCCAATTCCTGCAGAATGGCCCAGTTTAAATTGATACAGAAAGATGACTCTCAAATCCGGCATTGCAAGCCACGTTACGTCCAAGCAAACCATGCCTGAACCTTCTTGTTCTTCACACATGTGCTAGCTGTGACTTAATACCCGCAACACCTGTGGGTGGTTCCATTCCACTGTGGTGGGGGCCTGTCTCCACTGGTCGTTCGCGCCGGACATTTCATTCGCACCAACCCAATAATTAAGGAGCAAAATGCTAAACCTCCCTGTTCAACTCTGGCCCATCTAGCATGTAGCCGTCAGCATTTGTGATAACCTGGGCATCCATTACACAGCAGTTGAGTTATGTGGAGGGATTAGATATTATGTCCACATGAATCTCTGGATTTGTCAAAGTCAATGAATGCTAGTGTGTACTGAAATAACATTATCAGGAGTACTGTGAGAGTTTTCCACCATGCTATAGGCCACAGTTTCCATATTGTGAATGAAAATACAAGACTTTGCATTGTTCACGAGCTCAGAAAATAGTGGTCGATTGTCCCTTTTAGCAGAACAGATTCGTTGCACAGGATTGACAACATATGTGTATGTGTGGAGCCTAATGGCGGTCCTGATCATCAATCTCACAACCAAAATAAAGCCTGTAAGCTTTTGTGATCATCTGTGTAATGTAGCACTTTTACCTTTGCGATGATAGCACAGTAATTTGTTCACAAATGTGGCAAAAATTGTCTGCACTGTTCACACATTCACAGGACATCTTGCATGACATGTCTGCACTCACACAATCCACAGTGCAAATAATGACAAGAAGGGAATGTGGTTGCAATGACTTTCTACAGCTTGCGTCATCCAATTGGTACTCAAGGCTATCCATCTTGCGGGGAATCACGCGCTTGACGTATCAACTTCCAGTGCAGATCATCCATTTCCCCTGAACCTCCCCCCCCCCGTATCTTGAAAGCTAGAGCTAATTCATAGTTTTTAAGTTCATTTTCATGATCAGCATGCCATCCAAATTATTAAACTAATTTGGATGGCATGCTGATCACGAATATGAACTTAAAAACTATAAAGTTTTCAAGATACGGGATGGGGGGGGGGGCGAGGTTCAGGGAAAAGCTACTTTTGTCATAGATGCATTTTGGTTGTTGCCCAGAGTAAATTATTCCCACAACGCCAGTTGATGCACCTGCATCAAAACTTGTTTCCTGAATGTTGATGTGTGGTCTTTGTTAATGGATTCACCAGCAATAGTGATTTTTCTCTTGTTTGCTGCCTCTTTTGATCTTTCTGTATGAGGAAGGTCTTCGAAACTCAGCTGAGTTTGAACATCCGTCCTGTAACAGTGCCACATCGCAGGCACAATGCGATCTCCATGTACTTGATGTGATAAATCAGAGGGAATTTTTTTAGTTTGTCCCCATGCTCCATCCTTCTGAAAATGTAAAATCTTTCACTATCTTTAGTTGGCTTTGTAGCAGAAATGCACAGAATATCACAGAGCAAACTTTAAACATCACCTGGGTAAACAGAAGTGATGGCACGGCCCATGTTTTTAAAACATAGTGGTAAGTTTAGACAAATTTTCAAACAAGGCGTATCTCATTAACTTCAGAGGAACAAGTGTGATAGACACATGTCAAAACTTTATGAATGCTCTACATAATTAGGAATTAAATCAAAATGTGTGTGTGTGTGTGTGTGTGTGAGAGTGTGTGTGTGTGTGAGAGAGAGAGAGAGAGAGAGAGAGAGAGAGAGAGAGAGAGAGAGAGAGAGAGAGCAAATTTTAGTATTCTTAGTGAAACATCAAAAGAAAGAGGTTTTTGAGATGCATTAATCAAAATTCACAAATATTGCTCAGTTTTAAAAGGATGCAGGACCGAAGACTGGTTTCTATTTTTTCTCAAACTAAAAAGTTATGATCAGTTGCACAGAAGAGGCAATAAACTCAGTTTACCGCTATTGGTTCTGTTATTCTTGTTTAAATACTATAATACACAGCCTGCGGAGAATGTGATGTGCAACTACGAAGCAAAATGCGTAAAAGTAAGTTTTTAAATGTACCCATTGATATTTGAGTCATGAAGCATGTTGCGTTTCTTGGTGTCATTCAAGGTGCCAACATGCATTGCAGTAGAAAATAAATTATGTAAATGATGTCACAATAGACAGCTGAACAAAAAGAATTGCACATATGGAATGGAAAAATTCTGATAAATTTCTGCAAGTTTTAAAACCATGATACTATAAAATCGATGAAAGGATGAAAAAAAAATTAAAAAGAACTGGAACCTTGCTAAAATCAAGTTGTTTTTAACTTCAATCTTTTCACCCTTTCATCAGATTTATAATATTGTGATTTCAGTATTTCCTGAATTTTATCAGCATTTGACAATTCCATTTGATTTGTTTTCATTCAGCAGTCTATTGAGGCCATTTGCATCATTTGTTTTCTACTACAATGCATGTCAGCAATGCTCCATGACTCAGATCTAAACAGGGTACATTTAAAAAATTTCTTTTATGTCCTTTTATATGTTGTTTTGTTGTTACATATTGCTTCCTTCACAAGCTTGTGCTATATTATTTAAACACAATTACCAGAATTAACAGTGATAAACTGAGTTTTACTGCTGCTTCTGTATTCTCCAATACTGCATATAAAAGTATACAATTTTTGTAGCTGCTATTACAATGTTTGATATACTTCATACTTATTATCAGAATGCGAAACTATTTCGATCAAACATACAAACAAAAAATAGGCACACACATCAAATAGCGCTTTCCTTAAGTACTGTAATCAGTGCAATAATAATAAAGTTCTCCCATTCTGAAAAGATAATTAAGGAGCAGAACATCTGTCTCTTTAGTGGCAAAGAGGAACCATAATGATTAAGCAGAAATCTTTCTGCTTACTTAGTATGGCTCTTCTAGTATGGCCAGTAAGCAGAAATCTTTCTGCTTACTGGCCTGCTGGAACATGAGAAGTGCATAGTCACTCATTGGCTGTAGCCAAGCGAGACCTCTTTCTGTGTCCAAGGCACAGCAGACTAGCAGATAGATATATGTGAATGGTGAGCGAGAATGTATGTCATATTAAGCCTCAGCGAGACAAAGTGATGTGGCTCTTTGCTTACCTACTTACCCTGGCAACACTAGTAAACGGGGAAAGCACTGAAGTGACTGGCAAAATGACCTGGTGCACATGACACAGAGTGACCAATCACTGTACATTTTTCATATCTGTACAAATGTAAAGTGCATATGTATGTACTGTAATTTTCGTCGTATTATCCGCACTGGTGTATACAAAGAAAGGTGACTTGATCACGCTAGTTACGTTAACTAAAACTTTTACAAAAAGTTCGTAAGTTGGAAGCTTTCGACCTTATCTTAGGTCTTCATCACGCCAATGGAGGACTAAGATTGTTGCCAGATTCTACATTTGAATTTTTCCTATTTTTGTTGCCAAAACTTAGAATTGATCTCCAGATTAACGGAATGTAGAGAGGAGATTCGGAGTTGCAAGTCATTGAGTTGAAAATAATTTCTATGCTTTCACGGTAACGGAGGGCAACATTGTCAAACGAAGCAATTCGTTTTGCTTCGTTCCAGTGGGGAACTGCAGATGTGTCTTCCATTGTCAAAATAGACAAGGCAGTGTTGGGATTGCCTTTCGAAACATCTTTTCTATGTTCTAAAATTCTATGGCTTATGCTCCTGTATGTGCTTCCAATGTATAAGTTATCCCCAGTAGAAGAAGAGATAGGAATGCAGTAAACTCCTGGGAGGTTCAGGCTTTCAACTTTGTCCCTATCCCTTTGTAGAAGTTTCAAGATGTTTGGGGGAGATTTAATGGCAAGATGGTAACCAAAACTTCTAAAAAGAATCTGTAACTTATAAGCATAGGAAGGATGGTAAGGAACAGAACCACAGAATTTCAGGTCTTCTTTCTTGTGAGGAAGGAGGCATTCGATTTTCGAATGGTTTTCATATTTCTTTATGAGGGAGTTGACTGTAACAGCAGGGAAACCATGAGAGAGGGCTATTGTAGAAATTTTGGAGAGTTCTTCTTGAAGAGAGAGTTGGCTGTTGCAAATGATATGAGCCCTGTGGATGTAGGACTTCAATGCTGCAAGCTTGTAGAGATGCAGGGTGTAAGATTTGTAGGGAATGATGTTAGTGGCTGCAGAAGGTTTTCGATAGACGGAACGAGTAATGGAGAGATCAGCGTTTCTGCAGATAGATACATCCAGGAAATCAATTTTGTGATTTACTTCCTTAGATATAGTGAGCTTAATGGAAGGAAATTTTTCTGTAATGGAGTTGATCAGTATCTGTAGCTCAGACTCGGAATGTGGCCAGCTAATGAAAACGTCGTCTACATATCTTAACCATAGGGAAGGTTGAAAAGGGTGTAGAGGAATTATGGAAACTTCAATATGTTGCATGTAGATTTCAGCAAGCAGAGGGGAAAGAGGTGAGCCCATGGGGAGACCAGATTGTTGCCTATACACAATTTTGTTGAAAACAAAACAACTATGTTGATGAATAGTGTGGAAACAATCATAAAGATCTTTGATAAGAGGACCGGGGGTTCAAAATGAAGAATCAATTTCTTCATGAGGAGCATGTAGGAATCAAAAAATGGTACAGAGGGAAACAAAGATTCTACATCAAGAGTATACAGATTATCACAAGGAGGAAAGGAATTAGGAAGGTTGTGGATGAAGTTTGAAGTAGAGACAACTGTATGAGGATGGTTGGCTGCCAGGGATTTGCATTTGAGGACCAATCTCTTTTCAAGGTTTACTGCTGGAGAAAAAGAATATTCCACTAAAGGTCTGATGGGGTTACCAGCTTTATGCAGTTTCACTTGCAGGAAGAGCCTGGGAGTTCTAAAGTAAGGAGGGGGTGATATATCACCAAGGAAGGATTGAAGAGTTTCTTTCTTAGCTAATCTGTCAACTGAGTTTTTGAGTGAGTTGGTGGTGTCTGACTGTAAAGGGATGCAGTTGGCAGATGTAAGAAAAGAAAGCACTTTTTGGTTTAGAGTTTCTTTACCAATGATGACTGGGCAACCAACTTTATCTGCTTTGCATACGGCTAGGTCATTTTCTTGAATAAATGACCTGAATTCTTTTAAACAAGAAGAAGAGTACTTGATTGGCACAGAATTTTGCTTGGATAAGATAACAGCAGCGTTGGCACGAAGGATAGGCTGCTGAACAGTCTCAGTTCTGTGGATGGCTGATTCTATAACAGAAACAGTTTGTGGAAGATTGATAGGAAGAGCAGGTGAAAATTTTGGGCTTAATGATAAGAATTTATCCAAGCTAGGAGGAATAGTGACAGAAGAAAGATTTACATACTTTGGCTTGTCAGTAGAGGCTGATGACGGAGATGTTGCTTGACTTTTTTGCTTGGAGAGTAGAAAATTGAATTTCTTTGTATGGCGAGCATATTCATTTACTTCAATTGTTGAGAGGGTTTGGTTGATGCGAACCATGAAAATATCAAGCAAAGCAGGATGAGTGGTAGCAGCCAGTGATTGGTAGCTAATGTAGCAGGAAAGTTCAGTTTTAGCAATGGAGGAACGCAGGTCACGGATAGCGGCAGATAGGAGGTTATGGCTGGCTTGCTGTAGTAACGCACGGCACCGTCCTTTGAAGATGGGTTTGCAGATCTGAAAAGCTTGAGGAAGAATGCCAGAAGTCTTGCAGGAAACAAGAAAACGAAGGCTGCAAAGAGAATTAGTGACTTGAGTCCGAAGTTTCCGGAAGGAAATCCAATCTTTCGTCCAGTCCAAAATAAAATGCCCGGAAGTTGCGTAGCTTTGAAACATGACGATTATGGGCAAAACACGTAACAATATTAACAAAGAAAGGTGACTTGATCACGCTAGTTACGTTAACTAAAACTTTTACAAAAAGTTCGTAAGTTGGAAGCTTTCGACCTTATCTTAGGTCTTCATCACGCCAATGGAGGACTAAGATTGTTGCCAGATTCTACATTTGAATTTTTCCTATTTTTGTTGCCAAAACTTAGAATTGATCTCCAGATTAACGGAATGTAGAGAGGAGATTCGGAGTTGCAAGTCATTGAGTTGAAAATAATTTCTATGCTTTCACGGTAACGGAGGGCAAAACGATTGTCAAACGAAGCAATTCGTTTTGCTTCGTTCCAGTGGGGAACTGCAGATGTGTCTTCCATTGTCAAAATAGACAAGGCAGTGTTGGGATTGCCTTTCGAAACATCTTTTCTATGTTCTAAAATTCTATGGCTTATGCTCCTGTATGTGCTTCCAATGTATAAGTTATCCCCAGTAGAAGAAGAGATAGGAATGCAGTAAACTCCTGGGAGGTTCAGGCTTTCAACTTTGTCCCTATCCCTTTGTAGAAGTTTCAAGATGTTTGGGGGAGATTTAATGGCAAGATGGTAACCAAAACTTCTAAAAAGAATCTGTAACTTATAAGCATAGGAAGGATGGTAAGGAACAGAACCACAGAATTTCAGGTCTTCTTTCTTGTGAGGAAGGAGGCATTCGATTTTCGAATGGTTTTCATATTTCTTTATGAGGGAGTTGACTGTAACAGCAGGGAAACCATGAGAGAGGGCTATTGTAGAAATTTTGGAGAGTTCTTCTTGAAGAGAGAGTTGGCTGTTGCAAATGATATGAGCCCTGTGGATGTAGGACTTCAATGCTGCAAGCTTGTAGAGATGCAGGGTGTAAGATTTGTAGGGAATGATGTTAGTGGCTGCAGAAGGTTTTCGATAGACGGAACGAGTAATGGAGAGATCAGCGTTTCTGCAGATAGATACATCCAGGAAATCAATTTTGTGATTTACTTCCTTAGATATAGTGAGCTTAATGGAAGGAAATTTTTCTGTAATGGAGTTGATCAGTATCTGTAGCTCAGACTCGGAATGTGGCCAGCTAATGAAAACGTCGTCTACATATCTTAACCATAGGGAAGGTTGAAAAGGGTGTAGAGGAATTATGGAAACTTCAATATGTTGCATGTAGATTTCAGCAAGCAGAGGGGAAAGAGGTGAGCCCATGGGGAGACCAGATTGTTGCCTATACACAATTTTGTTGAAAACAAAACAACTATGTTGATGAATAGTGTGGAAACAATCATAAAGATCTTTGATAAGAGGACCGGGGGTTCAAAATGAAGAATCAATTTCTTCATGAGGAGCATGTAGGAATCAAAAAATGGTACAGAGGGAAACAAAGATTCTACATCAAGAGTATACAGATTATCACAAGGAGGAAAGGAATTAGGAAGGTTGTGGATGAAGTTTGAAGTAGAGACAACTGTATGAGGATGGTTGGCTGCCAGGGATTTGCATTTGAGGACCAATCTCTTTTCAAGGTTTACTGCTGGAGAAAAAGAATATTCCACTAAAGGTCTGATGGGGTTACCAGCTTTATGCAGTTTCACTTGCAGGAAGAGCCTGGGAGTTCTAAAGTAAGGAGGGGGTGATATATCACCAAGGAAGGATTGAAGAGTTTCTTTCTTAGCTAATCTGTCAACTGAGTTTTTGAGTGAGTTGGTGGTGTCTGACTGTAAAGGGATGCAGTTGGCAGATGTAAGAAAAGAAAGCACTTTTTGGTTTAGAGTTTCTTTACCAATGATGACTGGGCAACCAACTTTATCTGCTTTGCATACAGGCTAGGTCATTTTCTTGAATAAATGACCTGAATTCTTTTAAACAAGAAGAAGAGTACTTGATTGGCACAGAATTTTGCTTGGATAAGATAACAGCAGCGTTGATAATCTGTATACTCTGTATACTCTGTATACTCTTGATGTAGAATCTTTGTTTCCCTCTGTACCATTTTTTGATTCCTACATGCTCCTCATGAAGAAATTGATTCTTCATTTTGAACCTCCCGGTCCTCTTATCAAAGATCTTTATGATTGTTTCCACACTATTCATCAACATAGTTGTTTTGTTTTCAACAAAATTGTGTATAGGCAACAATCTGGTCTCCCCATGGGCTCACCTCTTTCCCCTCTGCTTGCTGAAATCTACATGCAACATATTGAAGTTTCCATAATTCCTCTACACCCTTTTCAACCTTCCCTATGGTTAAGATATGTAGACGACGTTTTCATTAGCTGGCCACATTCAGAGTCTGAGCTACAGATACTGATCAACTCCATTACAGAAAAATTTCCTTCCATTAAGCTCACTATATCTAAGGAAGTAAATCACAAAATTGATTTCCCGGATGTATCTATCTGCAGAAACGCTGATCTCTCCATTACTCGTTCCGTCTTCCATCGAAAACCTTCTGCAGCCACTAACATCATTCCCTACAAATCTTACACCCTGCATCTCTACAAGCTTGCAGCATTGAAGTCCTACATCCACAGGGCTCATATCATTTGCAACAGCCAACTCTCTCTTCAAGAAGAACTCTCCAAAATTTCTACAATAGCCCTCTCTCATGGTTTCCCTGCTGTTACAGTCAACTCCCTCATAAAGAAATATGAAAACCATTCGAAAATCGAATGCCTCCTTCCTCACAAGAAAGAAGACCTGAAATTCTGTGGTTCTGTTCCTTACCATCCTTCCTATGCTTATAAGTTACAGATTCTTTTTAGAAGTTTTGGTTACCATCTTGCCATTAAATCTCCCCCAAACATCTTGAAACTTCTACAAAGGGATAGGGACAAAGTTGAAAGCCTGAACCTCCCAGGAGTTTACTGCATTCCTATCTCTTCTTCTACTGGGGATAACTTATACATTGGAAGCACATACAGGAGCATAAGCCATAGAATTTTAGAACATAGAAAAAAGATGTTTCGAAAGGCAATCCCAACACTGCCTTGTCTATTTTGACAATGGAAGACACATCTGCAGTTCCCCACTGGAACGAAGCAAAACGAATTGCTTCGTTTGACAATCGTTTTGCCCTCCGTTACCGTGAAAGCATAGAAATTATTTTCAACTCAATGACTTGCAACTCCGAATCTCCTCTCTACATTCCGTTAATCTGGAGATCAATTCTAAGTTTTGGCAACAAAAATAGGAAAAATTCAAATGTAGAATCTGGCAACAATCTTAGTCCTCCATTGGCGTGATGAAGACCTAAGATAAGGTCGAAAGCTTCCAACTTACGAACTTTTTGTAAAAGTTTTAGTTAACGTAACTAGCGTGATCAAGTCACCTTTCTTTGTTAATATTGTTACGTGTTTTGCCCATAATCGTCACTGGTGTATAATCTGCAGACCGTAAATTTCACATTAAAAAAAAAAATTTCCTTCGTATAATCCACAGCGGCATATAATCAGCAAACTGTGACATTCAGGGAAAAAAATCACCTTATAATCCGCACATCATAGATGTTGAACTGGAAGTGGAATTTCTGACAGAGAAGTAAGTCACATAATGACCCAGGAGTCCAAAGAAGTAAGAGAAGAAAAAAAACGGTTTTATTAAATGAAGAAATTCGTTTTTAAAGGTTACTTATTCATATTTTTATCTCCAGACAGATAAAGGGTGTGGCATCCATAGATCACGCCGATGCAGCTCCAGAGCATTGCATTACACCTTGCCAATGACAAAAGGCTGATACAGAACAAGTCATAGAAATACCATATGTACTCGCTTATAAGTTGAAAGTTTTTGAAGGAAATCCTGCTTTCAGAATTGGGGGATTGGCTTATACGTGAGCCAATAAAAAAAACTTCTGTGAATTCTCCCACGTAATTTACTGATGGATTTGTTTACGTTTTAGACAGCAGCACAGAAGCTTTCTGCATGTTACTTCGCGATTGTTTTCTGACCTTCTCAAAACTATCGCGCAGTGACACAATCAGGGTCCCCGACTGTGTGGGTGCTCCGGGGCCTGCGCACCCATTAAATGTTTTCTGTGGGTGCGAGGCACCCATTGAAAGTTTTGCTCATTGAAAAGTTTTGTGTCTTTTACAAGAATTTTTTATTCACATTATTTTTACAAATTTGAACTGCCCTGGGATTGCAAAACGCAAATAATAATTCAGAAAAAAAAAATCAAAAATTTTGATCTTCATGTTCAGGTGTTTTGAAAAACCCTGGTTTCCCAAAATTCGGGGGGGAGAAAAGAAACAAAATAACTGCCGAAAATGTTATGGTCATCTGGTCTTCGACAACAGGTCGACGCATTTGGGACAGATATGTAACAGCGTCAAAATCTAGGTTTTAAAAATAGAAACTTATTGAACAAAAAATTAGTCTGCATTGTATTTTCATACCTTAACCCCCCCCCCCCCCCATCTTTTCTCTGCTCATGCTCCATGTCCTTAGTCTTCGTTATGGGCTTGAGCACCCATTGGATTTCTGGAAAGTTGGCGCCTATGGACACAATCATATACTCAATTGTGCCCACCACTTTAAGTTTAAATTTGGCAGTGTAACTGAAATGTTTCCTTTTCAAAGACATCATGAATAGCAATACAGGAAAATAACAGCAACGACATCGGTCAAAATGGCGAAAGGCGAACTAAACACAAGATAGGGCACATGAGATCTGAAAGAAGGAACGCATAGGTTCATGCAGCAAGTGCAGTGTGCACGTTCATTGGCTGGTTGACAAAAACAGAGACTACATAACAGTCAGAGTTGTCCTCAATGATTCAAAATGGCCCCCACCGTGCTTGCCTGATCTTTCATTACGACATTCTTCCCCACTCCGTACAAACTCCTGAACTGAGGAAAATTTTCCTGAGGGAGTTCCTTTTCCAATTACACCCCCTCCCCTGCACAATTACACTGCAGATTTTTTTTTAAATCGAAGGGCCATAGAAACTTTTTTTTAAATTGGCGTATAATCTGTAGAACCTATATTTTAAACTTTTTTAGCAGATAATCCACGGATTATATGATGAAAGTTATTGTACATGTATACGTATAAGCCTTTACATTTTTCACGCTGGGGTCTTTAAAGCAGTATTAAAAGTGAGAATAACGAGGTTTGAAAGGATTTGTTTTTCTTTTAACCCTTTACATTTTTTAACACTGGGTCTTTGAAGCATTATTAAAAGTGAGAATAAAGAGGATGTTTAAAAGGATTCATTTCTGGCACCTGTTATAATATGTATCAGAACTAGTGGAACTGACAGAGCTCTCTACTTGTATATGTGTATTCTGTGTCACTTGATTGATAAGCATAGGTTATACTTTCAAGCACTCTAAAGCATAGGTGAAGTCTTTGTGACCATGAAGATGTTTGATAATTACCTTACTACACTTAAATTAATTAACATTTTTTATGCTTGAAACAACTGCATTATGCTAATAGATAGATCCTGCAGTAGCAAGATATAGTGTATACATTCATTCTGCAATGATATGAATCTCTTCAATTTTCACTCATAGTAGAGACTGCTTACAAGATACACACACATACTAAGTATGATGCTGTTCATTTGCTGAGTGGTAGAGTTTTATCGTGAATGTATTTGGTAGTCTATGGATCAGAAGTGAAACTAACTGCAGTATGTAAATTCTAGCATGACCAAAGTTAATGCACAACCTAAAGATCTTAAAATTATTTGTTATTTATCAGTTATGTAATACATAAAATATGAATAAAAAGTTCCATCAGCATTTACCTTTCATGTTTTATTTTTGTGATGTTTAGCATCTGTGCTAGACAAATATGTATCATTTTTTGAATATTTTGTAATGGTTCCCCCCCCCCCTTCCTTAGCCACTGATGCTTATCTTAATCATATATCAACCCCTCCATTACTGCCAATGAGTGAGCATCTGGAACTACTGAATGAACAGGATGATGACATTGAAGAGACAAATTGCTGACGTTTGCTTTGTAAGTGTTCAGTTTGGGATCATCTTTTTATATTTTTGTTTGCACTGTGAAAGAGTACTTTTTTTATGTTTATTAGTTGGGATGCTGTCTTCTCATGATATGCATTTGGCCTCACATCTTGAGTTAGACCCAAGCCTTATTATATTAATTTTTTAGTTCTGGTTCAATCTCTTTGTTAGGCACACTAATCCTAAATTAGAAATAAGTAACTCTTCGAGGCGGATTGGGTCAACGAAACCAGGCCGTGAATTTTAGCCTTGTGGTTCATTTCAGAAACCCACAAACCCACAGGGGGACACCTCAGAAATCTCCACATGAAAAAAATCCTATGAACTGCTGGATGAAAGAGAACTGTTGAAATATGCATTGTAAAACTTATTCAGTCGTGAACAAATATTAGCAGCAATTTAACGGTGAAAGAATTTTAAAAATCCACTCATGACTGAATGTAACATATCAAGCCATACTCAAAATGGGTTTTTATACCAGGTAATTATATTTATTTCGTCACTCATCATCTACTGTGCTATGATACTCGTACCCACCTCCTTGAATAGATATCTTTTTGGTCTCCCCATTATTTTGACTCTTGAAATACCATTTTAATCCATGAATCAGATACTGTAAATTGTTGTTTCTTTTAAGATAAATGTGGGGGGGACACATATTTTGGAACTTCTCTGCCAGAGAATCTTTTTGTGCTCCATGTCTGTACATAGATAAGGGTATGGGAGTGATGGATCATCAAAATTGTTACTAGTGCCTTCTTACCAGAAACAATTTTGATTACAAAAAGAAGGTAGGGCTATCAATATCCCTTTGGCTCCAAGCTTAATTATTTATAACAACATGCTTGGTCTGCCAGCGAATTTTTCACTGATTTAATGAGAATTTTGCTTTGTCATTTTAGAGCAAATGCCCAACGTATATACACCGATGAGCCATTGCATTAAGACCACCTACGTAATAAGCTGTTGGACAGCCTTTAGCTCGCAAAACAGCGGCCACTCGGCGAGGCATCAATTCGATGAGGTGGCTATAGGTATCCTGGAGTATCTGATACCATGTTATCAACAGCAGATCCTCCAGTTCCCATGCATTTTGGGAAACCTGCTTTTCCAAGTTGAATCACAAAGGTTCGATTGGGTTCATGTCAGGTGAATTTGGAGGCCAGGGCATTAATAGAAGGTCACCAGCATGTTCCTCGAACCACTCCTTGACGATTCTGGCAGTGTGGCATGACGCATTATCCTGTTGGTAATGGCCGTGACCAGCAGGGACACAGTTGCCATGAATGGGTGAACTTGGTCTGCAACGATGTTCTGATACCTGACAGCTGTCAGGGATTGTGCTATTGAGATAATGGGGCCTAAAGTGTCCCAAGGAAACATCGCCTACAGCATAACACTGCAGCCGCCGGCCTATTTCCACCCAACAGTGCATCCAGGTGCCATAGCCATCACGTAGATGGCTGAGCACGGCGTATCCGTGCTCAGCCATCTACGTGATGCACCAGGAATCTTGATTCGTCAGACCAGGCCACTTTCTTCCAAACTTCCACAATCCAATCTCAATGATCTTGGGCCCATTTCATGTATTGTTGGCGATGATGTGCAGTGAGCATGGGGGCCCGGCTGGGTCTTCGGCTACGCATGCCCATGCGTAGAAGGCTGTGGTGAACTGTGTGCTGTGACACATTGCCCTGATCACCACTGTTGCAGCTACGGGTGATTCGTCACACTGTGGCCCTGCGGTAGCTGTGAACATTGCCCGACAGTCTCCGCTCCCCTGTGACATCAATGAGCTGCGGACGACACACGGCTAGATGATAGTTCGTTGTTTGGCCATCTGTGCACCACTTTTGATACGTACTGACTACAGTGGCACGTGAACAAGCCGCACAGTTTCTGAGATCGTAGTTCCGAGGCACCGTGCCATCACACTTTGTCCTTTATCAAGCTCCGATAAATCGGCAGCTTCTCCCATTCTGACTCCGAACACTCTACTAACTGTAAGCCTGCCCCTGTTTAGAGGTCTAATGATGAAGATCTTTAAAATACTGAGAACTGTATGTTAAAGAAGATAATTATTACTTGAGACTAAAGGAGGCCTTCACATGAAAAAGTTGTGGGGACAAAAAAAAAAAAAAAGCAGTGAAAGTTTAGTCACTCCCTGAAATTCATTAAGTTTGTTTGCAACGGTTCTGTTGGCATGAGCTCCTACAAAATGCCGAACAGAAGGCCGGACTTCATTATCAGGAAAGGCTGTATTCTCCATAAGTCATGAAAGTTTTGCATTTTAGGCATCTGGAATTTCCTGTAATTATGAGTACTTACCATGCCACAAAATTTCTGTTGCTGAGGAATCTTAATAATTATTTTTGTTAACTGTGATGTATAGCAGGATTATCCTAAATGTTTTTGTTAACCATGATGTATAGCAGGATTATCCTAATGTTTAATTTTATATTTAGTACATTGTATCATAAAATATTCTGTTCAAGTGTTATTCATATGTATAACACTGTATCAAGTTTCACCAAGTTTTAGACAATAAAACAAACTTTCATGGATATTTTCACTTGCCTAAGTCATCAATGGTATTCCTTATATTAATAGTTTATTGTTCGTTGGTCAATGTATCCATCTTCTATGCATACACAAGATTCTTCAACAGATTCGCCGAATTCCGCTTTTCTTTCTTTCTTTTTTTAGCACGTCTTTTGTAAAAAAAGATCTTCCTTATGTTACCGGTTTGTCCATCCGTCTGTACCCACGATATCTCTGCAACTATTAGTCCGATTTGAAAAATTCTTTTTGCATTGGGAAGCTTGAAATATGAGAATGATGATCCTTTATTTCGTTTTTTTTTTTTTTACGATGAACGATTCCGTCGCTAGAGGGTGTAAATGCAGATGATGTCGAATTCTAAAATATGTTTTATTCCACATGCTTGCTTCTAAACATCCGATGGAAAAAATTATTTTATCTTTCGATTCCATTATGCCGTAGAGTATTTTAGATATAGTTACTTTTTTCAAATTACCCATAGATTTCCCGCTAGGAGGTGTAAAAGTAAATTACATTTTTCCTGACAACTCTTCTTGTAAAACTCCGATTTGAAAAAAAGATTCTTCAGCGGATACACCTCCTGATGGAAACCTCTTGCATATAATTTCAAATTTTTGGTAAAGAATACTTTGGCCACCAGGGGCGTAAGTGTTAATTTTTGCTTATGATGTATTTGCCATAAAATTTGAGCTTCTAAAATATTGATTAAAAAAATTCTTTCGTGGACTGATGCCACTCACATTGATAAACCTTTTCGGAATATTTTATTCTTGAAATATTCCACTGTTTCTCCACCAGGAGGCGTAATTGTATATCTTATTTTTGTCAATGTCGCTACTTCTAGGAGTCCGATTTGAAACATTCCTCCTTTGTTGGATAGTATTTTTGGTGTGACATGTTTTTCATATAATTTCAAAAATTTTAAGTAAATCGTAGACTTTCCGCTAGGGGAGTAAAGTAAAGTAAATTGCTTTTTCCGCTGTATCTCTGCTTCTAAATCTCCAATTTGAAAAATTCTTTCTGCACTGGATACAGCTCCTGATGGGAAATCCTTTGCATGTAATTTCTAATTTTTGAAAAATATTGTTTGGCCACCAGGTGGCGTAAGTCTTAATTTCCGCTTCTGATGTATTTGCAGCAAAATATGAGCTTCTAAAATCTCGATTGAAAAAAAAAGTAGTTTGTTGACCGATACTACTCATGTCGACAAACCTTTTAGGAACATTTTCTTTCTTCTTGAAATAATGCATGATTTCTATGCCAGGGGGCATAGATGTATATCTTATTTTTTGTCAATATCTCTGCTTCTAGAAGTCCGATTTGAAAAATTCCTTCTCTGTTGGATAGTGTTTCCAATGTGAAATGTTTTTCCTATAAATTCAAATTTTTCAAGTAAATTTTACACTTTCCGCTATCTTTTGGTTAGATTTGTGAGAATCTACTGTCATAACTGATGATGTAGAGCTTAATTTTTCAAAAAAGAAAAATCAGAAATTAGACACAGAACTGGTAATTGGAGTAAAAACAAGAATGTATTTAAGCAAAATCATTTCAAACGAAAATGAACTTTCTAAGTTCCATACATCTGTCAGAAAATTTTATGTTGAAGGATGTTCTTATATTCAAGAAAAGATACTGATCTATGATGAATTATTAAAACATGCAGAAGAAGCAGATCCTTCACTTAAAGCCAGAACATCATTTACTTCTGTATTATACATAGATGAGCACTTTCCATTTATTATAACTGAAAATGAACTTGATATACTGGAAATGGAATTTGCTTGTTATCAAGCTGACAAATTAGTGACCATAGCAGAAACAGATAGAATAGATGTCACTTGGTCAGAAATCTCAAAATTAAGAGACTGTAATGGAGCTGTTAAGTATACTATTCTCCTGAAAGTAATGTTTGCAATACTTGTAGTTCCACACTCGAATGCTGCAAGCAAAAGAGTTTTTAGATTAGTGCGAAAAAATTAAACCCATTTACGACCTAATTTAGGTTTAGAAACTGTAGAAGCAGTTCTTATTGCAACAATAAATATGTTCTCCTCTAGACTAGACAAGTGTGTTATGAAAAATATTTTCTGCTGAGAAACTCAAATCTGCAAAGCAATGAAAGTACAGCCAAATCACTAAAGAAAACTGTTATATCAATTTTTTGTTAATATCAAACAGAATTCATCGCTCTTTCCACGTTTATAAGTGAGTCACGGAAAAATTCTCGTCAGCCACCACCGGGAATCAAACCCAGGGTCTTCCAGTTATGTGCCGGACATGCTTTCACTGCACCACAGTGGCATCGAATTCCTCCAAACTCACATACCCTAACTTCCAAGCCACTTGGCAGGTCGCTTCTTTGAGCCCTGCACAATGCTGGGGATTCACCAAATATGGTAAACAGCAACTGAACAAATAACTAGGAGGCAAAAGAATAATTAATACAGACATTTGACGTTGACTAGGAACATTAAACAGAAGTCATCGATCTTTCCACGTTTATAAGTGAGTCACAGAAAAATTCTCATCAGCCGCCACTGGGGATCGAACCCAGGGTCTTCCAGTTACGCCCCAGACATGCTTCCACTGCACCACAGTGGCCTCAAATTCCTCCAGACTAACATTGTATGTGAGTCTGTCATACCAATGTACAACAAACTACTCGCATTATATGTGAGTCTAGAAGAATTCGAGGTGCAGTGGAAGCATGTCCGGCTCGTAACTGGAAGACCCTGGGTTCGATTCCCGGTGGCAGCCGATGAGAATTTTTCCGTGACTCGCTTATAAACGTGGAAAGAGCGATGACTTCTGTTTGATGTTCCTAGTCCACGTCAAATGTTTGTATCAATTTTTTGTTTGTAAAAAAAAATGTTTCAGTCATGGTGTACATTATTTTCCATGTGAAAAATTTGAAATATTTTGATACAGATTTTCATGTATATAAATGAATATGTAAGTAAAAAATACTAATTAAATTAAATAAGTAATAGCATGTTTTCCTCAGTTAAAATTATTCTTTTTGGTATGACTACTGAAAAATGGCCAAAACTACTGAAAATTTGTACGAGTACTACTGAAAATATCTGAAACAGGTTGGCATCTCTAGTGATGTGTAAAAGTGTCAATATGTATCTGTGTACTGGATGTACACTGTACTAAAGATAAACAATCAAGAAATTCAGTGTGGCATATGATAGCCATACAAGTTTCTGGAGTGAAGGGCCAATTGCTTGTCATTATTTGAGTTCATGACATTATTTGGTAAATCTGAACATTCATAATTACCTTAGTAATTTATCAATCAGCGAACTGGAAGTGTGTTTTGTAAGTGTCTTTGCTTTTTTCTTCAGGCAGGGTTTTTTTCTCCCCTCACTTTATCATAGTTTTGACTTAGTGTATATTATGTTTTTAAGTACTATCTTTCTGCAAATGTTAATGTAACATTAAAGAATGTCTAATATATATATTTTCTCTTTCTCTCTCCATCATTATAGGATGTAAATAACAAAGAAAATGCTATTGAAAATACTGGCCTTATTATTGAGCTACAATTTCATGTTAATATTTCCAAAGATTTCATTTATTTTATTTCTATGAAATGTACATCTGAGATGCTTTTTCTACTGTGCAGATGATGCAGTCATGATTGAAAATTCATTCTAAATATTTTTGTGTCGGATTTCGTGGTTTAAAAAAAATATAGTACTTTAAGGAGTGTGAAGACCTCATCCTTCTTTACATACATTGGGGCTTAAACCTGCATAGAACTTCTGCAGGATTGTATGGCAAAGCACTGTTAAAATCCTACAGTATTTTTACATCCCTTGTGAACTATTTACTAATCAACTGACAAAGTAAATTGTGATTTGTAGTTTCATAAAAGCCATCACTCAAAGATTTCACAATATATTGCTGAAATGCACAACTGACTTGTGAAGGATCGCTAGTGTGTAAGAATTGCAGTACATTTTGTTTTCATGTGAGGTAATTGTGAGTGCTTCTCGTAGAACTGGATTTAGTCTACTGACATTGGCGTCAAGTTAGCGCTTAAAACGTGCTTTCACAACATTTTCCTCAGGTATCATAGAACGAATTTTGTTGCTAGATGCCCTTTGTGTGGATGTGGACTGTGCCTATACTTGGACTTCTGGGTGTTCATCTGAGAAAATGTAGTGACCAAAACATGGCTACGCATATGGATTGGGATATTTTTTGCTGCCTGTCTATGTTCCCCTGATGGCTTTGAGAGCATCATTACAAATCCAGTGACCAGTACATATCATCTTGAAGATTATAAATATCCTTATATATTTGCATCTATTCACATTAAGTCAAAGTACTGCTGTTGTATAGAACAAAAAAATAATTTTTTTTTCTTGTTCCTACAGTTCATTGAAATAATTTTTATTGAAATTGTTTCAAAACCTTATCTTGTTATCAACTTTAAAAAAGTGGAAATGCTTAGAAGTGATTACGGTGATTTGTTCTTTCATGTGTTTTAATATATTGGGATTGAAGTTCTGTAGGTACTTCTTAAAAGCAGAAATAATTTATTCTTGGAAATGTATCATAAAAGTAGAAATCGTTGCTTTCCTTTCATTCTGTTAACAGCCTTGTTTAAAATGTGCTTTTATTTACAAATTTGAGTGCTAAATATCCATTAAAAAGTTATTCTGCATGCTTTTATGCAAATTTTGATCCAAGAAAAAAAACTGCACTGTAAGTTTAATTTTGCGTGTAATGCGCATCTAAATTGATTGTTTATAGTGCTATACAATATCTTTCATAACTGTCATTTCTAACCATAGTGTGCTGTGTCAATATTTAGATTTTGTCCTCCAGATGATTTGATATTTGCAAGTTGTCTACCCTCCTAGTAAAAATTTTAAACCTTAGTGCTTGTGGTGTTTGTTACAGCCATAGTGAAAAATATTTTTGGTTTGTATTCAGTAATGTTGTGAAAAATAATTCATTTTGTAGTTGTGAAATTTAGTATGTTCCTAAACGCTTAAGAAACTTCTGAATCATTCAAAGTAATGAATGTGATCAGATTTTTTTTTAAGTTTTCTTCATATTTTGTTTGAAAAGTGTCTGCTTGCCCATAATCTTCACACAAGTCTCTGATCTAAACAAGTTAAACAAAAGATTAATATCGTGATTGCACTGATGAGGACGTTCAGTTTTTGTATTTCTGCCAAAAACAGTTAGCTTGTAATTTTGGAATTCTATCACCAATTTGAAAGTTTGTGAAACAACTGAAATGGATTGTAAATGTTACTTTATCTCTTTGAGGTGTGAAGGAATTCACCATATTGACACTCTGTAAATATCTTTTGTTAACATATATACTACCACTGCCACAGTAGTACAGATTTCAGCAGTATATGCGAATTGGCTGTTTTGTAGTTGTTATTAATACCTGGTGAATTGCACATTGTAAATGTGGAAGAATATAATTTAGACACCATCTTTATACAGTACAAAAAAAATATATATATATTAAATCAGCTGATCTAATTAGCACCTTTAAGTGTTTTGTTGGAGTTCAAATTATACTTTAATGTTAATATGTTATGAAACTGGTCTAAAGAATTTAAATTGCTAATAATATTTATATTGAAACATGATTATTTTGTAATTGTTGTGATTAATTAATGCATTCTTCTTTTGATCTCAGATTTTTTTTGGGGGAAGGACAATCCCCATGAGCATCTAAGGCTATAAAGAGGCCCCCTTCATCAGTTTAATTGTGGCTTCTTCATAGTATGTCACAGAGTATAAACTAATTAGCAAAGCACTTTGAGGTATAGATCATAGTACATGCACATTCCTCATTTACATAATGCAATGGTTTTCATTTATTTTTCTCAATTTATTAATACTGTGGCTAAACCACCAGTTGCTTTTGCCTTGGTCATCACCTATACTGTGGTCCATTTGAGCATGTGTTGTAAAACTTGTCCCCACATTTGGGATATGCTGCTGCAAGCTGGCCACAATCACTTTCTTAAACCTTTGTTAGAAGCAAAGAACAAACATCAGTTTCCTGAACATGCATTTGCATTCACTGCCATGTCTAAATGTTTTTAATATAGCAATTTTTTTATGGAAGACAGCTAACCAACTTGTTTTAGCATTTTTATTGACTGAAGTGAAACAGCTGTTGGAGATATTGCATGAAAAATCACATTTCTTATCCAGAAAGTTGATTTCTTTTTTATTCTACTTATTTCTTTTCTTCTGACAAAGCTTAAAGATCTATGGAGAAAGATAATGCTATTGTTCTCTCCTTTGCAAAAAGACTGTATGGGCAATTTGTTCTACTTCTGGTTCTCCAAGTTTGCAATATGGGACAGATGAAAGCTGGTTTAAAAACATTTATTCTTGGGCTATTTGTACTGGACACATACATTTTCCATTCAGTTTTTTGAGTTCTGTAAATTTTTATATTCTAATTTTGGTGATGGGGAATCTCAAAATGAGTGGAAAGCATGTAAATAGTGTCATTGTTAAAAATATGACATGCCAAAAGTAGCAAGAACCCTGTTCTTTTAATATTGTTAATATGTTCTCTTAATTAATGGAGCACTTTTTTTTTTTTTCTAGAAGCAGAAACAATTTCTCTTCTTAAACTTGCCTTTGTAATTTAGTCACAATTTAATCTGTAATTTTATATAACAGTTTAATCAGTAATTTAATATTATCAAAGCAAGTGCAGGAACAGTAATTGATTTTGTTTCAGAAATATGTGTTGCCATTATTGACTAGAGAGAAACAAATTTCTCCTTTTTGGGATGCCCTCATATTTATAACTATAATTACGTATAATATCCTATTTTTTTGGCAGTTTTTATAGTCTATACATTTCAATTAACATTCAAGTTGCTTTATAAAACTGTGACAACAGAACTTGTCTGGCTGTCAGAATTGTTTCTTCAGTACTGTTGTATCTTCTACCAAAAAATGAGATCTGAGGTTCCTTCAGGTTTTGGAAGATGGGGCTTGGTCTGAAATGTATGGAGAGAGTTTAGGTGGTAAAACTGAGGTTACAAATTTCTGCAGTTGTTAGTGGACTCATCTGAAGATTATATATTATTGTGTTGATGGAGAACCTGCTACGAATAAGGAAAGAGATGTGTTACATGTGCATTTGGTTTATGCAGCACTCCAGTGCAAGACTCAAAGTTAAAGGTGATTTTAGTAGATATATAAACTGAATGCACTTCATCATTAATATCCCTGAAAGCTGTGAAAATAGCTTTGCCCATAGAGCAATCTTTAGCTTCTTTAGTTCAGGTGATGATGAAACATATTCTTTTGAATGTCTTATTCTGTGGCTTTTATCTGTAATGGCAGTGCTGCATAAACGTTCATCACTTTTGCATTTGTATTGTAACTTCTGGTAAGTGTCCATTTGCTCCTGTCATGGCAAATATATATGAAGAACTCATATTTCACACACTTTGAGTATCTACAATCAGCAATTATTGTGTTCACTCACATGTAATGGCACTTTTATATGCTGTCACTGACTGAGAAATATTGCAGTTCTTTTTAAATGTTTGCTGTGTGGTGATCCTCAGTTTGCTGTTTTATGACCAACTTGTCATCCAGGCTTGTGTGTACTATACAGTCCAGTACCAAACAGTATTGATATCTACTTAATCACTTCCTTAAAAAGTATTAATTTGTTAGGAGTTTAACAAGTAGAACATTAATTCAAGAACTCAAACCACAAACACTATTTGACTGCTCACACTAACATCGTTTGCTTGTAGTTTTAGTTCAGAAATCTTTAGGACAGGGGTCACCAGCCTGTTTGTAGTGGTGGGCTACTTTTGATGTTAATGAAACAATCCATTCACACCAAATAATAATGCACTTATGAAGGTTTTTTTGCATTTCAAGATATGCATGTTTCAAATACAAAGACACTTTAGTTATGTAAAGAAAATCAGAAAAACAGTAGCACTTTCAACCTCACTACCTGTAAACAGATGTAAACACTATCACCTGTAAACAGATGGAGAAAAACTGGTTGCCAGATTTTCATTTCCAAGTTCTTCATTTTGATTTTTGCCAAGCAATAGGAGTGAGTTTGAAACAATGGAGATAAAATATGGACTGTCAGTATTGCAGTTTGAAGAGGTGTATAAGCTATATTATTAAAAGTATTTGGACACCACAGTGTTTTGGGACAAATGGCTTTATTATTGCAATTAGTAGTTAGTGGGTCCACCTTTTGCTTGTATAACAGTGGCAACATGTCCAGGCATACTATCAACCAATTTCCGGTAGGTCTCTCTAGAAATGGCTCGCCATTTATCCTGCGTACCTGCTACCAGAGTGGAGAACGAAGATGGTTGTTGTGGTCGATTTCATTTCCATCACTCCAGTTCATCCCAGAGGTCAACCTCACTGGGGTCTTAATCACTTGTAAATAGATGGAGCAAGACTGGTGTTTTATGGTATTACGATTAGGACTCTGAGCAGGCCAGTCTAACAATTCCACTTCATTTTCAAGAAACCAGTCCTGCATATACCATGCAGTACGGCAGGAAGCTCGATCATGTTGGAAGAGACAGCTGTCATTCCCATAATACTGTCGCGTTGTTTGTTGGGCAGAATTATCCATAATGCCAAGCTACACTTCAGAGTTCATGGTTTGTGGTATAATAACCAATGGGCTGAGTCCCATCCACAAAAATACAGCTTCATACCATGATGGACCCTTCGCCAAAATTTACAGTTAGAAGAACACAGTCCGACGAAAATCGTTCTCTGAGCTGTCACCGAATCCAAACACAGCCATCAGATTGAAAGAGTGAAGAGCTTGACTCATCACTCAAAGTGACAACTTTCCAGTTGCCCATAATCCAGGAACAACGGGAGACACCACTACAAATGGCATTTCGCATTCATTCATGGTCATGATGTGTGGCTTGTGTGCTGCTACTGTACCATAATAACTAGTGGCGTAACTTGCACAACGTGCCCCCCCTGCAAGATTTAATTCAGCACCCCTAAGCACAGTAATTTTTTCAGGATTTCGAAGACGAGAGAGGATGCATTTTTTTCGGTGTGTGTGTGGGGGGGGCGGGTTAGGAAGTAGGGTAGAGTGTCTGGAAAAGTAAGGGCCGTACCTAAAGCCCTGTAGTTTTAACTAAAAAAAAAAAATTAAGTATTAGTTTAACAAAACGTGTAATTGCTTTGTCCAAAACTAAAATAAATCACTTGAAGAAATCACCCTCTTACACATAGCAGATCTGCGTCTGCCGGGAATAAATGTTGGCACCTGTCATGCATGTAATCCTAGATAACTGACTGTTTTCCCACATCCTCCATGGGGAATCCCACTGTGGCCTTGCACTTTTCCTCGGCAGCGCAGAGGGAGGGCGATTGGAGAGCGATCATATTATTTACAACCCATTGCAGAGCAATCGTATTACAACCCGAAGTCAAAGAGCCGAACACTTTCAATCTGTAGGATATTCAGTGTTTTAAAAGTGAAACTGGGCATTTATTTAGGCAAAGCTAAACATATCTTAAAGCAAAATATAAATCTGTGGGTTATTTATTGTGCATGTCTGAACACCCCTCCCACCCACAGATGCGGGGCTGATAATAACCCACACCATGCAACACTTTGAGAATAGTTATGGTACTAACCAAGACATTACAAGCATTTCCTACTTCAGCAGCGATGGAAAGGGCAGAGACAGAACAGGATTTCTTAACATTTCTTACCGTGGCTCTTTTGTCACGTTCTGTCATGTTGTGCTGCCTTCCTGAAAATTTTTCGCTGTAGTTGCACCATTCTGCTTCCATCTCCTCACAACATCACTTGCAATCGACTTTGGTATGTTTAGTTTAGTTGCAATGCCCCATGTGGAAATATTACTCAAATGACATCCTATGATCAGCCCATGCTGGAACTCAGGAAAGTTAATGTCGACGCAGCTTATTCACTTCAAAGAGACTTGCAGTACAACTGAACATCTCAGTTTTATATACATGCCTCCTCACTCACTCACAGCGCACTGTCCTATGCAGCTGTTCTTTGCAGTTGTACAAGTATGAAATATTTGGTAATGTCCAAATACTTTTAATAATATAGTGTAGTTAGATGCTCTCATGAAAACATAAAGCCCTTTTGTTGATGAAAAGGGCAATTTTCTTAGTATTAGTCTAGAGGGGCACTGCTGAAGTATCTGAGATAGATAGTAAAGCCTAGAAGGAATTAGGTCTACCTTGGGTGACATCCTTTTTGCGCTCAGCCAAGCATTTGGTAATGCTGTGAAAAGTACTGTCGATGTAAACCGTAGTACTAGCAGCAGAAATTCTGAAAGAAGTAGAAATTTCATTTCTATAATGTAAACTGTAGTATACCAGTAGAAGTAGGAGTTTCTGTTTGGGAACTTCTACTTCTGTTGGTACTACAGTTTCCATCGGCAGCACTTTCCTAAGCATTACTAAATGCTTGGCTGAGCACTAAAAAGACACCTAAGGTATACCTAGTTCCTCCTTGGCTTTACTAACTATCTTAGGTGCTTCAGTAGAGCCCCTCTGCATTGATACTACGAAAATCTCTCCTTCCATTAACGAAAGGGCATTGCGTTTTCGTGAGAGCATTGAAAAAATATACTTCAAACCACAATACTGACTGTCCATATTTTATTGCCATCATTTGGAAGTCACTCCTATTGCTTGGCAACAACCAAAATGAAGAACTTAGAAATGAAAAGCTGGCAACCAGTGTCACTCCATGTTAACAGTTGATCAAGACACTAGTGGAGTTGAAAGCACAACTGTTTTTCTAATTATCTTTATGTAATTAAAGCGTTTTTGCACTTCTATATTTTGTCTGTTATGTGTGAATTGTTTTCTTTGTTCTTCAAGATACATACCAGGAAATACAACACCTGTATTACATACTGTCACATAATATTATTACATGATTTAAGTCAGGGTTCGCGCTGCCGATCGCCATCTTTGCAATTTGCGAAAAAGAAATCGTTTTGGCGATGGAAAATAAACTTTGGGGATTACCTTTTCGTAGTGTTACCATACACAATTCTTCCTCGGATTCGCGGAATTCCGTTTTTTATTTGTCATCATTTGGGTCATTTCGAGATCGATGCAGAACGGAAAAGAAGGGGGGGGGTCGTTTTCCGTCTGGGGATGGTATTTCGTCTTTCAAAACTTTCAAAAACTGAAGTTAAACGGAGTGACTATTTTTCCCGTAATCGTAATTTCTTTTTCTCACGATGTTGCCTGTTCTCAGTATTGTTATTAAATATAATTTTGTTGCTTAAATGTTTGTATTTCAGCATGAAACTGTGGAAAACGAGTTCCGAAAACGGAAGTTAAGATGGCGCGGAGATTTCCCTGTAGTTTTCAGGCATGAGATTCTTCCGTGGATTTGAAGAATTCCGCCATTTCCGTTATTATTTTGGACATTCTCGAGATCTGTGCACAAGTGAACAGAAATTTTGGAGGTAATGGTGGGGGAGGGGGATTCGTTTTTTGTTTGGTGACGGGATTCCATCTTTCAAAACTTTCGAAAACGGAAGTTAGCTGCAGCGAATATTTCTCCCGTAATCGTTTTTTTTTTTTTTCTCGCAATGTTCCTTCTGCCCAGTATTGTTCTTAAATAATCCTTTTTTCCACAAATACTGCATTTCAACTTAAAAATGGAGAAAGAAGTTTCCGAAAACAGTAGTCGGTCGGAGCAAAGATTTCTCCCGAAATCGCGTCTTTTTCTTCCCGTGATGTTCTCACTATCCTGCTTTGTTGTTAAATATTACTTTCCCCCAGAAATGTCTGCATTAAGCTTGCTAAGGGAGGAGAAATTTTCCAAAGACAAAAGTGATGGAGTTTGAAATTTTGTTAGAATTGATGCATGGTGTTCAAAAGTATTCATATTCTGAAAGTCACACCATTTATCTAAAGTAGCGAAAGCTTTGATATCGTGCATCGGTGGTCCTCAGGCTGAAAGTCCTTTCAGCATGATGGATTCATTATTGTCATCTGAGGGAATAAAAGGGGAGGAGGAAAGGAAAGCGGTGAAGAAATAGGAAGGGAATTATATCAACAGAAAGAAAAACCAAGCAAAGATTGCTGTGCAGCTGCAGAGTCAACAAAAAACAAATATGGCCATGGAACTTGCTGAGAAGAAAGCAACACAAGAGGAAAATTGAGCTGATGTTCTAGCAAGTAAAAAAAAAAAAAAAAAAAAGAGAGAGAGAGAGAGAGAGAGAGATGTGTTTGAAGTAGTGTCTTTTAAAATCACTTTATTTTGTTTTGAATTCAGTAATTTTATATTGTGAATACAGTGAACAATTCCATCTTGCTCGTGCTGCTTTATATTCACACTTTCTTGTTGCCTGTTCTGATATTTTCACCTGATTAAAAAAATTTCAGCTTTTTTGTTCCTTGGTCAGTCTCATGTATGACAGTGTTATAACACTTTGTCGAAAACAAATTGAATTTGGCGACTAAATTGGCAAAAACTTTAGAAAAGTCAGTGCAACCCCTGATTTAAGTAACATAAATAGTAAAATGGAATTAAATTTACATTGATATATATAAAAAAATGTCACTGCTTTGTCACAAAATAGACAACGATGAAAGCTATGAAATAGGTCCGGGTAAAACTGGAGCGATAAACAGAAGGCTATAAAAACGTAACAAAGAGCAATCTAAATTAAATATTTTGGCAGATGGCATAGGTCTAGCAAAGGCCACTCACTTCGGTAGTTTTACAGATTTTATTTTTGAAATAACATAATTTATCACTATTAGATGAGTCATCCTACGTGGAGCACCATTCAAAGATTACATGGTAGTGTTTTCTTCATAGACGAAACAATTAGTCGCCCTTGCTGCCTATCAGTGGGACACAAGTTTTAGTGACATTGACTGATGTCTGATGGGACTGGTAGGGATTGGTTGTGATCTGCTGCTTTAAGCTAATTTGCATAATGCATTCATTTTTCATTTCACTAAGGCAATGCTATCTTCAATGTTTGTAAGATGTAAGAGATTTTGCTAAATTGCTTCACTCTCTGTGTACTGTTGTTTTAAGACATGAGTTAATTTTAACAGTACCACTTGAAAACTGCCCGTGGGCACATATGGTTTGCAGTTTCCACCCCTCTAGTGGAAGAAACTATGAAACTTCACTCTGAAGTATAAGAAAATCAAACAAAACAAGGTTAGTTTAGCTCAAGCCTGTGATTGTTTCTGGGGTAAAAAAGCAGACAAGAGCGGCATTATTACTTTTCAACAGGCTTATGTGGTTTGTTTATCACAAAGCATGATTACCATATACTAGCACTGTATTTTGTGCATGCACAATTTTCTATGTATTGCTTTATTGTATTGTAGTTGTGTATACTGAAAAATATTATCTTGTACCACAATTCTTTAGTATTAGTTATCTTAGTATTGAAGAATATGTTCTTAAAAAAAACAATAATATCTTTATCGTAGTTATCTTTAGTATTGAAGAATATCTTTTTGTAAAGTGGTACTCAAATTTACTAGGATGTTTCAGAAACTGGTTCTTGAAAAAATACAATATTCCTTGTGTTTGTGTGTATTACTGTTAAGTGAAAGGTCTAATGTGCAAGAGTAATTGTGTCATTTTCTGCCGGGCATTCTCTTGAACAATAAAAATATCTTCATGGATGTACTGTGTAAATTTTGGGGAATCTTGCTACAAGTTTATCAAAGGTGGCCTCGTAATTTTTTAACAAATATCTAATAAAAGAAGCTACAACAAAGATTAAGCTGATTGTGCCATTTTTTTCCCCTGTATAATCCACAGATGTGTATAATGTAAACCGTAAAATTCTCAGGAGAGAGAAAATTTCCTTATCAGCAGACAGAGAAATTCAGAAAAAGAAATCATGTCATATTATCCTCACCTGCGATGTTGATTCCGAATCATAATTTCCTGCTGAAAAGTTGCGATTCACAGGATGACCCAGTGGTCTGAAGAAATAAAAAAAAGCAATCTTCTTATTTAAGAAAAGAAATAACCATCATTGTTTAAGTGCTTTAGTGTTACTTTAAAGTGAATAAATAGCAAAAATCTCGAAGTTTTTTTCAGCAGTTCTAGACTTGATAGTTCCGTAATTTGATTCTGTACCTTTGATTCTGGCACCTTTAAACTTGCGTGATGCTGAGCTTCCCACAGCACATGATGACTAATAACTCCTTTGATGGATCACATTTTCTGTCAAAATAAATGCTTTTAAGTAAATAATAATAAAAAAAAGCCTTCTTTCAAACTATTTGTGGACTTCTATTATCTTCATATTGCATGACATTTTTCTGTTGTTAACACCTTTTTTGGTAATTTTCCAAATATACATCACCTGATAATTTCAGTGCAGGTTTTTCAAAAATCAAAGTGCCACAAAAACTTTTTGTTAAAGTGGTGTATTGTCCACAAAACCTAGATTTGTAACTTTTTTAACAGGCGTTCCACATATTATACGATGAAAATTAAGATACTTGTATATCACAAGAATTGCACTTCATTCTAGCATCTTGAAAACCTTAAAAATAACTGGCCACATTCATTTGTTGTTATGTAAGCAGTTGCATTTCATATTAAAACATGTGAATACATTCCTAATATCTGAAAATAGTGCTTATGAAATTGTGGTATTCTGGCATATTTAAGGCATTTGTGCCATAACTTCACACTTTGTTGCAGTATACACCATAATACAGGGTGGTTCAAAAGTTTTGCACTATTTTTAGAAAATTATTAAATAATAACTACACCACTTACAGACATAAGGTTTCTTGTGTTTGAAAGGTAAGCATGTGATGTTTTTTTATGATACAAGCTAATACAATTCTATTAGTGCCCGCTTATTTACATGAAGGATGTCCAACCTGTTCTCAGTTTCTCGCCATTGTTCGCTGTAATAAATCTGTATCAACAGAAGAAATAGCATTCACAATGTGCTCATTTAAGTCGTTTAAATCACTCATCTTTGTTCTGTATACTTGGCCTTTGACAAATCCCCATAAAAAAATCCAATTGGGTTATATCAGGTGAACGGGCTGGAGTGGGATTCAGGGATTTCTATGGGAAGTTCTTGGTTGAAGGTGTAGAGAGTTTGATTTATATATATATATATATGGTTGATGCATAAGTTCATGCTGTTTTTCACCACACTACAGGAATGTATTGCATCAGAAGGGAAAATGGAATCAATCAATTACGTATTAACCCCCATTGTTTATGATAGTGTCCCAACATCTGGATAGGTCTGCAATGCCATTCTTGAAAAAAACGTGCAGGTTTTGCTGCGAAGAAATTCTTGAGATCAACATCATTGTTGAACGTTCTGCCATGGAGTGCATTCGACAGAGATCGTAACAGGTGATAGTCTGAAGGGGCGACATCTGGGGAATAGGCCGGATTTGGAAGGATCTCCCATTTCATGTCCTGAATGGCCATTTTGGTCGTGTTTGCACTGTGAGGGCGTACGTTATCATGTTGGAGAAGGACACCATGGTGCTGATGTGACCGTTTCTGCTGAATTGCTCCCTCCATATGGCGAAGTGGCTCACAATAGAGTGCGGCGTTGATGGTCCGATTCCTCGGCAGCATTTCCAAGTGAATAATACCTTCCATGTCCCACCAGACACACAACATGATCTTTGCAGGATGAAGATCATGTTTTGGACATGGTGTGGGCGTCTTGTTTGGGCTTAACCATTCCCTCCAATGCCTGAAATTCACGTATAGGCACCACTTTTCCTTTACAGTAACAATACGTGACAGAAAGGGTTTGTGTTGCTGAGAACACTTGCGATAACGGGCGAGCAAGGAACCACATATGGCAACACGCTGATTCTTGTTGTTCTCGGTGAGAGTGTGACGCACCCAAGACTCCAATTTCTGGACCTTTTCCATACATTCCAGGTGTCACACCTCTGTGACTTGATCACAGTCCATCTCAGTGGTCAATTCGCATGTGGTTTCACACAGATCCAAGTGGGGGAGACGATTCAAACGATCCTCATCAAAGTGAGATGGATGACCTGAGCATGAAGAGTCGCTGAGGTCAAAATTGCCACCTCGGAACCTCTCAAACCATTTGCGGACTGTCCTCGGAGCAATAGCATCCTCCCCATACTGAGTACAAATTTGTCGAGTATCCTCTGCAGCTGTGGATCCTTTGTTAAACTCGTAGAGGAGTGGATGTCAGAAATGTTCATTCCTCTCTACTTGACACGCCATACTTCCGGACCTGAAAACCAAAAAACCATTAGCCACAATCACACAACGTAATATGATTTAGATACACAATATATTACTGGCTACATTTTGATACACAACTGGCCATCTGGTCCGTCACTACTTACCTAGGAAACACTTGTGAAGTAAAATGGCATGAACTTATGCATCAACCTAATATAAATTATATATATGACTGTAGTGTCACTGCTACATGCTGTGGGATGGATTATTTACTCATAGAGATGAGTGGTTTTAATGATTTGGCCCATGAATGTAAACTGAATTGACAGTTCTTATATACACCTATCTAATAACATGTTGCTCCACCTTCTGCCCTTGCAACAGGAGCCATATGTCTTCTTAAGGACTCAATGGGGTGTTGAAAACATGCAGGTGGTATTTGCCACCCATGCAGCAAGGATGGTCTATTGTGTAGCATCCACATTTTCCTGTGGGTGTTTGTAGGCTCGAACAGATCTTTACAATTTGTTCCACAAATTCTCAATGAGGTGGAGGTCTGGCAATCAACGGGTCCAATTAAATGTGGTAAACTCACTGGAATGCTTCTGAAGCCGATTTGTCACCACTTAAAAAGTATGTGGTGAGGTGGTGTCCTGTTTAAAGATGGCATCAAGATATTGAAAGAGAATCATTACAAATGGGTGTAGATAGTCAACAAGGATGTTCACATTTGTCTGTGACAGATGAGGGGCAGTGGCAAAGCATGGTACTGTGTTGGGGAGACTAAAAAAATGTTTTTTACTTTTTTCAGTTAAACTAATGTATATATAGCACTCTATCAAAAATGCATATTATATTCATGTAAGTATTTTAGCACCAAACATATTGATTTCCATTGTCATTGTTTGCTGTACTGTATCTTTGAAAAACTTCTGCTACATAAATGCAATTTTTCTTTTCATAACTTGCAAAACCTAATCACAGATCAGACTGTTAGCAAATTAAACTGTTGCCAAACTGATCCTAAAAACGAAATAAAAAAGATAATGATTTCCAGTTCATATAACTTAAACTTAGACCCACAAAGATCGGTATTTTTTAACTCACATTTCTTTTCGTAAGATAAAGCAGACAGTGGATTTTTCCGTAGATACTTAACTGGATCAGAAGAATCGTAAGCTTCTTGTCCCCACATTTCTTGCTTAAAAATTAAACACAACACTGACAACACACTCATTAGTCAGTCACAAGTTCTACTTTAACATAACAGAAACAAACCCAAGAGCCGAGATTTTGGACCCCAATGCCTCGACCAAAGACCAACCAATCAGTGGCATCCGCTTTCGTTTGAAACTATTTTCTAGTCTACCTTCACAGACGCCGCAGAGCTATAAATAACTCTCCTGTGGCAGCAGTTGTATGTTCATCTGTGAGACTCATGATTTTGAGTCTCACTTTTCATTCCCAGATAATACGATTGAAAGGAAATGTTGGGCATAATGTAATTTTGCAAATATATTGTCCAGCATTAGCTTCAATTATGAGATTTCCTTCCATTGTATATGTGAAAAACTAAATAAATATGATAAGTAAAAATAAAAATAGTTTTGGCATTTTACTCTTGGGTAGACTTAGTCTCAAAGTCCAACTAGTGTACCCAAGAGTAAGTCCAAGACAGTAGACTTAGTATCAAAGTCTACCCCTATGCTTTGCTTCTGATGAGGAGCCTCAAAAAGCCCATATTTATGCACCCCAAACTGTTACACCCCTCCATCTGCCTGTATGTGTTTCCTGTAGTTTTGGTATATATGTATGATGGTCTGGTGTGCAAATCCCAACAGTTCAGCAGTTTTGGTGATTGAACAGCAGCCTTCCTTGCACCACTATCTGGCCATGGTCAATTCACTTACATCACTGCTTTTACCCATGATTACTTTTCTGTGATTAGTTTCTATTGTATAGAGACCTTCTCTATATACACAGTGACAGTTCTGGTGTCCCACATAAGACTGGACAAGATACTTTTGCTTTGCATATTGTTATTAGGGTGTATATAATAATTCACTGTGTATGTACATATATACAAGGAGTGTTCAAATGAAAAGGTACGAAATGACACTGTGGGTATAAATGAAGACTTTATTCAAAGTATACACCATAGGCCGTAGCACAATGATCCCATTGATTAACGAGCCGAAGGATTCCTTGTTCCCAGAATTCCTGTGGCCGTGACGAGACCCAGTCCTGCACAGTGTCCTTGAGTTCGTCGTCCGAGTGGAAGCGCTTCCCTTTCAGATGTTTTTTCAGGGGACCAAACACATGGAAATCGCAGGGCGACATGTCCGGGCTGTAGGGCGGATGGTCAAGCTGCTTCCACTGGAACTTGGCCAGTTCCGCGTGTGTGACCCTCGAGACGTGTGGACGCGCGTTATCATGGAGCAGAACCACACCCTCCGGGAGCAGCCCCGGTCTTTTGTTCTTCATGGACCTGCGTAGGCTTCGGAGTGTCTCACAGTACACATCGGAGTTAATGGTTCGCCATCCTGTCCTCACACGCACTGCCGCGTCAATTGGACGGCGCTCTTTATAAGAGCCTCTGCTCTCTCCTGCGCATGCGGGCTCCCGCGCATGCTCCGATCCACGCCGGCGACTCCAATCACATCCCTAGATGTGTCGCTACGTTCTCCCATAGCGGCATAGGCAAATACATTAACGGTTACGTTCTTATGACGTTTCGTACCTTTTCATTTGAACACCCCTAGTAGTAATATGTGACAGAAATATATAATTATGTATAATAAAGTTTTTAAGTGATACTGACCAGTGTGCTTAAAAAAGTAGACAAACTGAATTACACGTAAAATTCTTAAATTGAACCTTTAATTACAAAAGGTAAGGGCTTTGTCGAGAAGGTGGTTATTGGTAGTTGATCAGCATTTGTGTGCAAAAAAAGTAAAGAGTTTGGTGAAGTAGAGTTTTGGATCTCATTCGATGGTTAAGGATGGGGAAAAAAATTAAATGAAGTACTCTTTATACAAAAACGGTTGTTTCCGAGGTTGTTTCCCAAATACAATTGAACCCCAGGTTGATGAAAGTAAACTTCCTCAGTCCATTGAAACAAATTTGAAAAATGAAAAGAGCCTGTTCAGGCATTGGTGTAAGCTTGAGAGTCACCCACATTCTAAAAATAACAGTAGATTGTAAAGGATGTTTATTAATTTAATACAAAAGAGTACATTTTTTCAGCCATTTCAGATTTTCTAAAAATTCTTATCTCTTTATTTCTTTTTATTTTCATGAGTTTTTAAGCACACAAGTACAGGTGTGGCCTAGGCTTGTAAAATTGTTGCTGCAGGGTTATTTCAAAAATGCCTTTGGGCAGACTTCTGAATTATCAGCATCCAATTGTAGGCATCTTTATTAATGCTTCCAGCAAAAATGTGAAGACTTGGACTCAAGACCCTTTTCTCCATAAAATCATAGTTATGCTATGCTTTTAGTAAATCAATGTTTCTAATATTCAGATGAATTTTTTGGATAATTAAGTTTTATTAGAAGTGAAACTTTAGTATAAGTAGATTTTTTCAGACTTTGTCAACTGTCCAGATATTGAATGAAGGTAGACAGTGCATTAATGCTCATTTCAGCTAAGTTGATTTTTGAATAATAGTGAACAGAATAAGTAAAATATGAGCTTTTTGTTTGCTTATCCATCTGTTTTTTCTTCAAATGGCTATAGAGAATGAATGGATTTCGATGCTAAATTGTGCATGTTACTGCTGAATTGTGATAGTGAATAATGTGAGAAGCATGTGTGAAATGTATAAGTAAATTAAGATTAATGCAAGTTCTATAATAAAACCCATACTTTTATATGTGCTCTTAATGATATTGCAGTTTCCTAATCAAAGCTGCTGAATTTTGTGTAATGTGTTGTTACACCTAATTCTGTTTAATGGCAAATTTATTTTGCCAGTGAAAAGAGTTGTACTGGTGAACTAAACATAATAATAAGCTATTTTTCTGTGAAAAAGCTGGGTATTTTTTAAAAGTTTGCAGATCTACATAAAGGTAGTTTTTATGTGGTAGTTATATACATTTGTTTGAAACCACGTTTTCTTTATTATTTCTTCTTGTTCATTCAGTCTAAGTTTTGCAGATATGCTGTTTTTCTGTAGATGATATTACCTTGTTAGCAATGGTTGTTTGACTGACAATGAGTTTAAATTCAGTCGTGCACGTGTTCTGATTGGATGAAAACATTTCTGTAACACTAAAAGTGGTAAAATGTAAAATTTCGATAAAAGAAAACAAGAATTTTAGGAAGTTAGGTGGCATGTTTCATCAATGGCAAAGCCAGCAGTTCAGAGCTTGGGAAAACAATTAGGTGACTAAGTATTGTTTAGGAGGGCACAATATCTTGAAGTGTTTGGCAGAAATTTTGCCAGAAACTTCTGTTTCATATAAATTTAACCCTATACTGATGATGTTATCACCAGAGAAAAAGTTTTCAGGTACATACTGTATGTAATTTTGATTCAGTGTATTTATAGCTTCTTAATTCTTCCACTCCTAGTCAACACATGCATTTTGGCATAGAGATTCCTTTTCTTGGTTGCTGTTTCATGTTGTGTTTTCAAATCGAGGTTGTAACAGTGGCGGCTCGTGGTTAGAAAAATAGGTGAAGAGCTACAAGAGCAATATGAAAAGATATCTACTGTTTCAATAAAAATCACTATATGAGGACTGACCTATTTTATGTATATTAGGTCAATTCTTCTTTCTTTTAAAGCTGCAAATTTGTCGATTATGACGTCATAGAATGGTTGTTTCTTCGTGAGCATCAATAAAATATCTTTTTGAATAGAAATATTTGCCAAAGAAGCAAGTCTATCTTGAGAAATAGTGTTTCTTGAGTAAGTTTGTATTCTTTAAAGGCAAGAAAAACTTCTTTTCACTGACACATTTGTAGATAAAATTGTTAAAATGAGGGAAACCAATTTACAAGTTTCTGCAAAAATGTCTTTATCTCCATGAAGCACTCGAAGAAGTTCTTTAGTCGATATATTCCTTAATTTTTCATCGGCATATACAAGACTCAGTTCATTTTTAAGGCACTGGAGTTTAGTAAATATTTTCCCGTAAAAACGTTGTAGATTTTCAAAAGCGTCTGAGGGAAAACATGAATTAAATTAATTGAACTTGGTTGTGTCAGCAAGACAGACAAATTGAAGTTTCTCACAGTCTTCAAATCTTATATCCATTTCCATAAGAATGTGGTCCGAAGTTTCAAAATACAATATAATTTTGAAAAATTGTTTCTTCTGTAAGAGCAGCATATTCCCATATAGATCTGCTTATTTCTGTGATTTTGCTAGCTTTTCCAAACAGTGTTTCAAATACCTCATCGTTAAGGCAATTACTTTGTGCAAATAAAATTTAAGAGAATTTAGTACTTAATTTGAATAAGTAATATATATATATATATATATATTACTTATTCAAATTAAGTACTAAATCCTCTTAAATTTTATTTGCACAAAGTGGGTTGCCTTACTCATCGTTCCTTTTATGGCTCAAAATTTCACGAGTTGTTTTAATTTGAGTTACACATCAGTACTTTATGTCTAGTGATGTTTTTGCAAAATTTTGAATTATAGATCGGTGGAGCCAAAAATTTCATTAAGTACTATTGCCAAAAATGTAAATTCAAAAGTGTTCATGCCATTTAAAAACCATTCGGCAAGTTGAATTGATTTCTTGTCTGATTGTTCACTGTTTGTGAGAAATTCTAATGCTTCCTCCAATTTTGCCAGTCTTCAACAATTACACTTACTAACTTCAAAGTGGAGGACTATCGAGTTTCTGTTATGGTTAATATGCATCTTGCGGTTGTTGATGCGAGTGTATAAGATCGCTTCGCTGAGTGGTGAAAAAACGAAGGAATTCCACTGAGACTTGCATAAAATATTCGACACTTAGAAATTTTAGAAAAACTCTGCTGTAATACAAGTTTCAAACGATGCGCTAAGCAATGAACAAAAACAGCTTGAGAAGCTTTATCCTTGATTTTTCTGGAGTCCATTCAAGTGTCCAGACATTACACTTGCCCCATCGTTACATTGTCCTATTAATTTGTGTTGATAATCAAACTGTTCCAAAATTTCGTGGAAACCCAAAAATCGCTCAGCCAAATACACCTTCCGAACAACAAATCTTATTATTAAAGAGCACTGAGAAGCCTAATTTATGTCTGTGGTGTCATCTACTTGAATAGAAAAGCATTCAACTTAATTTATTTCATTTTTAACGTGATCGTTTATATATTCAGAAATACATTCACTTAATTCATTTTGAATAGTTTTTGAGTCACCTGTGAAGACATTTTTTATCTTTTCGTATTGATTTTGAATTTCTAAAGGAATTCTTGATATCAACAATGAAAGTAATTCCGTGAAATTTCCATGATTTATCGAGTCGATGCTTTCGTCATAGCCACGGAATGCTAGTTCTTGTTTCCTCAAATACAGTACTGAATCAATCACTGTCTGCAGGAGAAGTCTGTTTAAACAAACATTTCCGTTGAAATGCCTTTTCAAAAGCCTAGCACTCTCCCTTATGTTCTGATTTTTTCAAAATTCCTTAACTTTTATTCTCATTTCAGGTGTTCGCTAGAATCACCACGTTTATGAAATGACCGAATGTTTATGAAGTGACCGTGTTATATTTAATAAATCTGAGAAACAGTCTTTATTCCCCGCCGAATGTTTTTACTATAAAGTAACACGGCCAAGAAAATCATTTTTGTAACACAGTAGTGCTACAAAGCCAGAAGTGCTGCAAAGCCATTTTCTGTCATGAGAAAGAAGACATATTCAGTAAACCAACAGTTTTTACAATTAAAATTGTAAGATTTACCGCCCTTCCTGATTTCTTTCTTGGCGACAATTGTCAGTGAATCCGTGAAGATAAAAGAGACATTTTTCCTTGAAGTAAAATGTCTCTTTTATCTTCATCTTTCCATCGATCAAATGGAGTTTGCAATAAATTACAGACAATGCCGTTCACAGAATACATACTAAAAACTAAAACTATCAGTTAAACTGTACACGAAATTTAAGTATCAGGTGAAGTTTTTGATAAACAATCACAAAGCAGGAAAAAAACAAATCTCTTTCGGAAAGCTTGTACCGCAACGAGAAAACCCTAGTGGATTGCAAGGTACCCTGGGCAATTAGTCCTGTTCCTCCGCGATCTCTTCCGAAGGTCACTACTCCAGGTGCAGAGCCTGAGTGTCTCAAGCTAAAACTCTTCACTTGCCCTGCAGATAGGAGAGGGTGACGTCACGGTTACCATGGTAACTCAGCCGATATCTGCAGACTTCCAAGCATTCTCATTTTGGCTCTTCACTTGAACTGTTTTGCGTAGAGAGACTTGGTTTCCGTATTGAACGCCCATTGTGAATTGATCTAATAAGAATTTTGAGCATTTTGGCACTCAATAAAGGCAAAGAAGAATATATACACAAAATTACTGAATAAAATTTTATTTTAAATGAAATAGGTGAAGAAGCACTTCACCTACTTCACCTGAAAAGCTGCCACTGGGTTGTAATCATTCTTTCTATCTGGTTTTATGTGTGTTTTAATCTGCTATGTGTCTTACCCAGAGATGAACCAGTTCAATATTACAATATAACAATTGCAGTTGGGTGTCAGAGAAGATTGAGTTTTGTGTCAAAATCACTGTAAATGGAGACATTTGATGCATCAACAATAAGTAAAATCTAGCACTAGTTTTTTTTTTGCAGATGAACTTTCTCTGATTAGCTAACCTCTGAATCTCAGAGGCTAGCTTAATTATATATGCATGTATAACAATTGCATTTGTGAATCAGATTTTTTCAGGATTCTGTTCTAATCTGTGCACATTCTCTCTCTCTTTTTTTTTTTTTTTTTTTTTGTTTGCCGATGTTCTTGGTTATGTTTTCAAAATCATGTTCTAACCCATTATCCTCACAATATTAAAAATGTTTTTAGCCTTGTTAATGTTATGTGGGTTGGAATTGCCTATACTTAGGTGTTATTATTATTTTTTTTTTTTTTGTAGTAGTAGTAGCAGCTGTGTATTGGATAGTTTTTCATGTGTGTGTCATCCTACAAATGAGGATGTTGTAGGTTGCTGCCTTATCTAATAATTTTATTTCTTTATTTGGTATTAAAATAAGCCAGAGTCTATAGCATTTCTCATTTATAGGAATAAAACTGACACAAATCCACTGCATAAATAATACAAAAAAATGAACTTCGAAGGAAACAATGACATATGGAGTATTTCTCTTCCTAATTTGCAGTTCCATGCAGTAGTCGAAGCAGTTGCAAAATGTTTGGAATCCATTATAACAAAAAAAATGAAAGCAGAGTGGTAAGTGGTGCACTAGTAGCACACAACAGCTGAAATGCAAACAGCAGAATGCCTGCTGCAAGACTTAATGATCATTTTTCTTGCATACCACAACACCTTCCACATGTCATGTCAACGTCTTACACATTGTGGCAGGAAAGCAGAGAATTGCATAATGGATCACATAACAGTGAAATTTTCTTGCATATAACAAGCAGCTGGAAGAATTTCTCTCTTGCATATTAACTAAATCAGACATGCAGAACTTGGGTAAATCAAGAACTTACTGTAATGGCATTTCATTTGTAAATTTTTGACTGCCATCTTTTTTACAATGCTGATGTTAAGGTGTTATATGTTGCAAATAAAAGTTGCTTATTTGTGAAGAATGTAGGCTCAGATACACAAAATTAATAGTTACTAAGATAAATCCTGTATGCATACACAATGTTGAAATATTTTTATATATTTTAATATTTTTCTGTCCATCCTATTTATACATTTTGTGTCTTTCATTAAATAGAAGATTCAGGATTTCAAACTCATTGTTTAACACTGTAAAGCAAAACAAGCTCTTTTTATATATATATCAATTGCAGGGAATAGATTTTGCAAAGATGAGACAGCTGAAATTATTTTTTGATTCAAATTTGTGGTGAAGTTTCAAACAATTTCAGAAGAATCTGTTTAACTCCTACTGAAGTTTTATTCTTAATCCTTAAGATACATCAAGCAGTAATGTATTGGAAATGTATAGTGTGTGTAGCTCTTTTCAATAACAAAATAACCTTAGGTCATAGAGGGATAATCAGAATATATATACATTGTATTATACATTTACGTATTTTATAAGTTAAATCAAACATACCCACTAGATGCTTTTGTTCAACACATCAACATTATTTTTAGTGCAACCTTCATAGCCCTGACTTCGTTGACGTATATTCATTAACATTGAGACTGCTATGGCATTTCAGCATTAGCATTTACTAAAAGTACTATGAAATAGTATAAAATAATAACATGCCATGTTATATTCAGGTCAGCCTGTATAAAATCCAGTATTTCTCAACTCCTGTGTTGGGGGTTGTCATACGCTAAAATCGATCGTGCGGGTTGTCGTATAAAATATTGGTCACGAAATGAAGATGGCCTTGTATTAAAAGTGAGGGCAGTCAACAGGTAAAAACAATGGATTACAAGATTGAAGTGATAATATTCTAATCAAAAATGAACCAAAACAAAGATGAATGATAAAAATGCCATGCCGAATCGTTCCCGAATGTCAATGATCCTCGTCTCAATGTCCGAGCCACGACATAGGTCACTACGCTACGCTTTTCGCCAGCACTCACTGGCATCTTCAGGCACGAAAATGAACTGTTGACTGCTCATGGTCGTACTGATTGTGCAGAATTTTTGCCACAATCAGTACGACCATGAGCAGTCTGCAGTCAACAGTTCATTTTCATGCCTGAAGATGCCAGCGAGTGCTGGCGAAATATGTAGCATAGTGACCTATATTGTGACTCGGACATTGAGACGAGGATCATTGACATTCGGGAACGATTCGGCATGGTATTTTTATCATTCATCTTGGTTTTGGTTCATTTTTGATTAGAATTTTATCACTTCAATCTTGTAATCCATTGTTTTTATCTGTTGACTACCCTCACTTTTAATACAAGGCCATCTTCACTTTGTGACCAATACTTCATACGACAACCCGCACGACCAATTTGAGCGTATGACAATTTCCAACACAGGAGTTGAGCAAGACTGGATTTTATACAAGCTGACCTGAATATAACATAGTATGTTATTATTTTATACTATTTCTAGTACTTTTAGTAAATGCTAATGCCGAAATGACATAGCAGTCTCGATGTTAATGAACATACGTCAACGAAGTCAGGGCTATGAAGGCTGCACTAAAAATAATGCTGATGTGTTGAACAGAAGCATCTAGTGGGTATATTTGAAAAATTTATTTTTGAACATACACCAAGACATTTAAATAACCTTGGGTTATGAAAATCTGAAAATCCTCGTTGATATATCAGCTACTGTAAATTAGCTTCAGAACTCAGATAATATAGAAATATTTTCTATGATGTGTGATCCAATTTAGTGCCTGACTAAAACAAACAAAGGCCTTACAAATATTTATCATTTATAATATCAAATATGTATTAAAAATGATAAAACATTTGTCTAAATATATTTTAAATATGTGTTACTCATATATTATTTATCACTGTAATAATGTGTGAATAAAAAATTTACCCCTTCGTATTTTGGTAAAAATCGCTGCATTTTTACCACAAGGTCACTTTGTTTTTTTCTTTGTAATTCTCGGTCTTATTACTAAGGCACTACTGAAGGAGAACTTAACTTTAATGCTTTAATCTCTGTGTAAATTTTTTTTATATCATCTGCATTCCTAATGTACAATTTAAGTGCCATTTGCTATTTGTGTACTTTGTACGCATCTGTTTAATTATAGTTTTTGTGATTTTGATATAATTTATCATTTTTTCTTTTATTGTTTTAAAGCATAGCTTATAAAAAGTTGTTTTTTTCGATTGGTTTTAGACTTATGATTTGATAAAATTTTACTCCGGTGAAGCAAAATTTTCATTTCTTTCTTTAGAAGGATTTGAATCTTACGTGTTTTTTTGTATGTGTATGTGGTCTGAGTCTTATGTTTTAAGGTAAAGGATCTTAAAACATTAAAACAAAATATTTTTATCATAGTATAATGTGTAAAATATGTAGTGTTAATATGTATATGTTTTCATTCCATAAAAAGATTATTAGTTATGACATTTTTTTTGCAAGTACAATTTGCTGTTGTATGGTTACCTTTGGTTTTTAAATGTTTTTATGTAAATTGTGCAACTATTTCATATGAAGTATTAAAAATATGCACCTTAAAAGTTTTCTTTTTAGATATGTCAAAATTTAAAAAAAATGAAAAAAAATTGTGTGCAGGCTATATGAATAGTTATTGTGCAAAAGTTGAATTACTAAGTCATTTTGTCCAGAATCATAACTTGGGGAACAGTGGCACCATTAATTACCAAGTATTGTTCTTTGTCTGCTTGGTTACAATCAGCTTCATGATGGACATTATGTACAAAACTGAAGCTTTGTTCAACCAGTGTAAGCTTTACTGAAATACAAAATTTTGAAAGATGATATACTGAGTTTAAATTTAATGCTCTCACTCCTCTTCTGAAAAATCTTGTGACTGGAAAGTGTAAAATTTTACAGGCTGGATTGAAATCCACTAAACTTTCTCTGTTATAAAAACTGTCAGAAAAGGCAGTGAACTTCTATGGGAAATTTTCTTCGTATATATATATCATTTCTGAAGTTTATTATAACTTGAGCCATCAGAGCTTTAGAGTAAAAAATTCCTTTTCGTCAAATATTATTTTAAAAAATGTAATTACTGCTACAAAGTTATATTTAATTTTCCATAATTTCTGTTTGACACCATATTTGATTTTTTTGTATTTTGTGATGAGTGAAATTTGTCAAGCAAACTAATGTTAAAACATTTTCAAGGTCACATTTTTGTGTACTCCAGTGTAATTTTAGTTACAGGATTTTAGAAGCTAGTATTTCATTTGTGGCACACATACATATTTATATGGTTAAGCATTAAAGTTTTCTTCTGTTTATTCATCATGATGTGTGAATTTAAAATTTTACAGTGTAACTTTTTCAAAGTTGGTGACTGATGCACATGTGATTTCAGCTGTTCATCGTAGTAGCAGTTTTTTGGAGGTTTTTGCCAGCCATCTTAATGTGCTAATTGTGTAATATTTTGTCATTACTGTATGCTTGACATTTTTAAACTGGTTTTGTTTGGCTAATTCCATTGGTAAAACACTCTGTACTTAACTGTTTCCCTTCCTCTCATGGAAGGCTTTTGGCAGTGTAATTTTTGCATAAAGTCTTACGTCTGAAGTATCTTAGTGCCAAATATCCAAATTTTTATCATGGTTATGTGCTAACAGTTTCTTGGAACAAAAAAACAAAACAAAAAGTTTGCAAGGAATGTAAATAGTTTGTACAGCCCCTGAAATCCTGGAAAAATCCTGGAATTTGATTTCCTTTTTTTTCAGGAAAGTCGTGGATTTTTTATATTTTGGGGAAAGGTCCTGAAATAGTATAATCCTGGAATTTTTAGTTGTATCTGCTCACGATGACATCACTTACTTCCATGGAGTGTTGAAACATGTCATCTCGTGTGAAACTGGAAGTCAAGATGTTTGGGAGGAATATTCACTGCCACCTTGGTTTGTAGTATAGTAGTTGTGGGTAGTTGAAGTTCCGACAGCGAGTGAAAACCTTTCCCTGTGTCCGACGTTGCCGTTCCTTATAACACATGCTTTTCTGCCACCAATGTGAATAAATAGTTTTTGAACAGGGAATCTTTAGTGCCATGTCAAAATTGTTTTGTGTTATTCTCATCATGCTAGGTTCTAAATTACTTCATATAAGTTTTATACAGAGCAATTTTTATATGGGGAAATTTAACCACTTCATTGAAGATATAACACACACTGAAGAACACTCTGTAAGCCGCCTCGGTGGCGCAGTGGTCTAAGCGATGGCCTCTGATCATTCGTCCAAAAGGGGTCCAGGTTCGAATCCCGGTGAGGTATGGATGTTGTGTTTGTCTTACAGCACTGGCTCTCTCCCTTCCCTGGAACCATTGACCCTAAATTAGGGATGGGCAACTGCTTATAGCCCATTGAGTTGCTCACGGTGGTCGTTAAACCTCCAATCAAAAAAAAAAAAAGCACTCTTTAATGGCAGAACTCATGGGATTTCATAAGAATTCTAAACATATAGTAAATTTGTACAAAATTCTAGCGGATAATGCTTACCTTGGCATTCCTTTCTAGCGATGGAAACATTTCACGCACGTGTTTCCGATCTTTGTTGATGTTATTGTCCTAAAGTCCATTGTATGCGATGACTGGCTTTACTTCTCACACTTTGCGCTGGGTATACTCATTGGATCTTTGCCTTAGGATTCCAAACACATCAATTTTTACCATTCTTTATACTCAAAATTTTCGCCCATCCTCTGGGCATCCTCAGGAAGTGTGGCGACTTTACCACCGATGTTCGTGGTTAACTTCGCGCTAATGGAGTCCGATACTCCTAGTTGCCATTCGTCGGATATACTTTCCTGGATATATTTCGTTATCAAGCCCGGCTGGCGCCATCTATGTTTCATTAACAACAGTTACTTTGAAATATTGCACGTAAAAGATAATAGTAGAATGATTAGAGCTATATAATAGTCAGAATTAGAACTACTAATTGGAATATAGTAAATTTGGCCCCAATTTGCAAAGTATGAAACAAAGCACTATGATCCTAGCAAAAAGTTAAGCTCCTGGAATATATTTCCTGTAAATGTTTATGAACCCCGTTAGGGTAGGGGGGATTCTACAAATTTTATTTTATGTTTCATTATTTCAGAATGGGATTTTACAAATTCCCCGTTCTCCTTCTTCAGGAAGTTATTGTTGTCCCTCTTTTTCTTGTAGTTACAATTAACCTTAACGGTTACGGTTGTTTTTCACTCAAGAAACATTTATAGTGTATTAAATCCATTTATTTTTGTGGTGTAGTCAGCACAAAGATTCGCCAAGCTTTCGCACTCCACTGGGAGGCTTTTTCAAGGCAATGGTAGACATAAAAATGCAGGGAATTACAACACATAAGAAAGAAAGATGATTTTCTGAAATTAACCTATGATGTTTTTCTGAAATTAATAATGAGCATGTTACATGAATTTTTATCATGTAATTATATGGTGTGCCACGACGTGTTTAAAAATTCATGTGTGGCGATGTGATAAAAATGCATGTAATATACTCATAATGTCACTCATGTTATTTTCAAAAAATCATCTTTATTTTTTACGTGTTCTAATTTCCTCGTTTTTATGTGTCTGCCATTCCCTTGAAAAGGCCTCCCAGTGGAGTGCGAAAGCTTGGTGAATCTTGGTGCTTATTACACCACAAAAATAAACGGATTTAATATGCTTATAAGCATTTCTTGAGTACTCAAAGTCTGGGGTATTTAAAATAACTTTTTCACAATATCTTACCAGATATTAGATAATGACAATCGCATGCAGGCATTGATAATGGAATCCTTTTTCTCAATTTCATGTCCTTTTAATTTTCTTTTTAAGAAGTTGTTTTGAAAAGTGCTGACCTTCAGGGAATCCTAGTTCATGCTGTGACTAGTTTCTCTAACCTAAAATAGTTAAACTAGTAATCTATACTAGATTACTTGTGTAGTTCTACTAACTATACTAGTAAAAATGTATCATCTGGAATTATAATTTCCTGCACATGTGAGATCTTTTCCCGTACTAGCTTTTAAGGCTACAAAGCTATGCAGCAAAACAAGGTACTGTTCACCCACAAACTGGCTCCAGATGATGCATTTCTTAGTTTCCGTTGCATATATCTTCACGAGTTTTGCAAGCAGAATGACAAGGTTATTTTTTAGACTAATTAAGACATTGTGCAACTTTTTTTAACTGAATTTTTTTATCTGTGAAGGCTGTATTATTTTTATGCAAATGCCACCCACAGGGCTGCCATGTTGTAAGTCTTTACGCCATTTTAAGTATTTTTCGGATTGAAAGTATGTATCTCTGATCAACCGTTGAAGAGATGAAAGCTTGTTTCAATCTTTTTGAGACTGCCAGTATACTTCTGAATTATTTCAGCATGCACAAGATTTGTAAAAATCTCAATATCTACTATTTCAGCAACCTGTGTTAATACTTAGTTGCTTTGCCTTGTTTAGGGAAGCATTTAGATTTTAGAGTGTAAGAATAAAAAGCAGCACAAAAACAAAATACCCATGTGTTCTTTTGGATTAGATTTTGGTCTGTAACCATTCTCAACTACAATAAAATTCAACAGTTTTCCATTTTTTGAAGTTCCCAATTTTAATCCAAAGTTCAAAGCCTACATATTTTGCTATAAAAATGTTCAGCCTTTGAAAAACTTTAATGTGACCTCCCCCAAACTTTTTGCACCCCTCCAATTTGAAATTCCTGGATAAACCTACATACATGATTATGTCAAAATTTAACAAATTTTGAATCACCTTTTTATGTTCATGTATTTTCTTTACTTTGATAATAGGAAGGGGTCAACATTATGTACACTTCCGTATTGTAATGTGTTACACATTAAGGCTGTTTGTTATTTGCAGGTCTGTGAATTTGACGATTAGAAAAATGTTTATTGCATTTAATTGCAGATGCAGAATTGTTTAGATAATAATTGGGCAGTAAAAATTTCCATTTTGATATAACTTGTACTTTTATATGCATGTAAGCCCACTTGAAATCCTATTATGCTTTCATTCAGTACTGCAGTTAAACAACTGAATTTCATGCTAATGATATCTCCAGATAAACAAATTTGTTTTTTGTAGTACTAGGCAAATATTAATTTCAAGAACTTTGTCATGGTTGACTGAATCATACCTGCATTTTGCAGAAAATACTACACACAAATTTTACATTTTTTGCAGCCAGGTTTAGTTATACGTGCTTCTTCTTTCTAAACTTTGATCACTTATTAAGTATTAAACATATCTGCCCCTTTTGCCAGTGGCGTAACTTCAGATTGTGGTCGCAGAAGCAGGTGCTCGAATTGGGATCCTCCTACTGCTTGCAAGACGGAAAAGTTAAAATATGTAGACTTAGTAATAAACTACTGAGTATTGTGGAATATATACAGAATATATAAACTACTGAGTATTATGGAATAATTTGTATATACAGAATGCTAAAAGAATCACACTTCAGTTTTTGAAACAGCTAAGGAAGATGGATTCATCATATACCAATGGCTCCAAAAAGGCTGTGTGGAATACATTGTAACCCCGTAAATTTGCTGAAACTCCCAAGGTAATCGAAGTGGAAATATATTTACTGCAGGGTCATCAAGATGATGATAATGAGAGTGAAGGAGTGTCTCAAAATAGTCGGTCTGAGAAAACTCCAATTCTGGTGTTTTTTATTTTAGTTTTTAGGAAACCATTATTAACCACCTTTCCCATTTTGCAGCTGAGCCATAAAAGTTTAGTGGTTCTTCTACTTTGATGTTACCACATAAATGACTTCCTGTCATTTTCCCATACTAGGTGATTTCAGGTCTGTCTGTCTGTCTGTGCGTGTGCTCACCGTTTTGTTGGGAGAAAAAGTAAACAATATGTGTGAAATAGATAGTTCACTGTGTTTGGGTGTTTAACAACCACCTTGAACAACTCGTTAGACCCATCTCTAACTTAGGGCCATTGGTTCCAGGCAGGGGACAGAGCCAGCTCCGTAAGACAAACACAACACAGTTCCTCATGTGGGACTCAAACCCAGGCCCCACCTCGGTGGCAAAAAACATCTTTTACAAACTGCCTAATTAGTTCATATTATTATCAGGATCCCACTTCTAGGGAGTGTAGTGGGTTTGTCGCAGCGGGCCCCCATAGGAGTGCTGGTAGCTAGTGGTTCAGATATCCTCTACCTATTTTTTAGAAATCGTCAAATCGAGGTTAAAAAATAAGAATGTTGTGAAGCAAATACAAAATTTGGATCTTTTTGAAAGACTAGAGTCCCCCTGAGTTCCTGGGGCCCGGAAGCAGATCACTACTTTGCTACATGGTAGTTACGCCGCTGCTTTTTCAATTGTTCATTGTCTACATATTTTGTTCACCTCTGTTGAACCTGCTGCTTTTATAGATGTATTGTTTCCTTATGCATTTTTTTAGTTTCCTTCAGATTATCAAATGTTAATCCAAGGCTGCCTGTTTTCATCTGTCTCATTCATTGGGCTATATTACCTTTTTATTTTCTTCTAGCGGAAGGGAATTGCTGGTACCTTTCTTTACAATTGTCATTTGTATTTAAAGTGTGACACCATCTTTTAGTACACATGTGAACTGTTTTCGTCTTGGTTACCTTCTGGTAGTTGTTGCAGTTTTTATGAAGCTGCATTATGTTTTTTTACTTGTTGTATTTACTGGTGCTTCGTGAACTGGAAATGTAGCCTATCATAATTAAACTTTAAAACATGCAGAATCAGTTGATTTTATTATATTCAGTGCCATAACTTATAACATGACAGATTTCCTGTCTATAAATATGTTTGTGGAGTACATACTGGATCATTCTATTTGGGTTCTAGAATGGAAACACAGAAGCTTTCATCCCTGCTTAGGTCTTTATCACCTGTAAACTTTTTGAGCGAGATTGTTTGCCAGATTTAGATTTCTAAGTTCTTCATTACCACTGCCAAATGATAGGAGGGATTTCTGAATGATGGGAATAAAATTAAGACTATCGGTATTGCAGTTTGAGGGGATATGCATATATGTCGGTGTTTTCACGAAAAGCCCTTGTGTTGATGAAAGGGGTAATTTTCTCTGTATTCTTATAGAGAGGCATTGCTGAAGTGTCCAAGAGAGTCAGTAATTCCAAGGAAGAATTAGGTCTCCCTTGGGTAACCTCCTTTTGTGCTCAGCCAGATGCTTAGTAATGCTACAAAAAGGTGTTGCGAACTGTAGTGGAAATAGGAATTTTGTACACACCAGAAACATTAAGGTTGCCAACTTTATCTCAGTCCATTATTAGCACTAACTAACTCTTGACACTTCTGCAGTTCCTGTTTGGAAAGAAACAAAATAACTTGCCTCCTTTATAAGCAAAGCATCACTATGTTTTCTAGAATGTGTTGAAATATTGTTAACCAAAAACTGCAATTCAGGTGGCTCTCACCAAATCTCATTTAATTGGATGTATACTAAAATCTGGCAATAGTTCCTACTTCTCCAATTAAAGTTGTGGTTTTAGCAACTATTCCTCTGATTCTGTTGATCACTGATGATCAAGACCATAACACGGTCAAAACAATGGCCTTTGTCAAAAGCTTCCACTTTTAAGAATTTAATTACTATACATAACTATAAACGTTTTTACTTAATTCTCAGGACGACAAGTTTCATGATGGTAGGACTGTATTTGATACCAATTAAATAACTATATGATTTGATGCTACCAGTCTCACTCTGAATGTTTACAGGTGATCAAGATCTAAATTGGGTCAAAAACTTTTATGTTTCTAAAATTTTCCATCTCCAGCATGTTTTTCATGCAACTTACATTTATCTGTTGTGTGTGTATTGTATTCTTTCTGTCATTCTATATCTCTCTCTCTCATTACTGGACCTAAAATGATAAAAAGTTCAGCTTGTAATGACTGATGTACTGTAATCAGTTTAATTTTTTCATTACATAAAGTATTGGCAATGATATATATATCAATACTTTCTTTTTTTTAACTGTATAAGTGACTTCATGTGTAATTTTAAAATGCATTGTCTTTAATATGTATTTGTTGTATTGTTTATAAAAAAAACCAACTGTAGAATATATATTTTCCTTGTAAAGCAAATGGCTGTTCCAACCACATGTGAAAATGAGTATCCAATAATTTTGTTCTGAATTATGGAATGGAAAAAACTGTGTTCAGCCTGAGTTTTTTCTTGTCAGTTCGTGTGGCTGTTTCAACCAGAATAAAGACTTGTTAAATGTACAAGTAACAAGGAAGATTAGTTCTCCTTCTATTAATCTTACTCGTAAACCCAATGTAATTCACTTACAATATTAATTCAGTCTTGTTTTGCTTCAATGAGTCAAGTGAAAGTCGCATGTGTGATTAAATGTTGTAGTGTTTCGGAAAGTGTTTTTGAAACACTTGGTTATATATATAAAAAGGTATATATATATATACACACATATATATTTATATTGTAGCTCCCAAATATCTGCTCAATTAAAATCTGTCTGTGTACAAAACACTTCTAAGCATTAAATGAGAAAAAAAAAAAAAAAATGCAAACTTTGTAAGTAACCCCACCCTCCCCTTTCCCTTGTGGACTGGCTAATCAGACTTCCTCCATGTGATGATCTCCATTAGCCAGTTCAATTGCTGTTAAATTGTTTCATTTGAATTAGTGTCAACATCTCCTCTCCCCTTTATGTTGTACGTTATCAATGATATGTTGAGTAGCCACTTGGTTGTACAGTATTTTGAAAAGATAAATAAAATATTACAAAGATGTTTTCATTTAGTGTGGCTGTTTTTTCATTTTAGCTAAATCAAAACATGTTCTTTGAATCTTGTACCTCGGGGTCCTCGGCTCTGGACCACCCCCATTGAGGGGGATTGAATACGAATTTAAAATGATATATATATTAGAAAAAAAGTTTTTTTTTTTTTTTTTTTCATTTTTTGACTTTTAAAGGGTTTGGGCTTATTCCTACTTAGAGTATTTTTTCTAGGAGGCTTTCACCGATAAATCAGAGGAATAGTACTCATGGCTATGACACTGATCAGATGAATAGTACTCATGGCTATGACACTGATCAGATGAATAGTACTCATGGCTATGACACTGATCACATGAATAGTACTCATGGCTATGACACTGATCACATGAATAGTACTCATGGCTATGACACTGATCACATGAATAGTACTCATGGCTATGACACTGATCAGAGGAATAGTACTCATGGCTATGACACTGATCAGATGAATAGTACTCATGGCTATGACACTGATCAGATGAATAGTACTCATGGCTATGACACTGATCAGATGAATAGTACTCATGGCTATGACACTGATCAGATGAATAGTACTCATGGCTATGACACTGATCAGAGGAATAGTACTCATGGCTATGACACTGATCAGATGAATAGTACTCATGGCTATGACACTGATCAGATGAATAGTACTCATGGCTATGACACTGATCAGATGAATAGTACTCATGGCTATGACACTGATCAGAGGAATAGTACTCATGGCTATGACACTGATCAGATGAATAGTACTCATGGCTATGACACTGATCAGATGAATAGTACTCATGGCTATGACACTGATCAGATGAATAGTACTCATGGCTATGACACTGATCAGATGAATAGTACTCATGGCTATGACACTGATCAGAGGAATAGTACTCATGGCTATGACACTGATCAGATGAATAGTACTCATGGCTATGACACTGATCAGAGGAATAGTACTCATGGCTATGACACTGATCAGATGAATAGTACTCATGGCTATGACACTGATCAGATGAATAGTACTCATGGCTATGACACTGATCAGATGAATAGTACTCATGGCTATGACACTGATCAGATGAATAGTACTCATGGCTATGACACTGATCAGATGAATAGTACTCATGGCTATGACACTGATCAGAGGAATAGTACTCATGGCTATGACACTGATCAGATGAATAGTACTCATGGCTATGACACTGATCAGATGAATAGTACTCATGGCTATGACACTGATCAGATGAATAGTACTCATGGCTATGACACTGATCAGATGAATAGTACTCATGGCTATGACACTGATCAGATGAATAGTACTCATGGCTATGACACTGATCAGATGAATAGTACTCATGGCTATGACACTGATCAGATGAATAGTACTCATGGCTATGACACTGATCAGATGAATAGTACTCATGGCTATGACACTGATCAGAGGAATAGTACTCATGGCTATGACACTGATCAGATGAATAGTACTCATGGCTATGACACTGATCAGATGAATAGTACTCATGGCTATGACACTGATCAGATGAATAGTACTCATGGCTATGACACTGATCAGATGAATAGTACTCATGGCTATGACACTGATCAGATGAATAGTACTCATGGCTATGACACTGATCAGATGAATAGTACTCATGGCTATGACACTGATCAGATGAATAGTACTCATGGCTATGACACTGTTCGGAGCAATAGTACTCATGGCTATGACACTGATCAGAGGAATAGTACTCATGGCTATGACACTGTTCGGAGCAATAGTACTCATGGCTATGACACTGATCAGAGGAATAGTACTGATGTACTGTAATCAGTTTAAATAGTACTGATGTACTGTAATGGCTATGACACTGATCAGAGAAATAGTACTCATGGCTGACACCAGGTATAAAAATGATTTGGACATTTCAAGAACAACTCATAGACACTGGATAGATTCAGGACCGTTTCTACCATTAGGCAAGGCACGGCGGCAAATGGGCTGAAAAAATTAATTTTAAATCAAACAGCGAAAAAATGGAAAAATGAGAAAAAATGAAAAAGAGGAAAAATTAAAACATGGAATTGTTTTCAAAAGCATACGGGAGAGTTACTTAATAAGTCTTTACTTTGACGAATTTAAACACATTGCCTCTACCTACCTCAAAACTAAAGCAGTCACTACTGAGTACCAAAAAGAGCACAAAACACCATTGAAGTTAGAAGAGAGAAATTAAAAAACGACATAAAATATCATGAACAGTGCTTATTTAGTTATTTAATGTTTGATGTATTTTATTGTTTATATTGTTTAATTTTGAATACAAGTTCTTTTATATCTAATGTATTTAAGCCTTCTAGCGTCAGCGTGGATGATACAATGTTATATTTTGAAATATTACTTCCTTAATGTCTCATGTCTCAAAAATATAAAATTTTGAAATTAAACAATTATACCATGTAGCAATTGTTTTACTATTCACAATACCCTAATGTTACAAAATAACTAATGTAAGTGTAAAATATAAATATAATTAACGGGTTTAATGATTAAAAGTATAATAGAAGATTTGCATTGTTGTGCCGTTGGATGTTGGTGGGGAGGGGGTATAGGTAAAAGGGCGGGGGCATCATTTTTCAATTCTCGCCTAGGGCGGCAAAACACCTAGAAACTGCTCTGGATAGATTCAGTATTTGTGGCAGGTTTCAAAGAATTTAAAAGTTTGCCAAAAAAAAAAAAAAAATTGAAGTAAAAATGAATATTTCTGGGAATAAATTGAGAAATGAGGTAATTTTAATTATTAAATGTTCCAGAAATAATTTGTAAAAGGGAGGAATGTAACTGTTAGTCTTATCGTGAGTTTTATGTTCTCAAAATGTACAAATATTTTGGGTCCATTGCGTTAATTGTATTTAATAAGCTTTTGCTTAATAAAATTGTTACTTATTGAAAAAAATTAAATTCTGACCAAGGGAAGGAGTATCCCCCCCCCGTAAAAAAGTGGAAATTTTAGACATTTCGGAAACGTGTTTTTGAAATTCAAATTTTTGTTAATACAGTATTTTAAATTGTTTTTGTCTCCTGGCAACAATTGAATGTGTTTTCTCCATGAAGACAAGGGAGTGCCAGTGACCAAGAATGTCCCAATGCAATGAAAAGCCAATACATGGATGTACTGAAAGTTTCCATAGCGACGAGGCAATGCCAAATTTGAGTTCCAAGACTTATTTCAGGTTACTACTCTAAAGCACGCTGAAAAAGCAACGAGTTTTGATTAAAATACAAGAATCAAAACAAAACAAATGCTTAAACATAGACACAGAAAACCCAAAAGTCTATTACAGGATTTCAATTTATGCACCATTTTTAGACGAGTTTATTAGTGCTTTGGTAAATAGATTTGCCGCACTAGTTGCCTAAGCGACGGCCTCCGATCATTCGTCCGGGTTCGAATCCTGGTGAGGCATGGATGTTGTGTTTGTCTTATGGCACTGGCTCTCTCCCTTCCCTGGAACCAGTGACCCTAAATTAAGGACGGGCGACTGCTTATAGCCCACTGAGTTGCTGCTCACGGTGGTAGTTAAACCTCCAATCAAACAAAAAAAAAAGGGGGGGGGGTGTCTGGGTTTGAATCCTGGTGAGGCATGGATGTTGTGTTTGTTTAAGGGCACTGGCTTTCTCCCTTCCCTGGAACCAGTGACCCTAAATTAGGGACTGGCGACTGCTTATAGCCCATTGAGTTGCTCACGGTGGTCGTTAAACCTACAATAAAAAAACATATATATTTCTCGCCACAAAAATCGGTTTATCAAGATTCCAGTCACTTTTCCCATCTTTTTTTGCATAGATAAATAGCAAAATATAAGTGGTCAACCATTATGTGGTGGCGCAGCGGTATAAGCGATGGCTCCTGACCATTCGTCCGAGAAGGGTCCGTGTTCGAATCCCGGTAAGGCGTGGATATCGTTTGTTTTACGGAACTGACTCTCTCCCTTTCCTGGAATCAGTGACTCTAAATTAGGGACGGACGACTGCATATAACCCATTGAGTTGCTCACGGTGGTCGTTAAATCTTCAATAAAAAAATTATGTGGTGATCAGAATGTAGGTAATACAAATGTTAATAATTTCCAGCAATATTTATTTGAATATTTTTGCGTGGATCTTGCATGCATTTAAAAACGCGCTTTAGTTGTATAAAAAATAAATTTCGTAACCCCCACCGAAAAAAATTTCTGGGCACGCCACTAATTCTGACACTTCGTTACCCATCGTAATTTTAGCGAACACTTCTGCCGAACCTTTATGGGGATGAAGCGAAACGAATGGGTCCGTTTGTCAATCGTTTTCTTCGTCATTATCGGTAGTGTTTAGGTATTCTCTCGATTAAAAACTGACTCTGATTATCCATTTTGGGTTCCATTGATACGGAAACAAGTTTAAAAAAAAAAAAAAAAATACTGAACATAACATTGCTGATCTGGAAACAGCTTACCATCGTCCATTCTTTTTAAGATTGAAAAAGACCAAACTTATCGTTGAAACCTTCCTTGTTTGAATTTTTTGTTGTTGCGTAACTTAAGCGCGTTTTTCAAGTTTCAATTCTTCTTAATTTTAATTGTGAGTTGTCAAAACGTCCTGCACCCGGAGATCGTATAGGAAGTGGTGTGGTATGCTGTGCATGCGTACTACAGTGTTACAAGTGAAGAGAACAAATTGCTCAATTATTGGCCACGAGTTCTAAATTCCGAATATGAAGATTTCGTACTTAATAGATGAAAATGAGGAACATAAGTTTGCTGTCTGTAGTACGATAAGTTGAAACAAATCCCTAAAACTTCCGAATAAAACTCAATTAATTTACAATTTTAAAAACCTATTTACATACCTAGCACTTTCGGGGCTCACATGGCCCCATTTTCAAGCCCAAAAGCCCCGGAACACGTAGAGGCAACGAATATATACAATAGTATTCGTGGCCCCGAAAGTGCTAGGTATGTAAATAGGTTTTTAAAATTGTAAATAAATTGAGTTTTATTCGGCAGTTTTAGGGATTTGTTTTGACTTATCGTACTACAGACAGCAAACTTATGCTCCTCATTTTTAATTCTAAATTCCACACTGAGTTACCAGGGTTCCCACTCAACAGGGAAAACCTGGAATTCTCGGGGAATTTGAAAATGGTTCCAAAAATTACCCTTTTTTGTGGAAATCGGGGGAATTACCCCCCCCACCTTTTTGTAAAAATCAATGGATACTTTATTTTGCCAAAAAAACTTAATTTTTCAAGATTTCAAACTTTGGCTTGCAATTACTGCCTGCCTAGAATTTGGTAGATCTTTGTTATATTAAGTATTTCCTTTATTCTCTAAAAAAAGATGCAAAATTGAATTTTTAAAATTGCCAGTTATTAAGCTTTTGTTCAATTTCTGCAGGCAGTTGTTATAGCATGGAACAATTAGGCACAATGGCTCCTGCTGGAAGAAACACTTCACAAGAAAACCAACCAAATGATGGATCAAAGTCCTTTATCTGTTGGTTCTTTTGAAACATGTTTCTTTGAGCAGAGCCATTCCATCATTAAGCTTAGCTGCATTAGAAAAACTGAAACTATTCAACTGACAGAATTTTTCTTACATATGACCTGTTTCTATGGGAATGTATTTACAAATTAAGTGTGGGTAGTGTTCACGAAACTTTGGTACAGAAAATAATGTGCACAGTTAGTTGTTATTAATGAAAAGCAGGTAATTTTATAAAGAAAAATTACTTAAAGAATTTACAAGTGTGTGCTTTGATGAGAAAAATGAATGGAATGGAATGAAATGTAACAATTCTTTGCAACATGCCACTCTGGAGAACTTTAAAAATCACCTGGAGAACCTGGAAAAGTCAGGGAATTGTTTTATTACTTTTGAGTGGGAACCCTGGCTACTGTGCATTTGATTTTGCTCATTACTATACGTTTGAAGTTCTGAAAATATGTGCTTACCATGTCTGTGACAGGTATGTCCCCCCGAGTTTGGACACCAAGTCCTTCGTCCCTCCAAACAAAAACAGACTTCAAACAACACACGCCGAACACAACAATTTTAGATTTCAGCCCTGCTAAAGAATCATGAGGAGTAATATCAGAAAGTGAGGTGAACGGAGCGCCCTTGCTGTGTAAGCAAAGGAGACTTGTCTGACCTAAGCGGTCATTAACCTTCAACCCTCGCATGTGTCACCTGGACAGAAACCGTTTTTGCAGTAAATTCCAGTAGTCCTCCGAACCGCAAAGAGTGTAAACGCTATCGGGATGTCGAAGTTCAAGCAACGCGCAAACGTGAAATGTTTCCACCTTGGATAATCGATAAGAGAAACGTATGAAAAACTGACAACTGTTTACGATGAAAGTGCTATGACCCAAAAGACAGTGTTTAAGTGGTTTTTCCAGGTTTAAATATGGCGCTTCTTCCATCGAAAGTGAATCTCGTGGAAAACCACCAACAGCGGTAATCGACGACAATGTCATGGAAATTCGCGCTGTGATCAGACAGAACCGACCTCACACCATCAGAAAAAAAAAACGACCACCGTGAGCAACTCTGTGGGCTATAAGCAGTCATCCGTCCCTAATTCAGGGTCACTGGTTCCAGGGAAGGGAGAGAGCCAGTGCCGTAAGACAAACACAGCATCCATGACTCACCGGGATTCGAACCCGGACCCCTTTCGGACGAATGATCAAAGGCTATCGCTTAGACCACTGCGGCTCAGAGAAATTGCAGCAGAGACTGGTCTGTCGTTTGGTTCTGTTCAAACCATACTCACTGACAAATTGAACATGATACTTAGTGCCAAGTTCATTCCTCGTTTTCTAAACAACGACAAGAAAAGCAGTCTTGTAACACTTGCGTCTGATTTGTTTCAAGGTGCAACAGCCGATGCACACTTTTTACGGACAATTTTGACGGGTGATAAGGCCTGGATCTATGGTTACAACCCTGAAGCAAAGGTTCAACAGGCCTGCCAACTGTAACGATTTTATCGTATTTAGTACGATAATTCACGCTGCAGTACGCTAATACGATTTTGCAGCCAAAAATACGATTTTTTTAAATAGTCATGTTTTCCCCCATTTTTTACCTTTTCAGAGAGAAGCCTTGTAGCAGAATCGCGGCGACGGGCGACGTACGTCGCAGATTTATTTTGATCCTGCAGACAAAAACGACATCCCCAGAACCTGATCAAACCATCTTGCAGACTTCCTATCATAGATGCAAGTTTTCCATCTTTCAAAATTTCCGAAAACGGAAGTTAGGCGTAGTGAGGATTTCTTCCGTAATCGTAATTTTTTTCTCGCGAAGGACGATGTACGTCGCAGAATCGCGGTGACGTACATCGTCCTTCGCGAGAAAAAAGAATCGCGGTGAAGAATCGCGGTGACGTACATCGCAGGTTTATTTTGTATTCATACCTGTCGTAGAATCGCGGCGACGGTCGACGTACATCGCAGATTTATTTTGTTCTCATCCCCGTAGAATGATAGAGGCGACGTACATCGCAGGTTTATTTTGTACTCATCCCTGTAGCAGAATCGCGGCGACGGGCGACGTACAGTGCAGGTTTGCTTTGTACTCATCCCCGTAGAAAAATAGCGGCGACGGCCAACATACAGCGCAGATTTATTTCGTACTCATCCCCGTTGAAGAATCGCGGCGACGTACATCGCAGGTTTATTTTGTACTCATCCCCGCAGCATAATCGCGGCGACGGGCGACGTACACCGCAGGTTTGCTTTGTACTCATTCCCGTAGAAAAATAGCGGCGACGGCCGACGTACATCGCAGGTTTATTTTGTACCCATCCCCGTAGCAGAATTGAGGCAACGGCTGCCGTACATCGCACATTCATTTTCTACTAATCCTCGTAGCAGAATCGCGGCGACGGCTGATGCACATCGCAGATTTATTTTTTAGTCCTGCAGACAAAAAGACATTCCCAGAACCCGATCAAACCATCTTGCAAACTCCTTAAAATGAAAGTTTTCCGCCTCTCAAAATTTCCGAAAACGGAAGTTAGGCGGAATGAGGATTTCCCCGTAATCGTATTTTTTTCTAATAATTAACAACATAAGAATGTTTGCTGATTAGATCTAATTAGTTTCTCAATAAAATTTTGATATAGGGAAGAAATCCCTACATTCTCATCATCAAGAATTTATATAGCTGAAATAGGCTTCAAAAATTATCAGCATGCGTCGTGTTACGATTTTCCTATCTGAATGTTACGTTTTTTAGTTCTGAGAGGTTGGCAGGTCTGATTCAAAAAAGCTCTCAGGGGAAACCCCTTCCTCCCGATCGCACGTTAAAAGTCCAGCTCGTATCATTTTTCGATATGGAAGGATTGGTGCACTGGGAATTCGTACCATGTGATTTCACTGTTAATTCTTTACGCTACTTGGAAACTGTGCGCAGCTATCTATTTATGGGCCTCGGCATAAGCACGTGAGCCGTCTCTCACCACCACCCCCTTCTCTTTTGCCCCTTACCATGAAAAAATATATAGCCGCCGCCCCGGTGGCCTAAGCAATGGCTTCTGATCATTCGTCCGAGATGGGTCCGGGTTGGAATCCCGGTGAGGCATGGATGTTGTGTTTTTGTCTTACGGTGCTGGCTCTCTACCATCCCTGGAACCAGTTACCCTAAATTAGGGACGGGCGACTGCTTATAGTCCACTGAGTTGCTCACGGTGGTCGTTAAACCTTCAATCCAAATATATATATATATATATATATACAGGGATGTAAGGTCAGGTGATGCGTAACATCACATCCTCTCCTTGACAAATGTCAACCCCGCCTTCTCGTGGTGCATCCTGTTCTCACTAAAGGGGCTCTGACGACCGCCCATAGCGGTATAACTATACCATCGGGATCAGAGGAAATGCTATCCTACACTCACCAACCCGCTTGGCCAGCGTGGTGAGTTATGGCCAAACCCCTCCAAAATGATTCCACAACTTAAATCTTGGCCCTCAGTCTCCGGCAGCTGGAATGTACCTGGCCAAGGCAGCGGCCAGTGCGACATGAAGGCAGAGGGTGCTAAGAATCCCCGGAGGACCGGACTAGGCTGCCATCTGATGCTGACCTTGGCTACTTACAATGGACGCTCCCTATCTTCTGATTCAAGGCTTCTTGAATTGGAAGAGGAACTACAAAGGATCAAGTGGGACATCGTGGGGCTAAGTGAGGTAAGGAGAAAAGGAGAAGATCTCATCGAACTGAAAAGTGGACATCTCTTCTACTATCGTGGGACAGATACTGGCAGAACTAGTGGTGTTGGATTTATAATAAACAAGAAACTGAAGGACAAAGTTGTAGAAGTTGAAAGTTCCTCTGACAGAGCTGCACGACTTGTTATCCAACTCTCGAAAAGATACCAGGCTCAGATTATTCAAACTTATGCACCCACCACAAGTCATCCTGAAGAAAAAATTGAAGAATTTTATGAGGAAATTCGTCATCTAAATAATAAAGGTAAGCAGCACTTGAAAATAATTATGGGAGATTTCAATGCAAAAATAGGGCAACGGCAACAGAATGAAACTTCAGTAGGTAAATTCGGTCATGGCAACAGAAACCAGCGTGGAAATACTCTCGTTGAGTTTGCAGAGGCAGAAGGGTTTTTCATCTTGAACTCCTTCTTCAAGAAAAAGCCACACAGGAAATGGACATGGAGACATCCAAATGGGACGACAAGTGAAATTGATTTTATTATGTGTAACAAAAAATTCGTCATAGAAGACTGCAGTGTGCTAAACAAGTTCAACACAGGTAGTGACCATAGATTGGTGAGATGTAAGATGCACCTCAACACTAAACTTGAACGTGGCAAGCTCATAGGACAAACAAAATCTATTGACATAACCAACCTTAAAAAACACCATAATACCTTCAAGTTAGAACTGAAGAACAGGTTCTCTGCTTTAGAAGGCCTAACATCGGAAGAAGTGGACATCTCTGAAGTTAACAGAAAAGTAACCAAAGCTCTTATGGAAACAGCAACAAAATTAGCTGGGTCTAAGAACAAGTTGCATGTGAACAAATTATCAGGAAAAACCAAAATGTTGATGCAAAAAAGAAGAGAGATGAGGACAACTAAAGAAGATGTGACTTCCAAAGTGGAATATATAGAGCTATGCAAGACAGTAAGAAAAAGTATCACTGAAGACGTAAGGAAATTCAACTGTGAACTAGTGAGGAAAGCAATTGAAAACAACCAAAGCCTAAAGATAGCAAAGGGACATCTCAGTAAGGGAAGAAAACAGATTATGGCACTGAGAAAAGAAGATGGTTCTGTAACAAGAAATAGAGGCGAAATTTTGACAAGAGTGAAAGATTTCTACTCCAAATTATATGAAAGGGATGATATATGCACTCCAGACATCATGAAAGATACCAGTACCAGAGTTCCTCCAGTCCTTCCAGCAGAAGTTGCACTTGCAATCAAGAACATGAAGCGAGGAAAAGCTCCAGGAGAAGATGGAATTACTGTAGACATCATACAAGAAGCAAGTGGAGAAATCGAAACAGTACTCGCCCAAATTTTCACTCGATGCCTTAATGAAGGAAAGATTCCTGAGGATTGGAACACCGCTACAATGATCCTGCTACATAAGAAAGGTGACATTGAGGATCTCGGAAACTACAGACCTATCAGCCTCCTATCAGTAGTTTATAAAATCTTCACTAAAGTTCTTTCACACCGCTTGAAGGTAACACTGGACATGGCTCAACCGAGAGAACAAGCTGGATTCAGGAGTGGCTACAGCACAATAGATCATATCCACGTGCTGAGAGAACTAATTGAAAGAGCGAGGGAATATGAACTTCCATTGTGCATGGCTTTTATCGATTATGAAAAAGCCTTTGATTCGGTGAAACCATCAGCAGTTACAATGGCTCTGAAAACCTGCGGTATTGAAGATGCATACATTAATATTATTAATAACATCTATGAAAATGCAAGTGCAAAGATTAGGCTGTTTGAAAATACAACACACGTAAAAATTGGAAAGGGAGTGAGACAAGGTGACACCATATCTCCGAAGCTCTTTAATGCCACATTGGAGGGTGTTTTTCAGTCACTGAGCTGGGAAAACAAGGGGATAAAGATTAATGGAGATTATCTAACCCACCTTCGTTTTGCCGATGACGTAGTCATTTTTGCAACTACCCCATTAGAGCTGCAGCGTATGATCCAGGAACTTGCTGACAAGAAGTTGGATTAAAAATGAACTTTCAGAAGACAAAAGTGATGTTCAATGCTTTTACAAGAAATGAAGATTTATCGATTGATGGAGAAAAGCTGGAGATAACAGACACGTACGTTTATCTTGGACAGCAGATATCAAGTGAGGGTCACATTGATGAAGAAATTAATCGGCGTACAAAACTTGCCTGGAGAGCTTTTGGAAGAAACAGCATAATTTTCAAGAGCAATATGCCATTATGTCTTAAAAGAAAAGTGTTTGATCAATGCATCCTTCCAGTGCTTACGTATGGTGCGGAGACGTGGACCTTAACTAAAAGAGACATACAAAGGCTGCAGACAACTCAAAGAAGCATGGAGAGGTGCATGCTTGGTGTAACCAGGAGAGATAAGAAGAGGACTCGTGGATCCGAAAAATGACAAGAGTGGAAGACATCATGATCAGAGTTAAATCCCTGAAATGGCAATGGGCTGGACATACTGCCAGAAGGACAGATCATCGATGGACAGCCGAAATTTTAGATTGGATTCCAAGGGACAGGAAAAGACCCAGAAGAAGACCACATGGGAGATGGGTGGATGAAATTCGAAAGTATGCAGGGGTGACATGGAGGAGACTGGCACAAGACAGACCGTTGTGGAGGAAACTTGGGGAGACCTTCGTCCAGCAGTGGATTGATAATGGTTGACAATGATGATGATGATGATGATATATATACAACAATGTAAGGTCAGGTGATGCGTAACATCACAGCCTCTCTTTGACAAATGTCAACCCCACCTTCTCGTGGTGCATCCTGTTCCCACTAAAGGGGTTCTGACGACCGCCAATAGCGGTCTAACTATGCCATCTGGATTAGAGGAAATGCTATCCCACACTCACCAACCCGCTTGGCCAGCGTGGTGAGTTATGGCCAAACCCCTCCAAAATGATTCCACAACTTAAATCTTGGCCCTCAGTCTCCGGCAGCTGGAATGTACCTGGCCAAGGCAGCGGCCAGTGCGACATGAAGGCAGAGGGTGCTAAGAATCCCCGGAGGACCGGACTAGGCTGCCATCTGATGCTGACCTTGGCTACGTATAACGGACGCTCCCTATCTTCTGACTCAAGACTTCTTGAATTGGAAGAGGAACTACAAAGGATCAAGTGGGACATTGTCGGGCTAAGTGAGAAAAGGAGAAGATCTTATTGAACTGAAAAGTGGACATATCTTCTACTATCGTGGGACAGATACTGGCAGAACTAGTGGTGTTGGATTTATAATAAACAAGAAACTGAAGGATAAAGTTGTAGAAGTTAAAAGTTCCTCTGACAGAGCTGCACGACTCGTTATCCAACTCTCGAGAAGATACCAGGCTCAGATTATTCAAGCTTATGCACCCACCACAAGTCATCCTGAAGAAAATATTATGAGGAAATTCGTCATCTAAATAATAAAGGTAAGCAGCACTTGAAGATAATTATGGGAGATTTCAATGCAAAAATAGGGCAACGGCAACAGAATGAAACTTCAGTAGGTAAATTCGGTCACGGCAACAGAAACCAGCGTGGAAATACTCTCGTTGAGTTTGCAGAGGCAGAAGGGTTTTTCATCTTGAACTCCTTTTTCAAGAAAAAGCCACACAGGAAATGGACATGGAGACATACAAATGGGACGACAAATGAAATTGATTTTATTATGTGTAACAAAATATTCGTCATAGAAGACTGCAGTGTGCTAAACAAGTTCAACACAGGTAGTGACCATAGATTGGTGAGATGTAAGATGCACCTCAACACTAAACTTGAACGTGGGAAGTTCATAAGACAAACAAAATCTATTGACATAACCAACCTTAAAAAAAAAACATAATACCTTCAAGTTGGAACTGAAGAACAGATTCTCTGCTTTGAAAGGCCTAACATCGGAAGAAGTGGATATTTCTGAAGTTAACAGAAAAGTAACCAAAGCTCTTATGAAAACAGCAACAAAATTAGCTGGGTCTAAGAACAAGTTTCATGTGAACAAATTATCAGGAAAAACCAAAATGTTGATGCAAAAAAGAAGAGAGATGAGGACAACTAAAGAAGATGTGACTTCCAAAGTGGAATATATAGAGCTATGCAAGACAGTACGAAAAAGTATCACTGAAGACGTAAGAAAATTCAACTGTGAACTAGTGAGGAAAGCAATTGAAAACAACCAAAGCCTAAAGATAGCAGAGGGACATCTCAGTAAGGGAAGAAAACAGATTATGGCACTGAGAAAAGAAGATGGTTCTGTAACAAGAAATAGAGGCGAAACTTTGACAAGAGTGAAAGATTTCTACTCCAAATTATATGAAAGGGATGATACATGTACTCCAGACATCATGAAAGGTACCAGAGTTCTTCCAGTCCTCCCAGCAGAAGTTGCACATGCAATCAAGAACATGAAGCGGGGGAAAGATCCAGGAGAAGATGGAATTACTGTAGACATCATACAAGAAGCAAGTGGAGAAATCGAAAGAATGCTCACCCAAATTTTCACTCGATGCCTCAATGAAGGGAAGATTCATGAGGATTGGAACAACGCTACAATGATCCTGCTACATAAAAAAGGTGACATTGAGGATCTCAGGAACTACAGACCTATCAGCCTCCTATCAGTGGTTTATAAAATCTTCACTAAAGTTTTTTCACACCGTTTGAAATTAACACTGGACATGACTCAACCGAGAGAACAAGCTGGATTCAGGAGTGGCTACAGCACAATAGATCATATCCACGTATTGAGAGAACTAATTGAAAGAGCGAGGGAATATGAACTTCCATTGTGCATGGCTTTTATAGATTATGAAAAAGCCTTTGATTCGGTGAAACCATCAGCAGTTACAATGGCTCTGAAAACCTGCGGTATTGAAGATGCATACATTAATATTATTAATAACATCTATGAAAATGCAAGTGCAAAGATTCGGCTGTTTGAAAATACGACACACATAAAAATTGGAAAGGGAGTGAGACAAGGTGACACCATATCTCCGAAGCTCTTTAATGCCACCTTGGAAAATGTCTTTCAATCACTGAACTGGGAAAACAAAGGGATAAAGATTAATGGAGATTATCTAACCCACCTTCGTTTTGCCGATGACGTAGTCATTTTTGCAACTACCCCATTAGAGCTGCAGCGTATGATCCAGGAACTTGCTGACAAGAAGTTGGATTAAAAATGAACTTTCAGAAGACAAAAGTGATGTTCAATGCTTTTACAAGAAATGAAGATTTATCGATTGATGGAGAAAAGCTGGAGATAACAGATACGTACGTTTATCTTGGACAGCAGATATCAAGTGAGGGTCACATTAATGAAGAAATTAATCGGCGTACAAAACTTGCCTGGAGAGCTTTTGGAAGAAACAGCATAATTTTCAAGAGCAATATGCCATTATGTCTTAAAAGAAAAGTGTTTGATCAATGCATCCTTCCAGTGCTTACGTACGGTGCAGAGACGTGGACCTTAACTGAAAGAGACATAGAAAGACTACAAATAACTCAAAGAAACATGGAGAGATGCAGGCTTGGTGTAACTAGGAGAGATAAGAAAAGGAACTCATGGATCAGAAAAATGACAAGAGTGGAAGACATCATGATCAGAGTTAAATCCCTGAAATGGCAATGGTCTGGACATACTGCCAGAAGGACAGACCATCGATGGACAGCCGAATTTTTAAATTGGATTCCAAGGGACAGGAAAAGACCCAGAAAAAGACCCCATGGGAGATGGGTGGATGAAATTCGAAAGTATGCGGGAGTGACATGGAGGAGACTGGCACAAGACAGTCCGTTGTGGAGGAAACTTGGGGAGACCTTCGTCCAGCAGTGGATTGATAATGGTTGTGTTTTGGTGTAAAAAATTTGTATATTGAATTGAAGTTTTTATTAAAAGAGACTATATTTAAGCTGATATTGAAATTTATATGGAAATTATAGAACATTTAAATTTGGGAGATGGGTAGATGCATTTCGAAACAAAAATATTTTCTAAGTATTAGAAAGGCCATGAACATCCTAAACAAAAATGCACCTAAAATTTACATTCCACAAGAAGTTATTGAAAAGTTTGCGTTGTTTGTGTTCACGCAGAGTTGAGTCATCTGAAAGTGCAAAAAATAAGTGAATATTGTTGCATGTGTATGAAAATGTGTCACTATAAGTCATAGGATAAAATGTACTCGTTCAATAACAACTTGTGGAGGCGGTGAAAGTCAATTTAAAAGGATAGGACGAAAATTGCAGTTATGAAATACCTTATAATACCAGGATTCGGGTCGATAGCCTTAGTCAAGCTAAGGTGGGGTACATGGGACCAAGTCATGGAAGACAACAGCACACAAAATTTTTCACACTGCACTAATTTTGGACTTTTTTTGAAAGGCTAATGCCTGTATTTATTATTTTTCTTTAAAAACTTAACAAGGTAATTTGGTGGACAAACAGATGGTATTTCCTTTTTTCTTGTTTGCTTAAACACAGCAGTATAAAAACAGAATCTCAATTTTCTTTCTATTTCTATTTGGCCACTGGCCTGATGAACAGCACAGCTTGACATATTTCAACACAGTTGGTTTGAACACTAGGCATTGACTTTATGCATCCAAAATCATACTATGATTCCATGGTTTACACACTGTATGCATCCAAAATTCCACTACGATTCACATAGCTTACACAAAAAAAATTACTGTATTCTTTTTTTTTTTATTATTCTAATCCCACAAGGTGGACAAGTTCTGTTCTTTTGAAACGTACTCTCTTCTCTCTCACCTAGTTAGCTCAATGACAAATTTACAACCTTACACTTATTGATTTAAATTTACAGCACCTTATCAACCTTAGCAACCTCCGCAATCTCCCAGACCAGCTTCATAGACTTCAATTAAATTTACAGTTATAATAAGAGCCACAAATTATACTTTAACCAAATCTACTATCTGCAAGTAAACAAATAAACCAAGTAAATTATCCTCAACACAGAATTTACACAGAGCACAAGCATTAATTAACATTACATAACCTATAGAACTACCCTGAATGAACCTACTTCACTTATAAAGAAACCTCACTAACTTAAAAATTATCACTACTCATAACATCAACATAATTCAAAAATTCAAACAATCTTCTTGCACTAGCTTGCTCATAAAAATCACATCACTCTGCACTTCAAATAATAGCTCAAGATACTTAATTACTCTATATTGTCAACAAAAGCTCAAAATACCAATTAACCAAATGTCATGCTCACTACCACTAACAACCAGAATTTAGAATTTACATCCCTAGCACTACAGCATATCATAAACAAATTAATTTAGATACTTTAAATCACAAAACAAAGCTTAATTTTAACACCTGCAGTGAATTACTGAGGTAGTGGCGAGGCAAATACTCTCAGTTCAGACACTACCCTGTGTTTTGAGAACCAACACAGGAAGAAAATACCAAGTCAGGCTGAAGGCGTGAAATTGGGTCGTGAATCCACTTTCAGCCTATGCAAAGGGAAAGGGGAAAATCCCCAAGTGCGACACATCATCATCAGGCACAGAATTTCCTCTAACATGATCTCGCCACATTTCTTGAAGCAACGCTCGACCGACCCTCGCTGGCAGTACATATCTCCGTGAGCAGCGAAACTACTGGGGGGGGTGAAGACAAGTTTTCCCCCAAAAACCACGTCCTCAAGGATCTCCCTTTTCGAACCAATGCATGATCCCACCTTGATCAACCACGCCTGCAAGAGCCTGTCGCACTTCAACCCTAAATACTCCAGGCACATCCGGCCCAGAACCAACACAACTACATCCCAGGAAAAAATCACTTATCTCACAATATCCCAAGAAATCCTAAATCACAATATCCACATGTATCCCAAGAAAATTCACTTATATCTCTATATATCCCAAGAAATCCTAAATCACCATATCCACATATATCCCAGGAAAATTCACGTATCTCTCTCCACATATATCCCAGGAAAAATCACGTATCTATATCCACATATATCCTAGGAAAAATCACTAGCAAGGAAATTCTTCTGCGCCATGGCAATGGGCAGGTCCACTGCAGACGATAACACTGACCACTTACATAACCTACTAAATATTTTCACCTTATTGAAAATTAAAATTACATTTAGACTTTTAACCTTATAGTAAAAACAAGAAAATTTAGGCCAAAGAAAGGAACAATTAATACTGGAACTGGTGAGCAAAAGTGTGTCTTCTCAGCCCATGATGTTCATTCTTTTTGTGAAAATACTAAACTTGAGAACCCAAATACCTCAACTTTTATTTTGCACATATCGCATCCTGGTGAAAATTCCCTACTCAGAGCCCTCTGCCCTAGGACAAGTTCCCGGATTGCCCTAAGATCACCCCTTTCCAATGGGAGATTAACACTCATCTGGAGCATGTAAAATACTGGTCCTCAAATAACACACCTACCATCTTAATTTCGACACTCAACACTCCAAGAATGTAAACAGCACTTTAGGTTTCCAATTTCATCACACTATAATATGTTCCCAAAATCCCAATATAAATCATCCCATAATTTATCTTCACTCATAAAAAAAATAACTCAACGCTGTAAAAGGCTTGAGAAAAATGTTTACTATTATTTCATCACCCACGGCATCACAATAACACTGCTTTTCAATTATCACATGCCCAACTGAACTACAATCGATGCACCAAAATTCACTGTGCTCAAACATTAAACCAAATTTTTCCGATACATTAAAATTTACTGGCCTGGGGAGTTGCTAAAATACCAGACATGACAACACAAAAAAAACATAAATGAAAGCATTTTCAACTCCCCTTTCTTTTTTTCTTTCTTTTTTCTGAACTCATACCTGAGGAACTAATAAATCTTAATTTTGAAAGCTGAACGACAACACAGCCATAATCAGAGGCAAAAAAAAAACTTGCTCTTTTTCTTTTTGTTTCTTATGCTCAGCTCGAAGTTTAGGTACCCTGCGTGGGATGTTATATATCAATACAGAAAGATATGGACTAAAACATTACCTTCGAGCTGGCGTTCTTTTTTTTTCTTTTTTTCCTTTTCTCTACCGCTCACTGTCCAGGCACAACCACAGTCTTTTTTCTTTCCTACTCTACTGCAGCAGGGCATCTCCGGAACCAGCAGGTACCTCCCATTGTGGTGGACTGGTGGTCAGCAAATTGCCGTCAAGAAAAACTCCTCCCCAAACTTTGGGGTGAGATGGAACTGTTTTTGGCCTCTCTCCTCCGGCCTTTGAAGCAGGCCTCCTCCTCCTTGGGGCAGCAACAGCATGGAGAAGTGCAGATGCTGTTGGCGGTATATCCATAAGGGAGAAGGCATGTCTTGTCTTCCTCGGCTAAGTTCTCTCCAGGGCGAAGTTTCCGGACGGCGGGAGGCTTCTTTATCGGCGTTCTACATCGTCAACCCCTTGAATGCGAATACGAATACCAGAGCCAGAGTGTCCCATTGTGGTGGACTGGTGGTCAGCAAATGCCGTCAAGAAAAAACTGCTTTTTTTCCTTCGGTGGGTCCTCCCCACCAAAAGGCGAGGAGAGAGCTCGGCTGTCCTCTCTTTCTGCCGGCCAGCAAGAACGAAGCCAAAAGATCGAGTGACTGAGACAAGCGTCTCAAAGTGTAAAGAGCTCTGGGATGCTGGAAAAAATGCTGACCCCTGATTGGCTGACCTCTGCATGGCAACAGCGGAATTTCTCTCCCACGCCTCGAGTGACCTCTGACCTTCACTCCGGCATCGTTGCAGCGTCGAACACTCTCCACGAAAAAGAAAATGTTACTAGGCACGTGCATCCTCTGGTCGGCCAGGGGAAGATGAACTTGACCTTCAACACGTAGGGACCAAGTGACTTCCCATGTGCAGCTGCGACTAGTTTCTAAAAATAGAACAGCGCCAACCCCCTAAGAGCATTTTCTGCAACATTTTCTGATCGACAACTACAGGACACTTAAAATGGCCGATCTGAAAGAAGATTTCCTTTTCTCACAACTTTCTTTTTTTTTTTTTCAGAAATGTTTTTTTTTTCCTCATTCCGTGATGTGAAAGTAAAATTAATTTTGATTCTCTGAGCTGCACACCTACTCGCCTTTTCCTATCGCGATAAAAGAACAGATAAAATAATTATCTTCAAAACCCCAAAGTCAGTTAAATCAAATATTATTCTCTTCCTCTTTTTTTTTTTTTTTCTTAACATGAAATTTTGTTTTCCTGGTTGTGATTAAGACAAGCGAATTTTGCGCACGAATTCCCCTGCCTTTCAACCAGGAATTTTCTTCTAACGTATATGTCATGGGAGAAAATTTTTGCATTAATTAATCTCCGATAAACCAACAGAAAGATTGATCAGGTCCTTCCGAAATTCACCAGAGGTTAAAATTTTCGCCATGACAGTTGACAATGATGATGAGTAAAAAATATTGTGAAAATTTATTATTAAAACGTTGTGAGTTTATTGCAGCTGTTCATTATATTATTATTAAAGGTTGTGTTTTGATTGCTGCTGCTCAGATTCGATTTCTTTTCGTTTGGATTAAAAAAGAGAAGGCGCACAAAAGAAGACGTGTTCTAAGTTGACAAAACGGTAAGTTCTGTTTCGTCTGCATTTATAGAGATAAAGGTTAAAAACTTTGCTGTGTCAGAGGAATTGTATTGTAAGCGTGTTTACAGTTTTTTTTAATGTCGGGTTTTCTTCGAGCTCCCTAGCACATTATTCTCTGCTGTCCTATTAGATGAAGGCGAGTAACTGTGTGGGGAGCAAACCTTGATCTTCATCCAACAGCTGACTGCCTGCATCGCTGGCTATTGTTCGTCTGCGTTGTCGTGGCGGGCGGGGGCTTGTTTCTATTTTCATTCTACTGTTTTAGTCCGACACGTCTTAGCTACCGAATATTCCGCATAGAAAACAGCGATGGATTTTTCAAGTCTTCTCGCTACTTACAGGCCTCCTTCCGCTGTAGAAAAAGGTAATGAATATATTTATTGATGTACTATCGTCTTAGGAAGTCATCGCAAAGTTGTTAGCGGCTTTCAGCCGACGCAATGGTCGCTGTGTCACTGACCTAGAAGGTGAAGCATTTGCTTTTGCGCACTCTAATTAGAAAGACAACAGCCATTTCGAAAGTTATCCGAAAAAGCACAGCTGGCTATGAAAGTGTTTCTATAAAAGGAAGTTTCATCAATGCACGACGTACAGTTCACACCACGTGCAATCGCTATACGAGATATGGGAGCTTTTACAAGATTATTCATTTATTTTCTTTTGTTAGGGGGGGGGGGTGGAGGTTTCAACAGCCCAAGGGCCGATCCACAAACATAAGGGAAAGCCATAAATATGTGCCATCTCGGTGTCCAAGGCTCTGCGGTGCGGCTCTCTAATCATTCGTCCATGGTAGACCCGGGTTCGAGTCCGTAGAAAATTTAGAAGCTCATCTTGGGACAGAGGGGGTACTTTGGTCTAGAAAAAAAAAAAAAAAAAAGGAGAGAGACTTTGTGGTCGGCACGCGCGCGCACTATAAACTTGCAGCTCTGTCCCTTCCTAGCATCGCAATGCTTTTTAAAATTTTCCATTAAAACAATTGTTCTAAATTTTTAAATCACAAACTGCGAACGAGAACTGAAAAATCAGCACTATTTTTATGGCGTTCAATTAACCGCTTTTCGGGAAAACCAACTTATTGCTTTTTATATCTCACGTCTGTATAAAATCTTTCAAAATAAAGTTTGATTCCTTCTGTTCAGATGGATTAACTTAACAGAAAATTTTCCAGCTTGGAAATCTGTTACTAGTTTCTGTTCATGACCCAATCGAGGTACGCACTTCGTCCTGTCACCTACACTATCTCACACACACTTCAAAGTCTACCCCGCGCGCAGACTTTCCCTGCTCCCAATTACTAATGATGCCCGATCAATGAACGTACTTCGCTCTGTCACCCACACCATCTCACACACACACTTCAAAGTCTACCCCACACGGTGACTTTTTCTACTCCCAGGGGCGTCGGAACTGTTTTTCGCACACGGGGACAAGCAATCAGCATATGCAATTTTTGGTCAAATCGTAAAACTTATTTCGTTGTTGTACAACAGGACGTTATGACGTCATTTGAACATACTACAGTAAAACGATTATATCGATAAAATCTTAGTACACTGCTGGATAATTGCTAAGGACGGATCATAAACGGCTATATAGCGCATAAAAAAGTAAATGTGGTTGGATGCCAAGTGAAATAAAATAATGTCAGAATGCCAGGACATTACAAGAAAGACAATTTATTGTGCTCTGAAATCCAGAAGGCTTTGGAACATGTTCAAGGGACAAACAGGCCTATTTTGTGCAGAATACGTAAACGTGAAGAAAATGCAATTACCGTCCGCAGGCGTTCCGGCGTAAGATGTCAATACGGGATATGGCCACCATGGAGGGCGATGCAAGATTCCACACGTCGTGTCATGCTTTGCACAACATTATCAAGCAGCTGTTTGGGTAATTTATCCCATTCTCTGTCAGTACACGGATGAGGGTGTCCTTGTTTATTGGAGGGCATTGGCGACCAGCAAGACACCTCCCCAAAGCATCTCACACATTTTCAATGGGATTCAGATCTGGAGAACGTGATGGCCATACGAGGCGTTGAATATCCTCGCTCTCAAGACACTCCTGGACAGCGACTGTTCGATGACATGTTGCGTTGCCGTCCATGAAAATGAATCTATCACCGACAGCACCACGGAACATGCGAACATGAGGTAGCAGAACATCATTAATGTATCGTTGGCCAGTCATAGTCCCAGTTGGAAGCACATAGAGGGACGTACGGCCATTGATCATGATGCCAGCCCATACCATGACACTACATGTCGGATATCGGTCCCTTTCCTGTATGTTTGCTGGACAATATGCAGTACCACTATCACGCCAGATCAGTTGTCGTCGACAATCAGACGATAGACTGTATCTACTCTCATCTGAGAAGAGGACAGCAGACCAGTCGTTATCATTCCAATTGCGATGTTGATGGCACCATTGCAAACGGGCGGTACGGTGACGTCTGGACAATGGGATGCACACAACAGGACGGCGGGCATATAGCCCTCCTTCATGCAAACGTCTGGCGACAGTTTTTCGGGAGATCCGCTTGCCAGTAGCAGCCATAAACTGATTTGCTACCTCACTAGCTGTGCTGTGCCGGTGTCTTTTTGTTGATAGCACTATGTACTGATCTTCTGCAGGTGTCGTACTGCGAACACGACCTCCCCCGTGACGTTTGCTACACTCTCCATTTGTTTGAAATGATTTCCAAAGCCTTGAAACAACACTGTGGCTGACGTCGAACTCCCTGGCAACATCTGTTATTTTTCGCCCTTCTTCAATCTTGCCAATAATACGGCCACGCGTAAAATCATCTAGGTGATGTCGGGAAGACATACTGAAAATTGCAAGTTCGTCAATTGATTCTTTCCCATTCAACTTTGCGTTTGAACAACAACGGTCAATACGCGTCAAATCCTTTATATCTCTTATCAGCGCTATGACGTCACGAACAAGTTCGGCAATCCAAAATTTTCATACGCACAACACGTCTTACTGTATCCCGCACTGATGCTAATTTCCACATTTTCCTGCCTTCCATTTTATGGTTGCTATCGTTGCTATTATCATCCGTCCTTAGCAATTGTCCGGCAGTGTATAAACTTTGAATTTTACATCTATATTACATTGTATTTTGATGTAAAGCGTTTTGTCGATATCTATCATAAGCGATGTAAAACTGATCGATTTGAACACCTTAGAGCAAGTACAAATTCCACAAGAACCGTAGCCCTTGTGTTATTCATCAAACAACGTAAGAATATATCTCATTCCTTTCTCCATCTTCCATTTGCTTGCTTAAAGAAATGCTGATTTTATTATACTAAAAATACAGAAAACGCTCCTGCTTCTTTTATTATTTTTTTAAACACAATAATTTTCAGGAATTTTAGGATAGCTGTTCTTAGTAACTTTTTTTTCGCATATTGGACAAGGTAGGAGAGTAATCTGCATCTTAGGAATCATACTGGACAAGGGGGGAGTAATCTGCATCTTAGGAATCATACTGGACAAGGGAGGAGAGTAATCTGCATCTTAGGAATCATACTGGACAAGGGGAGAGTAATCTGCTTCTTAGGAATCATACTGGACAAGGGCGGAGAGTAATCTGCGTCTTAGGAATCACATTGCAGAAGGGGAGAGAGACTTGCGTCTCAGGAATTCAGAGTTCTCGACGGAATTCAGAGAATTTAGAGTTCTCGACGTCTCAGGAATTCAGTGTTCTAATTAATATTTAAAGCAGAAAATAATACGTTGTTTTATCGGAAGGAATTTTAAATGGCGGGAAATAAAAAAAAACATGCATTAATCCGATTTCTGACTAATAAAAAGTGAGGGGGTAAATGTGATGTTTCGCCCCTGCACGCAAATGAGCGCGGGGGCAGTCGTCCCCTCTGCCCCCGCGGTTCCGACGTCGCTGTCTACTCCTAATTACTAATGATGCCTAATCAAGGTACGCACTTCGCTGTATCAACTACACTATCTCACACACAATTCAAAGTCTACCCTACAGGATGACTTTCCCTGCTCCCAATTACTAATGATGCCCAATCAATGTACGTACTTCGCTCTGTCACCCACACTATCTCTTACACACTTCAAAGTCTACCCCGCACGGAGACTTTCCCTGCTCCCAATTACTAATGATGCCCAATCAATGTACGTACTTCGCTCTGTCACCCACACTATCTAACATATGCTTCAAACTCTACCCCACACGGTGACTTTCCCTGCTCCCAATTGATTACTAATGATGCCCAATCAATGTACGTACTTCGCTCTGTCACCCACACAATCTCACATACACTTCAAAGTCTACCCCACACAGTGACTTTCCCTGCTCCCAATTGTTGATGATGCCCAATCAAGGTACGTACTTCGCTCTGTCACTCACACAATTTCACATACACTTCAAACTCTACCCCACACTGTGACTTTCCCTGGTCCCAATTGCTAATGATGCCAGACAAGACTAGAAAAATAGAACAAAGATTAGGATGATGAATACACTTAAAAACATTAACCTAGGATTAGACAGCAAAAGAAGAGTACATGTTATGAATCAATAGCACCAAAAACGTATAGCAAAAAAAAAAAAAAAAAAAAAATGCGATAAAAAGAGAGTAATGGCGCTGCTTCCCTTCCCTCCCTGGAACCAGTGGCCGCAAAAATGAGACGGGAGATTGCCTATAGCACTTAGAGTTGCTTGCTGTGGTCGTTAAACTCCAAAAGATAAAAAAAGGATAAAATTCAATTGCAAGGAATTTTTTTTACGTGTAAAAAGTTTGTTTATAAAATTGCTTGCCATGGCGCAGTTTCAATTTTAGCAGCAGCATCATTCCAACCTTTCGGAGACCTCATATACTGGCGCCGTGGGGCAACACCCCTCCCCCCACATCCGCCCCTGTAATTATTCTTCGTATAAGGTAATGTGCACGCGCTTCTGTAAGCAGCAGCAGTTTAATATATGTATTTTTCTTAGGTCATGAAATTAGCAAGCAAAAAACTCAAGATGGTTTCCACTCCTCTAAGGTAGAATTAAAGCATGTTTTCTTGGCTGCGATGCCAAAGTTTTCAGCTTTTAGAGGAGCCAACTCCACCTACTCCAGTAACATCAGAAAAAAAAAATCTTGATGTATTTAGTTTAGGGAGACACCTAGTGGAATGGCAGTTCAACTTATTTCATCTAAATTTAGTTGTCCGAGACTTTCAGAGGTAAATAAATACTTCCTTTTATACATCCGGTGTTGAGCCTACGTATGGAAAATCAGAGCCGTTTTACGATCGCGTTTTGACTGTGGCGATTACCTGCTTGTACGAATATATTCCACAAGAATTTCTCTGACGAATTGAGGGTCATAAAAATGGCTGCATCCTATTGTCTTCCAGCTCGAAAATTGGATATCGACTGGTTCCTTTGCCTACCACCAATGGAATCTCCTATAACATTGGGTATGTGCTAAAACTATCTTTTCAAAATTTCAACGCCGTTTTACTCCGTAAATAAACGTGTAAATCAAAATTTTGCTGTCTTGATATAAAAAATAAAATAAAAGTAAGTAAAACGCAAAAAAAAAAAAAAAAAAAAAAATTGCTGTTGTTGATGAACTTAGAAGTCGTAACTCCGGCAACCGAATGCAAGAAAGTTAAAAATGCAGTTTAATCAAAAGAAATCATTTAATATATATATTACGGTTTTAATACGTGCACTAAAACCAACATTCTGTGACGCAAACGGAAAAAAGCACAAGCAAAAATGCAGCGTAATAAACTAATTATTTTACAAGCATTCCTTTGAAATAACTTTGTTTCCATGACGTAAGGTAGATATTCGGATAAGCTTGTAGTGAAAAATAAATGTACTTTTTTGTTAAAAACAGATGGAGCTTCAGATTTACACTTTGAGACCATATTTTTCACAATAATGCAGATAGTTTTTAACGTTTTCTGCACACACACACAACTAAAAAACGCGGGATCAATCCCAGGTAGGCGGTTGCTCCAACCACTAGCCCACTCGCATACCCACAATATCACTCTATTTTAAAAAAAATGCAGGGCGTTCCACTCGAAACTTTATCCAAATTTTTATTTATAACATCGTGAATAATTACAGGAAACTAATGATTCTTTTCTTCAAAGAACAAAAAGGGCACGATCAGATTTCTAGGGAAGGGCAAGTATCCCTCTTGATCCCCACCCCCACCCCCATATGTGCGTCCATTAATGGTTTCACTGCTGGCGATCATTTCTTCGGTACCTTGTGACTTACTACAGAGGCTAAGCACATGCCAAGAGGGCAAAATTTCAGCGATAAATTCCGTCGGTATAGCTTAATTAGGAAAGCATTCGCCTCCGGAGAAGAAGGATGTACATAGATTCGATCTCCGACACCGGCAGATTTGTGTTTGAGCATTGGCGCTTGATTGTGGAAATGCATCTACTGGGCGTTGGGTTCTTCGAAAAATGTGTGATGTTCCTTCCTACACACATCGTCGGGAATCAATGAGAACTTCTTCAACGCTTTAAAATTGTGTGATGCTTCTTCCACGCATCTTCTGGAATTAATTAGAATCCCTTCTTTAGCGAGTTACTTAAAGCATAGTTAGCCGGCTGACCAGGAAATTAATGATTCCGTCCTAGCTGTTTCTCAATCGCTTGGGGGGAGGGTATATGTGACGTACTATTTATAACATCGTGAATAGTTACAGGAAACTAATGATTCTTTTCTTCAAAGAACAAAAAGGGCACATGTCAAGACGGCACAGTTACAGTGATAAATCCCGTTGGTGTAGCTTAATTGGTAAAGAATTCGGCTCCGGAGCAGAAGGGTGCTGGTTCGAACCCCTCACCGGCAAATTTGTGTTTTTACAATCTCCTGGGTTCAAACAGAGCTCAGTGGCGTAACTTCAGATTCAGAGCCCCGATGAAGAAACTTGAATTTGGGCCCCAAGTGCTTGAAAGATGTGAAAATTAAAACATGTACACTTTAGTTGTAAACAGCTGGATATTGTGGAATGATTTGTGTATACAGGGTGCGGAAATTATCACGTGTGTATGTGTGTCTGCGTGGGGCGGGGTGTTAGCTGTCAGCAATATACGGGTGAGAGACATGCACACGTTTCACTGCCACCTTTATTGAAACAGCTAAAAAGAGAAAGATCATGTGCCAATGCCACTTGAAAGGGTGTGCGGAGTTCAATGCACTCCCTAAAATTTGCAGAATTTTCTAAAAACAACCACACGCGATGGAAGTTGTAAACTACTTCGCCGTAGTGGTCGAAGTTCTTTGTTCTGACCGTTTGCCCGAATGAGCCCGAGCTCGATTCGTAGATGGAGCATGGGTGGTGAGCCTGTCTTACGGCGCCGGCTGTCTGCCTTCCCTGGAGCCAGTGGCCACAAATTAAGGACGGGCGGCTCCTTATAGCCTTCTGAGTTGCCTATGGTGGATATTAGCCCCCCTCCCACCTCACCCCCCACAAAATATACGGCAATGGCAAAGGCCTTTTGATTTCACATAAATCCCATTGTGTACATGCAGCTTAATAATCGTTTTGCTATAAAATTGTGTAGAAACACTTCACGAAGTGTTTAATTATTCTTAAATCGTATGAGAAAAATATTCAAATTGCTATTATCGTCATATTTTCACTGTATTCCATGTAACCAGTTCCTTCAGAAAACTTGAAACTTTTCATGTTCAGTTGCTTGGAATTTCCTTGTCCTATGTAGTATAGTGAATAGCACGCTCGACCGGAAATGGGGAGGTGTGTGTTCGATTCCCGCTCCAGGATGATGAAAATTTTCAAGTTTTCTGAAGGAAGTGGTAACATGAATTAGCATTACAATGTAAATAATAAATATAAAATGTAAATAGTAAATATAATGTAAATGGTAAATATATGTTTATAAAATAACGTGGACAGAGCGATCACATCGTCTATTTACATTATCTCCACGTATCTGAAATACGTACATTCACCATTACAATGCCTACCATGCATTTATGAAGAATTATTTCTTCTGAGAAATTCGTTTCCTAATTGTATATTCAAATAGGTCTTAAAGGAGAACACCACAGAGAGGAAAAAATCCACCCCATATGTTCCACTGCATGCGATTATTTCTCAGTTATTCTTCTACAGATCTATGAATACTAAAACGAAGGGTGGGTGAAGTCGCGGATAGCCTTGTGCTTAGCACACCTGCCTACCGCCACTAGGGCCGCGGGTTCAATCCGAGTAATGTTGTGATGTGTTGAACCACAAAATATCCGCCGTGCGTCGGACGGATACGTTAAGCCGTCGGACCAGGGGTGCTGCTATCCAACTAAAAACAAGCGCATTTGTTCCTTTCCCCCACTTGTTTCTCTTTCCCCCAACCCGAATGATTACATTTGACGTCATGTGATGTGACGTCAAGTCAAGACGGCAAAGCTGCAGCGATAAATTCCGTCGGTGTAGCTTAATTGTGAAATCTTTCGGCTCTGGAGCAGAAGGGTGCAAAATTGTGTTTTCACATTGGCGCCCGATAGTGAAATGGATCAACTGGCCGTTTGGTTGTTCCAAAAATGCATGATGTTCCTACCACGCATCGCTTGGAATTAATGAGAATTCCTTCTTCGCTTCAAGAAAGAAAAAAGCATCGTTCGGAATTAATCAGAATTCCTTATACACTGAGCTACTTCAAGCATGATTTACCCGGAAACTAATGATCCCGTCCCAGTGCTTCCTTTAGGGGGAGGGGATAAATGTGACGTACTGCAGAGGTGAAGCAGTGCGGCAAAGTTGCAGTGATAAATTCCGTCGGTGTATCTTAATTGGGAAATCATTCGGCTCCAAAGCAGATGGATGCGGGTTCGAGCATCGCCACCGGCAAATTTAGGCTTTCACAGTGATGTTAGTCTCTCTCACTTTTTTTTTTTTTTTTTGTGTGTGTGAAGGTTTAACGACACCGTGAGCAACTCGGTGGGTTATAAGCAGTCTTCCATCCCTAATTTAGGGCCACTGGTTCCAAGGAAAGGAGAGAGTCAGTGGCGTAAGACAAGCCCAACATCCATGCCTCACCGGGATTCGAACCCAGACCCTCCGTGGACAGAAGCCAGCGCTTAGACAGTCTCTCTCTTTCTCTCTCTCTATAACTGTCTGTCTACAGA